>JARFIW010000307.1:1890669-4290669 GCA_036346225.1 Platerodrilus igneus | reverse complement strand
AGCTGATTTGGACGTCAATTTAAAATAAAATCAGAAGATATTTGATTACAATTTTAAAAAGCGTTTCGTGGATTCTGCAGGTATAATTTATTAAAAATATTGTTTGCAACTGATAGTTGAGTATTTGTCATTTGAATTTAAGCTAGAATAAGTCCTAATCATATAATTTTTTTTGTAAGGGTATTTACCAGGAAGTTTTATGATTGGAGTTCGAAACACTCTGACCTTTTAATAGATTATCTGTCAAGGATTTTTTGGCCAAACAAACCTTACAAGCGTGAAAATCATAACCAGGTAAACTAACGGGGGTTTCAAATTGCGCGGGTTTTTAAACGAATAAGTAAAATATAGATGGCATACTGAATTCGTCTGGGTATTTTGACATTTAAAAAGTGTGATGTATGACATTTATAAAAATGGCTTCGTACACGATACAACAACGCGTTCAAATTGTTGAATTATTTTATGAAAATCAGCGTTGTATAAAAAATGTTTTTAGAAAACTACGTGAATTTTATGGTTTACATAATCGTCCAGCTGAAAGCACTATTGGTCGAATTATTAAAAAATTTCAAGAGACCGATTCGGTGAAAGATAAAAAAAGTGAAAAATACAGTCGTAGCAGTCGTTCACAAGAGAATATTGATTTGGTTCGTGATAGTGTTGCTGAAGATCCTAAAATGTCCATTAGGCGACGTTCACAGCAAGTTGGACTTGGTTCAACAACATGGCAAATTTTGCCCAAGAATTTAGCTCAAAAACAACTAATATAATCCAATTATTTATATTTTTTACTTTTATTTTATCTATATGAGTGATTGTATAAGTGAATGTATTTATGTATGCACATATGTGTATATTTTTATCTTTATGTGTATGTATATGTGTATTTGTATGTATGTGCATGTATGCATGTCTATGTATATGTGTATGTGTATGTATACATGTATATGTATGTATGTATGTGTATAAATGTGTATAAATGTGTATAAATTTGGTATCAACAAGATGGCGCACCTCCACACAACGCTAGAGATGTTATCACCTACTTAAGTAACCGTTTTGATGGCAGGGTAATCACGACCCACACACCTGTAAAATGGCCGCCTAGATCAGCAGACCTAACACCCCTGGATTTTTATTTATGGGGCACTTTAAAAGATAATGTATATGGAAGTAATTTCCAGTACAATAATGTAGATGAACTACGGGAAACGGTTATGCAGGCAATAAACGGTCTTAATGGGAATACATTACGACGCGTAACAAAAAGTGTTCTAAAACGTTGCCGATTGTGTTTAAATAATAACGGTCAACATTTTGAACAATTGCTATGATTTATTAGTTGGTGTTTAATGTTATTCTAATGTTTTTTTTCGTTTAATTTGTTTTAAAACTGATTTGTGTTGATGCCTACTTGATAAAAACTAAAATTATCATTTTCAGTAAATTTTTTCATTTAAACATATGTTGTAATACATTGTTGAAAAGAGAAAAAATATGCTATCTAACCATCTAAAAATCCAATATGGCGTCCATTTAAAATATGAAAGTTGATGCTAATATCTCTATAACCGCCATCTTGAATTTAATTTTAATATCACTTTTAAGTGCACACAATTGAACTAAGTAACTTTTATTAGAAACATTTTTTCGTATCTTTTATTATAACAAAAATATTCGACTTCGAAGAAATTGGCAGTTTTCAGTTTTTTTTAAATAATTTCTAAACCGTTTGGAGTTTCAAATGTATCTATGCGGAATTTAAATAAGCTATCCAAATGACACAACTTTGCCCATTTAAGCAGATCTCTATCATTAATAATAAGAAAGATACCCAAAAATAAGTAATTCGTACATTATGTAAATAGCAAGCATTTAACACCTTGCATATAGACCGTAATTAACTTTAAACAATGCCAGCAAGCACATCTTACGATAATAGAACGCGCACTCAGCAGAGAAATAATCGTACAAGTAATTAAAACTACATTGAGAAGTGTTTAACAAGTCTATAAGATAAAGACGCAGAAGATAAGACAAAACCTAATGAATTCTCATGTAATTACGCTTGTGATAAAGACGGAACAATATGCGCTTTAATAAGAAAACGCATTTTCAAAGATCAGTCTAAATAAATACATGAATGAAAACAGCACTAGAGTTACATCATTTATTTTTGTACAATTATCCAAAAGCATTATCTATACAAAACACACACGTAAGTTAAAAGTCTGGCCACGATAACAAATAATAAGGCAATCAAAGATCGCAAATAAACACCATGACACGGAAATCCGAAAGTTTGATCAGAAATCAGCTTAAAAACAAACCTGATTGGTCGCGACAATCTGCAAAACTGCTTGGAAACCCAATCCAAAGGTAGTGGGAAAAAGCTTTTTAACACCCACCGGTGATAAGGCAGCTCAGTTTCCACTTGAAGCACGTTGAATCCACATCAATTTTAACCAGAAATCTACGCGTCAAATAAATAAAACTTATAATATAGTGAAAATAGTGCTGTATAAAAATTGTGTTAAGAATATATGAAAAAAAGTTTTTGCGTTTTTTCAGAAAACGTAAGTAGAAATTGGTTAATTAATTTAAATTAAATATTTATAATAAAAATAGGGCTTCAGGACTATTTTTGGTTCAATTCTAATCTGCGTCGAAAACAATTCTAATTTTAATTCTGGTATGATTCTGGGATAATTTATAATACTAAGAAACCCGCGAATTCAAGAGGCATTTAAGGGAAGAAGTTAATGCGTATGCAGAGAAATATAGAATAAAGCACGAGGTGATTTTTGGAAAACAAGGGGTAACCGTACTTAAATATTGGTTCAACAAAGCAGAGCATTGGTTTCGATTAAGCATAACAAGGGGGTGTTGATCCACAACACGAAACAACATATCAGGAGATCACAGGTCAGATCTACTTAATTTTAAGGAATCTTTTCAATTTAAATTTCAATACTGAATTTATTCAATTTATCCAAAGCTTGTAAAGAGTCAACAGGAACATTGCATACGTTTAAACTTACGTAATAAATTATAAAGAGGTCTGAAACGTTCCAGATTTTTTTTGTAAAGGTGTAGTTTTTGGTGACTTTATTTGAAAACTAAAAGAATATAAATTTTGGGATAAATAATCCATATGATATTAATTGATTGAAGGGTGTATTTAAAAAATTTCAAAAATTGTAAATATTATTTCCTTTCATTATATGAATGTTAATTGACTTCGTTTTATCAATTCACACAGGTAATCATAAAGGGATGAAAGAAAATTGATCATCGTAACGTTGTGCACTCTGTGTAGATTACAAAGAGTTAGCCGTGGCATAATAATAAAAGTAAAAGATTAATTTAAGAAGAACACAGAGCGGTGGCGTTTAGTAGAACGTTTATTACACCGAGTACGGCGTTATCATATTAATTTTTATATGACGCAACAACGTGGGCAGAAAACTACATAGCAATATATATATATATATATATATATATATATATATATATATATATATATAAATGTTATGGTTTCTTGGGATGCACCAGTTCGTAAACTATAATGTCAAATTGTAATTTTTATTCTGACGTTTCGGCATTAATATTTATGCCTTAATCTTAGACTAAAATTTGATGAATTTAAGAGTGTTAAACAGTATAGTTACTCTGCTTACATAATTACTATGCCATAAAAAATTCTACATACAAAAACTAATACATCAATTACAAATATGACTTTTTGACAAATATGAAAACAATAATAAATGTTTACAAAAGCTAACTATGTGTACAATATTAATTTTAGTAAAATTAGAAATTACAATAGGAAAATGTGGAACGAACTTAAACTAATATAAGGATATTAATTGTATTAGATTTTTAGATAGTGACAAGTTTAGTGATTAGAAATTGATTTAAAAATAGAAAATTATGAAGGAAACAAAAAAATAATTAAGACTGTATGAACGAATGTTTGCTTGTTAAGGAAATCTAAATTAACGGTTTTGTATAAGTGGATATTGTTAAATTTATATAGCGAAGAAAATACTAAATTTAAGTGTGAGATTAAAACTCTTAAAGCGAACACTCAAATTCACTATAAAATTAAATATAAAGTTCATTTTTATCATTGCATATTAATACATACAAATTTTAATTAATATGTTTAAGATATTCTCTTAAGCTAAACAATTTATTGCTGGTTTTTAACAAGATAAAGACAAAATACGTTGTAGCACTAAAAACGTTAAGTTAGCAGATTATGCAGTACTAATGCATTAACAATACATAATTCCTTAAACCTATCCTACCATGTACAAAATAAAAAAAAAACAGATTAGCTCTTTCCTTTGGTCATAAATACGAAAGGTTCGGAACATTGAATAAATAAGTTAAGCTCTAAAAGATATTTTTCAAAAAGAAAGATATAGGTAGTTTATTTGCTTTGCAGGAACGGTATGATAAAATAGCATCTCAAAGATAACTGCAGAGAAAAAGATAAACACCTACTAACCATTTATGGTGTAGAGTATTGTTTAGGTAAGATAAAATCTTGAAGATAGGTACAACGACAAAAATAGGTACCGTGCCGTTTACAGTTCGAAACGTTAACCAGGTAAGGTAAGACCTTTGGGATATTACACAGGAAAAGATAATTAACCAACCATTGATGGTTTCATATGTGAATTAAATAAGATCTCCGAGAAGATACCTTCAAAGAAAAAGATAAGTAACATTTAACCAATAATAAGATAAGAAAAGATAACATAAAAATTAATTTCAGTTTGGAAGCATTACACTTCTACAAATATAATAACAAAAAGGATTCCAAGGGAGTAAAGTAATCCCATAGGAACCTTAAAAGGGGTTTTTACTCATGCCCTCCAAAAGAAGAAGTTTTGTGAAGTGGCACTCGTTCGTACGAACAGCATGAGGTACCAAATAAAAATAAGAATGCAGTTCCTGAATCTCTGCGTCGACGGTTTTACGTAAATCAATATAAGACAGTGGCAATGCACAGCTAACGGGTATTTCCCACACTCATGGCCCAATGTTATGAGGCAACAAACCTCTAACTATGCAGGGACTTAAAAAGTAAAAGAAAAATAGAAGATCGAGAAGTGATAAAAAAAGAGAGAGGAGATATTTGGAGCAGTAACTAGGTAGAAGAGAGAAGAGGAAATAGCGATAGAAAAAGTGTGGATAACTAAGTACTACTTGGCCAATCAAAGTGTAGTCATCAGCCTGCAGTGGGGAGCACCACTCTTATGTGATGAACGATTGTTTCGGGATTGAGACAGGTCCAATACACTAAAAAAAATAAGGTTAGAAACGGAAAAAAAGAAAAAGTAGAGTTTATGATAAGTATCCTAGAGAAAGGGTAGAGAGTAGAAAAGTAGTAAAATAGATCGATCTGAAGGATCACGTACAACGTTACTGACAAAATCCTATTTCAACGCGTCCATTATTAAAAACAGTAAACTCGAAATGAAATCTATACAAATTAGGGATGGACTCGGCCAGATTTCGGGCTCAAATTCGGGCCGGGCCGTTGACTACTTTATTCGGGCCGGGCCCGGGCCGGGCTTATCTTTTTTCGGGCCGGGCCGGGCCAAACGATTTGGGCCGGCCCGAATTTTTCGGGCCGAAAAACGCAAGAGTAAATACTCCACTGTCCTTTCACTTCTATCTCACATTGAATAAGTAAACGTTCTTAATTATATTTTCACGTAGTGTCTTCATGAACCCATTAATAACTGGATAATAAAATTTTAGTTTTTGTTTGTTACAAGAACTGTAACAGCTGAACCTTACAGTATTTTTGACGCTGATTTCAAATATGTAAGTGGGGTTTTTTATCGGGCATAGTTTTTTTGTAATTTCAATTTAAAGAAAACTTTTGTTATACACACATGTAGTATTGGTACATTCCTAAAATCTGCTTCGCTTAGATTTTCTGGCGTACTCTGCTGCAGGTAAATCGGTCTTAAGATTCCAGCAAAAGTCAGCTAGTATTCTGGGGCTCCACTTTCTTTGGTAACGTGTTTCCATAGTGAATATTTTTTGACGGAAGCGTTCACCATGTTCGTCACTCATATATCCAAGATTGTTTGGAAAAAGGTACAGATGTGAATCTAAGAAATGGATCTTTGGTGACATGTTACAGCCAAGTGATTTATAGTTTTCCAGAAGCTCAGTTATCAGTTCTTTGTAGTTATCTGCCTTGTAATTTCAAAGAAAGTTATTAACAACATTTTTAAAAGATTTCCAAGCAGCATGTTCACAGTCATTCAAACGGCCTTCGAATCCAATATTATTCATTAGTTTTCTTACATCCGGACCAACAAATATATTTTCTTTTATTTTCTCATCACTTAAATTGGGGAACTACTTTTTAAGGAACTGAAATCCACTTCCCTCCCGATCCATTGCTTTAACAAAATTTTTCATAAGACCTGGTTTAAAGTTGGGGGGAGGGAGGTAAACTTTTTCAGGTTTTACTAGTGCTGGACTCACAACGTTCTTCTCTCTCCAACAGTCAATGTTTCTCTTTCTGGCCACTGTTTCTCAAGATAATGATTTTTTATATCTCTGCTGTTTCACTCGCACAAAAAGCAACAAAATTTTGTATAACCAAGTTGTAAACCAAGTAACAGTACTATAACTTTAAGATCTCCATAAACATGCCATGAATGTTTCTCGTACTGAATCATATCCAACACAAGTTTTATACTCATGTTTCCTTCATGTTAGCTGCATGAACCAAAGGGACGGGTATTTATTCCCAACATGAAGAAGAACCGCCTTCAAACTACGTTTTGAAGAGTCTATATAAAGACGCCATTCATCAGGATTGTGGGTATGTCAAAAAGCTTCCAGTAAAGATTCCACATCATTGCAGTAAACTAAGTCCGCACACTGCGAAAAAAAACATTCGAAGTCACACTGCCTGTCACGGAAACCACTTATTTTTGTGTTGCGTTTTATAAGATTCCATCCTTCCAGTCGTGATGCTAGTGTTTCAGCTCGATTCTTGGATAAATATAGATCACGAACGAGATCATTTAGTTCAGACTGATTTATTAAGTGCGGTTCAGTATTTGTAGTTTCTAAAAAGTCTGGGTCCCTTCTTTCTTCATCATCCTATAAATCTGTACAATCTTCAACAACATCGTCGTCTAAATTCCATGTTTTTGATGCTACCGGAATTGGAAGCTGTGGACTGTGAAGCACTGGTCTTAAAGCAGAAGGAATATTAGGATATTTAACAGTGTGTCTAGTCTTAGCTGTTATCCCTGATAATTTCGTTAAACAAAAATAACAGTCTGTGGAGTGATCCTTAGGTTCTCTCCAAACCATCGGAACTGCAAATGTCATGTGACGGGATCCATTCAACCAACCAGTTAACAACGTTACACACGAATTACAACAATACGAAGGGCCCAAGACTTATCCTGATCACCCAATTTACATCCAAAATTTAATTCACACAATTTTTTTATCAATGGAGTTATATTTCTCATCTGAGACTTGAGTGTTACCTCACCACAAATATAGCAGAATCAGTCTGGGTGGTTAATGCAACTACGTGGCATTTTTATTGAAAATTTCACTGTGATACACTCACAAGCACTTAACACAGATCATTTAAACAGTACAATGCGGAAAATTAATTCACAAACTGATAGGAAATGAATCGGTACCCGACGAATGAGCTGCAATACCCGGGAGCTCACATTAGACTAACTGGAGATATTTGTTAGTTGCGTTTGTTTGATTTATTTCAATATAGACTCAGTCATCTAAGTCGTAAAAACTGGACAAAACTAAACACGCATAAAGTACGCACACTTCAGTGTGATTAATCACGCAGGACATAATTGCTAGTTATGTAATTTGGATGAATCATAGTAGTGTGTCATTTGTAAATGATTTCATTAATGTGTTTAAATAATAAAATTATATTATTATTTATTCTGGACATTGAAAACAAACATAAAATGTTTAGTTCGAATAGCAAGATACATATTGAAAAAAAAATCAACTTATTATTAAACAAGCATAGTTAGTGCCCATGTTACGTTTACGGGAAAATGTATAATAATGCCATTATCGAACTCATGCCATACAAAAAGGATAAAGTAAATAAAACTTTATTGGTATATAAAAGGATCTATGTACTGATTTATACCTTTTGGTAATCATTTTTTAAAAAACTTTTTAACCTTAAACAATTACTTCATTTTACTTTTATTCCATCAGATAATATGTATTTCTAAAGAATAAGGTATCCTCTACATACCACAATTTGAAAATCCCACTTTTTTAAAGCAAACATTCGGTATATTATTTGACTTTCAGGTTCCTTAAGTTCTAATAACATTAGGTACCAATTTTCAGTCGCTTGAGACATTAACCGATGAAGTTTGGTACCGTTTATACTATGACCTATAAACAATTTATTTAATTTCTAGCATTCAGTAATTCACCAAAAGTGTTAAATCTTGAACTTTGACACGATTTGTCAGTCGGTCAAATAAAAATTTAAAAGAACTAGAACAAAGACCGTCAAATTATAGATCAAAGTTCAATTCCAAAAGTTTCAGTTTCTTAAAGTAAAAAAGGCTATAAAAATCCGTCTGTAACAATTTCATAAACATTGAAAATTGCTAAACATTTTGTACTTTTGTTACATATTTCTAGGATTTTTCAAAGAATCAAAAATCAAATGATATACTACGGTATGTTCCACAAGTATCTTGATTGTAACTCACAATTATTATACTCCTTAAATCAAACAAAAGAGTGATAGTTACTTGTTGAATACAACTGGAAAACATATCTTATTCATCGAATAAAAGTCGGCCCGCCGGGCGGAGCCGTCAGTTTTCATTTCGGGTCGGGCCTCGGGCCGGGCCGGTCACTTTTCTGCGTCGGGCCGGGCCGGGCTTATTAAAAGCCCAGCCCGGACCGGCCCGAGTCCATCCCTATTACAAATCATTTTCATACCGAGCGCGCGTGCTATTAAGCTACTCGCGCACAACTTGTTACTTTCGAGTTCCCATGTAGTCACAAATTTAACGTCCATGCGCTTATTCACATTCTCTATGGTTTTCCCAAATACAACATTGTTCATTAATTAAAAAAAGTCTTTATCAAATGAACTTACCGCACTAGTTCTTAATTCTGTGCTAAGGTCTATATAAGGTTCTAGACATGCAGACTGGTCAAACGCGAAGACTCCATGTACGGCCGTCAACACTAATCCATTCCACAAACACTGCTGAAGGTTCCGGTAATGCATGATGTATTTTGTTTTAGCTTCCAATGTGATCAGTAGCTTCGGGGCCGTAGACTTGCAGAATCATAAATTGCATGCAATATCTAATGATTTGTATAGGTTTAATATTAAAATATAGGTATAGGCAAATCACTTTAAGAAGAACCCAACGTCATATGCCAGATTGCGCAGAAATGTAATAACAGTGGCGTAGTTGAGTTATTACAGTTTAAACGGAAAACTAAAAAATACTGCTATAGCAAGGTTATTTTGTAAAATCCGATAAAGCAAATGATTGAATACCATGGCCTACTTAAGTGGTTTCTATCTCATTCTAGTGTTCTGCAAACACATCTGTTGAGTAACTTATTGTTTTATTAATGTTAATTGTTATATAAAAGATATTTTATATTAGTTAGATGGCGGTTTAAAACTGTCCGTTTGTGTATCAAGTAAAAATAAATAGTAATGAAATCTAAAACTTTTACAAGGTAATTTCCGATTGGTTGATCATAAAACTCAACGCCACTGAAACCTGAATACTGCCATCCCTAATTACATATAATGAACTGTTCCTAACCAATTTTTGCTTTGTGCGCATGATGACGTTGGGTTCTTCTTAAAGTGATTTGCCTATAACCGTCAACGCTTGTATATAAATATATGCAACACGTATGCAGTGTATGCTAATAGTATATATGTATAGGGGGAAATATCATAAAGACGATGCTGGAAAGAGATCAATACGACCTAACGTAAAAACAAGAAGCCGATATGCATGAATAATTATTTAAATCTTAGAAAAATATATGCGTGTCTATGGTAGGTAATCCAACGCATATGAATTATGTCATGTAAGAGTTGAAATGGTTACTACGGTGGCTGTCCTGGTCGAAATAAAATAAGTAAAATTAATTAGTATATGTCTGTCTCTCTTCCACTCATATGAAGTACATATAAAGAAAATTATATGGAAACTCCAACTGGCATAGTTTTTTTCCAGCATATTGATTCTTAAGTCAGTGATTGCGATAGAGCTATACCAACTAAAGAGTAATAATAAAGAATCAAAAGTAAGCAATGGCCCTCAATATGGTCTACTTAGGTGTACCAGTGCATCGAATTATCCGAGCAGATTAAAGAGGTTATGCCTCACAAGACGATACTTTAAATTTAAATTTTATATCTAAAATTAAAACCAATTTTTGTTACTATACTGATTTCGTATTTCTGCAATTAAAAGCATGTGTACAATTATCTTTTGTTTTTACTGCATGAATTGTTTGCTTATACCTTAAAATACGGAACTTACACAGATTTCTACTACAGAATTTGCGTATCCACCGCATTGCTTAAGCAATACTCGGGTATTACAGTTCCTTTGCGTACATCTTATCAAGCTCCCCTTCTTAGCAAATTTTTAAAATTCCTGCGAGCCTATGGGTCTACTGCAACATACACTAGAACTGCCGCTCTTGATGGCCCCGTAGAACACGGTCTTTGCGGTGTAATTTTGCATTTTATACTTCCACGAATAACTATCTACGTGATACTATTACAAAATATTTAATTATCCGATATTCAAATAATTGTAAGTAGTTGACGTTGTATGGGGGTGCACCATCTTTTTAAATTTTTAGATCTTGGCTATTGGTTGGCTTAAGGTTAAATTAATTGGTGATTCGGGCTTCTAAGGAAATTGGAGTCATTCCATTGCTTTACACGCTAAGAAAATGTTTATAATCAGAAACATTAGAACATTGGAACTTGGTGGTAACAAATCTATTAGGGGTTGCTCCTAGACTAAAAGTAATATCGGATTGGGACGTCCAAGAAAATTTGAACCCATCACCTGCTTTACACGTTAAGAAAATGTTTCTAAATTAAAAAGTTAGAAAATTTAGGATTATTGATTGTAAGTCGAAAAGGGTTGGTCTTAGGGCAAAAAATTACATTCAGGATCGGTGGCGACGGCGATGGCTGTAGATACAAGAGGCGGCGGTGGGTTCAAGAAGCAGCGGCGACGCTAGTAATGGTGACGGTGACAGTGGCGGCGGCGCTGCGGTGCTGTGGCGATGGCGCTGCTGCTACTGAGGTGGAGCTACGCCAGGACCGGCCTATCTTCCTACTAGTACAAAACAGTAGAAATGTGGAAGATGCATTTTTAAACTATGTTTTGACCGTAGTATTCTGGAGTTGCAAAACAAGTACATTAGGCAAGAAGAAGTTGGGATAGAAGTTCTCCAGACATAGTGTAACGTATTTTTTTTCCTAGTTACATTTAGTTCAATAAAATAAAAATAAAACAGCTGTATTTTAAAGTATTTAATTTGTGAATTATCATCCAATAAAAATTAATATATAATATTCGTAATAACACATAGATTCTTGTATATATATACTCTAAAGTTCGTTACCAAGCGCTGTCAAGTTGTCAGTCGGCACTTTATTCTCAACGTCCGAGAGTGCAAGCCGCTTTTGCAGACGAGGTAAAGTCGAAATGGCCCTGTCGAAACACATGGCTTCTAACAAAATTTGGAAAAGTAGAGAATAATAAATTCTTGGTGTCTGGAGGTCGAGCCTAACAGCGGTTGCGTGAGCATGATTTTCGGTAAGCCTCGCTCGGAGCAGTTTTAGTTGATCCCGACAGGCCTGAGAATATGGAACCCCTTTGGACATCATTTTAGACAGTTGGTATATATTAATACAATAGATTATACTAATATTTTTCATCTTAGTGAAATATCTTAGTGCAATATCTTAAGGACATATCTTCAATAACATTTGCGATAAAAAACTAAAACAAATTTTTATGGCAGTAATTTAAAGCAAAGATTTATGGTTTCGTTCTATTCAATTTACTATGCAGTAAAGTAAACGCTGATTCCACATGGGACCTAGATATTTCAAAGTTACCGATGACTAATATCACACCCGGATATTACGATGGAAATGTCCGACAGCTGACGTCAAGGTCTGGCACCTGTAGTACATTTTTGATGCACGTGAGTGTTTATAACCTTTCATAGCTTTGAAATTATAGTAAATTATTATGAATTATCCAACATTAATTGTTTGAGTAACGTAAATATAAAGTAGTTTTTTTAGAAGTCAGTAACATTAACGAATCGGTATCTTGTTTTACAGTTTGTTTGCAGATGTACGCAAACAGTGTATTTTATGAAATTCTGAATGACAACCTATGTCAGACAAAAAAAATATGTAGATTCCGTTTTCCAATCTAGAGGCCATATGCTGTCTTGATTAAGTTTACATTATGTTTATAGACTTTCTGGTCATGTAAAGGCACTTTCATTGTTATATGAAATTCGCGTGTTTATTGTAGATTACAATTAAATTAGAATATTTGCATTTTAAAATGTCTGCTCTTTGATAATTAATTTTTGTTGTAATGATCAAGGAAGTACTTCTCTGATTAAAAGAAATTTATGTGTTATGAACAATTAATAAATAATATGTTTATCTAATCAAATTTTATAGATATGATCTACTCATAGATCTTAATTTTGAATGTAAAACTTCATTAGAATTATTATGAAAAAATTATGAGAAAGATACAAACTTAAATATTGCAGTCACATGTATATAATCAGAAATTTATCCTAATAGAATCCCTTTTGTTTTTGAAAGACGTTTTATTATTCAACATAAGTGCAAGTCCTCCCGGAATAGAAAGTGTGTGTAATGAAAATAAATTCCCTCAGTATATTTTAGATGCCTAAATTCTATTATTCTATTTTTGGCAAATGTTTTTGAGGACACAAATGGTGTCCATGTTGTGCTTTTGTTTGTTCACAGGTAAAGCTGAGACATCTGTATGACATCTGGTGGGTGAGGTCTTGGTAAGTGAGTCCGAAAGAGTGAAATTCAAGTTTTATGGCTATGTTAGTGGTGTTAAGATAAGGTTTCCACATTCCCCTTATACAAGCACAGTTAAATTTTGTTGGTTATTGTATTAAAAAATACGGTGGCGCTCATTAAATATATTTTTGGTCTTTTATTCACCCATGACCCAAGCTCATGATCTACCCAGAGCTAACACTCGACTAGCCGTTTACATCTTAAGAGTTTTTCTTAGTCTCAAGCCATTCTCCATCCGACATTACCTTGGGCTTAAAAGAAAAAGAAGAAATTCTCGACCTTGTGATATCAGATCAAGATTTAGAAAATTGGGAGGTATAATTTATAGCTGATAGTCACGAGGATAAAGAAATATAATATAAAATAAAAATAATTTTATAGTACAATAGTGCTACAGAATATCAACTCAACTGATAAATTTGGCAACGAACGGGTCCTAGAATTGGTTTAGAAAAAAGACGCGTTACAGGTGTATTTAAAGAAGCGTTATAGTATGATAGAGTATATTTGTGGGCCTGAAGGAATGCTTAAAACAATTATAGAGGGCACATCGAAAGCTAACGTATGCAGAGGAAGGCGAAGACTATATTAAGACCTAGATATAGTTACAGGGCACTGAAACGGAGCTCCATATTAGAAACCGTTGAGAAATGCGTCAAACCAATCTTGATGTTGCGACTAAGAGGAATAAAACAATTAGTTTATAAATTGAGATCAGAAATATCTCTTTTATTTGTTCAAAGAACTATATGTATAAGTTTATTCAGTATACAGTACAATATCGATACAACAAAGGAACCGCAATTATTACTTCACTAGTTCGTTGTATCAGAAACTTTGTAGAAGTGATATAAAACCATGAAGTATGAAAACGAAGAGCGTACCACCTGTAAATAAAGATGTAAGGAAAAACGTTTACCTGTGTAAATACGTACTGTGAGAAATGTTGGTATGGAAAGTTCTACAAATTTACCAGCTGTAATGCAGTATGGACGTTTTGATCGTTCCATTATAATGAACAGCGATTTTCGCATTGAATAGTCCGCTTCGATCCAGTGTGAAAAGTAGCACGCATCTCTAATTTTTAAGCTCTGAAAAAATACAGAACATAAAGTACCTAAAGAAATTGTGCTTTAATAAATAAAGTAGTTGTATTGCAGTGTTCAGTATATTAATTATTGATAATTAATAACAATTAGCTCTGTTAAATCCAACCAAATAAAAGGCAGCTAACTTAATCTTTGTATTATAAATCATCAAGACTTTATAAATTGCAGTTCGCATCAGCTAGTGCTTCTTTCATTCGGTCACTGTTTAAAATGTTAATAGGTTGTGGTTAATAAAAATTACAGTTAAAGGTAAATGGTATGGGCTGAATTTTTTGTGATAAAATATAACTTAAGAAAGATCTTACATATAATAAATATCAAGATTTAATTGAGAGATTTCAAGACTTTGAGTACGACATCAGAATTCGTAGATCATGGGTTATTGTTTTACCTAAGAGGACTCCTTTTTAATTGGAAAATTGCTATTTTGTTATTTTATTTCAAATAGACGAACATCTATACATATTAATATTAGAAATTGTGAAGACACAGGAAAGGTCTTTCACTTTATGTTATAGTTTTCGATTTAGGTTCAAACAACATATCTGCAGTCTAAAAGTTAGGCGCAACAAAGGGTGACCCAAAAAGTTTTGTATATAGCAAAATTATTTATATAATTTGGTATCTTCCCCTTTCATTGAAATTCGAGTGAAATACACAGTTCAAGTTTTAGTAACTCATTAACAGCTACAATTGTTACATGTATTGCTACTTTACAATTGAAAGGTGACACTTCAGTCAATACCGCGCTATTTTTTAGATTTACAAATAATACATTCGATTGTTTAAACAGCGAGATAATAAATAATTGTAATCTATTAGAAGTGTGGTTTCAATTTGTAAATCCCAGTCTTGTGATACATTAGAGGAATCATTAGAATACTTCAAATCTATAACATTTTTTAAAACGAGAAAGGAGTATCACCAAATATATGGTAACAGGAATTAAGAATTAATGGAACATTCTGGAAAAGACGCTTGTTCGGTTTTTACTAAAGCAGCTTCATATCTGTCTAGCGATAAGAATGGATGCTTAATAGATATTGTAATACAATAGGGTTGTTCTCGAAAGGTTTGATGACTCACAATCTAAATTTTTTTGAATAAAGGATTATTGCACATAAGTGCAAATCTCGTTGCGACAGATTAGTATAAGTTTGAATTCCGTCCTAATAAACGTTCGATGTACATAAATTAATGTAAATATAAATTCGCTTACGTGATATACATTTGTTAGATAAATACATTACCAGCAAGATTAATTCTACAATAGTGTTTAATTCGTAGTATTTAGAAGATTAAATTAGTGTCTATAAATAAAAATGTAGTTAGTACTAATGTGAATAAGACTGTATGAATATATTTGGTGTAAAGAATAATTATTGGACTTGCGTTTATTGGAAGTAAATGCCAAAGGACAATTAGAGAATTTGTTACAATATTGTATTGACCATAAGGTCAGATTACTGTGGAAACTATTGTAGCAGAAAGTATGTAAGTATTTTATAACATCTAGATTAAAACAAGATCCGGATAAGGATGCCTTCTCAGCTATCAGAACTCGTGGAGCTATAAACCATAATCATCTGTAAAAGACTTCCACATTGCACTGCATCATAATATGCAAATTAGATTGCAAATGCCAATTGACTTTAAGTGACTGTGAAATTGCAGTGATGAGCAACTTATTTATTTATAAATATACAGGGTTAAATCCTAATTACAAATTTCCACTAAAAATAAAGTCTATTGAAAAAAATACTAATATGTGTGTGTATGTGGGTGCGCGCGCGCGCGTGCATGCGTGTGTTGTGTTTGTAAAAGTATTCGTCTTATAAAATTGCATTCATACAAATTTTCATAAATTGTAGGTACAGAAGATGAAATAGAAGATAAAATAATGGTCATGTGTATTTGGCGGATATGTTATAATATCTATGGACAGTTTTTATTAGCGGCGAGTTTCGTCCGATTTCCTTTCGAAAGGTAGGTACATCAAACAGATTTAAACCTACCAGAATAAGCAGGGACAAAGAAACCTATGGTTTGTAATATAGAAAGAGAGTCTACCTCGTTGTTTAAAACTATATATAATAACAAGAGCGCTATCACCCTACGGCGGTTCGATAATTTTATTGTGCCTAATAGCTGTAGTGCAACTGAAATGAAGTACCAGTGTCCCACTCGATAACGCGAATTCCAGTTTCGATCTGATCAACAAGTCGAACAGCAATTTTATAGTGTCAATATTTACAAACGATTGAGTGGTACGTGTCACATATCCTAAAATGTTGTATGCTGATGATGCAACATGCTTTATATGAACATCCAAGTTCAATTTTGACGTAAAAATAACCACTAGATCCTTTTTCCAGTCTACTTCCTTAACTAATTCGTATAAAATAAAATAGATGATATTCTTCTCAAAGATGTAGAAATTGATCAAAATCTACTCCCACTTTTAAATTCTATATATGCTGAACTTACTGTGCCCGAACTTCCACCAAATTTATGATTCACTCAAAAAACAAACAACAAATGTACTTTATGAAGACACATTAGAAACGTGCACTAATGTGTTTATTGCTGGCTACCTGTGTCATTATCTATTTATAATAGTATGGTGCAACATATTTGAGAAGGCTTTAGTAAAAATAACGACAATGTGATAGATTGTAATGAAAGTGCTTCTTCTATATAGAGATAATAGACAAATGATGTACAAAGTCATTATTCGAAGAGACCAACAAATGAACTATGAAATTGTTAATTATTTGTTAAAACCATATAATACTTGTTTTAGTCTATGAGACTGAAAATAAAGTTTACGAAAGAATTAGGAATAGTAATATTAACCAATTAATTATCCCAAACTACTCGCATTTGTGTGATGGCGATAAAACCAGGTCGCCGTATCAATTATCCATGTAAATTATTAAAAGCGAGATCTAAATTGTGGTTTTAAGCTGGTGTCTCGAATAAGGCTAAAAATGTTAATCGCTAGTGCGTATGCGTTTCAAAAAGAAAAATTTCGAAACAGCACACAATGGAAATATGAGTAAAATTGAAATTCACGTGTTATGTACTTTTTGACCATCTCTAAAACAGATTCAATTTCTACTGTAAAAATGTCAACAATTGCGTTAACTATTATGTTTGAATGTATTATTTTAGAAATTTCTTTAATTCAAAAATCAGTAAAAGCTATCACATAGCTTACAGTTATGTAAATGGTTCGAATTTATCATACAGAATTTTCCAAATCAAATAGGTCTTTTTCAAGTAACAATGTAATGCAGTGAATATAATTTTTTACTAAAGCAACTTATTTGCATCACTACATTCTCCGAACTTTTCGGGAAAGATTTTTCTCTGTTCTTGATATTTGAATAGGATTTATTTATAAAAAAAAAGTGGTACGTGCCGTGCCGTTCCTGTATGTAAATATATTCGTTTTTATGTAATTAAATTTTATATTCCCTACTGTATTTACGGTCATTTGCAAATTTGTTAAGCGTTTCCGACTTCCCTCTAAATTGAAATGATTACTTATTCATCAACCTGTAGAATTTTATTATTATATTTAATATAATTTAAAGTATCTCAATCAATCGTTATTGTTGATATAGCATTGAAAGCGTATTCGATTATTAGCAACCTTTGCTTTCTGAAATGATATGCTCGCATTATTTAAAAGTATTACCACAAGTTCTATATGTAAAATGGGTTTTCTACCTATTCAAATTTGCCTTTTTCTTCATCTATATGGATGTTTCTTGAAAAATAACTACATTGCCATGGAATAGAAATTATCAATTGGGTTTCCGTTATCAATAGTTGGTCCTGAGTTTTGTAATGTAGTATATTCAAGTATTCCTTGTCAAACTATTATTTTAGATCCATCTAATGACTTGTAGCGGTCCAAATTACAAATATTCCTACGGAAATTAGCTAATATGTTTAACATGGATTTCGTGATTAGACAAAAGTAGTACGTTCTAGTCGACAAGATAAACAAATGGGCTCCTACAGTTAATGAATTTATAACATGGGGTTTTGAAATAAGTTTGTACGAACTTGTTACTTTGAGAAACAGAATTTTTCCAATAACAAAATTATTTACTGCAATTGGTGAGACTTTCCTTTCAACTAATTCAACTCATCACTATGTAACATGTATAGACATATATCCTAGGTCAGATTATGATTTACTATTAGCTGTTGGTCAAAGTCAAATTTACAATCAACTAATACAATCTATCACTATGTATCATGTATTGACTATATCCTAGGACTGGTAATAAGTTACTACTAGTTATTGGTCAAGGAAAGTGAAGAGCTACTCTGTTCACCTGCACTTCTTCTGAATTTGTTTCTCTTGGCTTTCCAGGAAAAAAATTTGGTATAGCGTGCCATGTGATCCAGCAAATGTCGCCTAATAACCAGTTGTTGGGCCGCAACGGAACGTCCAACCAAACTGTAAGAATTCCTATTTCTTGTCTGTGTTGTTTTAATGCCCTAAATCAGGAAGAATTGTGTTTGGGTTTTGGTTAAGTTTTTCCGGTTGCTCATCGCACAAATTGAGGTATTACGCTGGATGAAACTTGTTTTCTATGCGAGTTGGCTTTACTTTTTTTAACTTGTTGATTTCTTAAGGATTTTTAAACAATTTTTTTTTCTTGAGGTTTCCTTTTTCTTTCTGTGCCACCCACCCCACTCTTCGACGTTTTAGCTAGCACGGCATTACTTCTTTCGATTCCCTTTATGTTGCGGTACTCGGTACGAGTTATTTTCTTTGCTTGCTTTACTACTTTCTTACTTGTCCGCACGGATCACCGTAACAATCTGCGTCATAACATAATGTAAAGTGGACAAGATGGACGTCACAGCTGTTGGTGTGTAAAGTAAACAACAACTCCTGGATAGAAATGTTTATTGTAGGAGCATTTCCTCTTTAAATGTTGGTGAGTTCGTAGAATTGTAACTTTTCGTATTGTTATGGTCTGTGATAATAATTTACTACTAACTATTGGTTAAGGAAAGTGAGGAGTTGCTCTGTTCACCTGCACTTCTTCTTAATTTGATTTTCTTGGTTTTCCAGAAAAAGAAATTGGTATGGTGTTTCTTGTAATCCAGCAGAGGTCGACGATAATCATTTGTTGGGCCGCAACGGAACGTCTGGTCAAGCTGTAAGAATTACTATTTCTTTTCTGCGTCGCTTTGATGGTCTCCGTCAGGAAGAAGTTTTTCGAGTGTTGAAATTGAACTTACTCAAATCAAACTGTCGGAATATGCTAATGAAGACAGCTTTTCTTGTTTGGGTATTAATTATAAAATATAATTTTCTATCTATATAAAATTTAGAGTACACTATCATTTAAGTGATTTTTCTAATATTTCGTCTCGTAGGTGGTTCCTTTCTTTAATACTGTAATTCACCGTTACAATTTTCTTTTGTAATTGCTTATCAAGAATTACTTGTGGACAATACGTTAAAACATTTTAAATTTTTCTAGGCATTGAAATCATAAATAAATTTAGTTTAAAGTGGTTTTGGAAACGACACACCCTGTATTACGTTTGTGAAGCATCTGGGTTGCTTTCTTTATTAAATCCTTTGAAAACAGTTTATATAAATTCTTAATCAGAAAATGTATATGAGTATTTCTACCTATTCATAACAGAGTCGGACTATACCGTGATAACGAAGTTCACACATATCACCTGGTGCATGTTTGTTCCGTTGTAGGTTTTCGAACCCAGGTTGTCCTTTCAATTCGAGCAGTTGCTCGTTACGCTTTATCAATAGGGTGTTACGTGTAGCTTTCCAGTTTTGAAGTTATTCTGTGTTTTCTGCAAAATCTTATCCGGTTCTCGAAATTCATTTCCAACTCGCTTTAATTCTTTGTTTATTACTATTTCTGAATGGGTCGATTATCTTATCTAGCAGGTGTAGTATGCATGATTTTGATATTCATTGTTTGTTTGAAGCTTGTAAAAGAGTAAAGTGAACGCTCTTGGTTTTGTTGTATAATTTTATAAGTGCGTATTGAGCATTTGTTTTAGCATCTCCTTGGGGAGGACCTGTAATTATACGACAGAAGTTAGTGGCGTTTGTCCACTTCCGTTTGTGGAATTTATTTGCGTCTCCGACTCTTCGCTTTTGCGATAAGGCCGTCCAACGTACGTAATTATTTAGGTACAGTATTTGTATTCTAATTATTTTTCTCTCATTTTAGTGGCCTTCTTTTTTTGTACCATCTTTTAGTACTACCTGCTTTAGACTGCCGTCGGTACTACTCTTAGTAGTACTTTTGTTTTGCTTTCGATCACCGTTCCTGCTTGTTCCTTGCTTTTGTTTACAAATTTAAATTTGCTGTTCTGGAAGGAAGCAATAGTCGCCCCGCCGATTATCGAGCCCAGAGCTGTGTTGCTGCTACTAAGAGTATTCAGGACACCTGGATCTCGAAGGTCGTATACATATTTACCTTAATACCTGTTTTTTTTGGTATCGCCTCAACAACCAATTTAAACTACGTTATCAGCTAAATTTATTTACGCTTTAATTATTACAAAATCCAGTTTTATCACAACGAAAGTTATATTTTTACATTCTTGGAAATTAGAAGTAACGTTTGATAAATTCTTGTGCTTTCCCCTCGGTGTTTACATATTTAATCACTATTCAGGCGAACTATTGTGTGTACTTTTTCTTTAGATGCCAAAGTTTGTAGTAACAATTGTGACCTACAGTGTGTTTATACTTTTTTTTATGATCTGCTTTACTATTAATTTCACCAGATTTATATGCTACGTATTTTGCCTTATTTTTCAGGTTTATTTTTATGCTACGATATTTTGTTTTGTGAAAGATCCACCAACGGACGCGATATATTTATAAATTTTAGAGATTATTTATCTCCGCGCCTTTATATAACGGATGAGCGGCATGCCTTTCGTCGCGTTTTAACTTGCGTTAGTTACAACCTATTCATTCGCCTATTTTGCGGCACCCCGTGTATGTACCGAACCGTTAGTAGGTCTCCACGCACCACTTGATTTTCTCTTTTTTTTTTGGTATTTTACCACCTTAGGTGCATTATTTACACAATATTCTTATTTTAAGATAAGCATCATTTTCACCAGTTTTGATCAATATTCACCCCCCCCCCCTTTATATACCGTACTTTATATATATATATATATATATATTTTTGTTTTTTGTGCATTGTGTCACCTGTATTTGTGCCAAGTAAATATTATACGTGTTCTTTTATTATTTTTATTATTGTTTTGAGTTAGCGCGTGACGATTGTGCCGCTTTGTGTTGCTTGGATATGGTACTTGGGAACTTGTGTATGAGTTGGAACCTTTGAGTCACGGTTCTATATTTTCTTTGTGGCAAGACTCTGGCGCCCTTACTCTTCGAGCTTCGCCATTCTGGTCCTTAGTCGAAGCCGTCAGCGCACGACCTCCTGGCTGAGCAAGCCACCCTCCCCTTCTGCCATCGTTACAACAGGGACCAATTACCTATCGTTCTATTTCTGGTTTACCATCAGCGGTGATAAGGGGATGGCAAAGAAAGTTCCTACGAGCGATTTACGGTTCGGTGTGATTAGTATTTTTGTAAATGTCCGAAGGTTCAGACGTCATGTGTTTGTGAAGTCTCAAATCAAATGGTGAGTAATTTCCGTTTATTTTAAATATAACTAATTTCCTTTTTTACAGCGCAACCAAGATTCAATATTCTGAAACAATTTATTAGTATTTTTTTACAATCTAATGGTAGACGATAATGACGCAGTAAGCAGAAATTTCATTCCGTCTCCAGTATCTGGTAATTTAATATATGGTAAACAACTATTTTGTTTGATATTTGATATAACAAGATTCGATTCCATTTCGAAAATTATACATGAAAATCTAGTGGAATTCCAAATCATGATCGCAGATGTTGAGGTCAATGCCAAGGCGGTGATTTCGTTTGATTTTGGTACTATTATCTAAACATTCTAAACAGACTTCTGGCGAGTGTTGTATTTATGTTATAAAATCTTCATTTTCTCATGTGTTTTCTCTTGGATTCAATAATCTGTAAAATAAAATAAAGTAAAATAACATACCCTAAGTTACTATACATAAACATGTAGTCTATAAAAGTCAGTTTTGAACAACTTAAATTAATTTCACGTTCATGTACAAAAGAAATTTAAATTTTGTTATGATAAGAATCTAATACTATTTGGTGTTATATTAATAAAGAATAATCCGTGTAGTAGACTATAGATTTTAAAATGTTAATATTTTTTAACGATACCGTTTTGTTTAAAAAAGTAATCAAAATATAACATATAATGCTTATGGTTCAGATCTGAAAAATAAGTAAATATTTGCTAAAGATAGCTGTATGATTTTTATTTTATTTATTATTTATTTATTTATATTTTATTTGTCACTTAACCACTGGTGTATTTGGTTATGTGTATCTATATGTAGGAATGAATAGATTTAATTTGAGTAAACTGTAAACTAGTGGTTTCTTTCAATATTACTCATTGTTTCATGCTCTGGAAAGGTCCATTAATCTACCGCTATATAAATTTGACTTTCTTGAATTGGCCGATGTAATAATTTTGGCAATAATTTGCTGTTATCACAATTGCCGGTAGTAGTAGAGGGAATGCTTCCATTTCTATAACTTTGTTTCCTAAAGGCAAAATAATAGATCCATGAAGCGATATCCCCTTCTATTTATACATACCTCCATTTTTCCTAGGGGCAATAAAAATGATAGTCAGTAGGCATTACTCACAGTTTTTAAAATATCATATTCATTGGCGTCGACAATTAAATTATTTTGATGAAATTTTTTTAAAATTGTCTTTATTTACGTTTCGATCCGTGACCTAGAATCGTTATCAAAATAATAAAAAATTTTAAGTTTGACATTTATACACAAATTGAAGGATTGCTTTATTAATTTTTGATTTGAATTCATTAGGTGAAAATTTTTTTAAAGTTTAGATGAATGAGTACTTTAAATTTGTGTTGTGCCCTGGGAGCGGCTTTTTAAGGTAGTCAATACGCTTAACGTGAAATCAGCTGTTAGAAAATGTTCCAATCATCAGGTTAGTGAATTTATATGAAATTTAAATATATAAAAATTAATCAGCTGATTTCACGTTAAGCGTATTGGCTACCTTAAAAAGCTGCTCCCAGGGCACAACACATATTGAAACTACTTCATTTTTCTAAACTTTAAAAAAATGTTCACCTAATGTATTCAAATCAAAGATTAATAAATCAAAGTCACCTTCAATTTGTGTCATAAACGTCAAACTTAAATTTTTTTATTATTTTGACAACGATCATCGGTCACGAAACGTAAATAAAGACAATTTTAAAAACTCTGAGTGGTTTAAAACCAAAGAAAAATACGAAACAAACCACAACAAACATACAGGGAGTATTTTGGTGATATGTTTAGCTTTCATAAGGTCCTAGGCCGTTATTAAAATAGTTAATGAATAAAGCGTTTGTTTTGTTAAAAGAACAATACGCTTCAGCTACATGAACTTTGTGCGACTGATTATCTGAAATATAATTTTGAATTTTGAATTGACAGCTGCCAAGTTTATTAATAGTCAGAATGAACTAATTTTATCTTTATAACTGTTTTTATCTTTACATGTTATATTGATCCTTTTTTATTTTCGTTGGTAAACATATGAAGATTGTGCATAAGTGTTTGTGTTACGTTCCTCAAGATATAATTAATCTGACATGGATAGAAATAATGACATATGTCTTTGCGGAAGAACAGATAACTTATCTGAACAATGGATTCAGTGTGATAACTGCCATCAATGGCTTCATTCCTCTTGTGCCGACCTTACTGCTAATGACGTTCTAAAAGTACCAACTGGCTCTGTCAAATTTTTTGAATCCCTTGCAACTACTCAACCAACTTCATCAGGCTCTGCAACAACAATCCTTTCACGTTGCCCTTTCTGCGACAAATGTTTTTCCGAGAAGAGATTAGCCATCCACATTGGGAGGAAACATCACGACGCCAAGTCCGAACTCCAGCAACAGTCCACAAATGTCACCAACATTAATGATCTAGGAAATGATCTATCGGAAATGGAGTCCACTATCAAGATCCTTAAAAGAGTGCCTAAAGCCGCGAGATTTTCTGCTGCCACTAAACTATCTTCATTTCTGGACACCTGTGTTAAAAAGAACGATTATCATTCCTGGTTTACACTTTTTACCTTCGCTTTCACATGCCTCTGTGTTCCTATAAGAGATAAGAAGAGTAGATCCCTCGGAAATCTAGTCAAAGCTAATATCAACGGTACATCTCATAACTTCTCGAGAGTTCAAGCCAAGTCAACATCACTATCCCGTAGAATATTCTCTAAGTTTTCTGAAGATGTCAATGGATGTGTTAAGATACTTTCTTCTAATGACTCATTAGGTCCTCAAGATACAGATACTTATAACAAGCTTTTACATAAACATCCAACTCCAAATAGAACTATCGAATTTCCTTCGCCTCCCGAAAATGTGGATAGTTTGACGGTAACTGAAAAAAATGTCAGATATGCTATTTTTACCTTCGGAAATGGATCAGGATCGGGAATCGACGGTTTGAGGCCTCAACATTTGAAAGATTTAATTTCTACCGGTAATGGAGAGGCAGCATCAAGACTTCTTACATCTCTCACTAGTTTCTGCAACTTAGCTCTATCCGGAAAAATTAACAAAGACATCCTCGGTTTATTTTACGGTGCTAGCCTTTGTGCCTTGAATAAGAAAGATGGTGGAATACGCCCAATTGCGGTTGGAATGACGCTTCGACGACTAGTCGCCAAGTTAGCTTGTTTCTCTGTTCGAGAGCCAGTAGGCCAATGCCTTCGTCCAAAACAACTTGGTTTTGCTACAAAGGGTGGTTGTGAGGCTGCCGTTCATGCCACCAGAACAATCTTACATCATCCGCTAACTCCGGGAACTGTTTTACTAAAAATTGATTTCTCCAACGCCTTGAATACCTTGAATCGTGACTCAATGCTAAGTGCAGTGAAAAAAATGACTCCAGCCCTGGAAGCCTTTTTTTGGCAAGCTTACTATTTCCCATCTCTTCTATGCTTTGGAGATATGAGCATCCCATCAATAACTGGATGCCAGCAAGGTGATCCAGCAGGATCCTTTCTTTTCTGTTTGACCCTGCAACCTATAATAGATTTACTAGTATCAAAGATAGTGTGCTTCTATCTTGACGACGGATTATTAGCCGGAGATCCTAATACCGTACTACATGACTTTTCCATCATAATTCGAGAATGTCAGAAGGTCGGACTAGAAATTAACCCTTCAAAGTGTGAGCTTCACTTTTGCGATTCTGTTGACACCAATATCCTGTCAAAATTTTCATCCATGTCTCCTGGCATTCAGGTTGTCTCAGAGGTTAGTTTTCTTGGAGTTGCCGTTTCACCTGACCATTTACAGAAAAGTTGGATGCAAAAAATGGATGATCTAGTGATTTTATTCGGAAGATTGCGAGATTTGGAGCGATTCCACATATCCTTTTACCTCCTTAGACACTGTTTTGCGATACCAAAAGTAACATACTTTCTCCGTACAACACTTTTATGGAACCATCAAGATCTACTTATAACTTTCGACACAATGGTCAAAGATACGCTGGAGCATATCCTCAATTGCCAGTTGGACTCCCATCAGCTTTTCACTTTTTCATTGCCTATTAAATATGGAGGATCGGGAATAAGAAGAATTCAAGATATTTCACTTCCTGCATTCCTTTCATCTGTGTATGGAACTTTTAATCTTGTCACTACGATGTTAAATCTTCAAGATTCCGACAAGCCGACAGTTGCCTTACACGATGAAGCTATGGTGGAATGGAATATTCGTACACAGGACTTTGGTGTCCCGGCTGGCTCTTCTGAACAAAAAAATTGGGACAACGTCTTGATGAAATTTTGTATAGAAAATCACCACCCGTCATCTGACAGGGATAAAGCAATACGTTTAGCATCCGAAAAGCAAGAGACAAACGCATGGATTCAAGCCTTCCCATCTCAAAGCATAGGTACTTTACTAGATAACAATAGTTTCAGAGTAGCCATTGACCTTCGTCTTGGTTGTAAAATTTGTAAGCCTCATAGATGCTCATGTGGATCCTTTGTAGATGAGTTTGGTCAACAAGGTCTAAGCTGTGCCAAAAGTACAGGCCGTTATTCTCGTCATCAGGAGATCAACAACATTTTAAGCCGTGCTCTTATCTCAGCGAAAATACCTTGTCATTTAAAACCTGTCGGACTATGTCGAAACGATGGAAAACGGGTTGATGGAGTTACTCTAATTCCTTGGGAGAAAGGAAAATTTCTAGTATGGGATGCCACATGCACTGATACTCTTGCCCCCTTTCAATTGCCAAATTCAATCAAAAGCGCTGGTTCTGCTGCCCAACATGCAGCGTACGCGAAGACTCTAAAATACTCATCTGTTATTGACACTAACTACTCTTTCCTGCCTTTCGCAGTGGAAACAATGGGTCCTTGGTGTGATGAAACAATTGTTTTTTTGAACAAGCTCGGAAGTCTACTTACCTCCCAATCTGGTGAACCACGTTCGCGTTCTTTCCTTTTTCAACGATTAGGAGTAGCAATTCAACGTGGGAACGCAATTTCGATCATGGAAACTTTCCCTTCATCGAAATCACTTTCAGAAATTTTTTATAATTTAAAAAATTGATATATTAATAAAGTACTAAGAAATATATTAAATAAACAAAAAAAAAATAGTTTACATAAGCATTATTTGTTCAAAATTTAAAAACCGTTTTTTTGTACACTTTAAATATATATATATATATATATATATATATATATATATATATATATATATGCAATATTTATCTTAGAAGTGGACAAATTTTCATAGAATAAACAGAATACAAAATTTCTGTACCTGGCAACTAACCCTGTTTGTATCTACTTATTTTTTGCAGACACTTTCAATTGCATGCATATAAATATATGCATATCGGGAAATAAGTAGAACACTACTTACCTTTATGGTTGTATTAAGAACTGTGCGTATTAGTCAATTCTTCGAGTGTTAGCATTGTTCATTCGTATCCAGACATAAATTTGTATATTGCACTCTTTATTACAATGTCTAAAGAACTGATTCTTTACTTTGTTCTTTGATGAATGTTGACAGATAAAATACTTACTAAATAAGTATTTTTAGGATTTGTATAATTTCTTTTAACTATTGTTTTATTCAATTTAATGTGTCTTCTGCAAAAATCGCAGGCCTACATTTTGTTCTCAACTCGACAGTCATTATCAAATAGCTGGGTAACACTTATCACCCTACTTTTGCTTCGCAAGACATTATCAGATACAGGAAACTTACATCACTTATTTTCGCAATAAAATAAAAAAGATCTCGCCTATTCAACAAAGATGAGCTTCATCAGACAATTAGCAAAATGTTGCAGTGCCGTTTAATAAGATGAGCAGCTATTAATAATCCCTTCGTCGACCAATGAACAACTACCGTCGCAGCAAAGCAGGCTCGCAAATTTCGAGATCGGTTAACATCCGTAAAGCCGGTATAAGTTCCGTTTCCTATACGATTTCATGACTCCGGTCACGAATCTGTATAAGGAACGAAACTTACTTCCCGGACAGACTAATGTCGTTACGAGGAGACCAAACCTACCCACCTCGATCTCGACCCCATGTAATTTTTCCGATGGGGTACACTAAGTCACAAGTTTACCAGAACAGACCCCGTTATCTGTTGGAACTTAAAAAAAAATTCGATGTGTCCTCGAAGAACTTTATGGAAAAGTGTGTAATCGGCTGATGGTTAATTTCATGAACCGAGCATTGTTGTTCATGTTTATAAAAGGCCCGCCTATGCATAGCTGGGCGGGGTTCTTGATGATAACTATTAAGAAAACATACGCTTCTGAACTAAAGAAAATCCACAAGTGTCGATATCGTTTTAATGAAAAAGAAAAAATGTTCGTATAAAATCAATGAACCCTCGTTAGTTATTATGAATAATTACTATTTAAATGTCAACGTATCAAACTAAGAAACCTCAAATAATAGCAACCGCTAAGCGTTTGCGCATAAAGTTCAATCGAGCTCGGCAGTCAACCCCGGATATCGTTACTACAACATTAAGCTAATACAGACTTGACGTCTATCTACTAACATCAATGCGGTTTCTCCGAATTCAAGCAAAATAATCTTAGACAATATAAAGACTTATCTGTATTCCAAGTCCCGAACAGGTGGGTTGATGTTTACAGTAATCGTCTCACGCAAAGATTTCCTGCAAATTGTAGTAGCAGGGAGCCTCTACTTCAAGTAGAAATTTAATCCTTGTTTTTGCACTACTGTATTCACTGTCACTTTTTATATTATTCAGTTAACAAAGACAAACACAACCTACATTGCTCCGTGCACTTTGTCATCCTTATTTAATAGCGCTAATTATAATTACAATGTAGTGATTTTACACAAATAGAAAAATAGTCGCAAACAAACCCACGCGTCGCTCCAAGCAACACCTTCACGGTCTGGAAGACCAGCGATTACTCCCCCCTTCTTCGTGTGGCTATTCTACACAATTTCCAACTGTACTTCTATATCCTACCTGATCTTCTGTATTAGGCTCAAACTATCCTATAAAAGATTGAGTACGCTACACGTTTAACCCTCAACATCTCCTGAAGAGAATGGTGTGTTTTGGTTGTTTATTTCAAATAAATATATTCGACTGATGTACCCTATTCGCGATAAATACGGGATGACGTCATAAACAGAAATAAAGTGCTAGTGATTGTACAATGCGAACATAACTATGAATGTAGCTTTAATAATTTTACGATTTAGTATGTTACAGTTGGCAGTTTCGTGCAGTGTTGCAACATTTTCTACTTCTTTTTCCTTTGACACTTTTCTTTCTATTTTTTGTTTAGATTTGTAATAAGTATTTTAAGCGTTATATTTGCTAAATAGAACAGTTATTTTTAGAAACCAAACACTTTATATATTACAAGTTTCAAGTATTTAACGTTTAAAGTAAATATTTAAGACACTGCTTTTATTACCTGAAAAAGCTTAATCCTGCATCTCGAGCAGCACTGCTGCCATACTTCACTACCATATACTTACAATTTAAAATATGCTAACTTTTAATAATTAGTTAATAACAAGCAAAGACTGGGGTAATTCAATCATAGGTTAGCTAAGCAATACAATTCTGCCATTCGGAAGTTTGATGTTATTTTACTGCAAGCGTTTATGTAGTCTAAGAAAAAATTAGAAGCCTGGGCATTAAATACACATAAAATAAGTAAACTACGGCAACACAGCATTTATTTGAATTGTGACATCATCTCATATTCATCGCGAATAGGGTTTATTAGCTTTAAATCAGGCATTCTTTCCGAGACACCCCTTAGTTAATTTCATTTTAATTTGTTTTAGAGGGTTATTTCAAATTCTGAAAAATCGTGTTATGCAAGTAGGCAAAAATGTCTTATGCGAGGTGCAAAAGTGATCGCATATTTTGTTACAGGCAGAAAAGTTACTAAGTATATTATCTTGATTCAAATTATGAAATGGGGGCGGCCTATAAAGCAAAAATTGAAGGGGTCACCGGAACTAGCTATCGGAAGGTCGTGGATCGTTTAGAGGGTTAAAATTTTGCAGAAGGGGCTAAATTAATATATAATATACAACAAAAAAATTTGGTACTTACCTTTTATAAATATTGTGGCTTAAAGACAATTACCAAGGGCGCCAGACAAGTCGAGAATGTCCAATGTTCATACAAAACCTTGACAGACTTGTCATCACAAGGAGTACAATTGTTTATTTTTAATTAATTTTCACCCTTTTGACTACTTAAGCAAATCTCATGATCACAAATAATAAAAAACGTTGACTTAATCAACGGCAAACAAAACTATTCAATCAACGGAGCAATAAACGTGAACCTCTTACATTAGGAAATTCATTGATTTTAACTTAGAAATTTGATTGAATTGTTGATACGCAATTATGATAATTTTATTGACCGAGGAAATTTCCAAACACATTTCACAATAAATTAATCCTACGATTTATGGCCAAAACCTCCTAAAAAAGTATGTTAACTAAAAATTCGCTATGCTAGTTTAAATATATAAACTTATTTAGGTATTAAAAATCATCAATCGTTTGATTGCTTGCATTCCAATCCAAAACAGCTCTTAAAATGGGGGGAGAATATCGTTTGTCGCCTTTGTTATTCGCAACCACTCAATATTTCATTGGCACACGTACCCGGCAGAATCTTGCTGATAGCTTAGCTTGTATATACACGTACAAAAGCTTTTTATTACATAATTTTAGTATCACCTATAAATCCGCGAACACACGGGCGTAAACCCTCGCAAACTGGATGAGTTAACTACTCCTTTTCATTTTTAATAACATGATATCACAACTGCCACGTCGGAGAACGTTACCAGGGAACCTCTCTGGCTACTTTTCTTTGTACGTTTTGGAAACGGAGAACCCCATTGGAATCTCTTTCTTTTGGCTAAAAACTTAAATTATATATCAACCCTACTCTTAACCCTTATTTACGTCATACTTCTGTTAACCAATAACCATTAATGTAACATCCCAAAACAAAATTTCAGAAACCAAATCCAGCCTTTTTAACGTGAGTGCCACGGATAGCAATTATTTTTCTAACAATATATGAACATGTAAATTCTTGGATTTTTAGATACTGAAATTGTTGACCCTATCTATTGGCGACAATTGTCTGCCATTGACAAAAGACCGGATAACCTAAACCGAGCCAAAATGGATTTCAATGCAATGGTTGTTTCCAGACTACTTAAAATGCCTGCAATCTTGGAACAAATCAAATTGAAAAATAGTTAGGCTATTTGTAATGTTGCTCTTTCTATAAACGCCTGTCACTCACTGACGTATTAAGAAAATAAAGTTTTACAAACTGAAAATTGCTTCTTGTTGTTTAAGTTAAAAGGTAAGATTCTATTTAAATTTATCAAATTCGTCAATCTATATACGACATAAGTTTTTAAAGGGTATTGTATTTGCAAAGGTAAGATCTTTCAATTATTATGACAGCAGCTGAAATTTCTAATATTTAAGCGTAAAGCTATTTCTAAACATGATGCCTTTATTATGAGGGATGCTTACTAAAATATAACGCTAATTTATCCTGGAACTCTGCCTATAGCCAATACAAGTTAATGGAATTCAATTAAATAGTCTGTTAATACGTTAACATTTCAATATAATGTTGCAATTTGTCATATATTTTATTGTCTAATTTTAGGTGTTGTCCAAGGAACCTTTAGTCATTTTGTGTTAGCAGTAGCTTAAGGAAACAATATCGAATTTGTTTAAATTCTTGCTGTAGCTTTGAGTTTATTTCTTTATGTCTTTGTATTATACTTCAAGATCGTCTACCACTTATCAGTTTGTCAAAAATGCAGTGACCTTCAAAATAGTTTTGTTTATCGTTTACATACGATCTCGTCTCATGGAACTACTGGGGTGGCTCCAGGTAGTTTATATATCTTCACAACTATTCTCGGCTATTTTTGCATAAAGGAACTTTACAATCGAAATAGTTAGCATTGTTTAATATTTACTACGCTTAAGAGTATTCACCATAGATGGTCTTTACGTAACTGATCCTTTGAATGATAGCAATTAGTATAAACCGCCTAACGTTTGGTGTAACCTTTCAGTTTTTTTTTACATTGAGATATTGTTCATGCTTGGAGTTGTTCTTATGATCTTTAGAGATCGAGTAGTATTGCAAACTAATAATATAGTAGAAAAATGGTTGGGTTTTTTTATTATTCCTTAGCGGGAGTCTGTAAACAGTTATTTTCATTACTAATTATTTTGAATCAATATTGTTGCAAACTTTGAGCTATTTTAGTACTTAAAATATATGAGTTTGGGTAAAAGACTGATGAACGCAGTATTGTGCTTCTTCAACCATAACTGACGATCGGAGCAACTCTAAACGATTCATTATTCAGCAGTAAACTCGTTTTGATTGGTTGTTGTATAGAAACAAACTCGTGTGCAATTAATAAATAAAAGTTTTACTTCAAACTTATAATTTAATATAAAATGGTGTACTTTGGAGTTTGGAATAAATCACCCCAGGATGTAGACCGACCGGTGCTTATGAAATCGAGGTCTGCGGTTTCAGATACAACTAAATATAGGAGACGATTTGCTCAATTGGAACATAATAGGACCACATTCCTGTAGCGCATTGCACATTGCGGTGGTTTCTTTAACTACGTGACAAGATTCACAAGGACATACGCTTTTGATCTATCTCTGTCTTACTCAAAACTGTTGGATAAAATAAAAGTTTGGAATTGGGCCTGTTATTCGTGTTTTGTTTTGTCAACTGCAAATTTATTTATTGTGTTTGTGAAATGTGAATTTTTGTTAATATCCCAATGTAATTTAAATACAGTAAAATCTTAAATTGAAATGCTGAAAGACTTTTGTTTGATGAAACGTCTATGCAGGTACGCACGTTACTATGAATATGTATATATTAAAATGCTACATTTTTAGGTTATAAAATTCGTATTTAATATCAGATACAAGTATTTAATATAAAATGGAAAGCGGTGGATCTATAGGAAAATTAACTTATGGCTGCGCTGCAAAGAACCGTAGGAATGTATACTATACAAAAATTATAAATGAAAACTTCAAGAACAAGAGTTTCTTTCGGTTTCCTGAAAAGGATCTATCCCGTAGAAAACAAGCTTTACGATTATGAATTTAAATAATGCAGCCCATAGACTGTACCTTTGTGAAGATCACTTTGAAGATAAATATTTTTGCGATTCATCTAAATCGACATTAAACAGGTTTGCTATTCCAAACAGCAAAAATAATTCCTCGGAAATTAACATTATAAGCAATATTTTGTTAACATCAGCTTCAAACTTTACTTCGACTGTAGAACAAAGAAGTAGTGATGTTGATTGCGAATTGGCTTGTCACAATCAAACTGTAATTAATACACCGCTTACAGCAAAACAATGCGTTATTCGTGCTTACGTATGATAAACGAATCAAGAATTGTAAATTTAACTCCAAAAAAACAAAAATCATACTACTCAAATAAAACACAAACGCGTACAATTATGAGATTAAAAACATCTCTTAAAAACTCAAAACAAAAATTAAGTGTGCGTATGAATTTTCAAAGTGCAAAATATTCAGAGAACTATAATCAAAGCTGGATCCAGCCAGAGTATCGCTTTTTAAAAACCAACCTGGACAACTGAAGTGAAAGTTTTAGCGTTAGCTTTATATCGGAGAGGTCCCAAGGCATACAAATTATTTAAACAATTTATACCTTTATCTGAAAAAAGCACGGTTCAATTATTATTAGTAAAATCACTTTCAAAACTGGGTTAAACAATCAACTTTTCAACAAGCTTGGTAAACGTGTATCCAAAATGACACCATAACATAGAACGTGTATCTTGATTTTTGATGAAATTGCTTTAGCCGAATAATTTGTGTTGGATAAAAACATGATAAGGTTATAGGATACGTAGATCTTGGTAATCTTGGTAGAAGAACTGAGTGTGCTAATCATGCGTTAGTATTTATGATTCATGGAATTCACAAAGCATGGAAACAACCATTATTATTTTACCAGGGGCACAATTAAAACACATGAGTTGGTGTTTTTAATAAAAAGAAGTTGTCACAGCTTTACAAAATATAGCCTTACAAGTGTTGGCCACTATTTGTGATCAAGGTGCTACATATCGTGCTGACTTGAGACAGTTATCAACTGTTAGAGCTATTAATAGGCCCAGGCCTTACTTTTTTGTAAACGGACAAAAGATTGTTTTTACTATATATGATACCCCTCATTTGCTGAAATCAACCAGAAATGCATTTTTTTTAAATATGATATTCGTTTTTGCAAGCGTCATATAGCTAAGTTGAAGTACGTGAAAAAATGCTTTGCTTCAGACAAGAAAAAACGATTTCAAGGTTTGCGTAAAATTAGAGAAATGTATTTTAACGTTCAAAGTAGAAACGGTCTTAAAATCAAAGTTGGTGTTGCTGCTAGAATATTTAGCAATACAATGGCTGCTGCGATGGAAAGTATGGTTAGCATTAACTCTGTAGATCAATTATCTGCACAAGCTATATACACTGCAGAGTTCATTCATGATATGGATCGTCTTTTTGATAGTTTTAACGGCAAAAAGTCTAAGCCCGACTTGGGTAAAACTTATCGCCGATGTATGGCACAAAATTACCCCATCGATCACTTTGGCTTACACTTTTACCGAAAATAAATAGTTGTGAGTTTTTAGCTAGAGATGGTATCGTGATTAAAACAGAAATTTTATTTGAAACAGGATGGATTACAACCATTAAAGCTACTTTAGAACTTTTTGAGGAATGTAAAAAAATGGGCTTCAAATTTCTTCGAACTGGGTCCTTAAATCAAGACCCATTCGGGAATCTTTTTTCATCAATACCTAGTTTACATGTAGCTAATACTAATCCAAATTCTTTCCAATACATATTTGCTTTTAAGACTTCTGTCCTTAATAATTTAATAGACTTACATTCTAAAGGAAAAAATTGTGAAAAGGACGATAGTTTGGATAATTTGCAAACTTTTCTTGGTAATGACTACAGTGGTGGAATAGCTCTCAACGTTATCGATGTTTGTGAATTTACTAATGAGATACTTCCACAAGACTTGAGGCATGCCCAAAGTGATGAATATGATACACAGATAGCAACGTATGTAGCTGGTTTTCTGGTTAAAAAGATTAAACTTTCAAACTGTGAAAGTTGTACGGGAAACTTAATAACTGATAATATTGTTTCAATTCATACCTACACAATGTTTAGAGAACATACAGATTATAAAAATAGATTGTTTTATGTTACCAAAAATGTATCAAAAGTACTTCTACAAATTTATGATACAGTAATTTATCTTTTGCGTAAATATGGACATGTATTAAATATTACTAAAAAACTTAAAATATTTTTAAAAAGGCATGTAGATTTCAGATGGTTTTCTTGCAAAGATCACATGCAATCAGTTGAAAATGATTTTCTTAATTATAGTATTGATTTAATTATAAGAAAATATTGTGCCGATTTGTATAGAGATGAACAATATACCTTAAACCGAATTAGGTATGCTAAGAAAAAATTGCAAATAATTAAACATAAATCACATTATTCTGTAAATAATTATGTGATAATGCCATATTGATGCCATTTAATAATTTTCCTCATATTTACTGTCTACGTGATTGTTAATGGTGTATTTAGAACAAAATAAAAATTTTCACTGAAGCCCACAATTATTTTTTATGCTTACAAAAATCAATATGGGATTATAAAGACAATTATAAAAATATAGAATTTAAATTTCCCCGCCAACGGTATTTGTTACTCCTGTAGCCACGGGGGCAGTACTGTAAGTGTTCCTAACTTCTAACCTGTAATTGAGTACTCTCTTTTTGTTTCTCTATGCACAGTTTTCTCGCAGACAGTTTCAAGAAAACAGGAAAGGGATTTTGAGCTCTTTGTGATTGCGGCCACGTGACTTTCATCCAGTTCTGCTGGCCGTGAAAATTTTTTAAGAAGGCTCGAGGTAGCCCAAAAAATATGAGAACTACAATGTATACGGGGAGTAACCGTTTGATTTACTCATAACTTGGTCAGATCTACCTCATCTAATTTAAATAGTTAGAGTATATGTACTTGCCTGTCTAATTATTTCATTTGCTGGTACACAAAACATTGCAAGCTCTATCATGGTCGCTATGAAAAAAAACATAGCCCTTCCAAACTGCAAACTAAATACTGGAACCTGTAAAGTAATAACATGTATTCATCTTTATACTTAAGTGGTATTAGGGTTTTGAAATTTAATTGTTTACTCTAAAATTTAGAGTTTTGTACTTAGATACATTTTGTATATTAAGGTTTTAACACGTACTTTCTTGATCACACTAGCTGTATATAGCTCTAATTATACGAGATCTGACACCATTAGAAGGGAACACAATGTACTGTTCTCTATACGTTCCATTTTGATTATCTTGTCTATCGTGTTAATAGCTAGTTTCAAAGTTGTGTTATTCTTTAAATAGTTTGCAGTTACTAACTTGCCTAACGGAGGACGCGATATGTACAAGGAATTTATCAAAGTTATCAAAAGTAAAACAAAAAACCCTACATGTGTCTATTATAAACCGCGGAAACTCTTTCAGTTGCGGTTCCCAACTGATATAAAAAACGATTTCCAACAAAACCTAAAGGTAATTCAGACGGCCCTATTTTAGTAACTCTATATTACACAAATATGCGTAATAACCTACATTGATATTTTGTACAAATATTGTAGAGCGATTTTATGCGCGTAGCAGTTTTTCTAACTATTGGTGATTGCGTTATGCAATTATTAACTATTCATATTAGTTTTTTTTATTGGTAAAGAGAAAACAACCAACAATCGGTTTTCTGTGTTATGCAACTTCATAGATTGGTCCATCTTTTCATTAACAAACACTATCAAAATCGTGAAATCTTAATCAGGCTCACCATTTATTCGGCAAATGTCTAAGTGTTGGTGGATCTTGGCAGCCGCAAGCTGCTTAACCCCCTTCACACACCACAGTATATATATATATATATATATATATATATATATATATATATATATTATCAATATTTTATATACATACGATTTTTATCTCTTGTTGTAATTTGGCGTTGTTATATACATTTTAAAAAATTTATAACGAAAATAACTTTTTATGTTAATTGCCAATTTTATTATATAACCTCACCTTAGTAAGTATAAAATATGATTTACTATTTATTCATCAATTTTGTAATTGTAGTACCTTTGAAAAAGGATTAAAATAAATCCGAAAGCTCAGGTTTATAAAAAAGAGTTTTCTTAAATAATCCAGCCGACCTAAAACCCACAATACTTTTGGAAAATTAGAATAAAGAAGGTCGTTATTAATAATTCATATATATATATATATATATATATATATATATAACTGTAAAATAATTGAAGGGAAACCGAACCGCATCTAACAAGAAAGAACAGCGACTATGTTCGAAGACAACAAACATAGAAACAAGGAGACAATTGTTGAAAGCATATATGTGAAGCACAGCACAGTACGTCTATGAAATAGGGACAGTGTGAGAAGACGACAAAAAAACGGTAACAGCCTTTTGAAATGTTGTGCTTCAGATCTTTGATGATGATAGCAAGGACAGACAAAGTTAATAACAAAGAGGTTATAGAAATAGTAGGGGAAGAAAGATATTTGTGGACAAAAAAAATAGGAGAAATAGAAGGGCAGGATACGTTCTAAGGCATTTTTGGGGAATAGTGCGGGATATATTACAAGCGGAGATAGGAAAAAAGTAGAAGTTGACCTAAATCAGACTATGGCCCGCAGATAGTGAAAGATGCAGACTGTGGAAATTTCAGGGAATTGTGTAGGTTAGCTCAGAATAGGAGACAATGGTGATACGCGTTTAACCATTTCCAGGACTGAAGATCTAATGATGATGCTGAGCAAGATGGCGCTCCACCGCATAATGCGGTACCCATAAGAAATTATTTGAACGAAATATTTCCTAATTGTTGGATAGGAAGTAATGCCACAGTAAGATGACCAGCACGCACGCCGGACTTAAGTCCTTTGGACTATTTCTTATGGGGCACTTAAAAATACAGTATACAAAAACAATTATCAAAATGTTGAAGATTCGCAAGCCGATATTATAAACACTTTGAACAAACACCAAGATGTTCTATTCAACGTGCGGTTATGCAAATGGTAAAAAGATTCAACTATGTATTCATGAAAATGGTGGTTTATTTAAACATATTTTATGAATTACTTGGTACTGCTTAATATGGTTTGTAACTCGTTGTTTGTTTGTTTCGAATCAGTGCCATAAAAGATAATTCTGGTTCATCAAATAAATGACAATCATGGCTTACTTGATGTAGTAACACATAATAAGCATTTTTAAAGAACAGAAATTACATTAATAACGTAACTAATATTACATTGTTTTATATTAAATTGGCGCTTTTCGAAATTATTGATTAAATATAATTTGTCTAACGAATGTAACATTTAAAACAATTGTACATATATTGCACTAATTAAAACTATTTTATTGCGCTATAACGTTTGATCATAGAACGTTAATCATGGAAATTCCACAAACTTTACAAGCAGTTTTCATATATACCATCTACAGAGACATTTTTAAGAAGTTAGCAATTCAAGGGCATTCCAGAACATTCTTATTGACGTCCTAAGTCATTGATAGCTTCACAGCTATATATGTTATAATTTATTTTTCTTGATCTAGAAATATTATATCCTTGTATATTCTTGGGTATCAGGTCAGAAACAAAAACAGCTAAGTTGGCATATTTTTTTAAATTGTGGCCATTATGACTGATCTTAATCTCACGGCAGTATACTGCTATTTATAAAATACACAATTGCACTTCTGTTTAAATTTTAAATGTAACAAATCTAGCGGTAAGCAAATTTCTTATATGTAGTTTATAATATCACATTATCTTTTAGGCAATACATCCATTGTACTTAATTTACGACAAGTTTTTTTTTATTGAGTTGACACCCTTTTGTCAAGGTTTCTAATAACTATTATTTGGTAGCAGAATAATTAATTACACTTAATGAAATTTCGTATTAAGGTTTGACAACTATAAAAAATGTTACAGATATTTTTTAAAACATACATTATGAGAAGCGAAAATGCTCTATGACAAAATTAACATCACACTAATAAAAGCTTGTGATTAATTAAGACTAGGTATGTTCCGTCCTATTTGCAATGTGCTAAATTTTAGTAGATAATTTCTAAATAAGCCTAGTTTGATTAAAATACATTTATTACTGCACGGTTATTATTTTATTTAGTATATACAAAGTATTTAATGTGTTTTATAACTAGATAAAATAATTTGATGACAATATATTAATTATTGCACGGCCATTAATTCATTTAATATATACATACATAGTAATTTACCTATTTTTTAAACAAATTCAACTAATTTAATAATTGGATGTTTAATTAATATATGGGTCTTAATTTATTTTATTTGATATATTTAGCGTTTAACCTATTTAATAAACCAATTGCATTAATTTTATATTCGTTTACAATAATTTATCATTTAATTGGGTTGTAGTAAATTTTGTTTAGATTTTTTGTCAGTTTTGTCGTCATCTTCAGGACCTCTCTTCTTTGCTTAACCTCTGCTTTTAGTAGGTTTGTTTTATCATAATCGAATTTGTGTTTATTGATGTCTTCGTGTTTGGTTAGAGCAGTATGGTTTTTACTGTTATAGTTATATCGTTTCAGTCTTTTATCTAGGTGTTGTTTAGTTTGGCCTATATATAATTTTCCTATCATTTGGCGTGAGTAATTATTTTCAACAAGCACGAGTTTAGCTTTTGTAATTGCCTCTTTTTGTATTCTGGATTAGATCAATAGCCCTATCCGCTAAACTTATTATAGATCGTTTATGCGATATTGGATGTTGTGATTTAAAATTTAGATATCTTCCCGACCAAGTTTTCTTTGTATACCATGCCGTTTTAAATTTACTGTGTTCCTTATATAGAGTTAAATCTAAGAAGCTTAATTTGTTGTTCTCTTCTCTTTCAATGGTGAACTGTACATTTTTGTGGAAACTGTTCAAAATATTTACCACGTATTCACATTTATCGCTAGGTATAGTGCATACGCAGTCATCTATGTATTTAAAGAAAAGAACTATAGGAAAAGAATTTTTTGAACACCCCAACTTCTAATTCCTCGAGTACCATTTGTGCAATGACACTAGAAGTTTCTATTCATTTCGTCCTTCATTTTTTGAAAACTGGTGGTAGGGTTTTGTTTAATTTCAATATATGTAATTTTGTTCTGCAATAGTTAATAAATTTTATTTTCATAAGTTGTTTTACTCATCACTATTGTTTTGTTTTAGTGATATTTCTAGATATCTCCCGATTTGTTTTATCATATTTATTTATATTTGCTTGGATACAATGTTTGTGATTAGTCATGATATTGCATACCGATGCTCTAATTTCATCTTTTTGTCCGATAATATATCGCTTATAGCGTTTTCAACCTTTGAAATTATTTCTGGATAAGGAGGTTTACTGGCTTAACGAAATTCAGTCCAAGACATAGAGCTTCTTCCACATAAGTGGTAATTCACAATCTGATAACTTTTCAATCCATTGTTTCTTTGTTGATATATTTTTAGTTATGTTGGGTTTTTTCTTAAGGTTTCAATTTTTTCAGATTTCTTTCCCGGACCTTACCAAAAAATATTCATATTGCGTTTATTGTTTTTTAGTTAATTCGTGACCATTTCGAATGGATCTGCACCTTGCCGAAGTTCTAAATTACTAGAACAGGTGAAATGGCTTGCGTGTTCTAATGAGCTAAAGAGCCAAACAACAGGTCCAACCAAAGTAGTAGGGTCGTTAGTGAGGAACCAGACTAAGACAGGTCCCCGAAAGAGGGCAGCGGCTCTTTCGGTACTTAGATTGGCAGAGACCACAGGGGTCGGTATGGCAGTCTAAGACACACTACCGCGATGTGGAAGGCAACGGGAAACCACCACATTACCTCCCAAGTACACAGCGTACTTAAATTGTAACAATGGCATTCTCTGGGGTAAAAGATTTCGGAGTTAAAATAGTCCCCTATTAGGATCTCCGGGAGGGGACTACTTCGGAGGATGCAATCGGAAAGTTAAAAATAAGAGTCGGGAACACTCTGCGAGTCGGAGCGTGGAATGTTAGAAGTATGAAGCAAGTAGAAGCTAGAGAACCTAAAAATCCAAATGAATAGGTTATCACTAGACATAGTAGGGATCAGCAAGTTCGGTGGCCAGAGGCGGGGGATTTTTGGAGTGGAGACTTCAGGGTAATTCATACAGGAGCAGAGGACAGAAATTTGGGTGTGGGATAGTTATGCGGAAAAAGATAGGATATTGTGTAGAAAATTACTTACAAAAGAACGAAAGAGTACTCATGGTTAGATTAGAATCTAAACCGGTAAACACAGTAATAATACAAGTATACATGCCCACCTCTAGCTACAGTGACGAAGAGGTAGAAGCCAACTACAAAGATATCGAAAACATATTAAGATACGTAAAAGGACATGGAAATTTAATAATTACAAGGGATTTTAATGCCGTGGTAGGTGAGGGTAGGGAAGGAACGGTTGTAGGTTTATTTGGTTTAGGCACGAGAAACGACAGGGGAAATAGGCTGGTAGAATTTTGCGACAAGAACAATTTAATCATCACAAACACATTATTTCAACATCATGCTAGAAGACGATATACGTGGAAGATGCCAGGAGATATAGGAGGATATCAAATAGATTACATTCTTGTTAGACAACGGTTTAGGAATCAAGTAAAAGACTGTAGAAGCTACCCAGAAGCAGATATAGATACTGATCACAACATCGTAATTATGAAGGACGCACTTAAATTTAAGAATGTGAAAAAAATAAACGGAAAAAGGCACTTGGACTTAGAGAAACTAAAGGATAAAGATATTCAAGAAAGATTCGAAAAAAAGTCAAATGAATTGCTCGAAGATATCGGGAAAATATCTGATACTAAGGAAGTAGAAACAGAATGGAATAACATTAAATCCAGCCTACACAAGGCGGCCAGAGATATTCTGGGGTATACACAAAAAGAAAATAAGAAACCATGGATAACAAATGATATCCTGAATTTAATAGAAGAAAGACGAAAATACAAAAATAAATCAGACGCAACAGGAAAACAGAGATACAAAGCCATAAAATGGAAAATTAGTCGAAAATGCAGGAATCAGACATTGAAAATGATGACTTGGGATATCCTATACTGAGAGATGAGTTTGAATTAACATTAAAGAGTCTGAAAAATGGTAAGGCGCCGGGTACAGATAAGGTGCAAGCAGAAACTCTAAAAGCCGCTGGACAAGCAGTAACAGAACGTCTCTTCCAACTTGTAAGCTATATGTATGAGATAGACGGGATACCCAAAGATTTCAAACGTAGCATCATAGTAACTATACCAAAACAGAAAGGCGCGGATAGATGTGAAAATTATCGAACAATAAGTTTAACAGCACACATGTCAAAAAATATTAACTAGAACTCTGCAAAGACGAATGGAGAAACGGGCAGAAGAAATACTAGGAGAAGACCAATTTGGGTTTAGGCGAAACAGGGAAACACGGGAGGCTATTTTAGCTCTGAGAGTGATAATGGAGAAAACAATAGAAAAAGGGGAAAGCGTGTATATACGGTTTGTAGATCTGGAAAAAGCATTCGACAATGTAAAATGGAAAAAAATATTTGAAATACTCAAAAGATTGGAATGAATTATAGAGATAGACAAATAGTACATAGCTTATACAAAGAGCAAACAGCAGTAATAGAATTAGAGCAGGAACGTAGAGAAGTAAACATTAGGAAAGGGGTGAGACAGGGATGTGCCCTATCCCCATTGATTATTAACTTGTACATAGAAGAGGCAATGAATACTGTCAAATGCAGGAAGACATTTGGAATTACTATGCAGGGACAAAAATTGATATGCTTAGATTTGCAGATGATATAGCGGTATTAGCGTCTAGTAAGGAAGAGTTAGAAGCTGCTCTTAATGAAATGGAAACGGTTCTAACAGAGAGATACGGTATGAAAATTAACAAAACTAAAACTAAAGTTCTAGTATGCAAAGGTGGGGAAAATAAATTAAAAACAAGAGTACAAGTATGTAACACAAACTTACAAGAGGTTAAGGATTTCTGCTACCTAGGAAACCAAATAGCGCAAAATGGGAAAAGCACAAAAGATATAAAACAAAGATTAGCACAAGGTCGTGCTACATTTAACAAAAATAAAGGAACTACTGTGCTCAAAGACCACAAACATAGAAACAAGGTAAAGATTAATTAAAACATATGTGTGGAGCACAGCACTGTACGGCTGTGAAGCCTGGACAGTAGGAGAAGCGGACAAGAAAAAAGTAGAAGCCTTTGTAATGTGGTGCTACAGACGTATGATGAAGATATCATGGATAGACAAAGTTAAGAACGAAGAGGTACTAAAAATGGTAGGGAAAGAAACAGGAGAGATAGGATGATAGGCCACATACTACGGCATGAGGGAATAGTGCGGAATATATTAGAAGCTGAGATAGGAAAAAAGAGAAGAAGAGGCAGACCTAGGTTAGACTACAGAACACAGATTGTAAAAGATGTAGGCTGCAGGAATTTCAGGGAGATGTGTAGGCTAGCCCAGAATAGAAATCAATGGAGGTACGCATCCAACCAATCCCAAGATGGATAAACTAATGACGAAAAAATAACTGTGCTTAAACATGATGATTATTATAAGTAACTACAAGAATTGGTTGGGCAATATTCTCGAATAATGTTAAGTGTGTGAAAGGATTTACTGGAAAACCATTATTTCGGCAAATGTCAAAGTGTTGGGGGGATCTTGGTAGCCACAGGTTGCTTAACCCCCTTCACTGGTTCTCGGTGAAATAGGGCATAAAATTAGAAAACAATGGAAGGGGAACGAGCTGCATACACATGCTGTGTGAGAATTTCAGGGAACTATGTAGGCTAGCTCAGAATATAAATAAGTGCAGGTTCGTGTCCAACCAGTTTTGGGACGGAAAACCTAATCACGAAAAAATAAGCGCAGATAAATCTGATGATTAGTATAAACAACTAGTTGTTGGTTGCGAAATATCTGCAACTAATGTTGACTGTGTGAAAAGATATATTGGAAAATATATTAAATCGATAAATGGTTAAGTGTTGGGGGAACTTGGCAGCCACAGGCTGCTTACCTCCCTTCACAACCGTTCATTTACATTTCCAATGCTCCACCCGAAGGCACTACATTGGCCAGGAGGCGAGTTTTTGTTGCCTGGAAATTTAGAATTTTGCCGAACCCTTGCCGTTCCAGGCAAAGTAGGGATCTTTAACGTGCGTGACAACTCTCACACACGGGACCTCCATTTAACCTCTCATCCCAACGAGGGCGTAATATTTGTGAAAAATGCTCACCTGCCATTTTTCAAGCAGTCGTACTGAAGGTCGGAGAAATAGGGTAGATAATAGTAAAACAATAGAAGGTGACCGAACTGCATCTAACAAAAAAGAACAGCGCCTATGAGGAAAGACAACAAACAGAGAACAAGAAGAAAATTGTTGAAAGCATATGCGTGGAGCACAGCACAGTATGCATATGAAATACGGGAAACGCAGTCAGAAAAACGGTATCAGTCTTTTGAAATACTGTGCTTCAGATGTACGAGGACAATAACATGGACAGACAAAGATAATAACAAATAGGTTATAGAAATAGTAGGGGAACAAGGATATCTGGGGAAAAAGATAAGAGAAATAAAAGGGCAGAATACGTTCTAAGGCATTTTTGGGGAATAGTATGGGATATATTACAAGCAGAGATAGGAAAAAAGAGGTAGATGTAGACCTAGATCAGATAGTTATAGATGCAGACTGTGCAAATTTCAGGGAAATCTGTAGGTTAGTTCAGATTAGGAAACAATGATGGTACGCGTCTAACCAGTTCCAGGACTGAAGACCTAATGATGATGATGAGTTAATTCGTGAAAAGTACTGATTGGTAAATGTTTCTGAAGATGTATGTTTATTTGGGAAATTTCTTATTAAGGGCTTTAAGTTTTGAAAAATATTCACAAACTATTTCTGAATTTAACTAATACGCATTCAACAAATTTTTGCTCAAGGTTTACATCACTAACCTTTATAAGGTTATAATTAAAGTTTAGGAAAGTAGGCGTTACATTCTCATGTTTACTTCTTAATAATAATATACGCCGGTTCTTTAATTTGCATTTAACGTGCATTAATCTATTTATTTGAGAGCTAGTATATATGTCGTCCATCCTTGGAAGATGTTGCTATGGCAAATTTTCATCCTTGCTTATAATCATCGAACGCAGTGATCGAATCTTTTTTGTCATTTTCTGGTCTTGTTACGTTCAATTTTCCTTTTTTAAATATTTGCGTTCGATTTACCATCTTTCAAATATCCCCAGACTTCCACTTCGATACTTTTATAACTACTTGTTATAAGAGACGCCCCTGATTACGTATTATAATTAAATAACTCGATTTGTTCCCATAAAACTCACTCTAATACAATTGAAAGAAGTGCTTGTTCAACATCCTGTAGAATGTTGTTAGTAGATTTAGTGTACGTCAAACCACCCCAATCTATCTGTATTGTTTAACATAACATCGCAAATGTATCTGGTTATCATCAGTTTTTGCTTTCTGAAAGAATAAGCTCGCTTTATTTAAAAGTAGTTATATCAGTTTGAATAGAATAGATCTTCTATATGAGTGATTAACGAAGACGTTTGAATTCGAATTTGCTAGTTTTCTTTATCTATTTATGTATTACAAGGACTCTAGAAGTGTTATTTGACATGCGATATCATAATACTTCAAATGATTATCATATGGTTTCCTAAACTGGGTTTACTTTGATCCTGCTTTTCGTCCGAACACGTATCTTCCGCGTGACTGATTCTATTATTTCAAGAGCGATGCTCGAACTTCTATCCTCGGTGCATCGCTCTTTTGCGTAGGTCCGCTGTTGCAGTTAAGGTCGCAGCGTGAATGATCCTGACCACTGCAGTGACGATCCTTCTGTGAGCGAAAATTAAGATGTTTTGCTGTTTCGCCTCCTAGGATCGATTAATTTTGAAGTTAGATTACATTTGAAGCACGTTAATTTCGTGTTTAAACCCAATGTAGTACCTTCGAGGTGGAGCATTGGGGGCGTGGCCGCAAGCATAACGGTCCTTAATTATATTATAATGTTTTGCCTCCACTGATGTAGGCGCTCAATAAGTATCTCGGCACATGGAGATATGTTACCATGTTTTTCTTTATATCCAGAGAATCTTGTTTATCTACTTTTGATGTTTGTGCGTGACAAATAAACCACGAAGAAACTCAAGTCACTTTGCTCCGACGGACGGAACAAGTTTACAAACCCGCTTTGAAATTAGCTTCGCTAGTGTTTCCTGTTACGTTTTAAAATATTTACTAGAAATGGATCTGAATTCAATACCATTAACTTAACACACTTGCTTATAAGAAAATCTAAGCATTATTTTTTTTACTCCCGAGTAGCTTTTTTACATGTTACAATGCGAAATGCGCACTTCGTAACGCAATGATTAAAAATTGTCTGTAGAATATAATACCTTTTTTTTAAATAGAAATTTTTTGTTTTTATTATCAATGAAAATTTCATGGCACTGTCCTTTCATTACCTATGCGAATCACCCGACTCTTCGTTTTTGTAGTTAGCACAGCACCTTTAAGTTTCTTTTATCTTTTATACGTTATCGTGATTCGTGCGGGTCTTTACTTTGCTGTGCTTTCTGTTTCTGCCTGATCTGTGCGTTTTACGGGTACACCTTTCCTCGCAATTTCTTACACTCCTTGTAAACAATCACTTCTGTATTGAGATTGAATACATTCCTGAACAATTAATATTTACTTGGTGAAGGCTTTTCGAGAATAATATTTTAGAAAGTCCGTTGTCGTGAAAAATTGGAGATATCAAACATTGGTCATTCCGTAGCACGATCATCCAGCAAACCCCGACCTATGGAAACAGTCGTCCATGTTTGCGACACTTTCTTGCATCTGCATGAAAAAGTTTATGAAGGTTTTTGTACTGGTATTGCAAGTTGCTGCTTTGCAGTATATATACATTTTGCAGCTACTTCGCTAGGAACAGTATCGGTAAAATGTGACATCTTTTCGTTCTGCAATCTTTTAAGACAATCATATTGCGTTGATCAAGGTATATTTTACTTCTTACTAACAACATAGAAACTCGTCACACCGTGTAAAGTTTCATTTACAGCTTTTTCCAGCGACTCCTTGGTGTATCATTTATTGTTTGCGTGCAACATCTTTTTAAGCAGGCTGCTGTACAACTACTCGAAAAGTATACTCTTTTATATATTAGAAAATTCGTTTAACTGTTTTAAGTCTAGACCTACCACCTTTGCGATTCACAGCCGTCTAAGACGCATGGCATGAGGTTTGACAACGACATGTCCCCCGACATGTTATCCAATAAGTCGGAGTTAGAAAACTAAAGGAACCAGTTCTCGGGGATTGGTCCACATTTTCACCGTTATTCGGAGGGACTTTTTCTAATTAGAAGGACTTAGTTTCTTCAACGATTTCTTGATGATCTAATCTTGAAACTTCAACCGTATTCTGGCAAATGCTTTTTAAACTTTAACGTTGGCCGAAATGAGAATATGGTGGAAGTGATGTAAGTTTGAATTTGAAATTAAAAAGTGAAAATAAAATGTTAGTAATGTCACGTGTTACTCGAATGGATAATCTTTAAGAGTACAAAAAATTAGCACAGTGGACCTTAAATTTTGTTATGAGAAAACATATTTCAAAAACTGTTTTCTTTTTGTGTTAGAAAGCTTATAGCTAACCGACACCCATCATTGGAACTAACTCCAGTATCCCATGAAAGTATCGAAAATGGGACATACTATAAGCATGCTACACTTTAAAGATACAAATGTATGTTTCTGTTTTATTTGCCGTATTAGTTAGAAGATGCTAATCATATAATATGATTAGCATTCTAATGTATTACACTTGAGATGCTGCATATATAGAAACAGCTAATTATAACTTAAATTTCTAACAAATTTCTAGTGCTATACTCAGTTTACATACCACAATAGAACTGAAACCTGTAATACATGCCAAAATGACGCTGACTAACAACTGAAACAGCATGCCATATGTTACTATATCTGCAACTGCCTGTTGAAGCCTACAGATATAGTTTTAAAATTATGCACCCAGAATTGTGTGCTTACCTTTCAATACTCAAGTGATGTTCAACCCATTTGATCAAAACATCTTTTCGGTAATAATTTTTAACCAAATCCTGACGTCCGGATACTATTTGGTCGCATAAGTTTTCTAGCTGCGTTAGCACACTGACCATAAGTACTAAAATAAGAACATCTACGCAAGGCAATGCACATGCAACAATCATCTCGGCAGTTAATTGCCATACAGACCATGCCATATAAACGGCAGAATTCATATTACTTAAATCAATTGAGCAAGGCAGTGGTAATATTCTATTACTTCTGCTAAGCGATAATACCATTGGCAATATTACTCCCATCGTCATTACTATTACATTAGAACTTATATACAATGCATGAAATATTTTGCACAAACGAAACTTTCTCGACATCTGATGATCTATCTTGACGGAATAAGGTACAAATAGCGGATCTTCAAGCCATTTTAAAGTTTGAAATATTCGTTTCTTATTTAAAACCACTACTAGGTGTTTTGCGATGCAGTTTATGGTTGCACAGAACGCTGCTATATCAAAAAGCACATAATCGACCTTTTTCAAGTCGTATATACCTTGAACGAATGCATTTACCGCAAATCCACACAATAGTAACCAGGCCAAACGATTCTGCAGGCTATACCATTTAGATGGGTATCTTTTCGGCCATAATCTTGCTAAACTCATCTGGTTTTTTACGGTTGATACGGCAATGCATGCATGGTTGCTCCCCTTCATCTACAATTTAGTATAAATAGTAATTTTACGAAACACATTGCTCTAGTTCAGTAACTGTCTATCTGTATAACATATTGGAATCTGTGGACTAAGGTTTTAACATCGAGCCTTCACTGGGCCGTCATAAAATTTTTCGAGAAGAAAAAAAATAAAATTTTAAAGATTTCTTACCCTTTTATTTCGCCTACAAACTCCTTCAGCTTCCCTGGCTATCTCAGCTGTGCCTCTTCTCGAATACCTAAATTTATAGACATATTTCTTTCACACTCGCACACCATTCAATAGAACTACCAAATAATACCACAACCATACAACCTTTTATTTACACTTATTAACAGATAAATTATAGTTACATGTGTTAAAAACAGTTAGATACAATAATTATAAAACTCCAAATATGGTATGTTTTAAAGTCTTTGATTTTTCTAATAAATTTTAAACAACTTCAATGAGATCTGAGTAGATGGGCCCCCACATGTTACCCTAAATTGATTTCACACTGTAGTATGGTGAGCTCATAATAACCCAGTTTAGTTTGATTATGCCTTTTAAACCTTGCATAAATTAAAACCAAAAATTACAGACCCGTTTACCCTTTACAATTCAATTTTTATCCTGACTAAAATTTTGGATGTTCCAACTTCACCCTTTTTCAATATTTAACCTCAATAAATTGTCCAGTACATGTATCTTTTACAATAAGTTTCTACAATCATAAATATGCCACCAAAAAAAAAATAGACCACACAGCACAAAATTTCACAAATGTTTATAAAGCAACAGAAATTTTAAATAAATTACCTGGAGATTCTTCAGGCTTCCTTCCCGTCGGAGATGAGTGCCAGAACACCCATCCGCGATGTCTTGATTTGCTGTGCTGCTCCGCGGATCTCCACACCTCTACCATCTGCTACCTCTGTAAGCTATGTGCCTCGTCTCACAGTACCATTCCATATCATGCATACAAACTCGATTACTCGTGGTGTTTACTCCCATATATCATGCTTCCATTTATTGATTTTTGTGTTGTATTGTATTGTAGTAGCCGGGCCTTTATTAATTTAAAATGCGCTACTCGTACTTCACGTCAATAATTAGAGGTCCGCTACTACTGTTTGGTACTTGTAACCACTATATTTACGTTAATATAATCACATAAAATACTCACAGAAAGCTTTATTATCTTATTCTGAATTGGTATTCAGCACTTTGTCGAAGTAATAAAAAAAGAGAACTTGAATATTAAAGTTCTGGTATTTATATGCTTCCAAAACCCCCTGGTGGACGCGCTTCCAGCGAAAAACTTATTTTCAAAAACCGTTTCTACAAATTTTTAGCATAACCGTCGGTTGATTCTGAAAATTTTTCCCGCCGTGCTTGTTGTATACTTCAAATTCGCTTACAACTTTCGCGTGTTTTATACATGTTTGTTGTCTCGTTCAAAACCCCACTAGAATTACAGAAAATCGATATTGTTGACATCTTATCTCAACTCCACGTGTATATAGTACGTGCTTTTCAATCCCAATGCTTTTATATTCGTCTTTATCTGTTGTATATTCCCAATCGTCCATTTCCCTCGCTCCTTAAGATGTTTGTTAGCATAGTTGTTTATCCAAACTGACGGTTGGAAATATTTTCTATGAAATCCTATCTTAAAATACGCTCGACTTCGTTGAACGTGACCATTTAAAACGCAGGTGTTTCTGTTAATTATCGACCGTTTTGAACATAACAATTCCTAGACTTTCAACTTCTTCGTATTTGATAAAAGTGACGTTTGCTTTTACAACGAATACAATTGCCTTGGGATTATTGATTTTGTTACACAGCACGTTCCCTTTTGCTTAATTATTTTGCTTAATTATGCGTATCCTTGAACTTTTATTTGCCTTGAAACTCTCTTCCTTCATGTAATTTTAACATTCCAGTTATTAATTATAAAAATACGTTAATACTAGTCCGTTTTCACTAAATGAATTAAATTAATTTGGCGCGTAAATAATTTTTTTTTTTCTATATACAGGGTTGTTGAAATTTTATTGTTTTCCACTAATTTAACCCTTTGAATCCACATATTGCTACGTACATTTAGATAGCCTAAGAGCCAAAGAAGAAAAAAAAGAAATTGACCGGGCTCATTCGGTGAAGGGGCGGAGTATTATACATACTAAAAGTAAATAGGAAGGCCTGAAATAAAAAACCCACAAAAAAAAATTTACCCCTTAAACTGGCGAGCTGTAGTTTTTAGGTTCCTCCCCATCTGACTTACCCAGAGAAAAATTACCAAGGCACAACGCTAAAAACCACAGCTTTATATCATCAATGTAAATATCTAATTCATTACATAAACGTGCAGCAATAAATACAATATTATTAACAAAAAACATCATCCCGCATAAAAGTGAGCATTTTAAACAGTTATCCATTAAGTATTTTAACCCAGTTATACAGTAATAAGTAGTATATGCTTTTATTTTAGAGTTAGTTAAAACAGATAGTACTACATTCAGAACATGGCAAAGAGCTCCAAAATAGTTTCAAAATTTTCGTATAGGCGAAGTAATTTTGTGCATGCATGAGTTTAAACAGGGAAGTCTAAATAGACAGGGACTCAACGTAAGTAAGGACGAAACACTCACCAGCGTGTTCAAGGTGTTGGCTCTCTCGTTCGCTCCTAGGACCGGAGCGGGCCAGATGGAACTGAGACCACGCCACTGGTGCAGCCTTCTATACCCTCAGGAGCGGCAATTCAAGGATTATCGTGTCCCCCGCAGGAAGCTAGAATGATTACGAAAAATATTAATTTATTTACGCCGACAAGTACAGGTTTATAAACCCATTAATCCTCATCATGCTGAAAGGCGTGCGCGAAATTTTTCATAAAGAAAACGGAACCAAGAATCTAGCCATTCTGACGAGTACTTTTTAACATTTTCGAAAAGATAGTGAACATAAATCCGTTTAATTAAACAACAAGAGCTCCAAGTCATATTGTTATCAAGAAGCGATTAAGAAACTGAAAAACGCGGTTTTATCGGATAGTGCGCGACCTTAGTTCGACGATTCTGTAAACTGAACAATAGAGAATACAATTATACGTTATCGGAATGTTTAACAAATTAAAGGATACCTAAAACAAGGTATTGACTTATTTAAATCTTCTTGTAAACTTGTCGTTTCCAAGCAAATAGATTTGCTTTAAAAATTATTGTAAAGCGGGCTTATTCTGAACAGGTAAAATATATAGGGTATTGTTGAAGAATTTTTATATATATATATATATATATATATATATATATATATTTAAGATATCTCGACTGGTTCAATAATTATTTAATTTGTTTTATTATTGGGGAAAGTAGTCAAATTTGATGGATTAATAAAAGCTTGAATGATTGAAAGAGTATTTTATTAATCCATCAAATTTGACTGCTTTCCCAATAATAAAACAAATTAAATATATATATATATATATATATATATATATATATATATAATATACATGTAAATATATATATATATATATATATATATATATATATATATTAGTTATGTATGGTGATATTTAATGAAATGATGCTTTAAAATACCAGTTAAAAATAATAAGTGCAACCTTAAAGTGGTGTTGGCCTTTAAAATGATTTAAATAAATACCTTTTCAAATTTTATTATGCCACGGCTTTTAGAAACTCTCTCAGGGGAAACTGAATCTACTATTTTAAACTCTGTAAGAAGACGTGGGTTCTCTGTCCCCTTACAGGTATTGAAGACACAGGCGCCTAAAGCGTTATTAGATCAAAATCACTTAACCTCTTTTTTGTGCTTGCGTATCGTGATTATACAAAGATTGATAAATCTATTCAGCATATATTAATTTAGTTAAACGTTTGAAATTTAAATTATTCACAAGTTACTTTAAATGAAGTGTATATAAATATAACTTAAAATACCTGCAACTCCGTTGAATGTGTCTGGGTGTACAGGGGCTTTGAAACAGGATGCCACAAATCGCCTCAAACGCTTTCAGTGACTACCTAATAAAAGTATGTTTTAGTTTATGTTCAATAAGGATTTCACTATAGTTTTAGGTTCTACAATTAACTACTACTTCACCAACTATATGCTTTATTTGCTCTATTACTACGAACACTTCAATACTTCACCAAATAAACTGATCTGCAATCCAAGAAGACTGAACCCTGCTGCAAAATAATTCACTATCACAGCTGCAACTCTTCAATACATAAAAGATGCCCCGACGTTAGTATAATTGGAAATCTTCCTTTTGTAATTATTTTGGTCGTATAACCTTTTCACTTTATTGGTATTATATTCAAATAAAATGCATGCACTTTAACACATCTATTAATTTTGATAAATTTTTTTTACAGGCTCTTAAGCCAAAAACATCTATTCAGTGTACAAAAATTATATTCAATCTTTGATTACCGTAGTGTTTTTAAAATTTAGAATAGCTTGATAAAAGTGGTAAATTAATGTTTTTATCCTTAGTACTAACAACTACCTTTCTAAACCCTTTGATAATGTCAAATACTATATATATATATATATATATATATATATATATATATATATATATTGTTGTGGTTCCAAAGGGTTAAATCAGTGGTAAACAATAAAATTTCAACCACCCTGTATATAAAAAAGAACGATTTATTTACACGCAAAATTAATTTGAGTCATTTAGGGAAAACGGACAAGTATTGACGTATTTTTATAATTCATAATTGTGATGTTAAAAATTACATAAAGAAAAAACAGTTTTAAAGCAAATAGAAGTTTATAATTAATTTTAATTAATTTTAATCCAACACGTATAAGCATAAGAGAACGTGCATGCGTAACAAAATCAATAATTCCACGGTAAATATAGTTCGTTTTATACAAATACGAGGAAATTTAAAGTCTAGGAATTGTTGTGCTAAACGTTCAATAATTAACAAACACCTGCGTTTTAAAAGGTTACATTCGAAGAAGTCGAGCATGTGTTAAGATAGGATTTCATAGAAATATTTTCTACCGTCAGTTGGTATAAACAGAAAGGCTAACAAACTTCTTAAAAAGCAAGGGAAATGCACGATCGGTTATATACAAGAGATAGAGACGGGTAGAGAAGCGTTGAGGTTGAAAATGCACGTACCATATACTCGTAGAGTGGAGATAAGCTGTCATCAATATCGATTTTCTGTCATTCAAGTGGGGTTTTGAACGCGACAGCAGACATGCATAAGACAGAGATGAATATAGTTGAGGCGGGGTTTGTGATGACAGAGAATTTTATCATTGGTTAAAAACAGACAGTTTTCCAAACGTAGACGCACGCGAAGGTTGAGAGCGCTTGCGGATATACGGCACGTAGACCGGAGTAAATTTCAAGAATTTCAAGACGGTTGTATTCAAAATTTTTAGAATTTAGAATTGAAAATAAGCTTTTCGCTTGAAGTGCGTCCACAGGTGGGGTTTTAAAACGATATAAATACTCAATCTAAATTATTAACGTCCTCTTGTCTTCTCTTCGCTTCTATAATACTTTACTGCGATAAAGTACTGACTGCTGACCACCATAATAGTAGAGCTTTTATTGTGAGTATTGTATGTGTTGATAATACAGTCAAAATAGTGGTTACAAGTGTAACTCAGTAGTAGCGGGCATCTATTTATTAACGCGAAGTACGTATTGTGTATATTAAATTAGTCAATGTCCGGCTACTACAATACAAAGCACGAAAATCAATAAATGGAAGCATAATAGTTGGGGGTAAGCATCACAAATAACCAAGATTGTATGCTGATGTATGGAATGGTACTGTGAGACGAGGCGCTTGGCTCGTAAATGGTGTTATCGTCTGTGGATCCGCTGAGTATAACAGCAAATGGTAACGAAGCCGAGGTGTTCTAGCGATCATCTTCGAAGGAATGAAAGCCTGAAGAATTCTCCAGGTAATTTATTTGAAATTTCTGTTGTTTGATAAACATTTATGAAATTTTGGTGCTGTGTGATTGACTTTTTTTGGGGCTTATTTATGGTTGTAGAAACTGATTGAAAAGATACATGTACTGGACAATTTATTAAGGTTAAATATCGAAAGAGGTGTATTTAAAACATACAAAAATTTGATTCAGGATATAAATTGGATTGTACAGGGTAAACGGGTCTAAAAATTTTATGTTTTAATTTATGGAAGGTGTAAAAGGCATATATAAACTAAACTGGGTTATTATGAGCTCACCATACTCCAGTGTACAGTCAATTTAGGGTAATATGTGGGGCCCATCTACTCATATCTTATTGAATGTGTTTGAAAATAATTAGAAAAATCAAGGACTTTAAAAACATACCATATTGTGAGTTTTGTAATTAGTGTATCAAACTGTTTTTTATACATGTTAATAATTTATCTGTTAAGAGCTGTAAATAAAAGGTTGTATGATTGTTGTATTATGTGGTGATTTTATTGAATGGTGTGCGAGCGTGAAGGAGGAATGGTTGTAAATTTAGGTATCCGAGAAGAGGCACAGCTGAGCTAGACAGGGAAGCTGCAGAAAGTTTTTGAAGCAGAAATAAAATAGTAAGGAACTTTTTTTGAAATTTTTGCATTTTTGAAAATAATTTGATGACACTGGTGAAGCATAAAAGCTTTATCCCCGATTCCACGGCATTATTATATATATATATATATATATATATATATAGATGTGGATTTAAAGGGTAAATAAGTGTCGACAATGAAATTTTAGCAACCATGTATATAGAAACAGGGGCAAAATATTTACGCGCCGAATTAATTAATTTATATAATTGAAACTGACGATTATTAAGGTATTTTTATATGTAAATTGGAATGTGAAAATTACATAAGGAAAGAAAATTACATAAGTTTTAAAGTACATAAAAACTCAAGGATACGCATAATTAATTATAATTTCTTTTAATCAAACGCATGAAAGCAAAAAGGGAGCTTGCATGCATAAGAAAATCAATAATTTCTAATGCAAATGTATTCGTTTTAAAAGCCAACGTTCATTTACACTGATACTACGAAGCAAAGAATCTAGGAATTGTTATTTTCAAACGGTCGATAATTTTAAGAAACACCTGTTGGTTAAATGCCAGGTTCATAGAACTGGATTATACGTTAAGCATAGAATTCCATAGAAATTGTTTTCAACGGTCGATTTGGACGAACTGCTACAATAACAAATGTGTTAAGGAGTGAGTGGGATAAACAATCGATAATATACAACAGATAGAGAAGCAGATAAAACAAGCGTTGGGTTCATGGCACGTACGATATACACGAGGACTTGGTGAAGGACGTCTACAATATCGATTTTCTGTAACTCAAGTGGGGTTTGAAAGGAGACAACAAACATGCATAGAACAAAGATGGATAGCGGCTAAGTGGAGCATTGTGACGATAGGAAATTATAGCATTGGTTGATAGCCAACAGTTTTCGAAAAGTGTGCGTACGTGTAGGTAGGGAATAAAATTCTAAGTAAACAGCACGACGGACGGGAGAAATTTTTCCGAATTCAGAGTCGGTTACGTTCAAAATTTTAAGAAGCCGCTTTGAAAACAAGCTTTTCTCATAAAACGGGTTCCACTAGGGGGATAGGAGAAGAGTATAAATACACAAGAGAAGATATTAAAGCTCCCTTTCCTTTCATCAAGTTCTGAATACGGGTTCAGACCTACATAATAGTCAAAGCGTTCGGTTAGAATTTGCGTGTGCAATAATGTTACATTAAACATATTATTTGAAATTATAATAGTTGTAGTAGCGGACCGTAAGTTAGTAAAGTGATTGCACAAGTTAGTGCTTATTTAAATAAAAGGTACCGTTACTACGACTAAGTTATTATATGGATGGATGATTTTTGGGGTAAGCAGAACTGAAAAAAAATTTTGTATGCGTGAAGTATCCGGTATGGAATGTTACCGTTGAAACGAAGCTAGCATCTTGAAAGAAGCAGAATAGTGGTAGCGGAAATATTAGATGGTGGGGATCACTGGATCCTGGAATCAAAATAGTAGATGGACACAATCACGAAGAGTTTCTGGTAGCCATCTCCTGCGGTGACGAAGAGTGAAGGTATTTCAAGGTAATAAATTTGCCATTTCTGTTTTTATACAAACATTTGTGGATATTTTTGTGTTTGTGTGGTTGACTTATTGGTGGCGTATTTATTGTTATTAAAACTTATTTAAAAGGGTACATGTGCAGGACAATTTAATAATTTTGAGTACTGAAAAAGGGTTTATTAAGGATATATAAAAATTTATTCAAGCTATAGATTGTGGTTGTAAGGAGTAAACGGGTCTGTAAGTTTTGTTTTAAAAAATGCAAGGTTTAAAAAGCATTTATAAACAAAACTGGGTTATAATGAGCTCACAATACACCAGTATGAAGTCAAATTAGGGTTACATTTGGGGCCCATCTACTCATATCTACTCGAATATGTTTAAAATTATTCAAAAATCAAGGACTTGAAAACATTCAATAAATTGAGCTGGTAATAATTGTACCAAAATGTTTGTACTTATGTGTAAACATTTTATCTGTTAATAAGTGTAAATAAAAGGTTGTATGGTTGTTGTATTATTTTGGTAATTTCATTTGATGGTGTGTGAGTGTGAGAGAGGTATGTACGTAAAAATAGGTATTCAAGAAGAGGCCGATTGCTGAAAGGGTAAGAATTATTTTTTTAATTTATTTTTTTTTAATTTTCATGTGAGGCCCAGGTGGGGCACGAATTTTACTGAGCTTCCACAGCAATATATGTGTGTGTGTGCGTGTGTGTGTGTGCGCGTGCGTGCATGCGTGCGTGCGTGCGTGCGTGTGTGTTTGTGTGTGTGTGTGTGGGTTGGTGGGTGCGTGCGTGCGTGCGTGCGTGCGTGCGTGCGTGCGTGTGTGTGTAATTTGTAAGTTAAAATTGATTAGATAAGTCAGGTAATCATTTATAGCAGGTACAGCATGTAAAGAATACTTATTAAAAATTAGAGACGCTTTTCCAAAACTTTAGTGTAGGAATTAACAATTTTAGAGTACATTTTTCTTTATTTTAGCGTGTGTAAATATTCACAAAGAACTTTTACACAATATCTAACGGCTATGTAGTATAATAGTAAGTAATAATTGCAAATATTAGCGTCTAGGAATGAATAATTTAGCGCAGTATAAAAGCATGCATCTTAGAATTATAGTAAATTGCATGTATTAGTCAAAAGCATTTCAGATTCTTTTAGCGTAAAAATCAATAATTCTAAGGTCATAATTAAGGAGGGTGAAATACAAATTTTCATGAATTAACAGGGGTTATAAATGTAAATATTCCTAGTGTAGTTTATTATAGTGTTAATAAGAAGCTTCGATATTTGTATAACCTTCGAAAGTTTAACTATAGCGAAAAAGAAGTGGTTGTTAACGTATATAGTTAAAAACACGTTCCAGGTATTAATGTAAAAAGGGAAAGTTGTTGTCAAGGATTTCTTTATAACGCTCAAAATTGTTGTAAACAAGTTCAAAACATTTAGTTTCTACGAATTGTAGTTAACAGATAAACAGGCAGGGATCGATATAAAGTAAGAACAGATTATTTTAGGCATGCATTAGAATGAGATGGGGATATCATATGTTAAAGCGTTCGTTTGACTTTGAAAGGAACTGTGGGACAAGGAGAAATTAAAGTCTTTAGGTGCAAGTGAGAGGCAGAGTGTTTGTATAAACATCGTTTTAAAAGTGGAGTGAAAAATATTGTAGAAAAGGTTATAGACAAGCTGTTAATGAGAGACAGAGAAAAGTATTAGATTACGCGTGTATAAAAGTAAGATGAGGGTATTTTGTATATGTGGAAGTGGTTGATTTCTTCAAGGACGGATGAACCTTGCATGTGAGGAACAAAGAAGGGGCACTGGATCTCATATATAAAAGGGGGACAGACTATAGTATTAGAGAGGGTAATGTTATTTTAGGGAGAAACAAACTGGCAAACATGGCGTAAGCAGGACGGAAGATGGGGTACAGGGGTTAAACTAGGATGGAGATAACTCATGGTAGGATATGAAAAATAGTAAGGGTATATAGTAAAGAAGAAAAAATTTTCATATGTTCGTTAGGGTGAGATGACTTAAATGCGAGTAGGATGATGGGCGTGTGTTAAATAAGAAACGATTGGCAGCTGAAACTCAGATTCAAGGAACTAAAGTATCCGTTGCAAGGCTAGAGTGGGGTTTCGTAAGAAATGTTTGTTTGTATTGATAAAAATTCTCGGATTTCGGAGACGGTTTGTGCATTAGCTCGTGTGTTAATGGAATTAAAAGTGGCAGTTGAAAATTGTTGGTGTGGGGTTTTGACAAATGTTGTGACCGTTGAGAAAAATTACCAAGAAGGCTTATTTGTGTGTATTGATGGATTTTGAGAAATTTCAATTATAGGGGGCAGATTCGTCTATATAAGCACGAGGATGTAGTGATAGGCTCCCTTCTTTTGCTGTCTTGCTCTTCATCGGCTCTTTGCCTGAATAACCAAACGTCGACTTATATTAGTGAACAAATTTACATGTGATTTTAATGTTGTAAGAAAGTTGATTACACAAGTTGGTGTGATATTCACTAGCAGTGCGAAAGTCTTATAGAGTACTTTGAAATATACAAAGCTTGATTGAAAAATGAAAGTAAAGACTTCGTTATATTTTGGTTGTGGGTGCAAGTTATGCACATAAATGGATTAGAGAGTGTTGATGGAAGGATTGAATGGTTTATCTATGGTAAATGGACCAGTAACGGGAGTGTGGAAGTGTGGATGTACAGTCTATTGGTAGTTGGAGAAATTTGAGTAGCTAATTGTCATCACGGATGGTGTTCTATAACTCAGATAGGAGCCAGAACGTGCAATCTTAGGTGAGGACAACAGTCATCGATGGTATGATTGCCAATCCAAGAACAGTGGTGCATTCCAGGTAACAGATTTTGTGAAACTTTGATTTTATGTGCTTATTTGATGTATTATGACAATTTGAAGCTTTATTGGTATAATTTTTATAAACTCTATGAACTAAAGAGTTACTTAATGAACGTTTTATGATTGATTCTTCGACAATATTTTATACAGGAGTTAATATTTGTAAAATAATTTTATAATATTTATTGATGTACAAAGTAAAAAGGGACTTTTGGTTATTTGCAGTGCAAAATTGAGCACAAGTATTTAAAGATTTTACTATGAGATCTTATTAAACCTTAGGGTAACGTAATTTTCATGGTTAAACCCGGTTACTTTATATGGTTTATTGTTAGATAAAACTTTATCAGGCAATATTTGAAAGAAAATGTATTATTTCGAAACAAGGATGTATGTAATGTTGATGATGTAGGAAATAATGATTGAAAAGAATTTTTTTTTGGTAGTATTTTTCAGTTCGAACAAATCAAGGTGCATTTTTGTAGTCGAGTTTTCTTGTACAAAACAGTAAGGTAGTATTTTTCAGATAGCAGTTGAGCAGCAGTGGCAAACTTCACTGATGAAGCTGAGTTCTTTTATTAATAGCAAAAAGTACAAATAAAAAGAAAGATAAAACCTGCTGCATGAATTCACAATGTAATTCTCAAACGCAGTCTATAATAACTGCAGATAAGGGACCAGATTTATTGCTTCGAATAAACTTAAAATCTACTCTAAACAAAAATTTCTATTATGCTACAAAAGAAATCAGCAAATAGTGTTTTGGTATTTATATTTGAAAATGTACGCTTCTTTTGAAACTGATAAAATGCTAATTAGAATAAAGCTGCTTGTTGTGCTCTGCACATATTGATTTATTTATTAGGTTAAAGAAAGATAAAAATGATTCAGAAAATAATTTTTGTAAAGAAGGTTTGATATACTTAAATTTTTAAGAAATTGGTTGGAATACAGGTCAAATTGAAGTATGTAATGTTTTTTTTTGTACAAGTACATCTCCGTGAAATAATTAAAGATGTTAACAAAAGGACGATTTCAATATTTAGATAATCCTAGGATTTAAAATTTTGTTCTCATCAATTGCAATTGAAACAAATGGTTAAAGCAGCTAGAAAACACTTTTAATGTTTTGGTGGTCAAAGCTTAATCTGTAATACTAAGAAATAGATAACACAAAAGACTCTATCAGTTAGTACTTTTTAAATCATACAAAAGCAGTAAAGAAAATATATACAGTTACCTGATTTATTTGCGAAACGCTATAATCAGTTCCAACAACGATAATTTTAAAGATATTTTTGCAGTTAGTTCGTATATCAACCACTCTTTTGTTAAAGTAATAACGTCTAGCCATTTACAAGAAAACAAGGAAAGTGATTATAGATGTCAAAATAATTAACAGATAATTCTTAATGACACCATGACATAATTACCTGAAATAGGTCACCTAATCATAAAATTTCAAGTTTGCTAATTGCAAATTGAAACGCTATGTAGTAATTGCTAATTAGCAGACGAATTTGAAGTACTAACCCTCATTTATTTCTGCTTTCTAGTCATTATTGGTAGAGATATATCTATATTTAGTTGCTCTGATAAAACAAACAAAATGTACAAAAAGAGGCGATAAAGTTCTTATGGTTAATAGGTTAACTTGTTTTATTTAATACTTTACCAAGATTTTTAGTTCTGGTTAACACCTGAGATTTGGAGTTGTTTCCACACATGTTCTGCATGTTGCACCTGCTTCAGTTTTTGATGGAAGTGTATAATCAACGCGCCTGTGAAGCTAGGACGACATTCTTTGAATTTTTAAAAAACAATGATAGTTCTGATAGTTTTTTTATAGTTTTAAAGTTCCTGATAGAAAACAAAAAGGGTTCCGAACTCTTAATATCAAAAAATTTAAATTAAAATATGTCCTGGTAACTTTGTAAATGTAGCACAATACCTCTCCCTGTAAACAAGAAAAAATAATAAATATCACAGCTTTTAGCAAGATTTCCTGTTAGTTCTATTCGAGTTCCATCTCTGTACACAATTAAAATAAAAAATTGCAACGATTACGTTATTATTTAAACAACGTAGATTGCACCTAGCACGACACTCGGTGAAAATGTGTGCTGCTAATGATTTCACACATGTTTCGGGCTTGAATCGATAGTTCTCGTTGAGTTCTAATAGGCACAATCATTTTTACGCAAAGTTCAGACGGCTAACTATTATTAAATAATTTTGTAGCTTTTGACGCTGATAGGACATTTTTGAAAAAGTGTCCTGCTGATCATTTCTCGGGCTTTTGGGGTGTGAATCGATAGTTCTCGATGAATTACAATAAGAACAATCACTGTTACGCAAAGTTCCGACGACTAACTATTATTAAATAATTTTTTAGCTATTGACGCTAGCAGGACACTAGGTGAAATGATGTTCTACCGAAAATATTTCGTATTTTTGCGGCGTGATTCAATAGTTTTCGATGAGTTCCAATAAGTACAATAATTACTAGACAAAGTTTCAATGACTAACTATTATTAAATAATTTTATATCTTTTGGCATCAGCACTACACACGCCGGAATGATATCATGCTGAAGAATTTCCGCACTTTGTTCGACTAAGGAAATGTCTAGGGGATTCGAAATGACACTTTAGGATACACATTTTGAATTAATGTGCATAGAAGAATTTAAAGGTATATCTATACACACATACACGTACACACGCGCGCATGCAGACACGCGCACACACGCACGCACGCACGCATACGCTCATTACACACACATACGCGCGCTCCCAACACGCACATGTATGCACGCACATACGTGCACATACATACACATGCACAGATATATATACTTACACACATAAACACAAATACATAAACACGCGCTCATACACACGCGCACACACACGCGCGCACACACACACCCAACACGCTCCACACATATAAACTTGCGCACGCACACACGCTTTCACACGCACATTCGTATAGCATGCACGTACACACGCGCACACACACTCTCAACACGCTCTACACACATGACGCAGGCGTGTGCGCACACACGTACGCAAGGTATATACTTACAAATCCACACTCACGCATACACACGCGCGCGCGCGCACATGCACACGCTCACGCACACGCGCGCACATTCTCAACACGCGTGTACGCACACACACGGATAGCTCACACATGCAGCCACACGCGCACATATATACATAAACACCCGCGCTTGCACAACACACACACTCACCGCACGTTGAGTTGACCATGTGTCGATTGCATAGCATTTATTCTGTGTATTAACACATCAGCAAAGGTGAAGGTTTAGATAACGTTGGAAGAATGGTTACTGGCCGATATTCAAAGGGGGCAGGTGAAACTTAACGTATTGGGTAGTGACATCAAAAATGAATGTTTTCAGTACGTTGGAAAACAAGAAGGTTGAAGTGATGTACTGATTGGCATACATTTTTCAAAAATAGAACAATATTATCGGAAACCTCGACAGATAAATACTGTGAGCACATAGGAGCAATGTAGAAGATTTACATTTAACGAATTTTATTTAACACCGTTATCAAAAATTTTAAATGAAGCAAAGGTTTGATCTAAGGTATTTAGATCCACGTTTAAGCGATGGGTACGTGAAGTGGCAGGATGCAAAGGTTGCAGGCATTTATAATAATATGAAACCGTTTAACATTCGAAATATCTATGCGCACGTTAATCTTCCAGTTATCTAATATGATGACTCAGAGTAGTTTGGTAATAGCTGAAACATGGCACTTTCTATATCTAGTTGAGCACTAACCTGAGGTGGTTTATAAACTACACCAACTTGAAATTACGTATCATTTACAGTTACTTCCCACAACAATATATTGAACTATATAGCGTAGAAGATTTAAGTGCTATTAAAGTTAGGGTCGTTCCAAATATAGAAAGCTACCCCACCTTCAAGTTTTTCAGTATTATCATTGCTTAAAATCCTATTGCTCTTAAGTTGTACAATTGTATCAGGAAGGGAGTGCTTTAGCCAGCCTTCTGATACGGCAGTGCTGTGGTATACACGTTACAAATATGTATGAAATTTCGTCGAAATGCAAAACTAGAGACCCAGCATCAACATGACATCATTGAAACGCATTTTCATGTAAAAGAAACCCCGTGAAAGAATGGATCCCAGAGAAGTAAAACGGCAAAGTGAATAATAAGTCAGGTTCCTCGCCTTCCTCATGAAAGTCGATTCTATGAGGCCGATGTCTGTAAAATATTCATTCATTTTGAATTATAACGTAGAAGTTTCAAAATTGCCCATTCGCATCTTGAATAAATCAGCTAGTGCGTGTAAATCTTTTTGACTCATTGTGACTGGTATTAAATCGCACTTCAGGGCTTGCTTTTAGCTAATAAGCTAACACAGGCCGGTAATCATCAATTTATTTTAGATGAAAGGTGATAAACAAACAACAACACACCCTTCAATGATAAATGATGCTTTATTTCAGTACCCTATCATCTGTAATAATAATTTTAGGCTGGAGTGTCCTAATGCGTGTCTACTTACGCAAACAACTTAATTACTCAATTCTAAAACTTAGCAATAAATATTGTACAAAGTAACATAAAAAACGTCGGATTTATATTAAAAATTTTATTAAATGCACATAAACATGAAAAAGTTTTTCTAAAATATGCAACAAGAACAAGTTAAAAAATGAAAGAAATTATCAGCAGGCACTCTTTCACCGAGGTCCTGCTGGCGTCAAAAAGTTAAATAATTATTTAATAATGGTTAGCCGTCGGAACTCCGCGTAAAAATGAGTGTACCTATTGAAACTCATCGAAAACCATTGAATCACGCTGAAAAAGCGCGAGAAATTATCAACAGGACACTTTTTCACCGAGTGTCGTGCAAGGTGCAATATACGTTGTTTATATAAATAACGTAAATGTTGCAATTTTTTATTTTAATTGTGTACAGAGATAAAACTCGAATATAACTAATAGGAACACTTGCTAAAAAAGCTGTAATATTTATTGTTTTGATCCAGTTTAGAGACGGAAGTGTCATGCTGGATTTGCGAAGTTAGCAGGGCATATTTTAATTTTAATTTTTTTATATTAAGAATGCGGAACTCTTTGTTTTTTATCAAGAACTCTAAAGTGCTACCAGAACATTCAATGTTTTTAAAATTTCAAAGAATGTCGTTCTAACGTACATACGCATAATCACCATAAAAAATAGATTTGTCTTTCTAAGACCTCGGTTACTTCTAGCATACTGTAAGTAAGTATAGTGCAGTAATCAAATAGGGAGAATTGAAAACAACCTTTTTAGTACTTCTTTTTTCGGTAGATCTCAGGAAGATGAACAAATTGTCCTTCAACTACATAGTAAATTGATGCTCGGTGTTATTAAGTAAAGCGGCGAATTTGAACGTGATGCGGTTTTGCGAGAATTAAAATTCTTTCTTTTATAATCGTTTTTTTCGAGGTCGTTACTACTACAACAATACCACAATATTTATTTATTACAACATAATGATTGCGCGAACCAGGAATATAAGGACATTCTTACAATCGTAGATGTGTTATTTAAAACGTGAAATTGCTGGTGCTAAACACCTGTTTACAGTACATACTCCAACTACTTAACATTTTGCTTCTGTATGTAATTTAAAAGGGGCTATTGAATATTTTGGGAGTCTAATCCCCAAAAGTTTCCCCCTAGGTAGGTCTATGAAGATACAATTTAATTGACAACAATACAATTGGAATTATTCAATACGATCAAAAACAATATACTGTTATGCTTATTCCTTTTACTCCCCAGGATATTAGGAGAAATGAACTGTCCTCTTTCTTCGATTTAAAGCCAATGAAAGACGATTTCTTCCGACTAGCTATACCTCTAACCTCTGCGCAGGCATCTGAAACGTGGCCGTAGATTCCTATGACTCTATTGAATAGAAACCATGATAGTAAACCAAAACAAAACCACAAACAGGGCGCCACCATGTCCTGGAATAAAATTTATTTAGGCAAAGTATACTCTAAAGACGAACGTGGAGACCTTCAGAAAAAAGGAGTGGCCTTTGCTGAATAAAAACCCGTCCCTCTAAATAAAAGACACAGCTTCTGAAATAAAGGTATACGTTTGGTTGAACAAAAAGAGCACAAACTGTTCTTAAAATCGTATAAACTTTAAAATAAAAAAAATACAAATATTAGAGAGAGCAAAAATAGCACCCCCAACGGGTATAGATATAGTAGGCCAACGCTAACAGAACCTCAAAAATATTCTTACTCACTGATTCTGATAACACCTCACACAACTACCAATTTTAAAAATCACCAACTTCCGCTTACACTCAATAAATATTTGTATTCCTCATATAGGTACTCAAGTTTATAAGGTTTTAAAATATTTGTGACAAATAAAAGAGTAACATAAATGTAAATAATTGTTTAATTAAAATTCCTTTTTTTATTAGGTTAGTTTTCATAACAAAAATATTAATTTTAAAGTGAGAGACATATAAAAAAAAACTATTAGAGATCTACCAAATAATCTCTGTATAGTAATTCAAACTACAGTTATAGTTTAATATTGTGATGAAGCAGATCTTATTTATCTACAGCTTACAAGCATCGAGTTCGTTATAGAAATAGTTTCTACCAAAAACATAAGCAAAACTTTAAGTTATTTTTTTAAACGCTATAACTTTAAGCATTTCCAATATTCATCAGCAGTATTGGCTCATAACTAAACTTTTGTTGTATCAAATAATGAAAGGTTTTAAGAATACAAAGTCAATTATATGTTTTGTTAATCGCTACTTGAAATTTAGCATTTTAATATTACACCGTAGATAGGAAAGTAATTATTTTAAAGTTTATGACATACTATTACATCTGCCAAACAAACATGACCGACCAAACAGGATGTTTAATTTTCACAATCTTAAACGTGTTCTCTACTCACAAACAATGCTTGTTTCTAATCTTTCTAGCGCTTACTTCGTGTCAAGAACAAAAATACTTTAAAAAAAAAACTTTAAATTTCATTATCAAAACAGCATAATTTCCTGCAGCATACCGATGAATCCAAAAATAATTGAAATTCTACAAAAGTTCCTCCTAAGAATACTGCATGAGATAAAACGAATTAATTCGAATTCATGGTGAGTGGTTCTCTTCACTAATCTAATCCTGAATAGTTTTCATATCCGCTTCTTTTTTGGGTGCGTTAACTTGTTTCACTATCAAGGCAATGAACCAGGCTAATTTTCTAACCGCGGCCATCGTGATTCCTTTCCACATGTTCCACACTTAACAAAAGGCCGTCGAACGAATCCGATTGATACTCTAAGGAATAACTAGGAATATGAAATACAGGTAGCGCTATGAATTAGGAGAGGTGTTTATTAAAGATACCTGAATTATAATATGGGTTTATTATAAACCATTCTAGCGGATACTTAATGCAAAAATTTATATGTAACCAATAATAAATTATGAATTAAATGAATAATTGCACTAGAATGTGTGTATTTTAAAATGTTACAAGTTGCATATCCCCATATTAAAATGTATATAAAATTAAACGCATTTATTATGTCTTAGTAATAGCATGTTACATTGTATTAAATGAAGGTTATAATTAAAGGTTAATCAGAGTTCATATCAGAAATAAGAAAGGAAGCAACTATTTGGTATTCCAGACGCAACCTGATACTGCAGGTGCAGAAACAATAACTGCAATAAAGCAGTATTAATTAAAATTACTTAGAATAAGACATTGTACGAGTATCAAGAAACTGCAGACAGCAAGATCTGCACTTTCCCACAAGATGAAGTGAGGTCACAGGCTTCATAAATACTGTGAGGAGCCCTTGATCGTCAGTCAGTCTTTGAACTTCATAACTTTCACATTGTTGGTGGTTTAAGCTACTCACCGTAATTTCTAATTGATTTATTAACTTCAAGTATTTTTGTCAATTTCAATTACTTAATGTTTAATGACTATAAACGTCTAAGTTGCTGTGACAGAAATAAGTCATTTTGTGTAATTATACAATTAAAAATAAGTTTGATGGAAGTATTTTTGGCGACAAAACTTTTTAAAAAAAAGCTCCCAAAGGCCCAAAACATATCTTATAGTACAAAAAAATACATAAGTACGTACTTTTAATTTGCCACCTCACCAGATAGAAACTAAAGGCATACATTAAATTTTTTTAAATTTTTTTAAAGCTGACGTTAAATAAGGTGACTTGTTGCTTGTTGATGCATACCATTTTTTAGTTTTTAAAAATAATGTAACGGGCTACTATTACACGTTTCACTATTTTAAAACAAGTAGTAACAAAAGTCTTTATTACTCACTATTCACAAATTTAATTAACAGTATATGCCTTATTTATAAATGTTTTCAGTCCAATTAACAATGAAGCACTCTCACACTAATGCTATTTACAAGCACTAATATCTTCTTAACTAAATTCTTAACCATAGGTCTATTAACAACACAAACACTACTATAATTTATTTATTACACTTCTGTCTATTTATGTACAAGCTGGCGGTACAATATACACGTTCACAAAACACAAATTTATATTTAATAGGACATTAAAAACTTACTGACCAACTAACTATAAACGAGATGATTTATATACGCCATTTTGATATAGACTAACTCTGTACTTCATCAGCGGTCTTATATATACCCTGAATTAAATAGATGATTCATACTCTGGTATATGCTAGAAATTTCGAGGCTTCTGTAGTATATACATTGCTTACAGCGCTTGCATGTTTGACGGGTTGCCTAATAGTAGTTCGTAACAATAATAACTTTCTGGTAGTCGCAATATGTTTTAATTGTTTTCCTCTTTTCTCTCTAACACTTCTTTGGAATATTGTTCTTATTATTACTATACTGAATATACACAACTATATATTTCTTTTCCCATAAAAACTGCGTATAGCCTGCTCACAGTACAATGCAAATTTAAATCGATTGTTTAAATTTTCCCTTCAACACTGCTTAGAAATTAACCATTAAATTGCAATTAATACTTTTTGGCCAAAGTATTTAAAAGAACTTTTTTAATTTAAAACTACACATTGCTTTTGACAATAACAAACTAGTTAGTAGAGTATTTAGTGACGAATGAACTCCTCATTTGCTCCCAAAACCCTCATTTGCTCCCCCATTTACATGTAAATCCCCATAAGGAGCAAATGAGGAGGAGCAACTCTCTCCTTGCTCTCCTCCTTGCTCGGACACCCCCAACCATTTTGATTACGTCACACCCGCATTCTTTCCACCCGCGAGATAAATCTTTCTCTACATTTCCACCCACGAGATAAACCTATCTTGTTTGGTATCAATTAATATTAGATTTTTCTCAGCTACCCGAATCTCTAAGAATTTTTTAGATTGCATCACCCCCCAAGGGAGCTACCCTCATATAAAGATTTTTTTACTGCTAACATTCTGAACCAAAATAGTTTTCTTCGTCTAACCAATGCATCTTTCGAGATAAACCTATCTTGTTTGGTATCAATTAATATTAGATTTTTCTCCGCTACTTAAATCTGTTTAAATTTTTTAGATTGCACCATCCCCAAGGGAGCTACCCTAATTTTAAGATTTCTTACCTGTAGCGACTTTTGACCGTCCTTAAACATTTTTGTAGTCTTGCGATACATTAAGTTAGTCTAGAATTTTACGCAGAATTCGAATCTGCAAACAGATTTGAAATCGGACCGTCCCTTACAAAGTTACACACATATCTTCTAGCGAGCATACCGCGACCGTACCACTACTCGCTTTTATTGTTACACCATACTTTCTATCTTGTTTAGCTCATCTTTCGAGATAAACCTATCTTGTTTGGTATCAAGCAATATTAGAATTTTCTCGGCTACCCAAATCTCTTTAAATTTTTTAGATTGCACATCCCCAAGGGAGCTACCCTAATTTTAAGATTTCTTACCTGTAGCGACTTTTGAGCGTTCTTATAAATTTCTTTAGTCATGCAATACATTAAATTAGCTTAGAATTTTACGCAGAATTCGAATCTGTAAACAGATTTGAAATCGGACCACGCCCTGCAAAGTTACACATATACCCTCTGCGAGATAAATCTTTCTCCACATTTCCACCCACGAGATAAACCTACCTTGTTTGATATCAATCAATATTAGAATTTTCTCAGCTACCCAAATCTCTTTAAATTTTTTAAATAGCTCCATCCCCCAGAGAGCTACCCCCATTTTAAGATTTTTTTTGCTGGTAGCGATTTCTGACGGTCCTTATAAATTTTTTATACATGCAATACATCTTGTTAGTCTAGAATTTTATGTAGAATCCGAATCTGTAAACAGATTTAAAATCGGACCACCCCTTACCATTTTACACACACCCTCTAAATTATAAATTTCCTGCAGCTTATACCTAAAAGAAAATCTAAAACCCATTCTTAAAACTTTTTATTACAGACAATTTTTACTAATACAGTTTAAATTTTGTAAACCACATTTCTAAATACATATTCACAATTTTTTATTCTTAACCTAGAACTTCTCATATCGACTTGTACTTATTAATATTTATTTCTAAATAGAGCACCTTTTCTAAAGACCAACCGGACCCGCATGTTTCAAACTCCTCTGATTTTGTTCGCATGGTTTCGCTTAAGACCTCGTACATATTTTCCAGATTACTAGAAGACGTTATAACCACATTTTTTGTGTTAAAGGATTTTACATCGGTAGTCTCTTCCCCCATTTTGGTGTAAACGCCGTAGAGTTCGCAATAGACTTTTATTGCTGTATGTTGTATTCTTTTTTCGTTAATTAATCGAATAAATCGCTCTTTCTGCTTCCAAAGAAACTCGGGCACTCCATCGTCGACACTGGCATTATTTATGCGATAGCTAGCCATACGGTTGTTAAACGCTGTGCTAACCATTTCTACACATTCGTCGCTAGTAGCGGTAACTGATGCATTTTTATGTCTGTTGCTTCTCAAGTGTGCGGCATACGTAGTCTTTTCCATTTCGAAATCGCATACTTTACACATAATTCGTGGTTGTTTCGTACAAGGCCCTTTAACAGCTGGCGGAGCTGAACGTTTACGGCTTTATGACATACCGTGCTGTTTTTCCTTGTGTCGCTGTAAGTTGCCCATTCTCGTAAAAGCGATACCGCAAGACCCACAGTTTAAGTACTTTGCTGCGGACGGATGTATAAGCTTAACCGTAGACGATGTTACACCACGACATTTGTTCTGGTGCCGTTTGAGAGCATTTTTCCAGGTATAGGAAGCACCGCAAGAGTTGCACTTAAAAACGTTTGCAGATACCATTTTAGTACATAACAAAATCCGCACTATAGCACTTGACTTGTAAGCGAACTAACTTATAACTAAAGAGTTTACTCTTGCGCTCCTGCCTTATGTACCCTATAGAATGCAAACCGAAGGTTTCCGAAAACACCCGAACGAAGTTGAGGATTCAGCGGGGAACTATATGTCGTCATAATCCTTGCTGCTCGTCCAATACATTTAGCGCCAATGCATGCACCTGGTTCACATCGTCGATGGTGCGAATGCCGTTAGTAGAAACATCGGAAACGTCTTCCATGTTATACGGATCGCGTGCATATTAAAAATCCAAAAGGGTGATAGCACACGCACACAAATTGTGTGCAAGTCGTGCTGTAGAAGATGCAGTGCTACTATAACCAAAAACTTAATAAAAACACTTTAAACCATTACTAAGGGAATACCAACTTGTTGTCTACAGGATACTTACTAATAAAGCAATTTAATTTTAAATCACTTCTACGTCATATTTTCGGGAATGGCAAGTTGAATATTTTCTTTGGAAACAATCGAAGATTGCCGAAGACACTCGAAGAGTGCACGAGCGTGGCCACTAAACCAATTAGCAATAATACCAAGTATTCCGTACTTTCGTAGGTTGCTCATTTCCTAGAACCAAATCTTCCACATAGCGGCCGGTAGCACGTAATGATTTCTAGAACCGGTAAGTACTCGATATCGTTCAAATAGAGAATTAGATGCTCGATGTCTGTCAACTTCCGATTCCCTCGTAAAAGGTAGAAAAAACTCAGTCAATCATCCATCTAACTTAAACTTCGACCCGCTCCTGTTCTGAAAATTTACAAACATTATTCAAACGACAATGGGCTGAGAATTTTTAAACCTCCGAGGGATCTTTAAGTCGTGATCAATTACACATCCGAGCTACGCGTAAACTAACATATTTTGTAGCAACTGTGCACTGTATAATACATGCATACCCTTTCTCTGCGCTACTGCTATTCTTGTAGTTGCTAGAAAAAGTCAGTCGCCCTTTTTACTGCTAGGGCTGCTAAAAAACACCATTCCATACTTTCTTTATAAGTGTAGCACATCGCGCACTTTTTTGTCGGATAATTAAATTTTTGTTTATGTAGGCCTTTACACTTTCGCTTATTTAAACATCTAATACGATTGATTAACCACTTTCGATTATTCTAACGGGGAGCCGCCATACATCCCGCCGCACCGTTCTTTTTGAATCCAACGATCCTATGGGCTTCCGCACACTAACACCTAACGTATCTCTCCTACTATTTGTTAAACAAAAACTACCAGCATCGCCATGCCCGTATACGGACGTAAGCAGATGTTTGTGGATGTGTACGAGAATATGTAACCATATACATTAATCAGTCTAAGCTATTTTATTTAGTCCAAGAAAACTAATATTATTTTTCTAAACCACAATTGCTAATCGTCTTTATAGGTTTAACATTTCTACCATTTCCCAATGACTGGTGCTACGTACATAGAAACTTAAATTTCTTATTGAGAGAATTCTTATTCTCCACGCACTGCTGCGTAGTTGCATGCCCACCCTTTTGTGGATATATGCTCGTTATAGGTAGTAGGACCTTCGGTTTTACATAACTACACTTCGTGAGACCCCTTTAATCTTTTAATCGTATCTTTCTCGCCTACAATACAGTAGGACTTAACCCTACTACCAACAAATTCTAATGCTGGACCCCATTAAATTCGTCTTTAAATTTTCCTACAACTTTTTGTCGACAAGTGTTATATTGTATTTATTATACGCGGAATAGTCACTCTTTAAGATAAATTTATTTTGTTAGGTATCAACTAATATTAAATTTTTCTAGGGGCCCCAAATCTGTAAATAGATTTTAAATAGGACCGCCCCATACAAAGTTATGCCTTTTAAAGACCCAAATCACTAATTTTTGCTCATCTTTATTTAACTCCATCTTTAGAACCTTTTTTTGCTACGCAAGACATATGCCTTAGCCAACCATCTCCCGAGAAATCTAAAACCGCTGTGTTCCGCGAACACCACGTGGAGATAACACGTATACTCTGTCAACCAGGATAGAAGCAGGAAGGATTTGGAAGGTGGGAGAAGAACTTAAAAATTATGGAATCTTAAAACTAATATATACAAATATAAACAACTATCTTATATCTTTACACCCCCATGCGCAGATTGTTGTACTATTAGGAATGATGTACCTTTTGTCATCTTCCCTCGATAAACTAATTTTATTAATAAGCTGCGTATGCAAATCGTATTCTTTTACTCCGGATACATACGCAGACAAGTACTCGATACCATCCAAATAAAGAATTGGATGCTTGGTGACTGTTAACATCCGCTTCCCTCGTGTACACCCAGACACATCCCAGCCCATGAGCAGCCCTGCGCATGCACACCCCTGCCCCTGCGCGTACGCACCCCTGCCATGCTCGCTGCCCATGAGCACCCCTCTCTGTGCGACTGCTATTTCGGGGTAACGTCACAGCCTTTTATAAATAAAGAACAATGTTATATACTATTATAAAATGTCTATTCTGACATTATACATAACAAATTTAAAAATATTTAATGCCACGCATGGAGTCATTTAAACTTAATTTTAATATAAAGTTATACACAGAAGACAGTCCTTTCTTTATGTTTGTTTGCAGTGGTTTTAATTTTATCTAATTTTATTCGCAGCTTAAAATTTAAATCGACACCCAAGTCTTCTATCTCCTTTCTAACCAATAGTTTGATACATAAAGACCGTCTAGGTTTTCGAATTGTAAAATGTACCGAAGTTTGCCTCTATATTTAAAGTCTTTGATTCCATCGACAACCAGATCCATTCCTTCGTGTAATTCTTGCAGTTTGTGACAATCTTTTAATCGCAGCTTTCCCACTATATCCTGCATACGTATCTTGTTAGCTTGATCGACTTCTTCTTGTCGGTATTGGAGGAAATTCTTATTCTCCCACAGACTGTTGCGTAGTTGCATGTCCACCACTTTTGGGAATATATGGTTGTTATAGGTTGTAAGACCCTCGGTTTTAAATGATCCGAAAGGTTCTTTACTAGGTAAATATACAATGTTTAGCGGAACCCCTTTGCGTGTGGTGTACGCCAAGGTTACAAAACCCGCATTCCTTAGTTCGTCTTTGTTATCTGCCATTTTGATAAATACGTTTTTAGAATAACCTTTTAAAAAGTATACGGATTTAGTACCATCCTTTTCTGCAAGAACGCCTACATAACTAAAAGAGTCTTTCTTACTAACCGCAAATGCATACAGCTTGTACAACCCGGATGTATCTAAGTCAGTCCATCGGCACATAAAATAATCTTTTAATTCTTCCTCATTTTCTCTAATAAGTTGTTCTTTGTCTAACACATCTTTGTATTGTTCGCGTATTGTTGCAGTGTTTTCCATGTAGTCCAATTTTCGCCTTTTTGCATCCATTTCCTCTAATTCCAGTCGTCTTTTCCTTCCACTTACAGCGTATGGCATGCATAATGGGACAATTTCCTTTAGCGTAAACAGATAGAGTTTACTACCAATATTTGCGCGTTGTCGTACAACCTCTGGGCAAATGTTAGGTGTATTTATCAATCCCAATTCCGAAATGACTATTTCTTTTGGAATTGTAGAATATGGTGTTGCAGATTCTGTAAAATATGTACTACCTGCTTTAATGTAGCACTTGTGTAAGATTTTTATTTTATCTTGGCTGTCTTCCTCCTCTACTATCTCCAAATAATTTACGGGTAAATAGTTAAAACTAAAAGCCGAAAGCACATACTTTATCAATGTTTCCCTTTCTTTTGGTTTTTCGGACAACTTAATTTGCAAGCCCGTCAATTTCTTTGTATTACCATTACCCCAATATACGTACTGTAGCAGGTTATTATACACTAAACAGCAGCTATTTTGTAGCTTGTCCGATAGCTTACACCACATTTTGGTAATTGGTACCGAGTACATTGGCGCCTTTAGGAAGTATAACTTACTATCTTCCAATAACGTTAAACAGTCTTTTAAGGGATTATTATTAGATAAAAGGAAAAATTGATAGGTTAGATCAGTGCCGTTTTTTAATGAGTTTTCTCATTAAAAACCAAGTGTGGACCTAGGTTAGATAAAAGGAAACATTAATAGGTTAGGTCAGCGCCGCGGCGCTGACCTAACCTATTAATTTTTCCTTTTATCTAACCTAAGTCCACGCAAGTCCAACTAACCTACCCTAACACCGGACAACACCAGCTAACCTAACTCCTGACAAGTCAACATCCAACCTAGATCGGAGGCAATTTCACCCTATGGGGTAATTTCACTCTATGGGGCAATTTCACCCTAACTTAACATCCTACATATATCCGGATATATGTCGATGCGCATCCCTGTCGGCCTAGGTCGGATAACAACATATTCGACTATCTTCGGCAATATACGACCCCACTCTGTAGAATACGTAAAAGAACAATTTTTTCGTATTCAATTTAGTATTCGATTGTAGCTAGAACGGTAAACATGAGTGTCTCCAAGGTGATTAACGTTTCTCAACTTCTTGGGAATAAAGTGAAAACGACAAATGAGCGATTTGGGTTATGGCTGTTGACAGAAAATATGTGCAACAATAATCTGGTGACAGATATTGGTAATATTTGTTATGTCGAAGGCGAACAGATGCTGACTGGTGGACTACACACACCAATTACAGAACCATTTTGTGACAATATAATGTTGGTTAAAATTTGCGACTTTTCTGACGCCGAACAAACATCTGCAAACAAAAGGATGTTTATCCTAAAAAAAGAAATTTGTGGTGCATTTAACAGCTATCTACGAAGAAAGTTTGACCGATTTGTTTCCGCTAGGCATGGTGTTAAAGCTAAGCTTCCGTTTTCTCTGGAAAGCACTAACAAGATCGGCCAGAGAGTAAAAGAAATTATCGGAAAAGAAGACCTCGAATGCATTAATAAAAAATTCCAAAATCCTATATGTGTTCCATACAAAGTGGAACTAGCAGATGTTAAGTTGGAAACTTTATTGGAGGAACTACCAGATATATTAGACGAACTCGAAAAAGATTATTTCTATCTTTTTGACATGGATGTAACCCAAGATTTTGCGGGTATATTTAGCAAGATGGAGATGTGTAATTATTTAACTACAAACCATAACTTTTGCTATAAAGGCGAATACGATGAAAAGTGTAATATTATAGTTGACAACGATAAAACTGTGGGAATTGATTGTTTAACATGGCTAACAACCAATGTAAGAATTAAGATATACAACAAATTTGTGTGTCAGATAACAAGTCCTGGTGTTAATAAACAACTTGGCAATCATATACTAGATTTTTTACGTTGTCCAGATGTACGATTAAGAGAAACTTTTGCGTCTACTTTAGCCAAAGAACATGGTATTACGCGATTGGAAGCGACAATATACAACTGTGCAATTGGAAGCTATGTTAGTGCGGAACGGGTGTATAATCCCTTAAAAGACTGTTTAACGTTAATGGAAGATAGTAAGTTATACTTCCTAAAGGCGCCAATGTACTCGGTACCACTTACCAAAATGTGGAGTAAGCTATCGGACAAGCTACAAAATAGCTGCTGTTTAGTGTATAATAACCTACTACAGTACGTGTATTGGGGGAATGGCAATACAAAGAAATTGACGGGCTTGCAAATTAAGTGGTCCGAAAAACCAAAAGAAAGGGAAACATTGATAAAGTATGTGCTTTCGTCTTTTAGTTTTAACTATTTACCTGTAAATTATTTGGAGATAGTAGAGGAGGAAGACAGCCAAGATAAAATAAAAATCTTACACAAGTGCTACATTAAAGCAGGTAGTACATATTTTACACAATCTGCAACACCATATTCTACAATTCGAAAAGAAATAGTCATTTCGGAATTGGGATTGATAAATACACCTAACATTCGCCCAGAGGTTGTACGACAACGCGCAAATATTGGTAGTAAACTCTATCTGTTTACGCTAAAGGAAATTGTCCCATTATGCATGCCATACGCTGTAAGTGGAAGGAAAAGACGACTGGAATTAGAGGAAATGGATGCAAAAAGGCGAAAATTGGACTACATGGAAAACACTGCAACAATACGCGAACAATACAAAGATGTGTTAGACAAAGAACATCTTATTAGAGAAAATGAGGAAGAATTAAAAGATTATTTTATGTGCCGATGGACTGACTTAGATACATCCGGGTTGTACAAGCTGTATGCATTTGCGGTTAGTAAGAAAGACTCTTTTAGTTATGTAGGCGTTCTTGCAGAAAAGGATGGTACTAAATCCGTATACTTTTTAAAAGGTTATTCTAAAAACGTATTTATCAAAATGGCAGATAACAAAGACGAACTAAGGAATGCGGGTTTCGTAACCTTGGCGTACACCACACGCAAAGGGGTTCCGCTAAACATTGTATATTTACCGAATAAAATTAGATAAAATTAAAACCACTGCAAACAAACATAAAGAAAGGACTGTCTTCTGTGTATAACTTTGTATTAAAATTATGTTTAAATGACTCCATGCTTGGCATTAAATATTTTTAAATTTGTTATGTATAATGTCAGAATAGACATTTTATAATAGTATATAACATTGTTCTTTATTTATAAAAGGCTGTGACGTTACCCCGAAATAGCAGTCGCACAGAGAGGGGTGCTCATGGGCAGCGAGCATGGCAGGGGTGCGTACGCGCAGGGGCAGGGGTGTGCATGCGCAGGGCTGCTCATGGGCTGGGATGTGTCTGGGTGTACACGAGGGAAGCGGATGTTAACAGTCACCAAGCATCCAATTCTTTATTTGGATGGTATCGAGTACTTGTCTGCGTATGTATCCGGAGTAAAAGAATACGATTTGCATACGCAGTTTATTAATAAAATTAGTTTATCGAGGGAAGATGACAAAAGGTACATCATTCCTAATAGTACAACAATCTACGCATGGGGGTGTAAAGATATAAGATAGTTGTTTTTATTTGTATATATTAGTTTTAAGATTCCATAATTTTTAAGTTCTTCTCCCACCTTCCAAATCCTTCCTGCTTCTATCCTGGTTGACAGAGTATACGTGTTATCTCCACGTGGTGTTCGCGGAACACAGCGGTTTTAGATTTCTCGGGAGATGGTTGGCTAAGGCATATGTCTTGCGTAGCAAAAAAAGGTTCTAAAGATGGAGTTAAATAAAGATGAGCAAAAATTAGTGATTTGGGTCTTTAAAAGGCATAACTTTGTATGGGGCGGTCCTATTTAAAATCTATTTACAGATTTGGGGCCCCTAGAAAAATTTAATATTAGTTGATACCTAGCAAAATATATTTATCTTAAAAGAGTGACTATTCCGCGTATAATAAATACAATATAACACTTGTCGACAAAAAAGTTGTAGGAAAATTTAAAGACGAATTTAATGGGGGTCCAGCATTAGAATTTGTTGGTAGTAGGGTTAAGTCCTACTGTATTGTAGGCGAGAAAGATACGATTAAAAAGATTAAAGGGGTCTCACGAAGTGTAGTTATGTAAAACCGAAGGTCCTACTACCTATAACGAGCATATATCCACAAAAGGGGTGGGCATGCAACTACGCAGCAGTGCGTGGGAGAATAAGAATTCTCTCCAATAAGAAATTTAAGTTTCTATGTACGTAGCACCAGTCATTGGGAAATGGTAGAAATGTTAAACCTATAAAGACGATTAGTAATTGTGGTTTAGAAAAATAATATTAGTTTTCTTGGACTAAATAAAATAGCTTAGACTGATTAATGTATATGGTTACATATTCTCGTACACATCCACAAACATCTGCTTACGTCCGTATAGGACATGGCGATGCTGGTAGTTTTTGTTTAACAAATAGTAGGAGAGATACGTTAGGTGTTAGTGTGCGGAAGCCCATAGGATCGTTGGATTCAAAAAGAACGGTGCGGCGGGATGTATGGTGGCTCCCCGTTAGAATAATCGAAAGTGGTTAATCAATCGTATTAGATGTTTAAATAAGCGAAAGTGTAAAGGCCTACATAAACAAAAATTTAATTATCCGACAAAAAAGTGCGCGATGTGCTACACTTATAAAGAAAGTATGGAATGGTGTTTTTTAGCAGCCCTAGCAGTAAAAAGGGCGACTGACTTTTTCTAGCAACTACAAGAATAGCAGTAGCGCAGAGAAAGGGTATGCATGTATTATACAGTGCACAGTTGCTACAAAATATGTTAGTTTACGCGTAGCTCGGATGTGTAATTGATCACGACTTAAAGATCCCTCGGAGGTTTAAAAATTCTCAGCCCATTGTCGTTTGAAACGATGTCGCCGCTCGTCAGATGTATAACGACTAATTGCCTGCTGATTGCCACCTCTCTGTGCCTTTAAAATAATTTAAAATTAACACAATTATTTTTATGACAAGCTCAGTGATACCCAGCACAGAGTGAACGACGATACGATAACAGAGAATGTTTACTATTTACAGAACTTTTAAATCAAAATAAATATTCCTATCAAATTTGTTCATTAGGAAGATCATAACTCATTTTACATCATTTTATATCAATTAAAGCCAGCAAAAGGAATTGTATTTTACCATGAATGTTTCGTTGAACATTCAAAGAACTTTTCCCCTTTTAAAACCTACTGCGTAACAATCAAAGTTTTGTTGACCTTTTACACAAGATATTAAACTACATGCAAATTTTTAAGCTCATCAAATATTTAAAATAATAAAAGTAACATACTATAAATTTAAAAGATAATTCTGACCTTATGTTCCTGCTGTAGCTTCTCACTAGAACTTCTGGATCTAAATCGGTTGTTTCGAGTCGTTATCCCTCAGCTTGGCGTGCTCCCCAATACTGCGAAATGTTTATCAGCAACTTGGAATTGTTTTTGAAGTACTAACCCTATACTTCGAGTATCGTACCATTTGTTATGTAGAGTTTTAACCAAGTATTTTAGTTTTAACGTGGTGGTTTAGTTAGTTTTGATTTAGTTTCCCATTTATTGTGTCCGTTTTAGAGTCGATTTGCTTCGATTTAGTTGTATCCTTACTTAGAGTCAATTTATAGTTTCCCATTTATTGTGTCCGTACTTAGAATCAATTTTAATTGTGTCCTTACTTAGAGCTCTAAATAAATTGTAAAGATTTTGTTTATATTAATTAAATCTAGACTTACGTTTTATATTAACGGCAGAGTTTTATACACACGTATTTCCATTGCGCACTTTTACCGTTTTCCACTTGGAATTTTTAATTAATATGATTTCCAGTTATAACTTTCAATTTAACTTCACTAAATTGAAAGTTACGTAATACTTTTGTTTTGACTATTATAATCAGTGCGTCGATTATGGAATGCTCTCTCTTATCGGCTACGGTCGGTTTCATAGACAACTTCGTTCCACGTGCTCGTATTAGTTAACCGCTCGTTATCTTGTTATTAGATCATGGTCAAGGCGTTTCCATTATGTGCTATTTTTAACCTCTTGTGTTTTATTTGGTATTCCATGTTATAGACGCTTGATTTTGCATGTACATCAGACCTTTGTCTTATGGAATTTGGTATTTTTGTACTTTCAACTGCACGTCGTCTTAATTTTAGTATCCATACTTTATTTACATATGCTAGGTTTTATTAAATGTGGCAATTCCTACATTTCAAACGGCATGTACGCTTTCGCCTCAATTATTTATACTTTATGAAATATTCCGGCTTTTAAATGTTTGCCTATACAAACTGGTATAAATTATATGCGTTCTATTGACTTAGATTTCTTACTCAAATGCATCGAGGTTGAAAAAAATTTCATTTTACGTTTATTTTACTTTAAATATGCAGAATTTGTATTTATTTTGAGCTTAGAAATGCTTTAAATGTTTTAAAATGGATTGGGTTGCATCCGCAATTATTTGTTTTGATGAATGTGGTTAAGTTATTAATGAAAGTGCTTCCTTGAATTAACTGTAGTTGGATAGTGATTTTATACATGGTGATTTTTATCTGCTTTTGTATAATGAACGAATTATTTACTTTTTATGATTTAAATGTTTGGTTTACTTGATTTTTATAATGTTTACATGAAGTATTCCTCCCTTGTGACCTTATATACCCTTAATTAACTTTATTATCATAGCAATAAATATATATATATATATATATATATTGCTGTAACAAGGCCTGCGTTGGGCGTCGCTGAAAGATTGATAATAAAATGGCATAGCGTCGGGGGCGTCACTAAAAGAGTGCTGTAATATAGATACAGCAATTTGTAAAACTTGAAATTGTTCACTTTCCCTTCTTTCTAACTATACCTGGCTAGCTCAACGGAATTGCAAAGTTTTCAAAAGCATATTGAACATTTACAACATCGCTTCTTTCAAACATAAAATAATTTCTAAGAAGTATTTAGGGATGTAGGTTATAAATGTAAAAATGCTTTTTAATATTGGTATATAAACATTACGCGTTTCGGTATATTAAACCATGATCACATGTTTAAGTATACAAAAAATATAGAAATATTAAAACTTAAATAAATTATAATAAGTTAATCCAAAAATTTTAAAAGAAAATTTAACTGGTGTATAACTCACATATTAACATTGAAGTAAATGGTCTACAATAATATAAAGCACAGAACACAATCCATTTTGTACTTCTTTGATTATTGAATGCAAATGGATTTATTATTTTTGTTAGAAACTACATATATTAAACAGGCTTGCCAATGCAAAGATAATACGGAAAATGTACATGTTTTATCTAGGCAGATAGTATAGGAATATTGATAGAATATTATTATTACAAAATGTATAATTTTGCAACTAATTTCTAATATACAAGGTTAGTCACTAGACTTTATAATATTGCGGTAAATATGCGCGAATTGTTTGTAATCTGCTTTATTGTTGATGCTGTTTGCATGGCGCTGTATCTGGATCATTTCTAAAATATTCCTTTTTTTATCATTAGGCTCAGTACCCAAATATTCACGTTATTAAAGACAAATGTATGCAACTTGTTTAACGCATGACTTGCTGCGGGGGCTGTGCATCTCTTATGTGATCTTATTGATTATTGGTGTTTATATATTCTACGATGGATGTATTGTTTAGTATTGCCGATATATGAACCATCGCAGTCTTTACAATTAACTTTGTATATACAATGAGTTTTTTCTTTATTAGAGATGTTACTTTTTAATTTTGTGAATAGATGTGTAGTAGTATTATTAGGTTTATGTACAATTTGAATATTATATTTCTTTAAACACTGTTGAATTTTTTTTCGAAATCTTGGCATGACTTAAACATGTGATCATGGTTTAATATACCGAAACGCGTAATGTTTATATACAAATATTAAAAAGCATTTTTACATTTATGACCTACATCCCAAGAAATTATACACAATATATATATATATATATATATATATATATATATATATATAAAGTTATTAAGATGAAATGAAAACCCAACTTTGTATTTAAAGTTGAATTACCATTTCAAATCGAACTAGTAATTGAAAACCACTAAAAGAACGGCTACAGCAGGACTTGAACCTGCAACCTCTGATTTTCCGGATCAGTGCTCTAACCAATTGAGCTATCTAGCCCAATTGTTTAGATGATGTTATACTTAATACTACTGAAGCTTGGCTCTTGTTAACGATTTTCAATTACGTCTTGCATTTAAGGAAATTGAATCTAGTTATATACATAATTCATGTACTAATAACTTGATCATCCCATTTTTGCAACGTTCGGAATAATACAAACATGTAATTATATTATTATTAATAGAGAAGAATAATCCACATTTGGAATGCAAATGAATGCTTAATATATATTAATAGTTATTAAGATGAAATGAAAACCCAACTTTGTATTTAAAGTTGAATTACCATTTCAAATCAAACTAGTAATTGAAAACCACAGGTTCAAGTCCTATATATATATATATATATATATATATATATATATATATATATATATTGCTGTGACATGGCCGGCGTTGGGCGTCGCTAAAAGAGTACTATGATAACAGCCGGCTTTGTGCGTCGCTAAATTAGTGCTGTGATACAGATACAGCAAATTGTAAAATTAGAAATTGTTGATTTACGTTCCCTTCTAACTTTTCTTTGCCTGGCTAGCTTAACGAAAATGCTGGAATTTATAAAATGAAATTAAACACAGCAATATCACATAGCATCTATACAGTCTAAAATATTTTCTCTTATACAAAATCATAAAGAACATTTACAGCATAGTTTCTTTCAAACATCAAATTATTTCTAACAAGTACCTATTTCCTAATTATCAAAATGTATCTCACCTTATTTAGGTTTAAATTTACGGAACTAAAATCTCTTCTCTTATGAATAGTTTGCCTAACTGTTTATTCCCACGCTTGAAGAAGGGTTTGTTTTGGCCAAAACAAATCTTTGACAGATAGTTTATTAAAAAGTCAGAGTGTATCAAACTCTAATCACAAAGTTTCCTGGCAAATATCCTTACAAAAAAAAAAATTATATGATTAAGAATCATTTTATCTTAAACTAAATGACAAATACTCAAATATCAGTTACAAATAAAATATTTTAAAAGTAATACTTGCAAAGTTCCACAAAGCGCTTCTCCAATTCGCAACAGTATTAAATATCTTCCGCTTCCATTCCATTCCATTCCAATTCCAGTTTACAAAATCATGCATATTATTTATGTAATACAAAAGACCATTTATATAATTCATTTAAACATTTAATAGCTCAATAATGCAAACTAGTTGCATTTTTATAGAAAATATTTGCTTTCACGGTAAAATGTGTTTTAATACACAAAATTAAGACTAAAATTGGGGTTTTAAATATAGGAAATTATTTATTTTATGCGCGTAATTGCGCTTTCGCTCTACATATATTAATTGCCATGTATTGACAATACTGTTTTATTATACAGGGTAATTATTTATACACACGGAATTGCATTTTTTGCTTGACAAAAAGTAAGTTTGTATTATACAGGATATAATCAGGAATGTGTTACGTTTAATTACACCCTGCCGAATGGTCTTTGTTTACTTTAAGGTTCCTTATAAATACTCCCGCGCTTTAGTTTCAATATTCCGTAACTACCTGTTATAAGAAACGCCGCTGACGGTACCTGCTAATTAAACCAGTCAATCTATTCCTTTAAAGCGCATTCTAAAACGCTGGAAATAATGCTTCTTTAACATCCTGTATGTTTTAATTTGTACAACTATTATCTGGTGTTACGTTTTAGTCCAGGTAACGGAGTACAATTGACCTGTGCGCAATAACTGCAAAATGGGAAACTGTACGAGTACAAGTACAAACCACAATGTTTCCAACTTACCAATAAAACCTGCTGCCAATGTTGCATGAAAAACCTGTAAGCACAGACAAGCACACTTTCAACAAATACCAATTAAGTGAAGCACTCTAGTTAGCATAAATCAAAACGTAATTTTATTAACGTGTACTATACCAGATACATAGTTTGCAAATCAATATAGATAACTCAATATTGTAAATAGAATAAAATCATGGCACATTCACAACCTTGAAGCAATTGCTTTAAGTCTACATGTAAAGTAAACATAAATTATATATCAAAAATAATGAACTGATAAACCTCCATATGTTATGTATTCAGTTTACTAATAAAAAGAATATACCCAATTTTCAGTATGTACATAAAATAATTCTCAGTTTGTCACTCAAATACTAAAGAACATAATTGACCAGAAATAACTGACCATAAAAACATACAAAATTGCAACATTAATTTTCAAATACGTTACCACAAAAAATATACTTATCAAATATTATCTTTGTGGAGAACTCCTCAAAACATGTACATTGAACATCTGGAGTAGTTGTCCTTTAGCAAGCAATGCAACTTCAAATATTCAAATCCATATTTGATAAAAGCATAGCAGACAAACACGTACCATTTAAAAAAAAATATAAACGGTAAAAGAAAGATTCCACATTATAACAACATTTAGTAACATAATTTATATTTCCAACTTAGCTTGAAAAATCAGGATTGAGAAGACAAGACAACACAAGTGAAAATACCACTCTCAACCATATGTGTAGACTACAATACTAAATTGCCAAGTATAATGACAAATCCAGCCTAGCTGTATTATGAAAAATTTTCTTACACAGAACAATTTTTCTGAAACTCCCTATAAAACCAATAAATTTCTTGAACGGGTGTTTTATATCAAACTATATAATTTCAAGTCTCACATGCAAGTGATCATTACTGTAGTTGATCAATAAGTGCACTATTATAGATAACATTCTGCAGATTATTGAAAATCAATTAGATAGGACAAAGAACAGTACTATTAAATTTCATTATAACAAAAGATTTTTAGACTCTTTATCCATAATATCGATTCATATGTATATATTTCAAATTAAAACACTAAAACTCAAACTCTTAAGTTTATTTTAGAATGAAATGGAACATAGAAAATCAAATTTATGTCAAGCCTGTTAAATACAAACCTATACTCTTGATCTTCAATTAGTAAATAACAAGTAATATACAAATTACCAATCTTCGACCAATAGAAAAACGAATCGTAATAGCAATAAAAGTAATATTGAAATTTTCAATGATAAATTACATTTTAAAACTTCAAATTCAAATACATAAGTGTACAATAACAAATTAATAAGCAAAATAAATCCATGAATTAGTACAAGTCCAATTTAACCATTAAAACAGAGTATACAATTTAATAGCAATTGTAACCGCAACACTTGTGAATATAACCATTGCTCTTGTAACAGAACAACAGTTTATTTGGGCCCTGTTATGCGAAAGCTTCCAACCCACAAAACAATATTTTCTTAGATATGTTTGCCGGCGGACTACAAAAGTAGTAATCTGTATTCTGTAAAATTCTACCAAGCCAATTCCTCGTATTTACCATTGAAAATATACAAACGATCAACCCATTATTATTAAAATATCGTTTATGTTCAGCTAAGAGCTTCCAACCCACTTAGTTAATTTTTGCAGATTGTAAATTTGAAAGTTTGTAACATTACATGTGATTTTCCAATGCTCTACCCGAAGGTACTACATTGGCAAGGAAGCGAGTTTTTTTTACCTGGAAAATTTGGAATTTTGCCGAACCCTTGCTGTTCCAAGCAAGGTAGGGATCTTTAACGTGCGTGACAACATTCACACACGGGACCTCCATTTTACCTCTTATCTGAACGAGGGTGTATTTTTGTGAAAAATGCTCGCCTAACATTTTTCAAGAGGACCGTGTCGGGATTCGAACCCGGCACCTTGGGCGTAGTAGTCACACACATACCACTACGCCACGGAGCCGCCTGAAAGTTTGTAACACCCAAGAAGATTTTTAAATTAATCCAAATTTTAAATGATATTTTCTGCCAATCAGATAATTCTATCTAAAATGTAACCCATCACTGACCAGAATTAATAGAGTTACCCAACCCTAGTTTGATTTTGAATGACAATTGACAACTTAAATGAACATAACCTATCAACTGATATCTAACATCCCGTGAAATTTAGAAGATTTTAAATTAAGGCGCCAAAAGAAATGCTAGTTTGTTCTAGAAAATTCGAAACCGGAAGTGCGTAATAATAGGTAATTTTTCGTGATATCTATAAAAATATTAACAGGAAATACTTTAGAATATTGCAGAATAACTTAATTTAAATATATGGTAATTTCAATTAGCAATGGCAGTAATAAAAGTTGATTTAAACCATTAACCTAAAAGCACATGTAAGAATGATGTTCGATTATGAAATGTGTAAGGTTTTTGATTGACTAGAACAGTCACGTGATAAAAAGTATATAGATACGAGAAGTGGGAAAATTTACACACACGACACACAAAGCCTCACCAAGACACACAAAGACAAAAAGATATGAAAGAAGGCACGTAAATGTAAAATAACTAGTCCGAAGCTAGTGCTGGTTACGCTGCAAGATCGCGTAGCAGTATTGGTTATATGACCGTGTACATTAAAGCAATGGTTAGTGAACAGAGCTAATAAATTAGTATGTTTATTACGGGAAGAATAGTGAATTTAAGTAGTGGATAAAGAACACAGATAAGTTCGTTTCTTAAAGGAAAAGTAAATCGGAATAAATTTAAGTGTAATCAGAAAACTAAATAGTTAAGCTGTAAGGCGGTTAATGGTAGGAAGTGCAGGAACTGCAAAGAAAATGATAGCTAACCACACCTATACGGTTCATTGTTGATTGATTGTAGAAGTTCGGATTTTGGAAGCTTGATTCCAAACCAAGTTGGTACAGAAGGAAGGGGATATTAAGAGTTTCGAGCACAAAATGTATCAACACCCGTGTTAAGCACTATTAACCCTGGTGAGGATAAGTTACCTCGGAGGTATTGTAGAAATTGGAGCAACAGTGGGTATTGCATACCCGAAACAGGTATCGAGTGAATCTTTAAATAAATGGTTCGAGAGAACGGACATGTATATGCATGCATACACGTGGGGTTGTAAGTATGAACTTTTATATAGTTATACATATGGTTTTACATGAATATGTTAAGTTGCTAGATTAAGGTTGTAAAGTAACTTTTAGTTAAGTAAGAGATATTTCTTTTATTTCATGCAAGTATGTCGATATAGGAAATGTAAATAGTTATATCACCATATTAAGGGTTATTAAATTCATTATTTGATACGAATGTTGAGATATATATATATATATATATATATATATATATATATACAATTACAAGGGGTTTGTGGAAATACATTTAGGTACAGATACTTTGTAAACTTTTGGGTAAGTTAACTCACCAGTATCGGTTTCAGAATTCTAGGCCTATCCACCCTGGGGCATGTCCATGTACTCTCCGCTGTAGAGTAGCCGAGGCGTTTGAGGAAAGTAAAGTAAAGAATATTGGATCAGAAGTAGTTGACAACCTTATGGAATAGTTAAGTGGACCCTTGTATTGCAATTTTGAACCATAAAAAGTGATATAGAGTTGACATTTGATTATACAAGTATTAGGTAACTCGTTCCTTGTTTCTTACTGCTACGTAGGTCAGGGAAGGAGGGCAACGTGTTATAAGTTATAGTCATAGTGGATACTGTAAGTGGGATGGTAGTTTTGTACATTATTAGTTTTCTTTTTATTTCGTTTGTGAATCCCGCACGTGTTGTATAATTGTGGTTAATAAACATAGAAGCACGATATTAACTGCCGTAATTTATTTAATTTTCTCAAAAGAACAAACATGTTCCGAAGCCGTATCGAGAACATCATGGCTGCAGCCATAAGTAGTATTGAACAAAATGGTAAGTTCTTGAAATTAATATATACTTAATAATTTCTAGGTTAAGTTCTTTAACTGTTGATATTTAAATATTTGCTAGTGTAATATATTTAGTAATAATTGTTGGCGTTTATTAATTAATAATTATTTATAAAATACAACAGTGTTCAATGATCAGAATTAAAGTGTGTCACGGAAAATTTCAGTCAAGTTAACGGCCACTAGAAAAGTGCTTAGTTAGCAGCTTTTGGGTTGGGGGTGGTGACAACTTTTGCTCCGGCTTAGTCAGGGTGAGACTCCAGATCAGGGTAGATCAAAAAATGTATTGCACAGAATATATTAATAAAGGTCAGTATTAAATCAGAGCCTGGTCAGAGAATGCCAGGCGCCAGGAACTGATAAAAATAGAGAAACGTATGAAACCTAAAGTCCTAGTTCCAACAGACTTCGAAGGAATCCCCTTCCAGATCATGAATATAAAACACGCAACTTCACAAAATAACTATCTTTAATATCGCATATCGCACAAAAACAATTAATGACAAAAATTCTAAATGCCAGTTGAATTTCAATATTACCTCAATTATGATTAACACAAGCATAGAAAATACAAAATTGGTAAATATTACCGTAAGTCACCCCGCACGAGTGCATATCAGGGAAGAATAACTTTTAATTTCCCACTCACTTTAATGTTACTAATTACTCACGTACTCATTTTTCCTTGGCCAAGAAAGCATGTAGTAGTACGTAAAATGCACTATAAATTAAGTGCTCGGTGTTCTAACATCAATTTCAAATAAGCACCTCGTGGGAGCAATCTCTAACAATAGTGTAAATATTAGATACCTTAATGTATTGTTGAAATATTTCACTAATAATTTTAATAAATCACCCTAGGCAGTAAAGAGGGTGCCTAGAAATATACTAAAAATTTGTTTTAAATATTAAAGTTTGTACATTGGTATTACTAAATTTTGAATGAAGTAGATGCACTTCTTATGAACAGCAATAGCTCAAATTATTAATATTAAGTACTAGTAAGAGAAAGTAATAATACCACAATGACACAAAATAAGCACAAACACTAACGAATAATAAATACATGGAATAATCTTGCTCAATGATTAGCTTCTGTACATAGTTATCTCACATCAAAGATCGTCGAAGTCCTAGGCTGCTGGAATGGTAACTCAAGAGTAACGACAGCTGATCGGCAACGCCGATAAGTGAGAAATAATGAAGTTGATAGTGCAACAACGTTCTTGAGATAAAGGAGGCAGGAGCATAAATAGAATGAGGAGCATAATCAGAACAAACACAATGACAAGGCGTAGGGAGAAAAGAGAACCCGCATAAGTGGGTCAACTAAATGTCCACTAACTGATTTAGAGATAACAGGACGTTACAATATTGAGATTTCCAATAACCAACATCTGCACGAATTATTAACGATGATGATGAATTTAAATCCACTACAAGTAAAAATTGAAGCTTGCAAAAGGCATTCTAGAACCATAAAACTCAAAAGTGCCAAACTTCAATATTAATTTGTCGGTTCTGCCTTAATCCGTAATTAACACGATGATGTCGGCAGAAATCCAACATTCACCAACAACGATCGAAATGAGAATGCCTCTTATCCACAAGGACAAGAGCAAAGTACGGCTTATTATCATATTTGTAATTTTATATGCAGATAAATAATGTAACTTTGAATACACGGCAATAACCTGTAATTATGAAGGTTAACACAAACGAAGCGCAAAGGTAACAACGATATAGATGACAGGACAGCGCTACTAACAAACAATTGAATTTAGAAATATTATATAAAAATGCTGACACAGAGGTGTCAACCGGAAGGTTGCAAGTGGCATAGAATAAGGTCTATAGAATCAAAATTATTATGGATTGGAAGTTTCTTACAGAATCTACGTTTTTGATTTTTTACAGATCGAGAAATGTTTCAAGTACAAGAAATTACCAACGGTTATGGAACAGAAGCAGCAACCATAGATTACTTGCCTGAAGCAAACGATAATAATTCAATGATGCCTCTAAATAAACCACTTGAGATTAGTAAAGAATATGGTCATTCTGAAAATGAAAATACCTTAGATGTAGTGAAAATAGCAATCAAGTACAAAACGAAATTATACCATTAAGTTGTTGTGCTCAAGAAGGTGATAGCCAGCCATACAAATACCAATATTTATGTGTTTTAATGTTTTCTTTGTTTAGTTCAAAAAATGGTTCATACACTAACTGATAGATATCAACACTGCTTGGAAAACTCTGATATTTCTCAACCAGGGCCTAGTTGTGAACAATCTGAGAGGGTATTACGTAACCGGAACCGACAAGTCATTAGTTATTCCGGGCCAGAAGATTTTACCGACTCCGACCGGGATCCTTTATACAGTCCTAAGATTTTTCCGCGGCATGATGCATTTCCACTAATTACGGATTTGGAGGAAGAGGAAGAGGGTACTAAGGAACCACCAAGACATGTAGTTGCCGATGTTAAACAAGAGGAATTTCAAATTTTAAATATATCTTGCGAAAGACCAAAGAAAGGACATAACCGAAAATTTGAGGATCAAAATAGAGCCCAACAAAAAATTAATAAAAATAGCAACAAGCCTTACTACAACTACAAAAACGTAAGAATAGACGAAAAACTGTTTGTCGATTTTTGACTGCGGTTGTACTCAAAAGTGTGTTGAGAAGGTACCAATTGAAATTCGAAAACAAGACTTTGAGCGGTTTTGGTCTTTACAGTCGTACGATGCCCAAGCCAGTTTTATAGCAGGTACTGCACTTGAGTACCCAAAGAAACGACTTTATGGCAGAAATCCTACTAAAAAGTTCCTTTTCCAGAATTTACAAAATCAGTCATCAAGTTGTATGTAAGAATATATTTATTGAATCCTTTGTAATAAGTACTTGCAGAATGAATACGGCTTTAAAAAAGTTCCATGGGCGAATTCCTTTACCTGACCAGAGAGATTCTACTGAAGATAGACACAATAAACTTTTTGAAGTAACTATCGGAAAAGTGATGGATCAGATAAATAAAATACCACGATATATTTCGCACTACTGTCGCGCTAAAACTGATGCTAAATTCCTTCCACCGGGAACAAAATGTACTGTGTTCAAAAAAATAATCCGAAAATTAGCATTGCTTCTTATAAGAGAATCTTCTATCGTAATTTTAACATACGAATGAAACCAATTAAAAAAGATACGTGTAATATTTGTGACCACTTTATGATAAAAATAGCTAGCGAAATAAGTTTAGAACGCAAAACATAACTGAAAGCACAACATGATCAACATGTGCAAGTTGCTCAAGAAGCTCAGCAGTTGCGCAAAGACGACTTTGCAAAAGCTAAAGCAGAGGAAGACATCGAATGTCTGACTGTAGATTTACAGAAGACTCTACCTCTATCTTGTATTCCTACAAATATAGTATTTTATAAACGCCAGCTGTGGGTCTACAATGCTGGTGTACATAGTGGTAAAGCAAGCGGTTATTGTTATGTGTGGGTGGAAGGCACCGCTGGACGAAGGTCCCAAGAAGTGGGCTCTTGCTTGCGGAAGCATATTCAAACTCACCTATCTGCAGCAGTCAAACATTTAATTCTTTGGAGCGATGCCTGTGGCGGCCAAAATCGTAATATTAAAATCATTCTATTACTAAAAAACATTTTACATCAAAATCCAAATCTTGAAAGTATCACGTTAAATTTTTTAATAGTGGGACATACGTACTTGCCCAACGATTCGGATTTCAGTGACATAGAGACTGCGCTAAAAATCCAACAAAGACTTTATACTGCCGATGATTATGTGCAGATTATGAAATCATGTAGACGAAAAAATCCATTTATTGTTCAGAAAATGGAGCCTGCTGATTTTGTTGGAGTTAAAAATTTGTTAAAATCTATCACAAACAGAAAAGTTACGGTAGACAAAATTGGTATTAACTGGCTGCGCATGAGATCCTTCAAAATAGAAAAAAAGAACCATTTATTCTTAAAGTCAAGCACGATAGTATTCATAACATGTACGAAAATATTAATATTAAAAAACGAAAGCGCGGTAAGCCATCTGACAAAACTGATTCTGCAGATCTTATTCCTTTATGGTCAAATGGAAAATCTATAGTAGAACCAAAACTAAAAAATTTAAAAGAAATGTTTCATCTTATACCAGCAGATTCCTTACCGTTTTATGAAAGTTTAACGAGCGACCCACAAATTGTAGAAGATATCGATGGATATAATGTAGAGGACCTTGATTTTGAGGTAGATATGAAGTAAGTTCATAAAATATCTATTTTTGCACTTTTAAGAAATTTTTTTATTTGTTTTGTGTTTTTTATTTGTACGAGTTACTCTGTATTACTTTTTTATATTTTTGGAAAAATATAAACTTCTTTTGATCCGTTTACTTTTTATTTGGTTATATGCAGAAAACTATTAACCCACAAACTATAATTTTTTTGCAAAACCGCATGCGGTATCAGAAAAACAAGAAGTGTTATAAAATCGTATTAATCAAACCTAAAATAATTATATGATAGTGATTGATGGGGGGGGATTAAGGAGTTGTTATAAATTGATAAAGATATGCTATTATAGGGAAGGACCAATTGCTTTTTGCAAGCAATAACGATAGCAGTGGAGCGGTTATGTAATAACTACAACTACACCAAACTACTTAATAAAAGGGTATAAATACCTTTTATCCTGTGCCGCTGTGGGCAAATGAAACGTTCACGCACAAAAGCTTTTTACGGAGAACCAGTAACACGCACGAATGGTGTCGGTCTCGCTTTCAAAGCTCTCACACGACCGTCTTCTGCAAGGGTTCTGATGCGACTTGCTTCTGTAAAGGCTCGAGTACGACTGTCACTTCACACACTCACTGCCGGTATATAATGTTTCATTGACAACTGTAGGATGCACGCACTGACGGTATTTATTGTCACAAAATACCAAATTGTTCGATGATGACGTAACATACCGCCCACCAAATTCATAGAATTTTGAAAAGGAGGGAAGTAGGTTGGGTGAAGGAAATCACATGGGATTTGACCTTGCTAGGAAAACAGGTAACGAAAGATAGGGTGGTGCACTACAGCGAGCGATATTACCAACTATGCAAAAATAAAAATATATATGTAAATAAGCAAATATGTAAAAATAATATACTACTATACATGTAAAAAATGTGTATATACATCTAAACATAAAAATAAAATTAAAATACCGGTAGCGGCGCTAGTTTGACCAAAGGTCGTTCTAATGTGCCATGTGCAGTTTTCATCTGGGTAATACGTGCTGCCGGTAGGTCTCCCATAGGAGGGGTTACCAGGACCGGTTTGGTACGAAAACATCTATGACATGATGATAAGTAATTTCTGATTGAATTTTTACTAGAGAGGATCCAGAAATTCTGTTGGATAAGATACGCTGTGGTATTAACACCGGGATGGTAATACCTTTCATGAGTTGACCGAATGATAAGTTCGGTTAATCGGTGCCGCTGAGGCAATAACGCAGGAAACTTTTCGAAATAGGAAAGCGAAGAATGTGTCAAGCGCCCACCTACTCTTAAGATGTTTTGTGGATCAACAAATGGAGAAAGTTTTCGCAAGCTTTTAGGTAATTTACGGTTTGCCTTGATCGAAGCTATTTCCTTTGAAAATGTAACATTTTGTACATGCCGAACGATAATCATGAGAGCATTGTGTAATTCAATGCCTGTTAAGGGACCCGTATGACGTTGAGCCATGGGTTTAGAAAATCTATAAATGTAAGCCACGATGCCTTGGATTTTATATAACGATGAAAAACGACTTAGTAAAATGTCAATGACGTTCGGATCTGTTTGAGCGACAAATGTTAGGATCTTCTTTTCCGTAGTTACCTCAGCAATTGAGGTTGACAATGTTGGTTGAGGCGGCCACGATTCACTAGGGTAGTGAAGCCATTCAGGCCCCGCCCACCATAGCGAACATGAAATAACCGCGCTTGGCATTAATCCCCGAGATGCAGGATCAGCCGGATTATGCGAAGATTTAATATAAAACCATCGGCTAGGTGCAATGATTTCTTGAATGTGGCTAACACGGTTTGCCACAAAAGTTTTCCACCGAAAAGGTGGAGAACGTATCCAAGTGAGAGCGACCGTAGAATCACTCCACGCTGAAACATCGGAGATGTCAATCAAGCCTTGATAAGACCGAATGGTAAAAGAAAGTAAATCGGTTAATAAAACGGCGGCACATAATTCCAAACGTGGAATTGAAATGCGCTTAATTGGAGCTACCTTTGTTTTAGCGATTACAAATTGTACAGTTATTTCTCCAGTAGTTTGATTTATGAACTGAAAATGCACTACCGCTGCATACCCTACCTCGCTAGCATCGCAAAACCCATGCAAATGACAAGTAAAAGGATCCGAAGGGGGTAAACAACGTGGTAACTTTAATGACGATAATAACGGCAACTCTTCTTGATACTGCTGCCATTGAGACGAAATGTCTGCTGGTGGGATGTCATCCCAATTTAAACCTAACATCCACAGATGCTGGATTAGGCGTTTTGCAAAAAGTGTTAGTGGGGCTAAAAATCCTAATGGATCATATATTCTGGCAACTTGTGAAAGTATGTTGCGCTTTGTACATATTGGGTTTAATGGTTTAACCCGAAATGAGAAAATATCTTCTGTAGGTGACCAATGAAGACCTAATATTTTTATTGATTCGTCCGAATCGAAATCGAGAGAAGTATATTGGCAAAAATCTGACGGAATGCCTTCCAAAATAGAAACTGAATTAGAACTCCATTTTCGAAGTTCAAAACCAGCCAAATGTAACAGTCGGATGAGTTGATCTTTAATTTCGCGGGCCGATTGTATAGAATCTCCACCGGCGACGAAATCATCAATATATAGATTTGACCGTATAGCCTCAGCGGCTAACGGAAACCTTTTGCCTTCGTCAATGGCTAATTGCTGAAGAGTCTTTAATGCTAGATAAGGCGATGACTTAATACCATAGGTCACTGTATTAAGCTGATAAGTCTGAATGGGTTCTTCTGCGGAGAACCGCCAAACAATTAATTGAAACTTTCGATGTTCTTCGGTAACCAAAATTTGTCGATACATTTGGCGAACATCACAGGTAAAAACGAAACGATGAGTACGAAATTTCAGTAAGATTGACGAAATGTCGTTTTGGAGACTAGGTCCAGCCAATTGAGTGTCATTAAGTGACACGTTGTTTTAGCCTTTGCAGAGGCGTCAAAACCACACGAATTTTAGAAGTATGACCTTCCTCTTTAAACACAGGGTGATGGGGTAAAAAATAATTATCGTTCCCAACGGGCGGAGAATCGAGTAATGCCATATGACCCGCATCAAGATAATCCTGCATGAAATTGTTGTATTGGGCGCGTAGCTCCGGTTGAGCATGCAATTTGCGCTCCAACGAAAATAGTCTTTTTTTAGCCATCTCAAAGCAATTATCAAAAACGGGCAAAGTATCGTTGAACGGTAACGCAACAATAAAACGACCGCTAGGGTCACGAGAAAAAGTGTTTTCAAAAATCAGATCTGCCTTTTCTTCTTCTGGAGAAGTATAAGGCTTGGATGGCAACTCTTCTATCTCCCAAAACCGTCTTAGGGTCTGGTCGATAGGATCTTCTACAGAAGTAAAAAATGCTTGGACAGTATCAGACTGCAAGCTTTTTGTGGGACCAATAATAGTCCAACCAAAAATTGTATTTATGGCGGCAGGCTGAAGAAATTTGCCATGTATAACACCGCCATTGACGATGAACGGATAAACATCTGCTCCAAGAAGCATGTCAATGGTTCCTGGGGAGTTCCAGGTCGGGTCTGCAAAATGCAGGCCGCATAAGTGTTCCCAATTATTAGGAACTTCAACGCTAGGTAATTTGCCAGATATTGACGAAAGCACAAAAGTTGTGACTTCTAGAGATTTTTCAGAGTCTAACATAGAGCGAATGGTGCAGCTGACGGCACCCCTATTGACTGCTGAAGTTGTCTGCCCAAGTCCATAAATCGGAACTTGAGAGCGTATGCGTGGAAGCCAAAGTTTGCTCACGCAATCGTCTCGAATAAAGCTAGCTTGGGAGCCAGGGTCTAAGAGTACCCTGATCGGTTTGTACCTACCAGAACGATCTTGAACTTCCACAACAGCAGTGGAGAGTAAGACAGTAACCCCAAGATTTGAATTCGTCTGTGAAGACAAAACATTTGCCGGAATAGGAGAGGCTGACTGCGTCCTATTGGCATTTTTATGCATAGGTGTAGCGATCGGTTCAGCTGAACGGCTAGAAGCAGGTTGCGATTCAAAATGTAGCAAGGTATGATGCGGCTTGGCGCAAGTTCGACAGGAATTATAAGATTTGCATTGCATGGACGCATGGTCTGTTCGTAAGCAATTTAAACAAAGGCGTAAGCGTTTGACAATGTCGAAACGTTCCGTCGGAGTTTTCTTTAGAAACGATTGACATCTGTAAATTAAGTGATTGCCCTTGCAAGAAGGACAATGGTGCGAAAATGAATTCTTTGAGTCACTGGAGCTACTTGGTGTGTCCAGTGAGACTACGTTAGAAGAAACTCTTGGTTTAAACTGAAACGCTGAGGATTTCTTAGGCACTGATGTGTGAGATGTATGGACAGTCGTCGAATAAGAAACAGGTGCGGTTGAAGAAAAGGTTTCAACGCTGCACATTGTTGAGTTAAAAAATATCTCAAATCCTCGAAATTAGGTATTTGCTTCGGATCCGATTGGAGTTCGAAGCGTTTTCTAGTGAACGGATCGAGTTTTTCTAAAAGCAAATCGACTAGAATAAAGTTCCAATGTTCAGTGGGAAACTTTAAGTTAGTTAGAACAGCAAGGTTCTCTGAAAACAATCAATAAGTGCCCTAAGTTTCTTAGGGTCTTCTGATTTTAAAGGTGGAAAGTCTTTCATTGCTTTCCAATGCAAAGTTGCCAATAAACGCGGGTTGCTAAATCTCTCACGCAAGGCGTTATATGAGATAATAAAGTTATCCCCCGAAATGGGTACAGATTTAACGATTTTTAAAGACTCCCCGGTACAAGAATTGATAAGGTAATTTAATTTTTCGATATTGGACAGCGACTCGTTATTATAGACCAGACTGTCAAATAAATCGATAAAAGACACGAACTCCGTTACCTCATTATTAAAACGTTGGAGCTTTAACGGTACCAATTTTGATCCCGAGCTGCTTGGAGCATTTTCCGTGATTTGTGCCCGCGTTTCTTGCAACGTTTCGAAATGCAGCAGTATGCAATAATAAGCGTAATCTACTTCCTTCCGTACAGCGTTGTAATTTAATGATTCTGCCTCGTCACAGGACGCCAAGACAGCAACTAAAATTGTATTGAAATTTGTATAAAGGTAATGTATTCCCCTTGTTTGAATAAGGAACAATGCCTTTAAAGTTGGGTCAGTTTGCATAGTATTACAAAGCTCAAACATTTCTATAATACGTGTTTTCAGTAATTGGAGTTCTACCACATGTGCCTTCTTTGGAGCCATTCTGACAGTTATTTGAAAGATCTACAATAAACTGTTGTAAAACGGTAAAGCTAAATGTGCACTGAGAAATATTAAAATATTATGAGTTTGTTCAAAGCACGAAAAGGTAAGACAGCGTATAAACCAATAAATCACGTTTTATGACTAACGGTTCGTCAAACAAAGTGTTTAGATAAGATGTACCGCCCAACAACCCGAGCGGTTACGGTCGGCCTTTACTTCAAAGCTCACAGAAACGTGGTTTTAACGTATTTGCCGAAAGATGCAGCTTAACGTGTTTGCAAGAAGAATGCAGCTTTTACATTATATTACCCTTTGCAGATGTTCAATATTTTACCGTAAACCGACTGAAAGGTTTGTATTGATACTAAAACGTGCAATAGCTTTTAAATACAGAGTAAATCCCTTTCCTTTTTCGTTTAAGAAGTATAAAGCGATTTATAGTTTTCAGGTTGCTTTGTGTTTTATGCCGCTAAAATAAATTTAAACTGAAAACTAACACATTTGACACTAAAGTATTTGTATTTAATTTAACGAAAGTATGTAGCTAATATTGTACATATTCTAACCCGCTAAATATGGAGTTTGAACACAAATTTAAACACTAAAATAATTACTTAAAGCTCGCTGGTGTGCAAAATGATATTTAATTTAGGACATGCGTATACATAGGACTGATGAATCCGGATCGACTATAGGACCAATGATTGATGGGGGGGGGGGATTAAGGAGTTGTTATAAATTGATAAAGATATGCTATTATAGGGAAGGACCAATTGCTTTTTGCAAGCAATAACGATAGCAGTGGAGCGGTTATGTAATAACTACAACTACACCAAACTACTTAATAAAAGGGTATAAATACCTTTTATCCTGTGCCGCTGTGGGCAAATGAAACGTTCACGCACAAAAGCTTTTTACGGAGAACCAGTAACACGCACGAATGGTGTCGGTCTCGCTTTCAAAGCTCTCACACGACCGTCTTCTGCAAGGGTTCTGATGCGACTTGCTTCTGTAAAGGCTCGAGTACGACTGTCACTTCACACACTCACTGCCGGTATATAATGTTTCACTGACAACTGTAGGATGCACGCACTGACGGTATTTATTGTCACAAAATACCGAATTGTTCGATGATGACGTAACAGATAGATATTTGAAAATGATACCAGATATTTTACTGAATGTATTAAACTCTAAGCAGCTGTTAGTCCAAATAATATATTTGTGTGTTGGAAGCTTTCTGCATAACATGGCCCATTTATCTAAAACGTGGGTGGCTCTCAGAAATATTATTCTAGGAAATATATTGGATTATCTACAATTGGCGATTTCTAAAGAATGCATTCGTTCTATTTTTTAAACAGGAATACGAGTTTAAATAACACAAGATTCCTTCAAAAGCATTTAATAAGTGCAATTGTAGTCAAATTTGCCAGTTTGGTTATTTAACAACGACATTTGAATGTTTTGGTAACACATGTTAATAAAATATGAAGATTGCTTATCTTTTCGTGGTCCAGAATGTCATTCATTTTCAATCCTGCTCTCGGCAGTGAAATACACAACCTCTACAGGGTTAACACCGTTCCTGTCCTCAGGAGCAATGCACCCATGTTGCGGTTTCACGTACAAGGAGATCTTGCTGGATGCATTGGTAAGTCCTGCAGCATTGATTCATACTAGCGAGGTTTTCTTTTTTAGCTCTTTGGCATAGTCTGATCTGTCCTTAGACGCAGGCTCGTTTGTATCTTCACCGTAACCAATAAAAAGCTTGTTACTGCAGCCCAAAATGATTCTGTAAAAGGAATTTTTATCGTGTCTGATGGCAACGTTTAAAGCTGACAGAAAAGTCCCGGTTTGCACCGAACCCGAACCGAAGGTACTTGTTGCAGTTGCTGTAAAGCGTTTGACTGCTCCTGTTCGTGTATCTGCTGTTGGCAAGGAAGCAAATCCGATTACAGCTGATGTTTTACCTATTTGTATGTCTTAGTGTACTGCTATCGGAAAAGAAGCAAGTCCTAACACGGCTGAAAGTCTCCTTCAGGCTTTTTTTTGTTGATTGTAGCAATTAAGATTAACCGCTACCGCTTATGAGTTTTTTTTTCTTATGCGACCTGTTTCAGACACACTACTACCACGCATGCTGGCGGTCGGAGTGCATTCCGACAGGCATCTGCTAGTGAAAGTAATTTATTTTCAATTTACTCATAAACGGTTGCATAGCTATGAGAACTATGATTTAACATCGTAATTTTGATTGTAATATGTTTTTTTATTGTGTGTAATACTGAAACAAAAATCGTTTGGGAAAATTTGTCCTATATGAATTAATATTTGCGTCACGGGCTGATTTTGATTTTCGATATTTTATTTGCTTATACCACATGTTTCTCTTGTGCAAATTATAGCTTGTAAATAAAATTTATACCTCGATGCCGTATGCTTTTTCTTAAGTAAGAAAATTTGGCACACCTGGTTTATCTAGATTCCAGTTGCTCTTTTTTTATATACGTTTCCCCTCTTTTCAACGTAACATAAAATATTTGGCGCCCCACGTAGCCTCGATTTTCCTTACTTAATTTTTAACCTCTGATTTGGTAACGGACCTCTTAAACGCCGATTTTCTTACTCAACTGTTCCACCTAGATTTTTTTTATTTAACTTTTCATAGCGAATTTCTTATCTAATGTTATTGAACTTAAACGCCCATTTTTTTTTCTTACGTATCTTTCTGCTTCGATTTATTTTGGTTGAATAGGCTACGCTTCGCACTGACATTAACCGTTTAATTTTCGTACATCATCAGTCGAGCATTTAGTTCTAAAATATTCTTTTTCCTTTTCCTCGCTAGAGAGAAACTCTATATTTTTATTTTTTTTTGTTTTGGCAGATTATCGGACTTGTATTTTCACCAATAATTACAGACTTCTGAAAACATTGGCGCCCTGTCCGTGTTCATAAACATTTTGTCACTTTTTTTATGAACTACAAGTACTTTCTGGATACTTAATTCCTTGATTATAATTTTTTTGTTTTTCGGATTTAAATCGTTCTGTTTTCTCCGACGATTTTGTTTGTTGTTTTATTTGGTTCTTACTATCTTAGTTTTAGTAGCTATCGCTTTTATTTCGAATTCATTTTGGTAGACGATGGCACATTAACGCGTGGACATCAACCGAAAAAGCGAATTACAATACGAGTTGGATTCTCAGGGTTTTGATTCAGCAGCTAACGTGGATGAATTACGAAGATCCGTACAAAGTGCTTTCCGTATGGAACGTGGAAACTGGCTTACTCCCATTTCAGTAAAACCGAATTTCGAGTTAAAGTGTGGAATTATTGAAGGCGCGATTCAAAAACTACAAACTACACTTATGACTTTTGACGGGGGACCATGTATCTGGGGGTCTTTAAAGGAGTTAGCTCCTTGTGGCTTCATATTGAAAAACGTTGTACTTACATAATTGCCACAGGGGATGAACAAAAAATCCAGCGTCAATTGCTGCTAATGTTAAACAATCTTAATAGTGCATATGAGAAAAAAATTAAGAAATTTCGTCAAACCACTGTTCTGCCTAGTACCTCAGTTATTACTTCTAGCACTACTCCGGCTACTGAAAGGGATCCCGACGAACCTCCTTTATTAGTGTCTGGGTGGGAGCCAGACGGGGAATTGGAACCGGCTTCTACTACGATTCCTAGGCTTATTCCTACTGAACTTTTTACCCCCACATACGGCTCGCCCCTTACGAAGTTGAACCTCAAATTTTTTGACATCCCTAATACTATTTCGGTGCATACGTTTCTGGAACGAGTTGACGAATTCGGACGAGTACGACATGTGTCCGAATTAGAATTATTCAATTCTGTGGTGGATTTATTCGACTCAAAAGTCTTACTCTGGTTTCGCGGTAACCGTCATCGGTTTTGCGATTGGCAATCATTGGCTAGCTTATTGATTCAACACTTTGAGCCTCCCGACTACAAACTTAGACTATTTAACGACATTTTAAAAAGAACGTAAGATCCTTCGGAGAGTATTGTTGAATATTTATCGTGTATGACTGCAATGTTCCGGCGGCATGGTAGTATTCCTGACGATGTGCAACTGGATATTGTTTCGCTGAACTTATCCCCTTTTTATCTGAACCAACTACATCCTGTATTTTCGCTACGAAAACTAGATCCGAGTGTCTACAATTAGAACGAACAAAATTTCGGGTAGAGAGTTATGTACCACTAGTCGTGACAAACGTTCCTATGTGGAATCAAAGTTTGCTTTTGCAGTTACCAATCTAGCTAAAACCAATACTAGCTTTCTAGATCGGTCTGGTACTAATTGACCAACTACCAATACTAGACCCAACTTGTCTTGCGTTGTCACTCCTACTTCGATATCGGCTTCTGCGAGAACAGTAATTTGTTTTGATTGTGACCAACCCGGACATGTTGCTACCCATTGCACTCGCCCTCAGGTATTGTATCGTAAGACGTTGCCCGCCGCAACGATCTTAATCAATGTGGCGCTCCTTTAAACTTTTGGTAGGGCCCTCGGACCGAGGCGAATACCGTACTCTTTCCCTGGCTTCGGATCTTCCTTTTTCCGGGCTTGATGACCAAACCCGTTTTTCGTTATGTGTACTAGTATCCGGGGCGACGTGCGCCCGTATCTGTCTGTCCAAATTTTTGGTATTACTCTCACTGGGCTAGTAGACTCCGGTGCTACCCGTAACATCCTTGGCGGCCCCGGTTGGCACCGTTTACGTTCTCTTGACCTACCCCTTCTTACCGTCACGTATTCTTTCTGTACCCTAGCCGATAATTCGAAATATACCATTTTGGGTTCCGTTTCCCTTTACATCTCTCTTCAAAATTCTATCACTATTCTAGATGTCCTCGTCATTCCCGAAATTTCTCGCTCGCTCGTGCTCGAGATCGATTTCTGGAAATCGGTAATGAATGTTCCTAATTTTTGCGATGGTCTATGGACTTTTGCTCTCCTATTTTAATAATTATCAATACTTTTAATCTTGCCCACATCGTGTCCGACTTTACTCTCGAACAAAAACATCATCTGGATTCCGTTATTTCCTCTACCTTTTTCACACAACCTCCTGGTCTTGGTTGCACTACCCTAATCCAGCATCACGTACGTTCGTCCGCCGAATCAATCAAACAATGATATTATCCGTTTTTTCCGGTGTTTTGGAGTTATGCCAACCAAGAACTGCGTGAGATGTTAAAAATGAAAGTTGTGGAACCATCTAATAGTCCAAGGTCCAGTCCTATTGTTGTGGTGCCTAAGAAAGATGGTACTTATCGCTTCTGCATTGACTTTTGTAAAGTCAATAGCGTAACTGAGAATGATGCTTATTCACTCCCTTATATTACTAAGATTTTAGACCGTCTATCTGATGCCAAATTTCTTACTAGCTTAGACATTCGTTCTGCTCACTGGCAAATGCCTTTTTCTGATGAATCGAAGCCCGTTACCGCTTTTATGGTACCTGCTCAAAGTTTGTTTCAGTTTACTAGAATGCCTTTCGGACTTCATGGTGCTCCTGCTACATTTCAGCGTCTTATCGATCGTGTGCTGGGCGCCGACGTTGAACCATATTGTTTTGCGTACCATGATGATATCATACTTGATACTCCTACTTTCAAAAAGCACTTAGGAGTATTACAGTTAATACTTTTTCGCTTGAATTCTGCTGGTCTTACTCTTAGTAACGACAAATGTAAGTTTTGTCGTTCTGAACTCAAATATCTAGGATACGTTGTGAACCGTCAAGGTCTTCATGTTAATCCGGAAAAAGTTTCTGCTATTGTCAACCTACGTCCTCCTACTACTGTCACTGAGATTCAACACATCGTCGGAATGGCTAGTTGGTATCGTCGCTTTATAATTAACTTTTCTTTAGTTATTGCTCTGATTACTGCGCTTACTAAGAGGCACGCAAAATTCAACTCGTCCTCTGAATGCCAAATTTCCTTTGAAAAACTTAAGGAACACTTAGTTTCTACATCAATTCTTAGCTGTCTCACTTTCTCCTACCATTTACTATTAAAATCGACGCCTTTGATTTTTGGTTCGGCGCTGTTTTAACTCAACAGACTGGAACCCAGGTGAAAGTCATTAGTTACATTAGTTGTTTTTTAAAGAAAACCGAACGACACTATAGTGTGACCGAAAAAGAATGTTTAATCGTTCTTTGGGCTATCGAAAAGTTTCCACCCTATATAGAAGGTAGTCATTTCACGGTCATCACCAACCATCATTCTTTGATCTATGAAACCCCACTAGTCGCTTAACTCGCTGGTCCATCAGACTCCAGCAATATGACTTTACTAGCCACCATCGAAAAGGGAACGACCATGTCGTCCCTGATGCCCTTTCTCGATCCGTCCCTGTACTTGAACTTGTCTCTGTTGCCGCTATCACTTGCTTGGATGTCACCCTTACTATTCCTGATCCCTGGTACAACTTGTTACGGTATTCTGCGCAAACACGAAAGAAAACAGTAACAGTAAGTAAAGAAATCGTTTACGCCGAATACCGCAACAAGACGGGGACAGAATGGTAAAATTCAGACTAGCTCAAAAAAGTCCTAGAGAGGGGCGTGGGTGAAATAGAAAGAACACATTGATAACCTCTCTAAAACTATATTTTCAACATACAATCTCGAAAGACTATTTACAAAACAGCAAAATTCAATAATTTGCGTAATCGTTTGCTACGTGATGGTAAACAAAGCGTCATAACATAAGAATATAAAATTGATAAGCAAATATAACATCTTATAATCTAGATACCTACTTAATACTTCATCTTAAATATATACAAAAGAAAATAAAACATAAACTATGCAGTACTTCTAGGAAAAGAAATGTATTTAAGTTATATATACATGCTGCATTGTGAAGTGCACCTCCTCAAGAAATATTGTAACATTAAACTTATACACCCTAACTTAAATTAATCAAGTGTCAACTATTTTTAAATTTATAAGTAAGTTTTTTACGTTAAAAAAACAAAAGAAACATTTAAAAACGAACTCTAACATAAACTTTGATTAAGTAATTTTTAACTTGTAGAATGATTACATAGTCGTTCGTGCATTATGCATGTAAGTTTTATATCGTTGTGGTGCCAATTTATTGGATAATCATAAGTAATACCAGCAAATGAAAAGTCTATTCTTCATAGCAGCATACAAAAAAATTACGAAAACAGAAAACTGTACCTTGAGCAATCGGCTTCGTGTTGGTATCATCTTAAGACTGAGAAAATGAGGCTGCATTTTTCAATTGGCTGGATGCTGGAACCACCAACTTAACTCATACTAGCACAAAAAGCATTTTTAGTAGCGCGACTTTACAACGTGTATCTTCAGTAAGAAGATGTTGTGTTGAATGTTGTCTTTCAAAGCACGGTCCCTATTTTATAAGGACAGAATCATGTATGGGAGTAGGTATTTGGCTTTCATAGATATCGTCGAAGAATCATGTGTGTAGAATTCCCAGACAGTACAAGTAGAATACAGATTAGTTCAGACCATAAAGATATTTGACATTTAGTTTAAGAAATAAATTAATTAAAAATGTAAGTTCTACAGTTTATGAAAAGTCAATACATTTAATTAATAATATGTAAACCAAAACAGGATCCTTTTTCGGTATTAACTACAAGTTGTAGAACATTATTAAAAACACAATACTTTTTTAAAGAACTCTAATAAATTAAAACTTGCAAAATTCATAAAATTAATATGAGATAACTTTTAAATATTTTTAAATATAGATAGATAAAAAGTATTAATACATGTAGAATTGTACAAATTGATAGGAAATGGATTAAGTTACTTCAAAGTTTACTTTCATTAAAGTTGATAACAATTTCTCGTAAATCAGACAACCAAATTCACAAAACTTATGAGTGTAGAGAGAAAGACCACCGACATTATACTAGCAAGATAAATTTCTGTTAACTTTGAATTGTTATTTTTGTGGATATTTAGCTTTTGATAAATTGGCTAGGCCCTAATAAAGCCCTAGCTCTAAAATGCTATGAAGTGGTTATATTTTGAGACAGTACGAGATCGTCGTTCCAGTTCAAGTTTGCAGAGTCACAAATAAGTATTATGTTTCTATGTTTTGCTTGTTAATGAGATTTTTTTCGAAGATTTCCGTATCTTATCTTCGGATCGTTACTCATTATAGCTATTATTAAGATACGGTAGCATCCATTAAAAATTCTTTTATTATCGTATACCATCCTTCGACCCTAGCTCATAGCTCTGCCTTAAGTTGAAGAAACTTAGCTGGCTGGAAGATCTCTTTAGAGGGTCCTATTACACTCAAAGCCGTTTTCCATACACTTTAACCTGGGCTTAAACGTTAGACAGGAACCCTTCATAATTTATAGAGCCTCTGTCGCCTATAAGGTAGAGTAGTTACATTATTAAAAAAAAGTGTAACAACCTTCAAAGCAGCGTAAACATCTGATTTTACACCATTACGATCCTCCCACTTCCTGGACATTGTGGCGTGACCGAAACGTCTGCCCGTCTCTTCCAAAAATACTTTGGCGTAGTCTTTGAACTGGTGTCGCTCGTTACATCCGACGTTGTCCTGCTTGTGCTGCTTCCGATTATTGGGTTTAATGGTCTATCAGGGATGAAAATTTTACCAGAAATAGAATTTCAGGAAAATGCTCTAAAGGAGTCGAAACCCGAACGGTTTTATCCACACAAATAAAGAAGTTCAGAAGATCCGAGACAAATAAGTAAAAGTAGATTCTGGATAACAGATTGGATTGGGAAGTTTGCAGCGTGTCCAAAAACATTGTATTCTGCTACAAATTCAATATAATTTTTAAAGTAATAAAAATAGAAACACGTATCTACAATCGTCAGAAAGATTTACGAGCGTTCGGTTGTAATTTTTATTTTATTTTTGATTTGGTTTATGAGATGATTATATAAAAAGACCTTCATAATTCGTTGCCTCAGTAAATGTAAACGAAGTGTAACATGTCTATGGATTTCTAGCTGCGATATCTATAAATTCTAGAAAACAAACTAAATCAATAAAGACATCCTCTAAAACGTATAAAACGTTGCAGACTCTAATTGACAGGGAAGTTATAAGGAAAAGTAAACGAACACGCATCAAACATTTTAGAAACTCACTCACATTAAACCTGCGTCATTACGTTCAAGGTGAGTCATACATGTCAATTTCTTTCAAGGGGTAGTTGTTTTTATGTAGTTATTATCCTAAATTAAAACTTGAAACAATCTCTTATCATTTTTGATAGTGAAAACTCAATTACACAATTATTTATCTATACTACAATAGTTGATGATTTTCTATTGAAGCATTATAGCCTGTCAAGTGCGTTTATTTGTCTTTAATCGAAGTTAAAAGGTTTCGAGAGACTGAAGAAATTAAATCGCGTCTTATATTTCGGGCCAACGATCTCGAAAGTGCTTTGAAAGCAATTCGAAGCAAAGTATCTGGAAACTCTAGTGCAACTAGTCTGGATAAAGCTATTTAATACAGAAGTATTTAAACAAGTTTTTGCAACAGTATTGGTTATTACGAAAGCATACAAAGAACAACATGTCCACATTTGGAAATAATTTTCATCGCACAGTTATAGGAACGCAATTTTATTATTTTGTTTTATGAACTCGGAGCACACAATTTTTACTATCGAAACCTGAAGTGCGTCAATAACATGCAGGCGATTACAAACAGGACTACTGAAAGCTTCATTAATAAATGAACAACCACACATATACACACACATTTAGTCTAGAATAAACATTACTAAATAAACAAATACTATATACTTGAAAAATAACGTCTCCATTTGAATTCTATTGATTTTGTTATGTGGAAGTGGGTTATAGTTACTGTGATTTTTATGACACGAAGGAATTACATTTCACAGGTGAGTTTCAATTTTATTATCATTGTTTTATCGCAATTAATAATATAACATCCTAGTGTTTGTTTAATTTCTCGAATTATCTATCTGCTTTGGCAAACCTACTTCAAGCTATTTGATGAATTAAATTTAACACTCCGCTTGAAAATTAAACATATTGTGGAGCAAAAATGTCAGCAAAATAATTTACGAGATGCTTTTATACTATCATTGTAAACAATTGAATAAGACTTAATTTAAACCAAACTGATTGATTAGAACAGAAGGGAAATGCCAACGAAGGGCAATATATGAAAACCCAGGCAATGACGGATACTAAGTTATGCGAATGGTGGTTCACACTTTATTGTTACGTACTTGACTCCAAAGAGGAAGTTGAAACCCATAGACCTTCTTGAAAATTTTCAAAAAAAAATTTGCTTCAATGGCTATTATATTTTTATTTATTTTCTAACCAATTTTCGGCATGCTGTGTGACAATTTAACCATGCCTGACCCAGTTAGAACAATCTCTGTCTTTGGGTTTTCAGTTTGAATGTGTGTGTGTGTGTGTGTGTTCTTTCTCTGTGTGTGCGTATGTGTCGTGTTTCGTGCGCTGTCGCGAGTATGTGCGTGTGCATGTGTGGGTGCGCGTGCGTTTTTTTGGTGTTGTGTTTGTACTTGCTACTTTTACTTAGTCTCGACCATCGGCAGCCGAAAGTCAGAGACCGAGCTGTTCACGATCGTGTAGTACACGTCCCCGGCCTTCGGCACATAGAAAACGAGGGTTGTTATTGCACCGTCCTTTAGTGTTCGTGTGAGTGTATTTGTGTGTGTGCATGTGTGTATGTGCGTGTGTGTGCACGTGTGTAGTGTGTGCGTGTGTATGTGTACGTGTGGTGTGTGTTTGTCCGTGTATATTGGTGGGGCTTTTTTGTTCTGTTTTGTACTGTTTTTGCAAGCTTTTTACTCAGTCTCGACCATCGGCAGCCTGATATCAGAGACTGAACTGTCCGCAATCATAGTGCACGTCCCCGGTCGTCGGCACCCGGAAACCGGAGATTGCTTGTGCACCGTCCCTGAGCACGCGCAAATGTGTGTGTGTGTGTTGTGTTCTGGTTTATTTAAGGTTGGTGTTTTATTTTACACATCTATTGTTTCAGCTAGGTCGTTAACAGTTTTATGTTTTGGATACAGTTCGTTTTTCTATTTTATGTTAATTCTATGCTAGTGTGTAATATCCTATTCTACCATAATATTAGTACTAATTTATAACTATTCTAAATCTAAGCTTAGTATTAATTTGGAAACGATTTGGTGTATTTACTTCGGATCATGCGTTGTGTTGTTACTGTTCGGTTTCACGGTCATCAGAAGCAGAGTGCTTCTGGTATATCCAGTGAATGTTTGTGAACGTGATGTGTTCGTCTCAGTGTGGTTGTCGTTGTAATATTCGTCTTTCAAGGAAACATTTGTGCAGTCTTTGAAATATATATATATATATATATATATATATATATATATATATATTAATAGTTATTAAGATGAAATGAAAACCCAACTTTGTATTTAAAGTTGAATTACCATTTCAAATCGAACTGTAATTGAAAACCACTAAAAGAACGGCTACAGCAGGATTTGAACCTGCAACCTCTGATTCTCCGGATCAGTGCTCTAACCAATTGAGCTATCTAGCCTAATTGTTTAGATGATGTTATACTTAATACTACTGAAGCTTGGCTCTTGTTAACGATTTTCAATTACGTCTTGCATTTAAGGAAATTGAATCTAGTTATATACATAATTCATGTACTAATAACTTGATCATCCCATTTTTGCAACGTTCGGAATAATACAAACATGTAATTATATTATTATTAATAGAAGAATAATCCACATTTGAATGCAAATGAATGCTTAATATATATTAATAGTTATTAAGATGAAATGAAAACCCAACTTTGTATTTAAAGTTGAATTACCATTTCAAATCGAACTAGTAATTGAAAACCACTAAAAGAACGGCTACAGCAAGACTTGAACCTGCAACCTCTGATTTTCCGAATCAGTGCTCTAACCAATTGAGCTATCTAGCCTAATTGTTTAGATGATGTTATACTTAATACTACTGAAGCTTGGCTCTTGTTAACGATTTTCAATTACGTCTTGCATTTAAGGATAATAACATCATCTAAACAATTAGGCTAGATAGCTCAATTGGTTAGAGCACTGATTCGGAAAATCAGAGGTTGCAGGTTCAAGTCCTGCTGTAGCCGTTCTTTAGTGGTTTTCAATTACTAGTTCGATTTGAAATGGTAATTCAACTTTAAATACAAAGTTGGGTTTTCATTTCATCTTAATAACTATTAATATATATTAAGCATTCATTTGCATTCCAAATGTGGATTATTCTTCTCTATTAATTATATATATATATATATATATACAGGGTGCCCACAATCTATCTCCGTATATGGGTAACTTTTTTATTATAGAAGATACAATGTTGGTTAAATTAGCAAAGTTGAAGAGAAATTTACGAGTAGTATGATGCTTTTTTGAAAACTCACCTAGATGCTCAACTTTTTTAGATATTTGAAAAAAACTGAAATTTTCCATTTTCTTCAAACGCTAATAACTTTATAACGGTTTAACCTATAGAGAAAATAAAAACTGCTTGTAAGGTAACTTTTTACGTAGAATTCAATAGCGTATATGACAATTTTAATTAGAAATGGGTTTTCAAGCTACAAACATAACCTCACTTTTTTAAATGGAAACCATAGTTCAATATAACCCAAATGGAAAGGTTTTCTTTTCTGATTACCCTGATGTAAGGGTTGATGTACTTATTTTCAGTAGTTTCTTCATAATAAAGAAAAACGATTTATTTATTTGCGGACATCAAGGAGTCCATGGATACATATTACAAACAAACAAAATGTGTAAAATCAATAATGGAAACACAAGTTTATTGTAACTAAATTTATTATAAACTAAGAAAAATAAAATACTTAAAAATAAACTATCCATACAATACAAATAACTTAATCAAAGGAAACAAAAATTAATTAATGCGAATATGCCCACTCCTACATTATCATATGCTCAAAATGACCTCCATTAACTTGCAAACACATTTCGCACCTTTAATTAGGTTTTGGTGCACCTTATTTAACGTTTGTGGTTTTATACTTGTAATAGCTGCTGTAATACTATCTTTGAGTTGCTCAATGTTATTGGATTTTTAGCATACACTACATCCTTTACAGTACCCCAAAGAAAAAATCCAGTGGCGATAGTTCTGGTGACCTTGCCGGCCATGGAACAGGACCTGCATTGCCAATCCAATTTGGAAAACTATTATCAAGATATTCAGAAACGGCTTGAGCATTGTGAGCAGGTGCACCGTCATGCTGAAAATAATATAAGTTTTGCAGTAAATGAAGTGGCAAATTATCGAGCATTTCTTGCAATTCGTTTTGTAGAAAATTTAAATAGCGTACTCCATTTAAATTATAATTATAGAAGAAAGGCCCAAGTATTTTATTACCAAAAATGGCACACCACACATTTATCGAAAATTGATGTTGATCCCGCCTTTCTTCTGTTAAATGGGGATTTTCCTGACTCCAGTAGACTGTATTTTTCTGTTAAACATGCCTTTGTTAGTAAATTTTGCTTCGTCGGTAAATATAATAGTGTGACTAAAACCAGGATTATTATTTGTTTCATTAAGAAACCATCTACAAAACTGTTGTCTTCTCTCACAATCCCCATGATACAGTGTATTGCTAACATGGGTTTTGTATGGTTTGTAGCGGTTTTGTTTTAAAATTAGGCGAGCTTTTTCTGTAGAAGTAGCGCACTCAATTGCAGTTTCTCGGGTGGACGCTGTTGGCTTAAAATTTATGTAGGCTAACACACGTTCTTCATCATCAGTTTTGAATTTTCTTTTGTCAGTACTGGGTTTTGTAAAAGCACCAAACCTTTTTAAATTGTTTTCTAATTTAGAAAACAATCGTTTATCTGGCTGCCTTCTTTCCAAATATCTTTCATAATACATATCACCAGCATCATCACAATTTCTGTTACAGGCATAGTAACAAAAGAGCATGTCATTTTTTCGTCGTTTGTATACATTCTCTATTATAATCAAATAAATTTAAAAGTCTTCTACACAAAATTTGCAACCCAGAGCAAATAAACACTTTAACTAATAATATCTGACAAATGCCAGTTGTTTTTGTTTATTTAAAATATGTATCCATGGACTCCTTGATGTCCGCAAATAAAGAAATCGTTTTTCTTTATTATGAAGAAACTACTGAAAATAAGTATATCAACCCTTACATCAGGGTAATCAGAAAAGAAAACCTTTCCATTTGGGTTATATTGAACTATGGTTTCCATTTAAAAAAAGTGAGGTTATGTTTGTAGCTTGAAAACCATTTCCAATTAAAATTGTCATATACGCTATTGAATTCTACGTAAAAAGTTACCTTACAAGCAGTTTTTATTTTGTCTATAGGTTAAACCGTTAAAAAGTTATTAGCGTTTGAAGAAAATGGCAAATTTCATTTTTTTTTCAAATATCTAAAAAAGTTGAGCATCTAGGTGAGTTTTCAAAAAAGCATCATACTACTCGTAAATTTCTCTTCAACTTTGCTAATTTAACCAATATTGTATCTTCTATAATAAAAAAGTTACCCATATACGGAGATAGATTGTGGGCACCCTGTATATATATATATATATATATATATATATATATATATATTGTAACGTTCGGTTTAATTCAACGTTTAGTATTATATAGTTCACTTTAGCAAGCATATTAAATATGCCGATTTGTGATAAAGGACAGTCAAGTAAACTGTACAAAATTGCGAGGAAGGCTAGAAAGTGACAGGGGGAAATTGTCAAATTTTTAATAAAGTGTCGAGTCGCGTTTTACTTTTGGGTGTGTTTTAATTAATCTTTTGTAGGTCCACTCTAACATCCGATTTTATATACCGTCATTATTATACCTATAAGATACCAATTCATAGTGGGAGTTTATTTGGATGAAAGAAAAGTGACCTCAGATTACATTTGCCATACGCTGTAATTAACCGATTTAGTCGGGAACCTGATGCATTAACACACACCTATGGTAAAGTTAGTGGGGAGGTTGCATTATCCCGACACCCACTTTCCTCGCTGTGTCTATAGTGACCTGATTCACCCCACCAACCTTTCAAGGTAAGCGTTGCACTGTAGTAGTTACTGAGTGACCAAACTAGTTCGCACGCTGGTATTGGGATATTTTACCCTGAACTATAGAATGTTCTTTTGCATCTACCGTCAGTGAAGATAAAAGTAGATAGTGTATTTCGCCCTGTACTTACCCTACTTTCACTGTAGTCAACCGTGTAAAACAGAAAGCCGCTTGTGTGCGTATTGTATATCTATTAGTCCGTAAAAATTTTTAAAGCTGCGATACTTTTCCAAATTGTACAACTTGTTTCGTAACGTAAGACTGTACCAGTTGTAGCGCCTAGATAGTTCAAGTAGACTTGACATGTGTTACAACCGTAACTTTTTCAGATAACTCCGTTTCGTGATATATCTTCAAAATCTAGTTTCATACGTTCTAGTTTTTCATTGTAAAAAGATAAACTAGTCCCATGTGGTGTGTTAGAACTGTGAATTTTCTGTCATAAAGACACAGTTTGAAATGTCCTATAGCCTAATGTATGGCTTTTATACTTTTTCTATTGTACTTTTCTTGATATCTGTTTTTTGAAAAACATTTTGATGCAAATGCTATCGGTAATAATAAATCTATGCCAAATATTTACTGTAGTACTGCTCCACATGCGTTTTCTGACGTATGGCAAGAAGGTATAAATTCTTTGTCGAATCTTAATAACGTTGGCTTTAATAACGTGTGTTTCAGAGTGGTTAATGCATGAGCACATTCTTCGCTCAAAATAAAATGTACGTTTTTTCGAATGAGCTTATTTAATGGTATAGTTATTTTAGCAAAATTATGAATAGGTTTACAATAAAAAGTACAGAAAGCTATAAATGTGTTTACTACCTTTTCGTTTTTTGGTGTCGAAAAATTTTTAATTACGTCAGGTATAACTTCTTGATTTATTTTCTGGTGAGCTTGTCTTAAAAAATTTACGCTTGTTGAGGTTCAATTTTAAATCATATTTCTGCATATCTCAAAAACGTCCCGTATAAAATTCAAGTGATGTTTCGAAATTCCTATTATTATCAAATCATTCATACATACAAATGCCCTTTGTTTTCCAATACCTGCAAATGCTAATTCATCATTCGATGATAAACTGGCGGTGACGGTTTGAGTCCAAATGGTGCTCATGTGAAACGTGCAATCACGAAAGTAAAGAAAATTGCTTACACCAAATACCGCAACAAAACCAGGGACAGAATGGTAGAATTTAAATCCAAACGGATTAGTATTCGGGCTAGCTCCAAAACGTCGTACAATGATACAGAAAGAACACATTGGAAACCTCAACAAATAATTTTATGCATAAACCGTTGGTAAATATTGTACAAAAAGGAATATTTACAGGAACCAGAAAAACGCATCTTTACGTAATCAACCCGTCAACATAGTGTAAATACATGTGTTGCTCACATATAACACAACATAAACATAGGTAAACAAATATAAAAACTTAGAATCTATTTAATACTTCACACCCTAAATATATATACAAAAAAAAACATTAGACATAAAATTTACATTATTTCTAGCTGCTCTGCGAAGTGCACATTGTAACTTTAGAACATAACCCTAACTGAAATGAATCAATGGTGAAACTTAATCTAGATGACTAATAGTAAACAATTTGTGAAGCATTTAGTCAATCTTAATTTTAATATAAGTAAAAAAATTTCTCTACTGGAACTTCGGTTTTGTATTACTTGTAACTAGAAAACAATCACGCAAGCACTTGTGCACGAAAAATCGGCTCGGTGTGGAATAATCAGCTTTTAAAGTACGGTCTACATTTATAAAGAAAAGAACCATCTAGAAGGGTACATATTTACCTTTCAAAAATATCTACTGTGGCGAATTCTCAGACAGCAGCTGCACTACCAGCTGTAACAGCTTGTCAACAAGGGGATAATGTATTTATAAAGAATGTTTAACAAAGGGGAACAAACTTATTACTTTGAACACCTGCACAGCTGCAGGATAACAGCAAAAACTTGGTATAGTTAACAAACCCATTCCAAGTGTTCATTCATTAGGCAGATGGTGTAGCGGCCTTAGCTTTTAAAAGAACGCCATGAATATGTACACCTGTGGGTGAAACGTTTTCACTGCAGGTGTTAGAATTTATTTGTAGTGACTTTGTAGTATAAAGTTTTCTATGCCGCTGTGTAACGTATTTTTTTACGTAGTTACACTTCGTCTATTGATATAAAATAAAACAGCAATAATATAAAAATATAATTTGTAAATTTCCGTACAATAAAAATAATACATAAAATTTATAATGGCATATAGACTCCTTTACTTTTGAGGTCTAAGTTTCGTTACTAAGCTTCGTCGAGTTGTCAATTCGATTACTTTGCTATCAGCGTTTGAAGAGGTAGTAAAGTCAAGATGGTCGTGTCTAAGCACGTGGCCTGTAACACGGTCCGAAAAAGAATGTGTAATTGATTGAATCTTCGTGTCTGAAGGTAGTTCCTAGCGGCTTTAGCGTGATGGTATTCATTTATATGTTCCACCTAGAGCAGCTCAGTTGTTTCCTGCAGGCCAAAGGAGATAGAAGCTCTCCCTCATCATTAAAACAGTTGGTATAATCAAGTAAATAAATTTTATTAATATTTTCCTCTTAGTGCAACATCACGGAAGTAGATAATATCTTGGATCTAGAAAATTTGTTGGATACAGTTTATATCATGCAGTTGGAATACTAAATTTTATAGGATGTAATCAAGGAGAAATTGGTTTTGTTAAATACTGTTTTATTCAGAAGAGTTCTCAAAATTCCAGCAATAAATTCGTACGTATTCACGTGGCTTCTATTTGTGCATCGCAGAACGCAGATGTTAATGGAAATTTCGACAGCTGAGGTTATAGTTCGATTTCTTTTGGTCGTACTGTATTTCCACACGTGAGTGTTATTTAGCATTTAATCACTTAAATAATTCTTTAAATCGTAATAAGAAAATATAAAGTTGAAACTTTACTTATACTAAAGTCCCTTAAAAATCGTTTAAGGACAGAAAGAATTCCGTAATAAATTTATAACCTTGCATGAATTTTAAAGATGGCTATGCTGTTTGCTTGTCATAAATATTGCACAAACAGATAACGTTAACTAAACTAAAAAGTTGTTAGTGGCATATAATGTCAAATAAAAAAATATTCAGCTGTCCAATTTAGACATCACATGTTATGTTACGCTAATTCAAAAATATATTTAATAATTTTCAGGTCATGTACGAATTCTTTTATACATATTAAGTAAAACTAACTCTATGTTGAAACATGCTATTTTATCTGAACTTAAGTAATTAAATTTGATTGTTAAGTCAATGTAGTACTACTATGGCTGAAGAATATGTAATATGAATTATTAAGTGAGCTCAAACTTTTTATAAAACTTATTAAGAAAGATTCAATTCAAAGATCTTTATGTTTTTGAATACAAATCCTTATTATATTTCTGTTCTATAGAAAATTATTAGTTGAAAAATATTATATTAAAACAAATCAAGAAATTTAATCAAATAGAATCTATTTTTGCATGACTCTTTTATTATTTAAAATACAAGTAAAACTTACAGGTCATTCCTGATCAGTAATTGTGTGTAATGATAACAAATACCCTGGGTGTATATTTTTGAAACTTAAATTCTATTATTTTATTTTTGGTAAATATTTTTGAGGACACAAACGGTGTCCATGTTGTGCATTTGTTTGTTCACAGGTCAAGTCGAGACATCTGTATGACATCTGGTAATTGAGATTTTGGTAAGTGTTTTAGAAAAGTGAAATTCAGGTTTTATGGCTATGTTAGTGGTGTTGATATAAGGTTTCCGCATTCCCCTAATACAAGCACAGATAATTTTTGTAGGTTGTTGTATTGAAAAATACGGTGGCGCTCATTATTTATATTTTTGGTCATTAGACAACCCATGATCCAAGCTCATGATCTACCCAGAGCTAACACTCTACTAGCCGTTTATGTCTAAAGAGTTTTTCTTTTCCTCAAGCCGTTTTCCATCCAACTTTACCTTGGGCTTTCATTGTTAATAAGAAATTCTCGACCTTGTGATATCAGGTAAGGGTTAGGATATATAAGAGTGCAATTTGTTATCTGATATTCGCGAAGGTAAAAATATTTTTTTGGTTTTCAGCTGTTTGTTTTTATAAGGCATAATCTATATAGTAAATACTTGATGAAGACTCATTTCAGGTGCAAGGACATCGAGTTTGTTAATCGATAGCTTTAATGATTTGTTTATAAATTTTTAGGGCGTTTTAAATAGAAATAGGATAAATAAATATTTATGCAGAAAAAATCGCTGCAGGGTTTTGAATGTAACAAACGATAGCTTCCATTTTTTATCGAAGAGCTTGTGATATCTCTCGATTCTTCTCTTAGGGGTAGCTGATAAAATCCTGCAGTTAGGTCTATCGTCGAAAAATACTTTGCTCTTCCTAGTTGATATAAAATGTTATCAATTCCTTTGTAAAAGAAATTGATCTTCTGCTAGCTTTGGTTTAGTTTCCTGCAATCTACTATTAAACGTCATTTTTATTCTCCATTGTTATTTGGTTTCTTTAATGCTGGTAGAATCGGACTGTTGTATTCCGAAAAAGAAGATTCAATAATTTCATCTCTTCACATTTTATCTACCTGGGTTTGTACTTCTAATTTTTGACTCTCCGGTATTCCGTAATTTTGTTTAATATACTGGTTCACTATCCTTTAACGTTAATGTTTGCTTATAAAAAAATTGTTAACCAAAAACCTATACTCCTTTAATCCAGAAATACTATAATTCCGAACATAATTTCGTAAGCTTATTTTTTACATTTGTGGGATATCCTTGTGAAATTCGGTTAAAAGTTGTTCTTTTCGATTTTTATTATTATCTTTTTCTATGTCAAATATTAAATAATTTTCCAAATCTGCTGTTTCAATATCGCTATAATGTAACATTATCATTTCTTCGGTAGTGCTTATCATGCGAAAACATTCTGATTTTGACGTTGTTAAAACGCTTGCAATAAAACTGCTTTCTTGGATTCTGAATTTAAAATTAACTTATCATTATTATCCTTCGTTGACTTATTTAAACGTCTAATTATTTCTATTCTGGACGGACTAATGAAACATTCTGGTTCTGATTCAGTTTCTACTGGTATTGTTGACGAGGTGAAATTATTTTGAACTGATAGAGTCAAATCTTTATAACTGATTTTGCCTTGATATTTCACTAAAAAGTCTCTACACACTATATCCATCGGCGGGTATTGGAAAATTATCTGATACTATTTGAAATTCTTGCTGAAAATGACTTTTCCTATATCTGTTGTTCCCGAGGTTAAGTCTATTGTACTTAAAGTATTATTTGTAATGTTTTTGATTTGGCACTTAAAATTAGAAAAAAATTTTTGATACCCGTCAATTTTTTTGCTTTAATCAGAAGACATATGTTTGCTACGGTATTCACATAAAATTTGATCGCTTGCGTGGGTTGTCATTGATGTCCTTGCCGTTATAAAATTAGACATTTATATATTAAAAGTGTATATTTTCATTATTGGCTCGCCTTGTCCAGCTTCGGATGCTGGCGGGCTTGCTCCACCTCGTCCAGCTCCGGATGCAGGCGGGCTTGCTCGTTTCCCTGGCCTTGAACTTCATAGCTCCTTACGCCTATAAAAGTTTTGTTCTTGGCTATTACAATGTTTTCCTCTGATGGTTTGCGCTATTATTTAGTATTGCTTTACCTTTTCGTGCTTTGCGATGATCTAGATAGTTTCTATTCTGATCACGTATACCGCCTATTGGTTGCGTAAAATTTCTGCTTGCCCCTAGCTTTACCATGACGATTGTAATTAAAAGAGGAGGGGTCTATTTTTCTGTATATTTGCTGACCTGTAGTATAAAACTGTTATTTTGTCTTTCTCTGTTGCCTACCTGATGCTTATGTATTTTGTGATCACATCGTCCACGTTACTAAAAATTTCAACTTGCATAACCAATCTGATGTGATTTATTGCGTTATCAATAATGCTTCTTACTACATGTTTCGTTGCATGACGTCCCGCAAGTTCACTAGAGATGCCTTCGGAAATGTAGGCCCTTCCTAGCTTAGATGCTAATTCATCCAATTCACTGGCATACTGTGTATTGATTTTCCGTACTGACCTAATTGCATAACTTTATAATAAATCAATTCTGAATTTTCCAGTTTAATTCGATTCTTCAATTTTGATACTTTAGTTTTGAAGTCATCTTCATTTGAAATTAAAGCACTGACTTTCCATTAAGTTTAGTTCTAAGGTATATTGGGGCATTTCTATCATTGCCCTTTATTGAAGTTTGTAACATTTCTATGGAATCTAAAAATGTGGTCAAGTTAGCTACTAACTCATCGAAAATTTGTGTGCACTATTCGACTAGCGAAATTGAAAAATTCCGCTGCGCTCATAGACATGTTTGTTATTGCTTTGTTACTTTGACCTTCTAAAAAATGAAATTGCTCTAGACTTTCTTTGTTTATTCTATTGTAGTTTGCATCTCCGTAATTTTTCGATTTATTTTTGACTTTTAAATTCTTATTAAATTTCTTGGTCTGGTCATTTTTTCTAGTTTTTCGGTTGTGAAATCCCGTAATTCCCTATACCTACACTCTAAATCATTTACTTGTGACAATTTACTAAAAAGTAACTTATACCTTGCTTATAATTTGCCTCTAATAATTCATAAAATTTCTTGTCCTTATTTTGTCCTTATTGGTGACATATCATACCCATTCTTTAAATCTGTCAGACAAAAAAATTTCCGTTGATAACCGTGAAAAGAGAATCTATTTAATGCTCGAAAGATTTGCTTCAATCTGTATTCATAAACTGTCTACTCGTTTCTTCAAACTTTAATCTAACTGTTCATTGCCAATCAAAATAATTTTTATTTGTTTGCAACTCAAAATATTTGCTCCTATTTAACATTTGATTTGATCCAGCTTGTGCATTTTGACTTACTTAAATTTGACCTAAATAAATTACTAAAAGCTTCTAAAGTCTCATAGTGCTTATCCGATTTTTTATAAATACCCCCTGTATTTACAAGTCTAGTATGGGCCTGAAATTTGTATTTGTTTTAGACAGTTGGGCAATCTAAACCTAAAGCTATCACATTCCAAAAATTCACTCACGTCCCTAATAAAATGCAGAAACAACGAAATAGTACCAAAAGGATTTAGAATCAAATTTAGAAAGACAAGCAATAAACTATCAAGGATTCTCGAAAGAGAAAGTTACAGTATGATACGAGAAAGACTACGAAACCACCGACACATTATTTATAAGTTAAAACAAGATATTGAAGGCATTATAAATTTCATACGAATAAAGGTAACAAAATATGATTTTGATAAAATTCTCGTTAGTGGAAAAACCTACTACGAATCAGTATTTTCCAAACAAAAAGAAATTCACATAAGGAAATTTAATAACCTATTTATAGAGAAAAATAACACGCAAACTAAAACGTTAGAAAACATCAACACCATGCTAAACACCGTGATAAATTTAGCAAAAGGCCTTAAATTTGCAGTAACAACAAAATCAATACCAACCTTTGAAATAATTAGCTGTATTGAGAAATCAGCAAACCAACTCGAAGAAGGTCAAGCAAACGAATTTAGAGTACGATGCAAAATCGAAATAGAAAAGAATCACAAAATAAAGCCAAATGTAAGTAATAACGAAATAAAAACAATTCACAATCTAAAAAACGATAACTCAACTATAATTCTAACTGCTGACAAAGGCAATGCAACAGTAATAATGAATAAAAACGATTACAACACAAAAGCAACGAACTATTGAACACTGAGAATTACATCAGTTTAGAAACGGACCCAACAAAATCAATTGAAAATAAAATATACAAAACTCTATTTAAATTTAAAAATGAATTCGAAGACAAAGAAAGAAGTAAACTGGTCCCACATTACAGTAAACCACCTCACTTTTACGGTCTACAAAAATTCATAAAAAAGACATTCCTTTAAGATCTATCGTAAGCTCCATAGATTCACCATGCTATAATTTAGCAAAATTTCTCCTAAAAATTATAAATCCATTAGTAGGCAAAATGGATTCTTTCATACAAAACAACCAACACTTTTTAGAAAAATTATCAAACATAAAAATTGAAAATACACACACAATGGTAAGCTTTGATGTAGTAAATCTCTTCACAAATGTCCCTATAAACAAAACGCTTAATATTATAAAAAACAAACTAGAAAAAGATGGCAATCTTAAAGAAAGAACAAAACTAAGTATATCATCGATTATGGAATTACTTGGAATAAGCGTCAATACCACATATTTTCAAATAAGTGATCAATTCTACAAACAACGCTTCGGAATGGCAATGGGAAGTCCACTATCGCCAATCTTTAGCAATATATTCATGGAGGAATTCGAAAAAGATGTAATATTCACACAAGAATTGAAATCACTAATCTGGTGGAGATACGTAGATGATGTTTATGCTATTTGACCTCATAATACAGAACTAATAAAAATTTTGTACAGTCAATTAACGAAATAGAACCAACTATTAAATTCGCATATGAATTAGAACAACATGGAAAACTTCCGTTTTTATATATTCTAGTTAGCAAAAACGATACAATAATTAATACATCGATATACAGAAAACCAACACACACACAGATACTTAAACTTCGATTCAAACCACCCACACTGTGTCAAACGAGGAATTATCAAAACCATGTTTGATAGAGCAAAATTAATATCATCAAACAAAGAAATTTTAAAGAAAGAGAAAGCCCTAATCCGATGTACAGTAATAGAAAACAGATATCCAAAAAGAATAATAGAGAAAGAAATGAATAAAAACTCTAAAAATAAAGAAAAAGAAAACAAAAACAACGATACATACCAAAAAATGCTTTCAATACCATACATAAAAGGATTCTCCGAAAAAATACAAAGAATAGGAAACAAATTTAGAATTAAAACAGTATTTAGAACCAACAATACACTAAGAGCACAATTAACAAAAACAAAACCCAAAAACGCAATACTATGTTCAAAAAACTGCATCTACAAAATACCGTGCGAATGTAATAAGTTTTATATAGGGGAAAGTTCCAGACCATTTGAAGTTCGATTAAAAGAACATAAATCATATATAAAAAATAGAAAATTTGAAAATCCATGATTTGCCAACATGCATGGGACGCCAGTCATAAAATAAAATGGGAGGACGCAAAAAGAAGCTGCTAAATATCCCTACATAAAAATAACTGCGTTACAAACGAATCCGTGACTTTCAGTAAACAATGGATTCCATTACTAAAAGAAATAACAAATAAAAATCAAATGCCCACAATATCTATGTAGCATTGTAAGTTTTTCCTGGGTTTTCCTTGCGATATTAACATGAAATACAGCCTACATACATGATTTCTATTTATACATACAATAACTAATTACATAACAATAAGCATATTAACAACTCTTGTAAAACAGCATTGGTGTCTGACAAGTGTAAACCCGCAATAGGGTTACCTCAAAATCATATACAATCTCCATTGAACAGTATTGGTATCTGACAAGTGTAAACCCGCCATAGGGTCGCCTCAGATCCATATACAACTTCATTAAACAATATTCATAAAACAACATTGGTATCTGACAAGTGTAAACCCGCCATAGAGTTGCCTCAGAACCATGTTAAAATCTACCAAAGAGGTAGCCTAAATCATAATGATTTTTTCCCTTCAAAATAAATATAAAAAAACGACTGATTAAGCCTTACGATAACGCAATCGCACACTTCTATAATAACCATCCTCTCAATTGTATAAATAGAAACATGTTTAAAAATGTTTTCCAATTCCCAAGTTATTGAATTTATATAAAATTCACCAATAAAAAAATTAATCAGCTGATTTCACGTTAAGCGTATTGGCTACCTAAAAAAAGTCGGTCCCAGGCCGCAACACAAATTGAAGGCAATCATTCTTTTAAACTTGAAAAATTTTTGCCTAGTGTACTTACACCAAATATTTCGAACATCAATAAATCAAAGTCACCTTCAATTTATGTCATAAATGTCAAACTTGAAGTTTTTAGTATTTTGACAACGGCCTAGGTCATGGATCGAAACGTAAATAAAGATGATTTTAAGAACTATGAGTGGTTTAATTCCCAAAGAAAATTAAGAAGAACAATTTTTTATAATCTAACTTACCTATTCCACTTACATAATTAAAAATATTGCGTACTTTACAATAAAATTTACATAACGACTTCATGAGTTTTTACACTAGTACGATACTTTTTTTGTTTCACCTCTTCACATCACCATTTCAACATATTGCTGTAGAATTTGCATTTCTATAACCTCATTTTCATTACTTTACTGATTCTTTATATTTAGTTACTAGAACGTATATGAAGCTTATTATAATTAAACTTATTATTATTATTTAACACATGAAGCTAGCATCTCATATAATTCTTTGACATAAAATGTAGGTCGAGCTAAATAAAATTCTTAAATTAAAAATAACTGTTAATAGTAGACATATTCGACTTTTATAAATAGAAAACAAATATTAGTATGATGTTTTGGATATAATTGCTACAGTAGTTAAGTATTTATCTCGACGATATTTCGGTTTTCAAATTTTTCTGAAAGACCTTTTTATTAACGTTAATGGCATTTTTCTGAAACCAATTGAGATGATTTCCACATTTGATCCAATTATGCGAGAGCATGTTAATCGTGTGGAAAGTCTCAGAAGCACTTTATCTAGGAATTCAAATTCAAAATGACTTCATAGATTTCATATCTTTTAAAGTAAAACATTCAATTTTGGAAAAATTAGAACTTCAAAATATTTTACAATAATTTTGGATTGTGCGCCAATTGCAAGTCATACTGAACAAATAAGTATTATCTTAGAATATGTATCATTAAATAACAATACTAAAAAGTTAAAATGAATGAATTATTTCCTTTATTCAATATCAGATTAGACCGGGGTTGGTTTATGCTGCATTTTATTTAACTTGTTTCAAACAATAAACTTAAACTTTCACGACGTGTATGGTCAGCAAAAATATAGTGGAACAAATGTGCACGGAAAACATATTGGATTGCAGAAATGAATTAATAATATTAACCCTATAGTATTTTTTGTACCATGTTTTGCACATAGTCTCAACTTAGTCGTAAATGACACAGCAACAATCTATCATAAAAACAATTAACCTTTCTAGTATTGTTCAAGAATTATATGTCTTCTTTTCGGTTTCTACAAAAAGGTGGGAAGTTATAAACAACATTTATCCAACTTAAATTCAAAACTACAAATAGAACTAGGTGGTCAAATAGAACTAACGCGATAAATCGTTTAAGACTTCATTTGGAATCGATCGGGAACGCCCTTTAAGATATTTTAGTGTATTCTATTACTACAACATATAAAGCAGGTTCATTATTGACAAATATTCAGAATTTTAAATTTGTGACAATTACCATTATTTGGTACCATGTTGTATAAAAATTAATATTTTTAAGCAAAATGTTACAGAATCCAGCTACTACTATTAAAATTTCAGTATATTATATGAGTAACTTATTTGATTATTTTTTAAAAATTTTTAATAATGATGTAGCAAGGCGTGAAAGACTTTGCACTCGAAAGAGACAATGAATTCGGCTATCAATGGGACAATGAATTGATTGACAATTACAAGAGTGTACTTAAAGATGTAATAAGGCTTACAAAAGGGAAGAGTCTCGAAGCTTATTTGAATAAATCGAGATTTTTCTCTTTTGTATTTGGAACAATTTGAAAGATTTGGAGTAAGTATACAAAGTCACATATCTCGAAAGATTTATCTATTCAGTCTGAGTTGTGAAGTCGTGATTATAAAATAAATTATATCAAGTATTAAGGTAAATACATTTATGTAAAATAAATTATTAGTGCTATTAAACGATAATTAAACATAAATTACTAGTGCATCATTGTTTTAAGATGACAGTGTACCGTAGATTTAAGGAATTAGTGCAGTAACGTTGTTAATGATTAGCTTAGAATGCATTTATATCAGTACATTGCAATTTCACTGTAAACAGGCTTGTATTTAGTTAATAAAAAATAGTTTATAATTCAAGGCTTGTTACAATAGCAACTTTGAGGAAATTCTAACTAAAGCAGCAGAAGTCGCTTTAAATGTAAACGCAGAAACTATATTTCCTTCCATTCCAAATTCTCACAGAAAGATACGACCAAAACTTTTCGATTATGAACATCTCGACAAATCAATTGAGGTTCCAAAACAAAAGTTTAAAACAATTTTTTTCAGAATTATTGACCAAACCTTAACTCCTTGCAAGACAGATTTGAGTTAATGCTAAGATTTAACGATGTTTATAAATTATTTAGCTAGGTTTTCAATTTGCACCGGCATCAGCTTTTAAATCATTGCATAACATTAAATTTAAAATTAACCGACGGATTCAAAAATAAATCTGACATTGTACGGCAATAATTTATTTATGGCCAGTTTCATAATCAATTTAAAGTACATTTTAAATATAATCAAGTCACTTAAATATTGTTGCAAAATCTCCAATTGTCCTTTGGCCTTTAATTCCAATAAATACAAGTCGAATAATTATTGTTTACAATCACAAGTGTTTACAGTCTTGTTTGCATTAACACTAGCTTAATCACTATTTGTAGGCACTAATTTAATCTTTTAAATACGACGAATTAAACACTATCATAGCACTAATCTTACAGGTAATTTATTTATCTAACGCATTTATATCACATGAAAGAACTTATCTTTACATTAATTTATGTACATCAAACGCTTATTGGAACGGGTTCACATTTACATAGGATCGTCCTTTGTTCGAGAAAAAAGGAGAAATATCCAAAATATGCAACATCATACCTTTCAAGAACAACACTTATTATTTAAGCGTAACTTAAATTTATTAAATGACAGCTTGGGCATTGCACATTTGTTTGAACGTCTACTTAATATCTAACATACTTTAAATTTTAAGTTGTCAAAATTTGCGGCTTAGTCCTGCAAAAATAATACTAACCTAATATTCTGGAAATTAATTTTTTAGATCTTGTTTTGTTTAGCGACTAAGTATTAAAACAACCAGTAGTTTCATTCCAATTATCTTTTTCCCTACAAGAGATAGCATCAGATTTTTATTTTAAATAATGTGTTTAAATGCAGATTATGAATAATAGAGTACCTTTTATTGCTAAGTACGGTTAAGAAAAACTATTTCTTTTGCATTGACTGTACGGGTAAAATAAGCATTACACTCTGAATTTAGATTTGCTCTGAAGAGGCGGGGACCCCGTATCAATTTCAGGGTACAATGGCATACTATGGTAGTACGGTAGTGGTTTTCTGTGAAAGAAATAATAAAAATAAGTAAAAATAAAAGTAATAAACATTTAAAATGGCTAAAATACAAACATACCACGTTGCAATACTTCCTTACCCTGAAAGGCTTTATCGCATGTAATAATTAAGCCGCGCCAAACCGTGTTTCTCATCAATTCGATATACTCCCTACACGGAAGACGGTCATTCTGAATGAGTTTCCTTTGCTTTTAGTTTCCTAAAGTTATTATGTTATACGTTACCTTTTTGCACAATCCCTTAAAGACACTCGTTGATTTTTTGGTCAATTAAAAAATTTGTAAAATAAGATGCCCCTCCCCAAATACAACTCCATCATTGGGTTAACTGGATATTCTATTACAATAGCCCAACTTTTATCTAGTTCATAAATAAATGCAAATAAAATGTAACCTACCCTTAATCTTTATTGACATTAAGTAATTGCAATATAAAGACAAATATACTTAAAAACCTAATTTCTTAACTTCAAATTAGCCAGGTGTTACTAAAAAATCAAAAAAACATTAAATCAAATCCATCAATAGTAATATTACACAAATTTTCCTGTTTTCCATATTGAATTACGTGACATCCTTAACCCCATTGTGTGAAAATACCCTTAATAACAAACAGAAAATAGTTAAATACCAACTTTTCTTTTTATCATTTCGTTGTCCATTTAAAACACTAAAGTTTTACGCTTTAAGCAACACTAAATTCCACAAATAATATTTACATTCAAAATCAATACGTACATATTTCTTAATATTTTAGAATGTTCCAAACTTCCTTGTATTAGTTGTGACATTGAAAATGGACGGATACTAACATATTTTTGTATTTCTAAATTGGAATGTTAAATTTGCAGAAGCTTTGTAGAAGCTTTGGAGTCCGTGAAAACTCAAGGATACGCATAATTAGCTTTAATATTTTAAATCAAGTGCATCGGATAAAATAAAAAGAGCTTTTAGGGTATATAAAATCAATAATGTAAACGAATAGTTTCAATTTAACTAAACTAAACGTTCGTTAAATACGAATCCCAAGAAACTCTAAAACTTGGAAATATAATTTCAAACGGACGGTTGCTTCATAGAAAACCTGACAGTTGAAAATAACAAGTTCAAAGAAACTTAAATGAACGTTGGAATAGAATTCTGTAGAATTGTATTTAACGGTCGATGCAAAAGCTATTAAAACAACAGATGATTTGAAGGCAAAATGAAACGGAATATCCATAGTGTAAATCAGACAGAGAGCATGTATAATAAAAGTTGGTTAAAACACTCGTTTAAAGTACGCGGTAAGTTTGGAGGTCAACCACAATATTGATTTTCTGTTGCTTGAGTGGGATTCTAAAAGAAACAGCAAATATGGGTTAAACAAGGAAAGATAGCTAAAGGCTGTGCGTAAAAATGGGGGAAAGAGTCTGATTGGTTGAACGCTAGAAATTTTCAAGAAGCTCGCGACGGTTATATGTTGTTGAGCAGTTTTCAAGCTAAAAGCACGGTCGAATGAGAATTTTCGCTTATACTAGTCCGTTACGTGCAAATTTTTTAGAATCTGTTATTATGAAATGAGCTTTTCGAATGAAATAGGGTCCGAGAGGGGTGTATTAAAGAATATAAATACACTAGGAGATGTAGTAAAATGCTCTTACTCTTACTTATTCTCGTACTTCGCTTATCTGTTGACTTCTCTTTGCTTGTAATGCAACTTCCTAATTTAAAAGTGTGTAAAACGGGGTTAGTACAGTACGTCGATAGTTTATTAAACGTGTGATTTGCACAAGTGAGCGCTAGTTAAGTGACGGTGCTGTTACTACATTTAATAGACTACTGGAAGGATGTTACTAGGGTAAGCGAGTTGAGAAGTGTTTGAAACAAGAATGCGCGAGGTTTAGTAATTACGGAAGGTGATTAACTTCGTCTATACAATTATCGGGGTAGAAACACTGAAGGCGGCTGCAGAGATTTGGATAGCGAGTAAAAATGGGTGTGATCTACGTATAACAACGAAGTGTATGGACGCAACGACGAGGGTTTTGGACAACATCTTCAGAGGTGACGATGAAAAAAAGCTTACTCCAGGTAACGAAATTAATTTCTCTTGCTTTTGCTTGAACATTTGTGCTGTTATTTTGTGCTTGAGTGATTTGAATTATTGGGGGTGTATTTTATGACCATAAAAACTCATTTGAAGGGGTGTATGTAAAGGACAATTGGTATTTATTATTTAAAAATGTTAATAAATGACATACAAATTTTTATGTAAGGAGTAAACGGGTCTTTAAGGTTATTTTAAACAAAGATGCGATGTTTATAAGCGTTTAGAGTAATTGGGTTTATACTGAACTCACGATAGACCAGAATAAAAGTCAATTTAGGGTTTCACGACGGGTTCATCTACTCGTATAAAATAAAACTGTTGAAATAAATAGAAATCATGAAATTTTAAAAGGTTTAAGGATTGAGATTGTAACAATTTATGAAACTGCATATACGAATGTGTAAATATTTTCTTGGTAATGGAAACTTTTTAATACGTATGAATAAAAAGGTTGTATGTCTTGTTGCATTATTTGAGTGGTAATTTTATTTGACTGTATATGTGAGAAAGAGTGAACTTAGGACGGTAAGTATCCAGGAAGAAGCAGATTTTAGAGCTAGCCCGGCTGTGCAGAAATAAGGAGGCGTTCCAGAGGTATTGGAAGATTTTTTTAATTATTTTATTAAATTTTTTAGAAAATTTTTATGACGGACCAACAACGCTGGGACTCGAAGGCGATCCCGATATCTTTAGAGACTTCAACAGCAAAATTTTTATGCAGCCCAACGTGGGGCACGATTTTCCCGACTTCCACAGCAATTTTTATGGTGCCCAATTCGTAGGGCGAGAATCGAGTCTAGAGACTTCCACATCAATATATATATATATATATATATATATATATATATATATATATCAGGTAGTTATTTGCACAAGGTAAGCTGATAAATACTAACGTATTACAGTTAATAAGATGAAATAATAACTTAGACTATTATGCAAAGTCCAAATGATCATTTCAAATCGAGCTAGTATTTGAAAATATAAGGTCTTAGACAGGTTCGAGTCCTGTCCAAGACCTTATATTTTCCATCTTTTAATTACTAGCTCGATTTGAAATCATCATTTGGGCTTTGCATAAAAGTCTAAGTTATTATTTCGTCTTATTAGTTGTAATACGTTAGTGTTTATCAACTTACCTTGTGTAAATAACTACCTGATATTTTTGTATATTTAATACTTGGCTTATAGTCGTAGTTTTGAGCGCTGCTTCCTGCCTATAACTGACATAAGTTTAAAACCTGACAAGGTCAGATTTGATTGACAAAAATGCCAAGCGTATGGTTTTGTACACGATTCAGATTTGTATATTTTCCAATTATCGTCATCGGTCTCGGTGGCGTAATTGGAGAGAGAAAATGTCGACACCAAAGCTAAGAAAGTAAAATTTTCCAGTATTTAATTTTTATCCTGTATATACATATATATGTGTTCCGTTGTATAACAAAACGCTTTTATGTACATATAGCGTTGACACATGTCATTTAAGAACGAAGCACAACTTTTAAATCAGTGTGTAAATAATTATTCTCTAGAAAAATATCTTTAAAACAATTTATTGCATTTATAAAGATCGTAAAACGAATTTAAAACTCTATTTGCTTTAAGAACATAAAAATAACTTCATATCAAGCTATCTTCTTTCAGATATATCATTTTAAACAATTTCCAAACGGAAAAATACAAACATTCGTACTTTTCTAAAAGTTGCGTAATGCATTCAAACTTTTTAAAAATATCGCTTAATAAACATAATACACTTCATTTATTAAAAGACAAATAGTTCAGAATTTTCAAATTCATTATGTTTAATAAAAATACTGCCTTCCTTTATAATATAAAGACGGAAGTAATTAGAGCGGATTCCTTCATTCTTTTGGCATTCAAAATTTAACACTAAGGTTTTTAGACATTCGATCATTAATAGATACGTCTTTTATGTAGTGCTACGACGAACTACTACTTCAATATAAATAATAAGGCATCTTAATGCAAGGTCACCGGGTATTGTTAGGTATTAAAATTAAAAATACTTTCCAAAATTGATGCGAGATATTTCAACTTAGGAAGATTAAGAAAGTGTATTTATACATATGAATAACCTAGATGCAGTTACCTGCCTATTAAAGCATAACTTGACATATCAGAAAATGTTGTGAGGTTATGCCTTTGTACAGATAAAAAATATTTTCTTGCTTATTTACGATCGGCCATTACTGAGACGCCCATCGCTGAGACATGTCTCACTGTAGGAACTGCACAAATCTACATTTATGTTACAGGTATGTGATTGAAAGAACAATTCAAAATGTTATTTATTTTGGTAGCGAGATGGCTGAAAATAATATTAACACTTGAAAAGGTCAAAAATTGGTTATAAATAACGAAATGGCTATGCCTCAGGCAGTTGATGCTGTTGTTATTGGCATTTTTATTCGAAAGGCTGCACGCCAATTTGGAATTCCATTTCAAACATTGGCAAGATATGTTAAAAAGCAGAAATTGTCTGAAGAAAAAGATGCTGGAGTAACAATTCTATCCATTCCACCACACTCAACCCATAAGCTACAACCCCTAGATGTCGGTGTTTTTAAACCATTCCAAGCTTACTATTCCAGAACGGTAGACAGTTGGCTGGTGCATCATCCAGGACAATCGCTCTCTATTTATGAAGTTGCACAATGTGTAGGGCGAGCCCATGACCAAAGCATGATCCCAAGAACGATAATGAACGCATTTAGAAAAATGGGAATAATATTCCATTACAAAGATACATTTTGTGATATTGATTTTCTTAGTAGTTATGTCACAGATCGCACCGATCCATCAATAGAATTAGCAGCTGATGACTTCGACACGACATTAAACGTTGCTTCAGTTCATCTATTGAATAATGTGTAAATCCTTCTAAAGCTTCAGCTCTCACTGATATGCATTGTAGTAATACTATGAATATTATGACAGTTTTCAAAACGGCAGAAAAGGTAATAGGATATCCAAAAGATACAAAAAGAAAATCTACAATAAAGCCTAGAAAGAAAGGGAAATGTATGATAGCAACCAACACCCCAGAAAAACTAGAAATTGAGGAAAGGACTAAGCAACGGCTGGAATCGGCCAAAAAGAAAAAGATTGTTAAAAGGAAAATTATTGAGGAAAGCTCAGATTCTGAAACATCCGTAGTGGTTTAGAATTCCTCAGATTCTGATGATTTAGTAGATGAAGTAGATAATCTTTCTGATATTGAGTTGAAAACGATAGACACAATACCAAATAAAGGTCACTTCACTTTGGTGCAGTTTAATATTTAAAGTGTTGATATTTACTATGTGGCAAATGTTGTTATGTTCCAATTTTGTTTTTAAAATTTTTCCCTTGTTAATTCATTACTCGTTCGAATAAATTCCATTTCAATCCTTAAATTCTTCAACAACCCCTTTTATGCTTTTAAAACGAAAATTTATTCTATAAATTAAATAGTCTAGGCCTTGTGTTAGGTATCCCGTCATCTCCTAAATTCTTCAATAACATCCTGTGTACAATAATAAATATGGTTTCTACAAATTTTCATTTTGAACTCATTTATTTCGAAACGACAAGATTATGCTACAACTAAATAGTTATATCCTGTTTGTAGGTACCCACTATCTTGGTATATCTTACGATCGCCGTATAATGGTTTTCTCTGTTGTTCCAAGGTAACGACTTTTTAATAGATAATCCTGGGCAACGTACTTTATCTTTTTTTTTTGGTTCTTTTTGGTATGTAGGCGAATCCCCCTACTCTGCGCGGTTGGTAGTTATCCTGGTATCTACTTTTCGTCTGGTTACGTCTAGGTACATAGCAAAGTATTAGAGAAAGCATCTACTAATAAGGGAGATATTTTTGTGAGTTTCTTAAAAAGAAGCAAAATGGAGGGTACTTTTCTTTTTCCAAATGTAATGAAAGAGTTTTATGAACACAGTCCAACGAACACAGTGAAATATATTTTACCCGAACCAAATCTATGTGGATAAACCAAAAGATAGCAGCCATTCATGCATCTTAACGTTTGGTTTAATGATATTAATGTTCGTTAATTAATAACCTAATTTCAATATTTAGTGTCTCACTGAATGGGATATGGTGTCTCAGTGTTTGCTCTATAGGGCTAACAGTGTATTCTGTTTATCTAAATTTTCGCTTAGTTTACGCCAGTTTGTGTACTTTACTAGGAACTATAATTGAGTTTATGAATTTTATACGAAGTCACAGTTTAAATATTTAGATAAATTAAATGTTTTACAACTTTAAATTTTTTGTGTCTCATTGATGGGCGCCTTCCCCTATTCTTAATATAATATTATAATTTAACTTATAGTTTTATTTTCATACTTGTGATCTAATCTTGGAAGCGTAACCTTATTCTATCAAATGCTTTTTAAGTCGAGACGATAATATGACGAAAATGGTGTAGGTTTAAACTAAATATTTTAAAGGTGAAAGACTGTCCACGATGTCGTCATGTGCTGCTCGTATGAATGACCTTGAAATGCACAAAAATAACCAAAGTGGACTTTTCCCATAAAAAATACATGTAAAAAGGCCCATTTTGTGGTACAGAACGCAGGGAGCGTATCTACTGATACAATTGAAGTTTAATAAGTCAGAAAGTTCATAGCAAAATTCTAATATTAACAAAGAAATGGTTAACAGTAAATGAGTTAAACGTTCTTCCTTTTTAAAGTATTTACGAATAGAATGTTATTTACATTTTAAGATAGCTGGTGTTTTGTTAAGATATGGAAATAAACTAGTGTCGTTAAAAGTATTTGAAGTTAAACCGCTTTTTGTGTGCCCAATGGAAGCAAAGTTTTAGTTTCGAACTGGTTGACTTAAACACTGGATCCGGCCTTGTCCTATTAATTACTAATAATAGTGGATAAAATAATAATCTAGTAAAAGCAATTCTCCAATACATATAGTTCCTTAAGCAAACATTGAGCAATATTGATGGAGAAACATTAAATTATAAAAATGTTACTTTATACCAGAACAAACAAAGGATTGCTCATACAGACTTTGCAATTCATTAACACTCATGTTTTGTGTACATACCTTTGTTTACAAATGGGTAAAAACACAAGTTTTCAATTCAATATCGTAATATTCCCAATAAAAACTCAAGGCGCAATTAGTATAACAATACTACTTGTTAAATGCTAATGTAGAACTGTCACTATAAGATACAAATAAACGGAACTTTACATCAATACCACATTGATGAGTATGGCTAGGCAGGTGTTTCTGCTACAATGTGTTACGTTCCAATTTTGTTTTTAAAATTTCCCTGATTAATTCAATACCCCCTCGAAAAAATTCCGTTGCTACTGTTAAATCCTTTAACATATTTAATCATAAATACGCTATCTAATAATTCCTCAACTTAAATCTAGTTGCTTTGAAACGACAAGTTTATGCTACAATTAAATAGTTTATATCCTGTTTTAGGTACCCGTTATCTTGGTATACATTAAGACCAAGTATAATTGCTTCGCTTGTGTTTCCCATTTAAAAATTTGTCGACATGATAGATCCTACTATTATTTGATAGCATGTTTTCCAGTTTTAATCGCGCTTCGATAAGTGAGGATTTGCAGTTCGAATTCGTGTCATTTGAACGAATGTCGAATTTGATTCTGCAGCTTGTCCATCGAAATGTTTTCTACATTATTCGTCACCGTATTTCAAAAGCAATATACGTTTGTTTTTTTGTGCGACAACTAGGAGGTGTCTTGCATGTATTGGTGAGTTTCCTCGCGCGTACCCATTCTAATCAGTTATCTTTTTAGCTTTTTTTAACTGAAGGCCAAATGGGTTCTTTCATTCGTTTCATCCTTGTACTCCTTGAACCTGTGTGAGTTCGGGAATAGAATAGCTCCACAGTACGGCCTGCCTGTCGTAAGAGGGGACTACAGCGGTCCAACACACACACACACACACACACACACACACACACACACACATACACCCACACGCTTCATAAGCAAACAGTTTTACTTGGTTCTCCTTTCGTTTCCTCCTTGTACTCCTTGAACCCGTGTGGGTCGGGGAATAGAATAGCCCCATGGTACGACCTACCTGTCGTAAAAGGCGACTACAGCGTTCCAACACAACACATACACACCCCCACACTATATACACGTACAACACATATACACACTTCTTTCACACCCACACACACACATATACACACACACTCACGCACATGCACACGCTTACTCATACATAGCTACACTGAGATTCTGTTTTATTTTCTTTTGTACGATTCTTAGTTATTTTGTTGGTTTTGTACTTGGTGCTTGGTGTTATTCTTTTTGTTTTTTTCTTTTTTCTCGTTCCTTTCGTTCCACACTTCTCTCCTTTTTCCTGTTGCTGGTCTTCTTTGCTGTCGGCTCCTAGTCCGATTGTGTTTCGTCCATCAGCTTCTGTGGTAGGCGCTTTCTAGTCCGTTTTTCTTTCTTCGTAAACCACTACTTGCTCGACTTTAGGTCTAGTTAGCTACTTCTTTTCTTTGGTCTTTCATTTGTTGCGATTCCTGGTTACCACAGTTTGTAGTACACCGTTTCTTATACCAGTGCTCTTCCTCTCGTTCTCCCGTGTTATCCCTTTTGTTTAATTGAGGCTTGGCCTTTGGGTCCTGTTGTGGTTGGCACTGTTGGTTTTTCTCCTTGCTCCTTTCCTTTACAGTTGGTTTTCTGCAGGAAACCAATCTTCTTTTGAGGTCGAAGACTTTCCTGTTTCTTTACAAGAAACATCAGTCCTTAGACGTTGTCAATGCCGTTCCATCTTAGTTCTCGTTGCTTGCTTCCATACCTTCCTTCCTTTTTTCTCTCTTCTATTATTGGCTCTTCGAGCCGGATAAGAATTCTTTCTTTTGCTGCTTTTGGAGTGTTTTCCTTTGTTTTTTTCTTTTAAGCAAATTTTTTTTCTTGTTCTCTTTGGTTTTTTTTGGTCCTGCCCACTCCCGTACTTTTGTTTTCCTATCCCGATCTGTTAATTTTGCTGGGTTTGTTCGACAACTAGGAGGTGTCTTGCGTATATTACTTTTTTTAGCTGGAGGCCAAATGGGTTCTTTTTTGTGTAGGTCCACCTGCTCGTTGCCGTGGACCAGCTGCTTTGGTCTGTGGATCGCTGCTGTAGTTGTGGTGGCAGGGTAAATTGATCCTGACGACCGTGGCGTTGCTATGCTGACTCACTACCGAAGGATTTATGGTACGTACCTAGACGTAGCCGGAAGAAACGTAAATACCGGGCTAACTGCCAAAAGGCAAAATAAAGTACATCGCCCACAATTATCTATTAACACATAAAAATAAATAAAGGATTCTGTACAAACAAGAGAAAGCAATAGATTAAGTGTTATTATTTCACAGCAAACAATTATATTGTACGGACAATTTCGGAATTTATATACGAAGTGCGCATATCTTATTTCACACAAAATAAAATTAATCAGTAGTAAATCAATATGTGAGAGCTTTTGTCAAGCGTTTTTAAAATTTCACTTAATAATTTTTGTAAAATAACTAATTAGTAGGAAAGAATTAACGTGTGAGAGTTTTTGTCAAACGTTTTTAAAATTTTACCTAATACTTTTTGTAAAATAAACTAGTCAGTAAAGCGAATAAACGTGTGCGTTCTTTTGAGACGCATGTTTAAAAATAGTACATCGCACCTGTAGAGCGATAATATCGATTAGCGGTCACAAACAATAGTTCTACAATATCACGTTTCTTATCACGTAACTACACAAACGCTTGATACGGAATATGCCATGGACACACACAAAAGAAAATGAGTTACATACCTGTAGGTCTCCGGATACTTAGCTTGCAAACCATCGGGGGTGAGTCAGCACAGAAACGCCATGGTCGTCAGGATCCATTTACCCTGCTACCATAACTACAGCAGCGATCCACAGACAAAAGCAGCTGGTCCACGGCAACGAACAGGTGGGCCTACACAAAGAAGGAACTCATTTAGGCTCCAGCTAAAAAAGCTAAGAAGAGAAGCTGATTAGAATGGGTACGCGCGGGGAAACTCACCAACACACGCAAGACACCTCCTAGTTGTCGAACAAAAAAACAAACGTGCATTGCTTTTGAAATACGGTAACAAATAATGTAGAAAATATTTCGACGGACAAGTTGCAGAATCAAATTCAACATTCGTTCAAATGACACGAATTTGAACTGCAAATCCTCGCTTATCGAAGCGCGATTAAAACTGGAAAACACGCTATCAAATAGTAGTAGGATCTATCATTTTGACAAGTCTTTAAATGGGAAACACCGGTTTACAAGTAATTTGCTTTGTCATCCCTCTAGCTCTCACCATCCTCTCCACTTTCTATACTTTCTAGGGATTTATCACTGTATTAAGGTGATTCACATAGGACCTACATTAGATCCAGTGAAATATGCGCAATTCCGTGTGGTTTGGTCATATTATGATATCTGATTATTGTTATCTCATGTCGTCAGGAGTCTGTAAGTTGTTGCATTGAAAATATTTTACATTGTATTTTATATTCCGTCTGTAGAATTATCTTCTTAAATTCCACTAAGCCATTGGCTGTATCTAAATGATTTAATTATAGTACTGGATGTTTCACTAAGCGTATCGCGTGACCGTATAGAGCTTTGCGGAAAAAATTTATTGAGTAAAGTACCCATGAGAAATTGTTGGAAAATATTTTTAGATTTCAATTTTAACAGAAAAAGGGTGCAATTGCCTAGGTTATCGACAAAAATCAATATTACTCCAAAAATTCCAGCACAAGATATTATTCTCAAAATGTGAATAGACAGTTTACTTAATTCTGTACAACTTTGATCTCAACCTTTTTTTTGTAGACCGCACAAGGACGGTTGTAGGACCTCGTGAATTGATCAACATGCAAATAAGGTTATTTGGCATACCACATGTTGAAGTTTAATGTTTTTAGAATCATTTAAAAAAGAATCTTTCAATGACAAGAAAAAATTATTAATTGATTATCCTAGTGTTGTTAAAATTTGCTAAGGGCCGCTTCTTTCGATCATATCAGTTTTTGGCCATTTACTTAAAAAAATCAAATAGAAAGGCATATTAATCCGAAGGTAATTGTATGAAGCATAAAAATAAAGAAAACTGCATCTCGATATCTTTAATAGTTCGTAAATCTCTTACAAAGAAATCGTAAAATTTGGCGCCCAACGTAGTGTCCCAAATTTTTTGTTACAGTATTCCGTGCTGACAAGAAAGAAAGCAGAAAAGTAAGGAAAGAAAATCGTCTACACCGAATACAGCAACAAAACAGGGACAGAATGATAGAATCGAACTCCAGAAAAATTAAAGTTTGGGCTAGCTCAAAACGTCGTAGCTGGGATGGGCGATACAGAAAGAAAAAAATTGGAAATCTTATTAAAAAGCTATATTACAACCTGTAAGTATAACATACAGTCCCAAAAGGATATTTACAAACATCAAAAATACACATTTACGTAATCGTTCGTCATAACGTGATGTAAACAAAGCATCAATTTACATATAATGCAGTATAAATCTAAACATTTTAAAATATCGAGAATGAAATCTTATTATCTAAATAACAGGTACATATATACATGCAAGAATACTTACAGCATGTTCTAGCTATAATTATGTACAAGAAATAATATAGTAATATTTGCAAGAAGCTTTGGAAAGTGCACCTCGTAAGATTTAAGAACGTAACATTAAATTTTAAATAGCGTAATCAAGTATTAACTAGCAAGCTGTTGACGTTAACATTAATTTACACAGGAAAGTAAACAGTAAGAAGTGCTCTAACGTAAATTTTATGAATTATTGCATTATCGTTCGTGTTGTGAGCGTGCTTTTTGTAACGTACAGTCTGCAATTTATTGCAGAATCAACCAAAAAGAAGTGTCTATCTTCCAAAACAGCAACACAAGTAGGGCAAACAGAAAAATACACTGTACCTTAAGCTATCGGCTTCTTTCTGATACCATCTTAAAATGAGGAAAAGCAGGCTGCATTTGTCTACGAATGAGTGCTGCAACCAACAACTTAACTATACTAGCACACTATGTATAAAACACATTTTAAAATCGCGACGTTCCAACGCCCAAAGGACGTTATATAGCATTAGAATTAGAAACAGAAGAGTCGAGTAAGTTGGAGAGCCTGTCAAACGCTTGATTTGTAGTTATACCAATTCAGAACGACAGGGTAAGTAACATAAAACCACTCCCAGCAATAGAATATTAAATCTTCTACGAAAGCAAGTGAAAATTTATATTCCAGACAACAGTGGCGAAACGTTTCTAGAATGCAACAAATAAAGAAAGTAAGATACGATAATTAATTCCATTGAAATTCGTTATACGAATATGAAAGCAAAATATATTTTAAAACATCTAAGCCAGTATACAACCAGGCATACGACAAAGGAAAATCAGTTGTCTGACTTTTAGAAATGAATAGAGGTTTGTACTATTAACGATCCATGCTACGGAGCTTTCAGGAACGACTGATTAGGGGAAATGATTTTATTATCCATAAAACTTGAGCGAGCTCGAACGCCTGCAAATATAACGAAGTAAGTTTTCTAACTATTAAAAGCTTTTATACAAAGCAGTTTTTCGAACATGTTTTGTAGAATACATTATTGGAAATAACAAGCGCGTATTTCAACGAAGGAGAAACTAATTTAGCGAAGTTGTTTTAATGATACTCAAACAGTTCAGAGAATATATAAACTGTTATTGGATATATTTCACCTATTGTACAAAACACTAGGGTAATTTTATAGGACGGTTTAATACGTATTTATTGAACTTGTTAAGCTTGTATAATTTGAGAATAACAAAAAAGGTTTAGATTAGCGTTTCTAATTACAGTAGTTACAAATTAATGCAGAATCGCTCTATTTCAAAAAGTTAACGTAACAAACAGATTAGAAGTTTGTCGTATGTTTCATCTTCGTAAGTATTGTTTTTATTGCACCTTACTAAACCTCAGTTTGTCGGTTTGTGACTTTTCTTGAGCCTATAGTATTATTGTTTGCCGTCATTTTACTGAAAACCAATTCCTAATGCACTTTCTTTTCATCGAGTACAATGAATATGTTATCTGCACTCTGCAGTGTAATACCTTTAGTCAGGCAAGTGCCTGCGTTAAAAAAATTCTTGCCATATTTAGCGGTACAAGATACTTAAGCATTATCCTTCTGCAATAGGTGCAAGGAGTAGCAATCTCTAAGCTCTGAAAGGAATGAGTTTTTTCTAGGTATGCAAGAGTTTGAGCATTGGGTACAATAGGTTTTTGCTATGATTTTCTAGGAAGGAACGATCTTGTGAGGTGATGTAGCCGGTAAAGTTTTACAGCAACTAACAACCTGTAAGACACATTGAATTCTATTCATAAAGCAACAAGATTTATTGTCTGGTACTTATCTGCCTGTTTCATAATGCATTCTGTTATGCGAATTCTTGATGTAAACGAACTAAACTCTTCAAACGCAGTGTCGTTGACAAAAAGGTGCTTTGTCAACGACAATTTAAACAGGCAGGTCTGGTGACCCACCTAATCTAAACTAGGTGCGCTACAGGGCACAGTCTCGATTCTTGGTGTAGTTGGATCAAATTAACAACGTTGTCAAAAATGAAAAATGGATAGTGTTAAGTTAGTAACTATCAAAACGAAAATTTGGTTTTAAAATATAAAACCGATATTCATAGTTTTTACATCAAACAATTATAAGTTTATTCGAACAAAGAGATATGTCCGTTAAGATCTGTAATATTCTAACATATTATTGTAGCAATGACATCGAATGCCTAGAATTGAAACAGATAGTTACTAAACGTACAATAGATTGATTGACAGCTCGATGTATTTAAAGAACCGATGTACAATAAACAGTAGAGGTAATTTGAATATGGTCTCGTAAAATCTAAAAAATTCGTGTGGCTTAGAAATAGATTATAGCTCTATACATAAACCTTACAATCCGGTAGGGAGTTCAGTTTGAGTTAATCCACAAGTAGTTTGAAATAAATTATTGAATAGACTGCTATAAAATATGCTTAATGCCTATATAAGTTAAGAGGTGAAGGTTTGTGTTTGTATAGTAATAAATTAAGGGTGCATTAACGTACACAAATGGATTAGTAATAAATGTTGTGTTAGGAAACAAAACAGTTCAGTAAAAAATGTAGTAATTATCATCAGTGATCTCGGTAGGGGCATTTGAGTATACAGGGATTTTCTGTAAACATCTGTGAATACGCAGTGGACAAAATAAAGAACTACAATTGAAGTTCGTCTTAATGTTAATAATAGGTCATCATCGAAGGTAATTATTTACACTAATAATCGATATTACAATTTTACTTAACGCACTTTATTAACGCAGTTGAATGATTACTTGGTTTACCAAAAATAACTTTTTAGGTTACTGTTTTAAACTGTTGATAACAGTATACATTCTCACACTTAGTGTAATTACATAGGGTAGTTATTGTATGTATACCTGGTTCATAATTACTTGTAATTAGAAAAAGCTCTACCTGAGGCACTTCAAGCAAATAGGTAGATTTATATATCTATCTCTCTTACATTCATATAAAGTCCATATAGAGAAAAACTCCCATCTTTTTCTTATGGTTGCTAATTCCTTGTCTTCACTATATAAGGGTATAAGTCCCTTTTTGATATTCATTTGGTTTATTCATACTTCTATTACTTAAGTGTAGAAAATTTGCTTACGTTGGAGTACGCACAATTTAATTTTAGGTCAAATAGAACTTCGTTTTAAATAGTGTTAAAAACGCTTAAACGATTTAACTCAAGAACATCAAATTGGGTATATAACAGCGTTATTTGTGATAAAGCTTGATATAAGTATATGAACCAGAAACAAAACAGCAATCAATTGTTTAGGTATTCCAAGATGAAAAACGCGCAACAAAATTTACTCATTGCTCCATAGCTACGAAGAACAGGAAGCGGTCTACTCTTAGCGTATTCACCAATTTATAACAAGTAATAACAAAAGTTTTTATTATTCACTATTCACAAGTTTAATTAACAGTATATGCCTTATTTATACATGTTTCCAGTCTAATTAACAATGAAGCACTATCACACCAATGCTATTTACAAGCACTAATATCTTCTTACACTAAAATGTTAACCATAAGTCTTCTTAACAACACTTACACTACTATAATTTATTTATTGCCCTTTTGTCTATTTATGTACAAGCCGGCGGTACAACATGCACGCTCACGTAACACAAATTTATATTTACTATAGCACCTTCAAAACGTAATAATCAACTAACTATTCACGATATGATTTATATACGACATTTGGATATTGACTAATCGATGTACACACATCACCGATCTTATATACCCTAAAATTAACTGGACGATTCATAGTCTGGTGTTTGCTTGAATGTTCTAGATTTCTGTCGAATACACTTCGGTTATGCAACTTGCGTGTTTGACGGGTTGCCTGATAGTTCATAACATTATTTTCGGAAAAAAGTATAGAAAAATTATAAAGGCGCGAATCAGGTAACAAATTAAAGGCGCACCGGCTCACTACAGTGGTGCGCGAGTGGGTTCCTATATAAACAAATTGATAAATTCTAAAAAGTAATGGGGATGTTAAATTTATGAAGCTATAATACTATAAACGTTTACCCTGAAAGGCTTTTAGTACTGTCTCAATTAATAGGCACCAGCTCTTCTGGTCTAGGGTATGTTCCTCTGGAAGACAAGTTTTGTAAAGTGATCTTGCTTATGTCGTCCTTTTCGTGAAATGGAGTTCTTTTTACAACAATCTATAATCTAACAAAGAAACAAACACCTTCGCCTTATTACGTCACCCAATTCTTTCTAACCACAATAGTTATGACGTTATCCCTGTAAACAGGTACAAAAAATGCTTAAATTACATAATGGAAATAAACGAATGACCTATTACCTACTTAACACTGGCAAACCTTCTAAGAAGATACTGCACCCAGTGCTAAACAAGAAAGTTTCCAATTAAGTATTAATGAATAATATTGCCCGGCATGGGGAAAGTAATTCGAGCATAGGGAACGAAAATCAAAATAATAAATTGTTGGATATTTTGCAAAAAGAAAGCCAGTGACCGGTTTCACTGTTCTTGCAGATCATCAAACGGGCGCATCTCTTTTTGCAAAACAACCAACTAAGTTCTGGGATTATACACAAATCAAGGTCTATTTATAATATAATGTTTCTCATGCGCCTTGATTTGTGTATAATTCCAGAACTTGGTTGTTTTGCAAAAAGAGATGCGCCCGTCTGGTGATCTGCAAGAACAGTGAAACAGGTCACGGGCTTTTCTTTTTGCAAAATAACCAACAATTTTGTATTGATTTTCGTTCCCTATGATTGAATCACTTCCCCATTCCAGGCAAAATTATTCATTAATATTAAACTACATAAATAAATTCACTTTTGATTGATCATAACATTATTCTTGTAAATGGGTTATTTGAAATTCTAAATTACTCAAATACACTCAATTTTGAATTTATCATCATTTTCGAATAACCAACCTAGTAATTTACTCTAGTGCTCGATCCTTTTAAAGCGAATTTCAATATCAAGTGTATTGCGTCTAATAAATTAAATACTAAAATCTACAATCATGATGGACGTTTTATACTGTGATCATTGTTTTATCAATATCAATTCACAAATGCCACCACAATAAAAAATATTTACTAGAATAACATAGTTTTCTGTCTTTTTGGGTAATTTTTAAATGAAACCTCTCTGGACTAGGCTTGAGTCCGCAATATGAAAGGTAATCGAATTCCAACTATGTTGTTGACAACATCTATTCAACCTGTTTTCGTATGCCAGGGTCGTCTGCATTGAAGTCTGCAGATATCACCACACAGGAATCATTTGCTCTAACTATTAGCCAAATCTGTTCCATTTTACAATCCCACCCCCAACATACTTTCTGCTCACCGGTTCACGTGTAATTCTTTCTTCTTTTCCGTTGACCGTCTAGCTCTCGTTCTTTCCTCCACTTGATGCTTTTGATGTATATGTCATTGCTTCTATGGTTAATCATATCAAGCTTATGTTATATCACGTGAAAAACGCACGTTTCCCTGTGAATTGATCGAGTTTCTTATGTTAGTAGTCTGTGAGTTGTTGCATTGTATACATTTAACATTGTATTATATTTTATTATTATGTTTGGTGAAATCATTTATAACCTGATATTTTATTAATTCCACTTAGGCCATCGGTGTATCTGTATCTGTGTCTAAGTAATTTAGTTATATTGTAACAAAGTTACTTTTTCTAATCTGGGTACATTGTAAACGGTAGCTGCAATTGTTTCGGTGTACCTTTAAATTGAATAATTTCTAATGAGAGTTGTAAAAAGCTTCTCCAGCTATTATGTAATTATATGAAGACATGAATATTGACAATCCAACTGTTATTTAATCGGTAATTATCCTGAAACCTTTTTATTAATAACATAATTACGTTATAGAATTTACTGTTGCCCTAGGTATGTATAGACACAACTATCTATGATAATACGCATACTTGCGTCCTTGTTTTGAATTCGTAATGCTAGTTACCTTTCGGGCTTTGAGAGCGGTCTTTTTAAAAACTTCTTCCAAAACTTATAACAATTTTTATTATTCAAACAGATATTAAATATGGAATTTTAACCAACTGCATTTAATATTCTAAGTCAAAATAAAATAATAATTGAATTAATACTAGGGCGAGTAGCCTAAGTAAACGGCAATGTTAAAGCTGAAATATTGTAGACTGACTGACGGTCTTGGGTCTGCCGGGGTATTTATGTTGTCCCTGCTCCTCACATGTCTGTGGGAACTTGCAGAGCTCATGTCTGCTTATTTCTTAACTCTATTCGTTATACAATGTAACAATCTTAATCTCTAAGTAATTGCAGTTTCTTAATCGTCTGTGACCTGCACCTGCAGTATCACTTACTGTCTGGAATACAATGTATTGCATCCGTTTTCACAACTTGCTTGTGAGCTTTCAATAACCTCTCTGGTTTATCCTTGAATTTACATTGTTGCATATACTTGAGTTTCTTTAACAATTTCTAATAATTCCTAATAAATTCTCTTTTGTTATAGATATATAGATTGGGGGATACATAACTTGCGTAATATTAAAATTTGTTTTCCATTCTGCGATATTTTACATTAGTCATTAACCTGAGTTACGTTCAAATATGTATTGTACAAAAAGTAAAGGGTACATCTGTATTTATTCTGCCCTTTTAAAAGTAATCTTTTTCTTTCCTATGTGGTTTATATCTCAAGCAGCGCGAATGCGTTACGTACAACCTCTTTGCGCATTACTGACGAGATTTGACAGAAATGCAAAGAAAACAACATATTGTTCATATTATTATCATCAAACTAACCATGTTAGCCTTTAGGAATGGATAACGGAGTATAGATTAAAATAGGAAACTTTTCCAAAATCTAAGTTTCCTCTTCTTACTAAAAAATACAAATTCTTTTTCTAGCTAACACATAAAATCTGATTTTAATGGTGTTGAAGTTATTCTCTTGGTCCTAAACAAGTTTTAAAAAAATGCACAGAGAATCAATAAGATTTCAAGAAGAGCTACAGAAATCCTTCATCGTTGATTATTTAACGGATTTCTAAACGAACAAATAGTCTGAACCAAAAATCGAAACAAGAAGCATGAGATCAACCTGAGCAGATCTGTCGAGTAGAGGGTGTAAAGATAAGCTGTATTAATCAGAATCACAATCTTCCATTATTGAACAAGACATTCAGGACAATATTGTTCAACCCGATAAAAAATCGAATTAGATTTTTTGAAGACTACAAAATTCAAACCTTTAAATATTACGCACTTAAAATAATTCAAAAAATTGGTGAAGATTACAACTTTGATTATATAACTAAGTTGTTAAAAATGAAAAAACCTTTAAAAGAAAAATATTTTTATTTCATTGAAGTACCCAATAAAAGTTTGATACTGTAACAATGACACCGAACGAGTTGGAATTGAAAGAGATAAACCCATTCAATGTGCACTAGCCAATTTGCTGCGTATAGCTTGTCGCTGATTCATAAACACAACATACCAAATTCTTATTTGAAAACAATTACAAAAAATATGCAGCTATATCAAACTATATACTTGATTTATTAGCTACAAACTAGATAATAAATATTGCTCATAACACTGTGCAGCCATTAAACGAACATGATTGTTTGACGCATACCAGGGTGTATTTAAAGAACCGATAAAAGATGAACAAAAGAGGTGATTCGAATAATTTCTAAAAGGCTTTACAGATTTCTAGAAGCTATGTTAGGTCAGTATATAAACCATACGATCCGACGGTTAGAGTAGTCTAAGTATTAATCCTCAAGTAATATGGAATAAATTATTGGATGGTTTGTTATAATAAGTACGTTTAGTATTTACATAAATTAAGATATAACACTTCAAATAGTTAGTGCTTGTGCAGATACATCACGCAGTGGAATATACGATATTACTAAATATAGTACATTTGCCGTATTAAAAATTACCTTAGGGTGGCAAATATTGTAACTATTATCAATGATTTATATATTGTTATTTGAATATGTGAAGGGTTTCTATAAATATTTGTAAATAATCAAACTTATATAGGGCCGAATAAAGAACTGTAAATTAAAGTTCGTTACATTACAATCATATATTCTATCTTATTATTGTTAGAACCAATTTTTTGACGTAAAGATGGATTTGTATTTACAAATAGACCAGATTGATTATTGGCAAAATATAATTTTGGAAATGTAAAAACCGCTTTTTTATTTAATTTTTGCATATTTGAAAAACAAAAATACGAGTCTTATGTAAAAATGTAGAAATTGAAGCTTAGATGTTATTTTGTATTCACTTTTATTTTTGACTAGCTCCAGAAGTCGGCTTCACCGGCTACTTCTTTGTGTTTTGTTTTTGTTTTAATTTTTGTATGGCATTCCTGGGTATATGCAAATGAGAATGGATAGGCTGAAATTTTGAAAACGACCCCTGGACGTCCAAAATACTGTTCGTAAGAGAAGAAAGCATTCTTAAAAAATAATAATGATAATATTTTGGCTGCCCAGGGCATTTTCAAACATTCAACCTGTCTATTCTCATCTACATACACACGGGAACGCGATACAAACAAGAATTCGAATTATAAGTAATGCACAAAAGAGTTACAGCGCCGGCACAGAAGAAAATGTTCCTCAAAGACTTGTCCAATATACAGAAATGCCCACAGACACCAAAATAGAAAATTTTCAAAAATTTAACTTTCCCATTCTCATCTACACACACCCAGGAACACAAAGAACAAAGAACAGTATACAAAAAAGTTACAGCGCCCCCACGGAAGAATCAATCTTATAAAGAATATTTTTCCTTTGCGGGCGTTGTAACTTTTTTGTGTTTTGTTTTTGATCTAATTTGTATCGTATTCTTGGATGTATGTGGATGAAAATGGACGGGCTGAATTTTGAACAACACTCACTTGGCAGCCAAACTACTGTTTCGCGCAGAAGAAAGCATTCTTAAAAAATAATAAAAGTACAGTATTTTGACTGCAAAAGGCATTTTTAAAAATTCGGGCTGTCCATTCTCATTTGCACACACCCACGAAAACGATACAAAAAGAATTAGAACAATAAACAATACACAAAGGTTGCAGTGCCCGTTCAGAAATCGTTCTAATTATATTGATTAGGATTAAGAATTTTTTATTTTAATAAAATTGTTTATTAAAAAGTTTGTGGTATTCTGGTTGACTGGGGTCACCTTGTCAATGCCTGGTAGTAACATAGATAACATTTGTTTATTTACAAGTTAAAATACTGTTATGAACTTATTATACATTAAATGTTGAAGGTATGAAACGCACAAAGAAAATATTTACAAATGTCTTTATGTGCTGAGACTTACCCCACATACACAAGTAAGAAAAAAAAAGTTCTTTTACGTGATTAAAATAGAGTGAATAATAATACTTACGCTCCTGTATAATTCTTTAATGAAATAATTTTTAGTTAATGTATAAAAGAAATAATGAAACAAACTCGTATGACTAATTACTAAATCGGTTCTACACCACTTAACGGATCTAATGAACGCTAATAGCGAAATGGTTGATATTAATAATTATTATCCTTAAATAAACTAAGTCCGAATATCTAAACATAACGTAAGTGAACTCCTGTAATCAAATATACTGACACTCACAACCGGTTCACTACTTTCCTTGTACACGTGCACTCTCTGAAATGATAAAAGTTCGACTATTCATGCGACGGAGCGCGTTCGGTGGACTCCTACTTCAGGCGGCTCCGTGGCGTAGTGGTATGTGTGTGACTACTACGCCCAAGGTCCCGGGTTCGAATCCCGACACGGTCCGCTTGAAAAATGTTAGGCGAGCATTTTTCGCAAAAATACACCCTCGTTCGGATGAGAGGTAAAATGGAGGTCCCGTGTGTGAGTGTTGTCACGCACGTTAAAGATCCCTACCTTGCTTGAAACAGCAAGGATTCGGCAAAATTCAAAATTTTCCAGGTAAAAAAAACTCGCTTCCTGGCCAATGTAGTACCTTCGGGTGGAGCATTGGAAAATCACATGTAATGTAATGTATGGACTCCTACTTCAGGCGGCTCCGTGCCGTAGTGGTATGTGTGTGACTACTACGCCCAAGGTCCCGGGTTCGAATCCCGACACGGTCCGCTTGAAAATGTTAGGCGAGCATTTTCACAAAAATACACCCTCGTTCGGATGAGAGGTAAAATGGAGGTCCCGTGTGTGAGTGTTGTCACGCACGTTAAAGATCCCTACCTTGCTTGGAATAGCAAGGGTTCGGCAAAATTCAAAATTTTCCAGGTAAAAAAAACTCGCTTCCTGGCCAATGTAGTACCTTCGGGTGGAGCATTGGAAAATCACATGTAATGTAATGTATGGACTCCTACTTCAGGCGGCTCCGTGCCGTAGTGGTATGTGTGTGACTACTACGCCCAAGGTCCCGGGTTCGAATCCCGACACGGTCCGCTTGAAAAATGTTAGGCGAGCATTTTTCACAAAAATACACCCTCGTTCGGATGAGAGGTAAAATGGAGGTCCCGTGTGTGAGTGTTGTCACGCACGTTAAAGATCCCTACCTTGCTTGGAATAGCAAGGGTTCGGCAAAATTCAAAATTTTCCAGGTAAAAAAAACTCGCTTCCTGGCCAATGTAGTACCTTCGGGTGGAGCATTGGAAAATCACATGTAAGGACTCCTACTTCAGCGTCGCCCGTGGATCAATGTAGTAAGCGTAAGACTACGGATCCCAAGATCGTGGGTTCGAATCCTGACACGGCCAACTGCTTGAAAAATGGCAAATGAGCATTTTTCACAAATATTACGCCCTCGTTCGGATGAGAGGTTAAATGGAGGTCCCGTGTGTGAGTGTTGTCACGCACGTTAAGGATCCCTACCTTGCCTGGAACGGCAAGGGTTGGGCAAAATTCTGAATTTACAGGCAACAAAAAACTCGCCTCCTGGCCAATGTAGTACCTTCGGGTGGAGCATTGGAAATGTAAATGAACGGACTCCTACTTCAGCGTCGCCGTGGATCAATGTAGTAAGCGAAAGACTACGGATCCCAAGGTCGTGGGTTCGAATCCCGACACGGCCAACTGCCTGAAAAATGGCAAGTGAGCATTTTTCACAAATATTACGCCCTCGTTCGGATGAGAGGTTAAATGGAGGTCCCGTGTATGAGTGTTGTCACGCACGTTAAAGATCCCTACCTTACCTGGAATGGTAAGGGTTCGGTAAAATTCTAAATTTCCAGGCAACAAAAAACTCGCATCCTGGCCAAAGTAGTACCTTCGGGTGGAGCATTAGAAATGTAAATGCACGGACCCCTACTTCAGGCGGCTCCGTGGCGTAGTTGGTATATGTGTGGCTACTACGCTCAAGGTCCCGGGTTCGAATCCCGACAAGGTCCGCTTGAAAAATGTTAGGCGAGCATTTTTCACAAAAATACACCCTCGTTCCGATGAAAGGTAAAATGGAGGTCCCGTGTGTAAGTGTTGTCACGCACATTAAAAATCCCCGCCTTGCTTGAAACAGCAAGGGTTCGGCAAAATTTCAAATTTTCCAGGTAAAAAAAAACTCGCTTCCTGGCCAATGTAGTACCTTCCGGCGGAGCATTGGAAAATCACATGTAAGGACCCCCTACTTCACGCAAACCACAGCTATCTATGAGTCCGGTTAATTGCACCTTAATACTTCGAATGATGTCGACATGCACACATACCAATGATAATAATAATTAGGATCGATTCTTCCTTACATAGTAGACAAACTGCCCATCGAGGAAGATTCAGAAAGTATCTCCACTAGATTGGCTCGTTAAACACAAATTTCGTTTGCACTTGCATTATTAAAACGCACTTGCTTACTGTTTAGTCGTACTCCTCTCATTGAACTGCTAACTGAGTGTCACGCTTCGTTGTCCCCTTTCTACCACCACCCTCGCTTAGCGTCACCTAATAATACCTAACTACACTCGCAGAGTTTTTGGGGCTAGATTAAAACAGGTCACTACTACTATACCACACATATCTTATACTAACACGCAACCAAAATAAAACCCAGACTAAGCAAGAATGGTTCAAAACTAATATTAAAAGGAATATTAAAATACAACAACTACTAGCTTGGCACAGTTCGTAATTAAATTGTAAATGCCTTTAACACTAAAAGTGAAAGTATTCAGCACTTTAGTTTGTAAAGTAGCGGCATATAGTAAGTTTTTATGTTAAGTAATTGATCTCACGACGTGGATTTGGGTCTGGTGTTGTGTAGGTGAAGATGTACATCCTACATATGGGTATCCCTAGCCCAGGACACGTTAAGCGCAATGCGGCACCTCATGGCAAAGTTTAGCGTCGGATCTACATGGTCCCGGTACCTAGCGACTCGTGAACGGACGCTGGCATACGGACGGCTTTCTTGATTAGTAGAAATGATGGCGGAATGTTTCAAATCCTGGCGTGCTTGTTGGTGCCTCGTACTCTAGGAGCTGATATTGTAGCAGTGATGGTTTCGAAGTGAATCTGTCTAAGTTTTTATAGCGGGGTCCGTGCCGTAGTGTTTTCTTCATTTTAGCCCATTAGCTTTGGTGGTTGCAATGAGATAAGCTGAAGAAAAACCGTTAGTGCATTAGGAGCTTGATAGCTTTCATTTTGCACTATTCTTAATCTTCATCCAAAAAAGTTATTGCATTTTATCCGCAACGTCAATCACTGCATAACCCTGAACATAATTCATTACACCTCAAATTTGGTTGCAAGTATTGCCATCACGGGTAGAGCTAACAAAGCAACAATAGCCATGGGCTTAACTGCTTATTCACTGTAGCCAAATGCATCCTCCGCTCGTCTTTAGGAGGTCACGGTTGCGTTGTTGTAGTTTCTCCTATGTTTCCAAATTCTGAAGACAAAGTAAGTGCACCTACACTTTTGCAGAACAGAAATGTTTTTTAGATAATTAAGAAAAAGGAACTACAATAGGAAGGGAATACTTTGACGAAAATAACGCGCAAACGCGTTTGATACTGTTCAATAGATGGTGTGTAGTCAAGTCCTTTGTTTTAAAATGCCTCCTTTCCACGAGCTTATTGATATGCCTTCCATACAACGTTTCTCATGGATAGTCGCGCTCACCACGCCACATTCCTTTTCCTGATAAATGCGTGCTTATGCGGAACTCGGGCAATAAATTATGGAGCTATTGTCTTCTAGTTCGTGGGAAGCTATACTTTACACGTAAGAACTTAAATTAAGAATGGTAAAAAAGCTTTCCCTTGCTGGATTTTAATTCCAATATTAAAATAAAATTTGATGCAGCCAAAGGCGCAACAAAGTTCGGTGACTTTCTTAAAAAGAGAACAGAGGAAGTGATTTTCTCTAGCTTTTGGAGCTCTTTTTATACTGGGATTTGGTTATAATGTACATTCGGATGGTTTTATTTATATTCAAGGAGTGTTGGACGAATTCATTATTGGTTGAGGGGTGTTTTAAGCGTGCAGGCTATTTACTTGCGCGCTTATTGGTCAGTTGCTTCAAAGTCTGGTTGGTTGCATACTCGTTTGTATCTTACAACATTTAGGAAAAGTTTTGTAGAATAATTTTTAAAAGCCGAAATTATGTCTGAATTTTATCCAAAAGTCTTAAGTCGATTACGTGTAGTTTCAAAAAGGTATCTGTACTTACTTCATCTGGTAGGACAATTTAGGATACCCTTTTGAAAACAAAATAGTTCTAGTTTTACAAAAAACAAAATTAGTTCTGCAAAAATTCGGTTTTTTGTGTATAAAAATAGTTTCAAAAATTCAATTTAAGCGACTTACAACAAAAGGAGAATGAACACTGTCCAACCTGAAAAATATGCTTCAAATATTTGTAAATAAAATACCTGGTCTAGTTTTAGTTAATAAACAAAACAGATAAAACATTAAACCTTTCTGAACCTATCTTATCCTTATCACTGCATTAAGGAATATAAATCCAATAAACAAATTGCTTTATAAATGATACATGTGTAGTATTTTTTATAAATCTGTCTTTGTTCTAGAGTGCCAACGCAAATGAAACGGATATTAAGTTTTCCAAAGGTCTCAATACTAATTCAGGTATGTTGCAAATTTATATAAAAACTACATTAAAAAATTAGTATTTTACCATTCTAGCTTCAACTGTAGAAAATACGAAGTCCGACAATCTTATTCACGATGATGGATACGAAATTCAACATTCTAATAATTTTACAAAAAATAATTTTTCAAATACAGGTTGGTAAAAGCTTACATATTTTTTTAGAAAAGAGTCCGCCCATTTATTGAGTGTTAATCGTGGAGAGAGAAAATTATTTTATCTAATATTGAAATAGCCCTTTTTACATAAGTCTCAAGTTTTTTCAAATCAATAAATATTCAATCGTGTAATCAATAAATACGCAATAGAATAAACCACTATCTAGCGTTGGGCACGATTAAACTAAATAAAATACAATACGCACTAGATATAGATATTTGATGTCACAATTTGTGGGATTTACAGGTTTTTTCATGTAAGAAAAACGTAGTGTCACATCAGCACGCGCTTCTTGACGAAAGTTCTTAGGCACACCCAGTATCTCAGTTATTTTGATTTTTTTTTATTTATTAACAAGTTGACGGTTAGGTCGTGGTGTGTCAAACTGGCACTCTGGGCTATAATATTTTTCCGTGGTATTCTTACTTATTTAGTCGTATATGGTCGCGCAAAATTTACTAAAACCAGTTTTGAATTAAAACTTACAGGTTACGTACAGAAACATTTAGCGGCCCCCCATAGGAACCGATATTACCCACGAGAGAAGCTTCTCCGATATTTTTGCCAAGCAATCCGAAGGGACCATTGAGTTGTATTGATAAATATTTAGGTCCACTTCCAACGCCCACCAACAATAAAAATATAAATGTTTACCTACATCAATCGTTTGTGCATCGTTGGTGCACAAATGTGCATAGTATACACACGTTTGTGCACTCTCCCATTCGGATATATAGAGAAAATTAACCGGGGGCACTGTAGAAACGAGAGCGCCGCAAAACAATTTAAGATTTTTTAAGTCGCAATCGTTTGTACATCGTAGGTGCACAAATACCCATACTATACGAACGTTTGTGCAGTTTTCCATTCTAAGATATAGAGAAATTAATTTGGTGGAAACTACAGTCCCCATAAAATTTTTCTCGGCGTTTTTAGAGGTAATCGTTTGTGAATCGTAGATGCACAAATGAGTAGTACGAACGTTTGTGCACTTTTCAATACTAAGATATGCCGAAATTAATTTTGTGCGTTCTCTATACTAAAACATTAGGAAAATGATTTGCGGAGGCAGCCGAAGTGATAGCTCCCTTACAAAAAATTGCTTCTTGCTCTTTAGGTACAATTATTCGTTTAGGGTTGAAGCGTTTGTAGACTTTTTCAAACTATGATATATAAAAATAATTATAAAGTAGGCTGTCAACGCTGCAGGGTCCATCAAAGGAATCCTCTGGTTTTTTACAAAAATTTGTATGTCCATGGAAATGTATAAATATGCAAGACCCTCAACAATTGTAACTAAACATTTATTTAAAGGACATGTTTGTTTGTACGACACATATTTATATATATGATTGACAAAAATGCCGGACGTAATTGAAAGTTAGGTTTATGTATAGCTGTGTACACGATTTAAATTTGTAAATTTCCCAATTGTCGTCATCGGTCTCGGTGGAGTAATTGGTAAACGCATGGTTCCGGCAAAACCAGGATACAGGTTCAAGTCTTGTCCAAGACCTTATATTTCCCATCTTTCAATTATTAGCTCGATTTGAAATGATCATTTGGGTTTTGCATAAAAGTCTAAGTCATTATTTCATTTTATTCACTGTAATATATATATATATATATATATATATATATATATATATATATATATATATATATATACATATTGATGTGATAATGAAGTCACGAGAAGTCATTTAACGCCAAATTATATGAAAAACCCACCCACAAAAAAAAAGAAAAAAAATTAAAATGTCCACATATTTAATTTTTCTATTCTTTAAAAATATAAGCGTATTTCATTAACACATAAAAAGGAATCCTTATTAAATTCCGTGTGTTGCATTTATTGCAGAGTGTGAAAAAATCGTAAACTTAAAAAGCCCAATTGTTAAATTAATCCATTGCAGGCGTGTGTGTGAATTACTTAAACAAGTTTTTATTTTAAGGCTATAAATACAAAAGCCCTTCAATTTCATTGTCAAAATAATTACTCTTGAATGATGCCTTGTACAGATAATTATTCTATACTAAGTAAAAACAAGTTTTAGTTTTTAAAATATACACGTTATTTATTATTTATTACTTAATATACTGAATTACTAAAAGGTAAATTGCATTTACAATCATTAAGAATACAATTGTAAGCTTTAATTAATTACGCAATTGACTTCCGTGAGTAGATAGGACATTTAAAACAAAAATGCATTAATTCTTCTTAAACATAATCTTTAATCCTTTAAATAAAACGTATTAATTCCAGAAGATTTGACATTTAAGTTATTTCCGTCGAGAGAATTCGATAAATAAATCATCTGTAAATAGTTAATTTTTCCTGTAAATAAATGAACGCTCCGATTCAAAGCAACACACGACTATTAAAAAACCATAAAAGATAAAATAAGAACAATTTAGTAGCGTTACGTATTACAAAGAAGGAGACCACGCCCATTAACTTCGTGCACTTGAAAAGAATGGACGACGCTTCAAGAGAGTCATAAATCATATCAACCGTAACAGCCTTACAAATATTAAATGCGACATCCTCGTAAATATTACATCAGTCAAAATGCCTAATCTTTCGAAATAGATCTAGAATCAGATGTTAAAGATGACGTAGGTGGAATTTTTGTATATAACCAAGAACTAAATTAGAACGTGTCATTAAGATTCATTCGACATTCAGTATTCGACATTCAGATAGAATTCTTTTCACGACATCAAACACGTAAGATTCAAGCGAAGTTGCATGCTTTAAATTATTTTACAACATGAAACTTATACGTTTAGAGTAGAATGAAATCTATTTCATTGGCGTTCAACAAGTAGCATAGAAGTTATGAAACGTAATTATTTGATGAAGTATAAGAGAGATTTATCACAATAGTATGAATAATCTTGGTAGAAGATCACAACTGATTATTCTAATCAATCAACAATAAACGTACTTTTTAAACTATTAACGCAATTTGAGATGGAACCAGAAAGTACTTAATGCCATTAATTACGATAGAGAATGAAAATAAGATTTTATAACAATCGCAAGTATAAATTTTTGTTTGTTTTATAACTAATAAAAATATTCAAATACTTGTAACATAAACTAGAATAAGTTCATAATCTTATATAAAAGTATTTGTGAAGGTGATAATTTCTAGCAAAAATTTTGAGGTCACAGTTTGAAACATTTTGAACTTTCCTCAATTATTTGCGCAGCGTCATTGGCCAATTATACTCACGAACGGGGTTAATAAAAGATAGGCCAATTATCCACATTTAATTAAAGAGGATTTTAAACCTGTTAACAAAAACTATATATGGATTATTTTAATAAATAAGTAACGTTTAGGAATAATTTTCTGTATGAACTTAAACTGTAAACTGTTTTTTCTTTTGTATGAGAGAAACACGTTTTTGAATGCATAGATGTATCTTGATATTTCGGTGTTTCATTTTATTTTCGTAAATTAAAAAGCATAATTTCTGTAGAGCTAGCTGGGCAACGAAATGGAAAGTAAAATAGTAATTATATATTTTCCATTGCCTTGTCATTAATAAAATTCGTTGTACCCAAGTCACAGCATTAATATACAGCAATAAACTTTTGCTTCATTTTTCAGAGTTTAAGGTCCAATTAAAATAATTACTATTGTATTTTTTATTTCATAGTTCCAAACGTTTCAACCGCTTTTATTCGATCGTCCTCAATAGCTTAACACTTAAATTTTGACGTGGGGAAGTTAACCCTAAGTCCAAAATTCAAGTGTGTTATAAAATTAAGCTTTAAGATTTTTACATGTATAATTAATTGACGATGTACAATATGTATTGTAAAGGTTTCGAATCAAATATTCATACTGTTTTAAACTGATCTTCGTTTAAGGTAAGCAAAACTATATAATATGAGTATCATTATTTTAGTGTTTAATTATTTGTAGAAAATCCATTGAGAAAGGTCGGACAAAAGCAGCTGAAAAGAAGTCAAATAGTTAATATTATTTGGTAGGCAACGCGCCGCCGCCTGTGATCAAAGTAAATTATACCCAACTTTAGAAGGGTGTTCCATTTGAAATAAGCGACTTAATGGCATTAATTGTTTAATAAACGGAGAACGATGCAATGAACACCCTGTATATTATTTTCATAACTAGTGTTATGTTTCCATTAACTACAAGTTTATACTATTCTCCTACAAAAGTTAAATGTTCAGCATCATCTAAATCATGGTGTTACAAAAATTTTTAATGAATCATGCGATTTTGAAAAAAGTTGAATATCTCAACAACTATGAGATTTAGGTATAGGTAATCCTGATAAAAGTTACCTTAGTTTGATACGAGAAATCAGAATTTGTAATAAAATACTGGGTGTTCCATTTAAAAAAACATAACTTTGGTATATAACTTTTTTATTGAACACCCTGTATAACACTAATTAATTTTACGTTGTAGCCATTTTGAATATACATAACATTTATTTGAAAGTTTTTTCGCTAAACGTTACCATTAAGCAGTAATCGAGCGTTTCGTATGCGTTGGGACACCCTGTATATATATATATATATATATATATATATATATATATATATATATATATATTGCCGTGGAACTCTAATTTATGCTCTGGTACTATTAAAAAAAAAAACATTCGAGTCCCACGGATTGGGCGTCATAAATTGCCGTGGAACTTAGCTTTTAAAACCTTTTAACATCGCCAGTGTCAAAAAAAATATATATAATTTTCACCAAATTTTTCTTACCCGGATTCTGCTTCATCAAATTAATTTCTCAGCAACTTCTCTGGCTAGCTCAGCTGTGCCTCCTCTCGGATACCTAAATTTACTATCATTCTCTTAACCATTCACACACCATTCAATAAGATCACAAAATAATACAACAATCATACAGTATTTATTTACCACTATTTACAATTAATAATTCATAGTTATGTACAGTTCGGTGCTCTAGTTACACCTCAATGAATGCTATCTTTGTAAAGTCCTTGTTTTTAAAATTATAATTTCAAACACAACAGGAGTAAATGGGCCCCAAATAATACCTTATCTTTATTTATTACTACACACTGGAGTATGGTAAGCTCATGATAACCCAGTTTATTAATGTATGCTTTCCACTTTGCATACTATTACTACAAACTCAATAAACCCATGTACTCTTAACAATTAAATTTAAAATTCATCATGAAATTTAATAAGCGTTACGTACACCTTTTGTTTTAAATTCAAAATACCATAATAATAGTCAGTTATACGTATCTTTTTTAATACGTTAAACAACCAAAAATAACCATCAACGTTCACTCACACATCACAAATAATTTCAACAGTTTATCAACAAAAACAGCAAATTCAAATGAGTTACCTGGAAAATGCGTCAAGAGTCAATTTCCGTTAAAGATGCTTTGTTCCTGATCCCCTCGGCTTCGTGATTATGCGCGCTGCTCCACCAGCTATTTATAGATTGTAATATTTACATAATCAACCGTCCGTCGTGGAAATGTGAAGACCAGTCAAGACGGTTAATTAAGGCCAGGCAGACTAACTCAGCGGCGTAGGTCGTGGTTCAAACTAATAGCTAAAACCTTGCTTGTACTTACCAATTATGCAATATAAATATATATCATCAATATATACATAAACAATTTATAATCAACATGGGCGCCAATCAGCGGAAAGGCACTGATACCTAATAGAAGCAATCATAAAATAAAACTTCGTAGTCTAGAAAAAGGAATAACCTTTTATTAAACCATCAACGGTCAGAAAAATTATAAACAAACAAATAAATGAACAGTTGAACTCAAAATGAAATAAGGCCTACAAGGCCCACTATTCCGAAATAAAGTAAAAGGTAATTCTATCTAACATAATTGTTTTACAGGGACGTGCACGTCGTCAACATATACCTAATCTTTAGTCTAACTATGATTAACATAAGACATTTAATTAAATTAACAAAAGTACTTGAAACACAACAAGGCATTACTGTCGTTTCAACAAGGTATCACGTATGTACAAATAAGTCGAGGGATTTCATGGGTTGAAACCGCCGTCTCTCTTCAATAATAATTTCAGGAACACGCAAAACGTAATTTAATGTCAATTATAATCCGCATGAAACCAGACCGGCCTTGAGCTCGCAACAACTGCCCCCTTACTCAATGGACGAACACATCCGCACCCCGTCGTTAGCGTCTATAAGTAAAACTAACATATATTTCCGCGAGCAAAAGGTAAATATAATATAACTTGTCTATAGCAATTAAACTTTACAACAACCGCAAAAGTTAGAAACGCAAGTCCGAAAAAGCTTTCATTGCTGAGCTATTAACAAATGTTAGTTAGCACACCGTCGTTAGCGTCTATGTAAAATTAAAAGTAGTCCTTCCTTACAAATCAATAATACGCTACAAAAAGTGATGTAGAATCGAAATCAAATTTACAGCAAAGTGTTGCTTTGCATTATCAAATAAATGTCCTTCAAACAAAATAATAATATTCACGTGTTCTAAGCAACACACAAACACGTCTTCACGCGAAGACCACACACCGAAAAAAAGCCCAGAATCATTGCCTGTTCCTCACACCTCCAACCACATCCCCCAAAACTCCGAATGAACTCGCCCGGCCCTGCGGTCGCGGCCGCACCATGTGTTGAAATATCAAGAACTAAACCCTCTCAATACATTGTAATGCGAATGTTATGCGATCACAGGAACCGTAAACGTAAAACTCAATGCTTTCATTAAGATGTAAGCTTTTAAAAATATAGAAGCGTTCGCTTGTGTTGAATAATTCCACCACAGTCTATGCAGGCTTTGTAGCACGTACATATAATTCAACCACGGTTCGTGAAGTAAAAAGGTAATAATTAAAATTATGTCAACTGATAATAATATAAGTATTGGTACGCAGTAGCGTAATATTATATAAGAAATAATGATAAAATATATGCTTAACAAAGCGATTGAAAATCGGGTTGTTACAAGATGAAAACTCAGTTTAAGCTGAGCTTTGTGCTACCCATTAACATCAATTCCAACATCCAAATCCATGTATATTACACTTGTTTATTATTGCATTATTAATTTACGAGCTTGTTAAAGTATTCATTGGACCTCAGTTAAATTTACATCACTCGCCACTAATCGCGTCACTAACTATAAGGCCACAAACAATCTAATACTATTTTATTGAATTTTAGAAATTTTTAATACTCACAAGCCTCGTTAGTTGATTATTATACGTCGTTAAGCGATGCGAAATTAAAAAGAGCCCTATTAATTTTCTTCCCGTATTTATACAATAAAACCAGGCTCCCTTGGCCACACTTTACGTGAAGTACCTAATCTGAAATTAATAATTCCGCAAATTTTGTATAACCGTTTTAAAACTTCTAGAAATAGTCAACACGCTATATCATACAAACTATCTCATTCACCTGTCGCGTGTTGGTCTGTTCTAAAACTATCTATTTCGACCAATAATACAGTTCAGTGACGTCACAAGACTCCGCCTGTAATATCTTTATTCCTGTCTTATGCATATTTGATGTCGCGTTCTAACCTTTACTTGAGTTGTAGAAAATCGATATTGCTGCCCGCGTCTTATGGACTCCACGTGGTTCGAATACGTGCGTACTAAAGCGAATGCTTTTCTACCCTTCTCATTCTGTAGCATATTATTGATTGTGCATCCTTTCTGCTCTTTAAGAAACTTTTGTTAGCGTTTATGCGAAACCACTGACGGTTGAACAATATTTCCTTGAAGCTTGCCTTATTACGCTCACAAATAAGCAGAAGATGACCTTTCCAACATGCAGGTGGGCCTAATTAATGATCATTTAGAATAACAGTTCTTGGAGCTCACGTTTTACAGTATTCTATACAACCGACGTCTGTTTGTTTGTTAAGAAAGCTTTTTGCCTTGGGATTATTGAATTTACATGCTCTGATGCGTTTTCTGACGTTATTACCCGTTGAGTTAAACTAACTAACATTAATTATGCATTTCTATTGGCTTATACAACTGATTTTCTTTATGAATCTATTACCTTTTAATCCCTAATTATAACAATACGTCAATGCTTGATAATTTAAATTAAATAAATAAAGTCAATTTTGCGCGTATATAGATGGTTCCTTTCTCTACACAGCGTGTTTGAAATTGCATTGTTTATCCCCAAATTTAACCATTTAAATCCACTACAATATATATATATATATATATATATATATGTGTGTGTGTGTGTGTGTGTGTGTGTGTGTGTGTGTGCGTGCGTGTGTGTGTGTGTGTGGGTGTGAGTGTGTGTCTCTGTGTGCGCGTGCGTGCATGCCCGACTGTGTGTGTATGTATACATATATGTATACATATATACTGCCTGTCCTTTAAAAGCTGCTTACGGTTGTGCTTTCTATTGAATTCTGTACTGCTCGCCCCTAAATGTTTACTATACAGCTTACGTACTATTTGAAATAGAAATGGAACACGCCCAAACTTCTAACTAATAAATTAATTAAATATATTTTATTTACAAAACCACAACTTTTAAATGTCTCAGGGTGACTTTTATGTCTCAAAACGCTATTTTATTGGCTGAGAGTTTAGTTACCAACAAAACACCTTCTCAACTTTGAACTTAATCGCGTCGTCTCTTATAAATTTTGAATACCTCGCAAACAATGTAAAATAAGTAGTGCGTTATAGAATCTTAAGGTACTTGACGTTTAACCTTAATTTTAATGTTACTATACAATACAAACCTTGGTAAAATAAAAAAATTGAATACTATTTAGGTTCTACAGTATAAAATTCAATATCAAATATATACCTGGACTTCCTGTGGTGGATGTAGTCCTTACGCCTTGGATTTTTGAATTTGAAACTCAGATTCGGGTAAACCCCGTGTACAAAAAGTTTGTCTTATTCTTTTATGATCTTAACTAACAAATTCGAATAAAATTATTTACAGCAATGATTATGAACGTGGATACACAATACTTATGCCTCGCTGCGTCCTTGAGTTACCACCAATATTCAATTTTTCAATTCTAACAATACCTTTTGGTGTCTTTTGTACCTCCAACGGCGTCTACACCTGCTCGTGTTAATACTGCTCACTGAAAACTCGAAGACCCTGCACCAATATGGGATTTCACTACAAATATTTTATCTTATCGTCGATAGGGTAGTATAAGCCTCGTTCTTTATTTTTTAATGTTTCTTATATGTACATTTCTCTTCACTTGAGAAACACTTTTTACACACTTTCAACAACTTTTACGTTAAACAAACATAAGCAAATTAAAACACATCTGTAATTATATTTTACAAAAATAGAACTTTTATAAACAACAACAACCACCTTGGTAATTTCTCAAAATTTATTATATGCCTTCTCTGTACACATTTTATACATATTTACACACACAGATCCTTTTATCACAATTACTCTAGTAGTTCCTAATAACTAAAATTCATTTTGGATCACTTTACAAAACATAGTAACACTTTTCATTGGTTCACAAAACTTATCCTAATTACAATCACTTTATTGACTGATAAACATTTTAAATCTGCATTAATTCTAGGAACCAGTTACATTATACTTTGTTAACTCTGTTATTAATACAAATAAATACATATTGTAGCCGTACATCACATAAATGGTATATTTATTGCATCTACTTTATGTGCATAAAACGTAGAACTTAAAACGTAATGGACTTACTGGTTGGGGTTAATTGTATAATTAAAGTAACCCGTGGGTTCTTTAATATCCCCAAATGAAACAAGTGACCTTTAAGGAAGGATTTCCTTAAAATGATGGAACGCAAATATCTTCCGACTATGCTAGGGGTCTATTCCTTGGGTAGAGTTTATGAGGATTGGTCGTGGTTCTTTTTACAAAACATTATTCTCTTACTAGGGCTTGATTCTTAACAAAACAGGGATTTAGGGAGGGCGCCACCAAGTCATTAATTTTTGAACACAGGGTTTCCCTAAGGGGGACTTGGAAGTCCTTAGAGAGAAATATCGTATTAACTGCTAACGCAGAAGCTGTAAAGAAAATTTAATTAAATCAACAAAATGAGGACACAAGAGGTATTCTCTTGTTACCTCATATAAATAACAGAAAAAATTAATTATGCACACAATATTATGAACACAGATTTTATGCTTCAAATTCTGAAAAGGCTATTAAAGCTTCTTGTTAAGTCGGGGTTACCACTTTATGATATTTGTTCATATACCTGGGCACACTATTTCTGAACTTACTTGTTCAGAATAAAACAATTAATTAAGAAAATTAAATGTTGATTCTTTAATTAAAAGTTGTTTTTTCATAAAAAATTGTATGCATAAAATTTATGTTTAAGAAAAGATCATACAAATTTCATCTACCCTGAGTTAGGATTGTGAATTTAAAAGAAATACAAAAAACTTTAAGTGTTGCTTTCGTTACAAAATTTAACTCAAATCTATACCAAAAATACCAGATCTGTTATTCGGTTTACACATATGTATAAAAAATATCTAAATTGTCTATTAATTCAATGTGCAAAAACTGTAAGTGAAATTATGCATAAATGAAACTTTAATAAGAACTCTTTAGGTTTGCTTAATTTCGTTAATAATAGTAACTGTGATTACACTGCATTTATATTGGCAATAAAAATTTATCAAAGTCCTTTTTAGTTTGTTAAACAGATTAACGGTAATAATTCATCACAAAGTTATTTTCTGATGCAGCGTTGTAACAAAGATCGCCAATTGTACACGTGATGTAAGAATAATACAAATCTCTTACCTCGTTTCAACAGATGTTGTTTATGTGATGGTGCTACAGCATGTTAGAACAGGTGTTAATACATACGTTCCTCGGCCAAACAGTTGACGTAGGCTCCACATGTTGTACAGCACATAATCAGCTGCGTGATCCTGGTACAGGACCATATGAACTTAAAGCATTTTTCTGATACGCACTAACGGGACCAACCAAAATCCAATACGAAACTTGTTCCACTATGTGTAGATGGTCACCAAAAATAATTACCATTATGTAGTTGTCCACATAATTACTTCTAATTTCGTACTTGCAATTTCAAAAAGACCATTTCTATTAATTATCGGACGTTAGATCCAAACCGTAAAATTTCTACGTACTTTGTAGAACGTTTCTTTAAAATTTATACATACTGTTTCCTCGCAGAACATTTCATTAAATCCAACTATTCTAGTAAAGTTGAAGGACGGTCATACTAGATCAATATTTTCTTATCGCAACGTTGAATGAACTATAACTTGGTATTCATAGATGCAAAAATAGGATTAATATCATCTTGAAACACACCATTTAGACGGCCTTATTTTTATAAAAACCAGATAAGGCGGAATCATTCTAACAAATGAATATACAAAGAAGCCTTACAATTGATATACAAAACGATTATTTAAAAGTTCTTCATCTGAATTTGCAGGAGAATTATAAAATAAATATTTAATTGAAGATTTTACGGAGTATCATAGAAATATTTTAACGAAGTATTTTAAGAGGTATTTTAAGAAATATGTTAAGAGCGCTACAACAAAATTATTTAGTTTGTCTAGTTAATTATTTTTAACTGCTTACCATTATTAAAAATCACTGAGCCTAGTGTTCATTACACCAGGGCTCCACTATGGCATAAAGCCACACGCAAATTACTTGCTAGAACTCTTTGGTTCCCCATGTTAATTTCTTGACGAATGTTCTAGCTAAAGCGAGCGCTGATACATTGTGCACGAAACAGGAAGGCGGTTTGGCCTTGATATATATTCATACTAACATTTAACGCCTGATGTAAGCAACCAAACTAGCATCTCTGCATGGCGGTTAGACCTCATGATTCCAATACAGATATTTATTTAATTGAAAATGTTCACGTGATATAATGGACTAGACAAAAGGTTTGTTAAACTAAGAATTTATTGACGTTCTGCAGTGGTCAAAAAAACTGTTACAAACTCAAGAATTTTATCCCCAGATTGGCTTGTTTTGCATACAGCGTTTTTCACTTATCGCTACAATTCCATTTTGTGACTTTAATAATTTTTATATATTCTTGTGTTCAAATGCGTATTATTTAAGTATAAATTTAGCTTACTATCCCTGTACATTATAATATACATATATTAGTTAATAAGGCCGTGCTGCATTTAACAAGAAAAAGCAATTACTATGTTTAAAAACAACATAGAAACAAGAAAAAGATTGCTGAAGGCATATGTGTAGAGCACAGCACGGTACGGCTGTGAAATTTGAACTGTAGGGAAAGCAAACAGGAGAAAGATAGAAGCCTTTGAAAACGAGCGTCTCACGGTAGTAATGCCGTGGCTGCAATGACAGGTTAGGTTACTGTTAAAAATAGATATTATTATTAAAAAACACAAAACACAAATCACTTAACACGCACATCAGAACAGTCTGCAATAGTTTTAGCAACAACCGTTCTGATATGCGTGTTAAGTGATTTGTGTTTTTTAATAATAATATCTATTTCTAACAGTAACCGAACCGGTCATTGCAGCCACGGCATTACTGCCGCGAGACGCTCGTCTTTGAAATGTGGTGCTACAGATGTATAATGAAGATTTCAAGGACAGACAAAGTTAAGAACAAAGAGGTTCTAGAAATGGTAGGGGAAAAAAATTATGTGGAAAACAGTAAAGAATAAAAGAGAGATAGGATGAGATAAGTCATATAGTAAGGCATGAGGAAATAGTGTGGAATATACTAGAATCAGAGATATGAAAAAAGTGAGGTAGAGGTAGGCCTAGGTTAGACTATTGCCCACAGATAGTCAAAGATGAAAGCTGTGGGAATTAAATGGAAATGTGCAGGCTACCTCAGAATAGAAATCAATGAAGGGACGTTAGCGTTCAACCAGTTCCAAGACAAAAACCTAATGACGAAAAAAATATTTGTACTTAAACCAGATTATTATTATTATAAACAGCTACAGATAGATGTTGTTTTTGCAATATTCTCAACTGATGTTGATTGTGCGAAAGGATTTATTGGAAAACTATTAATTCCGCAAATGTCTAAGTGTTGGGGGATACTTGTAGCCGCAAGTTGCTTAACGCCCTTTAGATACCCCCTACATTTGATTTTCCAATGCCTGCATCCGAAGATACTACGTTGGCCAGGAAGTGAGTTTTCTCTTAACCTGCAAATTTTAAATTTTGCCGAACCCTTGCTGTTGCAAGCAAGGTAGGGATCTTTAACGTGCGTGACAACACTTAAACACGGGACCTCCATGTTACCTCTCATCCGAACGAGGACGTATTTGTGTGAAAAATGCTCGCCTAACATTTTTCAAGCGGACCTGGAAACTTAAGCGTAGTAGTCACACGCATACCAACTACGCCACGGAGTCACATCCCCTTTAGATACCCTACATTTGATTTTCCAATGCTCCACTCGAAGGTACTACATTGGTCAAGAAGCTTTCTTTACCTAGAAATTTTGAATTTTGCCGAACCCTTGCTGTTGCAAGCAAGGTAGGGATTTTTAACGTGCGTGACAACACTCACATACGACACCTCCATTTTACCTCTCATCCGAACGAGGGCGTATTTTTGTGAAAAATGCTCTCCTAACATTTTTCAAGCGGACCATGTCGGGATTTGAACCTGGGCATAGTAGTCACACGCATACCAACTACACTGCAGAACCGCCTCCCCTTTAGATACCGCTACATGTGATTTTCCAATGCTCCATCCGAAGGTACTACATTGGCAAGGAAGGGAGTATTTTTTACCTGAAAAATTTTTAATTTTACCGAACCCTTGCTGTTCCAAGCAAGGTATGTATCTTTAACGTGCGTGACAACACACACACACACGGGTTCCATTTTACCTCTTATCCGAACGAGGGCGTATTTTTAGCAAAAATGCTCACCTAACATTTTTCAAGCGGACCGTGTCGGGATTCGAACCCGGGACCTTGGGCGTAGTAGTCACACGCATTACCACTGAATATCGGTGAAATAGGGTATATATTTAGGAAACATATCTGGAGCACAGTACTGAACAGTTATGAAATAGCAACAGTAGGAAAAGCAGACAGGAAAAAGGTATAAGCCTTTTGGAATGTGGTGTTTCAGATGTATGATGATGATAGCATGTACAGATAAAGTTAATAACAAAAAGGTTATAGAAATATTAGAGCAAGAAAGATATCCGTGGAAAACAAAAATAATAGGCGAAATAGAAGGACAAGACACGTTCTAAAGCATTTGGGGAAGAGTGCAGGATATATTACAAGTAGAAATAGGAAAAACGAGAGGAAGACCTAGATGAAACTGTTGCACGCAGATAGTCAAACATGAAAGCTGTGTGAATTTCAGCGAAATGTGTAGGATAGCTCAGAGTAAGAAACAATGAAGATACGCGTCTAACGAGTTCCAGCACTGAAGATTTAATGATGACGAGTTAAAAAATGAAATAATAACTTAAGACTGTTATGTAAAGCTCTAATAATCATTTCAAATCGAGCTAGTAATTGAAAGATGGAAAATATAATGTTTTGGACAGGACTTGAACCTGTATCTTGGTATTTCCGGTACCATGCGTTTACCAATTACGCCACCGAGACGGTGACGACAATTGGAAAATTATACAAATCTAAATCATGTACACAACCATATGTCAACCTAACTTTCAATTATGTGTGGTAGTTTGGGCAATCCTATCTGACAGTGGCAAGTTTTTAGCTTATACCAGATAAAGACAAGAAACGATACTCAAAATTACGGCTGGTGCCAACTATTAAATATACAAATTAGATAACTGCACAAAACAAGTCGATTAATACTAAGGTATTAGTTGATAAGATGAAATAATAACTTAGACTTTTATGCAAAGCCCAAATGAACATTTCAAATCGAGCTAGTAATTGAAAGATAAAAATATAAGATCCAGGACAGTATATCAACCTAACTTTCAATTACGTGTGGCAGTCAATCCTATCTAACAGTGGCAAGTTTTTTTGACTTATGTCAGATATCGACAGGAAGCGACGCATGTTGGCCCTGTAAAGTACCACTTTCCGAGCTTAGCTCGTAATAGCTATTTAACACTGAAAGCACTTTGCTACGTACATTGACGTAGCTGGCGAAAAAAACGAACCAAGGAGAGAAAATGACCGGGTTCAGTTAATGAGTATGCGGGGTCTTTCAAATACAAAAATAAAGGAAAGCCTGTAATAAAAATACACGCACACATTCATAACTCCCAACAAAACATTAAAAAACCTCTAATTAAAAAATATGTTACAAAGCATATTAGTACCAAAATTGAAAACAAGAAGGATCAATACTCATCACTATTCTACATATATCCGTGAGAACACAAAGAAATTTATTATTCAAAATGGCGAGCTGCCGTTTTTAGGTCACTATCCTATATTAATTTTCAAACAATAAAAGAAACAAAATTGCCCCTCTATAAACAACAGCTCTATATCAGCATTGTAAGTACAGAATTAAATACTTAAAATTATCGCCATAAATAAATCAGTAAATATTATAATATTGACCACACATATCCTCGCACATAAAAACAAGTCCTTTTACAACTAACAAGATCATTCATCTATAGAACCGTGGACATATGTTGTTTCAACAATTACATGGTACCCATATAAGAGGTCCCGGGTTCGAATCCCAACACGGTCCGCTTGAAAAATGTTAGGCGGGCATTTTTCACAAAAATACACCCTGGTTCGGATGAGAGGTAAAATGGAGATCCCGTGTGTGTGTTGTTTCCTGGCCAATATAGTACCTTCAGGTGGAGCATTGGAAAATCACATGTAAGGTACCCATATAAGAAAGTATGAGCAAACACTCACCCTCGAATTTGCAGCGTAGGACGGATCACACCCTCCCTAAAGGCAGGGCGGAGCAGATGGAGTATGCTTCACGTACCCCGTGTATTCCCTCCATAAAAGAAAGGAGCAAGCGCCTCATTAAGCAGGACCCAAGCAACAAATGATTTTGTCCACCGGAAGGAGCTATAAAAGGTACAGGTAAAAATTAGACCCCTTTTACAAAAGAAAAGTATATGTTTTTAACCATAGAAGTACTTACCACACAGCGGTTTGTGCACGTAAAGTTTTTAGAAAACAACGAAATCGACAATTATGCTTGATCGTATAGTTGCAGGAAGAATCAAGACAAATGGAATCGTTTAATAACACGAATTCAATGCAATAATCCGTTATCAAACATACGAAATGTGATTAGAAACCCGAAACCAACTTTATAAAATAGTTCAATATGTTATTTCAACGAGTTTTAAATTGAAACAATAGAGAGTAGTAATTATACGTTATCGCAATGTATAGCAAGTTCACGGATACCTAAAACAAGATATAAACTATTTAATTTATAGGATAAACGTTTCGTTTCAAAGCAACTAGATTTGAATTGAAAATTATTAGAAAGGTCTAATATACCTGGTGTTGGAGGATTTACGAGTAGAAACGGCATCGATGTAAATAAATAGCCAAATAACGGATACGGTTTTACTGCCGGAAATGAACGTAACAACTTTAGTTTGTAAAGTTGCTAGATATGTTACCATTCCGAAAAAGGATGGTGTCCATCGTTAAGTTGATGCAATGCGGCATCTACCGGTGATGACTAGATAGAATTCCCATGCTCCGGTACCTTGCGACTGGTAGGCGGAAAATATGGCATACGTAAAACATTCTTGGTTAGTAGAAATTAGAGCGAGCTGATGACGGAATATCCTCAATCCTGACATGCATGTTGGCGTCACGTGCTCTAAGAGGTGGTCCTGATGACTTCAGGGGTGGAGCGGATCTAAACTGTATTATGTCGGGTTCCTGCTTCCGAAGTATGGTTATACGAATTAACTTTGTTTTATTCCGTTAGATTTGGCGGTAACAACGAGATAGTTTAAAGGAAAACCCTTAGTGCACGACGAGCTTGGTAACTTCCGTCTTGCACTATTGTTAAGTTTTCTCCAAGAATCTTGACTGCTACCTTAAACAGCGAACAATTAAGAAGTAATTTGTTCTTGTTTTGAAGTTCTTTTTATATCGAGGGTTTGTTTGTATTGTACGTTTAGACGGTTCTATAATGTATTTCGAAAGGTATAGGACAAGTCCCATATTGTTTAAGGGGTGTTTTAAGCGTGCCTGCTATTTATTTGTATGCTTTCTACTTATTAGTTAGTTAGTTAGGATGGTTGGCTGCATACTCCTACAGACGAATCTTTTTATTATCATTGCCTTCAAACAATCTGCATCCTTTATATACAGTGCAAAACCTAAAGTGTTGGAAAAATCTGTTAGTTTTAATTTAGGAAAAATAAAAAATGCGGTTTCTAGATTTAACGAAACTATAAAGAGAAAGATACTAAATTTTAATAACACATGACGGTCTAAATAGTTTAGAACTCCATTTGGAAAAATAAAAATGGTCACCAACATTCTTTCACAACTATGGACCTCTCTACAAGGACAGTAATCACGGCCTGAAACCTGTGCACATTCTCTCACTGTATTCTTAGTTCACGACTTGCCTCTAGGGTTACACAAGGGCGCGATTTATCATGCAGTCTTTGCATTCGTTATTTTTGTCATACATAATTATAAATTGGGATTTTCTTCAAAATTCCAGTCATTGAAGTTCAAATATACACAAATTCTTAACAATTACCAATTTAATACTCCCATATTCCTATAAAAATCTCAAATTATTAAAGAATCAAAATAGCATGCTGGCAATATGTAACCATACATTAATATTTATTCAAGTACTTTTAAAGCATTTTATGATACAGATACAAGCGGCTATGAAACAATAGCAGGGGATTTCGTTCATCCGGAGAAAGAATTTTTTCTCTCTGGTAGCACTAGTTTTCATGAGATCAATTTAAAGTTGTTAATTTATGTAGTTAAGTATAATTATACTATAAAAATTTAGAAAGAAATTATTTAAATGTTGGGAGTCTTAATTTGTGAGAATTTGAAAAATAAATTGGTCAGTACTACTAACATACCAAAAATACCTTGGGAGCAGAATAAATATTTCTTTTTATGTGTTTAAATGTTTTATATCCGGATTTGCACCCAGGGACACAACACTACATATTTTATTTCTATAGATAAGTTATACGCCACAAGTTTTACACACTAGAGGCTATCACAATTATAAAGTACCAAATACGATGATCTTCATGTAATTAAACCTCACAATTCCATAAAAATGCGATAACAATACTAATACTCCATAAGACACAATAGAAAATTGACCCTCATGTGAACTACAGACTATTCATCACAGTTTTATAGTATTGCATAGATAGGAAGATTAGTGTCCTAAGTAGAGGGGTGTATATTCCCAACATAGTATCTTACAATTTTTTAACAGAATGTTGTAACATTACAGTAAGATTTTCTATAAAATTAAAACTTCTAACCATAAAAAGTTTCAAACTTTAAAGGACATGTGTATGAATAATATTAAACCACGTGATTCCTGGTTTAAAAGGCAAGACGCCTAAAAGCGCTATAAACTAGTAGTGTGAATAAAAATGCTATATAATTTTTCATCGGAGTGATCAGAATTTATACAGTCAATTACACAGAACTATATTTGGAAATCAAAGGATATCGTGTTAATGCTATTAAAAGTACAAAAGTATTTTATGATTATACATCTATAAAAGTACAAAGATTTCAGTAATTTTCTACATCAGGTTCACTCTGTAGAAATATTCATTTATTATTGAAAGAAAAAAATAATGTGTTTTAGGAGTAGAACATCAAAATCACATATTTTGTATAACGCAAACGTTTATCGCTTTTCTGGAGCTCTAAGATGGTTTGTGCTCAAAAATGCACACATAGAGAAAGAAAAAGAGTTGCTATTTACCGAGCAACACGAAAATGCTTTTAAAATTGAGCCCATCACACTAGAACTTTTATAGCACTGTAGAAACTGGAACAGTGTCACGGATAAAGAGCAAACGATGCTTATGAAACCCCGTATAGAAATTTGCTTATCTAACTTTATTATATTTTTAGGATCGGAAGAAAAAATTTTATTATTACAATTTTAGCTGATGATTCAATATGCAATTTTATATTATTTACGCTGTGAAAATATCAAAATAGTAAAAATATAATAAACTATTATATAGTATAATATAATATAATTGTAATATAAAATAATATGATATATTATAATAATGCATCTCTATGTAATTGCAAATAAAATCTAGTTTCAATTTTTGTGCCTCTGCTGTCTTAATAAACAACAAGTATATACCTACATATAATTATTTTTAATCCTATATTTATTATTATAACATATAGAGATTTAACAAAGAGGGTGAAGGGTTACTGGCAGGCTTGATTTGGAGTTTTAAAATACGTTAAAAATAATTGTGAAGAAGAAAAAGATTAGCCAAAGAACAAAAACACTATTTGCGCTTTTAGAATATAGAAATACTATATTATTAGCCAAGGTTGTGAGGACAATCATAATAGCCCAAACACCATATATAACCTGAGGAGTGCCAACACCTAGGGTTGTAAGACGTGGAGGTTATAATAGTTTTCACAAGCCAGTCTAACGCCATAAAGCATTTTAAAACAATACAAATGTAATTTTATTTATATGTGCTTTTGTAATACTTGTGATTTTAAGTAAAAGTTTGCAATAATTGATAGCTTAAGTAGTCGCAGCACTGCTCCAGTTTTGTAAGAGGTAGTGAAACAACTAGATGTCGTGTTGTTGACAAATAAATACAAAGGTTTATATATAACAATATGCATAACATTTAAAAATTCGTGCTGCAATAAAGACGCCATTAAAACATGTGAAAATGTACTCTTGGATTACTTCCAAGAACAAATCTAAAAACAAAAAGTCCTCCACCTACAGGCCCAAATTTTTGCTGTGGAAAATCACCTTTATTCTCAACGAAAACATAGATGTCAATATATTTGAAACTAATTGTGGTTAAGAAAGAAAAAACAATGAAAACAAACAAAAAGTTTATTATTTTTTCAAAAGTATAAATTTCCGATCCTTGTTCTCAACAAAAACATAGACATAGCAATACCATTTAAGCAAATTATGTTTTAAAAAACCAATGAATACAACCCGAGGTTTTCTGTTCTCTCAAGAAAAGAAATTTCAAAATTGTTGGAAAAAGCACCAAACTAGCAATTTTTGTTGAGAAAGATAATTTTCTTCACATGATAATAAATTCTTAAAACTAACAATCGTATTTTACGCCAAAAAGCTATTGCTACCATTGCATACTCTGGAGCTTGTAGGACTAATAAGATTGTTAAGTTGATGGTCAAAAGATTAATATTTAAATTGATCGTTGGTAATATTCGTAACAGAAAAAATGGAATGTCCAAAAAATTGTAGTAAATAAACTCTTTATCGGATTTACAAATAGGAAACTTACAAAACATAACATAGGTCACAATACAATAAACAAAGTTCTATCTACCACAGCATATACTTGAAATTGCATTTTGATAGAAAGTGGTGGCAATATGCTCTCCTTGAAAAGTCACAGAGGTTAGATTTTCATCCCTTGCAGATAAAATAACGAATAGCGTAATTGGTGCAAAGGACATCCACTTCAAATTTAATTACTCCAGTACATCATTTTAAGCTTGAGATAACCCTTTCAATATTTTCGTGTCCAAGTGCCTTAAATACAGTATTGCCCGAAATAAACAGTACTGAAACTAAGTTGGCGGTGTTTTTATGCGTGCGCTGTCACACTCAAGTTAGCTAGTATAGACCTGTCAAGTAAACCTCAAACAAGTAATTAGTAGGGCCTAATTGTTAAAAATGGTGTTAAGTACAGAGGAGAAAGTGTTTCTGGTAGAGCATTATTTTCGTTCATACGGAATCGGCCGACGTAATGGTGCAAGTTTGCTATACGTGTCTGATCAATTCACACAAAGGTTTAATAAACGTTCTCCAAGTAATGCTGTAATTTTGAAGGTTATTGAAAAGTTTTGAAATACAGGTAGTGTATTGTGCCAACGAAAAGGAAACTCGGGGCGTCCCGGGACAGTTAACAACAACAATAACCATGAACGTGTTTTTGAGCAAATCTTAGAAAATCCGAAAGTCAGCCAGGCAAGGACAGCGTTACAACTTGATTTAAAAAGAACTTCCTTTCAAAGAATCCTGAAGGAGCTGGGTACATTTTCGTATGTGATTCAGGTACATCAACAACTACATCCTCGGGATTATCGCAGTAGAGTGGAATATTGCGCCAGAATTCTCGCGTTACAGTATGAAAATCCTGAATTTTTGAAAAATGTTTGGTTTTCAGACGAAGCACATTTTCACTTGTCAGGCTATGTGAATCGTCGCACAAATCGATTTCTGGGCTTTGCCAGACCCGATGAGGTTCAAGAGGTTCCTTTACATAGTGAAAAAGTGAGTGTCTGGTGTGCTGTTTCCGGACACGGAATCATTGGTCCGTACTTTATCGAAGAGAATGGTAGGCAAGTCACACTTAATCAACAGAGGTACAGACAAATTTTAACACGATTTATCCCTGATCTACGTCAATTCTGTCGTGCACGTAGCTTGGCATTTCGAAACCAATTTTTTCAGCAGGACGGGGCAACTTGCCATACTGCTACCGCAATTCGTCAATTTCTTCAAGAACATTTTCCAAGCAAATTCATATCACGATTTACTGACTTCCCTTATCCTTCACATTCTCCAGACCTCACACCTCCAGACGCATACATTTGGGGCATGGCTAAAAATGCCGTTTTCAAACGGGCACCACAAACCATTGATGAATTAAAGGATGCCGTTAGAGTCTTCTTCGCAGCCCTGAGACAACCCTTATTCAATAACATGACCAGAAACTTAGAACATAGTTATGAAGTCTGTCTCGAACGAGGAGGTGCACATTTAGAACATATAATAAAGTGTCAATAATATGTATTTTTTAAATATACAAAACAATTACAATTTCAGTACTGTTTATTTCGGGCAATACTGTATTAAGTATTTATCAAATAATTTCACAATTTCCATTCCATTAGAAATCTTGTCGGTCCAGTGACGACATCTTTTAATAAGGGCACTGCAGGTTTCATAATTAATTGCAATAATTACAACATTAATTCTCATCTAAATAGAACTAATATTAATTAATATAGGTAGACATGTTTAATTAAATTATTTTCATTGCCTGTTGTTAATAATTTATTTACCTTAACCTTTGGTAAAAGTATCTTACACATTAACAATAAAATTGTATTAATTTAAAAATTTTTAATCTATCAAAACTCATTTTGACCTAGGCCAACAGTCAGAAATTATTAATTTGGTATAGTGGAAACTGCCTTTACAACCTCAAATAAGGTTGGTTATCAAAAAGTTATTGACTAGTGAAAAAAATATTTTGTGCTTGAAATGTGAGAAAAATGTATCAAATAATTTTTACTACCATATTTTTTTACAGTAACTGACAGCAACATACTTGGCGAAATTCGTAATGTAAGTGTAGAAGCAATATATCATTCCGATCGCAATAAAGTTCTTCTGCACATTTCATGGAACAGTTCTTTAGGTAAGGAGTTATTGTAAATTGAATAACTTTGGAAACTTTTTTAACAGCTAAAGATCACCTGGAAACGTTTTCGGCGTATGTTTTCAAAGTAACTCCAAATTCTACTTTTCCAGAATGTGATGATATAACTCATGAAACAATCAAGAAGAATGCGGTAAATGGAACAACATTATATTTGATATGTATTGCTACAGAAAAGTATGTTTTAGACAATTACATCCATATACATACCAATACCACAGCATTCATACGAAGTGAAACCAAACTGCAATTATAAAATCAATTTGATAGCAGATTTTCTTCATGACGGAAATATTTCCAAAGAAATTAGTTACATAGTTCCAGGTAATACTATTAGAATATAAAAAATAGAATGAAAATTTTAACCTATTTTAGAATGTGTTGGTAAAAAATGTTCCTGTAGGAACCGAAAACCAGTAGTAACAAAATTTAGTGCTAAAGAAACGAAACCAGGAGAATTAAAGATTTCTTGGAATATACAGGTTCAAGATCATGATAAAGTTAACCAGATTATATCACCAATTGTTGAGTATGTCTTATATTTAATGTTCAGTTAAATATTTTAGAACTTGCAACAGGTACAGGCCAATTGTATCAGAGCATCACCACAATAATCCGTTTAGAAGAATTTCCACAAAAACTGAGTTTAACAATAATACACATTACATCATTATAGCCAATACACAATCTGTTTTCCAGCCTGAACAGCAGTATCAACTACGAGTATTATTTAATAATAGCTACAATTGCAAAACTTATGAATACACAAACATTACAGGTAATTTTTATATTCTGGAGTATATCAAGAGATTATCAAAAGGGACATAACTCCGCTTTGGATTATTTATACCAATTAAGTAAAAGAAAGTTTTGTAATGAAAAACTTTTTTATTCTATTAGATAATATACTATTACAAAATTAAAACAAAAAATAAACACGTTTTTTAAAGGCTAAACAATTTACATTTAAAATCTACTTAAAACTCGCTTGAAAAGGTTTGTGGTTCACTGAGGTCTTTGTAAAAAAATATTCAACGATGCTAGTAGCAATTTTATAAGTTCCTGAAACAAATTGAAACAATTATATCAATCTCTTTCAAAATTTTTAAACGATCGTGAGGTCATTGACTTGTATTTAAAAAATAGCATATAACGGCACATCGTTCCGGCCAGAACTTAGTTTGTGGGAAACTGATGTTAAAACACGACAAATATTACAAAACTCGGATTGTGGTTAAAACAAATCTTACCTTTGAAGATCTCTCCACAATTTTTGCACAGATTGAGGCAATAATGAACTCACGCCCAATAACTCCTCTACTGAATGACCGTTGTAGCCGCCTTAACACCTGAGCATCTCTTATTTGGCCATCCACTTACAAACATCGGATTTATCGAGTATAACCATGAATCATTTAAAACAATATGCAATGCAACTGTTATGGAATAGTTGCATTACCGAATATCTAAATTCTCTACAACAACATTCACTCTGGAGCGGTAATCCTTTTGGTGACTTGAAAGAAATTTTTTTGGTACTACTAATGGAGAAAAGTAACACCACTCTGCTGGAAGATGGGGAGAATTTTAATAATACATAAGTCCACAAATGATAATATAGCAGATATGGCCACTAACAGGAATTATTACTCGTGGAGTGCAGAAACTGTGTCTTTTACCAATAGAACTGAACAATTCAGTATAATTAGTTAAAAAAAAGTACACAAGTGCTTTAGTTTATGTTAGTCTTAAAAACGCAATTTGTCAAGAGTGGCAGGATATCAAATGTTCATTCTATTACCTTTTGATTATCTGAATAATCCGTCATTTTACATTTAATCATTTACATATATATTGCCCGTTCCAAATGGACCTGCACCTTGCCGAAGTTCTACATTACTAGAACGAGCTAAACAGGAAAACCAAAGTTTTACCAAATTGGTGGGGTCTTTGGTGAGGAACCAGACTAAGACATGCCCCCTGAAAGAGGCACACTACTGCAATGTGGAAGGCAACGGGAAACCACCACACTACCTCCCAAGTACATAGCGTACTTAAATTATAATAAACATGATGGCATTATCTGGGGTAAAAGATTTCAGAATTAAAATAGTCCCCCATTCGAATCTCTGGAAGGGGACTAATCCAGAGAATGCGATTGGAAAGTTCAGAATAAGAGTCGGGAACATTTTGCAAGTCGGAGCAAGGAATGTTAGAATTATGAAACAAGTAGGTAAGCTAGAGAACTTGGGAATTGAAATGGATAGGTTAGCACCAGACATAGTAGGTTCCAGCAACGTTCGGTGGCCAGAGGCGTGGGATTTTTGGAGTTGAGACTTTAGGATAATTCATACAGGATCAGAGGAAGGAAATTCTGGTGTGGGGATAGTTATAGAAAAAAGACAGGGCACTGTGTAGAAATCTACTTAAAAAAGAACGATAGAGTACACATGGTTAGATTAGAATCTAAACCAGTAAATACAGTAATAATACAATTATACATGCCCACCTCTAGCTACATTGATGAAGAGGTAGAAGCGATCTACAAAGATATCGAAGACATACTAAGATACATAAAAGGACATGAAAAATTAATAATAACGGGGGTAGGGAAGCAGTGGTAGTAGGTTTATTTGGTTTAGGAACGAAGAAAAGGGAAATAGGCTGGTAGATTTTGCGACAAGAACAATTTAATCATCGCAAACACATTATTTCAACATTATGCTAGAAGACGATATACATGGAAGATACAAGTAGATATAGAAAAATATCAAATAGATTACATTCTTGTTAGACAACAATTTAGGAATTAAGTAAAAGACAGTAGAAGCTACCCAGAAGCAGATATAGATACTGAAAAAGAAATGGAAAAGGTATTTTGACTTTTAGAAACTAAAAGATAAAGATATCCACGAAAGATTTGAAAAAAAGTCAAATGAATTGCTGAAAGATATTGGGAAAATTTCTTATACTAAGGAAGTAGAAACAGAATGGAATAACGTTAAATCCAGCTTAGACATGGTGGCCAAAGATATTCTGGGGTATACACAAAAAGAAAATAAAAAACCACTGACAACAAAGGATATCCTGATTTTAATAGAAGAAAGACGAAAATCCAAAAATAGATCGGACGAAACAGGAAAACAGAGATACAAAGCCATAAAACGGGAAATTATTCGCAAATGCAGGAAAGCTAAAGAACAATGGATTGATGAAAAGTGCAAAGAGGTACAAACTAGGATGGAAATAGGAAAGACAGACAAAGCATACATACTAATTAGAATGAGTTTTAGGAATATAAAACCATATACCAACAATTTATGTGATGCGGCAGGAAACGTCATTATAGAAAATGTAGAGAAAGTAATTATATGGCAAGAATATATAGGGAATTTATATGTAGGAGAAGAACTAACAGCATTAGGACAGGAATCAGACATTGAAAATGATGACTTGGGATATCCTATACTTCGAGATGAGTTTGAATTAGCATATAAGGGCCTAAAAAATGATAAGGCGCCGGGTACAGATAAGGGGCAAGCAGAAACTCTAAAAGCCACTGGGCACGCAGTAACAGAACATCTCTTCCAACTTGTAAACTACATGTATGAGACAGGCGAGATACTCAAAGATTTCAAACGTAACATCATAGTCACTATACCAAAAAAGAGAGGTGCAGATAGAAGTGAAAATTTTCGAACAATAAGTTTGACAGCACACGTGTCAAAAATATTAACTAGAATTGTACAAAGACAAATGGAGAAACGAACTGAAAAAACACTAGGAGAAGATTAATTTGGGTTTATGCAAAGCAAGGAAATATTGGAGGCTATTTTAGCTCTCAGGGTGATAATGGAGAAAACTATAGATAAGGGGGAAAACGTGTATATAGGGTTTGTAGATCTAAAAAAAAAGCATTCGACAATGTAAAATGGAAAAAGATGTTCGAAATATTCAAAAAGATTGGGATAAGTTTTAGGAATAGATAGATAGCACGTAGCTTATACAAAGAGCAAACATTGGTATTAGAATTAGAGCAGGAACGTAGAGAGGTAAATATTATGAAAGGTGGTAGACAGGGATGTGCCTTATCCCCACTAATTTTTAATTTGTACATTGAGGCAATAAATACTATCAAATGTAGCAAGATATTTGGAATACTATGCATGAATAAAAGATTGATATGCTTAGATTAGCAGATAATATAGCGGTATTAGCATCAAGCAAAGAATTAAAATCTGCTTTTAATGAAATGGATACAGTTCTAACAGAGACATATGCTATGAAAATTAACAAAAATTAAACTCAAGTTCTAGTATGCGAAGGAGAGGAAAATAAATTGGAATATAAGTAGGTAACGAGAATTTACAAGAGGTTAAGGATTTCTGCTACCTAGGAAGCCAAATAATGCAAAATGGGAAAAGCACAAAAGATATAAAACAAAGATTAGCACAAGGTCGTACTACATTTAACAAGAAGAAGCAACTACTGTGTTCAAAAACAACAAACATAGAAACAAACAAAACGATTGGTTAAAACATATGTGTGGAGTACAGCACTGTATGGCTGTGAAGCTGGACAGTAGGAGAAGTTGACAAGAAAAAGGTAGAAAGAAGCCTTTGAAATGTAATGCTACAGGTATGATGAAAATATCATGGACAGACAAAGTTAAGAACAAAGAGGTACTAGAAATGGTAGGGGTAGAAAGAAATATGTGGAAAACAGTAAAAAGTAGAAGAGATAAGATAATAGGCCACATACTCTGATATGAAGGAATATTAGAAGCAGAGATAGGAAAAAAGAGAAGTAGATGTAGACCTAGGTTAGACTATTGCACACAGATAGTGAAAGATGTAGGATGTGGGAATTTCGGGGAATGTGTAGGCTAGCTCAGAATAGAAATCAATGGAAGTTGGCATCCGACCAGTCCCAAGATGAAAAAACTAATGACGAAAAAGAACTATACTTAAACATGATGATTATTATAAACAACTTCTGGTATTGATCTTGCAATATTCACGACTAAAGTTAATTGTGTGAAAGAATTTACTGGAAAACTATTAATTCGGCAAATGTCTAAGTGTTTGAGGATTCTTGGCACCCACAGGCTACTTAATCCCCTTCACATACCACTGAATCTTGGTGAAATAGGGCATATAATTAGAAAACAATAGTAGGGGAACTGAGTTATATATAGGGTCTAACCAATTTCAAGATGGAAAACCTAATGACGAAAAAATAAGTGCACTTAAATGTGATGATTATTATAAACAACTACAGGTGTTGGTTGGAAATATTTTCCACTAATGTTGATTGTGCGAAAGGATATATTGGAAAAACTATTAATTCAACAAATGTGCAAGCTGGGGGAACTTGGCAGCCACAGGTTGCTTAGCCCCCTTCATATACCACTGAATATCGGGGAAATAGGGTATATAATTGTAAAACAATAGAAGATGACCGAACTGTATCTAACAAGAAAAACTGTGGCTATGTTCCAAAACAACAAACATAGAAACAAGAAGAAAATTGTTCGAAGCATATGTGTGGAGCACAGCACAGTTAGTCTTTGAAATAGGGGCAGTAGGAAAAGCAAACAAAAAGAGATAGAAGCCTTCTGGAATGTTGTGCCTCTGATGATGATGATGATAGCATGGACAGACAAAGCTAATAACAAATAGATTATAGAAATAGTAGAGGAATAAAGATATTTGTGTAAAACAGATAAAAAGAGACATAGAAGGGCAGGATACGTTCTAAGGCATTTTTGGGGAATAGTATGGGACATATTACAAGCAGAAGCAGGAAAAAAGAAGTAGAGACCGAGATCAGACTTTCGCATGCAAATAATGATAGATGCAGACTGTGCAAATTTCAGGGAAATGTGTAGGTTAGTTCAGAATAGAAAACAATGAGGGTACACGTCTAACCAGTTCTGGGTCTGAAGACCTAATGATGATTATAATATATATTGCGAGATTAATTATATTTTATATATGTTCAAGCTTAGCTTCATTTTAACCAATCTTCTTATACCTATGCAGAGGCTGTAGATTGTGTTCGAGATTGATTATCCCTTTTCAGTCTCTTGTACCCACCCTTGTATATTATTATTCATTTTTAGTAGCAACCTTTGAACTGTCATTTTTTGTTTGGCAAAAATACATACGAGTTCAATTATAAGGTGTATATAAAATCTCGCTTCATATTATAAAATAATGTTAATTAGTTCTTCATTAATATCATTTATGACACTGCAAGATACGACGCTCTCTATCACATGCTTAATAATGCAACAGTCAACTAAGCAGTACTTAGACAATTTTTTATTCTATCGTTATGCATTTTAGAATTATTTGCTTTTCTCCTACTTTACATATTCAACTTTTTTTCTATGTTGACAAGTCCCCATCTCCAATTGCTTGTGTTTCACAGTACTAAGGTGTACTTTGACTCTGTACACTACATTAAATTGTCCTTTTTGTGTTTCTGTATTTAATAGTTCCCAGAATATATCACGTGAATATTAAAAGTTTCTTTGAAGATCGCTACACGTGTTTCCTTTTTTCATAGTTGGAAAAAATTCTTATATCCGGCTGTAATATAAGTAAAAGTTGAGCACTGTTTTTCATTAAATGGGTTATGACACCTTTTGTTCACCTTCCTCCCATCTCATTCATGCTTATTATGTATATTGTTCTAAATCTTCTACTTTTGCTTTCAATGCTATATTATTTAATTTTTCCAATACTTATCTCTCCTGTATTTTTACGTTGATGTTTATTTTTATTCACTCTATTTTGGAGGTCTCTGTTAAATCTTCAAGTAGTTAATTTGGTTATCAGTTTAGGTTAGAAAAGTCACACCATACAACATACGTATTGAATATACCTTTTCTGTGTTTTAGCAAAAACAGAAATTCTTTATTTAATCACATTTAATGATGGCAACTTTAATTTGTGCAACTTCTAACACTGCTATAAACAAAAAGGTACATTAAAAAATTTCATGTTTTAGTCAATGCATCACCAATGCCTTCATCAACAGTACCACATCTTCGGGAACATACAAGAGAAGCTGAGAGTAAAAGCAATTATTTGTTACAAATTATACTTTCAGTTATCCTTGCATTATTTATTACTCTGACTCTGGCCTACATAATACGTAGAAATAGACTGATAATAAAAGAAATCATATTAAACCCATTTTCATGCAGCTTTTCAAGACGTAACAGGCATCCTGATGTCGGATCTTTATATTACGTAATTCCTAGTGGGTAAGTCAATATCTTTATGTAATTTTAATTATTACAATATAGTTTACAGAAACAAAAAACAGCAGGAAGTGAACTTGTTGTACATCGATAAGGAAATTTTGGTAAGTTACTACTTATTATTAATGTAAAAAGATTTTATCGGTATATTTCTAATAGGAAGGTTGTGTAGATAATTATGAACTACCAAGATCAAGAATTACATTGATACGTGAAATTGGAGGCGGAGCTTTTGGTCAAGTGTTTTTAGGTAAAGCACTTGGAATTGAGAAGCAATTAGGTTACACCTATGTAGCTGTAAAAACATTAAGAGGTAAGCTACCCTAGAAATAATTTAAATACAATTTACTGTGAAGGAATGCATTATTTCTGGTTTGTGATTGATTTAAGTTAGCTACTAATTGGTAACGTTGCTCGTGATATGATGCAGATGTGTTATTCGATTCGAATAAATGAATAATAATTATTTGCGATATATTAACTTCTATATAACTCTTGTTGAAACCTAGTAGATAAACAATGACTAGTAACTGTCAAGAGTGTAATGGCATGATAATGCATCACAGTAACAGCATACAATGCAAAGGTGTATGCAATATGGTATTTCACATAAAACGTATGGGCATGCTAAATGAAGCTATGGCAGTAAACCGTGTTAAAGGATTTGCATGGAAATGTGGTACTTGCTGTTCTTTACCAGAAAGTAATTCTGACAGCGTTATAAATGTACTCACCACTTCAAGATTAGAAATGGTAAGTCTATTAAACCAAAAATGTTAGCATTAATACAATTCTGCTGCAATAAAATCGATTACTTTGAAACTCAACTGAAAAAGGTTTGAGCCTCGCTTAAACTTATAGACGCTTTGAAATCTGAATGTAATATCATGAAAGGGGTAATACAATCTCAACGAGGTCAAATTATAGAGCTTGGTCAACGTTCTCATGTGGATAACCTTGAAATTCAAGGTGTTGTCAAATCAAATAATGAAAATATACACGACTCATTAAAGCAATAAATCAAGCCATAAATTGTTAAATTTTGAACTACGATATAAGCTTCGTACACAGGGTGCAAGACATTAATAACGACAATAAAGAAAACCTGTAAGATAGTAGCTAAGTTCTGATTGAACTGCAAGAAGAACGAATTTTTGCTGCATCAAAGCTCCACATGTGATCATCCACTAATTCAAGTCAGAAATTAAAATCAACAAACGGTAATGTAATATTTATCAATGTACACTTGACCAATGGAAATGAATTGCTTCTGCAGCAATCCAAAGAAACTTCCAGGACTAAAAATTATAAATTCATATGGATTCGTAGCTGCCTCATTTATATTCTTGGAAATGAAGCCTCTCCTGCTAAACTCATCAAGTCAGAAAGTGATTTAAACAAACTATAGTTGTGTTCTTTCACTTGCTTTTTACTTTTTCATCTCTTCTGTTTTTATACACATTGCAATAAACAATATGTAACAAATTCTTCAAAATGCCTCTAAATGCTTTTTATCAGAATGCTCATGGCCTATAAACTAAAACTCATAAATTTTACATAAATATCATAAACTGTGACTATGATATCTTTTGTAACATGTAAAATGAGTTAATTTCGAGTGTAACAGATAGTGAACTAGTCGTCCACAGCAGAAGACATCTTGATTTCAATCGGTCAAGTATTTACTGTAATTGTTGTTAGCGTTGTGTATACTTACCTCCTAGTGATAATACAGCACTAAACGTTCATTTAGATAAGCTAGGTGGCATTGTGACTGAAACAAACTCAAAGGTATTGGTATGTGACAATTCTAACACGCCAGAGATCACGTGGGTATCTAATAATAATAATGGTTTGCAGTTTGCAATACCCACAGGATATTTCAACAGGCGCTTCATAACTTTAATAGATGCTCTTATTTTCAATGTGTTACGACAATATAATACACATTTTAATAAAAGTCGGAAATTTCTTAATGTGATGTTAATATACACAGATGCTAGAATTGATGTACCTGTAAGTCCAGGTTTTTAGTCCCAGAAGATATACATCATTTCTCTCGTTCTCTCTCTCTCTTGAATTTTAATGACGTGTAATAATAAAACCTATTTGCCTATAAATTCGGTAATTATGTACAATTTCACTCAGGCTAACTTTATACAAATCAGCAATGACTTATTATCTACTGACTGGGATGGACTATTCGCTGACATCAATATAGAGCATGTGGTACAGGTGTTCTATACAAGATTAACCGAAATATTTGAACTAAGAATAGCAATACTAATACAGAAAACTACAATAAACGTTTCCCAAGAAGGTATACAAAAGCAACCATTAAAGTAATCAATAAAAAGGAACGGTATCATAAGCGATGGAAAAATTGACAAAATCTACATATTTTCTGCTTAACTAGCCAGGCAATGAAAAGAACACAGTAAGATAGAAATTTCGTATATACCATTCGACTGCACCCTAGACACATCATATCTTCTGTAACTCCTAATTTTTAAGCACGCGGTCACAGCCATATATTTTAATTTTTTTGTTTCTTAAAGAGTACAGTTGGGAAGTCATCTAAATGATTGAGACACGACCGACCTTATATATAAGTAACATTATATTTCTCCAAAAATTTTGATAAAGAATAAGAATTAATAAACATTAAAAAGTTTTCTGTATCTGCCCTTCAAAATTAATTAATATTTGTTAAATACAGCGACGTCCAATTTAAAATTACATTTTTTTATTCAACTAAGCAAATTCAGCTCAGACTGACCTCTAACTCTCCCTTGGGTTAATATCCAAGTCAGCCAAGGCATTCAGTTTTTTTGGACCTTTCTTTAAATGTAAAACTGTAACAACTGTGGTAATCGATATTATTTTAATTGCACTGTGTAAGACTATGAAAATTTATTTCAGAAGGTGCTAGTCCTGAAGAAATGGATAACTTCTTATCTGAAATAGAAATATTAAAAAAAGTTGGGGAACACCCAAATATTGTTAGATTATTTGGTTGTTGTATTTTAAGGGAACCATACTTAATGGTTATGGAATTTGTACCTTGTGGCGATCTGAGACACTATTTACTCAATTTAAGAGAAAAATGGCTAAAGAGAAGCACAAAATCAGAAACAACTATGTAGGGAGTAGAAATACTCATATTATCCAGTAAGTGTTTAATTGCATGTATTTTTAGCTACAATAGTGGATCATATATCATGCCGAATGGTTCAAGATCTCGAACTTTATCTGATGCAGAAAGCAAGTCTTAAGTAACTAACATTATTATTTAACTATTTACTTAAATTTTCAGCTGAATACACAACACTTGAAAGCGATGGTTATCCTACTCCCACTGAAGCATTTAATAATAAAGTTGAAAGTACTTTAGATCATACAGAGTTACAGAGTTTTGCCTTACAAATCGCTCGAGGAATGGAACATCTTGAAAGGATTCCAATTGCTCACAGGTTATTCTTTCTTAAATATAATAGTGGAGGAATGAGCATGCTCATACTTACATAGATACACAGGCTGTCATTAGTTTTATGTCATTAATTTAAAGGGGGTGTAAAGACCAATAAGACAAACAAAAATTATTGATAAATCTAGGGTATAAAGCAAACGGTTTTAGCTACAAATGGACACAAAAAGTTTTAACATTATTTTAAAAACCATTGCAATGTTAACTAGGTCACAAATAAAATATACAACTACGCCATGCTTTAAAGTCGACCAATTAGGTTGTGACCTTCGACAAACTTAACTTAGTGAAATAGAGTGCATTTTTGCTACCAAACGAAATAACTAATGCACTTTAGCTACTACTGAAATAAGTTTAAAATTTTTTTAAAAGTCGCATGTTTAGATAATAGTCGCAACAAAAAATAATATTCCATAATGCTGATGTGGTTGACTGTATTGGGTTTATTACAAGTTAAATGTACTTTTTCATTACATAGCTCGTAATTGGGGTTAGATGTTGTAAGTGTGTTTCACCTGTTTGATTTTGTTGTTTCTTAATCTGTTTGTTTGAAAATCACAAGTCGTAGCAAACTTGTTTATGAAAAAATAGAAAAACAAGCTTTAAAGATATCCGCCAATAAACTAACACTGTGGCCTGCTACATAGAAACATCTTCATTATATGGATGTACGGAAGCGAACAAACAAACAATTTTTTTATAATATCTAAACATGTGCCATAAATTCATGTATACCATGGAAAAAGAGAAGAGTGAACTATTGTACCTAGACGTCTTAGTTAATAAGTGCACCAATAGAAGCCTAAACCAAATAGTATACTAAAAAGCAGCTAGCTAAATGACTCATTATGCTATCACCCAGTTCAGCTACAATTGATTGTCAAAACATTAATAATACTGTAACGAAGCGGCAGAAAGTCTATACTTGAACGAAAAATACAGATGTGGCTTCTTCGTACAAAGAATTGATTGAAAGCTACACTGCGGTGTATTTAAGGACATTAGCAGCTTACAAAGGGAACCTTCTAAAACAGCGATGGGCAACTGCCAGCCCGCGGGCTTAATCCGGCCCGTTACGATGTTAAAGTTGGCCCGCGGCATAAATGAAAAATTGTGCAAGCAGTGTTTCACATTTTTTAATTAGATAACTAATTTTTGGTAGCCCTTAATTTGCAGTGCCGTATTTCTAATACCCCCGAATTTTCATTGTTTTTCACGAAAAATGTTCATAGTTTTATTTATATAGTATATATAAAGTATTATATATATATATATATATATATATATAGTATTATAAATCGCTCGATTTGATCAGGCCCGCATTGTCAGAGGAAAATTGAAAATTGGCCCTATGCTGAAAAAAGTTGCCCACCCCTGTTCTAAAAGTTAATTTGAATAAATCAAACGGCTTTTCCTTTATATTTAGAACATTTCAGAATAATTGAATTAAGTATGTAAAGACGAGCATCTTGGTGATTAATCAGATGCATTCCAAATTTCTGATCTGAGTACATTTTAAGTTATTGTGTGAAATAAATTAGATTAGGTTTTAAAAATAAATACATGCTTGTACTATAAATTATCGGAGTTAGTAATTGACATAAATTATCAATTAGTAATTAGTAATAAATAAATGCTTCGATTCGATTAATTATAAGTGCGGAAGATAGTGTATTGTCACTTTAAGGAAGTTAGTACTATTACACTCACTACAATAGAATTTCACTGTACCTGCGAGTAATCAGGATAGTGTTGTCAGTTAATAACCACAAAGCACACTCACTAACAACATAGAAAACAAAGACAAACTTATCGTCAGAGTTCAACTTCCACGTGTCAAATATACATTGAAGGAAAACATAATAAAAACCATATTCCAGCCACGCAAGAAAATAAAAGCAGTTCCTCTTAACCCAAGAATAATAATTTTAAGAAAAAGAATTTCAGTTTCAGCACAGCTATATGCTTTAACAAATTTATATCTTGATCTGTTTCAGTTAAACATTTTGAGGGTCCATATTACACATACATTTCTTATGCCCGAAATGTCGAGAAGAGTTTTCAAAACAGTCTGATACAACAAACTTTTACATGTTGATCTTGCAATATCAGATCTTCAACATTGTTTACCATTTTAAGTTTGAGATTCCAAGATTGTTTACACTTCGATAATTCTGCAAATAGTGCAAAATATGTAATTTTTGGTAATGGCATCGGCAGGTTGGTTTGCTGGTTTGTTTATGCATTTGATTGAGTTTGAACACCTCTCTGTGTAGAAGAAGAATTTGAAACGTTAAGATGGCAATTTAAGCATCTTCCAACAATTATTAATATGTTAAATGAGGGTTCCACTCGCCAATATTTTACGATGATTTTTTTGACAAAAATTTATTACAAAGAAGATAACCAGTTTGCAAAAACAACTTTCACCTGAAAAACATTTTTACTGCTTTTAATATTACTTGAATAATAAGTCCTATAAAATATTTAAAAATTCCTAATATTTAAACTGTGTATTTCTACAGCACGGAAAGGTATTACAGTTGTTTTAGATTATAACTACATAAAAATAGGTTAAGTTAACATATGCATTTAGAATACGTTTACATAATAGCTATTTATGCACCAAGTATGTTATTAAGAGGATTAAGCCCGGAGGACAACTCATTCAGCCCGAATGTCTACAGTTCAATGGATGGATTGAGTTACCCCATTGGGAGGGGATCATCCAATAACATAAGTAGTACACACAAGATTTTATATTTCACGTTGCACAAAAATATAAAATAGATGGTGATGGGAAGGTATTTGTATTTTAAAATTTACTCGGATTTAGGAATATAGATATACACCTACTACATATTCTCCATGATAACAATAAACATTTTAGCATTTAGATATTTGTCACATTTATTTAACAGCACGATGAATAATGAACTAGACTGAAATTAATTGAAAAATGCAACACTCAAAAAGCAACCGCAAGTTTGTTGCTTTGTAAATCCAAACCGATATATGAGAAAGATTAACAAGAGGGCATAATGAATCTATTATGCCCTCTCATTATGCTCCTGTTATTATGGACATGTTTGCATACCTCGTATCCTAGACATTATGACTAAATTATAACAAAGTGGAATATATATAGGCAAAACCAAACAAGGTTGCTTATGAATCATTATTCGTGATCATATGCTGTAATACCATAAAAACGTTTGTCCAGCAAGCTCCAGAATGCAATGCGACCTTGGAATATAACCTATCAACATTGACAGAAGTAAGTTAGGTTAGTTTTGTCGCATTTCGACTTATAAACAAACTAGAATTAGTGTCATAAATAAATGTTCATTCAAGAATTTACTTAATCCAAAGAATTCAAACAGTATTATAAATAATTCGATGAGTTAGAAATGTTTTATTAGCAAATAAATAGATATTCAAGACGAAACTTCGAAACAATTCTTCATTACATCAAAAGTAAGTTATTGTATGTCTTAATAAAAGATGTTTAAAAATGTTTTTATTTAGAACAAGATAGTGATTCTTTTAAACCCATTAATAAAGACCTAGAATTATATCGATGCCGACTGCAAGTGCAACCAGTATTGTTAGTGGAGAAAAATATTTTAGTGAATCATTAATACAATGTCAAACTAAAACCTGTATAAAACGTTTAAGCTTACAAATATTATGTCAAATGTCGATCAAAATAATTAATGATATTAGAATTGTAGATGTGGAATATATTAATATGTTAGCTTCGATTATATCGCGAAGATGTTATTGAGGAAACCAGTGAAGGTGCTGTGCAGTGCTAGAAAGTTAATAAATTTAATTATCCCTTTCTAAGTGAGATAGTAAGAGAGAAATGTTCTATTAGTCTTCTGTGCCATGCGAACACTTATTTTCCAGAGCTGGAAATATATTAAGCAAATGTTGCACAAACTTACCTGCGATGAGATTGACAATTGTTATTCCTGTGTTGTATTCAAAAGGATATTAATTAAACAATCAGTATTTAAATACTTTTTTTCTATAATTATGTTATATAATGTTTGAAATAGTACCTCTAGTATATACATTTGATGTATTTTAACAATAGGTTAAAATATCGTGCATTTGCACGTGACTCACCTACTGAAACCTGTAGTATTTTAATACGGTAGTAGGTTTTTACATTGAAACCTTAGACATTAAATCATTTTGAAATGTTGATTACTTATGTTCTACAATACAATATAACAAATTACTACAGAAATAATTGCCAGAATGAAGTTCTATAATTCTTAGATCGTCTACATCACAAGATTTCGATTTGATGCACTTTTGTTTCTTACTACAGATTGCGGGGGTTGGTTTACTTGATATGCTTCGGATACCTACCTCTTAATACTAGTGAAAGTTCGGAGTCCTATACCACAGGCTTCAGCAGTATGCTAAAGCAAACCTAATTAAAACCATCTTTTTTACTAAACTTGATCAAGTATCTGTTCTTATCTGCATTACAGATTCAAATGGAACAAACAGACCTTGGTATTCACACTCCCTTTCGAAATAATTAAGAACATTCATAATCACCGTGTTTGTAATTGTAAATGTTTAGTATGAAGTTTAGTGTCAATATGGCATGGCTATAGTTTTGAAAAAACTGTTCAGCAATACAATTAATTGAGGATAATACAAAACGCAAAATGTAAATGAAATCAAAACCAAGCTAACTTAACCCTGAAAACAAACTGTGTTTGGTACTTAACCTTTAAAACCCAAATAAATTTGCAAACTACCTGAACCAAAATCAGACATACGTTTGCTATATCTTCATTACAACATTGGGAAGACGCACTTTTCTATAGCTATTCTATTTTATAATCGTGAAATTAGTAAACACAAGTAACATATATATTATATTATAGTTGTGTTTTCTTTCTATGTATTGCGATGTGTCACACGCAAGTATATTTGGTTCCGACTCTATTTGTACGCACTCTGCACAGGTTTACATGTTTAATGGTATATTTTATTAATTTACTGCTGTTATAGTGAAGATTTAGTGTAAGTCGCATACAACATTTATATAATAATAAAGTGGCCAATGTGCATAATTTCATAGTTTTCTTGTATTGGGACTTACATATTACTGAAGTGCGGCAGCGCAGGATGTACTTTCTCAAAACTATTTTAAGATTATATTTTCAAGAACTGTACAATAGATCGACCACTGTATCAGAAAAGACAAGGTTGTTAACACATCTGATGTGGACATAGATTCGTACTATGAAAGCAACGGACTTGAGAATACGGATTGTAAAGACTGATACTTCAATTTTGTTACGGGTGTTTAAAGCATTAAGTTTTTAAATTTGAAATTGCCCAATAGGGGCAGGAATCCCATTACAAAATAAGGACAAATTGGGCAACTACAGTGGTGCGGAAATGGGTACCTATTGTACTAAATGGCAGAAAATTAAACAAATTTGCCTAATGCTCAAAATTTCACTTGGGTGCGATTTCAAGTTACGTTACAACTACTACTTACCTTCTTAGGTTTTCATTTTCTCAAGTTTAAAGGGCGCTCATGTAAACCAAGGGATTGTTGATTCCCTTGGTAGAATGAATGTTCTTACTGTTACTGGTCCGTTTTAACAAATGAAACTACTCTCTACTCACCTGGCTTAAATCTATTCTAAAAAAAACATTATGTAAACATTTCAGTGAACAAATAGGCAAAGAAAACAGTTTAAAATATACTTACGTTGATAGTCAGGTTACTAGCCTATAATTATCCCTAAAGCACAAACATTAAACAAAAAGTGATAAAATTTAAGAGAAGGCCATTCTTAATATAGTTAATGTTATATTCAATTACAATTCCAGTTACACAATTATTTTTCTAACAATGTTAAATTCCATGTTCTAACTTCCGTTTACACAAGAAATTATCTCCTCCTTTGAAGCTTAGAATTCCAAAATATTCTGCTGGGACACAAACCGCCCCAATCTCAATTTGTTTGTGTGTTATGTTGAAAATAAATGCACCATCACGTGGACCCTCATTTAATATTTCATAATTAGTAGGACATTTATGGAAACCCAAACCTTTACCTTTATTCTAACCTCCCCGTCTGTTCATATTGATGACTTGGGAGGAATTGAATTCTTTTGTTCAAGTAACTGTCTTGCAATGCCATTATCCCCACTGCTCTATCTTAGAGGGGTACTCTATTAATATATAACTAACACTGTGATGGCTTGATGTCACGGTTTATTTTTGTTAACCCCACGTTGCTGTGATATAAGACGACTACATAAATGAATACCAAGTTTGATGTGTAATTTAAACTCTGTGAGTTTTATCAATTCAGTTTTCCTCTGTGTGTTACTTTGTAAAATTCTGTTTTTATTGTGTCTTGCATACATTGTAACCATCTGAAATTATGCTATGTAGGTGTATTATTAAATGAAATATTTTCAATGTAAAAAAAGCTTTCTTATTATGATATGAGAAATATATTGAAATTTGTTTTCCTTTTTGATACTTTTTAAAATAATTAATGAATTGCAGTTTCATTTCAAATTTATTGTACAGAAATAAAAGGCTACTTTTGTGATTTATAAGTTTATTACTTTTATAAAACCATTATTTATTGCATTAGTTTATTAAATACTATTACACAGAAATCAAAATTAAGCAGGGAACTTCAATAATAAGTTCTCCATTTTAAGTTTCTTGCCTCCTTTTTCATCTGATTTTTATTTCTCGTTAACGCCCAAACCTTACAATTTCTTAAGAAGAACATTGCATGGAATTCTTAAGCAATGAAGATGTCCAGGCAGATGAAAAATGCCTAAACAGAAATGAAAATAGTAACAACTTTGGCAGCATAAGTAGCTCTTATACAACTACTTTACAATCAAATACCTTTACTAAATTCATTTGCACAAAAATACTGATAATTTTTTTCAAATAGGTCACTACTTTACAAGGATAACACATTGATTATGGCTAAACTAACCAGAGGTTCTACAATGCTGGAATGTCACTAAAAAATTATTTCCAAAGAGCTTAATGAATCGGATCAGTTTTTATACAAATCTGCTCCCACAAAAACTCGGTAACATCAAAATTCCCATGTCATTGCCAGGAAAAATAAAAATTATTCCAGATTATGCATTGGTAATTTCTTACAATCAAGTACCAGCAATACTTATGTATAGATCTGGGCAAAAATCACTTCAAAACTGTTATATCAGATTTCATCCTCAGCAAGTAGTAAGCAGAATGTTTTTGAATGTGAGTCCTGTCTAAAAATGCCGTATTGATGTTATCGGGAGAATGTCCATGTAGAGGAAGCCCACAGATAGAAGTAGAAACAATGGCTAAGATAGTTGGTTGGCTGAGATCAGTTCCGTGGAGGCATGAACTAGGGAAATTGGTTTAATTTTTACAAAGAAGTGGGTTGGGAACTGAAGAACAATGGTTAAGATCCCTTCTAACAAAGGCAAAGTCTAAACTGAAATTATGATGCAAACGAAAATTATTGAAAGATACATTAAAATTTTACAGAACTTTATCGCTACACATTTCCTTATAGAGCTTTAACTCAATCAAAATCAGCAAAACACACCCTTAGTTCTACACTAAAATACATGGACACAAAACCAGCATAATATGATAGAAACACACTACAAAGCCCTCGATAATATAAGAAATTTTAAAATAAAATATACAGACATATGGAGGTTTTCATTTTTCTACACAAACATCTTACAAATCTAAAGTTGCTCCTCACCTTTGTGCCAGTTGCCACTAGAACATCCCATCTGTAACGTGAACTTGAAGTTTCCCAAATTCCTATTAGAAGAATGAAAAAAATACGCAGACAAGAATGTTTAATAATCTTTTAATTTTAATACAAGAAGAATATTTATTGGCAAAATTCTCAGAACTTTAAACCAATCTTTAGCTTTAACCTTTTTAAAAAAGAAAACTTGCATTAATTCAGATCTCATCAAGAATAAATATGTTTACAATGTCTGTTTACAAGTCTGAAATTTTACTTAATGCTTCAAAGCTTATGCGTACATTAATTTTCATTATAAAAATTGTTAGATAAAATAAATCATGTGCAAGCAAAAATATTGAACAATTTATAATCATCAAAAACTGTTAATAAAATTACGGCATGTAATTTTAACAAAATCAAACAGTTTTAAATCACGTCAAAAATTGTTTTTATCATTAAAATGTGTATTGATGGAATATTTTAAACTCAAAATAATATTTAGTAACATACCTCATGCAATGGAGTAGGATTATAATTATCATCTACAAAAGCTAACCAGATTTATTGTAAAAACTAATCAGAATTGCATTGGATAACGTTCTTATGTTATGTTACCATTCTTTAATAAGCTTTCCAATCTCAATTAAAAATAATATTTGAAATAAAACGCCATACTTCCATTACATTAACAAAACTAAATATCAAAAACGGACTGGAATCTAAAACCGGCCTGTGCATTTTAGAAACGCCGGTCCCCTACTTCCCACAAAAACATTACATACACACATAAATAACTATTTGAACATTATTTTAACAATTTGTACTTAATGACGTTCGAATAAGCTCACTACTTTCTGCTACTTCATCGATTATGTTGTCACTATCTAAATTCATTAAAAGGTCGTTATTAGCGTTACCATGAAGGAATTCAAATTATCAGAAGATCATGCCATTTTTAATTACTTTTAATGTAGAAAAAAATCATTCACAAGCAACTTGACTAAATGACAATGACAACAAAAATTTTAATGCTAGTTCAATAACATTATAAGCATTGGTCAATAAATTGAATCTATGCAATATTTTGTAACAACAAATAGCACAATTTTGCATACACAGTGTGTCTCGCATGCTAGACAAATTTCTTCTCTTTTTTCTCCAAAGTCAATTCGTCATTATCTTCATTTGAATTATCTTCTTTGATAATTTTGTAATTTTCTTCAGAATTTTTCAGTTTTTCCCCATGCAAATGCAAAATTTCTTAGTTCAGTCCACAAATTTTCACCCGTAGCTGTTTCATCAATTTTTAACATGAGTTTGCTTAATCCCTCTAGTTCACCAGATTGAAGTTTGTTATAACGTATCTCAGGGAAAGGTTTCAGATCTAGAATCAATTTTATTTCCTTGAGCCTTTTTTGAGGAAATTTTGTTTGTATTTCTATTTCAGAGTCTTCAAATTTATTTAACCCTTCATTCACACAAGCAATAAAATCATTTGCAACTTTCTCTACGGCATAAAAATTTCTCACTAGTTTTTTTTAGTTCTGCACATGTTTGTGATATCATATGAAAAGCTTTTAAGATATCTAAACCCGAGGTTTCTATGTATTTGGAGAGAGGCATAGTTATTTCAAATATTCTTAAGAATGTTTTGATTGTGATTACTGTTTTATATTTACAAATTAATTCTAAATATACTTTTGCTTTTGCATGAACATCTGGCTTAAAATGGACGCATAGGCGTTGTACGGGAATTTGGAAGATTTCCCATTATGTGTTGTTCAGGTTTTACATTAAAACGAAAGCATCGTACACAGTCATGCACGACCTTTTTCACCAAGTATCGACCAGATATAGGCCAGAATCTTTCTCTAATTGAGGCCAATAAGGCCTGTGGACCAGCATGTAACAGTCTTAAATGTTCGTGTTGAGCAATTAAGGTAGAAAAATAATGTTTTGAAGGCAAAACCGCTGGGTGTTTTTTAAGAAAATTAAAGTTGGAGTTTTCCAAACGACCACCGACTCTAATAATTTTCGTAAGTGGATCAAGAAATGGGTTTAAGCTTAAAAGTTTGCTTTTGTTATGCACTTGACCAGTTTTAAGTAAGGTATTGTAATCGTCAGGAAATGTTTGTATTTGTACAATTTTAACAAGTGTGTTTAAAAAATCAGCTAATTCTTGTGTTGTTAGCAGACCAGTAGTACGCATGTTCTTAGGTTTTAAAGAATTGTTTTTAAATCTAAGAATGTCAGCAAAAACTTGATGTAGTTTAGTTAAGGGAGAAAATCGATTTATGAGATAAAAATCTTCGGAAGTGGATACAAGTACTGAAGTTGTAGAACGAGTTTCCGGAATTTCAGAATTTTTTAATTGATAAGAGTAAACAGGCCAATTATTTTCAGGCCAGGTAAGCCAATTCGAACCATGAAACCAAAGTTCCGAATTCAGTAAAGTTTTAGGATCAATTCCTCTTGACAGTAAATCAGCAGGATTGTGTAAAGTGTTGATGTACCTCCAGGAATCAGTATTTGTTAGGTTCTGTATTTGTGAAACTCTGTTCGCAACGAAAGTTTTTAATAAATGTGGAGATGTATTTATCCAAGAGATAACCATGGTAGAATCACACCAATAAAAGACCCTTTCAAAGTGTATATTACTAGACGAAACTACCTGGTTTGAAAGTTCACCTGAAAGAAGAGCACCACATAATTCCAGTCTAGGAACTGTAATGAGTTATAAAGTTGCAACCCTTGTTTCTGCGCAACAAAGATTTGAAGTAGTGTTTCCAAAAGCATCCGTGCAACGTATAAAAATACAAGCCCCATAGGCTGTCTCTGAAGCATCACAAAAGCAATGATACTGAACAAAAACGGGATTAGAACATGTTACTTGTCTTGGAATGTTTAATGTGTTTAATTGCTCCAGTTGAGAGAGATAATTTTGCCATTGCAAGTATAAGTCTGCAGGAACGGTTTCGTCCCATGGTATTTTTAGTTTCCAAAGCTGTTGTAAGATAATTTTGGCAGTAATTATTACAGGTGAAAGAAGACCTAGCGGGTCGAAAATCATTGAAATGTATGACAAAATTTGTCGTTTGGTGGCCTTGGACGTGTGTTGTGGAACATTAATTGCATATTGCAATGTATCATTGTGAGAGTCCCAAAATAATCCTAACGTTTTATTTTGTCCTGTGTCACCTAAGTGTATAATGTTTGACTCACAATCGTATTGTATCGATTTGTCATTTGAAACAAATTTGCAAAGAGGAAATCCGTAGGATTATAGAAGAGTAGAAATTTCAGTTTTTATTTGTTTGACCTCTTCAACAGTATCTCCTGCAGTGAGAAGATCGTCTACATAAAAATCGTGGAGTATAATTGAAGCAATTTTGGGATTTTCATGTATGTGTCTATGTGCAACCTCATGAAGAGCTCTGATGGCTAAAAATGATGCAGAAGCTGTACCGTAAGTAACCGTGTTAAGGCTGTAAGCAAGAGTTTTGCTGTTTGAGTCAAAACGCCATAAAATCTTTTGTAAGTGGCGTTGTTCCTCATGAATAAATACTTGTCGGTACATTTTTGCAATATCGCCGCTTAAAACAATGTTGCGATTTCTAAACCTAAGTAGAATATCAAATAAGCTGTCCTGTATATTAGGACCGACCAACATTAAATCGTTCAGCGAGTATCCTGAGGAGGATTTAACAGAGCCATTAAATACGACCCATAATTTAGTAGTAGTAGAAGTGTCTTTAAGAACGCAATGATGTTGTAGAAAGAATCCAGAGTTGTCTTGTTGATCACTGCAAAGTGGCATGTGGTTTAATTGTATGTACTCATGGATAAAATCATGATATTGTTGTTTTAAACCTGGGTTTTTCTCAAGTTTTTGTTCTAGTTTAAGAAAGCGCTGAATAGCTGTAGTTTTAGAATCTCCTAATTCAGGTGTAGGTTCCTTAATTGGAATTTTTACAATAAAATGACCATCATCACTAAGGGATGTGTTTTGTTTGAAGTGTGTTTCACAATAGTTTTCTTCGTCAGAAAAGAATTTTATTTTTGGATATTCTTCAAGTGACCAAAATTTAGACAATTGTGCTTCTAAAGTAGCATTAGAAGAGTGATAACAATGTAACGTATTGGAAATAGCATTTTGTGTATAAATTTTGCCCGACATGAGCCAACCAAGTTTACTTTTTTGTAAAATGGGACCATTGTCGCCAAGTTTAATTTTCCCAATGCCTAATAAATCCCAAAAAATGTCTGCACCAATTAATACATCTACTGGAGCAGGGTGACCAAAATTTGAGTCAGCAAGTTTGATATTTTTGGGTATGTCTAATGACGTGTTGCGAATGTAAGTGCTTGGTAAGTGACCAGTAATGTTTGGCATGACTAAACAATTAAGTGTTGTTTCAAAATTGTTTACCTTAGATTTGATTGTGACAATGTGACTGACATCATGATTCAATTGGTTAATTCCAAAAATGGAAATGTTTGTGTTGCGTTTTGGCAATTGTGAAATGTCACAAAGACGTTGAGATATAAAGTTCAATTGGCTTGCGTTGTCTAAAAGAACTCTGCAGTCATGTAGATTGTCAAAAGCGTCAAGAATTGTAACAACTGCAGTGGAAAGTAAAACTTGTAACTTCGCAGAAGTATTAACGGTCAGACTAACAGGTGTAACTGACGTTGTAGGAATGAGTTGCTCATTTGCAGCAGCGGTAGTAAGGTTCTGTGAAGTGTTTTGTGCAGAAGTAGACTGCACATTTGCATTGTTGTTTTTAAAACATAAAAGAGTGTGGTGGAATTTTCCACATTTACGACACCCTGTAGACTTGCAATTATGTGTTATGTGATTAGCACCTAAACAGTTGATGCATAGCCGTAAACGTTTAGCAGTATTTAATTTGTTCGAGCCATCGAGTTTTGTAAATTCTGTGCAATAGTAAATTGCGTGATTGTTGGAACATAAAGGACATGGTTTTGTAGAAGTTGTAACAAACGATTTAGAAGGTTTGTTCTTTTGTTGTGGTGTAACCGACTGTTGCGGTTTCGTGTCAATATTGACGTGTAAAGATTCAAGAATTCGACATCTTTCTTTCAAAAAATCAATTAAGTTTTGTAACTCTAGTAGGTCACCAGTTTTGTTTTCCGCTTCCCACGCGCGTCTTGTAACGTTGTCAAATTTGTTAGTAATTAAGAATATAATCAAATTACCCCAGTGTTCAGTGGGACGTTCGAGAGCCCTTAAAGCGCATAGGTGTTTTTGCATGCCATCTAATAGTAACAAGGCTTCATGAGATTCCTTTGCGACGGAAGGTAAATTAAAAAGTGCCTTAATGTGATTAGTGACTAACAACTGTTTGTTTTCAAACCTTTCTTGAATTAATTTCCAAGCTATCAAATAATTAGCGTTTGATACCTCTAAAGATTTGATTGTATCTGCAGCAATTCCGACCAGTTGAAGGTGCAAATAATGAAATTTAGTGATGTTAGAAATGCTAGTATTTGAATGAATGATTGACACAAAACTGTCTAAAAAATAACCATTGATCAAAAGACCCGTCAAAAGTAGGCAGAACTAATTTTGGTAAACGAAAATTGGTTGAGTTCTGATCATTGTGGTCACTGTTAATATTCCTCGTTAGAGAACCAGCTTTAACAGTACCGTTTTTATCACAAATGAATTTTTTGACAGCTGCCGTAATTTTAAAGAAATCATTTTCAAATTTTTCTCTCTGTGGCGCATGTAAAGTAGCATAATTAGATTCGCATTGTTCATCAGCATTTTCAATAAGTAATTGAACCATATTAAAAGTGCTTCAGATTTATTTAAGCGGTCTTGTAATTCATCTAAATCATAATCTGCATTTTTAACTGAATGAAAGTAATTATTGAATCGTGTTAAAGAGCTTTTAATAGCTGTGCGCTTGTTTCTGTCTGTATTAGACATTATAATAAATACGTAAAATGTAACAAACTATAGTAAAAAAATGCAGGTTGCAAAGAAACACCGTAAAGCGTGTCGTGGTTTATGTAATTAACTAGTGCTTTACAGCTGTTTGAAAGTTGTAAACAAAATACAGGCTTTACCTATAAAATTGTTGGAATGATGTATTAAAAGGAGGTTACATACCTTTCCTGAAGTGATGGTGTTTTTGTATACAAACCAGTTGTATTGTAGAAGGGTGCACGCCGTCGACCTTGTGTTGAACGAAAGCAGGTAGAATTGGACGAACGAACTTGCAGTATAGTGAAGAAATTAACCATCAATTCTAAGCAGGTAACTTCATTGAACGTTGATGTATGTAGCAGTAATTTATCGCTGGTTTTTAATTAAGTATTTGAGCTTCTGAAGGACCAATGATGTTTGTGATTAAAGTGACATTTTTTAGAATTTCACGTAAAGTACACAAATTTATTTGTAATAAATACAATTGTAAAAATAACTACATGTTTTAAGTAGAACAAATATTTATAGCTGTAACTGAACAGAGCATCTTGACCGTGCAAGCGTCTGGGACCGATTCTTGTAGGGGTGCTAGTCTATTCTTGTTCGTTGTCGTTGTGATGTATGAAGGGGTAGGGTTGGATTCGTCGCAACAATGACCGTCTGTCACATATGTGAAACGTCCTGTGTTGTATCCACTTGTAAAGAAAACATGCCACCTGCTTGCAATTCCATACTAATATTCTGTGTTATAAGTTGTCCGGTTGCTTGATAACTTTATTAATAGTGGATTTAGAAAGAAACGTTAACAAAGATCTTTTGCCTTTACCCTTTTGAGACTCCTGAAGTTTTTTACTGTTCTCAATACAATCTTTCAAATGACCTTTCAAATTAATATCATATTTGCTAAAAAGAACGAGTTTCAAAAGTTTCCATGGTCTACGGACATTTTCTTCAGACTACAGGCAGCTTCTAGCTTATCGCCTCCATAACTAATCCTCGTTTCACAACAAATTTAACAACATCTATTCTTATCTGCAAAATTTCTCTTCTTTTCGTACTTGTGCTCTGTGCAAAGACATTCGTTTGTAAAATAGTAAATTATCAAGATTTGCATTGTTGTTTCTCAAAAAATATGTTTCTCGTGCTCCTTGACTCTGACATGAACTTGCTTTCTATCTTTGATTCCTCATATAAAAGAAGATAAATTGGTATCAAAAGTTCAAAACACACTATACAAATGGAACGAACAAAGCAGTGTGTTTCTCACTATGTCAGGATCACTGATGCCTTGCTTCAGATGATACTTAAAAAATAAATCGAGTTGACCTTTTTCAAGATGTACAAAATAATTAAACAAAGGAATTGAATTGTTATCTTGCTCAGTTTATAGCTCGCTTGTAGCAAGATCAGAGGCGTCAGCATGATGTGTCATAATGTGCTCTTGTTCAATTTCTAATTTCTGAACATCGAACTGTTGTTCAATACATACTAATTCTCAATCTTGATATGAACTATTAGTAACTCCAACTTCAGTTACCATCACCGTTCCGGCCTCTGCATTAGATGTAGACGAATACCAACATGCAAAAATATTTGCCAATTTAACACATTTTTCGGCACTGACTTCCAAAAGTTTGTTTCTTCAATCTAAGTTTCGTCGCTTTTCTTGTTATCCATTAATCAGCTCACCGAACACCAGCCCCAGTGGCATTTGTGGAAATTTAATTTAAAAGCCGTCCGGAGCGTAGGTCAAATTTGCTATTATACAAACAACAACAAATAATAAATTATATGTAGAAGTCTATGCTAGAGACAGTAGAGGACTATACTGGGTAAAATATTATCCAAGACTGAAATAAACAAGGTAATGTTGCACTCTCAAGGTAGAAATATTGACTATAAAAACTGCTATTGCATTGTTGTTTGTTTAAGTACACGTTCATGCGTGGAGGCTCTTTCTTTTATTATCATTCTTAATCTTAAGCAAATCTATTCAAATTGTGGTTAATGTTACTGAAAGAAGTAAAAATATTTTGGTTAGTGATAGAAATATCTTAGAAGCATGCAGCTGAAAAGACTGGCATATTTGAATGTAACATTAAGTTTGTTGTTGTATAGCAGTGGTCGGGTTTCGGCGCTTCTGTGCTCATTTAATCGGTTCGTATCTATGTGCAAAATCCATGCAACGCATAAGATTAAGATATGTACTTTGTTACACGATATATGTAACTAGTGTAATTTTTTTTTGCAATATAATCAGCCAGCGTAGCTGGATAGATGGCCCTTTGAGCAGACCAGTTTATCGAGCATTTGTCCGATCACCAGTCCGGGTGTGATCAAAACTATACATCAATTTTAACTTGCGACATCTAAATAAAATTAAAAATTATTCATTCAAAGTTATATTCCATATAAATGGTTTGAACCAAAACTTAACTTAATAAAATGGTGAATCTTTTTATACACATCCTTATATGAATTACTTTTGACTCATTGTATTTTTGCATAAAATATTTTATAAAGTTGCATTGCTTAACCTCACTTTAATTTAATGTTATATCTATATTTTTGTTGCAAAACTAAATAGAAATCTTAAAAATTTGTTCTTACTGTGTATAATTAAGGAACTGCTATTTATTAAACATTTTAATAAGTATTTTTCTATCAATAGGGATTTGGCAGCTCGCAACATTCTAATAAATGAATATAAGACATTAAAAATATCTGATTTTGGACTATCGAGGGTGGGTCCTTACATAAACAGTAAAACTAGAAAGCTTCCATTGAGGTGGGTAGCTATAGAAGCAATTGAAGATCAGTTCTATGATAGTAAAAGTGATGTATGGTCATTTGCGATAGTTCTTTGGGAAATTGGTACCCTAGGTAAGCATAACAGACCTTACTTATGCAATTCATTTCTTAGAAAAATATAATAGGTGCTTTTCCTTATGAAAATGTTTTGGATGCTTTACTCCCGCACTACTTAGCTAGTGGTAAGCGACTGTCTCGTCCTGAAATATGTTCAGATGATTTATACGCTTTGATGTTAAGATGCTGGTCTCATAATCCTCAAGAAAGACCATCATTCAAGGAATTGGTAGAACTACTTGATACCAAAAAGAGGCGAATCTATGTGGACTTCAATCAATTAAATCCTTTGTACATTTTTCCACCTTCTTCTTTTCAAGAAGGAGTAAACAAAGTAACAGCATATGAAAAGTTAAAATAATACATTGTACCTGAAAACTGTGATATTATACAAAAACAAATATATTTAAAATGTAGATACATAAGTAGCTATAGATATTACCAAAGTAATTGTAAAAAAAAATGCTAAAGCCCGAAGCTTAATATAATGTTTATTCATTCTGCATTGTATTGATTGACACTAGTCTATAACTAACAAAAAGAAAACAAAGTGGTTTGGTTTGTAAATAAAGAACCCAGACTAAAATTGAATAACAATTTTTCTATGTTGCATACAGCATAAAGTGATTTACAACAGGGTGTTGTTATACTCTTTATTCACTCATAATTTACCTAAAATTGTAAAAACCTGTAACATCTCCTTGTATATAGATGATGTATCGTTTTAATATGGCTATTAAACTAAGTGATTTCTATGAAACAGTTAGAAATAAAAGTAAGATCTCAATAATGTACATAAATGGTGCCACTATAATGGATTTAACATAAACTCAGATAAAATAGTATGTTTATGTGTTGCAGTGAGAAATTATGGCAACCGCTCAATATTGATAACTTCACATTTATGGATTAAGGATTTAGGTATGACTATCGATATTATTTTGATTAACGTATAATAATTTTCATGACAGTAAAAGTGCTGTATCAAGTTATATTTGTTCTGATTGAAGATATGAAGTTGAAACTCGTCAAGACACTTTTATATCACAAAATTGAATATCATAATACTGTACACTACCATCATTTTCCTTCAAAATGCCTACATTTGATTTATATTGTAATGCTGTGTCGCTTAACCTTTGGCCAGAATAATACAGCAGATTGTAAATGAGGTATCTGTACACAAAAGATAATTGGTAGGCATCCTGTGACATCACATCTTCAGGTTGAGTTAGAAAAGGTTGTCTGTAAGACATTTATTAAGCTTAAAATAGGATACCTCTAGATTTTATTTGCATAATTCTGGTTCATTCTCAAAATAATCTAAAACGACTGGATAATATATATATTATATTATACCGCCCCCCTTTTGGGTTTAAACATATATTAAACCGCCCTACTTTGAGTTCCACCTATATTCTACCCTTTATTTTATAAACTTTTAAAATGTGCACACCTAATGCACGCCCCGTACTTGCACCGTTTGGTTGGTTCTTTAATTAATTATTTATTGCAATGCCTCGACTATTTAAGCTCTTAATCTCAGGGTGTTCAAACTACTTATAGTGGGTTCCGTTATAAGTAGATGTGCTAAGTCCAACCAAAGTGCACTCTTTTGTTTTACTACTAAAATTGATACTCTACTTTTGTATATGCCAAATTTTCTAATAAGATCAAAGTTGCTATGTGCCAAATTCAATTACAACCAAAATTTGTATGACTATTTTTGACGTATTAAAGATATTTTTAAACACTCACCTGGTCTATACTCCGTTGAAGCCTCCCGGAATGCTGGCTCAAAATCCTTATCACCGTATGCGTCTTCACAATGATGTTCTTGAATTTTCGTGCCGCTTCCAGGTGTCCTTGAATTTTAACTGCTCCCCAATACCTGAAATGATTAACCCAAATTTAGAATTTAGAAAAAATCAGTGCTACAACTTCCCTTGTGCTAATCTCCGCTTCGAATCCTTGTTTTCTCTATAAATCCGTCCGCTTCTCCGTATCTAATCCCAATCTACTCGTTCCTGTATCTTTTTGCTCGATGCTCCTGCTACCTTTAAACTGCTCTCCAATATCCAACTTCTTTCCTTTGTATAACCACTCTCGATGACCTTCTAACTTTAATCCGCACTCCAATATCCAACTTCTTTCTATGTATATCCACTCGATGTCCTTCTACCTTTAAACCGCTCTCCAATATCACTTCAAATCTATATAACCACTCTCCAAATCCAATAATTTACCGTCGCACAATCACTACTATTCCCTTTATACTTTCGATGCTTGTTTCTTTACCACCTTATTCAATTGAAACTCCTTTTAAAACAACTACTTTTATTTTCTTTTTTAAATATCTGTATACAAATTAGCACAGTTATGAAAACACGTCTTTTTACAAAATTGGTTCGAAAATAATCCCTTTTTGTTTACTCTCTAAGGCGACCATGTTAACTCTCTACTAGCCTACTACATCTTAAAGTTCATAACAAATAACTACGTTCGTGTCGCACATACCAAAGTTCATGTCTTTTATACAATTTCATAATCACATTAAATTCTAATATATGTCCTAAATCTTTACATTCCACCAATCATATTTTACGTTGTTATAACTAATAATTTTGAGTTTACAAATATTGTCCAAAAGTTGATTCTATAGAAAACGAAACCAAAATAAATTATACTTGACCCTGGATGCATGTTGATAGTGAACATTCATAGACGCATCCGGCTTTTGGACGGCAAATGTACTTTCAAAGGCTTTTAAAATTCAAACTCGGTATAAACCCTTGAGCACTGCACATCTTATTACGTCACTTAGTCATTTTAAAATTGCCTTTTGGCACTTAATTTCAACTACTATATTTGAATGGTATTTTAGTATACATAAAATACGGCAAACATACATTTTTTAAGTTTATGTGATCAAATATGTGGATTATTTTTGTTTGGCATATACTACCTTGTACTAAACAACCCTTATAACTCTTAGTAGCTCCCTTAGACATTATATTGGCCCCACTGATTTTGAATGAAATTGGAAATTGCGTCGGCTTTACTCTTTCCTGGTGTGCATAATTTCTAGTTTTATTTAAAATCAAACCCCCTCTCACCTTTTTACACAAACCCCTTTTCGGATTCCTACATATTTTAATTATTCAACCCCTATTTTAATTCTCAACATGTCTGTCTAACTATGCTACATACTAACCTAACTTATAAACTAAAACAAAACTAAACTTTCCGTCGCATGAACTATATAACAACTATTCTACTAAACCTTCTTCCTGTACAACCTTATATGGGTATAGATTTTCCAAGTGAAAACGCCCACGATATTCCCCTGTCATAGTAGCTAATTCAAATGTATTTCCTTCCGCAAAAATACGCGTAATCTTGTACGGCCCTTCATAAGGAAACAACAACTTCGCGCAAATGTTCCTGTCGCGGTTCGAAACTCTTAACCTTTTCACAACCACCATATCTCCTATTTCAAAAGTTGTCCTTTTTTTTTGATCCTGCTACACCTTCGCTCGATATCCCTACGCTGCATCCTTTCGATCCTACGTCTAACACTGCCCAACAACTCTGTGATGTCTTGTACCTCGACTTCTTCCCTCCATGGCCTAGCTGGTATAATCCTCCGAATCAATGTTATCGGACACGTTTTTGTAACTGAACTCGGTACACAATTCATGAAATTTTCAATCTGCGGCAGATATCTAACCCATCTATTATGGTGCTCTTGCGTTGCTAACCGTAGATATTTTATTACCTCCCGTATATATCGTTCGCATGGATTTGCTTTCGGATGCCGTATACTGCTAAATGACACCTTAATGTGCGCTCGATTTAACCCGTTCCTAAATCTTTGGTTGTTAAAATAAGTTGCGTTGTCTACCAAAATCCTTTCCATTTTCCCTACCTGGCTTCCAAATTCTTTAATCGACTGTAAAGCATGCACCGTGTTGCTTCGCCTTGCCGGAAATAATTTAACAAATTTTGAAAAACGTCCACCATTACTAATATGTGCCGATACCCTGTTCACTCGTAATCAGGTTGCTTAAGTAATCAATAGCTACCAATTCCAATGGTTCGCTCACGCTCACACTCATCGGTACATTCTGCAACACCACGTTCTTGTCTTTCCTAAGATACAAATTTTGCAACGATTAATCCTTTCCTTAACCACTGTGATATCGTTCCGTGCATAAAACGCCTCCTGAATACCAAAAATGTTTTTCTTATACCTATATGTCCAAAATTTAAATGAATTTCATCTATAATTTCCACAGCCGCGTCTCTGGATACCACTACTAGCTCTGCCTCACCTATCCTTTTACCACGAACTGCCCTACGATGGTAAATCCACGGTACTCTTCCACATTTTCGCTTGTTAATCTCTCGCGGATCGAGCTCACCTCACTGTGCCTTTGCGTTTCCATAAGCTTGGCATTTGTCCACCGACCAACATCCCTGAACTCCTGCAAAGCAACTAAACAATCCTTCACGTCTTTATTTTTTCCACCTGCGGTCTGCTTAGAAAATCCGCCGTCACATTCTCCTTGCCTGGCTTGTGCTTGATTTCAAAATCGTATTCCTGTAATACTAACGCCCATCTGTACAACCTGCTGTTTAGAAACTCCTTTTTCTTCATAAATGTTACCACCGTGTTGTCGGATTCTATTAAAATTTGTTACCTAGCAGATAAAAACGCAACTTTTCACTGCATATACTATAGCCAACATTTCCTTCTCTGCCGTCGCATATCTGGTTTCACAGTCTTTTAATACCCTCGAAATAAATACAATTGGTACCTCAGCTCCGTCCTGGATCTGCACCAACTCAGCCCCTATCGCATATTTCGACGCATCCGTCCTTAAAATAAATTCGTCTTTGAAATTTGGATATTTTAATGACAACTCTTTATAAAATGCACTTTTTAAATCCTGGAACGCTTTCTCTCGATCAGCAGTCCATTTCCATCTTTCATTTTTCTTCAATAAACTCACCAACGGCCCACACAACTCAGAATATCGCGGTATAAATCGTTTATAATAATTTAGAACCCCTAAAAATCCTCGCAATCCTTTCACATTCTTTGGTTGAGCAATATTTTTCAACTCGTCCAACCTTTTATTACAAATTTTCATCCCATTCTCACTGATTTCAAACCCTAAATATGTAACTTTGTTCTTGAACAACTCGCATTTCTCCACGTTCAACTTCAAACCCCCTTCGTCCAGCCTCTGGATCACCTTTTCTAAATGCTCCAGGTGTTCTTGTTCGTCCCTTGAAAAAATCAACAAATCATCCACATAGTGCGAACAGAAACATTCATACTCGTTAAACAGCTTCTGCATGGCCCTTACAAGTGCTGCTGAAGAACTACTTAACCCAAACGGAACTACAGAAAACATGTAAATCTCTCCTTCAATACTAAACCCTGTAAACTTCTTACTGTCTTCATGCAACGGAATTAACCAAAATGAATTTTTTAAATCTAATTTGCTGAAAAACTTCATCTCGTACACTTTGTACAACAAATTATCCAACCCCTGCGGTTGTTCAAACTGCGGTTTCGTAATCGAATTCAACTTCCTCGCATCCAAACAAATCCTTATATCCCTTTTATTGGGTTTAGGAACAATAACTACCGGGTTCACATATTGAGTTTTCGCTGGTTCTATTATTCCATCTCGTAACATCTTGTTAATCTCGGCTTTAACCCTATTTCTAATAGCAAACGGAATTGGATACACCTTTGTATTAAACCCGTTGTCTTCCGTGACCTCTAACTTATGCATATATCGCCTCGCCAATCTTGGCTCTTCATTAAATAACCCTACATATTTATTAAATAATTCTTCTAGCTTCGCCTTTATCTCAATACTCACTTTTCCAATCTGTTCATCCTTAATTAATCTCACAAACATATTACATAATCGTACTTTAACCTGTCTATAATCACTTGTCCTATCCATTCCTAATCCCGACTTATCTATATTATCTCCATTCCTATATTCCTCACTAACCGTAGACACCATCCATAACTTATCTTTATCAAAAATTCGAATCGACCTATCCTTACCATCTATATTCAATCCAAAATCCTCTATAAAATCCATTCCTAATATGAAATCAATATGCAACCCCTTTGTAATTAAAAATTCTGCCTCTCCTGCATTTTTATCCCCTACAAATATCGGTACACGGATGCTCCTATAAATCGTAGTTAACTTTTTATTCATAGCCGACCATAAATTAACCCCATCAATCGCTTCTATTCTACCTTTTAAAAAATCAGCATGTTTTATCACCACCCTCTCATCTACCAGCGACAACTGTGAACCACTATCAACTAAAGCAACATATAAACACTCATTTAAACTAATATTAATGAACAAAAGGTTCTTTTTATTCAAATTATAATTATTTAACAACAAGTCTTTTAAACTATAAACCACGTCGACCTATAATCCTATACATTCGTTCTTCCAAAATTTTGCGTCTTTTTTTTTTTTCTGAGGGTGTCTCGTGTATCTTCACCACTTCAATTTGATCCGTGTCCTGAGTCCTTGCGCTGGTCGTTATGTGGTGGACGTTGGCGTCCCTATCCGTCCGGCTATATCCGTGCTGGGTTCCTCCTCCCGTCGTCCGGCCGTCATCCGCGTTGTCGTCGTGCGGGTGCCTGTTTTTTCTTTGTAAGTCGTTCTCCCGGTGTTCCCTATTGTAGTATGGTCTTCTGTTTCCGTCGTGTCCCCAGTGATTTCGAGGTCCGTGGTTAAAATAGTCCTGTCGGTAGCTGGGTCGATGTTCGTGATGGAAATTGTCCTGTCTATGGTTGGGTCGCTGTTCGTGGTACATATGTCGTCGGTTGTCTTCCCTATAATCCCGGTTTTGATCCCTATAACTTGTCCGTGTTTTTGCCTCCAGTGCCGTTGCTAAATCGAAGTTTGTCATGACGCCTAAAAATTTCCGTAGTGTTTTTACATTTAGTACCACTTGTCCTGTGAGTAGTAATACCATGTCGTCCGCGCCCAATTTCGGTGTCAAGTGCTGTGTCTGTCCCTGCAATTGTACCCGTGTAATTTTAGTCTCATCTACGCGGTCTACGTTGTCTTGTAATTCCGTCCTTCGTTCGTCCTCTGTCCGCGACTCTTCGATTTTGTCCGTTAGGTCCGTTTGTAGTTCCGTATGTGTTTCTGCAGTCTGGTCTGTTAACTCCGTTTGTTTCTCCGTGTGTGATGTCTTTACCTCTGTCCGCGACTGTTCGGTTTTGTCTGTTAGGTCCGTTTGTAGTTCCGTATGTGTTTCTGCAGTCTGGTCTGTTAACTCCGTTTGTTTCTCCGTGTGTGATGTCTTTACCTCTGTCCGCGACTGTTCAGTTTTGTCTGTTACGTCCGTTTGTAGTTCCGTGTGTGTTTCTGCAGTCTTGTTAGTTATATCCGTTTTTAGTTTCGCGCATGACTCTGAAAAACTTTTAATTAGTTCCGCGTGTGACGTCCTAAACTCGTTTCTCAGTTCGGTGTGTGAATCTTCAATTTGGTTTGTTAAAGTCGTTTGTAAAGTCGTTATTTTATTAGTTAGATGCGTATTCGCCTCTTTTTGTTCCATCTGTGACGTTTCAAATTTGTTCGATAAATTTGTCTGCGCAGTTTTAAAATCGTTCGATAGTTCCGCCTTCAGTTCCGCGTTTGAAGTTTTAAAATCGTTCTGCAAATTTGTTTGCAAGCTCATTATGAGTCGTATTAGGTCCTGGGTTCCGGCGATTTCTGCTACCCTTACCTCCGGTGCCGTCGGCTGGTCCGTGTCCTTGTCTGACGCCTCCGGGTCTGTCTGCCTCGCCTCCGTCTCCTGGATGTCTCCTCCTGCGTCTAGCTCTATGTCCTGTGTCCTAAGTTCATCGTTTAGTGTCGTGATTTCTGCTTCAATTCCGTATATCAGTCCCGATCTCGTAATCCGTTTCATCGCTGGGTCCGTCATCTCTGCAGCCTGTCTTTGAACTCGTATGCCTGAAAAATAAAGAAAAAACTGCGGGCCCCACCTAATCTCTGGATCCTGTATTCTACTACTATTTCTGTCTAATTTCAACTCAATCTAGCCTTTTTCCAGCCCCACGTTGGGTTTGCCACATATATTATACCGCCCCCCTTTTGGGTTTAAACATATATTAAACCGCCCTACTTTGAGTTCCACCTATATTCTACCCTTTATTTTATAAACTTTTAAAATGTGCACACCTAATGCACGCCCGTACTTGCACCGTTTGGTTGGTTCTTTAATTAATTATTTATTGCAATGCCTCGACTATTTAAGCTCTTAATCTCAGGGTGTTCAAACTACTTATAGTGGGTTCCGTTATAAGTAGATGTGCTAAGTCCAACCAAAGTGCACTCTTTTGTTTTACTACTAAAATTGATACTCTACTTTTGTATATGCCAAATTTTCTAATAAGATCAAAGTTGCTATGTGCCAAATTCAATTACAACCAAAATTTGTATGACTATTTTGACGTATTAAAGATATTTTAAACACTCACCTGGTCTATACTCCGTTGAAGCCTCCCGGAATGCTGGCTCAAAATCCTTATCACCGTATGCGTCTTCACAATGATGTTCTTGAATTTTCGTGCCGCTTCCAGGTGTCCTTGAATTTTAACTGCTCCCCAATACCTGAAATGATTAACCCAAATTTAGAATTTAGAAAAATCAGTGCTACAACTTCCCTTGTGCTAATCTCCGCTTCGAATCCTTGTTTTCTATAAATCCGTCCGCTTCTCCGTATCTAATCCCAATCTACTCGTTCCTGTATCTTTTTGCTCGATGCTCCTGCTACCTTTAAACTGCTCTCCAATATCCAACTTCTTTCCTTTGTATAACCACTCTCGATGACCTTCTAACTTTAATCCGCACTCCAATATCCAACTTCTTTCTATGTATATCCACTCTCGATGTCCTTCTACCTTTAAACCGCTCTCCAATATCACTTCAAATCTATATAACCACTCTCCAAATCCAATAATTTACCGTCGCACAATCACTACTATTCCCTTTATACTTTCGATGCTTGTTTCTTTACCACCTTATTCAATTGAAACTCCTTTTAAAACAACTACTTTTATTTTCTTTTTTAAATATCTGTATACAAATTAGCACAGTTATGAAAACACGTCTTTTTACAAAATTGGTTCGAAAATAATCCCTTTTTGTTTACTCTCTAAGGCGACCATGTTAACTCTCTACTAGCCTACTACATCTTAAAGTTCATAACAAATAACTACGTTCGTGTCGCACATACCAAAGTTCATGTCTTTTATACAATTTCATAATCACATTAAATTCTAATATATGTCCTAAATCTTTACATTCCACCAATCATATTTTACGTTGTTATAACTAATAATTTTGAGTTTACAAATATTGTCCAAAAGTTGATTCTATAGAAAACGAAACCAAAATAAATTATACTTGACCCTGGATGCATGTTGATAGTGAACATTCATAGACGCATCCGGCTTTTGGACGGCAAATGTACTTTCAAAGGCTTTTAAAATTCAAACTCGGTATAAACCCTTGAGCACTGCACATCTTATTACGTCACTTAGTCATTTTAAAATTGCCTTTTGGCACTTAATTTCAACTACTATATTTGAATGGTATTTTAGTATACATAAAATACGGCAAACATACATTTTTAAGTTTATGTGATCAAATATGTGGATTATTTTTGTTTGGCATATACTACCTTGTACTAAACAACCCTTATAACTCTTAGTAGCTCCCTTAGACATTATATTATATATATATATATATATATATATATATATATATTGCCCATGAGGGGTTTTGAAGTTATGTTCTAATTGGTTAAACATAAAGTCGTAATCTGAAATAAAATTAATGGCGTACACTATTAAAATAAATTGCCTTATGTGATATAAATTATTATAGTGCTACGATATAAATTAGTTATGCTGCGATAGTAATTAAGAATATATCATCGTAGTTTTAAGAATTGTTTGCAATTAGCTGGAAATAAATTGTCGTGAGTGCTTTAGAATTTCACTGTAGCTACAAGTTGTTGGAAAGGGTTGTGTAATCAGATGATAATAAAGAACTATTGTTGCAAAAAAAATTATTATTGTTACAATATGATGTGTTGGTTATTGTATACACAACACCTTATTCGAACAAATTATATGAACTGAATGTAAAGAAAAAGGCTTACATACTTGCTTCTGTGATACCTTTATAAATTGGTGCAGTTAAATGCTCCAAAATATTTATATGAATTTTTAGAAACATGCTCAAAAATACATAACATAAGCGTTAGGTGCAACACTTTTACCATACCTCAACATTTGACCCAGACTTTCATACATAAATTCAAAAATGTTAAAAGTTTTTAGTACAGAATTAGTAATAGTCTCTGGTAATTGCTTGATCGGAGTATCAACAGCTTCTTGCACAAATACCACAAATTGGATAAGAATAAAGAAAGGTATTAGTAAGAAGCAGCACAAACGTACCATGTCAGTTTTTCCATTTATCCTGTATACGAATGTACCAATTAAGTAACATGCAAATGTTGAGATAAATAAATGATCGATTTAAACTTCTGTTACATGTACAAAATGTGTACCATAGGAGGTAGATAGAATATTTTAATAGAACATCCCTTATAAAATCAGAGGTTTTAAACATAGAACGGCACAACTTAAGCATAATTAAATAATATGAATTTTTATGAATAAATATAAAATGTGAAATCAGCCACATTAAGATGTTAGTATATTTTTTGGATTGAGGCTGGATAATAACTGTGTACGATACAGCAAAATTAACCCCTTAACTGTTACGTCCATAAATATATGTTGTCTCAAGACCCACTTAAAGTGCTATTTCCATAAATATACGTTTATAACTTCATAAATCTATGTGTCTTCCATAAATGCACATACTAAAAGCTCACCTACTCTATTTTAAAGCTGCGTACATGTACATTGTAAATCACGAGATAATTCCTGTTTTTGTGTGGTTTAGCATGTTCAGATTCTCAATTGTATTGCTAGTGTCATTCTCGTTGCTAAATAGTGCATAGGCATAAACTCTTGAAATGGCAAGGTATGTTTGTTTGACTGATAAGAAAACTGAACAGTTAATAGAGCTAATAACAAACGCAAACTCTGGGATTCAGATATAGAACATATAGAAGGCAGTGCTGATTCAAGTGACGGGGATGAAGAACTATTTGTTGAATATAATGCATGTGTCATTACTTCTATACATGTAATGTCAAATGGGCAATGAACACACAGTTTAAACCTTCAATTTATACATTTGATGACAGTTTCCGGTTTTCATGCAGACGGTTTTGCAATTCATACAAATTCATCAATTTTTGACTTTCGAAATATATTTTTCCAACAACCTAGCAGGAAAAAATAGCAGTTGAAACAAACAGAATTTTAACTTTGTTATAAAAAATAGTAAAAATAATTGCATTCACGACTCCGGAAATTGGTAGAAACAGACTGGGAAGAAATATATTTTTTTATTGGGATGACAATGCTTGTTTCAAGAAACTCAAGTTTAACGACTCTTGGTTGAAAAATACATTGATAAATATTCCAATTTTTCAGAAGACAATGTCTAGGTATATATATTTATCACTACTGTGTTTGATACATTTTTATAATAATGAATCTGAGTCAGACGTTAGCTTGTATAAATTGGATATGGTGTTTGAAAAATTCAAATCCAGTTTTTGTCGGTACTGTACTTCATTTGAGAATCTATGTATTGTTGAGTTCCTGATTTTATATTATATATTTTATAAGGGTATGCTTTCATTCAAGCAATATATTGGAACAAAAAGACATAGATTTAGGATAAAGTTAATTGTTCTGGCAGATATCGAAACAGAATATGTGTTAGATGTTGTTATGTATACGGGTTCCAATACATAAATTATAGAAGCGAATCCGAACGTAGGAATTTCTGGTGCTATAGTAGTTACTCTTATGAAACAATAGTTAGAAAAATGTCATAAGCTATACACAGACAAGTCCAATTTTAGCTAAATATATTGTAACCTTCCGGTCGACACTTCTGTGTCAGCATTCTATTTATATAATATTTCTAAATTCAATTGTCTGCTGATAGCATTGTCCTGCTATCTATATCGTTGTTACCTTTGCGCTTCATTTGTGTTAACATTCATAATTACAAGTTATTGCCGTATACTCAAATTTACATTACTTATCTGCACTTGAAATTACAAATATGATAATAAGCTGTACTTTGCTTTTGTCCTTGTGGATAAGAGGCATTCTTATTTCGATCGTTGTTGGTGAAAGTTGGATTCTGCCGATATAAACGTATTGATTACGGATTTAGGTAGAACCGACAAATAATTATTGGAGTTTGGCAATTTTGGTTTTATGGTTCTAGAATACCTTTTGCAAGCTTCGATTTTCACTTGTAGTGGATTTAAATTCATCATCATCGTTCATAATTAGTATGAATTAAAATAGATTAAATTTTATAATTTTAATTTTTCTAGGTGCAGATTTTCGTTATTGAAATCTAAATATTGTAACGTCCTGTTATCTCTAAATCAGTTAGTGCACATTTAATTAACCCACTTACGTGGTAACTAATATCTCAATTTTTGTTTGCAACTTGATTTCTAATATTAAATTTTAGGGTTCTTCTTTTTCCTCCCTACGCCTTCTCATTGTGCGTTATACGTATGCTCTTCATTCTGTTTATGCTCCTGTCTCCTTTATCTCAAGAACGTTGTCGCACTATCAACTTTATTATTTATCATTTATTGGCGTTGCCGACCAGCTGTCGTTACTCTGGGTTACCATTCCAGCAGCCTAGGACTTCGACGACCTTTAATGTGAGATAACTACGTAACAGAAGCTAATCACTGAGTAAGATTATTCCATGTATTTATTGTTCGTTGTTAGTGTTTGTGCTTATTTGGTGCCATTGTGGTTTTATTATTTTCCTTTACTAGTACTTAATATTAATAATTTGAACTATTGCTGTTCATAAGAAGTACATCTACTTCATTCAAAATTCTGTAATACTGATATACAAAATTTAATATTTAAAAATCAACATTTAGTATATTTCTAGGCACCCTCTTTACTGCCTAGGGTGATTCGTTGAGATAATTGTAAAATATTTCAACAGTACGTTAAGGTTTGTAATATTTACACTATTGTTAGAGATTGCTCCCACGAGGTGCTTATTTGAAATTGAGGTTAGAACACCTAGCACTTAATTTATGGTGCATTTTATGTACTACTACATGCTTTCTTGGCCAAGGGTATATGAGTACGTGAGTAATAAATAACTTTAAAGTGAGTGAGAAATTAAAAGTTCTTCTTCCCTGATATGCACTCGTGCGGGGTTCCTTACGGTAATATTTACTAATTTTGTATTTTCTATTCTTGTGTTAATCATAATTGATGTAATATTGAAATTCAACTGGTATTTGGAATTTTTGTTATTAATTGTTTTTGCGTTCCGATGCGATATTAAAGATAGTTATTTTGTGAAGTTGCGTGTTTTATATTTATGATCTGGAAGGGGGTTCCTTCGAAGTCTGTTGGAACTAGGACTTTAGGTTTCATACGCTCCTTAATTGTTATCAGTTCCTGGCGCCTTGGCATTCCCTGTCCAGGCTCTGATTCAATACTAACCCTTATTAATATAATCTGTGAGTACATTTTCTGATCTACCCTGAATTAGAGTCTCACCCTGACTAAGCCAGAGCAAAAGTTGTCACCACCCCCAACCCAAAAGCCGCTACCTAAGCACTTTTCTAGTGGCCGTCAACTTGACTTAAATTCTCCGTGACAATATGCATACACATAAAACTAATCTTTGTGGAGATTACTAGAATGGGTGGAATGGCTTGCGTTCTCCAATGAGCTATAGAGCCGTACTAAAGGTCCCCGAAAGAGGGTACCAGCTCTTTTGGTACATAAAATGGCAGAGACCTTGGGGGCCGGTATGACACTCTAAGACATGCTACTGCAATGTAGAAGGCAACAGGAAACCACCACGTTACCCACCAAGTACACAGTGTACTAAAATGTTTTTAAAACGATGGCATCCTCTAGGGTAAAAGATTCAGGAGTTGAAATAGTCCCACATTCGGATCTCCAGGAAGGGACTACTTTGGACGATTGATCGGAAATTATAAAGAAGGACATTTTGCGAGTCGGAGCATTAAATGTCAGAAGTATGAAGCAAGTAGGTAAACTAGAGAACTTGAAAATTGAAATGAAGAGGTTAGCATTAAACATCGTAGGGATTAGCAAAGTTCGGTGGCTAAAAGCGTGGGATTTTTGGAGCGGAGACTTTATAGTAATTCATACAGGATCAGTGGAAGGAAATTCGGGTATGGGTATAGTTAAGCAAAAAAAGATAGGACACTATGTAGAAAACTACCTACAAAAAAACAAAAGAGTACTGAGGGTTAGATTAGTATATAAACCAGTAAATATAGCATGTTACGTGCCAGTTGGCACTTAAACATGTATTAGGTTAAGTTTGATGTACGGAGGTTTCGCGCCATAATTTCAAAAGACGCGGTGCGCGGAATTTTAATAGACTAGGCGTGTACTTCCGTTACGTCATAGTGCGTTTGCGCAGATCGCGCGACGCTAGAGGGTTGGACGAATAACTTCGCGCCGACGTGAAAAAGACAAGGAGTGGGGACAAAGTGGTGAGAGGTTTCCGTGACGCTCTTAAACGTGGCTTTTTTGCCTGAACTATCGAGTGGAGTAGACGCTTTGAGGTATCGTATCGTGCTTATCTTATCTATGTAGATTTCCTTTGCCTAATTGTCTTTGTCTGTTGCCTTATACCTGGTATTCCCGTCATTCCCTACATAGGTAGGTGACAATCTGGAGCCGTAGACGAACCGTATTGCACGGCCCTGGGAGAACGAGCTCGTGATTGCTGGAGCTGGTCCGAACGCTGTGGAAGAGCGTCGGGCATACCATCTTTATCTATCCGGAAGGACGATAGGCGTACTTCGTGGAAATCTGGACCTATCATGTGAGTAAATTATGTAATACCTGTTGATTTAACTTTTTATAAATTTTCCGATTATTACGCAATATAAATTGTGCATTGGTGACGTCATTGGTAGTTGGCAACGCGGAATCTGTAATAAGTTTGTCGTTGCCATCCGCCAGGGGCGTCGCCCGCTTTACTCATTGCGCTTGCGCGATGTATTTATGAACTCTTAAACTGTATTACCGACTTTGTAACTGTATTTATCGACGTAATTTTTAACTGTATTATCGACTTTTAAATTGTAAGAACTATCACTTTTTAAATTGTAAGAAGCAATAGTACAGGTATACACGCCCACCTCTAGCTACAGTGAGGAAGAGGTAGAAGCGAACTACAACAATATCGAAAACATAGTAAGATGCCTATACGGACATGAAAATTTAATAATTAGGGGGAGTTTTAACGCAATGGTAGGTGATGGTCGGGAAGGAGCGGCAGTAAGTTTATTTGGATTAGGTACCAGAAGCGACAGGGAAAATAAGCTGTTAGAATTTTGCGACAAAAACATTTTAATCATCACAAACACATTATTTCAACATCATGGTAGAAGACGATACACGTGGAAGATGCCAGGAGATACAAAAAGATATCAAATAGATTACATTCTTGTTAGACAACAGTTTAGGATTCAAGTAAAAGACTGTAGAAGGTACCCTCGAGCAGATATAAACACTGACCAAAACATCTTAATTAAGAAGACCGCATTTAAATTTAAAAATTTGAAAAAAGAGAACGGAAAAAGACACTTTGATTTTTGAGAAACTAAAAGATAAAGAAATCTACCAAAGATTTGAAAAAAAGACAAATGAATTGCCGAAAGACATTGGAAAAATTTCTGATACGAAGGAAGTACAAACAAAATGGAATAACATAAAATCCAGCTTAGAAGTGGCAGCCAGAGACATATACAAAAAGAAAATAAGAACCCGTGGATAACAAAGGATATTATGAATTTATAGCAGAAAGATGAAAATACAGAAACGGACCAAAAGTGCAAAGAGGTACAAACTAAGATGGAGATAGGAAAGACAGATGAAGCATACAAATTAATTAAAATGAATTTTAGGGATATAAAACCGTATAGCAAAAATATAAGGATCAGGAACATGTAGAAAAAGTGGTTAGATAGTAAGAATATGTTGGACAGGAACTAACAGCACTAGAACAGAAATCAGACATTGAAGAGGACGACTTGGGATATCCTATACTTAGAGATGAGTTTGAATTAGTATTAACGGGTTTGAAAAATGGTAAGGCACCGGGTATACATAAGGCGCAAGCAAAAGCTCTAAAAACCGCTGAACATGCAGTAAAAGAATGTCTCTTCCAACTTGTAAGCTATATGTATGAGACAGGCGAGATACCCAAAGATTTCAAATGTAACATCATAGTCACTATACCAAATAAGATAGGTGCAAATAGATGTGAAAATTTTTGAACAATAAGTTTGACGGCACACACATCAAAAATATTAACTAGAGTTGTTCAAAGACGGATGGAAAAACGAGCTGAAGAAATACTAGGAAAAGATCGATTTGCGAAATTTGGAATTACTATGCAGGGACAAAAGATAGATATGCTTAGATTTGCAGATATATAGCGGTATTAGCATCTATCAAAAAAGAGTATGAAGCAGCTCTTAATGAAATGGAATCAGTTCTAACAGAGAGGTGCAGTATGAAAATCATCAAAAATAAAACTAAAGTACTACTATATAAAGGAGGGGAAAATAAGTCAAAAACCAGAATACAGATAGGAAACGAGAACTTACAGGAGGTTAAGGACTTCGCTACCTAGGAAGCCAAATAACGCCAGATGGGAAAAGTGCAAAAGATATAAAACCAAGATTAGCACAATGTCATTCTGCATTTAACATGAAAACCAACTATTATGTTCAAATACAACAAACATAGAAACAAGGAAAAGATTGCTGAAAGCATATGTGTGGAGCACAGCACTGTATGACCGTGAAACTTGGACAGTGGGAGAAGCGAACAGGAAAAAAGATAGATGCCTTTAAAATGTGGTGCTACAGACGTATGATGAAACAGACAAAGTTAGGAACAAAGAGGTTCTAAAGATAGAAAAAAGAGAGGTAAAAGTAAACCTAGGTGAGACTATTGCATACAGATAGTCAAAGATGTAGGCTGTAGAAATTTCAGGGAAATGTGTAGACTAGCTGAAAATAGAAATCAATGGAGGTACGTGTCTATCCAGTTCCAAAACGAAAAACCTAATGACGAAAAAAATAATTGTACTTGAACCTGATGATTATTATGAGCAACTACAAGTGTTAGTTTGGCAATATTCTCAACTAATGTTGATTGTGCAAAAGGATTTATTGGAAAACTATTAATTCGGCGAACAGTTATGTGACGGGAATCTTGGTAGTTGCTTAATCCCCGTCACATACCACTGAATATTGATGAAATAGAGTGTATATTTAGAAAACAATAGAAGGGATACCGAGCTGTATCTAACAAGAAAGAGTAGGGGCTATATTCGAAGACAACAGACATATAAACATGGAAAGATTTGTTCAAAGCATATGTGGGGAGCACAGTACTGCATGGCTATGAAATAGGAATGGACAGTAAGAGAAACAGACAGGGTTAAGGTAGAAGCCTCTTGGAATAAGGTGCTTCAGATGTATGTTGATGATAGCATGGACAAACAAAGTTAATAACAAAGAGGTTTTAGAAATGAGAGGAAGAAAGATATCTCTGAAAAACAAAAAATATGAGAGACATGACAGGGCACGTTTTAAGGCAATTGGGGAATAGTGCGGGATATATTACAAGCAGAGATAGGAAAAAAAGAGGTAATGGTAGACCTAAATCAGACTACTGCACCCAGATAGTGAAAGATGTGGGCTGTGGGAATTTCAGGGGAACGTGTAGGTTAGTTCAGAATAGGAAATAATGGAGTTACACATCTAACCAGTTCCAGGATTGAAGGCCTAATGATGACTAAAAGAAAGTAACCCAAACGAGTACCAGAATATTGCATACATCCACATAGAAGCATGATCACATACAGCTCATTGACTTTTATTAATTTCAAATTGAAAACTGTATTTAACCCTTGTTATGTAAACTTACTACATGGAAATATCTACACTTAATTGAATATAGTGGATTCTGTGGCTATTCTTAATTCAATTTTGTGACTATGCCAAATGTAGATTGTTAATGAGATATGACACTTTTAGCCCTGGAGAGTGCTCCAAAGATGACATCAATGGATATACTCGAAATACCTCTTTGAAAGTATGTACTGTTCATTCTACTTAAATCTGATGATTATTATAAGCAACCACAGGTGTGGTTTTGCAATATTCTCAAGTAATGTTGATTGTGCGAAAGGATTTATTGGAAAACAGTTAATTCGGTAAATGTCTAAGTGTTGGGATCTTGGTAGCTGCAGGTTGCCTAACCTCCTTCACGTACCATTGAATATTGGTGAAATAGGGTATATATTTAGAAAACAATATAAGCTCAGAATAGGGAACAATGGAGGTACATGTCTAACCAGTTCCTAATGATGATGAAATAAATTCTTAACATTCCCCCCATTGAAGGGATTCAGACCCTTTCAAATAAAAAATGAGCAAATTAACGACAAGTGCTTTAATTATGAATAAAGTAAAATAAAGCACATTCACAAGTTGTTTGTGCCTAAATTTTCCAAAGGCAGAGAACAAATGTTGCATATATGGTTCCATCAGTTGGAGTACCCAAACGCACTACATGCACAACACCATCGCTACCTGGCACTACTTGTAGCACATGTGCAAGTTGCCACTTAGTTGGCGATAGGTTAAGGTATTTCACCAACAATAATATTCCATCTTTCAAGTTAGGCTGTTTAAGGTGCCATTGAGTACAAGGCAGCTTCGTATCTTAATAGGTTTGCATATGATTACAAAGCCCAAGGTCCAGGGTTCGATTCCTAACATGAACTGCTTGAAAAATGTTAGACGAGCATTTTTCATAAAAATACACCCTTGTTCAGATGAGAGATAAAATGCAAGCCCTGTGTGTGTGTGTGTGTATATGTGTGTGCGTGTGTGTGTTGTCATGCACGTTAACGATTCCTACCTTGGTTGGAACAAGCAAGCGTTTGGTAAAATCTAACCATTGTAGTACCTTCGGGTGGAGCATTTGAAAATCAAATGTAGTGTACCATCGAGTATGAACTTCAAGCTATAACATGTATTCTTTTGACCAACGAGCCCAGAAGTTTTGAACAAGTTATTGGAAATTACTAGACGTTCCCAAGGTAGGACATACACACTTTTTATAATAAAGAGTCGAAGTTTCAGCAACCTTTGTCGTCGTTTATTATAAAGTTTCTACAACGAAACATTTAATAAATATTATAAAACAATTTGTATAGGTCTTACAATGTGTTCTCACACGGGTTTTTTGGCCTCTTAATAGGAACTCTTAATCAATACCAATATTTTAATAAGTCAAAGTTTTCTCTCGTAACTAACAACAAAATTGGCATAAATCGTACATTTACTTACTTTACCTAAAATCATGGCAACGGAGACGCGTGCACGATCAACACTACAAATTTATACAACAAATGCTTGACAATGAAATAAGTCTTTCTAATATTCTCCCCCCTGGTAAGGAGACCGTCGAATAGGGGCACCTTACCACTTTGTTTACGATTTCACGTCGAGGACGGCAACTTTAGCTGCTGCCCGTGTATAAATACCGGTTGCAGTTTGAACAATAACTTGTCAAACCTGCTTGCCTGTACCATCACTCTTAACTTCTATAACGCGTCCTTTTTTCCATGATTGTCTCTCTTTTTCGTCTATAATAACAACGATATCACCCTTTTCAACTGCTTTAACATTTTCATACCATTTTGTAGTTCGATTCATTTCAGGCATGTATTCCCTGATCCATCTGCCCCAAAATCGATCTGCCAACGCTTGAGAAAACTCCCAGCTCCTTATAAGTGTATCAGAACTATCGTCAAAGGGTCTGAATGGCTTGGAAGCTCCCGAGTTGCCAAGTAAAAAATTATTTGGTGTTATAGCCTCTTCTGCTTCGGAGTCTGTAGGTATGTAGGTTAATGGACGTGAATTCACAATTGATTCTGCTTCCATAAGAAAACATCGTAAAACTTTGTCATTGGGATTCCTGGTTGGCATGGAGAAAAATAGGCACTTCTTAATGGACCTTACTAGCCGTTCCCAACAGCCTCCTGTATGAGGAGCTAAGGGCGGATTAAATACCCAATGTATTCGATCAAATTCATTTTGATAATCATTTATATCGACAGTTTTGTAAAGTCGACGTAGTTCATTGTCCACTCCTCGAAAATTACTCCCATTATCACTGCGAATCTCAAGTGGCATACCCCTTCTCGCAATAAAATTCCTTATAGCCATTATGCACGATTTCTTGTCTAGACTGTATACAATTTCCAAATGAACGGCTCTGACTGTTAGGCAAGTAAAAAGCGCTACCCACCTTTTTTCTGAGCGACGACCAACCGCTACCATTAAGGGGCCGAAGTAATCCAGCCCAACATATGAGAACGGCGCAAGATAGGACGCTACTCTAGCATAAGGATGGTCGCCCATTTTTGGTGCTTGAGGTTGGGCACGTTCATTTTTACACTTCTGACAGTAGTATCTAACTTTTTTTAGTACAGTGCGAAGTTAATGTATGACAAATTTTTGTCTGATCTCGTTGACAGTTGTTTCATGATGATAGTGATGAAATCTGCAGTGGTAATGTTGCACGATCAAACGGGTTACGTAGTGATCTGTAGGCATTATGATTGGATTTACAGTATCATAAGTAGTGCCAAGTATACGATTTGCGCGCCCACGCATTCTCAGTACTTTTTTGTCATCTAAAAACGGCATAAGGCGGTACAAATTACTATTTTTGTCGAGCGGTCATTCGGCATCTTTAGTTAAACTTGCAATTTCAGATGAATACACTTCATGCTGTACTTGTCGATACACTTCGTCTTCGGACCGTCGTATCTCAACCACTGTAAGGGCGCCTTTAATTCGTGGATTTCAAGCAAAGAAACGTAACGTATAAGCTACGTTACGAACCAATTTCCGCCATTTGGAAAACCTTCTGTAATCAGGCACAAGTTTTGAGTTCAAACAACTTTCATATGATGTATCATGCGTCATCATTGGCGTTAATTCCTCATCGGTACAGTTAGAAGTAGTAGGAATTTGCGATACTGGCCAGCTACTCTCCGCCTGATAAAGGAATTCTGGACCATCAAACCATCTACTTGCAGTGGAAATTCTGGGTTGCGTTTTCCATTTAGTCGCTTCATCGGCCGCATTCGAACTTGAAGGTACCCAACGCCATTCAGATAGAGCTGTCGTCTCTAGGATTTCGCTCACACGAAATGAAACAAACTGCTTATAACGCTTGTGATCTGATGACAGCCAGTGTAACACATCTGTAGAATCACTCCAGAATATCCGGCAATTAATGTTAATACTATGGGCATGTTCAATTGAAGTAGCCAAGCGAGATCCAATAACGGCTGCTTGTAATTCAAGCCGCGGGATCGTAACGCACCTTTGTGGCGCAACCCTAGTTTTTGCGCCAACTAGTCGACATCTAACGCCACTATTCGTTGAAATTCGAAAGTACGCTGCGGCTGCAAACGCATTTTCGCTAGCGTCAACAAAGACATGCAGTTCGACAGATTCGTACCCACAGCGAATAGCACCTTGGGATCCGTATTTGTTGCAAGTCTGGTAAGAGACTTGTCCACTTTAACCACCGCCTATAAAGATCGTCAGGAATAACTTCATCCCAAGACACATTTGCTTTCCAAATATCTCTAAGTAGAATTTTAGCGTAGGCAATGTAGAACGCAACTAATCCATGTGGATCAAATATCATCATGACTATTCTTAACACTTGTCGTTTTGTGGGTCGGACCGTGTCAATTATAATTCCTTCACCTAGTCTCTCTGCATCAACATGAAAATAAAAACAATCATCACTTGTAAACCACCACATACCGAGAACTTTGGCGCCATCAGTATCACTGCTTAAATTCAAATTCTTTGACTGGTTAGGGTTTTCACAACTCATTGCTTTTAAAAATGCTGGTGAGTTGGATACCCAGTTTCGAATTTCAAATCCGCCGGCAGTATGAATACGAATAACGTCATTGGCAACAGTTATTGCCTCACCACTATTCGGAAATCCATCTAACCAATCATCTACGTAGTGGTTGTCACAAATAGCACGGACTGCTCTGGGATATTCGTTTGTATAAAGTGCTGCATTTTTATTCTTCACGAATTGAGCACAGCTAGGTGAGCAAGTTGCTCCGAAGGTCATTACCTGCATAACAAACACATCCGGAGCTTTTGCTTTGCTTGAACGCCATAAAAATCTTTGAGATGCTTGATCAGAGCTACATATACCAATTTGATGAAACATTTCTTTTATGTCTGCGGCTACAGCAACTGGATGTTCTCGGAATCGGTGCAGAATATCTGAGAGAGGCTGCAATAAATCCGGACCTTTCAGCAGGACGGAATTGAGCGAGACACCATTGACTTCCGCAGCTGCGTCCCATACCAAACGTATTTTTGTCGGCTTATTAAAATTAGTCACTGCAAATATAGGTAAGTACCATGTTCACGGACAGACAGTTTTAACTTCTTTGGAGCTAAATTTTCTAGCGTATCCTTTCTGCACGTAGCTCTCAATTTGTGATTGTAGGTTTTGCGCCAAGGCAGGTTCCCGATTCATTTTCCGCTCCAAACTTAAAAGCCGACGCATGGCAAGTGGGTAACTGTTTGGAAGTTCAATCTCGTCATATCGCCACAATAAACTGGTGACGTAGCGATTCCCATTTTTGATAGTAGATTTTTCCATAATTTCTTTGGCTCTACGGTCTTCCTTAACACCTGGTTCTTCTCGAAGTTGATCGATTATAATGCGGAGAATCTGCTCTGGGCGACCACAATGTGACCCAAGAATTGCTAGTACATGTGGTACTGATTCTGCAAGCAACAACTTTCCCTCTACTAACTGAGTGGCTCTACCGGTCAGGCAACGTTGTAATCTTCCTAAATTTTCCTCATCTGAAAAATTACACATTTTTGTTGATCGAACAAAGCTGGAAATAAACATAGGCCATTGTCTTGGATTGCCGTCGAACTTAGGAAGATCGTGCGAATTTGACTGACGAATGACAATTTGTTTCATTGAGAAATTAATTTCTTCGTCTGGATCAGTAGAGGACACGTGAAGACTGATACTATTTACAAAGTCCTTTTGCGTTCGTGCTGATAGCCAAGGTATGGGTGCGGCTGATTTAACGGGTGCGTAAGGAAAGTGCTCGTTTTTGAGTGTGCTAGACAACCGTTTTACAGAGGACAGTTGTATTTTAGCAGGCGACTGCCGGACTTTTGTAGAGCTTTGACTGATATCATCGGCGTCGTCGCAATTTTGCATAGTTGTAAGTGGTGGAGCACCGTTGCTTGAATTACGAATGTAGGTATTTCTTTCGTGTTTTTCATCAAAGCTCACCCGAGCTTTCTGCGTGCTCTCTACCCATTCTGACGTTCTATGTTGTGCAACCTCCTTGTCATTACTATTCGTTCCACAGAGACTACCCTCGTGCGCACGTTTTAAAATGTCGTGCTTCTTTTGTAAATATTCTAACTGTAGCAAACGTTCTTCTTCGAGCAAGTATAATTCTAATCTCTGTTTATTTGTAGCTTGAGACGATAGTGATCCGGGTTTACAATTTCTTTCATTGCTGGTATCGCTTTTCGAACATGAGTTGTTTACATGGATGGTGGTGTTTGGTGCGTTTCCAACATCCTCAGACGAACGTAATATATTTGGTAACTGATTACTTTCACCTGTTAGCAAAACTATGTTCATATTAGATCCAGAGTTCGCTTGTACTTCTGGAAGTTTATGTTGACAACTACGACAAATCCAATTTTTTGTTGGTGTTTCTGACCGCAACTGTAAACAAGATATGTGATATCGCATGGGGCATAATCAACACGCCACCATGGAGTCACTATCACATTGTTCGCATCGAGGACATCTTCCCTTTTGCAGTGAATTCGATGTAGATATCATTTTAGTTTTCTATTATGTCAATTTCGGATCTGTCACAGTATTAACTCAATATTAATCACTCCTCAATCCCTGACAGTAGATAACTTCAACTGATCTAACACCTTGACTTTTTCAGCACGATTTCGTATAAGATGAAACTAGTCAGTCAATTGAACTTTATAAGCTATTGGAAATTACTAGACGTTCCCAAGGTAGGACATACACACTTTTTATAATAAAGAGTCGAAGTTTCAGCAACCTTTGTCGTTTATTATAAAGTTCCTACAACGAAACATTTAATAAATATTATAAAACAATTTGTATAGGTCTTACACACGGGTTTTTTGGCCTCTTAATAGGAACTCTTAATCAATACCAATATTTTAATAAGTCAAAGTTTTCTCTAGTAACTAACAACAAAATTGGCATAAATCGTACATTTACTTACTTTACCTAAAATTTTTGAAAAAATTTTGTTTTTATGCAATACGAAACTTGGTATTAAATAATAAAATACTTATGCATGACGTAACAAAAATATAAAAAACAAATTATGTTAAAAATTTTAAATATAATATCACTTCATAAGGTGTTCAAAGTACCCACCATTTTTCTGAAGGCACAGCTCACATCGTTTTTTAACATTACGTAGTGCTTTTTCTATTGTTTGTGCATCAATGCTTGCAATTGCTGTTTGGATTCTAGCTATTAAATCCTCAAGCGTTTGAGGAGTAGCAGAATACACTTTATTTTTTAAATCACCCCACAAATAAAAATCTAATGGCGTAAGTTGTGGTAAACGAGCAGGCCAGTCAATTTCCATTTTGTTACCAATCACGTGCTTAAAACGATCAATTAAATATTGCTTCGCTGATGTACCACTGTGTGCAGGGGCACCATCATGTTGGAAATACTTTAATCTGTAATGGATGTTAAGAGGTAATTCATCCAAATATTCTTCCAGTTGGAGTTTTAAGAAATTTAAGTAATTTGCAGCAGTCAAATTGTCGTTATAAAAAAAAGGTCTAATAATTTTTCCACAAAATATTCCACACCAACAATTAATACCAAATTGATGTTGATCTCTGGATTCACGCACAAGTTTAGGATTTTCTTGAGAATAAAATACTTTGTTATGCCGATTAAATATTCCGTTATTTGTAAATTTAGTCTCGTCAGTAAACATAATGGTTCTCCAAAAATATGAATCCTCTTCACATTTATTAAGGTACCAATGACAAAATGTTATCCGTTTTTGATTATCCACTGGATACAATGTATTCGAAATAGAATAGTGATAGGGATGATATTTCCGACTTTTCAAAATACACCTCACAGTTTCCTTAGAAGTTGCACGGTGGTTTGCAATTTCGGCAGTAGAAGATTCTAATTTATAGTTAACAAACGCCAACACATTCCTTTCTTCATATTATCGTAAGAATTTAGGTTTGGTAAATGCTCCATATGCCTTAAGATTATTTTCAAGTTTGCTAAACATCCGACAGTGTGGTTACTTACATTTCATGTATCTTTCAAAGTACAAATCCGTTGCTGCATGTGAGTTACGATTCGAAGAATAGTAGCAAAAGAGCATGTCATTTTTTTCTTCATTTGTATAGGGCATTCTAACTATTAGAAGAAAATAATGTACGCATAAACACAAAATAACAGTACTATCTAATTTCTGTTATTCAAACAAGTAAAATTTATTGTTATGTGTCATATGGCTACTAGATTCTTACAATCAGCTCAAATATTAACATATTATTTAATACAAAGTTTCGTATTTTCATAAAAACAAATTTTTTTCAAAAATTTTTATGTTAAACATGTACACTGTACTACATCACTGAAAAGAGAAAAAAAAATGCCTTTCTATCAGAACTACCGCCAATTATGGTTTCCATTTAAAAAATATAACCTCACTTATTTACTCGAACATGACCAAAGCCATGTAAGAACAAATAAGTTTATCTTATTCTCCTTTTAAAATAATGTAAAAAAACATCTACAACATTTTACTGTATCTATCACAATAAATGAACCACGAAGCAAAGCAAAAAATCAAAATTTCGTTATTTTGGTATAACGCTTTTGCTACACCCTGTATGTTAATTATCTCTTCATGGCTGAACTCGGCATTAAAAACTGCACTACTTTCCCTATTTAACCTTTTCTCTAATGTCACAAATAACAGAGTTACCCATACAACGTGTAAGAAATAGGGCACCCTGTATAAAGCATAAATTTAATTTGGAAATGCTTCCATTTGAAAAAGTCGAACCAACTGGATTTCATTAAAGGTTTCATTAAAGGTTAGAGGCATCAACAGCCTGTCATTTAATAAAGATCGACAATTATTTATGAATCATAGGCAATAAATATGCTGGTACCTGTTTGAGTTTATTCAGATCAGAGTAATGAGCAAATTGAATAAAGAATTTGAATGAAGGGGATATATTTGAAAAGAGTGTAGTTCTAATTTGAGCATCATCAGGAGGGGAAAGAGTAGCAAAGCTTTGTGTGTTGCAAGCAGGCATTGTAAAAGGTAAGGACCCTTCTACCACACGGTGAGATCAAGTAGTTTGCATGTGTAACTAAATCTGCAGGATTTAAGTAGGATGGAACAAACTTCCACGAGGTAAGACAAGTCAGTATTAGTATTTGAGGAACTCTGTTGGACATAAAAGTTTCCAAGAGATAAGGTTCGGTATTAATCCATGACAGAAGTATAGTTGAATCAACCCAATACGTTATTTCATTAATATTGATATTTAGAGCAGTTTTTACAGAATTTACTAAGTGTGCTATTAGGAGTTCCCCACATAATTCCAAACATGGAATTGTTAACAATTTAAGAAGTGCAACTCTGGTTTAGGAACATAAGAGTTGTACAGTTATGTGAGCATGTTTATCAAACGAGCAACGATACAGGCATGCACCATAAGCAGTTTTGCTGCCCTCTGAAAATGCATGTATTTCGCTTAATTTAGAACTACAAATAACTTGTCTAGAAATGCGCAAGTTATTTAGCTGCAATAATTCCTGGCAGAAATTTTGCTAATCGGATTCCATTTCAGGAGCCAGATCCCAATGCATATTGCAAAGCCACAATCGTTGCATAAGGATTCTGGCAGTTATGATTCGAGGATTAAATAAGCCTAAGGGATCAAAGATCATAGAAATATATGATAGTATAGTTCGTTTTGTGACCTTGTAAATATTTTCAAAATTCATTATTTCAAAAATAAGTGATCAGAATAACTATTGTAAAATAACCCCAAAATTTTTGTGTTTTTGGTGGAACCAAATCCTAGGATGTTAGATATATCAAAAGATTCAACAGTATCGTATGGTTCAGAACTGTTAGAGTTCCATTTAGAAAGCATAAAGCCTCCCGAATGTAAGATCTTAGTCATGTTATTGTAAATGTATTTGGCCTTTTCAAGAGTTTCACAACTAGTAAACCATCACAGTACATATCCTTGCAAATAATTTTTGCAATTTCGGAGTAATTATCTTTGTGTTGTCTAGCCAATTCGAAAAGGCATCTAACAGCAAGAAAGCTAGAAGCCCTCTCTACGTAAGTTACTGTACATAACTCATAGATCTCAAGAAGCGAAGAGGGTTCAGTCTCTAAAATATTTTTTGAAGAGAATGCTGCTCACTTCAACAAAGACAGAGTGATACGTTTTTGCAAAATCGCTAGTTAGAATTTACTTAAAATGTCTAAATCTTAGTAAAATCGAAAAAAGATCCTCCTGTAAGCCTGGCCACGGAGCTGAATATCATTAAATAAAATGCTAGTTGAAGTGGGGCTAAAAGCATTCCGTAACTTAGTGGTAAGGCTGCATTCTTTATAGATTGCATGATGTGGTATGAAGTACTAAAATGGTGCGTTGTTTGGATATGTTAGCTTAGTCATATGACCTAAGGCTTCACGTCCCATCTAAAAGCATACATTGTTTGAGTGGATTTTGTTTGAAGTCTCCCAAAACACTAGGACAGTAATAAAGTGGTATAGTTACAGTAAAGAAACCATCTTTATTGCATTTATAAGTTCCAACAGTGTGTCTCACACTGTTGTTCTTCGAAAGAAAAAAGTTTAGAAGTGGTAATATTTTCGTGTTCTCAGAATTTGGAAAGTAGACGAGAAAGATCAAAAGTGGTAAGATAGTAAGAAGTGATGTGCATCGCTAATCGACTGGAAATTCTCCAGTAACAATGTATCCTAACTGTGTTCCGAATATTAAATGGCAAGGAGTTGGTCAGGCGACAGTATCTGCCAGAAAATGTCAGTTCCTTATAATAGGTCGATTTTTGTTTTATTATAAAAATTTAAGTTAGCCAGATTTATAGCATCAGGTATTTTCATGAGCTGGAAGTGGAGGAAGTAATACGAAATTCCCCACAAATATTTTGAAGAAGCAAAAATGGCAATGTTGCTGTGAAATCATTGTGGACAGGCTTGATCTGCCCATACTTAGTCTCAAAAACTTCTTAACAATGCCTTTGTGGTAAGCAGTTTCAATTTGTTACATAACGAAATTGCTATGTATGATTTCATGGTTGCAGAGTCGAAAAGTAATGTACATATCTGTTGCCGGCCATAGAAATATGTTACATAGACTACGGTAGTTGGAAGGATTGAAACGACATTGTCCATTAAAGTTAAGTGAGATGAAAAGGCCAAAGTCGAAGATTGAGAGCTGATGTCTCTAATTGGAGCATTGCTAGATTGCGAAGTGGAATTTGAAGATTCCGCATCAGTGTTGTGCAAAAGTGTAGAATGTCTCTCATTACATTTTCTGCAATTCCCTGATTTACAGTTTGCAAAAGTATGACCATACGTTAACAAATTAGCCCAAAGATTAAATTCCTTAGCTTTAGTAAGTCCTACATTAGGTGCTAAATCAAGAAAGATTTTGTAATGCATTATTTTGCGATTATCCTTGCACAGTGAAAAATTTTATCGTGGTTGAAATGAATTAGATACAGAAGTAGTGTGAGCATAAACTAATTTATTGTAATGAGGTTTATTCTGCTTAGCAGTACATACATTTTGGGTAATTTTCTGAAAATTGTATAGACTTGTCGATTTTTTTTCATGATTCTAGGAATAACGTGTGAGTGAATGTGGAACCTTGTATTTTTATAGCACCTTTCTATAAATTTAGAGCAATTTTGTTCAGTGCATAAAACCGGCTTTAAATACAGAGAACGCGTGGCATCATTAAATGTGTCATTATTATGAACAAGCGATTTGAATCCTCCAAAAAAAGCTTAAAAAGGTTTTTGGGTCCATGAAAGATTTTCATTTGTAATGTTGATAGTTTTACCAAGCTGGAGTGAACCTCATAGGCTGTTGTGTTAGATTGTTTTGAGCTGGTGTAGAAACTAGGGTGAAGTTTGTGGAATTAAATTACATGCAATGTCTTGAGTAGCATTATTTGCAGGTGCAAAATTTGTATTTATGAGGGTCGACTGAAGTCCCGGGCCCGACAAAGAAAACAATATTTTTTAGAAATTTTTGTATTAATATCTCAACGTAATCTCCAGAAAAACTTATACATTTATCATATTGATGTTCTATCTTAATTAAAACCATCTGTATAAAGTGATTTGTCGAGCTCCTCAAAATAGCTGTTTATGACAACAATAACCTCCTTGTTGCTCTGAATTCTTCTCCGCCGAAATTTTCTGAGGTTAGGGAATAGGTGCCAGTCACCTAGTGCTGTCTGACGAATAAGGTGGATGTTCAAGCAATTCGAACCTTACTTCTTGGATTTTTTCCCATTGCAATGACCAACCGATGTGCTGCAGCATTGTCATGCTAAAACACAATTTTGTTTTGCCAATTGAAATCTTTTTGTCTTTACCTCACCGCTCAAACGTTACAATAAACTTGCGTAGTACACACCATTAATACTTTTACCCTTTTTTCCAGGACTATTCAAGAATTTTTTTCAATAATTTTAGGTGTTATCACTTCCACAGGGAGTCCAGAGCGAGGTCCATCTTATGTACACGTCCTTCCCATTTTAAACTCTGCAGCCTTCTTTCAACCATTAAATATGATGGGGCAGAGTCGTTCAGTGTGCTGTCCATTTGCTCCTTCTTTTCTTTAGGCGTTAATCCCTTCAAATGGAAATATTCTATTACCACTCGTTTTTCCAAATCTTCCATTTTCGCAAAAACTCTAAAATCGTTTAGATTTAAAGCTGTTAATCAAGCACTAACTAAGCTACTGACGTGAAACTGTGGGCGTAAGCTATGCAACGCTAACATATAAATGTGTCGGGCCCGGGACTTTTCAGCCGATCTTCGTATAGGCGAGTGCCTTAATAATACAGGCATGTAGCGTTCTGTACTATTATGGCTAGAATAAGAAGGCTTTGGCTTTAGAATCTAAGACTAATCATGATTGTATGATAATAAATATTTAGCATAATAAGAGTTTGAATATAGTTATGTTTAAATTGACTATAATTGCAATTTAGCTTCCGTGCCAGTCTAACAATTCAGAATGAACGGCATTATATTTCATTAATAATTCTTCAAACGAATTTATTCGAATTTCAAATTGCAAATGATCATTTTCAGCAATATTTTGCATGATTTTATTAGCACTAGATGAACTTTGCGGCAATTAGAAAATTTAAACAACGCCTAGCTAATTTATATTTAATTTCTGCACGCCTTCGTATTAAAGTATCAATTTTTTGTAAAATTGTAAGGCAAATGTGTATTATGTGCACATATTCTAGTAGTATAAATAGTGAACATTATTTTTTAATAGAAATATTGCTTATGAAAAACGCGTTTTAAGTTTACATGCAATTGAATAAAAGTATTCAAAGACTTGTAAAGGAAGTGCATAAAAGTTATAAATAAAGTGCTACTACCTGTTTGTTTGCGTGCAGAAGCAGCAATCCATTTGTGTTGTCCTAAAGTATTTGCCGTGTGATGTCACGTGCTTTGTATGGCTGGGCGACTAGTAACAGTCGATATTCTTGAAATAGCAGAACACATTATAGCCACAATACGTGTGTTTCACAGGTGCAGCAGATCAGAAAACTTGTTCAACTTTTGTCGATAAGTGTCGTAAGCTAATTTGACTTGACTTGCAGATTATAATTTTTGTCTTGTGTTTACCTGATGCAATTGACTGTATGCAAAATAGTTGTATATCCAAATGTGGCTATTAGATTTGAGATTGTAGGACTAGAAAGTTTGTCGAAAAAGACTTGTTCTTGAGTGTTGTAAATGTTTGAGCCTTTGTTACTTGAACTGCAGTTTTCTATATCAGATAAATAGAAACATTTTTGGCATTTCGTGTAGTAAACCTTGGAACCTTTGTCACATAACGTTATAGGACTTATGTTTTAATGTATTAGACAATTAAAAACACGAGTTCTTGTTTGAACATATAATTATTATTATTAAGAATAATGTAAACAACAACTTAAAGTTCTTAGCAACGATGTTATTACCACAAACATTGACATGATTGTGAACATATGAGAGTCAAGCGAGTAACAAATAGCTGAGAAGATACAAAAGTGACAATGTACATTAGATGCTGTGCGACAAACACAAATATTAAATGAAATATTAATTGGAAGTATATAAATTCTTAACACAATTGCAAAAAATTGAGCAAAATTGAGTAATGATCAAAATTTTACTTAGGTGCGATTGGAAGCTATGTTATTAGCACTTACTCTGTTAGGTTTTCAATCCATCAGGTTTACAGGGCACCAACTACGTCTGGTTCTAATAGGATTTCCTCTGGAAGACGTGTTACCCTGGGGATTGTTAATTATGGGGTATTCTTTGGGGGAAATGGATTTCTTTACAAAAGGTCACTTGTCTGTTTGAACAATAAAATCACTCTCAACTCATCTTGCTCAAATCTATTCTAAAATAACATTATTTGAGCATTTCTGTAACCACATACACATAAACATTAATATTGGGGTTAGTGAGCTGAAGATATTCCTACAACAAAATGCATACAATAGAAAAAATAGTAAAATTTGTCATCCGTTCACTCTTAATGTATCTAACTTTTATGGTTAATTATCAGAATTATTTGCATTTAAACTCTCCACATTCAAACCTTTTTCCCAATAATGTAGCACTACAGATTTAATTCTACCAAAAATTTACCTTACAGTTTCATCTAAAAGTCGTCCTGAATTCCCCATTGAAGCCAAGATATATCATATCCTCCTTTGTGGCATTGAATTCCAAACTGATTGATTTAGAAACAACCCGTCCCAATTTCCTTGGATTTGTAGATTATGTCAAAAATCCACGATCAATTACATAGACCCTCATTTATTATACATAATTAATAGGGCGTTTACACTAAACCAAACCTTTATTTTTATGTCTAACCCCATATCTGTTTGTATTGATGACTTCTAAGAAATTTAATTTTTGTTCGTGACTTTTTAATGATATCATATTTTATGAGAAACGTATTGGAATCGGTTTAGTCTTGGGTGGCTTTTAGAGTAATCAATGAATTGGAGTTTCATTTTAAATGTATTGTACAGAAATAAAAGGCTGCTTTTGTGATTTCGAAATTTATGATTTTTTTATAGCACTCCTATTTATTGCAATACCTTATTAAACGCATTATACTGATATCAAAATTATACAGCGCGCTTCAATAAATAAGTTGTCCATTTTAATTTACTTTTTTTCCCCTTTTCTCATCAAATTTTTATTTCCCGTAGCAAAAATATTGAATAGCATTTATGACGTGCTCATGCAAATTTAAGAAGTTAAGTTACAAATGGGGTATGTGATGCTGAAAACGAGCTATCTAATCATAGATAAGGTGTAAAGTCAACAATTAATCAATAAAGCAACTAGAAAATTGTACGTCACTTTCAGAAGTACATGTTATGCTATTTAATGAATGAAAAGTAAATCTATTTTTTACATGTGAATGATTAAACTTGATTTAGTTACATTTAATTTATTTGGTTGCATACGAGCAATTGTCAGATTCAACACATGCTGATATTTTATTTACTAAGAGATAGATGAAGTGATAAGGCTACTTGAAATGACACCAAAGTGTAAGTTCAAACAAAACTGTCTATTTCACAAAAAATATTTTTACTACTGTTTCTATTTATCCCTTTTTTTAGATTAAATATAACACGTGGCAATTTTTAGTTTTGTACAGTTGTGTCAGTTCAATGTGATAGAAAGAGTTGAAGCAGAATCGCTAGTTCAACAACCGCGTAAAATAGACACTTTTGGCTCGAGTATGATGTATAGGTTATTAGAATACGATACGTGAATTAGTTTTTATAGTTACCCGATATTAAAACTACGTTGCTTGATTCTTTTTATCTATATTTTAGAATACATATCACAACAATCCAGTTCAAGCACGAAGAGCTTCACTTACTTGTAGGTTTGAATAAAGATGATATGAATCTAAAATTACCATTAGCCTTTCCCCTTAAGAACGGTTTTACTATACTTTTATATCAATACATCAAACTGCATAAATACTTAAATGAGACATTATGGTATATACTTCGGCAACTCCCTCATGAAAATTTGTGAGCAACCTGAGTAAACAAAGAAATATATATTTGCATCTGGTAAAACACTGTACAAATGTTATCAGTTTTACAGCAGCTGCAATGTCTACCACAACCACATATCTTGTCTTCATTACAAGAAGTCTTTACATTTAATAGCCTGGTTTCTAAATACTGTCATTCTTAATACAACATCGCTAACCTCAGTTGACATTTAATCGACATCTTGTTGCATACAGATATAGTTGATAATGTAAATGTATTCCTTCAGAATTTCTACCAGATCACAATATTAGTAATAATAACACTTGGACTCATACACAAACTGAATTGTTGAAATAAATTAATCCATTAGTTTATGTGGAATTTCGTCTGACAAAATCCTATTTATTTGTCCTCTAAAGTGCATTCATATGGCTGTTTCACCTTATAAAACCAATAGTTACATAATTGCTACTCAGACCACAGTGGAGATTTCCAGCAGCCTTTATTTTCAACTGGTATAATTGTGAAAGAACTGGGAGTGGAGTGAATATTATAATCTTCTTATATTTAAAACCGTGCAAAATAAACCACACGTTACTATCGAATTACTGTTTACTGCACAAAATATATTCATTGAACATTCTCTTTGCTTTACAACACTCGATTTTAACGTCACATTATAGATAAACTCAAGGTAGAATGATAATTCCGCTTGACAAAGGAAGAAGCATAATTACAATAACTTTACAAATGCATTGTTATTATAATTGCAAGCAGAATTATCACTATGGAGATGCATAAAAGAACCAAAATGGCTTGAACAACATTTACTGAGCCATGTCGGTCCAAACTACCAATAATACTGCCACTAGTATGCTCAGTATAAAATAAACACACAATAGTTATAAATCAGTAATCGTCTTTCACATATACAATAATTAAACATAAAATATAAAAAGAAAAGGTAAATTAGTAAAATTTGTACATATTGCACTTTCAATCTAAAGTCACATGGTACCACTTTATTAAAAGGAATTAGTCTTTCATGTTGGCAGACAGTAGCACAAACATGAAATTCCAGTTTCAGGTCAATATAGTATGGAATGATGATAAACAAAAATCTTTGCAAGGTTACTGCCACCGCCTGCTAAAATAAAAGATTCAAATAAATCTGTATAATGTTTACATGACTATAATTGTATTTACATACTCTCGCTTCAAACTGGTATTTTACTCCGTTCTTACTGCTATACAAAGCCGACCAAATATAAACACTTTTGGCCAGTGTGCAAATAAACCAGATAGTGAACCAAATATTCAGATACGCATCCTATTATCCATTTTTTCCACAAAATATAAGTGGATTATAGATTTAAACAATGTAGTTCATTCATTATATAACATTTCAGTTATAATTGGTAGTACAGTACTTATATATCTGCATTTAACTAGTAGACAACTACTATAATATGCCAACCAGAATAATTGGAAACATAATATACATTTTCATAATAATAAGTTCATTATTCATAAGCTCAGTAATCTAAAATACCAAACATAATTTACAACAATTGTACATCTACTCATGGAGATTTGAAAACCATTAAGTGGTTTTCGCCTTTCCTAAATAAAGATATATGGAAAACAACCTCTGCTTCACAACACTAACTTACATGATAATTCTTGGTTTATGAATAATGAAATGTAGTTGACAGTATACAACAGTTCGAAAATATGACTGCAACTGCTATAAACATATATAAAATACAATTCCAATTTACATAGAAGTATGTGTTCAAGAAGGAGATATAATTACTGAATAATCTATAGTTAATCCACTTTCAAATAGATATTGATTCCAAATTACATTATGAAGTTTCAGCACCAAAACATCTCCTTGGGTAACGTAGAAATCAATACCTACTATTAGTATGAAAAAATTTAGACAAACCACTTTTAATCGGATATTGCAAAATATAATGCTAGAAAATCTAAAATTAGTTTATCAATGTTGCAATTCATTAAATATGGACTAAAATAAAATAATATAAAATAAACTCTACTAGTGTAAACCAATAATTTGGTAATAGAATGCGTATTTGGATATTAAAATCTACAGACCCAATTATAGATATATTTGACCCTTCCAATAAACTTCAATATTAACATTTTTATTGTTTTATGTAACAATGTTTGTATAGTATACATTACATTAATTACAAATGTCTACTAGAATGGGAAATTTTAATGTATTACATGTAAGAGCAGTTCGTGTTTAAAAACGTCGCCGTGCAGCCTTCAAACTATTCTATGTGGCAGTTTAGCAAAATGCGGCAGTGTTCAAACAATTATTTAAATTGATCTTTGTGCTATCGATCAAACACCAAGTCATTTCTTTCAAATACATGCTATTCTATTGAAATTAGCTGCACGGGCATACAAAACATGTATGTGTTGATGAGACGCAAGAAATACCATACAATGAATGAGAGAGATCGAGCCACTGTTGGCAGTGTATATGTAGAAGGGCCGACCAGTAATTTTTAACAATAAAATTTTATAATGCACTTGTGAGCTCCTGAAATTTTGTACCATATTTTTACATTTGTACACTTAATAAACTATTGCTATTATTAACAATAAGACATTTTGGAACATTATCAATAGTATTGATCTTTCAAACACTATCAACTATTTTGTATTAAAAAAAGGCCTTTCAATTCTAGTTTCTTATTAAAATATGCAATTTTTGTATTTCTTATATGTGTAACACAAATACATTTATATACCATACACCAAACACAAAAAGTAAGGACCCAAAATAATAAAGTTGTCTTTTGAATAAAACTTTATCAGCTCCAAGAGAAATGTAAGACTGTCAACCTTGGTAGTGACGGAATTCACAAAGCTTGCAAGCACCTGGTGTTTAGATAATAAACAGAATGTAGCAGGGAGTTGTTATCACTATTTGTAATTTAAATTTACATTCACGCATATTTAACAAAATTAAACGTGTTACAGATGGGCCGTTCCCGAAAATTTTGATTAGACAATCCTTAAATTTCCCAGCTAACGAAAGTTCATAATTTTGTATATGATTAAAGCACCGCACTTCTAATAAACGAAAACGGAGACTTTAAAATATAAAAAATGCCAATTTATTTATAGATAATTCTAAACTTCAAAATCAGTAATTGTAATAACCAAAATAACAGGTTTTATAAACAACAGCTTTATTTAATAGCCATGAGCTTCACAATTGTTTTAAAGTACTTAGATTTTAAATAAAAGTTTATCCTTTTACGTTATATGGTTAGGAAAAACTATAGTAGTCTCACCATGATGGTAATACACTGCATGCCCGATTAACTGGGTGTAGATTATTCAACTGGCAAATTATATGTGCTTAATAATTCATTATTTTTTAATAAAAATATGAATCGGTTTGAATATATGAAACAATGTACATTCAGTATTCATTTGATATTATTAGGTTTTGTTGTAAATAATGTTTGCAAACATTCGTTGTAATTACATTATATTACTCTGTTTTGTCCACCGAATGAATAGTAAGTGCACCGATTGATTCATTAGAGGGATTTTTTTGTTAAATTCGTGGGCTATTATTTAAATACTTTTTCTATAAAACTATAATTTCTTCTAAACAGCTAAAACTTTATATCTGAATCCTGTAAAAAGTACACGCAACAAATATATACACACCACATATTTTGAACAAAAAAAATAGATCATTTGTGCTTTTCAATTATTCGTGCACATCTTCCCCATTAGTTCAAATAACCAGGAGTGAGAGTATATTAAATATTTGACATTTTGCTTTTAATTCTTATCAACCTAAAATAATTTCTCCGAAACCAACAAAGTATTTTTGTAGTAAAATAATCCATTTTCTAAAATCAGAATAGGAGCATTATACCAATTTTAAATACCTCGTTACTCTATAAATAACAATAAAACAAATGCTTCACATGAATTAAATTTTTTGTAATTTGATAACTATAATACCATTCTATATTGTTTCATAAAACCTACCGATTAGGGAGAAGTATGATGGGTATGTATGTATGTATGTACGTTTCTTTTCGAAGTATAACTTCCTTCTCAAAAATATTAAACTACAAAAATTGATCACCTCTCGAGTTGAATTTTTTTACTAATATGTGAATATCATGTTTCTTTATAATTTATTCCCAAGTATTTGATACTAAGACAAAATCATGCAGTTTGCTCGTGATATTTCTTGATACTTAAGTAACTTATAGAAATACTGAACATCAATAATTGACCTCAAAATATAACTATTAAGAATAGATATAAAGTGTAAAGCTTAAATACAATATTTGTATTTTACGAGATACCTAAACACTGTTTGTTCTGAAAAAAGTTTCAGATTCATCAAATTTACAATGATAATTTGAAATATTTTTGGCAATATAAAATGGTGAATCTAATGGGCATCATCCAATTAGTGTAGAGCTGAAAGACTGTAGAATCAAAGACACTAATGTCAATTTTACTTTGAATAGTTGAATTGACATTTGAAATTTTGATTAGCAAACAGCTTAATCCTCGTTTATGTATATACTGTTTTGATGCAATTAGAAGAAATAATTATTTAAAACTGTTTACACAGGAACAGAAAATATTTTTGTTAAAAGCATACACACAACAGCTATCGATTTGAAAATAGAGATTGAGAGTATTCAATGGATGCATGCTAGAGTCATTTTCTACAAATATTTCAGGATGTTATTCTTAATAAGAACATGTTTTCGCTTGAAGTGTAATCAATCGTGCGATGTTTTTGTGATACAAGATCCTGTAACCCAAAAAATGGGGAAGTATGCTTCTTGCTATAAGTAGAAATCTCATATAGGAGGAAAAACACTATCAAGGAATAACCTTCAAAAGATTACGGCAAAATGTAAATGATAGCCAATGAACCAACAATAACATTCAAACTGAAAATCTTGGATTGTATCCATACAAAATATTGGAACTTCTACCTCCTGATTATGCGCGTAAATTTTTTCTTGACAATAATGACATATTAGATTGCATTTTCTTCACGGGTGAGGTATGGTTTCAAGCAAAAGGTTACATAAATTCAGTGATACGCAGATGTTGTCAGCAGACAAGCTGCATTGTTTTGTTAGGGAGCAAGCTTGCAACCTGTTAAAATAGGAGTTCGTGTGTTGTTCACAAGTAATGGGTGCCTCATTAACTTAAGTTTATGTGATTACTAATTTAAAGATCTTGGGACTGGTTGAACAATGTTAGGAAAGCAGCATTCAGAAAGAAAAATCTGTTTAAACGAGAAGTAAATTGTAGGTCCCATGTGTGTGTGTTGTCATGGAGTTAGCAAGGGTTTGGTTAAATTCTAAATTTCTAGGTCAAAATTCGCCTCCTCCTGGCTTCCTGGCCAATGCCGAACATTTAGACAGAACACTATAATTCAAATATATTACAGCCCAAAGAACAATGACTTGTCTGATATTCTTGAGGAGTGTCAATTCAGAAATCCATCGTTCCAATATTCTAAAACCTTACCAAGTAACATCACAAGGACGACCTTCAAAATGAGTTTTTCAGCAAGATTCTGCACATCATGTTACTCATACCACTTTTGCTCATTTATATGAATTTTGACGAGAGGTTAATCAATGTAGTTCAGTTCCTTCAATGATCTTGTGACTCGATGCCTCTGGACTTCTTATTTCCATATTTTAAAAACCTGTGAAAAATGCTCGCCTAACATTTTTTAGTCAGTCAGTGTCGGGAATCGAACCTGGGACCTCGGGATCAGCAGTCAAACGCAAACCTGTTTATTCCACAGAGCTGCTATGTTTGATTACACAGATACCTGAGACTAGAATAATTATAGTACACCTGTTACTAATAAATTATCTACTTCAAAATAATAGCAGAAATATTATAAGGACTTTATTTGCTGGACATGGTTAAGAAAGATGCACTGCCTAACCTTATTAACCTTTTTGTTTTAATGTTTTCCATTATTTACTGAACTATACAGTTCTATTGCAGAATTGAGTTGCAATTGTACTTGAAACTCAGGATCAAAGTTGTTTTGATCACGAATCAATGGATAACTAAAACGTTTTAGTTACCTATCATTATATAAATAAATGTTTGGCTTTGTAAACTGTTTTCAAAACAGCACTTTATATGGGTTCCAACAAACTTTTTAACTACATGTCAAGTTAACGAGAGTTGCATATAAACTTTCATACATTTTTAATGCTCCTTTTTTTTATACACAAAAAGAAATTTAAAAGTGCTACACTTTATTAATAACATAAAAACAAAGGTTAAAAAATATGAAACACCTAATTTTTGACTTTGGATATGTAGTGATATGTAGTGTCTTCCATTACGGTAAATTTGAAATTGTAGTTATAAAGAATGATAATAATACATGGTATTAAATTGACAAAATTAACATTTATTCCAGTTTTTATATCATGCCTATCTATAAGAGAACCTTTATCAATTTTTAATTGTACAAAAAATTGAAAAGAATAATAAATTTTTAGAGTATAAAGTAAAGCGATTTTTATAATATTATCAGTGTTAACCACATAATAACAAACAATGATTTGTGGCTCTCCAATCTTAATTTTATAATTTTTCCCAGAACACTAGTGACTGTTTCTCCTAAACTAGTATGGAACTGTTTGAAAAATGGTGATTTCTTGGGCCACGCCACTTACAACATTAAATCAAAATCAATACTGTTGGGTTGAATTATTTCAGCTTCATCTTTATCACTAATTGCACCTGGGGTGTGTACATAAATAACATTCACTCGGGATACTGTTAAAGTATTCATAAACAACATTTTATGCTCTCGTTATGTATTCAAAGACGTTCATAAATTGTTGGATAGGTGCACTCTGAGCACACCCTATTTAATCCAGTCTGAAGCTGGGATAAATTTTGCCTGACAATCACAATGTACTATTCACTTTACTTCCAAGCCACATCTTCAATGAAATCCCGAATATGACACGAAACTCTCCTACTTCTACTGCTTTGTGTTGATATCACTACCATTAAAACAGTTATCACATTCGTAAAGGAATTGTAATAATTGAAGAAAAATTACAATCAAGAGATCAAGCACTAGGGATTCATCTGTATCCATATATTTTCTGCTTTTTTAAAAAAAACGCTACATACTGTCTACGGACAAACAAACAACTGGAACAACTTTTTGCCTGCAAAATTTCCATAAATTCAAAAAGTAAGATTACAAGAATATAAACAAATAATACATAAATACACTGGTGTGTTCGTTGACCATACATCAATTAATCAGGCATCGAATGCACTCCAGATTCACCTTACCCCAGGTGTTCACTACATCCGCATTATTCTTTATGAAAACACCCCAGCTCTATTACTTTCAAAGTATATCAACATCAAATTTCACACTTTACTTACATCGACTTAAAAATTAGTGGTTGGTATATGATTCCTTCTTGGTGAACAAATTCTCCTATATCATTCCGAATAATAATTTTGTAATGTACAATCAACAAACCTTGTAGTAGTTCCAGCATCCTCATGTATTTATTTATAAAATTTAAAAAATATTGGCATAACAATGTTAATTTAGTTAAAATTTGTTTGAATGTAAAATTATATTTGACCTCTAATTTTTTCACTCTGTAAGCTAACAATTCGTAATTTTAAGAATTGTAATGCTGTTCTTAAATTGTGAGGAATTTTTGCTACAATCAAAATACACTTCATTCGTATCCTTCAACTTCTAGGATTTTTTATTTTAAATTTCTAAACAACTGAAATAAATTTTCCAGTGGACTAATTTAATCACTTCAACATATTATATCAATCAAGTGATATATATTCCAAAATGTCTACAATATAATTAATACTTAATACCACAATTACTTCACATACTATGGTTTACTCTTTAATCACAGGTAGTTAAAAAATATAAATATGGTAGACCCCTCAGATTAAAAATAGCGAGTGTTTCTTAGTTATAAGGCAATCAACGGCGCAAATAAACTCTGCGTCCAACAAAAATACATCTCTCTCTCTTTAAGAAAATATGATCTATTTACATTAGTGAGATATGAAAATATGAATTATATGCATGTACTTAATTTTTATATAATGAAATATGCATGTAGTCTCTAGTAGCAGAAGTACTAATGCAGAAATCTATATAATAGTATCAAAATGAGCTAAGAACTACACACCAACAGTTATTGTGTAAAACATTAGAAGTTCATAAAGGCAGGACAGTTTGTAAGTGCAATTATGACAAGCACCCAAAACAATTTTTGGCATGCGTCTCCATGTAACCACCAAATCACCTACTATGTATGTCACTTCCAAAACACTTCTCTATTGGACGGCTGTCTTACATTCTCGTTCCATTATTTCTTTATTGAATCTGTCTGCTTTTAGTGCTCCTTTACTTAAACTACATCCAATTGCACTGTGGTTTCTAACCTACTCCCCATTATAATATCAAACCACCGTTCAACTTGCACCTGCCCTCAGTCTGGTAAGCCATGTGTTGTGAAGGCACCTCTGTTAAATCAGTCCAATCCAGTCTTACTAAATCTTAAGTAAGCAAATTGCCTCGTATAATTTTATATAAAACGATGCATACTTTATACATGCTTAAAATTAAGCTACGTATATAATCAAGTCGAGCACTATCTTCTATTTAATATTTATCTAAATAAATCTATACTCAATAATAACATTCTCTAGATGCCATCTCAACATTCAGTTAGTAAAAAAAAATAATATACAATATTTCACAGCCAACAAACTGGTGGTGGATTATGCAATTTTAACCATTGTACTATTTGTTTCTTCTACCCAACATTTGAATTCAAAAACACTATTACATATCCATCCACCCACCCGGCATTTCCGGTCTACATCACTAATTAGATGTGTTTACTATGTCCTCATATCAACATCCCAAATTTCAGCAAGGAATGGTGGTAATTTCCTATTTTTCAATTTTAGGGAGAAACACATTTCTGAGTTCTGATTGCCAAGCGTTCGTAACTCTGTTAGTACGGATAGCAATTTTGCAAAGACTGTGCCTGGTTTAGGTTTTCTTCTGTTATCAACGTACGCTCTTAATGCTTCCAAATATATTTCTTGAATTTTTTCTACTTTCCATCCTTCAATAAGAGATGGTCGTTCTGAAATAAAAAATGTTATTAAAAAGGTAGAAAAGCATATGAAATAATTACCTGAAAAAATTACAATTGCTGTAAGTAATGCATATTCTGCATTATCAACTTTCATGGAATACATAGTTCTACAAAAGTGTAATAAATCTTCAATTGTTTCACCCATACCAGCCAATGTGTAACTATCTCGAGAATATGGTTGATTATTGACAAACAAAATTGAATCAGTCTGGACATCATAACGCCTTGCCATCCTAAACATCATCACTTCGCTTGAGCAAGCCTAGAAATACAAACATTATTAAATATCCAATATAAAAAAATATTACTTTTAAAAGAGCTATTTGATCTTCTCTTAAAAGTTTATCAAAACCCGGTAGTCGTTTTGCAAATTCTACAATTAATTGTACTGTTAATATAGTAATTTCTGTAATGTGTCGAAATCTCATATCACACTGATCTTCACCTTCTACAGGTTGATTCTACAAAATACAATCAATAAAAAGTAATATTAGAAAAAAACCTTATTATACCATTATTCGCTTTACGTCTTCATCTGAAGGGTGTTCGTACTCATTTTGGAAGTATACAAGTCGATGTATGAGTTCTTCTTGTTCGGGTGAAATAGGTTTGATACCATTTATTAACAGTGGTTTATCTATTTCCAGTAACTAAAAATTTTAATTTTTAGCATAAGTTCCTCTTCATAAACTAATTATCTTGTATTTAAATTGAATTTTAATTACTTTTAAAATAAATACCTCAGGTTCTATTTTTATAATATCCGGTGATCCATTTGTAGTACTATTTGGTTTATCTTTATCTTTTTGTGCTTTCTTTTCTTTTCGTTTTACTGCACATTGTACTTCGGGAACTACACATTCAGGTCGCATTCCAACACTTAGGCACTTTTTAAGTCTGCATTCTTGACATTTTCTCCTCATATACATATCTATCTCACAGTTGTTGCCATATTTACACTGGTATACTGCATTTTTCGTTATACTTCTTCTAAAAAAGCCTGCAACAAAAACAAATATCAAATATATTAATCTACAATTGCTATATCAATACTGTTTGTCCTTTTGGAGCTAAACAATTAATAATTCTTTAACATTTTTCGTACTTCATAAATACATATTTTTATAATATAAAATTCCTCTTTTTATTTTAAAAAATGCATTTAAAAATTTTAATTAACTGCAATTAACAACACTTGAAAGGTTTGTATATCTGTATCAATTTTTACGTACAATATGTATTTAATCACTATTGTCAGTGTTAATTAGGCTTATAATAAATTTCAACACTAAATATTTTGTCGTGTAACTTTTGAACTATAGAAAACATGGAAAAATTCTTTTGTAGATACTCTTTGTATATACTTAGACTAAAACTAAACACATAGTGAGGTAGCTATCGGATATTTTACAAAACAATCAATCATCAACATTTTTATTAAGTAGTATGAATTATAACTTCTATTAAAGCGTCACAATTACTCTGACTAGTACTTACGAAGTTAAATTACATCATTTATAAAATAGTGAGTGTTTTGCAGTTCTTTGATTTCATTTCTCAGTTGAACAAAAAACCAGAAATTGATAGTTGTATTAAAATAATGTAAATTAAACCCTCTTTTAGAAAAAGAGATAAATTATGATATTGCAGAATAACTATCAGAAGTTTGGATTTTTGTAAAAAAAAATTTTACTATAAACATTAAAATGGCAATTTTTGCAATACATTCATAAAAGCACTAATTATTTATTTATCCTAAATCCTTATCAATATTCACATCTAATATCACCAAGTCCAAAGGAAAGTTTAAAAATACTCCATCACATCATGTTATCACTAAGACACTTCATGGGAAATAAATAAAATAGCTTATCACAAAATGTAGCTAGATTATGAAGAAGATGCATGCAAGCAGTGTGTCATGCAGAAATGTGAATTCATTATATTCCTCTTTGAACAATTATGCACACACTAGTAGTATCTTTAATTTAAATTTAATTTCAAATACAACCAAGTATTCGTTGTAATCCCGTGTTTAAAATTTGGAAATGGAAGACAAAAAAAATAGCACGTTGTAATAATTGAATATGTTATGGTAAATGTTGTAATCCCGAGAAATAATGTTAATTCCATGCACATGACGTTATCGCACAAGTTTTGTGGGATATAACGTAATGCCCAGCCAGTAACATTATTGTCCAACTGATTTTGACAATGATGTTAATTATATAACCCCGAAGTTCACATTTCTCTCCACTACTACTTGGTCCAACTATAAGTTATAGTTTGCTGCAGAGCTTTTGCCTTGTTGCTACCTAAATCAAGAGACAGGATCCTGCCTCAGCCACTAGTCATATGCAGGTAGAATAGCACACTTAGTCACATACTCAACTCTGGTTGAGTACTTAGTTTAGACCTGTGGTGATTGTTTATAAGAGGCGGTTTCGTGGTGTAGTTGGTATGCATGCGACTACTATGCCCATGGTACTGGGTTCGAAGTCCTACACAGTCCACTTGAAAAATGTTAAGCGAGCATTTTTCACAAAAATACGTCCTCGTTCGGATGAGAGGTAAAATGTAGGTCTCATGTGTGTGTTATCCCGTACGTTAAAGATCCCTACCTTGCTTGGAACAGCAAGCGTTTGACAAAATTCAAAATTTCCAGGTTAAAAAAAACTTGCTTTCTGACCAATGTAGTACCTTCGGGTGGAGCATTGGAAAATAAAATGTAGTGTGATTGTTTATTTCGGTTGGTTAATCAATATCTTTAATTACTATAAGTTAAAATGGAACCTACTAAAATGCATAAAACATTGGATAAAAAATATGCAGATTATTCAAAAAGAAATGGGTTGCAAGTTTTTCTTAGTGAAGAAAAACATAAGCAAAAAGATTCCAGATGTACGTCAATCAGAAACAACTTTAAAAACAAAAAGAAATAACAGAACAATGACAGACTATAGGTTGGTACGTAAGATTGTTGTTTTAGTTACTAATTGGAAAGAAAAACTTATAAAATCTATTGCAAACACCGACGAAAATGTTGTGTATTACGTAAAAACTTAAGAATTGTTTGACATACTTCATACGACTCATTCGGATATCGATCAGGGCAGACATAATAGAATGATATGCGAACAAAAATAATTCTGCAGCGTAACAAAGGAAAGGATAATGATATACTTATGACTGTGCATTCATTGTCAAAAGATATCAAGCTTAAAAAAAAGATTTGGTAACAAAGTCCATATTGCATTCGCGTTTTAATTCTCATGCGTATCTGGACCTCATTGTAATATCAGAATAACAACAACTGCCGATTTAAAACGGTTTACAAAGACCATTTTACAGAATTTACTATGTTAAGCCAATAACAAATAAACACGTGGAAGAAATTGCATTCAACTTGCTCGAGATCACAATGTTTGGAGCTACTGCTATACTGCATTAGGACAACGGCAGAAAGTTTGTAAACTGCATTTTAAATGAGTTGCATGCAATGTGGAATGGAATAAAAATTGTTCACGATTAACCTCGTCATAGCCAGACACAAGGTTCGGTGAAGCGAGCAAATAGAGTTATTGAAGAGATGATATCAGCATGGGTATACGAGAAGAGTGACAATTAGTAAGCAACTTACAAATTCGTTCAATTAAAAAAAACACTTCATTCAAATAGCTATATACTTTACAGTTCCTTTGCTACGAAGAAATAGACAAATGATTGAAGTAATACTGTCTTGGGGATTTCTTCAATTGGAATACCACACAACAAGAGATCTAATTCAAGTGATGAAAATGATATACGCATTTGAAAATAATGATAGAGATAGTGATGCAGTTGCAGATCCTGGAAATAAATAGTTCCGATTTAATTATGTAGCGAAATTTCAGAAATTGTGAATGAACTTTGTAAGTGTTAATTTTGCATAAACTTGATACAGGTTTATTTTTAAGTTAGAACTTTGTATTAAATTACAAGTTTATTTGAAGAGAATTCTACTCCTTATTTTATTCTATACGGCTACCTTTACTGCTCGATGATTACGTTCTCATACAAACGAATGTAAGTAACTTTGATCATAGATTGAATATTTGGTAGTCCTGTTATTTTTCAATTCTTGTATTATTATACATTAGCATTGCATGTGGTTTTTAATTTAAGAATTTGTTTACCTGAGTTATTTGATGTATTCATTATGTTAGTTGAAGAACAATTGTATAGATTATTGTAATATGTATACAGATGTACGCGTTTAGGTGTCATTACATTCTCGTATGTGCGCTACTGGTTGCATTTGACCTAGTCTGTCCTTGCATTTCCATGCTAGCAACTGTCAATTGGTTAAAACAGCTTGAAATTCAGTATTTACAACAATTCTTTCAAATCTTAAGTAGGATTGGTTGAAGTTGAAATGAAATTGGTTCCCATAACAATTTTTGGAGAATACGGCGTGATCCGTCGACAAGTCCAGATTGGCATAGGTCTAATGGAGGTTTAAGGCTTCTAATTGTGGCTTTTCTGTTTGGGATTCTTCCATTAATACCTTTTTTAATTGCTGATTTCGTGTTGGATGTGCTGAAGTGGCACAGTGAGTCATATTTGGACTCTGGAATCGTGGCAATTACCATTGTGGGATATGCTTACTCTGATGATGCCATCGCCTATATCCATATTTGTAGGCTGCTATTTGAATTATTGGGTGCAGCAGAAATTTTACATAATACCTTAGTTTAAAATAAAATTTGAAATCAGGTTAGTACAATAAAATATTAATACCAAGTCTAATTATTTACAATTAACATTTTGATGCTGTACTTTGTGCTGAAACAATTGTGTTAATTCATAAATGCTACAACTCTATCTACATTATGATGCACCTAACATTCTGCATTACTACCGCTCCTGTCATTTTTCAAGGGATCGTAAGTTATTTAGTTTAAGAAGAGGTAAGCAATCACTTCCATAAATTGTATGTTATTGGAGTTAATCACTTGTTATATGTTATAAAAAATATTAATGATTATATGCATTAATGTTTATTTTCTATATAAATATAAATTATATTTTTTTTGGCACTTAGTCGCTACTATATTTGGTTATATGTATCGGTATGTAAGAATGAATAGATTTAATTTGAGTGACTTGTGGTTTCTTTCGATACTGTTAAACTCACCAAAACACCCCTGAATATTACTTACTGTCCCACGCTCTAGAAAGGTCTATCAATTGACCGTTACATAAACTTGGCTTTCTTGAATTAGATGGTGTAATAATTTTGACAATAATTTGCCGTTATAGCAAATTCGGCGGCTCCGTGGTGTAGTGGTATGTGTGTGACTACTACGCCCAAGGTCCCGGGTTCGAATCCCGACACGGTCCGCTTGAAAAATGTTAGGCGAACATTTTTCACAAAAATACACCCTCGTTCGGATGAGAGGTAAAATGGAGTTCCGTGTGTGAGTGTTGTCACACACGTTAAAGATCCTTACCTTGCTTGGAACAGCAAGGGTTCGGCAAAATTCCAAATTTTCCAGGTAAAAAAAAAACTCGCTTCCTGGCCAATGTAGTACCTTCGGGTGGAGCATTGGAAAATCACATGTAATGTTATAGCAAATTGCTATGTTATAAACTTTTTACGTTTAGTTGTGGGAAGCAAACCTACTGATACTGAAATAGATGGTAATGTCGAGAAAGACAAAACTGGCAAAAGTAACAATCAAGTTTCTTTGCTTGATGAAAGACAAAGCAGCATACGAACACATCAAAGGCCAACCTGCAAATGTCTCAAAAGCAAGCTAAAAAAATGCTTAAATTATTGTAAAATAAATTTCCAATGATGGAAATTAGATCCACTGTCTGTGTACCCATACCCGATGTCGACCGTGCTTATGGTAGCCCAAAAATATATTGGCAATTGTAATGGAAAAGCATATCTTTTATATGCTTGGTAAGTGGTATTTACAGTATATGAACATTAGAAATTGTTTAATTACAGGTAGTTTTAATAGGAATAAATACACCATGTGGAATTCACACCATCTAAAATTGACTTTACGTATTGATGAAGTACCACAAAAGAAGCAGGTAACATTAAGAGAAGCAGCAGAAAGAAATAGTATGCTTGGTGCACAAAAATACCAAGGATGCTCTTGTACAACTAGGTGTAACTCTAATTTATGTAAATGTAAATCCAACAATAGAATCTCCACCTCAAAATGCCATAATTGTTTGTCACGTAAAAACAAATAAATTCAGATGGCACTTTTTCATAATTTATAATTTTAGTTTTGTAAGTAATTAATTACTTTTTATAGGTTTGTGGTGGGTGGTATATTTTACTGCTCCTCCTTTGGAAACAACAACTATTTATAACGAAAATCTGTTCAATTTTGAAAAACGGTTCAAATCTTTCTTGTTCCTAGATTCATAGTTACACAATTGACAATCGATAACATAAGCTAATCATTAACTTGATAGGTAACTCTATAAATTTTAATGAAACTACGATTTCTATACTTCAAAAAAGTTTCAATTATATTACAAAGATGTATTAAAAAAATGTTTGTTTGAAAATCGTACAAGTTATCACAACAACAGAATATCAGGAAGATGGATTTAGCAGTGCTCCATTGGGATTGAGGTAAACAATCACTTTATATACCAACTCAAAACTGTGACTGGAGTAAATTAGTTGCATAATATTAAAACTAGAATGCTAGGAAATTAATTTCGCAAAATACTTTATCATACAGTTGACATTTTAAGACTTGGTTCTGCTCACAATAACGACGAAAATGCTACCTTTAGTTCACCAAATTATATACAGCTCTATGCTAAGTACCTAGTACAAAAAATATGTCAAACAATTTACATTCTGTCAATGATTATCATTCTACTCTACACTAAGTCTATACTCTGGACCTATTTTTGGTACTTCTATTTACTGCAAAAGAAAAAATTGCTATTAATCATGAATATCCTTAAAGGTAATTGAATTTCTAGAAAACCCCAGAAATATGTATCTCTTAATATGCAAGCTATTAACATAAAATCTAAGTATCTGTGGTGACTACAATATTGTTCCATTTTCCTTCACCCATTGCTCTAAAGTTCACCATGGGTGATCTTATATTTCCAGAATTTTTTTTTTCTGACCATATTGTACTGATTCAAAATTGCGGTTGCTCTTCAAGTAAATAGTTTATACACGTCGTAATTGAATCCATTACCCAGTTATACGACTTCCTTATATCGAGCTTGTATCTAAACATGCATTACTTCATGTTGACAGCATCACATCAGAAGCACAACCATGATCTCTAATAAATAAGATGAACTAAAATGCATAAATATATTGAACTTTGCTTATTCCAGTTTCTTTAAGTTTTCAAAATCATATTACTTATAGTTTGAAGTATATGTCACACATAATTTTTTTTTACCTCAATATTAATTAAATGTGAGGAAATTTTAACATCATTTAAACACACAAATGATATTGCAACCAATGCAAAGAACGATACTGCTGAGCAGAATACAACTAATAATGAAATAATTGCTCTTGGGGGAACTACAACTAATGAATAATTTTCCTACACGCAAAAACTTGAGAAATTTTAACCCTAAATTCTGTTCGAGTTTGGATTCAGTTCTTATTATTGAATCAATCATGTATACTTTACATAATAATAATAATAATAATAATAATAATGTGTTTATTGCACAACAATAATATGTGTGCAAAGGGTGAAGTTCAGGCGAGTTTTAAATAACCCCATGCTCTTACACTTAACCCAAGAAAATTAACATATATTATAATGTACAATTTACAATTTATTGGCATTTGCTTCGTCACAATCAACAATGAGTATAATTTTCACAGAATTCATTCAAAACATTTATGATACCTATGTGGAACCTTGTTTTTAAAAGTAACTTTTTAATTTGCTTTTAAAGTGTAAGGGAAGCAAAATCTTAAAGTTGGGAGGTATAGATTTATATAGATGTACGGCGTTATATGAAAATGAGCATTTAAAGAGATGTGTCTTGTGTGAAGGAATTGTTAGTATACCCTTAAGCCTTATATTGATGTTATGAATATCTGTCTTATATTTGATCTTATTGTATAGGTGCGGGGGTGTTTTATTAAATAAAATAACACACAACGTCTTTTCATGTTCAATCAATTTGCCACACTAAACTTGTGTGAAACATGTTCAAATTTCCTAATTCCGAAAACTAAACGTAGACAACAATTTTGCAGCTTTTGCACCCTTCTAGAGGTCTCTTCGTCTGAACAATGCCCATACACAGCATTTCCATAATTAAACAGGGAAATCACTACAGATTCACATAAAATAGTTTTGGTTCTGACATTAAATAAATATTTATTGGCATAGAGATACTTTATATTCATGTAGGCTTTCTGTATTAATTTACTAATGTGACTCTTGAACCTCAAGTCAGTATCAATAATTAATCCTAAATTCTTCACTGTAGTACAGTGTGGAATAACTGTATCATTTACTCTGATATAGTCGAAATCAGGAAAGAATGAATGCACGCCATTAATTTCTGATTCAATCCAAGATATACTTCCGCATATACAATGGGTGTATTTAACATGTAGGAGAAAGAAAGAATACACGTAGCACGTGTTTCGAGCAAAGTAGCTTAGTAACGACTTACGTTGTGGAGTTTATGATATACATACACACGTAAAGAATGGGAACAGTAAACTGAAGCATTTCCTAACTATATTACACTTATATTAATGAAGTTTTTAAGTTGATTTCTGCAGTTTTTTAACACGTCATTTTTAATACAACATAACCATAACTTATAACTGCGCCTATATATTTGGGTTTGCTTTTATATTTTGTTGTTTTCATTATATTATTTTCGATTTCCAATGGGAATATTTCTTGAAATCTTTATTAAACAGTCAATTGATTAATCTTGATGCATACTAATACGGTTGATGACGTGCATTCATTCTTTCCTGATTTCGACTATATGCATGTTTTGCATTGCCACTAGGCGTTGATTCTTACATGAACAAACTATTCTCATTAATATTCCCAGTTTGAGAATTTATATTAGATTAATATAACACTTACTGTATTTAATTAATTAGGAAATCAGCTCCACAATTTCAAAAGTGAAACAATTACTAAAAAACTTATTTATATATACCTTTGTATTAATATGTTCACATACAATAATTTAATTTATTTTTACTTCTACTACTTTGGTACTAAGAAAGTATTCTAAGCAATAAACCCTAAATAAGCGACATTATCTGTACTTAGGTGAGACGAATATATTGTATATAATTCTGTTTATGTCAAATATTTGGTGATATTGTGTATTCGGTTTAAGCAATAAATGTTAATAGCTTCAGAATAATTTAATTCTTTTGTAAAATGGAAATATATAATATATTTAGTTCAATGTAGCTAACTGGCCAATCTTCTTTTATATATTTACAGAAAACCTCTGAATTCTACTCTTAATTAAAGCTTCAAGGTAAAGTGAGTTATTTATGATATCATTTATGATCTAATATAATTATGATCAAAATCAAAGCTTCAACGTGAATTGATCGTAGTTTCAAATAATTAATTAATAGAAAACCCACACAACTAACTACCACCTACTCGGCCATATATAAATGTATCTCTGGAAATGAAATTCATTAAACAAAGCTTATATGATATTATTTATATATTGCTAATAATATATTAAGAGAAGAATTGCAACAAAAAACAACACACTATCATAGGTTTAAGGATACTGCCTCTTACACAAAAATGTTTTGAATAAATTATAGCATTAATAACACAGTTCATATCTCTCCTGCTCATATATGAGAGTGCTTGCTTACCATGTATGGTTCTAAAGTAACACGGCATAGATGAAGGTAAAAGATTCAACTCTTGACACCTACAGATTTATTTTCAATAAAAAATTCAGTTTTTTCAACACTAAAATAAATCTGAACTAAAATACGTCCATTAGAAGATGGGAAATGTTTGATAAAAGCTTCATCTCTGCATTTTCAAATATGTCTAGAACAATGCAATTAAATTCTAAGTTACTTCCCAAATTAGAAGTTAAAATGTAGCTTTAAAACTTAAATACACTTTACAACATTTTCATTGGTCACTCTACTATGATTCCTAATTAATACAATTCTTTTCCACAAACCTACTCAGATATATATGTGCTTTGGTAAAATGCACGGGTCAGACAGAAACTGAAAGGAAAGTAAAGTAAGAGCCCGCACAAATCAGATAACATATAAAAAGATACTTAGAAATGTCGCGCTAACTAAAAAAGTGCACGGGGTGGGTGGGATGGAGCGGGGATCCAATCAAATTTTATTTACAATAAACCAAAAAATTCTATTTTAAAAAAATTATATTCTAGGAATAATTTTTAATAACTGATATACGAAATCGTTTTGTAACATGTAAAATTTATCGATAATAAACAAAAAAGACAATGCTTATGCTTTTTTCTAAACAAGCATTTTAAGTTAAAGATAGTAAATTTAGAACAATTTTTAGTTAGTAATTTAAAATAAACAAAGAAGTGGGTTTCGTAAACTTGCTCCGGCCGTCAGAGTAATGTGACTTGAGTTTATCTACAGTTCATTTGTTATACAACAACATCAAATGCTGATAAATAATAATCTCTTCATATGCAAAAAACATGGTAACATATCTACATGTGCCGAAATACTTATCTTTCAAACAGTTCATTTACATTTCCAATGCTCCACCTGTAGGTACTACATTGGCCAGGAGGCGAGTTTTTTGTTGCCTGGAAATTTAGAATTTTGCCGAACCCTTGCCGTTCCAGGCAAGGTAGGGATATTTAACGTGCATGACAACACTCACACACGGGACCTCCATTTAACCTCTCATCCTTACGAGGGCGTAATTTTTGTGAAAAATGCTCACCTGCCATTTTTCAAGCAGTCGGCCGTGTCGGGATTTGAACCCGGGACCTTAGGATCCGTAGTCTTACGCTTACTACATTGATCCACGGCGACGCCGATGAGGTGAAACAGCTAAACATTTTGATCCAGCTCAACAATGAATCGTTACAACGGTAACAAAACTAGTTCATGTTGCAAACATAGCTGAAACGAGTGGACCTATGCAAAAGAGCAACACACAAAGAATATAAACTTATCTGAGGAGATATAATTCATATATAGATAAAGAAATCGGCCAGTTCAAATTCAATCGCCTTCATTAATCACACGTGTAGAAAATATTTTCAATACAAAATTATGGTGCTACTTTTAATAAAGCGAGCATATCCTTTCAGAAAGCAAAAATTGTTGATAACCGAAAACATTTGCGATACTATATCAAACAATAGAGATCCATTGAGGTACTTCTACTTAAACTAAATATACTAATAACCTTCTACAGGCTATTGAATAAGCACTTATTTCAATTGTATTAGAATGAGTTTTATGAAAACAAATCGAGTTACTAAATTATAATACGTGATCAGGGACGTTTCCTATAACAGGTAGTTATACAAAATATCGAAGTGTAAGTGTGGGAATATTTGAAAAAGTCATAAATCGATACGAAAATTGAACGTAACAAATGAAAAAGTAAAAAATATCCTTGTTGAGGGTATGTATAAAAACTATTTCCTACTAAATTGGGAAACTTAATCACTTCAAAATTAAACAAATTTAAGTTGTTCATTTTCATACTTTAAAATATTTCTGTGTCTTCTCTAAATAATAAAATATCACGATACAACTATTATCGTTTATTGAAAATTTGATTACGTTAAGTTAGACAACTCACTCTACCGTTCTCATAGTTACAACAAATTCTGGTTTTTACTTATGTAAACATATGCTATATATTTGAGTTGAAAATGTGGTTATGAAAACAATTGACAAATCACTCTTTGAAATGTCTTATTTTTGCTTTGTCCTCGCAAAACTCAATGTTTTCACGAGGTGTTCTATAATTAATGCGGGCAATTGCATGAATATTCCTTCCTTTTATTACTGGTTTCGTCCAAGTATTTTGAAGGTACCCATTGGGTGTTGATTTACTACCCTTTTATCTGTTTTAACTCGTTTAGGGTTAGTCTGTACCAAAGTTATACATGGCCAACATATTTTTACAACCCACTTCTGCAGATTTTAAGTATTACCGTCCTGAGAGACGATCACGTGTGGTTCATAGTGGAGCAGTAGAATGCAAATTAATGTTTGAAGATTCCACACAACATTCACACACAGTGAATTTCTAAACTTTTTACAATTTCCAATTGTACCATTTCGTATTCGCATATTTACTCTAAACCTTAATATAAATAGTGTAAGTGTACGTATAGCATTCCGAATACTATTTTTAATGTTTGTCAAATTAGCTTGTTATTTGCTTTTGACAAACTCATAGAAAGGTTTATAATTATGAATCTGAGAAGTTTTCAAAATGCATTTTTTCATTGGTTTTCCAACTTAATCACAATTACTCTGCTGAAATAAACAAGCTAGAGTTCTTTGATAAAGGCGAGTTATGGTTCTACCTATACTGATTCCAGGAAACATCGACAGTCCGATGTTTCCTAGAATCGGTATAGGTAGAACCGTAACTCGCCTTTATCAAAATCATAGAAACCCTGATGGCAACAAGGTTCCAATTTTCTAATGAAGCATAACTATTTAAATATATCTCAGCACGGATTTCTACCAAGAACATCCACCAAAATAGCATTAATGGAGTTAACAAGTTTCATAAGTGATGCATTTAATTAATAACAGAAATAATATAATCGAATTGTTGCTTGATGTATCAAAAACTTTTGACAGTGTCACTCCACTCTACTGATGAAATTAGAAGTTGGTGGAATCCCATTTCTTCAGTGGACAGTTCCAAGCTGTTGAACTGATTAAAATAAATAGCAACAAAATTAAGTCCTCAATAAATCAATATTAAAATCGCCACAGCAAATAAAATGATCAGCTGTTGTAGCAAGTTCAGTCAAGTGTTTGCAAAACTTAAAAATGATCAATGATCATTTGTTTTACCGGGAAAAATTGTAAATAGCACCACACACATAACTTTTTTTCTTACCTATTGATAACTTAATCCAGAATTGTTTGATTTGCAGACCTTTGTGAAGTATGGAAAATGATAAACTAGATTTGATATAATAGCCTACACTCCCCTTTTGCTGAACGAGCGTTCTTAATGAAAGTATAACCATTAATTCAAATTATTACAAAAGGAATAGCATTAGAAGCCAGACTCCATAATATCTACAAGGTCATCGCTAGAAGAACTTGTGTAGTTTATTAAATCAAAAATTTTTGCAGTTGGTGATCTAACATTTAGATGTGCAAAATTAAACCATTGAGACACATTCTATTGAATTGCAAAGTATGACCAATAGATAGTTACACCAACAGATAAATAAATTAGGATAATTTTAAATACAAATAAAATTTCTCTAATAATTGGATTTAACAAAACTTGTTTTTATTGTTACTCTATAATCAAAACATATTTGTGCAGCAATAATAAATTTTAATATTGAACAGAACGGTATTTCTTAAATAGAATTGTTTGCAGTTGCTTGGCACAGTTCCGAACACATTTTGGCCAAGTTCCCATCACAGAAATTTTGTTGTTTTGTAATGTGCTTTTTATTATTAAATACAGCTGTTGTCGTTTGCAATTAGAGAATTTTATAATAGGTCACAATCTATTTTTCTCACCAATACCCACACAAAGGCACCTTTCAATGTGTTCTGGTTTAAATATAATGTTACCCTTATCTTTAAGCACAGAAATAAGTACGTCTTCGCTATTTTCTTCTTTAGAAATGCCTAAAACATGAATGTTATTCCTTCTAGAATGTCGTTGAAGGTTACTCAGCATTACATTTTTCCATCTTAAGTTGTTCAATTTCTGCAATGTGCTTTCTTGCAAAGTGACAAATTTTTCTTAGATTTTCAATTAAGTTACACTTATGAGTGACTTAATAAATTTTTCATCAGCCAACAGAGGTTTACTAATTTTTCAATTAATTCAGTGGTTGCCATTTTCCATTCATAAGCAAATGGCATTGCAAATATCAATTGTGGTAACAGAATATAATGCACAATATCAACGAATCAATTATAACAGGTCTTCTGTGCACGAGCAACAAACATCGAATTATTCCTCTTATTACTCTTTGCATTTCAAGTAAAAGAAAAATTTCCAAAATGCAACGCTATGCAATAAAATTTATTTTTCGGACTTAACTAACAACTCTTAAAGCTATGAAAAATACATACATCAATCAGAATGAATCAAGACAGCAGGATGAACTGGGACGAAAGGTTGGTGGATCGAGAATTCGCGAAAATTTTTCAAGCACTCGGCGTTTTTAGAATATGTAATAGGTGCAATCGGCGCAGATGACACGCCAGTGTTTTGAGATTAAGTTCAACATGCGGTACGGTTGTAGTAGTGATGGTGTACAGATGTTGAAAGATTGTGGATCACTTGTTTACATTTTTAAGTGCTTGAAAACTTTATTAGAAAAAGATATTCATCCTACAAATTTATGTCTAGTTTTTATGTGTTGTACGTTGGGATAATCTTCGCATGTTAGGTACTGGTTAATGTGCTTATTTCATTTAGTTTTTTTTATAATTAATTGTTTGATAATTTTTTTTCACTTTTAAGAGTGAATTGGGACATACCCAGAAAATATAAAAAACGACGTGGCGGCAGGGTTTCACAAAATTATGACTCAAATTTATTTAAAACGACCTTAAGATGTAAAGAAACATGGAGGACAAACTATTTTGGTGGCACATGAAGAGATCAGACTTGCTCAGTTAATTACAATTATGGAAGAATGCAGCTACCCTTTAGACAAGATTGATATCCGCTGTATAATCAATGGTTATCGTGATTGAAAGGGAATTAAAATCATTAAATTTGACAACAATTTAGCAGGTCCCGACTGGGCCAACTATTTTATTCTAGACATCAACAAGTCCTTACAGTCAGACTTTGTGAGAACATCAAACAATTCCGTGTGCCCATAGCTCCTAACATAATAAACAACTACTTTGACAATCTAGCAGAAATTCTATAAAACGTTCAACTACACTCTCTTATCAACTCTGATGAAACATGTTTTGTCGATGATCCGGGAGTAATGTTTTCAATCAGCATGCCAGGCGAGATGGATGCTTCCCTCCTTTGTGGATTATGAAAGTGAACATATGTATGGTAGAAATAAAAGTGAATGATTTGATCAAACACCTTTTAAAGATTGGTTTAATTGCACTTTCATTTCTACAAAAGCAGTCTGCACTGAGAGTTGTAATTGGAGACAATTTATATAATCATTTATCATTTAGAGTAATTGAACTTTATGAGGAAAACGACATTCGATTTCGTCTTTACCACCCAATTTAACACATTTAACACAACCGCTTGATGTAGTTGTGTTTGGGCTCTTGAAGAAAAGTTGGCACAAAGTCTTGCAAGAGTGTAAAAACAAATATAAGGGATCTTTACTAAACAATATTTCCCTAGGTTGTCAAACTCATCCATAAGCAGATTAGACACTATGAAAGCAAATATTATAAAATCCTTTGCAGCAACGAGAATTAAACCTCTATAGAGAACCCAAGCAACAAAACGTTTGACATAAAGATCACAGTGCATAGAAGACGGCGATCCTTAAGCTTGGACAGTATCGGTTGAAGTGTTACTGAACGAGACTAGAAATATATGCAGGTCAACAACCACAAGAGAAAATTCCTGTTGAATCTGGAAAGTGTTGCCACTAAAGCATTTCCACAAACGTAGCAAGCTGGATAATTAACGAGTATGGCAGTGCAGGACTTAGTGGACCTTGATGATCAAGATGAAGTTTGAACCTGAAATACGCTACACATCTGAAATCGATGCAGAAGACGAGAAAGCAGAGGCTAATCTAAGAAAGGTGTCCATAAAGAACCTGTCTATTGGGAAATTATTGAAGTCCAGTTTGAAACCAATAACGTCAAGAAATTCGTTGTCGGTCAAATTTAGAAACTAGATGATAACATTGACGTTAAATCTCTATATCCCAATAGAAAAAAGAGAAATAGTATTATTTTGTCTGCAATTAACGACATACGCATTATAAATTTATGTCAAATCGTAAAAAACTGCCATCACCAAATACACTAAGAGGTGGTGGATATGAGTTCCCTGCTTATTTAAATCTTAAAGTTTATTATTATAAGTGTCTTTGTTTTATTTCTTGTTCATTTTTAAATAATGTAGGCACCTGCCTAACCAAACAAATAAACAAAAAGACTATTTTTAATGGAAAAATATTTGATCCTTATTTTTAATGCCCTGATTGACCTCATTCCACTTTAAATGCGATATAGTGTTCCGATTCATCGCTTTCGAGGAGTGCATCGGGACACTAACAAAAATTTTCTTTTATCTTTATCGACAGAATTACAAACTATTTCTCTTTCTGTTTCAATAGATTTTGCCATCCAGATCAGTATTTCCAATTACTGATTTATTTTGTTATTTCTATTAAAAGTTATAGCATAAAATTACCATAAACCGCCCCAATTCACCCTGATTGATGGTAATTGCAGCAGTTTAATAAACATGTTAAAAATAGTATATAAAAGCATGTACAAATATAATTCTTACATTGTTTCACGATTTATAAAACTCGGCAAGTTCAGTCATTAATTCAGAATAAAATTTAACACGTATTTTTAATTCAAATAAAAAGACCGCCTTAAACAACATACCAAACAGTATTAACATATGTAAATGTATATTCACTAATACTCACTCTACTGAAAAAACCGTAAAATTACCTTTACATCCTTCACAGGTAAGAGCATTATAATGATAACCAGACGCCCGATCCCCACAAACTAGGCATAGTTCTTCTTGCTGTCTAGGAGTAGGTCCCTTCTTCTTTCTTCCATCACAACTGTCCACACTATATCCATTGAGACTACTAGGTGGTGAGAGATCCTCGCGTCCTGAAATAATAATAACTTTTAATATTTCAAAATAGACTTGTTATTTACTAGAAATTACTTTGTATTAAAATAAATATTACTTTCAGAAATTATGCAAGACGAAAAATAAATCAGAGTTAAAAAGTTTCATTTCCAAATTCGAACAAGATAATCTTATTCACAGAAGAGAAATAAAAAATTCTATCGAAGTAAAAACAGAAAAATAATCAGTTTGTTGATTTATTTATTTAAGAAGTGATAAAACATTTTTGACAAAAAGACTTCCAATATTACAATCAAATAGCAAAAATTATAAAACAATACCATATTTCTCCATATACGTTTACGTGACATTTACAGTATTAAATACTAGCATACATTTTAAAAATATTTAAAAATATCAATTTATTAGGTTAGCTGCACTAATTTTATAAAGAAATAACAAACATGTAACAAATAACGTTTATCATTTCAAGGTTGAAAAATAGGCGTCACTGCCTTTCTGAAAATTCTAACTGACATAAACACTGGATCTTGTATCACCGTTATAAACAAAATATTTTCCTTTGAACAATAAATATAATATATAAAATAAAAGTTCAAAAGAAAAAATTTTTGTCAAATAACTCTTTTTAGTAGAATTATAATTTTAATAGACTACTGTATAATCTGTCAAATTTTAATTCTAGATTTAATGCTACCAATTTTTGAGATATTAACAAGTAAACTTTTATGATATTATCAATAAAAAACGCTACCAGTAACAAATCTAATTACTTTAATAAATGACGAAATCTGTTAAAATATTGCACTCTTCCAGTGCTTTACTACAAATATGAATTAATTCTGCCATAATTTCCAAACGAGGCAATAATCAACATAGCACATTGTATTTTTTTATAAAGAATTAATTAAGAAATCAAAATTTGGTAAAAATAGAGGAAGCTGTATTTAAAAAAAATTAAGTGATCTTAAAAACGTGCTTTAGAGACACTGTAGAATCAATTATAATTCGGCAGGACAAAGATATTTAGCATTGAAGCTATTCTATATCATATATAGAGGCAAAAATATTTCATGTATAAAATAACTGGTGTATACAGATGAAGTATCAAAGTCTTCACAACAGGAAACCAGCTTAAAATTAGAAGTTCTCCGTCAGAGGACAAAATGGATTTTTCTAGTGGACTAGGTGGCCCTTCAACCTAGAAATTTCTAATTCTAATTGGAAATTTATTTAATAGATTATATGCTTATGCATAATCAAATTATACATTGTAATGTGATGCTAAACGTAAAGAAAGCAGTTTAACCAAATCAAATACATAAGAACCATGCTTCGTGAGATGTCTATCAACCACACTTTCTATTTAAAAACAAGATTTTACTGTTTCGATAAGCACATAAAAATATGCATTCAATACTATCTGCTTTTGGAATACTATTACAGGCCTATTGAGTATCAAGAATAAGAAAATTGCCTGAACAAACCAACAGCAAATATTAAAATATATTGCACTAATGTATATAAAAATAAATTTCAATTTATATAAGTCTAGTTTTTGTCTTTTCAAGTCTTTGCTCCAATAAACAGAAGTCAAGTATTAAGATTTTTTTATTTATTTACGGTTTTCCAATTGAAGTAGTAGTACAAAACAACCCGGTCTTGAACTTCTTCCTATCCAAGTTCTTATGAATATAATTAAAGAACCAGGGAAAAAGCATTCTATATAAATTAATATGTAAAGTGGAAGTAGAAAAAGGAAGGTAATAATGATAAATTGGTGGACCACGCAAAGCAGTTGATGAGTAACCAGAAAAGAAACATTATGTAACTATAAACAGATGTACTTTATCAGAAAAGACGAAGTAGAACATAAAATGATGTAAATGATATAGACCAAAAATATAAAAGCATATTAAGAAAACTAGTGATGAAATATGAAGTGAGAACTGGCCAATGATTATTAGGGTTTAAGAGATGGATACAGTAATAATGTTTGGGTATAGCAACCCTAGAGAATATAAGTATAGAAATGTTTAAATACTGTAGAAAGATAAAAGATTAAATGTTAAAAATGATTAGGGATTATCTGATAGAGATAATAAATCTGAAAAATTTGAGATATTGATGAAAATATGCAAATGCAAGTCTAATATCAAACATGCTATCTTTGCAATGATGTCACTCTACACATTACTGTCCGTTAACGTGTTATTATATATTTCTTGTTTAAAATCAGGTAGCTGTTGACGTAGTGATGTCATTTATCATTCGAAATCCATGTGCTGTTGGTGTATTAGTACGTCATTTTTTGTTTGGACACCAACATTAGTTTACAACAAATAAGTTGACAACAAAGTTTGGTTATATTTTTCAAGAGTTAATAAATTATTTAGTTAATTACTTTATTAATTAATTCTTTAAACTGCTTTATAATGGAAGAAGACGATTTTGAAAGCAACGCTATATGTAATGAGTAATGGGCTGAAATATTATCTGAATCTGAAAATGATACCAGTGAAAGCGATGATTCAGACTTCCCAATTGGGAGAAAAAAAAATTTACCAATTGTAAATGAATCTGAGAGTAATGATTCATAAAGTTAAAAAACGAGAAAAATTATTAAACAATGTATTAGTCCCACAATGATACCGATATTAATATACATTTATTTTTGAGAAATGATGGTGTTAACGTCTTTCCAAGAAATTCAGAAAATATATCAAAAGTGGTGGATGTGTTTATTGGTGAAGAAACAAATATATATCATATGCAAAATATGCACAAATATCAATGTGTAAAATACACTAAACAGTGGAAAGATGGTAATATTCGAAGTGAAGAAATTTTTTTGGATTTTTGAATATTTTAATGAGGCAAAGAAGGAAAATTCATTTAAACAATCTATCCATACACTAAAATACCGAATTTGGTAAAGACATGATCCAAAATAAATATTACAAATCTTTACATTTTAATGATAACAAAAAAATGCCAGAAAACGTAGTCAACATTTCAAAATTGAATCAATAATAAAATATTTGTTAAACAAATTTGATAATGTATATAAACCAAAACAAAGTCTTTCAATGAACGAGGCAATGATAGCTTACAGAGGTCGATAAAGTTTCCATATTTACAACTCAGAAAAGATGACAAAATAAGGATTACTTGAGAAAATGTTATGTGAACCTGACAGCGGCTATATATATATATATATATATATATATATATATATATATATATATCCAAACTAATACAGCGGTAGTGGATCGAGAAAATTTACAAAATCTCGTAATGAAACTCTGAGATAATTATGAAAATGTTTGGCACCACATTTACATGAACAATTATAAGTTGAAAAACTGGTGAAATGACAACAAAACCGCAAAATAGTATGGCCTACAATATGTATATGAAGGGTGTTGATTTTGCAGATCAATGCCTCTCATAATCCAAGTATAAGAAACACTGCTAAATGGACAAAAAAGGCTTTGACGATTATGTTAAATTGTGCTTTATCAATTCATTTGTGGTATTCAAGAAACTGAATCCAATAAGAAAATAAGATTTTCCTCTTTTCTACAACAAGTTGCAAAACACTGGACTCAAAATCAGTATATTCATTCAGAAAGTTCTATAAGTGCAACAAAGAGAGAGTCTCATAAAGATACATCAAATAGGCTTTAAGGAAATATGAAACAACATGGGCTTGTGAAAATGCAAGGTTCTGAGAAAAAAGTTTCCTCAGAGACGTTGCAGAGTCTGCAAACAAGATGACAAAAGGAGATAAACATGCTTCATGCGCTCACATTGTGAAATTACTTTATGTGTTGACAATGTTTTGAGCATTACCACATTAAAAAAATTACTAAAAAAACAACTATTTTTTATGAATAACCATACTAATTTTTAATTTGAGTTAATTTTTGCTTTTAATTTTCTTTATAGCTTTAACATCCAACAATCCTTTCGATTGACACATGCAGGTTGATATTCCCTGAATAACTAATGTTAGCAGGTATATTTAATTTTAACATAACGAATAAACTAAAAGTCAAGATATATGCAACTTTCAAATAAATTTTTTCTTAATTAGAACCCCATATCTAACATAAAATATACCAACTCTCGACAATAATATCACATTGTGCATTGATGGATGCCAGTAGCAGCGCTGTATCAATAAGCATTTGACATAATGCTAGACGTAGTAAGGATTTATATACAGCCAGCAATGTGTTAATCAGCAAGTTCCTTTGCTATTATTAATTTTCCAACCAGATTATTTACAATTAGAAGGAATTATGAAACAATATAATTATATAGTATATACTGAGAAAAACTACTACAAATTTCTGAATTTCATACACAGATTTATTACCTTTACTATTTTATAAAAAAATGAAACCACTCTTAATATTAATATTTTTAATATACAGACAACATTTAAGGTAGAAATAATTTTGTAATTTAAAAAAAAATGAATTATTATTCAACATTGTGTAACAAACAATTTCAAAAGCTATAATTTATTACGTACTTTTATTTCAAAAATTAATCAAATCCACCCATTAAGGCAATAAGACATGTAAAAAATAAATGAATGGATTATGAACAAAATTAGAGTATGTTATTTAGTAAAACACAATTCAATTGAAAACGTGTGGGTAGTACAGATATTTTATTATTGTCTATCTAATTACAGTCATTAATTTTCATTGAGTATTTTATTTGAGTGGAATGCTCTTCCGTAACCCATAATTAAATTGTCTATATTATGTACATTTAAAATGTAAACTCTGTATACTTAGATTCCCCAGGAACCATTTTCCTTCACTACTTTAAATACAATAGCTTCGCAGATGTAAAGATATAAATTTAATTGCCTATGAAATAAAATGCAAAACATTACTGTTGAACTTGAACGTGGTAATTAATGGTACTTTCCGACTCAATTTTGCCTTTTAAAATAAAAACACTTGAACACCTAAGCGATTATGACTCTCTGACAAGGAAAAGAAATATTTGCAATCTTTACATAGAGAACTGAAATTAATTTGGGAAAATAATTTCATAAAAATAATACATTTGATAGTTTTAAATTTAATAAACTTTAAACTTATTTATGATATATAAATGCTACCATCACATCATATTTGGTAGGCAATCAGTAGTACTTATAAAATCAATATTATGCTAAAATCGAACTATGCTAATCACTGGGCCAATCAGTAGTACTTAAAAATTCTTCAAAGTAGAAACCAAAGTGTAATATTTAGCTCTAATAAACATTAAGAAAGTAATCTACAATATTTTGCTTTTGAGGCTGCTTTATAAAAATAATTATGATCAAAAGTCATTACTACGAAAATATTAAAAGTAATAATTTTAAATGTTTATAAATCAATTACCAGTGATTTGCAAAGTCAGATAGAATGTGCATTACTATTTGCTTTCACTTCACAACGACTAATGCTAGAAAAATAACATTAAAGAATTCTCAAAGAAATGCACTCTTTCTTTCTCATTATTTTATGCCTCATTGTTTTATACCTCTAATATGCTTGATTTTTATATATACGCCCATACACGCATACACATCCACACCCACACATGCACGCACACACAAACACACCCATTCACATAAACGTACACAAGCTGTATGTGCACAAACATGCATGCTTTATGCCTCGTTGTTTTATACCTCTAATCTACTTAATTTATATATGGACCTACACATGCACTTACATCCACATCCACACATGCATGCACACACAAACCCACTCACTCCCAAACATGTACACAAGCCACGCGCACGCACGCATGCACACACACACACACACACACACACACACACACACACACACACACACACACACACACACACACACACACACACAATCACACATACTCACACACACTTGCACACACCCACGCGGCATAATATTGGTTTCGTAAATTGTAAATTTGGATCAAACATCAAGATTAGTATTCACTCTTCGTAAAATATTTAATTTCCTAGTTTTTTTTTGTTACGTATTTTGCATGTTGAGAAAATTTTAAATGCTCATTCATTTAGACTTCCAGATACTTGCTCCTTTTTTTTAGTTATTTACAAATATTCCACAGTTATTTTTAATTGATGGAGTATTAAATCGTTTTTAATTATCATAGACTTAGTTTTTTCTATATTTAAGCTCAAGCCTTTTTCTTTTATCCATTAATATATATATCTTATTCATTTCTTGATTTACGGTGTTTACCATGTGTTCGACATCATCTCCAATAAAGTACAGTGGAGCGTCATCTGCAAGAAGTTGTATATTGCATTTTTTTACATATTTAGTTAGATCATTTATGTATGTGTATATACATAAATTGCTGTGACCAGCCTCTGTATTGGGGATCGCAAAAATTATTGCTGTGACTTAAGTACAGTGAACTGTACTTATGAGGATGCAACTAGTAAATATGAAATTACTATCTTACCTTTCGTTTATTTTGTTTGCCTTGCCAGCTCAACGGAATTTATATTGTGGAATTTACAAAATGAATTCAAACACAGTAAGCTCAAGAAACATTTATACATTCAAAAACATTTTTCTTTCAAACAAAAAAATATAGAACAGTTTACAGCTTAAGTTCATACATAAAATTATTATTAAATAATTAGTAAAATCTTCCTTACCTAATCTTTGTTAACAAGAACAAAACCCTCTTTACTTTATAAGCGGATAATTTTCCTATCCTTTACTACCCCGCTCGTGAGTATAATTGACCAACGATGCTGCACATATAACTAGGGGTGGGCGATACGGGATTTTGCGTATCGAATATCGATACATATTCTATATCGATATGTATCGATATATCGAATATCGATATATATCGATACGTATCGATACGTATCGATACGTATCGATGCGTATCGATACGTATCGATGCGTATCGACATGTATCGATGCGTATCGGTGCGTATCGATACATATCGATTCGTATCGACTCGTATCGATGCATATCGATACGTATAGATACGTAGTGGTACGTATAGATATATATAGTGATTCGTATCGGAACGTTTAGATGTGTAGATTAAGTATACATATCGAGACGTAGCGATACCTATCGATACGCATCTATAAATTTTTCTACTCTTTCTTTGGGAATAAAATCACAAGATCGTTTTAAAATAATGTATTTACTGACAATTCGATCTTTCATTTAAGATTGTTTGTTATCAAAATAATTAAAGTTTCAAGTTTGATATTTGTGACATAAGTATGTATATAGGGGTGAGCGATACGGGATTTTGCGTATCGAATATCGATACATATTCTATATCGAATATCGATACGTATCGATACATATCGATACGTATCGATACATATCGAGTATCGATATATCGATATTTATTTTTTGCTGTATCGGGGGGGTCGATACGGGGGTCGTATCGATACGTATCGATATATCGATACGCCGACCCAGCCCTACATATAACTTATTAAAGGTCAAAATGCTTCAAATTTCGACCTCAAAATTTGCTTGTAATTATCCGCTACACAATTAATAAAATTGAGAACTTATTCTAAATTAAATTCCAAATTTTTAAATATTCATATCAATTAACAAACAAAGAACCAAAATTTTATACTTGCCGAAGTCAAATAGCGCTTATCCAACTCGTAATTAAAGGTATTATATACTTCCTGGTCCCATCTTAAATATCCGTTTGGAATATTAGTTTTCAAAGTGCATGCGCTTACAATCGATTAAACTTAGCAATAGCCCTCGCATCTGGATTATTTATGTCGATACTGGTTAAAAAATAATTATGTTTCATAATTATGCAAAGTTACATATTGCATCTTGTACAATCGATTATGAATTGCTTGATCTTATACGTTCAAATCTTTACTCAAACTTACATGGTCGATCTTGTAAAAATTTAACTCTAAGTTATTTCCAGTATTTTTTAAGCGCTTTTTAAAGGTATCTTTAACAAGAATGAATATTTTAAATTTTGTTTTAAAATTATCTACACGCGGAAGTCAATTACATAATTAATTAAAGTTCGCAATTACATTCGTAATGACTGTAAATGCAATCCACCTTTCAGTAATTCAGCGTAACATGCATATGTTATAATGAAACTAATTTTTACTAAGTATAGAAAAATTGTTATGCACACGGCTTAAAGTTTATATTCGTTTCACCATTTCTTTCTCTCTACGTGGCAAATACTTGTTGTTTGTAATTACAAGATATATTATTGTTGAGGTATGAGTAGCATTTCTAGAAAAATTAGCTACTTCTTGATATAGACCATTTGTAAGCATTAATTTCTTAAGTCTTCAGGGTAATATGTGTTTTTTAGAAATATCAATATTGTAATCTCCTATAAAAATTAGAGTTCCTTCCACAATTATATATATTCCTAAAAAATATCTTCCAAGTGCATCAGAAATTTCGCATCACTTGCTGATGGTGAATGAACTTTCTAGTTGCCGCTTGAAGCGAGCGGACGTGTTTTTGCCGAGCTCCCGCTTCAGCAGTAACAGTAAGTTTTTATCTAGGGTTTTATTATTTATTGTTGAATTATTTTATTTGAAGCTTTGCTTTTTATTGTGTTTTATTTTTATAATTGTGTGCCATCAAATTTTAAATACAGGGCAGTAAAATAAAAATTTTAAAACAGAATTTAAACTAAATAAAAACTAAATAAATCGCGTTTTCTTTGTAATTTAAACTAAATCCGCGTTTTAAAATAAAATAAATAAATTACGGGCCAACAAAACAAAAATCTACTAAACTAATACTCAAAATAATTTCGGAATAACTTAAAAAGGCATTTTTAATAATAAATTTAAAATAAAAACCGCGTAAATCGAGTATAAAACCGGGTAAAACAACCAAAAAGTGTGTGAAATTTTTATAGTGCGCGTATAATAAAATAATAACCAAAAAACAAAAATCTAAGCCTTTTAAATCAAATAAATAACTCAAAAACTGTAAATTTTAAAACATTTTTAATATAAATTTTCCGTAATTTAAGTACACGCGTACTTATAAGTTCCTTTAAGATCGATTTTGGTGTAATTAAGCGGTGTAGCAGTTACAGTTACCAAGTGATTAAGTGAAAGGTCATTTCCGGTTACCTCATTCCGATTGCGCTCGACCTTATTTTCTTAATTACACGTTTAAAAATAAAGTGTTGTTGTTTGTAAATTAGATATTTTAATATTTTGAAGTAATTAGTTTATTTAAATTGATTTGGCGGTTTTAAAATTTAAAATAAATAAATACTGTTCTTCGCTGTACATTTTGAATCGAATTGCGCTAGGAATTTATTTGATTCTAGTTGTTATTTTGACGCTTGGTGCTTGTTGTATTTTGTTAAAATTTGATATTTAATTGGGCGGTTCGAAGTTTAAATAAATACAAGGTTGCTTACGGTTCACCTTTAAACAAAACATTTTTATTGGACCAACGTTTTGCGTTCTTCTAACGTCTTTCTTTTAGCGTCGTAACGGTCAAGTGGTTTTGAGCTGCGTTTTAGGTGTCATTTTTGTCGTTTGTTTTGTCAGCATGGTGGTCCACCGCGACGAGGACCCGTTGCCCAGGAAGAAGAGGGAGATAGGTCGGAGTCTAATAGGTCGGAGGCTGAGGGCGCTGTTGGGGGGAAACAGCCAAAGGTAATTTTAAAAGACGTTAGGTTAGGGATTCAGGAGGAGGTACAGGAGGTAGAGGAGCCTGTGTCTGCGGCGGTCGTGTCGGGGGAGTCGGGGCCCCCTGGGGTGCCTGCGGCGCCTGAATCGCCCTCAACTTCGGGAGCCCAGCGAAAGATGTCGACTAGCAGCGACCTTAGCGTTGCAGCTAGCGACCTCGATGAGCTGGACCTCCTGAGATTGAGGGTGAGGAAGGCGCACTGGGTCATCTCCGGGAGGGTGCCGACGACCTCCGCCACTATCGTCGTGGAGGACAGAAAGAGGATTCACTACGCCCTGGATGATTTCCTCGACGCGGCGAATCAACTTATAGGTATGGTTAGGGCGCTGCGGCTTGTGGCTAGTGATTCTGGGAGAGCTAATGTTGTCGGGGGAAGTCCAGCGGTGGTTGCTTGTGTTTCAGGGCAGCAGTGTTCCAGGAGCCAGGAGGTGCCGATGCCGCGGAAGGCGTCGTATGCTGCAGCTGCTGCAGGTGCGACGCCCACCTTTGCAGTTAGGGTCGACGCCAGGCCAGGGGAGAAGGATGACGTCATGTCGACCCTAAAGAAGTAGGTCGATCCCGCTCGTGATGGTTTTGTTGTGGTCGGAGCTCGTAGAACTCGCAAGGGCGGTGTAGTTGTCGAGTGTGCAAACCGAGAAGATGCGAAGAAACTGCAGTCGAATGTTGTCGGTGACTGCAAAGAGCTCGTGGCAAAGACCATCGAGAAGAAGCGCCCACGGGTCGTTCTTCCGGGGGTCGAAGCGGGGATGAAGGCGGAAGAGCTGGTGCGGTTGATCGCGTGCCAGAAATTTAGGTTTGGCGGAAAGGGCCCTAGGGATCCCTTCGTCAACGTAGTCTTCGAAGTGACCCCCACACTTCGGAGACGTATATTAGCTGACGCTATAAACCTCAGGTGGCGAAGAGTCTGGGTCCGGGACCACTTCTCGATGACGCAGTGCTACAGGTGCTACGAGTACGGCCATAGATCGATGGAGTGCAGGGAGAAGGTACAGTGGTGCGGTAACTGTGCCGAAGTCGGTCACGAGTTCAAGAATTGCCGGAGGGCAGTCCCCTGCTGTGTGGTTTGCGCTAGGGCAAACGAAAGAACTGGCGGTGGCGCGAAGGTCGATACGCGCCACGACGCCAAGTCGAGTAGATGCCCCACGATGCTGAGATTGAAGAACGCAATCACACGCAACATCGATTATGGACCGTGAAGAAAAAGATAGATTTAAAAGAAGCAAGAAGATTAAATTCGCGCAACTAAATCTCGGGAAAGGAAAAGGGGCTACAAATAACTTCGTAAAGTTATTCAGCGAAAATAATATCGACATCGGGCTTATACAGGAACCGCACCTGTATAGCCACAAAATAACAGGTTTTGGGAAGGGGGTTACCGTTTTAAACGCAAACAGCGAACGACCGCGTAGCGGATAATAATAAATAACGGGACGTGCGCCGGAATAATCCTAAACAATCTGTCGAATGAGTTCATAACCACCGCAGAAATAAAAAGGATTGCATACGTTTTACGTGATAAGCACTTACCTTCCGCCGATCGATTCCCGGCGGAGAATCCTCAAACAGAGGACTTAATAAATAAAATTGAAGGAATCCTTCGTAAAATCGGTAGAAATAGAAATTTAATTATCGCGGGAGACTTTAATGCTAAGTCGCCATTATGGGGCAGCCCTATCGAAGACGATAGAGGCTCGCAGGTTGCTGATCTTTTTTACGGGATGGGACCTTAGTGTGATAAACACTAATGATTCACCTACGTTTGAGACGCATAGAGGCAGCAGTTTTATAGATATTACTGCAGTCTCGCACGAAATGTTAGAAACGATTTGTAATTGGAAACTAAGGTCGGACGAGGAAACGCTCTCTGACCATAAATTAATAACATGGGACGTTGAAACCAAAACAAGCGCAAACGAGCAGCTAACTATATTTCCGCGGTTCTGTAATAAAAAAAGCAAATTGGGAGTGGTTTAAAGAAAAATTTGGCGAAAGTATCCCTGCGCTCGAAAATGAGCTATTTAACTGCCGAGAGGCAGACGAAGTAGAAACACTCGCGAAAAAATTGAACGACGCGGTGGTAGACGCGTCGTCGTATTCCATGCCGCAAAAGAAAACATTTAAAGACAGCGTACCCTGGTGGACCCGGGAACTAACCACCAAGCGGGCAGAAACGCGTAACCTAAGGCGCCGCTATCAACGCGCCTCGGGAGATATAAGAGAACAACGGAGAATAGAATATAATCAAAGTTACCGCGAATATAAAATATTAATAGAAGAAACGCGAACGAATAAATTTAAAGAATTCTGCACGCAAAACTCAGAGAAAGAACCCTGGGGAACCGCATACCGCGTAATTAGAGGAAAACAACAAAAAATCGCGCTCAGTAATATAAAGAAAACAAATGGCGAATACACGGAAGGTTTTAAAACCACAGCGAAATATTTACTAGAGAAATTTTTCCCATCGGATAATCCCGAGGGGGATGAAGGGTCGCACGATTTAATACGTCGGGAAGCTGCAAAGGCGCAAGGAACAGGTGCCGATAAGGCATTCCTAGTTCACGAGGTCGTCAGGGCTCTTAGGAGGATGAACCCTAAGAAGGCACCGGGGCATGATGGAATCACTTCAGACGCAGCTCTGCAGGCGTGCCTGTTAGCCCCGTGTGTCTTTGTTGGGTTGTTTAATCTTTGTTTAGAAAGGGCGTTTTCCGCGTTGCTGGAAAATCCAGAATGTGAAATTTATACCCAAACCTAAAAGGCGGATGCGTCAGATCCGGGCAGCTATCGTCCAATTAGCTTGCTACCGGTGCTGGGGAAAGTTTTAGATCGCGTTATGACTACGCGTGTTGAACACCTAGTGCGAGACAGCGGCGGTTTTAATAACCGACAGTTTGGTTTCGTGGAGGGCAAGTCGACTATCGACGCGTTAGAGTTCGTTGTCGGGGAAATTAAGCAGGCAAGAGATGCCAAAGAGTACTGTGTCGTTGTTGCTTTGGACATTTCAGGAGCATTTGATGCTGCCTGGTGGCCATTAATCGTTTGCGAGTTAGATCGTAGGGGTTGTACGCGAAACTTGATGTCTTTGGTCAAGAGATATTTCTCGGGCGATTAGCACAGGTTGAAATTCCGGGTGAAGTTCTGTCGCGTGAGGTGGAAAGGGATGCCCGCAAGGGTCATGTTCTGGTCCCACATTTTGGAAGTTGTTGTATGAGAGCATCTTTAGGGTCAAGTTGCCCGCAGGATGCTTAATCGTTGGGTTTGCAGATGACACACTTTTAATTGTAAGATCGAGATTGTTAATGGATATGCGCACAAAACCGAACGAGGCGCTTAATAAATTACACGAATGGTCGCAGGCGGTAAAATTAAAATTTAACACGGCGAAGTCAGAGGCGCTTTATTTCGGCACGAAACCAGGACAGAGACCTCCTAGGTTAGAGCTAGGAGGGGGAGAAAATCCCGTTTAAAGATTGTATTACCTACCTCGGCGTCAAGATCGACAATAAATTAAATTGGAAAGCGCACGTACAATACGTAAAAAGTAAGGGCGGCGAAATATCAAATAAAATGATGGCGGCGGCTAAAATAAAGTGGGGTTTCAGGGGCGAATTGCTGAGGACGGTTTATGCCGGAGCAATTGAGCCGGCAATACTGTACGCAGCTTCTGTAGGGCAGAAGGTTGTAAAGTCCGGGAGATGGGTCAATTGACGAGCGTACAACGCATAACCGCGGTAAAAGCGGCGAGGGCGTACAGGACCACCTCCACGGAGGCTGTCCTGGTGATCAGTAGGACTCTCCCTATCGAATATGTCGTTAGGGAGATTAGAGATAGACGATTAATAAATATAGGAAAAGGGCGCGAAATTATCGAAGATCTTAATCTTGGTAATAGGGAAATTGCAAGAAAGATTGTTGTATCTGAGTTAGGGCACCCGGCTGATATTAGAGGGATCGAGTTTGTCGAAGGTGATGAGGACGCGATGGGTATCAGAATTTATACGGACGGTTCACGTATGGACGATGGGCAAGCAGGCGCGGCGTTTGTCGTGTATAAGCAGGAAAGGAGGTGTTTCGGTTTCAAACCAAACTCGCGAACTGGTGCACTATCTTCCAGTGCGAATTGGTAGCCATACGAGAGGCTATCGATTGCGTAATAAACCATACGGGCAGAGACGAGTATTATATAATCAGTGATAGTAAATCGCCGCTAACGGCTTTAACAAACATGAACACCTCGACAGATCTCCAAGCGGACGTCTGGAGGATAGCGCGTACGGCGCTAGAGTTTCGACGTTTAAAGTTCTGTTGGGTCAGGTCGCACAATGGTAACGTAGGAAACGATAGGGCTGACGAATTAGCTAAAGAGGCGGCGACGGGCGACTTTCGAATATCACATTCGTCGATACCGAGGTCTTTAATCAAAAGAAAGCTGCGCGAAAAATCAATTCGACAATGGGAAGAGAGGTGGAACAACGCTGCCACGGGCAGGTTGACCCACAAATTCATACCGAGCATAGAAGTCAGAGGTAAGATCGAGGTTAAGCTCGATCACAAAATGGTGCAGTTGATAACAGGGCACGGCGCCCTGAAGGCGTATTTACAAAGGTTCGGTCTAACCAACAGCGACCGCTGCGAATGCGGTGAGGGCGCGGAAAACGCAGAGCACGTGCTCGTCGACTGCCCGCTTGATGCGGGAAATCGAGGGTTGGCTGATAGCAAACTAGCTATCCTAGGTCTGGCATGGCCAAAGAGCCTAGAGGAAGTCGGGGAAGTGGTTAACCAGAAGGCGTTCTGGACAGCCTTAAAAGAATTCGCGGGAAGGGTCGCGAGATTAAACAATCAATGACGACCGCGTGTAAAAATTCGGTGGGGTTGGTGGGAGGATTGAAAAGTTTTAGATTGACTTGGCGTGAGTAAGGATACGAGCATAACTAAAACCTGATATTAAAAAAAAAAAAAGATAATTATACCAAAATGTCCAATATGCACGAGAAACCCCCACTCCATTAATACAATCACTGCCTATCTTCATAATTATGTGCGGAAAATCGGGAATAAATAATACCAAATAAACAATAACAAATAAATCATAAACCATCATTTAATTAAATCAATAAAGTAAACAAGGATAATAAAACAGAGCGCAACCGCGCATCCCCCCAGGACTTGAAAGTGAAGTGATAGTGATAGTGATTGTGATCCCCCCAAGAACATTTAGTGCATACCCACCAGGACTTTAGCAGTGCACCCCGTCCCACCTTTAGAAGTAAGTTACAGACGACCAGATCTTCGGATGCTGGAGAATTTTATTATCGAGGTAAGACTTAAATTGTGGCGGCTGTACTCGCACAAGCATTGATTTACATTAATTAGTAGTTTTTGAAATAATTTAAGAAGCACGTTTGGTGTGTAAAGGCGCTAGCCGACATAATGCTTGTGCGAGTGCACCTGATAAATAGGGTGATGCTTTCGCTATTTTGTGCACTGCTATATGCTTAACGCTTATTAAACATTTATTTATATATTTACATAATTATATTTATTTATATTTTATATTTACACTTTATATTTATTTATATATAGCATGTATTATGTGGCTTATTTGTTTTGTTTGACGTTCTGTCGCCATTTTGGTTGCAGTATATATTTGGGAAGGACGAGCAGAATTGCGAAGATTGTAATCATAATGTAAATCAGTTAGGGAACGATAGGAAAGCTAGGGATGGATTTAAATTAGTTAGCTAGATTTGGATAGTTTTAAGACGACCCTTCAGGTCGCACTGGTAAGCAGAACCGGCGTCTGCTATCCGGTATTACGAATCCCTCCCCCTCTCATTTTTGCTTGTTGATCGGGTACACTCGAAAGTCAGCGCTAGGGATACCATTATTTACAACCCTGTTTTTAGTTTTTGTTTTGTTTTGTTCCAGTTTTGTCAGATTTTTAGGTTTGTTAGATTGTTAGAGTTTGTTAGGTTTGTTAGATTTTAGGTTTGTTAGATTTTTATTTAGTTTTTATTTAGGGTGAATCAACTATGAAGTAAGAATAAATTAGGAGCACGACTATTTTTCGCGTTTAAACCCAATGTAGTACCTCCGGGTGGAGCATTGGGGACGTGGCCGCAAGCATAGCGGCCCTAATTCAAATTATAATGATGGTGAATGATAAAGAAAAAATATCATAAATTTTTGTGACTTTATTACAGTCTCTATTCCTGTTATCCATATACTTTTTGATATCGATTTTTTCACAAATGGCTTTGCTTTCAATTCTTGCGTTACATATATTGCCCTGTGTCCAATATGAATACTATGTGAAATTGTAATAAATGTACGATATCCTTCTAAATCTAACTTGTGATTCATGATATGCTCTGTTACACAAGTTCCTGACAAACATACAATGTGAGGTTTCCATTCAGTTATAAAAAAGCTTAGAGCAGTTTTATGAGCAGATAGGCTTTCTACGTTTAACTGACATTTTAATTATTATCTTCGACTTGAGTAGGTACTTGGATAATTCACTTTTTGTTCTATTTCCCTGTAAATTCTTTTATTTGCTTCACAGTTTTCATCATGTGCAGGGTGATTATAGTTCACATTTAAAGTTTTCAAAATACCTGTTGCATATTTATAGTAGAACATATAATTTCCTTTGACTGATATGCATTGGCTTTATGATTCCCTGGACAGTTTGGACACATTTTTCAGACCTACATTCTTTTGCAATATGTCAAAACTTATAGGATTTAAAACTTTGCACAACATTTATGTGATCAAAGAATTTATATGATTTTCATCTGGTAGTCAGCTTATCTTTTTTTTCTATTGATGTATATGTATTGGAGTCTACTTCTATCACAACACATTCTTTACCTTGTTACTCCTCTTGGCTGCACAAAGTTTTCATATTAATAGTAGGAATGGGGATTCTTTTAATCCAAAAAGAGCAAGCTTCTTTTCCTATCATTAATTAAATAGGTTACTACGATAAAATTGTGATCTCTAATAACCTACAATTTTATTGTGTGTATTCATTTCAGCATGCAGTCCTAGGTCCAAAGAATGTGCACTTTTGCATTCCCTCATACCTGTCCTATGTTCCCTAAAAGTGTAGGTTCAATGCACTAGTAAGAATTTGGCCCAAATATAAGTAACGAACCTTTATGAAACCTAGACCTACCTGAAGACGTCAGCGGATGATTTTTGACTGAAAGCGACGGGCAGAAGACGCCTTGGCTACAGCAACTAAGCAAGGTAATCCTTTTGCTTATTTTTCAATTGCTTTTTTGTATTGTATGACGGCAAGAATTTACGACCACATTTGGGGGTAATAAATTACGTCCGGGGTTAACGTAATAATTGACGTAGCGGACAGCTTAATAGGCTAGTTTATTTTTGTTAGGTGTGTAACTAAAGTAAGTGTTCTTTGTGTTTTCAGGTTGGTTATGCCATTTTGTAAAATAATTTTTTCTGTAAGATCCTCTATATTTGCTTTTCTATTGCATATACATTAACAATTTATCTTAAAATTTTTCTTTTCAGAATATTAACATCGTAATCTGTGCCAAGTTGTTGATTTATACTTTCTGATGTAGTTATTAAATCTTCTTTATTTTCATAGTCATAACTTATTGCAATACCTTCTTCTTTAGCATATTTTATATGTGATATTCCTACTTTGATATGTTTTGGATGAACTTCTTCTTCAATCACTGTTTTTGTTTTAGCACTAATCTTGATTTTTTTTTGGCTTTACCGCAATAACCTCACTGTACTTTTTCTTTCCACATTCATGACTACTCTCAATAGCTTTGCTTTGTAAATTTTTTGGCACTTCTATTAAATTTTTATCTATCGTTTCAAAATTTTTCTCTACTTTTTCAGATAAAAGTTCAATTATTTCCATACATAGCTTAACTTTCTCCTACATATCTTGTTCCCTTTTTTCTTTTTCTGTAGACGCATTGTGTAGGATATTTTTAAGACACAAGTCATAGAAGTATTTCTGTCTTTTCTCTTTTTAGACGTATGACTCTAATTTCTGATGATATAAGACTCATTTACACAGATTTCACATAAGGTTCTTCTACACAAATCACAGTTAAATCTTTTGTCTCCCATAGGCTTTTCTTTTACTTTTTCTTTACATTCAATGCACTTTCCATTATCCTGCTTATTCGTGGTTTAAAGAATCCACCTGAGTCCAGTTCTGTTAATATTTGTTTTATTGAATGTATTGGCATATTATCAACATGTCTCATTCCCTATTGTAGATAATTCTTCATTATTTGTATAGAACATTTATTGGTAATTTATTGCTTCATCTTTGTAGCTAGCTGGTTGTTTTAGCTACACTTTGATGTATAACACTTCTGTTAATGTTCACTTTATACCAATAAAAATTTAGTTAATTCTCATAGTAAATACACATCACATCACATGTGGTAGTTTGGTGTTATTAAGGAGATTTCAATTAATAATTTCTTAAACCTCCAATAAGCGGGGAATGATTCTGTCGGATATACACCGTATCCGAATCGGTATATAATGTAACTGCACCCGGCAGAGGGTTAAACGCCTCCATAACACAGAAAAGAAATTTACTCTTAAAACTTAGTTATTCATCTCTCATATGCACAGAACTAAACTTTCTATAAGTTTCTGTGGTAAAATACACAAGAGCGGCTCCGTGGCGTAGTGGTATGTGTGTGACTACTACGTCCAAGGTCCCGGGTTCCAATCCCGACACGGTCCGCTTGAAGAATGTTAGGCGAGCATTTTTCACAAAAATACACCCTCGTTCGGATGAAAGGTAAAATGGAAGTTCCGTGTGTGAGTGTTGTCACGCACATAAAGATCCCTACCTTGCATGGAACAGCAAGGGTTCGGCAAAATTCCACTTTTTCCAGGTAAAAAAAACTCGCTTCCTGGACAATGTAGTACCTTCGGGTGGAGCATTGGAAAATCACATGTAGGGGGTAAAATACACAAACACTTATCGAAATAAGAACTCGTTCAAGGAGTTTTCTTAATTTCAAAATTATCGAATGAAATTTATAAAATTAAATTGATACGCTAATTACTTCTAAAATTATCACTTCGAACTAAAAGCTTCTGATGCATATTTTGTGTAAAAATTACAAATTACATTACTAAGTTCTAAATTCTTAACAATTATTTTATATTGCTTTGTTTTCTGCACCTTACAAATGTCCTTGTTCCCAGCAGTAATAGCTGTCCTAAATCTTATGCTAAAAAAGGTTTGAATTACTCTTGTGGGATGAACGAGTATTATTAATAATAATAATAATACGGTACATGAGCATATGTTCAACAGATATTTTTGTGGTCATTCTTTAACGCCCGTCGATGTTCACAGTTAATGCAGTTTTGTCAATGCATGGTAAATATATCACGATAACCTCGAAAGCCTTAAGTAAAGTGTTTATAAATCTTTGCGACAGAAAATTGTCCTAAAATACTTAAACATTTTTAGTTTATTGGTTATTGACGTTTTGTTTTTTCTTTAAAATAACCTTTCTTTTAATGCTTTAAAAATAACGCGTTCTTTAAAACGTAATTACAACAAAAATGGCGGACATTAAAGAAGGATTGATTTATGCCTTACTTTCTCCAGTTTTCCTGTCCAAAATAGTTTGTTATATTCACCCTGCTGTATTTTGAACAAAATGATCCCTTCAAAACAGAAATTTTAAAAGTAATTCCATTTTTGTAAAAAAAAAAATTAAAAGGAAGGCAAAGCTAATAATTTAAATCCCTTGAAATTACCAAATCGCTTGTGGAATTCACTTATATTCGAAACAATGACGCTATAACAATCAAAATTACAGAGGATTTAAACACTTTTTTATAAAAATCCGGTTTAGCAGCTGTTGCAAAGGAAAACGAGATCATTTTCAAATCATAGATTCTCTTTAATGTGCTCACATATTCGTAAGCGTTAATTAATTAGAGTACAAAATATAGCACTTGAATTAAAATTAATATTTTCAATTTTAGAAAATAAGAGGATCAAAAAAGAAGAAGAGTAAAGATATTAAACAACAAATTCCAACTGCAGTGAACAAAATTTTCATGATTTTTAAATAATTTTAGTAATAATAAATTCCAGTATATCATTTCAACGACAAGGATATTCATTAGATTACTGTAATGATCATTAGTAATTAGCATTTGTTAAATTATTTTTGAAGTATAGTATATAACTAGTATTGTAACGGGCGCCAAATAGTCTACACTTAAACGGAAACGCGGTATCCACATACAAGAAGTGAATGACAGCTACGTCCGAAACAGAATAATGGGACTCCTGATCTTCACACAGGATGACTGACGTTTACAAGAGGGCGACCATTATAAAGCTTAAAAAAGGAACTTTCTAGAAGGTAACTTGCATAAATCTGGTTTGTTCTCTTTTGTATATAGAACATTCAGTAATACTTAAATTAAGTATATAAAGCTTTGCATTGTAAAGATTAAGGAGTTAAATTCCAAGTCATGTACATAGAAGAGTTGTGAGGTCGTGACATGTATTGGACCAAGTGTTAAAATAAATCCATCTATGTGATAAAAATTATCAGAGTGTTCGTGGTTGATACATTAACAGTTGGCATTAGTAAATTAATAGTGCTTCGATTGTTAATTATAAGTGCATAGAGTATTAAATAAAAAAATAGTACTGTCGCTTTAAGGAAGTCAACACTGTTAGTGATTAGCTGGATTAAATTGTCATTAGTGTATTAGAATCCCACCGTACCTACGAGTAAGCTTGTGTAATCAGATAATAATGAAGACATGTTGTAAAAAAGATTCGTTACAATATTATATGCACTGATTATACTCATTCAATAAATTAACTTTCCGTAGGCGAAAATGCATGAAACAGTCATGCAATTAAAATTATTATTATACAACTTTACTGCATTGATTTTATTTAGTGGGGGTATCCACCACCATAGATACATCCTTTTCATCTGCCACTTCATTCAAATTCAATATCATAAAAATTCATAAACTATATAGTTTAAACTGGATAGCACTTCTACCGCTAAGTGGTCAACGTCAGATTTGATAGTTTTATAAAAAAAAATTGATTTTGAGCAATTTTGCTTCCCGTTGCAACTCTTTTTACATATATATGACCATTTTTAAATCAACTCATCATTTTTCTGATTACACTTCAAATTCATTTTACTGACTCGGTCTAAAAACATATGTGAACAAAGTTTTGACGATTGCTTCTTATTTGGGGGGGATCTCTATTCTCATGAGGTGAGAGCGGTGCTTGTTACTACTCATGTATCCCTCTCTAGAAAACACTACAAAACGAATTTACAAGATGAAAATATTCTGCTCGGTTGAATAGCATAAATTCATTTGACATTAATCCTATCCAACTATATATTTCCACCCTCACCCTCCACGCGCACACACGTAATCGCATCCTATTAAAGATATTGCGAAGATTCACTTGAAAAAATTATTTTTCAATTTCTATCAAATTCTTAATAGAATCCTAAAATCATGCAACTTTAAAAATATATTTAATATCCACACACATAGAATGTAAAAAGGGCGCTTCCTTTCATAACAATAACTTAGAAAAATAAAAATTTAAATGTTCAAACTTTTTCATAAAATATTTGCAAATTAAAATCCTTTTATTTTATCGCACTTTTCATAGTCAACTGATAGTAACTAGGAGCTATAGTCTCTTCAAAAAACTACCAAGGGCTGTAATTTTCATCTAAAAGTTTTCATCTGAATGTAGATAGCTTTTTAGAAGTAATATGGTATCGCAACAATGGCCGGCTAACGGTTGCGAATTATACCTTCTGTAATGGTTCAAGCATTTAGTGAAACACACGCAAAATACTTCTCAGTGTAATTAAATTTATTTCCATTTCAGATGTTTAATATCTATATTTGCTTAATATTTTATTTACATATGCACACCTATATGATAATTAAATACCGTACGTTTTGCTGAATTTAAGATAATATTTTTAGAAACCTTTGTCTTGCGTTTGTGTATCATTCAAGGATAGTCACATTGTTAAACTTCTTATATTAATTATCTGATTATAAAACCATTACTTCTAAATTACTAACTTGCAGCATGACATTTCAAACTACTTGGTAACGCTAATGATTTCTAGTGTTCTTTATTTTGATAACCGGCAACTTTAATAGATTTCTGACGAATTTTTATGTACATCAAACAAACCTAAGCATACAATCTTTAATAATTCGTCATAGTCAAAAACGGATGCTAGGAAATACAAGAACCAAATGTTCGCATACTCCCCCAAACATGTTCAGGTTATTTTTGGCTGAAATGGGGAAAATAACGCACAAATACATAAAATACGAAAATGTGATTTTTAATTTTAAGCGGCTATTATCCATAACATTTTATTTTTTGTTATCAAAATTGTAATTTCTTATCTATCCATAGTAGTAACAATAACTGCATTTTCCTGCATAAAAGATGGAAAATAAACATTGAGCATCTTCAAAATGAGATTATTCTGGTTTTCAATCCTAAATTCGGCAACATACCAAGTTTGATTAAAATTGATCAAAGTTAGCACAGTTCGCATTGGACAATCACACCAAAATCTGGACTATCTAATCTTCTTCAATCCCTCTGAAGTGTAGATTAAAAACAGTCTCCATTAAACAATTTCGTGAACTTATGATATATTAAAAAATCTTACGTGGCATGGTTGATGGTACAACTCCTTTGCGTTTAGTAATTTTACAACAAAAAACAAATTCAAAGAAAGTCACAAGGGGCGAGGAAAAAAGAGGTGTATTTCCAGGTTAATAACAGGTGAACCATTTGTTTTTTTTTAATGAAAGAAAACACGGCACGTTGTCAACAAACAACAGAAATATTGACTGAACATGAAAGTTGAATTTAATACAAACATGTATAAAAAACAATATCATTCATATGACAAACTTGACTCACATTGCAGATGTCTATCCGAATGTCGAAAATTACAATGACTTTTCCCAAAAAAGTAAATCAATCGTCTCAATTTCTTGTCGAATGTTGTTTTTCTTTTCGTCTTGGACTGTTTTTGGATGATTGGCATACACTTTTCCTTCAAATAATCCCAAAGAAAAAAGTGCAATAGTGTAAAGTTGTGAAATCAGCGTTTCGCGAGAATGTTCGATTATCAAACTTAGTGCAAAACAGATCGATGTTTTGATGAGTTGCGTGATCTTGCTGAAACTAAAACTAATTCACATTCAATTCATTCAATTTCAACTATAAAAAGTTTGTTAACATGTCACGGTATCGTTCGGAATTCACCGCAGTGGCCTTTTCAAGATCATTCTCGACGAAGAACGGCCCAATGATTCCACCAGTCTATAAACCGCATCAAACAGTGACGTTTGAGGATAAAGTGTATGTTCGTATACGACATACAGATTTTTCAAGCCCCAAATGCGACTATAACTGCCGATGTGACAATGTGCTTCGCATCAAAAATGATATTCAATCAAAAATGCTCAGCTCTTTCAATCATCCCATTAACGAATGTTCTGAGCTGCACATGGTCCAATGGTTTCAATTGCTGATTAATTTGGATTTTGTATGGATGCAGATGAAGATCGCTGTACAAAGTGCGGTGTAGGATCAGGGCCGTAAATGGGGGGCACACACATCCCACACGGTTGTGGTTGTCTGCTAATTTTCTACTTTAGTCGGTATTTTGTCGGGAAGTTTTCTGCTTTAGTTAAGTATTTTTTGGACATTTATTTTCGTAATCGCTTACTACTACTTGGGTATTCACATAAAAAATATAATACCTACATATGCGCTATTAGTTTCTTCGAGAAATTTTCTCCACAACAACCCCCCCGATAACGTGGTCTACTAACGGCGCTGCGTAAGGTTATGCGCGAGATGTTTAATTCATCTGAACGATGTCTAGTCGAAGTGCTTGGATATTCGCGCACGTTTTTACTTACTATATTTTCGCTTGTAAAAACTTGATAAGCATGTTGAAATGTTGTACGACCTGCCACCGAATCAGTTTCTTCAAAATGCTTCGCAATTTTTGCGAAATCCGGAATCTGTAGGACGATTACATACACCGAGATGATTACGAATTTGAAAACGTACTTTCACAGAATATTCGTTTTTGTAGTAAGTTTAGATAATTACAATGCGTTATTCTGTTCTTAATGATTCCATGTCTACAATTGTATTACTTTATATTCGACATCTGAAGAAGCAAAAATTCATGGCGTGTAAATTTTTACAGATATTTTGAACACAAAAAACAACAGATGACCCACCCTATAACGTGAAAACGCACGCAGTTTAGAATTCGCGATTTTACAAGTTCGCTATAGGAAGTCAAATAAATTACCAATGGTTCTCGGCAATAACAGGAAAAACACATACTAAGTTAGCCTCTCAGAAAATTATCTACAATCTTGTATAGTTTGAGCCAGTTGCGACATCAATGCACGCACATAAATATAAAATTCTGAATTTAATCGAGGTTTTTTAAGCGATAGACATATGATTTGAAATACTTCTTTCAAAGATTACTAAGCCTTCATTTATGTTGACGGAGCTAATAAAACAGCACGATTTAAAAAATTATAAAACATACAAAACATCTTTCTAAATTATTGTTGTAAGCATAATTCAAATGAGTGGATTTTTTGTAAGGTAAAAAAAGAATGCTCGGAATGAGGCTACGCATTTCGTTGCCCACATTCTTGAAGCTACTTTGCAAAGCTGCCTGTAACATTACTCTACATTCTAACGATGATACAGTCGCTTTCGCCTGAACCCTTTCGTTTAACGCCCGGAGGGTTACTTAAACACTTGTGTTTTTACGTACCCTCAGCGAAGCAAATCGTTCGCGGTCAAATCAAAAGAACGGACTGGTGAAGGAATATTGTGATTCCTGCTAATAATACGACCGCAGCGCATCAACTAACACTCGTACTGTGTAGTAGACCTTACAGCGCCATCTTGTTGGAAAAGTGTTGTCTCATTTCTGTGAGTATTAGGCGATTTTTCGCGACATAAACTAACATACTTAATTATGTGTGTATGTGTTAAACTTGCGTTTTGGCGATAAAATTTACTGGAGGGGAAATTGTACGGCACCATTCTATCAGATAAACGAACATACCCTGATCTGTACCAGGTTATGCTTGTGTATGTTAAACACTTGACTTTTACCGGGTAATTATTCAAAGCGAGGTTAGGAAACTACAATACGTTTTCGCGGTGCCGCACAAGTAAGTATTTTTCAAATAGTGGGGGGATACTTCAACATACCATACTCGAACAATTCAAGTATGTCGCGAAAAATCGCCTATTGATTGTAGGAAGGAAAAAGTTTTGCAACATCAACGTAACGATCAAAGTTCGCAGTTACTTTATTCCAAGCTGTGTTAATGAACGTTGAATTAGACCGAGAGGAATCGATGTCGTGAGTAATACTAAACAACCAAATCGTCTACAGAGGGCTTCTTTTCTTTAAATATGGTAGTTGCCAATGACCCGGTAATGATATGTAGATAATGCTAATTATGCACGTCGCCATAATCTTAAAAATTTTAAAAAGGCAGGTTTTTAAAGAGTAGTTTGTGTCTCAAAAAGTTACCAAAAATGATGTCACTACCTGTCAATGGTAAATGCAAAAATTCTAAAATATTGTCGAGCCAGCCAATAAGAGAAAAATGCACCCAAGTAATAGGTGCGATTTTTACGTTTTGCTTGCAGCATTCTCCTTACATGCATCGGGAAAGCAGCGAAGAAACGCTATCGCCAAAACACGTAATAACCAATAAAAAAGAAAAACTGTCGGTCACAATACTAAAAACACAAAGGAAGACATTCTTATGGAATGTCTGAAAAGAAGGTAGTTGGTGACAAGCAACAAGCATTAGAAATTGACGTCGAAGAGGTAGCTTAATTGGCGTATACAGGGTGTTGGACTTACGATCGCTCACTATTGGGTTCTTGTAAACTATAAGAGAAACAGTATTAGTTAAATTACAAAAAATTTGCGGTATTTTAAACTCTCTCAAAATAAGTTTTCAAAATTTAATTATCTTCGATTGTTCCTGAAATATTTTTGAAATAACTGAAATTGCTTTCTTAGTATTTTCTGCATAACTTGGGCCTGTATGAAAGTATCTCCATAATTTTTAGTATATGGAAGTTTGTTTTTTGTACGAGGAACATGAATATGTTATTAAAATTAATGTGGCTGAAATATTTTTCAAGGAACGATAGTCGATGGTGTTTTATAGACGCCATTTTGTAGATAATGTATTTTTTTAACTTTTTAAAATTTTTTCCAAAAATAACAAAGTTATGATTGAGTTATTACTGTTGTTTAAGAAAAACATGAAATAATACACAAACTGTTTGTGGTCACAGTTTATTTCAAATATTGTAAATGTAACGTTATGTTAAATATGAACACCTTAACAATGGCTTAACTTTAGTAATGAAGGAAAAACGGATATGTTTGCTGTATACATCAAAAGTAACAGAATTTATGTAACTGCTTCAAACTACTATTTAATTTGTATCTAGAAAGAACACAACCTCATTGAACATTATTTTCCAAATTTGAACGATAACAAATGGGGCCTGGTTCTTTTAGCGTGAAAATCCAGCATAAGAGTAGAAGTCCGAATGAAAATACAGTAATTTATCAACTAGACAAATATCAAAAAAAGAAAATATTACTAAAACAGCCGTATCAAGAATATTAAAAAGATATAAAGTATCCCTACAAAGTTCATGTTAGTCGTGTTCGAGGCCTTAAATTTTATATATATATATATATATATATATATATCTCTCAAAGAATGAAATTTAATAGCAAGTGACTCAATATTAGCCACAAGGGCATCCTGTCGACGCGTTTCGCCCTTATTGGGGCTCATCAGGACAGGAGTAACGAAGATGTAATATTTAACACTAACACATTATGGGAAGTACAGCATCACCTATCCACAATTTGTGCCTTCGTGCTGTTTCACCTTTGCAGGTTTTACCAACAGTCGGCACGGAAGAGATCCTGCTCAACTGCCTTTTTCCATAAATATAATATATATATATATATATATATATATATATATATATATATATATTATAAGTAGTTTTTACACAAGGTAAGTTGATAAATACTAACGTATTGTAATTAATAAGATGAAATAATAACCTAGACTTTTTAAGTAAAGCCCAAATGATCATTTCAAATCGAGCTAGTAATTGAAAGAAGGAAAATATAAGGCCTTGGACAGGATTTGAACCTGCATCTCAGTTTTGCCGGAAAATTGTCAAGAAAATTAATGTTATATATATATATATATATATATATATATATATAACATTAATTTTCTTGACCAATTATACTTTATATAATAAGGTTTTTGTGTTTTGGAATATTTTAGGTGAAATAAAAACAATCGTCTTTAAAAATTCGTCTAATTACTTGCCGTTTCTGTCGGGTTTGTAACCTTAATCGTAAGTCTGAAAATATGTTTTTTTATAAAATAAAAAGATTACAATGTTTTTAAATTACTTACATAGAAATATTTAAATTAGAAATAAACTATGACATATGATTTTACTAGATGACATATATCATGAAGACAATGGAAAGGTACTATAACTATGAGAACGTTACATGAATTTCAAAAATATAGGTTGTTGTAGTAAGATGGATTGTGTTACAAAACTTTGGAATACTTTCTAGTGTTTATAAAGTTGGGAGTAAATAATGCCTAAATTATTTTTTTTTGTCTTGTTTATTATTAATGCAGTTTAGTTCTTTTTGTACATAAAATGATTCTAAGAATAAACGTTTGTAGTAGTTCTGTTCTATTTCTAAAATTTGTGTTTCATCGAATGGCGGTTTGTGTTTTGTGGTATGTGCATGTATGGCAAGAGCGCAGTTATTTTTCCAAGTTTTGTGTCACTGCGGTGTTGAGTCCACCTGTCTCGAAGCCATTGACTTGATTGTCCAATGTAGAAATAATTGCAACTGCAACGAATCTTGTATACTGTGTTGTTGCACATAATGGTTTCAGTCTTGTCTTTGAGATTTGTGAAAATGTTTTTTATGGATTTGTTGTCGTAGTATGTGATGTCTATGTTGGGTCTTCTTAGTGTTCGAACGAGTAGTGGTGTTAAGTTTTGTATATAGGGTAATTTTTTGTATATAGTATCTGCATTTTTTTTAGTATTGTAAGTTGTGTTGGTGTTTAGCAGTTGCTTGACTAATTGTATTGGGTATCCATTATTTATGAAAACTTTCTTTAATTCTTGGATATTGTTATTAATGAATGTTGGATGGCTAATTTTTGTTATGCGTTGTTTTAATGTTAATATAGAGTTGATTTATGTTTATTTGAATGATTAGAAAAGTAGTTAATATACCTGCCAGAATTTGTTGGTTTTTTGTAAAAGTCAAAAATTAGAAGGTTTTCATCAGTTCGAATGACATTTGTGTCTAAAAAAGAATTATTTTATTTTTTCTTTTTCTATGGTGAATTTTAAATGTTCATTAAAGTTGTCGAAGTGCTGAAGAGTTAATTCTACTTGGTCGTATGGTACTGAGCAGATAATGTCATTAACGTACTTTACTAGGAAAACCATTTGGAACGGAAGGTTAGGGATGACACTGTCTAATAAAAGGTCCATTACTATCTGGACTAGAATTGGTGATAAGGGTGAGCTCAGTGGACTACCAAAAAGTTGTAGATAGACTTTTTTTGAATACGCGGTTTAATAGCCATACGTATTAGTTAAAGGAGACCGCGAACCATTAACTCCGTGCGTTGGACATAGACAAACGGGACGCTTTACAATATTCGTAAATCACGTAGCTGCACGCTAATTTCTGTATTAGTAAAGTCCACCAATATGCTTAGGTTATTCCCTTTTGGAAATATAAGTTTCAGGCTTCTATAAATTCTAATCTAAGAGAACATTATTTTGCATCATATTTGATCCATAGTCGAAGGTTGTCAAATTCATATGGCAGTTTTTTAAGGTTAGAGATAATGTCATCATTGTCATTGGTACAGCCGTGATTTTGTTTTGTCTACAAAGAAATAATAGCGCCAAATGATATCATTGTCTGAGAATAAATACAGGCCATATATAGTTTTGTGCTATCTCAAATAAATGTAAAATCCCGATTTCTGATTTTATGTCGACAATACGTACATTTAAGTACAGATAGGTTAAGTACGAGAAAGCGACACACGGCAGGTCAATTTTTTATACACTTGATTCATCCGTCCGAAGTTTGCCGAAAATGCCACGAATGATTTTAAAAGAGTAGATTCATTTTTCATTGGGGATTTCGTTTTAAACATACAAACGCTCAACATGCCGCTTTTGTAGGTCAAATACCTTAGCCAGAGGTTTACGAATGGCAAAGTAGCATAAGTATGTTCGGCTAATTCCCTGCAAAGCGGTTCAGTTTTATTTTAGGGCACACTGGTTCCCAGATATTCAACGCTTGTGTTGGAAGTAACCATGTTGGGATAGACGCAGCCCATCTTAATCTGTAATGGAACAATAGTCAATAACCCAAAAGAAAAATAATGGTAAAACAAAAAACTTCTGGAACTATACCGGAGTGGATGTTAGTACATAAACATTCTTAGTTAAATGCATAGACTGAACGTACTGATAGCACGTCTGTGTATAGATTAAGATTTTTTTTAGTTATTAAATTTATAATACAGTTGATTTTAAATACTTGTTTAAGACTGTATTGTGTATTTGTAATGAAAACGTGTGTGCTATATAGTTCGAAATGTCATATAAATTGTGTAAAGACTGTGTCTATTTGGTTTTCCATTATTGTAAACGGTATAGTTACAGTTTTGCTGTAATTAATTATTTTGTGATTTTTAGAAGCGTGATTGGGTATTTCAGTTTATTTAACATTTGCTTTTAGAAAGCTTATTTGCAACCAGCAGTCTTAAATAGGTCCACGTGCTTTTAAGTTTCCTGTTTGTTTTAGGTTTAAAATAATATTGGTTTTAAAGAATTTTCAGGTATATTTATAAGCCAAAATCACTCTCCTGATCTTCAATTTTGGCAGCCGCTCCCTTGTTATTCATTCCAGGGGTTTTCCCTAGCAACCCCGTGAGATTAGGTGGCGTCCAAAATATTTCCCGATCAAGAGCACATGTAATACCCGATAGCCTATTGTAGCCCTCTTTAAACACTTGCATCACCGGTCCCACTGAGTTAGTCGGCAACCAACTTTTGTTATTACAGTTAAGGTTTTAAGTATTTTACCAAAATGCGATTTTTAGCGGAGTTCTTCAGTGTCCGCTTGAAAAATGTTAGGCGAACATTTTTCACAAAAATATGCCCTCATTCGGATGAGAGGTAAAATGGAGGTCCCGTGTGTGTATGTTGTCACGCACGTTAAAGGTCCCTAACTTGTTTTAAACAGCAAGGGTTGGCAAAATTCAAAATTTTAAGATAAAAAAACCTTTCCTGGTCAATGTAGAAGCTTCGGATGGTAAAAATCAAATGTAGGGAAATACTTCACTGAATTTTCTGTGAATTACCTGCTGGATATTCTGGGGCTAAAACTGTACGTATCAATGTTTACAATGTGATTAAACGGAAGGAATGATAATGAAAACCATTTGGAATGTTCCAAAATTTAAGAATAAAGGCTTTTCAGCTTCCCGTCTGTTAGTAAACTTCTCAGTAGCTGATTCTGGTATTGGTCATACTCGTGTTCGCAATTCCAATTGATCTGATGAGCAAATAATCATTTAAGTCGTACTAGGAGATACTGTCCACGTTAACTTGGTTGTGTTTCGCTCAGCTAGCAAATAAAGCCAAATATTTTCCTCAAACGAAAAATACTGGTAACCCTACATACTATTTAACCTTCCAATGTTTCGCGCAAAGGTAGTATATTGGTCAAGAAGCGAGTTTTTCTTACTTGGAATTTTGAATTTTGCCGAACTCTTGCTGTTCCAAGCAAGGTGACAACACTCGCACACGGGACCTGCATTTTACCTCTCATCCGAATGAGGGCGTAGTTTTGTAAAAATTTTGTCGGGAATCGAATCCGGGGCCTAGAGATTAGTACTCATACGCGAATTTATCTAATCCACGGAACGCCTAACTATACAACCGGTTGTAATATTTGTGATTATCATTGTTTTTCCCGTGTAAGTGCTGGAACTTGTAGGAACTATCGCTGCATAAATCTCTAGCAGAGAAAACGCCCTACCGTTTATTAATTATTCCTCCCCGCATTCTACAAAGGTTCTGAATACCAACGGAGTTCCAGCTAGTGTTACTGAAAAGACAATATAATATAAATGGATCTCTTCAGATTTTTTAAGTATAGTAATATCGAACAAGGGCTTGGTTGCATTTCAAGTAAATCATAAGCAGAACTATTACAAACTCTAAAAAATAAACAAGCAAAATGGAAAAAATTTCTACGTTCATATAGCTCTTACGAGTTATAATCTTTGATCCAAATGATAGCCATTCGAATAAGCTGACTTTAAAAAGGATAGTCGCACTTCTTGCGAAACAAATGTAATCGTTCTGCACTTCGGCTAAGACGAATTGGTGGTAAAGAAGCAAATAACGACGAATCACCCCCCGTAAACTACAACCGAATTCTTTGTTTCCAATTTTTCAAAATAGTCTTTGACAATATTACAATTTAATTTTAGTGCCTTCGTTCGAAAATTTTAAGACTACTTTATGAAAGTAAGGAAAATTTAACTATGGTTTTGTTATGTATTTCGTCGTCGTTAGGTCTTCAATCCTGGAACTGGTTAGATGCGTACCCTCATTGTTTCCTATTCTGAAATAACCTACGCATTTCCTTGAAATTTGCGCAGTCTGCATCTATCACTATCTTATCTAGGTCTACATCTACCTCCTTTTTCCCATCTCTGCTTGTAATATATCCCATACTATTCTCCAAAAATGCCTTAGAAGTATTCTGCCCTTCTATTTCTCCTATTTTTTTTCCACAGATATCCTTGTTCCCCTACTATTTCTATAACCTATTTGTTATTAACTTTGTCTGTCCACGCTATCATCGTCATACATCTGAAGCACAGCATTCCAAAAGGCTGCCACCGCTTTTCTGTCTGCTTTTCCTACTGCCTGTATTTCATAGTCAAGCTGTGCTGTGCTCCACACATATGCTTTCAGCAATTTTCTTCTTGTTTCTATGTTTGTCTTTCATCAAAGGCGCTGTTCTTTCTTGTTAGATGCAATTCGGTCCCCTTCTATTGTTTTACAATTATATACCCTATTTCCCCGACATTCCGTGGTTGTGAAGGGGGGTAAGCAGCATGTGGCTGCCAAGTTCCCCAGCACTTGAACATTTACTGATTTAATATTTTTTCCAATATATCTTTTGCACAGTCAACATTACTTGCAGATATTTCACAACCACAGATTTATCTGCGCTTATTTTTTCGTCATTAGGTTTTCCGTCTCAAAATTGGTTGTACACGTACCTGCACTTATTTATATTCTGAGCTAGCCTACAGAGTTCCCAGAATTTCTCACACAGCCTGTATACAGATCGGTTCCCTTTTTATTATTTTCTAATTTTATGCCATATATCACCAAGATTCAGTGACGGGGGTTAAGCAGCCTGTGGCTGCCATGATCCCTCAACACTTAGACATTTGCCGAATTAATAGTTTTCCAGTAAATCCTTTCACACAATTAACATTATTCGAGAATATTGCCAAACCAATACTTGTAGTTGCTTATAATAATTATGTTTAGGTACAGCTACTTTTTTCGTCATTGATTTATCCGTCTTGGGACTGGTTGGATGCGTATCTCCATTGATTTCTATTCTGAGCTAGCCTACACATTTCCCTGAAATTCCTACAATCTACATCTTTCACTATCTGTGTGCAGTAGTCTAACCTAGGTTTACCTCCATCTCTCTTCTTTCCTATCTCTGCTTCTAATATATTCCGCACTATTTCCCCATGCCGTAGTATGTGGCCTATCATCTTATCTCTCCAATTTTTTTTTTACTGTTTTCCACATATTTCTTTCTTTCCCTATCATTTTTAGTACCTTTTCGTTCTTAACTTTGTCTGTCCAGGATGTCTTCATCATACGTCTGTAGCACCACATTTCAAAGGCTTCTAACTTTTTCCTGTCCGCTTCTCCTACTGTCCAGGCTTCACAGCCGTACAGTGCTTTGCTCCACACATGTTTTAAACAATCTTTTCCTTGTTTCTATGTTTGTTGTCTTTGAACACAGTAGTTGCTTTTTCTTGTTAAATGTAGCACGACCTTGTTCTATATCTTTTGTGATTTTTCCATCTTGCGTTATTTGACTTCTTGGGTAGCAAAAATCCTTAACCTCTTGAAAGTTCTCGTTACCTATTTGTATTCTTGTTTTTTATTTATTTTCCCTTCTTTTGCATACTAGAACTTTAGTATTATTTTTGTTAATTTTCATACCATATCTCTCTGTTAGAACTGTTTTCATTTCATTAAGATCAGCTTCTAACTCTTCTTTGCTAGATGCTAATACCGCTATATCATCTGCAAATCTAAGCATAAGAATTTTTGGTCCCTGCATAGTAATTACAAATGTGGTGGTTTCCCGTTGCCTTCCACATCACTAACGACCCTACTACTTTGGTTGAACGTGTAGTTTGGCTCTTTAGCTCATTAGAACACGCAAGCCATATAACCTGTTCTAGTGATCTAGAACTTCGGTAAGGTGTAGGTTCATTCGAAATGGTTATGTATTTATACAGGGATATTTTTAAGACCTTTAGTGTAAATGGGAACCAGATTTTCTCAAATCTTATTATTTTAATCTCCAAATTGGTTTATTGCTTTTTTGCCTACCTTTCTCATTGAGTGTGTCCTATTTCAATATGATTTCAGAGAATTCTCCCTTATTAGCTAATAATTCATACTACCGATAAAAACAAACAAATTGTGCCTACCAAGCCGAGTATTTCTCATAAAAAATACAAACTATCAGTGTTAGGACAACTATTTTATACCGCAGTGTTTGCACATTACGTTCACCTTAAACTTGTGTTTTTTTGTAAGAATAAATAACGGGTTTATTTTTCCCCCCACTGCCAAAAATTCTTACCTACTACAATTTTTCAAAATAATCAAAAATTAAGAATATTAATTTTGTTGGTTTTTCAAACAAATACAAACATATAACTAGGCACGCCTTATTTTGAGCAAAAAGTGACTTCGGATTTGTTTAACGGCACTTCATCTTTGCAAAACAAAACACTAGATAATTTAACAAAATATTAAATAATCAAGCATTTTTAAAGCATATGGGTTAAATACAATCCGATAGTGCGCTTTTCGATTATCTACTCTTCGTCTGTTAATAGTTCATTATGTCACCAAAAAGTTAGGCAATCGTATCAAATGCAGAGAATGCTACATTGAGCATCCTGCATATAATCACCAAAAATTACATATTACACGAGTAACATACAAAATGGTACGCTAAAACATTAAAGCTAGCTACCAACATAACAAAATAGGATGGAGCAATAAACGTGACACGGTTGCAAAAGCGTGTTTCCTTTCTGTTCGAGAAATCTCAGGCAGGCACATAAGAGTCAAGGTCGCTCACTGCCCCTGGTTATTCTACTACTCGAACAAACAACATCTTCTATGTATATACTTCTCTCCTACGTTAGCGATTGTTTCAGGAGGCCAACAGCACAATGATCTACATACATAGTGACAGTGATGTCAGAAACACCCACATGCCTAAGCAACTAAATGGAATAGACGATATGCGATAAATCATTTCATTCTGGGCTGCGCATTTCTTAATTTGGATGTTGAATATCCTGTCAGAACACCTTGAAGCAATTTATTTACTGGCACTGGAATCTTACTTAAGTCAATGAAACTAAACTTATTTATTTATAGCATATTTTAATGGGTAAACAAACGTTTTAGGTGCTGAGTATTTCCGAAAGTGTCCTCTACCTTTGTTATCGTAAATAAACACTAAAAGATGTTAATGGAACCATTTGCTTGGACATTTGCTAACAATATCATAATATTAAACTTGTAGAATTGGTAAATCATAACTGTAACGTCCGTACGTGGCTGAAAATTCTTCCCTTTTGTGGGAACGTAGCAAGTGTTGTTTATAGCCGCAGGTTGCCAATTTACCTGTATCAACAATAGAAATGTTTATTAGTGAAAAGGTGCAAAAATCGATTATCCAAATGAGATTTTAACGTCAATAAATTCTTCTCTTCTTTCTTTTTTAATAAAGACGAAGTGGAATAGTGGACCTTTTCCCATATTGAGTAACTAGGCATCCAATGTCAAAAATTTGTTTCCCTTTCTATAATTTTTGGCATTACAGCAATATTGGTATTCGATTGTAGCCGCAATGGAATGTGAAAATAGCTGATACTACCTACAAAAACGTTTCTCCAAAACAAGTCGTGGGCAGGTAAAAGCGGTCTCAGTATTTATTGGCTGGACAAATTGTATGCATTAATGCCCAGTGATAACGTTTGCTGGCAAATCATCGGCTAATATTAGAAATACCTTTTAAGAAGTGGAAGGTGGTGTGTGATTTCAATTGAAATTTACGATAAGGGTTGAACAAATGTATCACTAGAAAGATTGTTGTTGCAGGTTATTTGTGGCGTGCGCAAATGTATGTTTATCTCGTCGATATTTGTGCATTAGCAAACTAAGGTAGGGTTAAAGTGTAGTCGCCGTGGATCAATGTAGTAAGCGTAAGACAACGGATCCCAAGGTCCTGGGTTCGAATCCCGACACGGCCGACTGCTTGACAAATGGCAGGTGAATATTCTTCACAAAAATTACGCCCTCGTTCGGATGAGAGGTTAAATGGAGGTCCCGTGTGTGAGTGTTGTCACGCACGTTAAAGATCTCTACCTTGCCTGAAACGGCAAGGGTTCGGCAAAATTCCAAATTTCCAGGCAACAAAGAACTCGCCTCCTGGCCAATGCAGTACCTTCGGGTGGAGCATTGGAAAATCAGATGTAAGGTAGGGTAAAAGTACCAGTAGTGAAAACCTATCAATGAATGAAAGATATTTGAAATTCAGTTATTAAGAACTCGGGTTTTCAAGCAATAGTAAAACTTTTGTTTTAGGTGAATTTTCGAAATCTTCTGCTTACATCGTCCTTATTGGAACTCAATCACGTGTATTTCGTTCGTCAATTTACTGAAAGTGTAACGGTTGTGTGAGTACTCCTGCTTCTCTAAGCTGTTTGTAAGGTAAGGTACCTAATATGCTTTTATAAAATTGTAGGTTAGTATGATCTAGATTAGGATTACAATACAATTTATGGTTTCTGTGTAAAGAGTACAATTTATTTACTTGAATCCGACATTTTGAACTGTTTAAATACAACGGTATTAATTTTCTCCAGGTGTTCATTCACTTGATTCTAGAAACTACTATTAGCCAGTGACTGAACACTGTATTCATTTACTTGATTATGGACTTAAGTTAAGATGTAGTGACAAATTAGTCATCAAAATGCACGAAAATCGAAAATCGACCTCTTGTGCATATTTGTAAAAAACAGTATCTTATTAAGTGCATAACCAATAAATAAACGACGTGTCAAGCTGTGCCTTACCTGTGATTTTTAACTGGTTCATATTTTCCAGTAAATGAACAGACCAAACCTGCATTTGTTTCGATATTGGTATTGTGACGCCGCTTGGTCTACCTGTGACCAGAATAATGACATTAAAACGCAAACGAAGAATTTGAACACAAAAGACGATTGACAGGTCTTGCGGTGCGAGATCTCTTCATTGACAGGTACAAGGCTTTGCATTTAAAGATTGCAATAAAAATCTCGAGAACGTTATTTGAATAATTTGTGGAATGTTCGCGAAATAACTAGTACAAGTTTAGTTCTAATTGAAGTTGATTTCGGATTGAAGCTTTGATTACGATATGTTCTAGTTTAAAACTTTGATGTTTGTGACATGAAATAAGTAGTGCTACAAACTGATATAAATTACTGTCGATATAAAGACTCTCTGTTGATATAAATTATTAAATTAGTAAATAGTGCTCAGATAGTTAATTATAGTGCTTCGATTATAAGTAATTAAAAAGATAGCGTCGTAGTTTAAGAAGACGATACTTGTACTGTTCACGATTAGCGGAAAGTAAATAATCGTGAAAACTTTTAGAATTCCGTTGTAACTTCGAATTGTTGAAAGGACTCGTACACTTCGTTTGAAAATAAAGTACTGTTGTTTGTGCAAATAGTTTTCGTTACAGTATTACAATTACTTGCTTTTTTGCAGATGCCTAGTAAAACTGAATATGTGTGATTTAAATGTAGATAAATGTGTTAAAACTAGCGGTAGCTGCCGGAGAAATTTAGACAGAATGAGGTCAGTAAGTAGTATGGAATTTCAAAATCAACATTAAATAGTAAAGTGAGTTGATACCAATGGAAACAGGAATGTGGCCCAAAAGAGTGTTATCAGAGGAAGAAGATACCATGCTTACAAATTGGATAATCAGAAAATTAAAATGGGACTCCCGATGCATTCCATTGAGGTGCTAACGGCTGTATAAAGAGTTCTTCTAGCCAACAGAAATAATCCATTTACTGACAGCAAACTTGGCAAAAATAACTTCTCTTTTTAAATAGAAGGCCCAATATTTCAAAAAGGAATACGGAAATAATTTCGAAAGCCCGTTCAGTTGTAACAAATGAAGGGATCCGTGAATGATGTAGAGCCCTTGAATGGTACATTGTTGAGGAAAACGCTCATAACGTATTTTTAAATTCTAAGTGTGTTTATAATGCTGATGAGCTGGGTATGCAGTTTTGTCCGAAAACTGGTAAACCGTTGGGGCCTAAACTATACAAGGATTTTTATATATGTAATGGTCCAGGAAAAGAAAAAATGACAGTATTGTGTGATTTTGCAGCATCTGGCTTACAAATACCACCAATGATGGTAGCACTTTATAATACCTCGAAATATTGCTGCATCTCTACCAGATCATTATTTTATTGAAAGTTCAGATTTTGGTTGGATGACATCAGAAAATTTTAGGAATATGTAGCCAACTGCTTTTACGCATAGATATGTGAAAAAATATACAGTTCCCTGTATTCCTGTTTTTAGCTAGATACAAGTCCCACATTAATGTAGAACTCGTTAAATTTTGTAAGGAAAAGAAGATACACCTGTATCGCTTACTTTTAAACGCAACTCACATCTTACAACCTTGCGACGTGTTTTAAACCACTGAAAACAGCATGAAAAAAAAGTAATGTTGGAACATCACCCATAACAGCAACGTTTGCGCCATTACGACGGGTGCTCGAAATGTACCGGAAACAAGTAACAAAAACAAAACTTAAGATGTTGAAACTTCTTTACCGTTTTTCTATTCTGCACGATGATTGATGCACTTTTGCATACATTTTCAAAGCATTTTTTCCATTTCGATTGAGATATCTCCAAAACATGAGTTTTAAACGCATCAATCGCCTCTTCGGTGTCGAAAATCGTTCTCCACGCAGTTTGTTCTATACGTGTGGAAACAAAAAGAAATAATTAAGTGTCAAATCAAGACTATGCGGCGAATGACCCATCAATTCGATGTTTTGAGTACTCAAATAGTCACTTGTTTGAGCCGATGTGTGAGAGTTCGCATTGTCATGATGGAGAATGATTCGGCGTCGTCGGTTTATTTTACTTATTTCTCCGAAAACTTGTGGCAAACAAATGGTCGTCTACGAAGCAGAATTAATTGTTCTACGATCCTCTAAAGTAACGGTCGTGACATGCCCATTTATTTCAAAAAAACAGGCAATCATTTTCTTCGAAGCGCTTCAAACGCCGACAACTTTTATTGGATTTCGTTTACCTTGGAAGACCTATACAGTCGACTGCTGTTTACTTTCAGGTTCATATGAATAAATCCAAGACTCGTCACCTGTGTATATGTTATACACTGCGTTTGATGCACCGCAATCGTATTCTCGAGCGTTTATTTGCATCAATCGACACGAGTCTTTTTTAAGCGATTGTCAAATTATGTGGGATCCAAAGCGCAATAGCTTCTCACAGCTAAATGTTCATGCAACATCGAATGTCATACTAATGCCTACGGATGCATGAATCTTACCATAAGTCATATGACGATCTTGCATTATCAATTCGCGCACAGCATGGAAGTTTCTGGCACAACAGCCAATTTTGGACGACCTTCTTTAAATTCGTCCGCTAGCGAACTACGACCACTGATAGATATATCAATGATATACAGTGGTTTTAGTTGAAACTTCTTCTCCAGAAGTCGAAATAAGTTTATTCAGGCACTGTTGTGGAGATAATCATCGCACGAAAATGTTCACGAGTTAATTCCATTTTTTTGGCTGAGACGAAATTTTCAACTCAATCAAAACAAAACATATAGTGTTCATATGGCAAAATGTTATAAGTACGTATAATGTCAAAAATGTCAAACTTTAGGTTAGAAATGTCAGATCGCACCTATTAACACTAGGGTTGTCAGTTCCCGATACATATCGAGCACCTCTCGTATTTAAAAAGCATTTGATAATTCTAAAACAGCTACTGTTATACAGAGTGGATTTCGCAAGCATGGAACTGTATAGCCTTAATGTGGACGCGGTTGATTACAGTAAATGTATATAACTTAGAAGAAGGGAATTATTTCCACAAATGTCAAGCAAAAAGAAAAACTGAGAATGAATCGACACACCACTCAACATCGGAAGATTTTGAATCGCTTTTGAAGGCATCAAATTTTACTATAATACGCGATTTCAAGAAAATGAAACACAAAACGGCAATCGCCTACAGCTTTTTAAATTTTGTCAAAGTCAACTGAATTCTATTGGCACTAACCCTAATAATATATACACTACCTTCAGAGTCTAAAATAGAGTTAATGCCGATAGAATTTGATGATATTACATTAAATTTAAATGACCAAAATATATGTAACATGAGTTTGGCTCAGGATTTAATTGATTTTGGTATGTCAGATTTGAATTTGACTCTTAATGAACCTGCTAAAGAAGATTGTAACAAATTGACGGTAGATAACGAAATCGAAACAAGTAATTTTGAAACTGTTAAAGAATTGAATCTCGATGTAAATTTAATATTTGCACAGAAGAACCAAAACAATAACTGGTCTAATATTAACAAAGTGGACAGCAACACATTAGAAATAGGTTGATAAAAGTTTAAAAAAAAACATTCCTAGGTATCTTTTCATTTATTAAAAGATACGTTGGGGATGGCATTGTGTTTCTACTTTTATCAACATTAGTTACCCCAGTTTGAGAATTCCATACACGATTTGAATATAAAATTTCATACTAGAACTAGAACTATTCCGCACTATTCCCTGATTCCGTAGTATGTGGCCTATCATCCTATCTCTACTCATTTTTACCGTTTTCCACATATTTCTTCCTTCCCCTATCATTTCTAGTACCTCTTTGTTCTTGACTTTGCCTGTCCATGATATCTTCATTATAAGTCTGTAGCACCACATTTCAAATGCTTCTACGTTTTTCTTGTCCGCTTCTCCTATTGTTCAGGCTTCACAGCCGTACAGTGCTGTGCTCCACACATATGTTTTAAGCAATCTTTTCCTTGTTTCTATGTTTGTTGTCTTTGAACACAGTAGTTGCTTTTTCTTGTTAAATGTAGCACGACCTTGTGCTAATCCTTGTTTTATATCTTTTGCGTTTTTCCTATCTTGCGTTATTTGGCTTCGTAGAAAGCAGAAATCCTTAATCTCTTGTAAGTTATCGTTACCTATTTGTATTCTTGTTTTTGTTTTATTTTCCCCTCCTTTGCATACTAGAACTTTAGTTTTATTTTGTTAATTTTCATACAATATCTCTCTGTTAGAACTGTTTCCATTTCATTAAGAGCAGCTTCTAACTCTTCTTTGCTAGTTGCTAATTCCGCTAGATCACCTGCAAATCTAAGCATATCAATCTTTTGTCCCGGCATAGTAAGTCCAAATGTCTTTCTGCATTTGATAGTATTCATTGCCTCTTTAATGTACAAAATAAAAACTAATGGAGATCGGGTACATCCCTGTCTTACCCCTTTCCTAATATTTACTTCTCTACGTTCCTGCTCTAATTCTATTACCGCTATTTGCTCTTTGTATAAGCTATGTACTATCCGTCTATCCCTAAAACACTTTCCAATCTTTTTGAGTATTTGGAAGATTTTTTTTCATTTTACATTGTCGAATGCTTTTTCCAGATCTACAAACCCTATATACACGCTTTTCCCTTTTTCTATTGTTTTCTCCATTATCAGCCTCAGAGCTATAATAGCCTCCCTCCCGTGTTCCTCTGTTTCGCCTAAACCCAAATTGATCTTCTCATAGTATTTCTGCAGCTCATTTTTCCATTCGTCTTTGTACAATTCTAGTTAATATTTTTGACACGTGTGCTGTCGAACTTATTGTTCGAAAATTTTCACATCTATCCGCGCCTTTCGTTTTTTGGTATAGTTACTATGATGTTACGTTTGAAATCTTTGAGTATATCGCCTGTCTCATACATAAGTTGGAAGGGGCGTTCAGTTACTACTTGTCCAGCGGCTTTTAGAATTTCCGCTTGCTCCTTATCTGTACCCGGCGCCTTACCATTTTTCAGACCCTTTAATGCTAATTCAAACTCATCTCGAAGTATAAGGTATTCCAAGTCATCATTTTCAATGTCTGATTCCTGCTCTAATGCTGTTAGTTCCTCTACTGCATATAAATTCCCTATATATTCTTGCCAAATAACCACTTTCTCTACATTTTCTATAATGACGTTTCCTCCCGCGTTCCTTATATTTTTGCTATATGGTTTTATATCCCAAAAATTCATTCTAATTAGTTTGTATGCTTCATCTGTCTTTCCTATTTCCATCTTAGTTTGTACCTCTTTGCACTTTTCATTAATCCATTGTTCTTTAACTTTCCTGCATTTTCGTCTTTCTTCTATTAAATTCAGGATATCCTTTGTTCTCCATGGTTTCATATTTTCTTTTTGTGTATACCCCAGAATATCTTTGGCCGCCATTTAATGTTATTCCGTTCTGTTTCTATTTCCTTAGTATGAGAAATTTTCCCGATATCTTTCAGCAATTTATTTGACTTTTTTTCAAATCCTTCGTGGATATCTGTATCTTTTAGTTTCTCAAAGTCAAAATGCGTTTTTCCGTTTCTTTTTCAAATTTTTAAATTTAAGAGCGGCCTTCATAATTACGATGTTGTGGTCAGTGTCTATATCTACTTCTGGGTAGCTTCTACAGTCTTTTACTTGATTCCTAAACCGTTGTCTAACAAGAACGTAATCTTTTCTGGTCAAGTGGCCTATTGGTCCACATTCAAAGCACTCTTTGTCAATTTGGTAGATAGCAATTCAGCATTACCTAGGACTACTAAATTTATTTATCTCCACTCCCACTTAAAGGAGACGCTTTATCTCTTATGTCAGATCTCGAACTACTTCCTGAAGTGTACGATAAGGCGTGGACAACGCTTAAGGATCGTTACGATAGTCCCCGCAGAATAATCAATTTCTTTTTAAACAAAATTCTACAATACAAATCTGGAGGTAGTCTTGCTGATTTTATTAACGTGGCGGATCTTGCGAATATGTTGCTTTCCTCATTATGTTATCGGAATCTGGATGTCCTCCCCCAAAATGCGTTTGATATGCAAGTGGGTTCTGGTATTCCGAGTTGTGAACAGCTCTTTCAATTTTTGAGCTTACAAACTAGAACGGTTGAACTTCAACAAGATTTGAAACCCGAAAGGTTTGGAAATTCTAGTATTTTTCCACCTAAGTCAAGATTTAGTCCAAATAAATTTTTGTTAATTAAAAACGATTCTACTTCTGCTAAAAGCAGGGAAAAGGGCTTTTATTTGCCTTTATTGGGAAGGCGAGCATAGAATTTACGAATGCTTAAACCTTCGAGCTTTAAATATTCAGCATCGGCACGCTGTTGTTAAAAAACGCTTTCTTTGTATCAAATGCCTATGTAATCATAAGGATGCGTGCGCTTCTAACGGCAGCTGCAATACTTGTTCTACCCGCAAACATCACAGTTTATTATATTCTGCGGATCCACATGTTACTACTCATTCGAATACTTTCAAAAATTCGGAGGGCACTTCAACAAGTACCCTACAAACTACTTCTGCTTGTAATGTTACCAATAACCCTGAAAATGTTACAGTGCTATTAGGCACTATTCAAGCCAAGGTTCTTGATATCTGTGGCGAACTTCAGCCAGTGCGGTGCGTTCTAGATACTGGCTCACAAATAAATGCAATTTCTGAAAATTGTGTGCAGCGTTTGCGCCTTAGACGTTCATACGATTATCGCCAAATTACAGGAATTTCAAATAATTTTGTACATTCTAAAGGAATAGTGAATTGTTTTTTATTTTCGAATTGTTCACAAGAGCAGTTGAATTTTTCTGCGTCCATTCTTCCTGAAATTACCGGAAACATTCTTGGTCGTTCAGTATTATCAGAGGTTTTAAAGAAATTCCAAACTTTGGACCTTACTAATCCTAATTATTTTAAAACAGCTCCTGTGGAAATACTTCTTCTCAAATATTATTTTCAGAGCATTGTGAAATTATTTCAGGGCAGCCCACTGCGATAAAAACCATGTTCGGTTACGTATTGCTTGGACAAGTTTCTGACTTACCTAGGCTTGCTAATTCACTTTCGCTTTTTGTGGCTTCAGAAACTTTAGATAAGGAAATACAACAATTTTGGGAAATTGATGACATTAAGATGCCCTCCCCCGTACGTCCTGAAGATACCTATTGTGAAAGGCATTTTTTGGAAACTTATTCTCGCGACGAAACAGGTCGTTACACGGCATCTCTGCCGTTTGATCGCTTACCGCGTTCCTTGCTCCTTCTCTGAGCACGAATATCGGCGGGCAAGCCGTAACCCTGGCTGGAAGAAAATGTCCAGTTTCTTTCTTGTCACCTTAAAATTTTCTTAATTTTAGGTGAACGGTATGTTTACGCCAGCCATTCAATTCCATCTATTTCCCCACTTATGGGTCTGTAGACACAATCTAGAACCACTGCTTAACCTTCAAGTAGAACAAAGAAAAAAGCTTTGTTAGTTATAACACGTGCTGTTCGAGGTTCGACCTATTTTTCTTGAATTACTAAGATGGAACTGAAAGCACCCCGTGAATTAAGCTTCAAAAAAAATTTAGCTGAAAATTGGAAGTTATGGAAACAAAAATACTAATTGTTTATTATAGCCGCAAACAAATAAAAAAAATCAGATGAAGAAAAAATAGCCATATTGCTATAGGGGTTGAAGGTTTGAAGATATTTAACACATTTGAATATGATGAAGGTGCAAATACAAAATTACTTCAACTAGTGTTGAAAAGTTCGAATCATATTGTAACCCTATAAAAACTTAGTATTTGAACATTAAAAATTTTTTAAAAGAAGTCAGTCGGAAACTGAAACGTTCGATGAATTTCTAACCGAATTAAGGAACCTTGTAAATACTCCCTGTATGTTTGTTGTGGTTTGTTTAGCATTCTTCTTAATCTTCTTTGGGAATTAAACCACTCATCCACGACCATGGATCGAAACGTTAATAAAGATAATTTTAAAAACTATGAGTGGTTTAATTCCCAAAGAAGATTAAAAAGAACCTTGCTTTGAATTGCGAGTTTGCCGAAAGCGACATAATGGTTCGTGATAGAATTATACTGGGTATTAAAGATAAGCAAATGCAAGAAAAGCTTTTACAGACAACTAATCCTAACGTAATTCTAACAGAAACATTAAATATTTGTGGAGCAATGGACAGTGGTGCTACAAAACTCCTGGAAATAAACAGTGGTTCAAGTATAAACACTGGTAATATTGTTGTAAATAAACACAAAAATTATGCGAAAACTAAAAAAGCGTTTGATAGGGTCCATGATCGAAAACTCAATAGTAATACATGTATTCGCTGTGGAAACGTATCAAGTTAATATATGTCCTGCATTTAATCGAATCTGCACTAAGTGTAAAAGACGTGGACACTATAACCAAATGTGTGGTCAACATAAAAGTTCACAAGTTCACGACATAGAGGTTGTTGGCAATAATGAGACATTAGTTCGTGACCTTGTAGTTTGGACAATAACAAACCATCAACAAAATAAACTTGAATGGATTGAAAGAATCAAGGTCGGTACAACTACAATATCATTAAAAATCGATAGCCGGTCAGATGCTAATATATTAAATTACGGTGATTTTGAAATTCTCCTACAGAATGAAGCATTTGTCGATGCTAAATTAAAAGCATACAGTGGTCATGATCTCAAAATACACTGTGCAATAAAACTTAATTGTAGTTATTAAGATAATTGTCAAATTGTGAAGTTTCATGTAGTAAATTAACAAAACTAGTCATTCGTTGTTGGGTTTAAAAAGTGCTGTTGATCTTGGAATATTAAAGTTATCGGTGCAGGAAGTCTGTTAAGTTAACAAGCATTCTGAATTTCCTGAATTATATGAGGATATTCTGAAAAAATTCTAGTCGGTTTTTACAAGAATTGGAAAAGTAAACATAGCTTGTAAAATCGTTTTAAGTAAGGATGCAATACCAAAGGTTTCACCAAAAAGAAAAGTTCCAACAGCATTGAAGCCAAGATCAAAGAAAAAAATTGATCAATTGTTAAAAAATGATATTCTTGTATCTGTCACAGAACCAAGTCCATGGGTAAATCCTGTAGTAGTAGTGGCCAAATCAAGGAATGCTAGGTTGTGCATGGATCCCAGATATTTAAATCAATTTGTCAAACGTGAGTATTTTTATATTCCTACTTTTGAGGATATAGTTTCACAGTTGAATGGTTCCCAATATTTCTCATTATTGAATGCTAGGTCAGCATTTTTACAGTGTCCATTGGACTATGAGAGTTCGCTACTGTGTACAATCGGAACCCCATTTGGTCGTTTTCGTTATCAGTGCTTACCGTATGCATAGTCGGCTTCGCCTGAAATTTTTCAAAGAATAATGGTTGAAATTTTGGAAGGTGTTAAGGGAGTAATTGCATATTTTGGTGAGTATTGGTATATGGACAGAACCTTGAGGAACGCAACAGAAATTTATACCATGTACTAGATAAAATTTCCAAGTCAGGCTTAATGCTAAACAAAAAAAGGTCAAAGATTGCCATTACTGAGATAAAGCTTCTAGCCCACTATATTAGTAGAAAGGTAATTCAAGTATGTCCAGAAAAAACATCTGCAATTAACAAAATGGAGACCCCCTCTGATAAAAAAAAGTTACAAAGATTTCTGGGAATGATAACATATGTTAGCAAATTTGTCCCTAATCTAACTCAAAAAACTAACCCATTACAAAAATTGTTGAGTGATAAAATTGAGCGGGTTTGGGGAATAACTGAATAAAAATGTTTTGAAGAACTTAAAGCACTGGTTACTTATGTACCAGTATTGACACTTTTTAATCCAAAAGTTAAAATAATTTTGTCATGTGATGCTAGCCAATATGGTTTAGGTAGTTGCATCATGCAAAACGGACACCCAGTCGAGTACGCTTCAGTATCGTTAACTGAAACTCAACAACGTTATAGCCAAATCGAGAAGGAATTGCTCTCGATAGTTTTTGGTTGTCCACGTTTTAGTTACTATTTGTTAGGCCAAGAAATGTTCACTATAGAGACTGATCATAAACCATTATTAGGTTTGCTAAAAAAGCCTCTAGACGATGTATCTTCTCGTTTGCAACGACTAATGATAAAATTATTAAAATTTCACTTTAATTTGAAATATGTTCCTGGTAAACAGCTGCAACTAGCCGACCAACTAAGTCGTGAACCTGAAAACAAAAGCTTTGGTCTAACGATATCGATGAATGTTTAAAAGTGCTTTCAATTATTGTCACATCCGTAGAAAATACAGAGCACCTAAAAAATCTATAGATGAAGATACTGTATTACATGAAATTAAAAAGTATGTTTCTTGAGGATAACAAGAACACAAAAATGCTACAAAACTAGGAGTAAAAGAGTACTGGTCTATTCGAAATGACATTTATGTCCATGACAGTATTCTGTTTTATAAGAAGCGATTAATCGTCTCGTACCAGCTTAGAAATGAGTTTCTCAAAATAATTCACATCTCACACCCAGGAATTGTGTCTTGTCAAAAACTTGCTCAAGAATACATTTATTTGCCTGGAATAACAAAAGATGTAGAGAAAGCAGTTCTATCATGTGGCATTTGTCAAACGCATTATAAAAGCAATCAAAATAAACCTCTACAATCCCATCCAGTCCCAGAAAGGCCTTGGCAGAAGATAGACATTGACTTTGTGGAATTGAATGGTGCTGATTTCATACTCACTGTTGATTATTTCAGCAAATTCATTGTTGTAAACAAACTAACAAATAAAATTGCCTAATCTGTTAAGAGTGCATTAAAGAATATATTTTCAAATCATGGTATTCCTGAGGAAGTATTTAGTGACAATGGTCCTCCTTTTAATTCTATAGAATATAAACATTTTGCTAACAGGTGCTGCATAAAAGTATCAACGTCAAGTCCAAAATATCAGAAATCTAAATGGTATGGTAGAGTGACACATACAAACCATGAAGAATTTAATGAGAAAGACCACTAAAAAGGGTGGTGATATTTAACAGTGTTGAATTATAATACAATACCTAAAGCAAATTTACCTTCTCGTAGTGACTTGTTTAAGAGACGAAAATTAACAACTACACTTACAGTTTCCAAACTGTTATTAGAACCAAAATTTCCTATCGATGATTTTGTAAAACTAATGAAGCAAAATGTGCAAAAACAAAGACTACTACGATCGAAAAGCAAAAGTTTTGCCACAGCTAACTAACAATCAACCAATATATATGAAAGAAGAACCTAGATCATGGAGACCTGCTGAAGTAATTGAAAAATATGGCCTTAACGACCTTAAAGTCAAAACATCAGATGGAGCCTTGTATCGAAGGACTAGAGTTCACCTTCTCTATCGAGTGTTAAGTGATAGTGAGCAAGAGCAACCTACAGTGACTATAACAGGAAATAGTGAATGTGTATCGAGTAAAGAAGAAAGTGAGAACCTGTTTGTAAACAGGAACCGGTCGTAAACGACCCTATATTTACTCGTAGTGAAAGGAAGTTTTGTTTCTTATAATATTCTTTGTTATTAATTACAGAATTTATTTAATTTACATTGTATGTCTGTCGGTTAAAAGGGGCGTGTCACACAGTTGATTATAGTATTTCATACTATATTTGTAAACACGCTTTAGTTAGTTACAATTTCTATTATCCATCTTGCATATGTTGTAATTAGCAGTACTTAAGGTATTTAGACATGACAACTGTATGTCATAAAATTAGCTGTCAATCTCATCAAGCAGAATCATCATCTTAATTTATAATAAAAGCTACAGTACAGACATTATTGTGTTCTCATATTATAAACATAGTAGTGGGGTTGTTTTATTACTGAGGCATATTATTGAAAAGTTAAAAATTAATAATAAAGTTACCAATAAATTTACAATTTTATTTGAATACTTAACTCAAAGCTTAGAAACATTTGTTGCATCAAACTTAGCTTTGAAATCAATACACAGCGGTATGTAGGTGCATACAAAATACCAATTCTAATTTAATATGTAATGGCTTTTATAGGATAACATTCGTGTAAGAATTGACAGGAAACCAACATAAATTGACAGGAAAAGACACCGATGAGGTGTGCACCGTTAAGATAAGACGCAAAGTTAAAAGTCTTCTTGTTTTGAATCAAAATGAAATAAATTGTTTTAAAAATTATTACACTTCTCATTAAATGTATTAATTTTTTAGTCTTAGATTAAATTATGAAAGTGGCCAAAATGCTATTTGCCACCTCCTATATATGCCGCTCGCGTACACTGCACGCTTTACACACATGCTTAGAGGCCTTTATTTTAATGAACACATTTCTGACAGTGAAATTACATTTTGGGTATGTAGTAATATAAATCCAGCTGCACAAGCTACAAAGTACGCGAATTTCAAATAAATGTTCGCAACAAGCTGTAAAAGTAATGTAATATACATTCTACCCACTATTTGAAGAGAAATTGCCCCACCACGCACTTGATCTTCTTCAGAACGCTTTAAACGCCGAGCAACCATTTTCTAAAAATAACCACAAAGTTACAAAACACAAAACATCCACTTTTGCACATATAGAAAATTAATCTAATATCCGAGCAAACAAATATCTTCACGTCATCGACATCAAAGAATAAAGTCGTGAGGTTTCGTATTAGAAGTACTCACTATTCAGGTTTGCCAAGCGTAACAATCCATAATTTGAACATGGAACCTGACTTGGCCTTGCCTATATAAGAGTACATGAGTGGAATATAGTAGTTTAGCATAGACTTGACATTGACTTGTAATTGAATATTACAACATCACAGACCGTAAAAGAATAACGAAGAAATGAACAATGGGATGTGCTCACAACCTACAATTCGTTATGGAAACCCAAAATAAGAAATACGAAATATCTAAATTTCAATTATAAAATTATACAAGATTTTTTGAGAACGCCATGGTTGTCGTATGCTTAACAATTATTTAATTCACCATCATATATAACAAAATTCAATGCTATCAAAAGTAAAAGTTGCAACAATTCTGCCGAAGTGGAGAAGTGTTACATTAGTTCACGTAGAAAACCAGTTTCTTACCACTTAATTATAAATTGTAACACAATTAATGATATTATAAATTCAAATAACTGCATAAAGAAAGGTATAGATTTTAGTGTATAAACAAGGAATTTCCTGTCGCCATTTTGCAATAAACGCTCTAGTGGTTGGACTTTATCTTTAAACAATTTTTTTTTAATTATCTACTAGTAATGAAAAGTGTATATTACCAGTTCTGGTAGTCGCTCAGAATAGATTTAAATGCATAAGCTGTATTAAGTGGATCTGATAGTTATTCTATCGCATTTACTGAAACCAAGCAAAGTCGCAAAATTTCCGATAATGGTAATAACTGTGATGTAGTAACTGTTACGTTTACACGACTTTAAATAGACTATATCAGCAGACCCCAACTTTAGAACAATTTTAAGAATTGGTTACGCACTTATTTATACAGGGTGCTAAATGTCAAAACCACGAAGATGGTAGTATGCTTCAAAATATACACCACAGGCCTAATGAACATGGGTCCGTAAAATGGATTAGGAGATACGAAACATTTTGGGTTTCACCATTTTTAGAATTCATGTAAAAAAAACAAATCAACCATATAAAGTGGAAACTTTTCACGCCATCTAACCAAATTCGACAGCAAATGCTGAAAGGCTTTGTTGGCCCTCTGTGAAAAAAAAAATAGACCAATTTGAGGAGTTGCCAAAACAGCGAAACCGATCATTGGCTGTCTTTACAAATTGAAACAAGCACAACTGGTGTAAATTAACAATATTAATAAACAAACTACAAATGCAAAAATAGAATGGGATGCGCCAAGCAAATTTCTGCCTCAAGGACCGCTTCAGACCTTTTTAAAACCCCAGCATACACGAAGATCCTGTAAGAACCTTCATCTAGATAGCTGAGTGAATTAATTAAATTAGCAGCAAAAATGTTAGCCAACAGTTTTATAAAAAAAAACCCGCTTGTTCGAATGAGAAACTAAATTTAGGTCAAGTACGTATGTGTTGTTACGCACCTAAACAGTTTCTACTGTACTTAGTATGTCGATTTCCAGGTAAAACAAAAACTCGCTTCCTGGCCAAGTAATACCTTCAAGTGGTGTTTGGAATTGAAATATACAACCTCACGATAAACGAACTAGATAACATAGGTGTTAGTAATAAAGCAGAGGTAGGACAACTAACGCATTTACATTCTCAAAAATAATTCCAATGCTAAAGACGTGCAAACCAAAAAGGTCCATATCTAACGGCATTCTGTTGGATGCAAAAGTATATCTAGCCAAGTGCCTTCGTACTACGAATAAACGAGATTGGTTTAATCCATAAAGTGCCTTACAATTGTTGCTAAACATATTTATCTAAAGAAAAGAAAAGCACCGTTTAAGAAGGGGTTTTATGGAAAAAATTGATTTCAAATTAAAAGGGACATGTGTATAAAATACCCACAAAGTGTACAATTTACAAAAAAAAAAAGAAACCCTGGTCCATTTTTATGATATACAGTTACTGGAAATGATAAAACAACTAGATCTACAAGAAACGTTATCTCAAATCTGGAACCTAACTGAAAGCAACGGATCTTCGAAAACAAAAATTTTTGATCAAAAGGGATTACTTTGCACATGTAACCACCAGCGGTCCAGGAACAACGAATACTTCAGTACTGAAAATTGTGGTGATAGTGAGGAAGACACCCCGATGATAATATCTAACGGAAAGCATATGTGGAACCAATAGGTGGCACCACCACGGACAGGGTTTGCTAATACAAAAGGACGTATTACAAAATAAGTTTTCAAAACTTATTTTGAAAATTGTTCGTATTCTAGTATTTATGATTAATGGTCGACACTCAACTCATTTGAGTTGAATGTTTGATAATATCAAATTTATAGTTGAGGGCAAGACTAATTCAGAAATATTTACTAAACGGTATCAGAACACTTAAATATAAAAGCCAATACAACTCCAAACAAAATCATTTATTCAAATATACGCCTTGTTTAATGTGCGAGGAGTCTTATAATTTTATATATCGACTTACCTCATTCTATTGTTCTATAAGTGTCGTTCCTGCTCTTCAACTAGGTGGACTGTAAGGCGATTTATTGGACGGTTACGTATGCGCTATCACTGTTTTTTAAGGGTTTATCGATAAATTCACATTCGGCGACACTATTGACTTAACTCACTTTACCGAACCAACACAACCGTTTGTCTTCAACGTCCATGAGCAAGTGTCTATCACTACCCTTTTAGTCCAACTTAATGTCCATCGGCACAAAGGAGGTTTATGACAGGATATAACGGGACAAGGGATGGCAGTTTTACTATTTGATTTACAACTACGAATCTACAATGACTTAAAATTAACCACGAAAACGTGCGATACAAAGACCAAACATCCCGCCCACCAAAATAAGTATGAACTAACTTATTTTATATTTAAAAATAATTATAGTTATTAACTAAGAAACCTAAACCGACAAACTTATATAAGTGCTGAAACAAATAACTAACCAAATGTACGCTTTCAATCATTTTGCGCCACTACACCGATTCATCGTAACAAAGACAGGTCCACCAAAGTCGACTCCCGTATGCAAAAATGCCTTACCCATAGAGGGACATAAAGCCGCAGGGTTTACACGAAAACAACGAATGCAGGATTTCAAACATTGCCGAATAGCCCTCTTTGCGGACAAGATCCAATAATTTTGTGTTAATAAAAATTGAGTTGTTCGATTTCCAGGATGTAAATATCTTTCATGATAATTTAATATAATAATTTCAGTCAACCGATGCGACCGAGGAAGCAAAATTGAAAATTTTGCATCATGCGATAACTCTGAATTACGCAAGCGACCGCCCACCCTCAATAAATCACGACTATCTAGAAACGTACTAAGGCTACGTAATTGTTTACTAACAAGTTTTCCAGTTTTAATATTTGCAATGTCTTGAACAAAAACATTTGTTTGAACCCTTTTAATCAATAAATGCATAGCCTCTTGCTACTGAGTTAGAGACAAACCATCAGAATATTTTGAACGCAAGTCCGCCGGACATTAAACATTACGAATGAAATGACGAATACATGTAATAATCCTACAAATTTTCTGCAGTTTTGAAAATTTATCCAATAACAAATCTAAGAAACTCTCAGGCATGGCGACTGTTAACGACAGAGTACGATATTCGACGCCCATCTGAGATGAATCGATAAGTTTTGGCAGCGACGTTAACGGCCATTCTTCGCTACGACGCACTAACCAGGAAGGCCCTGTTCACCATAATGGATGATGAACCAACTCCGGAGCCAAAAATCCACGTGAGGCACAATCCGCAGGGTTGTCCTGGGACTTAACATGAAACCACGAAGATGGAGGAATACGTTCTTGAATATGCGAAATGCGATTGCTTACAACTGTATTCCACTTATGCGAGGAAGACCGAATCCAAAACAAAACAACAGTTGAATCTGATCAAGCAAAAATACTACTACATGATAAACTATCTGTATAAGTATTTTTGACGAAATCTACTAAATCTGCCAAGAGTACGGCAGCACACAATTCGAGACGGAGTAATGAAACGCGATTAGTAAGAACAACCTTCATTTTGCGCATACTAATGACATGGCAATATTACCTTCTAAATCGAATGAACGAAAATAGACGACAGGTGCATACCCGGCTTCAGAAGAATCACAGAATCCATGCAACTCCACCTATATAAAATTATTACATTTGATGCCTAACCGAGGCTTAAAAGCCAAAGATCTTGAACTAAACGTTTAGCGAAAAATACTAAAGGCGCTATCAAATCAAGAGGATCAAAAATTTTTGCGATAGCTGACAAATATTACGCTTAGTGCAAGTGCGCTTTTGAGAGTTTAAGTTGTGTAAAAATACATCCGTAGGAGCGTGCCACGAAAGGCCCAAAATTTTTATTGAACCACTATCTTTATCTTAAAATGTAAAATTGCTTCCGAACTGGACAGGGACTCCTTCAAGTTGGACATCACTTCCGGGCAATTACTATTCCATTTTCTTAATTGAAAATCACCAGTAGCGCAAATACTATTCAACTCACCAATTAATTGATTAGCAGCTTCAATCGAATTGCATCCAGTGACTACATCATCAACATAGGTATCGCTCGCCAATACCGATGACGCGAAAGGAAAATTAATCGATTCTAACCTTGCCAATTCTTGAACAGTACGCAAGGCCAAAAAAGGCGACTCCATAAGTCACAGTATTTAATTTAAAGTCCATAATAGTATCCGATGGAGAAAATCTCCAGACGATGAGTATCTTTAACCAAAGTCTGCCGATACATTTGTTTAATATCAGCTGTAATTACAATAGGATGTACACGAAAGTGCAATAATGAAACTGCAAAGTCTTTTTGCAAAGCAGGACAAATAGCCAAGCTATCATTTAACGAATTTCCAGATTGATCCTGAAACAAAGTATCGAAAACCACACGCAAATTTGGTGGTAGTGCTATCACAACATGATGGGGAATGTAATTCATCCTCTCATGAATCGACAAATTTTCAAGCGAGTCCACTTGAGCCATGTGACTGCTTTTCAAATAGTCCTCCATAAAAATCCGAATACAATTCATAATTTTTTAGCAAACGATGTTCTAATGACAAAAATCTTTTAATAGAAATCGATCTCGTAGCCACAAATAAGGATTCAGAAACTTTAAAGAGCAGGGACACTACACAACGACCGTCCTTGTTACGTCTATAATTTTTCACAAATTCCTTTTCACACCTTTCTTCTTCAGGAGAAACGTGTTTCTTGAAGGGAATATTTTCTAATTCCCAAAATCGACGAATGTCGCTGTCTAAGAGCTCAACGAAAGCACACAACGACGTAATAGAAATATTCGGGGAAACGATCTTTCCTGTTCAAACCCAACCAAAGGTTGTTTTAATAGCAACTGGCTCGTTAGTGACACCCCAACGAGATTCCTTCAAAAACCTGAGCAAAGATTTCAGCTCCGAGTAACATGTCAATCTTAACAGGAATATTAAAAAATTAAAATTAGAATCAGGTAAGGCCAAACCTCGAGTGTGCGACCATTCCTTGACCTCTATAGTCGACGAAGGTAATTGATTACAAATGTTAGGTAAAATATAACAATCAATTTCATGTGCTGGAGACCGTGCTCCCGAGGGGCTGACTACATACGATAGTGTACCAGACACCAACGACGAATTCAAACCAAGTCCTTGAACAGTGACATTCACTCTCCGTATCTTTAAACCTAATTTCTGACAGCACCTTTCAGTCATAAAACTTTCCATGGATCCGTTATCTAAAATTATACGAACAGGTTGCAATTTTCCTGTATAATCGAGCACCGACACCATTGCCGTAGCTAACAGCGTTGTTGTATGTTCTAATGACGTCGAAATTAACGAGCTAGTAGCAGGTTGTTCATGCACAACCGCTGACGACAAATTGTCTTCACTAGGTCTACTAGTAGAAGTAAGCCTAGACGCCGCTCTCCGGGGAGACGCTGACCTTTGATGATGAGTTTGTCTGCGTGGAGACACCAATTTTTCTCGTTTATCGAAGTGAAGTAACGAACTGTTGACATTTTCTACACGACCAATCCAACATACAATTTTTCACCGAATGTGAAGTATTTAAACATTTAATACAAAGGTTTTTAACCACTTCAAATCTTTCTTGAGGGGTTTTATCGAGAAACTGCTTACATCTATAAATAGGATGCACAGCTTTGACACAGACTACAATTTTTACCATCATTGCTGGTACCAACTAAAGAAGTTTTAGCCGAAGTGCTAACGAACTTTCCTATTCCTTTGTTTCGCGAAATCTCGAGATTTTAATTATGTTCCTGAAGCAATGTCATTTATTTCCAATACTTTACATTGTTTTTCAATGTACGGTCTTAAATCTTTGAACGAGGGAATCTCGTCACTATTTTCAAATTCGAAACGCTTTAAAACGATTGTATCTAACTTTTTCAATAACAGATTAAACAACAAGAAATCTAATAAATTTATTTCCATCTGCTTTAACGCGACTATATTTTCATCAAAACAACTAATTAATTGCCGGAGTTTCGTGTGCGAGTCTGAGGAACTTACCTTAGCGCATTTCTCGAGAGCATTAAAATATGTCGAAAGTAATAACCTCTTGGGCTGAAAACGATTAGTAATTATTCTATAGGCTTCATCGTATGTACAATCGTTTAATGGCAAATGTTTTATTAACGCACGCGACATATCTTTTAGTGTTATCTACGACATAGCAAAATTTTTCGACAGGGGACAAACTGACATTATCATGAATCAATCGCTTATAAATTGCATGATAACTTTCAAAGTCCGAAATACAACCTGAGGACCGCGGGACTGATAAGTGTTTCAAGCGAATACCACTATTTATCGACAAAGGATTATTCATATTTTCCACCTGCGGCTTATTTTCTACGAGATCTAATTCACATTGTTCAGCGATAATACGAATATCTAATAGATAATCATCGATTTTCACCCAAGAGCCGAGAATTCGTCCAATTGTTCACTTTCCTAATCAAAGAAAATATCCTTGCAAAAAGACTTGAAATGAGTTTCAATTTGCTCGACACTTTTCACCGATGCTGTAATTATAGCAATCGATCCATTTTCCGTTTATTAATCTTACTGTATATAAGATCCAACCATTTTATTACAAACTTAGATTCAAGAATAGCTTTATCAATTGATATAACCATATCTGACTAATGAATGACAATAAAATTAACGTATAAACAAAGCGTCTCAAATACGCTACGACAACTAATTAATCTACGAAATTAAATTATTAATCGACAAATGCAACTAATTACAATTCTCGCTCGACAAAACGTTAAATGTTTCAAAATAAATACCAACCAAATAACCCCTTTGTTGTACCAAGTTGGATGACCCGAATGATGCATCACACTGTGGTCAACGAAAATAAGGTAAGAATTTAAAATACACCCTCATAAATATAGTATCTCTACAAAGTTTACATAAAGTAAACCAACCGACCATTAATCCTTGCGAAAAAGAAAAAGGGATGTATTATAAATTTACCGTTATACCTAAATGTTTTTATACTATTAAATGTGCGAACAAGATGTTAGCCTCTTTGTAACATGCTCAAACATATCAAAACTACGACAATTATTAAATTAAAGTATAAATAAGAAACGACAGGAATAGGAACTAATTAGTTAATCAAATAATCCTGCGTACGAAAGTCATGTTTATTTAACGCGCGAGGAGTCGTAATTTTATATATCGACTTACCTCAGGCGTATTCTATTGTTCTATAATTGTCGTTCCTACTTTTCAACGCAGTGGACTGTAAGGCGATTTATTGGACGTGTTACGTACGCACTATCACTGTTTTTTAGGGGTTTATCGATAAATTCACATTCGGCGGCACTATTGACTTAACTCACTTTACCGAACCAACACAACCGTTTGTCTTCCATGTCCATGAACATGTGTATATCACTACCCCTTTAGTCCAACTTAATTTCCATCGGCACAAAGGAGGTTTATGACAGGGTATAACGGGACAAGGGATAACAGCTTCATTATTTGATTTACAACTACGAATTTACAATGCCTTAAAATTAACCACGAAAACGTGCGACAAAGAGACTAAACACACCTGTTGATGCTCAAATATTTCTCCCCAACTGTAACGAAAATTGGTAGGTACGTTTGAAGACTTCCACTAGAATATTTGTGTTTGATGTAAAATATAGAAACGTACAGATCATAATCGCAAGGCAATAAGGTTCCGACAACAGGATTGATGAGTGTACAGGCGTGCAAAACCGTTCCAGTTCGACTGTGGTCCTAGAAGGCTAAGTGGTTGACCATATGGCAATACTGTGTGATGTTCTTAAAATAATCAAACGAAGAATCCCAGGATGTACATCCGGAGTTCTTCAGCTACCTGACTATGTCGGACATAGTTATGTAGCAGAAGAATTTCAGATATAAACATTCTGCGATGCTTCGTTTGATTATCTTCAGAACATTGGACAATTGGCATACGCGTCACATTAATATTAATAATCATACAACTGAAGATGTACTTCACACCACGGCCTATTTTCTGTTAAGCAACAGATGGCATGGCCTTGTTGGATGTTCGGTGTATCAGACATTTCTTCAGTAGAGGTAGGTTTTCCGAAAGCCATTGCTGAGATTAAAGTTCTATTACGGGTTTAATGTTGTAAAACCATATTTTATCCTCCACTTGAAGTGATAACATTCCCGATTTTGATAACAGGATTCAAGTGTTTTTGTATCTGTTTGCCCGTTAATTGTATAGGTACTTATTGTAACAGTGGTGGTCTTTAAGCATACAGAACAGGGCAGATAATGGATCTCAAACACATTATGGTTGTTTAACAAGAATATCGTCAATGACACATCGATCGTAGAATTTGTTTTTCTTAAATATTTGTTTGAAAGTTGTTAACCACCAATGAACACTTGGACAATTTATTGCACTTACTACTTAGCGCATCCTTTTAATCGTAATGGATTTGCACTTATGTTTTGCAAGTTCTGTTAAATATTTTACAATATCATTTCTTTTTTGGACATGTAGAATTTTACTATCAGAAAAATGTAATACCGTAAGAAAGGGGGCTATTTAAAAATACTGGGTTTACTTGAAAGTAGATGTGCTGGTTGTTATAAAGAAGTGCTCCTTCCACTAACTAAACGGTTTATTTTAAAACTATTAATTTACAGCAATAGAGGACACCACCGGCAATTTATTAATCTAATATTACGTTTATGTTTTGCAGTTACTTGTGTGAAGAAAATTTAGTGAAAATGAGGTAAAAACTCAGGAATATTATTGGTTGACTACTTCAAATTACTCAGTAATTGGGGTAACTACTCGAAAACCTGTATATTTTTTTCTAAGACTATTGATATCTCTAAACATGCATATAACCTCAATTCGCACAAGTTGTACCTTTTAAAACCATTGGCGTCGTTTTATTTTATAATTCCGTTTCAGGGGTTAATTGAAAATGGTTTGAACTTAACAAAAGGAAGGTTGGAAGCAGATCATATCAGAACCACAGTCAGAAGGCTCTGGTTACAGCTGTACAAAATTACGAAAGAATAGTTTGATGCAATTGCCACCTTATACAGAAAAATAGAGAACCTACAACTCGGAAGCCTGATCGAAGTACTGCGTTGTGGGATACTGATGAGGAAGTTATTATTAAAGCAATTTGTACAGCTTCAGAGTGGGGCTATCCTTTTGAAACCGAAGATGTAAAAGTTTTAGTTCAAAACTATTTAAATAGAAAAAGCACGGAAATAAACAATTTGTAAATAACAAACCTGGAGAAGGTTAAATGCAAAAGCTTTTAAATCTCCATATAGGAGACCTGTTAAAAAGAACGACTCAGTCAATTAAACAAATCAGAGCGAAAGTTGACCATCAGACGATTAACAATTATTTTGACAATTTGTCACACAAGTCTTAGAAAATGTGCGACCCGAAGCTATCGCCAACTACGACGAGACAAACTTTCCAGACGACCAAGGTCGCTTTAAAGTTACTGTTCGAAAGCAGTCTAAACGTGCATAAAAAATAATGGACACTTCAAAGTCATCAACATCGGTAATGTTTGTCTGCTCTGCATCAGGTTGTATGCAACCACCATATATCGTCTACAAGTCAGAGCATTTGTGGAGTACATGGACGGAGGATGGTACTCATAATGCTAGATATAATCGAAGTAAGTCTGCAAATATTTTTGAAGGTTGGTTCAAAAAATTTGCACTGTCATATTTCTGGTCTTTAGGTTCCGACAGAAAAATTTTACTAAGAGACAATTTGGTCAGTCACTTTTTGCTGGATGTTACTAGAATTTGTGAAGAGAACAATATCAGCTTCACTTTGTTACCGCCTAACAGCACATGCATGACGCAAACTTTGGACGTTAGCGTCTTCAGACCCATTGAAATAAAATGGCAAAAAGTTCTCAAAGATTGGAAACCAAAAATAAAGCAGTTATAAGAAGGGACTGCTATCCAACACAGTCAAAGCGGCTTGAAAAAGATTGATGGACGTATTGAGGGTACCATTAAATCTGGATTCGAAGCAACAGGCATTATACCACTTAACCATCAAAAAATTATTTGTAAACTTCCGAAAGTATAAGATCTTACAGCATCGATAAAAGCACAAAATATATCGGGATAGACTATGCAAAAAATATTTCAAGAAGTTATATTTGGAAAGGCAGGAACATCTGATGGACAGCAAAAAAATAAACTGTCAGTAGATTCAGGCAAAAGTATTTGTCAAGGAGATATTGAAAAGCCATCGATATCGCTCACAGAAAAACCCAAGGAAAAACAAAACAAACCAGGTAGAAAATCAAAACGAAACATGTTACTGTGAAGCTCCCAATAGAGTAACGAAGATGTATTAGTGACAACAAAAAATGCTAATGTTTGTGAAACTGATCGCGTTCAAAGGAAACCCATACAAGACGAGTCTGAGAACAGCGCTGTGTATGAAGAAACCGCCGTGGTCGAAAACTTGAAACGTGGTGAATATCGTACAGTTCACAACAGAAAATGAAACCCTCACGAAATGTAGGTCAGCGCCGGCGGGGCTGACCTAACCTATTAATTTTTCCTTCTATCTGACCTAAGTCCACACAAGTCCAACTAACCTAACCTAACTCCAGACAACACTAGCTAACCTAACTACTGACAAATCCAACTAACCTAACCTAACCTAATTTTGCGGCGCTGACCTACCCCATCAATTTTTCCTTCTATTTAACCTAAGTCCACACAAGTCCAACTAACCTAACCTAACTTTAGACAACACAGACTAACCTAACTCCAAACAACGTAAACTGACCTAAACCCTTCCCTCCACCCTACTTTGTCCTCTCGCATCCGTATGACATACATCCGACATACATCCGGCATATGTCCAGTACACATCCCACATATATCCGACATATGTTGGACATATGTCCCACATATGTCCAACATATACCCAACATATGTCGGCCATGTCCGCTACATGTCTGACATATGTCCAACATTCGAACTAAATCCGACCTAGGTCGGATTAAATCCGATCTAGGTCGAATTTTCATCCGACCTAGGTCGGAGGCAATTTCACGCTATAAGGCAATTTCACCCTATAAGGCAATTTCACCCTATAAAGCAAGCGATATGACGGTGTCTGACATATTAGGGTATCTTCGGCAATATACGCCCCCACTTTGTAGAGTACATAAGGGGCAATTTTTCGTATTCAATTTAGTATTCGGCAGTAGCTAGAACGGTAAACATTAGCGTCCCAAGGTGATTAACGTTCCCCAACTTCTTGGGAATAAAGTGAAACCAACAAATGGGCGATTTTGGTAATGGCTGTTGGCAGAAAATATGTGCAACAATAATCTGGTAACAGATATTGGTTATATTTGTTATGTCGAATGCGAACAGATGCTGACTGGTGGACTACACACACCAATTACAGAACCATTTTGTGACAATATAGTGTTGGTTGAAATTTGCGACCTTTCTGACGTCGAGCAAACATCTACAAACAAAAGGATGTTTATCCTAAAAAAAGAAATTTGTGGTGCATTTAACAGCTATCGACAAAGAAAGTTCGACCGATTTGTTTCCCCTAGGCATTGTGTTAAAGCTAAGCTTCCGTTTTCTCTGGAAAGCACTAACAAGATGAGCCAGGGAGTAAAAGAAATTACCGGAAAAGAAGACCTCGAAAGCATTAATAAAAAATTCCAAAATCCTATATGTGTTCCGTACAAAGAAGAACTACCAGATATATTAGACGGACTCAAAAAAGATTATTACTATTTTTTTGATATGGATGTAACCCAAGATTTTGCTGACATATTTAGCAAGATGGATATATGTAATTATTTATCTACAAACCATAACTTTTGCTACAAGGGCGAATACGAAGAAAACTGCAATATTATAGTTGACAACGATAAAACTGTGGGAATCGATTGTTTAACATGGCTAACAACCAATGCAAGTATTAAGATATACAACAAATTTGTGTGTCCGATAACAAGTCCTGGTGTTAATAAACAACTTGGAAATCATATACTAAATTTTTTACGTTATCCAGATACACGTTTAGGGGAAACATTCGCATCTACTTTGGACAAAGAACATGGTATTACGCGATTGGAAGCGACAATATACAACTGTACAATTGGAAATCATGTCAGCGCGGTACAGGTGTATAATCCCTTAAAAGACTGTTTAACCTTATGGGAAGATAGTAAGTTATACTTCCTAAAGGCGCCAATGTACTCGGTACCACTTGCCAAAATGTGGAGTAAGCTATTGGACAAGCTACAGAATAGCTGTTGTTTAGTGTATATTAACCTACTACAGTACCTGTATTGGGAGAATAGCAATACAAAGAAATTGACTGGCTTGCAAATTAATTTGTCCGAAAAACCAGAGAAAAGGGAAAAATTGATAAAGTATGTGCTTTCAGCTTTTAGTTTTAACTATTTACCTATAAATTATTAGAGATAGTAGAGGAGGAAGACAGCCAAGATAAAATAAAAATCTTACACAAGTGCTACATTAAAGCAGATAGTACATATTTTATCAATCTACAACACCAAATTCTACAATTCCAAAAGAAATAGTCATTTCGGAATTGGGGTTGATAAAGACGCCTAACATTCGCCCAGAGGTTGTACGACAACGCGTAAATATTGGCAGTAAACTCTATCCGTTTACGCTAAAGGAAATTGCCCCATTATGCACGCCATACGCTGTAAGTGGAAGAAAAAAACAGCTGGAATTAGAGGAAATGGACGCAAGTGGAAGAAAAAGACAGCGGGAATTAGAGGAAATGGATGCAAAAAGGCGAGAGTTGGACTACATGGAAAACCCTGCGACAATACGCGAACAATACAAAGATGTGTTAGACAAAGAACATCTTATTAGAGAAAATGAGGAAGAAATTAAAAGATTATTTTATGTGCCAGTGGACTGACTTAGATACATCCGGGTTCTACAGGCTGTATGCATTTGTGGTTAGTAAGAAAGACTCTTTTAGTTATGTAGGTGTCCTTACGGAAAAGGATGGTACTAAATCCGTATACTTTTTAAAAGGTTATTCTAAAAACGTATTTATCGAAATGGTAGATAGCATAGACGAACTAAGGAATGCGGGATTCGTAACCGTGGCGTACACCACATGCAAAGGGATCCGCTAAACATTGTATATTTGCCTAGTAAAGAACCTTTCGGTTCATTTAAAAGCGATGGTTGTACAACCTATAACGACCATATATTCCCAAAAGTGGTGGACATGCAATTACGCAACAGTGAGTGGAAGAATAAGGATTCCCTCCAATACCGACAAGAAGAAGTCAGAATAAAAAATTTTAGAATAGTATTACATTGCTCTTTACTTATAAAAGCCTATGACGTCACCACGAAATAGCAGTCACACAGACAGAGGTGCGCATGGGTAGGGGTGCGCATGGGGTAGGGATGTGTCTGGGCGTACACAAGGGAAGTGGAAGTTAACAGTCACCAAACATCTAATTCTTATTTGGGTGGTATCGAGTACTTCTCGATGTATGTATCCGGAGTAAAAAACACGATTTGTACACGCAGTTTATTAATAAAATTAGTTTATCGAGCGAAGACGACAAGCGTTACGTCATCCCCGGAAGCATATCAACCTATGCATGGGGGCATAAAGATATAGGTCTAAGATAGTTGTTTATATTTGTATAGATTTTGTAAATCTATTGTATATATTAGTTTTAAGATTCTATAATTTATTAAGTTCTTCTCCCACCTTCCCTTCTTCCAAATCCTTCCTGCTTCTATCCTGGCGTGTTATTTCCACGTGGTGTTCGCTGGACACAGCGGTTTTAAAGATGGAGTTAACTATAGAGGTTTTGGTTTTTAAAAGGCGTAACTTTGTAAAAGTGGTCCTAATTATAATCTATTTACAGATTTGGGCTCCCTAGAAAAATATATTATTAGTTGATACCAAACAAGATATATTAATCTTAAAAGAGTGACTACCCTCCGGATAATAAACACAATATACCGCTTGTCGACAAAAAAGTTGTAGGAAATTCAAAATTTAATGGGGATCTAGTATTAGAATTTGTTGGTGGTAGGGCTAAGTCCTTAATGTATTGTAAGCGAGAAAGACACGATTAAAAATATTAAAGGGGTCTCACGAAGTGTAGTTAAGAATATTAATGTAAATAGTTTTAAGGATATTGTACATAATAATTCTGGTGCCCTTATGCATAGCATGGTATGTATTCAAAGTCATAAACACCAACTTTATACCCAATTAATTAATAAAATTAGTTTGTCGGGCTATTGGTATTAAATACGCCTTAAATATTTGTCTTAGATTGAAAAAGTACTAGAATTAGAATCCGCACAATACTTTTACACAATAAGTTTGATTTTAGATATAAGGGTACAATTTTGCCGCGGGTTGCTCCGATTTAAAAATTCGTAAAGATTCGGGCTCCCCAGAAAAAGCTAATATTAATTGACACCAAACAAGATATATTTATCTCGAAAGAAACAAAAATAATCTTTTATATGTTTGCTAGATGGTATGTGTGTAAAACGGTAAGGGGTGGTTAGATTTTAAATCTGTTTACAAATTCTGATTCTACGTAAAATTCTAGACTAACCTGATGTATCGGATGGCTAAAATATTTATAAGGACGGTTAGAAATCGCTGCTGGTAAAAAAATCTAAAAATGAGGGTAGCTCCCGGGGGGATGATGCTATCGAAAAAATTCCTAGAAATTCAGGTAGCTGAGAAAAATCTAATATTAATTGATACCAAACAAGATATAGTTATCTCGAAAGATGAAATGGCTAGTTGAAGAAAACTATATGGTCCAGAATGTTACCGGTAAAAATTCGTAAAATTGGGGTACCGCCTTAGGGAGTGATGCTATCTAAAAAAAATCCTAGAAATTCAGGTAGCTGAGAAAAATCTAATATTAATTGACACCAAACAAGATAGATTTATCTCGTGGGTGGAAATGCGGAGAAAGATTTATCTCGCAGGTGGAAAAAAGGCGTGTGTGACGTAATCAAAATGGTTGATCTGGGGGTGTGCGAGCAAGGAAGGGAGCAAGGAGGGAGCAAGGAGAAAATCCTCCTCCTCAAATCCTCCTTATGGGAATTTACATGTAAAATGAGTGAGGAAATGAGGATCCTGGAGGAAAAAAGTGTCTCATTTCCCTGTCATACATCTACTAAATATGTAGGAGTTATATTTTTTCCATGCTGCAAGACCTTGCTTAGACCTGAAATTTGAACACAGTTATTTGGTTTTTGAAAAAGTTACAGATTTGGTCCGGGCTGAATGAAGAATTTAAAAAGTTTCATCAAGTAGCCCGATTATACTGTACTATATTCTTCGTAGCAGAATATAGTGTGCTGTTATACGATAGAGTACAAGCTATAGCACGGTTTAAATTCATTTACAGCATTCTCTCATGATGACGCTTGCTCTTTTAATCTGAAATGTTCCTCGTATACTCGTGGTATTGAACTTTTAAAATAAATATAAAACTTCCAAATGAAAAACCAGTATTTTTAACGATAACAACTTTAAAGGTATTATTAATAGGTGATAACATTCTATAGTTTTTTATTCACAAAATGCTGGTCTGATTTGAAGATTATGTAAAACGAATGACTTCACCCAGATAAATTTTAAAGATCATTTTATAGGTACTAAAAATTGTTAATTCGATCTTTCTTATAGAAATTCAAACAGCACAAATTTGCCACCAATTTTCTCTACAGCGACAGGTGAATCAATACCATTCAAATTTTAAACACCGATAGGTTTGTATACATTTGTCGGAAAATTAAAGTTCATGAAGAGCTGTTATTGAATATAACCCAAACATTATTAATTTAATCTGTAGAAAGAGAAAAATAATGTTATCCTGTCTTTGCTATAAAGGTTAAATTCCATTCAAAAGTATAAATGTAGCCCACACCGTAAATTAGTCTTATATGCTAATGGTTATACAGGGCTTTATAAAAACACATCCATATCTAGTTTTAAAAATAATTAAGGCGTATAATGTCGTCAACCTTAATACTTATTTCGAAAATAATTTACATTCAATAAAATCTCAACATCTATTTGAAATAGAATTTAAAAAACCACCTAGACTTCTAAAGTAATGCTATGGTACTGAATATAATGACAAGCGTTATTCTTAACCACGACCTAATATATAGCAAGTACGACGGGACGTTATAATAAGAAACTAAAAAGGATTTATAGTTTTTTGACTTCACCCCCCTAAGGTGTCAATTAGCATTAGCAGCAAAGTGTTTTCATAAAGTAGTTCTGTAAAAATATAGTAGTATCTACGCATCTATATCGAATCGCCAAACAAGCCAATATCTAGATTTAAGGCACTTACATTTTCAGAAATTTTATAAAGTTATTTGATACCTCAGTAACGCAAAAATTTAATAAAGGAGTGTAAATCCGTAAACAACAACAAAAATCCGGAATGTTGTAAGACATTCAACTTGTTGTATACTTGTATTCGTGGGGGCAAAGAACGTCCTTCTAAAGTTCTCAGAAATGTAAACTAGCATGTCAAGATTCGTCAAGTTTTATAAAACCATGTAGGAAGTTAAAAATTATAATTACAGAGTATACATATCAAGGTATCAAGAACCATTAAATTTGTTTATCGTACTGCGGAAAGTTTAGAATTAGTGTTGCGCAACACGAGTATTCCTTTTCTTCAAATAAAAAGTAGAAACGAAGAATACCACTGACACAATCTAGGAAGCCTTACTGCCCCACCGTGCTACCAAAAAAGTCTAATAGTAGAAGCAATATGCAAGTGGTTGAACTTCGATATTTACATAGAAGTCGCTTCCAACACAGCTACATATTTTACGAGCTATAAACTGGATATGCAGGTTCTTATAATGCACATATCTAGAAAAAAAAACGCTTCGGGCACGTTTGAAAGTGTAACGTCGCCGGTCTTCCATACTAGGCAGCCAATTCAAACACGCTGCTGAAATTGCAATCACCATCTTTATGCGTCTGGTTAATGTATAAGCGGCATTTTTAAAAATTATATACCAGAATAAAAATGTATAACTTTTCAAATCCTTTTTTTAAGAAAACGCGATCACTAAACAAAAGGTCAACCGACGTCGAACATTTGTAAATATTTACTCAATCTTTGCACGTGTCCATCAATTTAAAGTACCAACAAGGTTCGTCGTTTTGAAAGTGTACTTAATCAATGTTTTTCATTATAAGATTTCTTACTGGTGGGGAATGGATCATTTTCACGGAATATGCATCGACGTTTTGTTTCGCCGCCGCCCCGCCAACGGTTTGGTTAGCTAGTAGAATTATCGTGTTTGCTTAGTTGCTATGAGACAACCTGCCAAACTTAAACTATTATTCATTAAAAATAGTTCAAATTCCATAATGTTTAGTCCTTATTATGTAAGTAGATTATTTACCAGAGCTCTTCAAACGTACAATAAAATTGAAGGAAACAATATTTTTCTCTTCGTGTTGATACCAGAGTATAACCCGTATCTTGCAGTCACGCTACTGCCACACATAAATTAGTAAAGTATTAATAAGTACAAACAAGAACAAACGTTCATATAACAAGCACACTGAGTCAGATATGAATAACAGGAATAACACGAATGCGTGTTAATAAGTACAAACAAGTACAAGTCAGTTAAGGCAAAATACAATGTGAATTACAGGATTAGTACGAATGCATGTTAATAAGCACAAACATCTGCATAAACACATTGGGTCAGTTATGCAACATAAATAATCTTTTACAGCATTAACACGAGTGTGTGTTATTACGCACAAACAGACACAACCATTTATATAATAAACGCATTAAGTCCGATAATGCCAAATGCAAGATAAATAATCTATTTACGGGATTAACACGATTGAGTGTTAATAGCACAAGCAGGAAATAGACGTTGAGTCTACTTTCTAATATATATTGCTATGACAACGGCAGCACATTAGAGCGCCGCTAAAAGAGTGATAACAACGTCGCACGTTGGAGCGTCGCTTAATTAGTGCTGTGATAACGCCTCGCGTTAGGCGTCATTAAAAGAATGCTGTGACACATTTGTATATAGGAACGCCGCTAAAAGAGTGCTGTGACACAGGTACAAAAATGGAAAATTTGAAATTACTAACTTACCTTTTTTTCTAACCTTTCCTTGCTTGGCTAGCTCAACGGAAGGAATGGAATTTACAAATTGAAATTAAACAGCAATTTCATAAGCCATCTATACCTTCAAAAACAATTTTCTCTCATACAAAATCATATAGAACATTTACAGCGTAATTTTTTTTAAATATAAAATTACTCCTAACAAGTACCTATTTACTTAATTATTAAAATGTTCCTCGCCTAATCTTGGTTACAATTTACAGAAGTCAAATCTCTTCCCTTGCGAATAGTTTACCTGTCTTTTATTCCCACGCTTGTAAGGTTGTTTGGCTAAAAATCCTTGACAGATAGTCTATTAAAAAGTCAAAGTGTTTCAAACTCTGACCACAAACTTTCTGGTAAATAATCTTACAAAAAAAAAATTACATGATTATGACAGTCTACCTTAAATTCAAATGACAAATACGCAAATATCAGTTACAAACAAAAGAATCTAAAAGTAATATTTGCAAAATTCAATTCTCGTAATTAACGGTCGTAAACACCCTCTGCTTCTATTTTTAAATCCCAGTTCACAAGATTTTCCATATTATTTAAAATCTCCATTTAGGACATCAGTTTGCAAAAGTGCAACTTCGATTTAACTTATTAATTAGCTTTGAAATAGCTGTTTGTATCGAAGAATGTTCCATCTTCACTGCAAAATATTTTGACAACGACCCTAGGTGATAGATCGAAACGTAGAAAAAGACGATTTTAACAACCATGAGTGGTTTAATTCCCAAAGAAGATTAAGAAAAATACAAAACAACCAACAACAAACATACAGGGAGTATTTGCATTTAACAACTTCAATATTTTAAACTATTGAAACGTATAAATTTCATATGTAAACTCTGCATGTTATTTTGGCTTTATAATCAACGCTATATTTTACTAAGTTTAGAACCAAAATTATCAATCTTTACATATTGCTTGGTTGACGCGAAATTATGAATGACTCTTGAAATTTACATTGTCGATCGCGTAAATTGAAATGAATCGAATGAATACTTTTTAATAAACTTCCCGCTTTTAAATTCATTATTTCGACTACGTCACTCTTTCTAGATTTTACGGGATTCAATTCGACAGATTACTCACCTACATGACGCAAATTTCTGGGAATAATTTTGTTTATTACATCAAGTTATGAAAGTCGGTAAATACAGACGTGCCTGGTGTGCTCTGCATGAATTAGTACTGATTAATAATTTATTGTGTGATAACAAGTACGTTATAATGCCTGACAAGTGCGGTGAAAATAATTGTACAGCCGCTATAACAAGACATACTTCATCAATAACATGTAATTACTGCAAGATTACTCCTATCATATAAAGTGCACTTCGGCTCCAAGTGAATTAGCATTTCATAAATGTATCTGGTTTTTCTTGGTGTTGCAAAGTATGTCTGTCCGATTTATTGATTAGCACCAATAATGTACTCATAAATAAGAAGAATGCAATTCAATCGGACATTAAACAAATTAAATTTCAGCAAGTAGAGGACTTGAAGTTGCTAGAGTTCTGTAGTGATAAGGTGGATGAATTTAAATACGAACTTTCTGCTTTCAAAAATCTGTTACATACAGTGAAAGATATGCAAGCAAAGATTATCCAGTTGAATACTGATAATGAGCAACTACTTAATGAGTTAAATAATTTGCAACAATACACACGTTTAAACAATCTAGAGATCAATGGAATACCTGAGCAACCACAACAATACCTTATCAATGTTATTCAGAACTTAGGTACCACTGTAGGATGTAATAGGATGTAATATTGACATAAACCATCTGGATGCCGTACACCAGGTGCATTCATTTAATAACAAAACTCCCAAGGCCATTATCGTCAAATTTGTATCTCACTTAGATAAAAGTAAATTCTTGGGAGCTTTCCGTTCTCGTCGCAACATTACAACTTCCTATTTGAAACTTGATGAACCTACATCTGCAATCTATATCAATGAACACCTTTTAACGAAAAACAAACTTTTACATAAGAATGTACGTCAAGGTGCAAACCCCATAGTTATAAATATTGTTGGGTTCGTGACGGCAAGATTTTTATTCGGAAAAGTGATACTAAACGTATAAGGTTAATACAGAATGAAATTGACCTAAGTCAAAATTAACCGACTATTATAAACACGATTTCCTTCTGTCATCACCATTATTATTATTATGGATATCAACATGTATTATCAAAACGTCCGAGGTTTAAGGTCTATACTAAATGATCTTTTGATGCAGTCTTATGAAGTTGCGTGTGATGTAATTTTTTAACAGAAACGTGGTTGCAGCATAACACTAGTAATTCAGGGATTCTTAATTCTAATTATAATATTTATAGAAAAGACGGAACCTAAATGCTGGTGGTAAACGAGTTGGAGGCGAAGTTTTAATTGCAATTTCTGCGAACTATCAATCTTAACAAGTTGATACCTGATGCGGTGATGGTATATGTGAGGATTTGTGGGCATCAGTGTTGTTGGAAAATCACAAAAAGTTGCATCTATGTTGTGTTTATGTACCCCCATATGCTAGTCCTGAAAATATAATGTCCTACATAAATAAGCTTACTGAGATCATCATCATCATTTCATCATTTTGTTTTCGACCTTACTTAAGGTCGGTTTGACGCAACTCTAACTTGTTTTCTATTCTGTGCTAATCTAAAAAGTTTTACATACCCTTCACAACCTAAATTTCGAACAACTTGACTAATATAGCTTAGACTAGGTCTTCCAATACTCTTCTATCTTTTTCCTATCTACCTGGCTCTACATAGATATTAGCAACCTGATGGTTGTTAAAGAACTCAAACATGTTTCCATGATTCCCATTCATAAGGAAATAAAATATTACCTAGATATCCCCTCCAAAAAAGGAAAAGTGTTAAATTATATGTTATGGTAAGACTTAAGCAATGAATCGCTGTCAACATGCCAGACCGCTAACTAATCGTGAGTTATGTCATGATGATATTTAGTTAACTGATTTTTATTTTATTTTTTTTGTTTTGTTTCAAACTTACTTAAGGTCGGTTTGAGGCAGTTCTAAATTCTTTTCTATTCTGAGCTAGTCCATAAAGGTCTACATACCCTTCACAACCTAAATCTCTAATAATTTGACTAATATAGCTTCGTCTAGGTCTTCCTACTCTATTTTTATTTGATAGTCTATAATCTAAGTCTTTACTAAATAGTCCCTCATGTCTCAACTGGTGCCCTATCATTCTATCTCTCATGACCTTTAATTGTTTCCACATACAGGGTTCCTCACCTATCCTTCTATAAACTTCCTCATTTGTTACTCTATCTGTCCAACTAATCTTTAACATTCTCCTATAACACCAAGTTTCAAAAGCTTATACCTTTTTCTTATCTACATCTTTAATTGTCTAAGTCTCACTACCGTATAATAGAACGCTCCATACGTACGACTTTAAGAAACTTTTTCTATTATCTAAATTAATACTATTAGCTATTAGTAAGTCTTTCTTTTTTAAAAACATTTTTTTAGCTAGAGCTATTCTAGCTACTATATCCATCCCTTCTGCTACGTCCGTCCTTTGTAATTATACTACCTAAATAGTAAAATTCATCTACCTCCTCTAACTCGGTATTACCTATTTTTAATTTTGGTTTAGAACTAGGCCGTAACTCACTTGTCATTATCTTTGTCTTTCCTGAGTTAATTCTCATACTATAGTTAACTCTGTAGTATATCATCTAAAATATTTAATAACTCTCCTAATTCCTTTCTAGACTCTGCTATAATGGCTATATCATCTGCAAAACGTAACATGTCTATTTTCTGTCCCTGTACACTAATACCTATCTCTTTTTTCTCTCTAGCTAAGTTTAAAGCTTACTGAGGTCATTAATTACAATTCAGATGATCTATTTCTAATAATTGGTGACTATAACTTACCTAATTTAAAGTGGCGATTTTCCAATATCATTAATAGCTACGAACCTCATAATGTTACTAATGTCTTATCAGAAATTTTTGTAGATGGTTTTTTCTGTGTGAACTTTTCAATTCAATAAATAATAGAATTTTATATTTAGTAATGCCGACAATACAGCATATAGTTGTAGAAGCAAGTGCTAAACCTCTCGTATCAGAAGATCAACATCACAAATCTATTAAAATACTATTACAAATACCAGCGTTGGTAAGAAAAACCTAATTTCTTTTGAAAATCGTATTTTTTTTGCTGCTGATTATTTTAAAATTAATTTAGCACTACAATCCATTGAATGGGATAAAATCCTCGGTAACATGAATACGGAATTTGCTATTTCAACTTTATACAATTCTACTAATAACATAATCTCTCAGTACGTTCCAATGAAAACTAATTTATAAAAACAAATTTCCATGTTGGTTTCTGCTCCTACTATTAAAGTGATAGAGAAAAGGATAAATTTCGTAAGAAAGTGGAGGGTGTTGTATCATAGTGATATCGACTATTTGACATTCTCTTTATTAAGGAAACGCTTAAACAGTGTATTAAGAATGACTACAAAAGTCATCGTATTTTTATTGAAGGTCAAATAACAAAAAATATTAAACCATTTTGGGTATTTGTAAAAAGCAAAGCAAATCTCATTCCATTCCTCACACACTGACTTACAATAATGAAACTGCTTATGAGGATACTAAAATTTGTAATTTAGTTTGTAAATATTTTGAATCAGTTATGAACCTACAGATACTCCAACACATCCGTCGCTTTCATTTCACAGACATTTTTATTCTTCCATTCTAATTATTTCTATTACACGTATTCAAGTATTTAATGCGATTAACAACTTGGATATAAATAAAGAAGCGGGTCTTGATGGAATTTCTTCTGTATTTATAAAAAATTGCTGCGAGTCTATAGTTGACACTTGCTTATAATATTTAATATAAATCGATACGTGAAGGTGTTTTTCCACACTGCTGGAAAAAAACACGTATTGCTCCAGTGTTCAAATCCGGAGATAAATCTAAAGTTGATAACTGTACACCAATTTCCATATTACCCATAGTCAGTAAAGTGTTTGAGACAATTATTTATAATGAATTATGCTTTCTCGTTAAAAATCGAATAATTAACCAGCAGCACGATTTCTACAGCGGCAGATGAGTTGTCACAAATCTTATACCTTATGTTCACTACATTTCGGAATATCTAGATAACCGTGTGCAAGTTGACGTGGTGTATACCGATTTCGTAAAAGCTTTCAACAAAGATCATCTACCAACATTAATTATGAAACTTGAGACATTTTGCTTACATGGTTAACTTGCTGCGATGGCTTATTTCATAATATATCAAATAGGTCTCAAATTGTTTCCATTAGAAACTCATGTTCTAATCCTACAGAAGTAACATCAGGAGTGCCACAAGGCTCACACTTAGATCCTCTACTGTTTGTAATCTTTATCAATGACATCCTTCTGTTTTACATATTCACAATTTCAATTGCATGCCGACGAAATAACAATATATAAATCCATAGTTACTCGAATGATTCTCTGCTTCTGCAATGTGACCTGCACAAGTTGTTCAAATACTGTGAAATAAATAAATAATTTCAAAGTTTGAATAAATGTGTTCAGATCACTTTTAGTAGAAGCAGTAATAGTAGGTCATTTAATTATCATATTGGAAATCGTAAACTCACAGTTGTTGATGAAATGCGGGACTCGGGCGTAATAATAGATTCAAAATTATCTTTTGAGCAACATGTTAATATCATAACGTCTAAAGCGCTTCAAAATCTCGGTTTTATGTTTCGTATCACAATTAGTTTCAGAAATATTTCATCCTTTAAAACTTTATATTATACTTTAGTAAGAAGTCATCTTGAGTACGTACGCCTCTGAAGTTTGGAATCCATTTTATAAAAAGTAGGTTGATCGTATTGAAGATTGCTTGTCGAGGTGCAAGCCGAGACAAGCAACACGGAATCCGGAAATGTTGATTTTCTTACGTGGTATACGTACTATTTTTCCGCAAATCGTTAAAAAACAACAGAAATTAAAATACTAATTTTAAAAAACCTGATTTATTTTATTTATAAATAAATGGTGCTGTCAAATTCTTAGTAAAAATTTTTGCGTAACCATGGAAACGTTCCTATCAAAATATTGAATTGTCAAACTTGACACATTGAACTATGATTGCTGGTATTTTTGAAATTAACAATACAAATTCTATAATTGTACTAATTGTAAAATACTTGAAAATTCACACACACAACTTACTTCAGAATCAAATACATTCTGAAGTTAGTTGTTGGTTATATTTATATAATGTGTTAAGATTGTTTAAATAGAACTACCGTGAAAGAATGGTCTCAGTCATTTTGTAGTCCATATGTATACAAATTTTATTTCTGTACAGTACAGTAATGAATATTTCCTTATAGTGATTTGTCGACTAAACACGACTAAACACTTGGAAATATTCAACTTTTCTCTAAGAAATTGTATCAGAAATGTCAACATTTCTGAACGATTTGCGGAAAAAATTTATGAATAGGCTTAATTTTAAATTTAATAGATTCTATTATTTTCAATCTTAGTTATTTAATCTAGAGCAATACGGTTAGCATAGTCTTGTTCAGAGACGAATTTTGTCTGATGTATACTTTCTTTGCAAATTATTGAATAACTAAGTATCATTAACAACATAACAAACACTTAAAACTCGTGAAAACTTGATAATATTCTGAAAGCTCGATCGGATCGTTAAAAAATATAGCGAAAATCAATAATAGATCCGAATTCTTTAAGCAATCATTAAAACACTGTAAAATTCATTACATATCCGGCAATCTCGAACGGACCATTAACAAATATGGTAAACACGATTTATAAAATATCACTTAAGTTAGTTCTCCATAGGCTCATGTTCCCTACATTTTTTAGGGTATGATTTATTTAAATAAAAAAACATTAAATTGAAAACACGTGGACTGTATATTAATTAAAATGAATAAAATTAAATGCAACATTGCAATGTACATATACAGGGTGTTTTTTTAAATGGGAGGTCACCTGTATATGGAAGACCAATGTTAGGAGGAATCTGAAAATTTGTACTAGGGGGTTATCAAAGGTGCTCTATACGTCTAAAATAGTTTCGATACGTTAGCACTTCCAGTTATACCGGAAGTCGGCATTACTATTATTATTTTAAACGGAACATCCTGTATATGTATGCATTTTTGAATTCCTTGTCAAATTTTATGTGACCTTTTATAATACAACTATATCCCTATCCAATGCCGTTTTCGAGATATTTTGACTTTTAGTAGATTTTTGACATTTGCACGCAGTCACATAAATTGAAATAACTAGAAAGTGAACGAACTTCCAAAATTGTTTTTTTCCAATCACATTAAAAATACTTGATATTATTTCTACGTACAAAGAAAATCTGATTGCAATGTACAGGGTGCTAGAAAATTCATTTTATGATTTGACTAATAAAATGTCAAATATTCCGTTTTTTTTTAAATGGAACCTACCATATTTTGTTATATTAATAGATTCTATGGAAAGAAATACCTTGGGTATGTAATTACAATCATCCATTTATTGTAAGCCGTTTTTGAGTTATTTGCATTAAAAAAGAAAATGCACTAGTTCAGTAACATAATACATTTGCTACTATCAAACAGCTTTTATCAACTACATTAACAATGGAGTATTTGATTGTTGTTACAAAACGTCAAATGTAAATAATTCGAAGCAGGTTGCAATTCCGGTACTGTAGTTATTTATAAGGGCTAATCGAAACTTTACAAATCAAGATTATCTCGAAATGATAATTATTTATGGCGAATGTAAAAGATTTCTTCGAAGAACCGGCGATATTTTTCATCAAATATTTTGTTATATTAATCAATTCTATGGACTTAGAAAGCGGGAAATGCTTTTGCACATTTTAGTTGCCAAAAATGTCAGCGCAAGAACATTTTTTGAAAAATAATGTTTAAAAGCTACACAAACATGGAACAATGTATTTCATCTAACAATATTTTACCTAAAGAAAAATAAATAAAAACATAGGAGGTTGTTTATAAATTTTCTATTTGTCGGCCATTTTGATCCAAGCATTTTAAAATGCATTCTTTAAACTCTTCATTTGTTGCCTTTTGTATTTGCTCTGGAGTTAATGAATTTAGAGCATTTAATACTCGTCTTTTGCAATCTTCCTCAGTAGTAGGAGCGTGGGGGAAGACCGTATCTTTTACATACCCCCATAGAAAAAAATCCAAAGGAGTAAGATCGGGTGATCGGGGTGGCCATAAGTGAGGTTCGTTATTAGCTATAAATTGGTCTTCAAATAAGGCATGTAAGTATACTCGGTTACAACGTTTCCATTGTGCGCAGGAGCACGGCCGTCCTGGTAAAATATTTTGCGTACTTCATTAGGTGGGAGGTTGTTTAAATATGCTACAATTTCTCCACGCACAATTTCTAAATATCGTTCCCCTGGTAAAACACTACAAATACGATTCGCGAATCTCTAATAGCACAATAAACGTTGAAAGACCATCTTTCCTGAAAATTTGTTATGTATGCTTGGTGAGGATTTTCGTTGGACCAATGGTGTGAATTATGTCGGTTAAACACTCCGTTTTTCGTAAACTTTGCTTCGTCGCTCCAAATAATATTTTTCAAAAACTGTGCATCCTCTTGCATTCTAAGTAATACAAATTCGCAAAACAACATCATTCTTTCGAAATCGGTTTCCTTAAGGTGCTGAACAGGATAAAGTGACCAACTTATAACATTATTTGCCTTCAAAATATTGTATATGGAACTACGGCTCATTCCTACATCCTGCACAGCATTATTCAGTGAAGCTCTAGGACTTGCATGAAAATATGTCAATACATTAGTAACTCCAATTACTTCCTCCGTCACGGTGCTGGTCGTGTTCTTCCTTGTAATGAATGATCCACTATTCGCACAGTTTCCAATAATAGTTTTAAGAAGCCTAACATTTGACGTTGGCTTTTCAGGAAATTGTTGATGAAAGACATCGCAAGTTCTTTGAAGAATTCTGTTGCATTCGCCATAAATAATTATCAGTTCGAGATAATCTTGATTAGTAAAGTTACGATTAGCCATTACAAATAACTAGAGTACAGGAATTGCAACCTGCGTAGAATTATCTACATTTGACGTTTCGTAATAATAACCAATTATTCTTTTGTTAATGTATCGGACAAAAGCTACTTGATAGTAGCAAATGTTATTATGTTACTGAATTGGTGCATTTTCTCTTTTAATGCAAATAACTCAAAAACGGCAATACAATAAATTACATACCTAAGGCATTTTCTCTATAGAATCGATTAATATAACAAAATATGGTAGGTTCCATTTAAAAAAAACGGAATATTTGACATTTTATTAGTCAAATTATAAAATGAATTTTCTAGCGTCCTGTACATTACAATCAGATTTTCTTTGCACGTAGAAATAATATCAAGAATTATTAATGTGATTGGAAAAAATCCATTCTGTATGTTCGTTGAATTTCCAGATATTCCAATTTAAGTGACTACGCGCAAATGTCAAAAAGCTACTAAAAGTCAAAATATCTCGAAAACTGCATTAGATAGAGGTATGGTTGTGTTATAAAAGTTCACATAAAATTCGACAAGGAATTCGAAAATAACGATAGTAATACCGACTTCCGGTATAACCGGAAGTGCTAACGTATCGAAACTATTTTAGACGTGTAGGCACATTGGATAACCTCCTAGAGCAAATTTTTAGCTTCCTTCTAACATTGGTCTTTCATATACAGGTGACCTCCCACTTAAAAAAACCACCCTGTACATATACTTATGCATCGATAAAATAAATAGGGGTGGGCAATACGGGATTTTGCGTATCGAATATCAATACATATTCTATATCGATATGTATCGATATATCGAATATCGATACGTATCGATACGTATCGATGCGTATCGATATGTATCGATGCGTATCGATACGTATCGGTACGTATCGATACGTATCGATTCGTATCGATTCGTATCGATGCGTATCGATACGTATACATACGTATCGATACGTAGCGGTACGTATAGATATAAATAGTGATTTGTATCGGAACGTTTAGATGTGTAGATTATGTATACATATCGTAACGTAGCGATACGTATCGGTACGAATCGATACGCATCAATAATTTATCTACTCTTTCTTTGGGAATAAAATCACAAGATTGTTTTAAAATAATGTATTTACTGACAATTCGATCTTTCACTTAAGATTGTTTGTTATCAAAATAATTAAAGTTTCAAGTTAAATATTTGTGACATAAGTATATATATCCCGTAACGGGATTTTGCGTATCGAATATCGATACATATTTTATATCGAATATCGATACGTATCGATACATATCGATGCGTATCGATACGTATCGATGCGTATCGATACATATCGATACGTATCGATACATATCGAGTATCGATATATCGATATTTATTTTTCGCTGTATCGGGGGGGTTGATACAGGGGTCGTATCGATACGTATCGATATATCGATATGCCGACCCAGCCCTAAAAATAAATTTACTACAAAAGTGTAATATAAAGGCGATATGACCACAATCCGCCTCCTACCATAAGACACGTCCGAATCAAAGCATGATCAAACCGCGACTGACTGCTGCACCCTTCCGCTACCCCTTGTTTAATAAGAGTATGGTCGCTCGTTGCTACCACAGTTCTTCAAAGTACTATACTATATAGCTTTATTTACTCATGAATGATTATATAATATAAAAGAGTACACGTGAATTCATACAAGCCAATACCCGTGAGAATATAATAAACTCACCTTTGGAATTGAAGAAATGTGGTCTAACGATTCAATTCAAGTACGGTTGGTGACAATCATGATAGTATACTTTTGACATTTTTATTTTATTTTATCATTCAAAGGTAACTAGTTTATTATTAAAATTAACAACTAGAATGGTTTCTTACACAAGTATTCAAGTATCAAAATGGATTTAAAGCAGGAGGTATCTGTTCGTGTTGTTATCGAGGACTAAGCGATTTTATTATTATTATTATTATTATTATTAATCTGATTAAGTAATTTTTAAATAATACGCGAAGTTTGCCAAAAACGCCAACCTGTCAACTATTTTCTTCTTTATTTGTGCCTTTATAGACCTATCGCGGACGCTAAAAGCGAATTACGGTTTATTTTAAAAATTTTAATTATCTCGAACTTGCCAGTTTAAAGATGGGTCTTTATCATAGAGGATGTCCGTGCCTGGAATTATGACTTAACCTCCAACTGAAAAATGGTTTACTAGTTGGAAAAATGGGGCTTGTTGTTTGGGAATATTCTGGTAAAAGCTAGAACATAAATAAATCACTCTTCATTAGGAAAATCGGTTCTGATCGCATAATACAATGCAATAAAGCACAAACAATCCTCAGACACTTCTCAAAACAAAACCATACACTTTACAATTCTCAGGATATAATTATATTAGGTCTTACAAATATAACGGGCTTTCCGGTAAAGAAGGATGATTTGATATCATTTATGTTATGCTCCAAACTGTGATAAAACTATAGAAAACATGTATGCACACAAGATGCTTTAAAAACCTCAATAGTATGTTTCTATAATGGTAACAACATGATTGACGTGGATTTTATTTTTAATCAAACGGAATAGATAGACATGCTTGCTTGAACTTGATGGTTATTTGTCCAATAAAACTGAATTTACTACCTAATTTAATGAACGTCGCAAAAATTAAAAACACTGACATACCAAAATTGTCTAATTAAAATAAAATAATATCAGCAAGGTGCGATTACGACATACTAAACCTTGTGCATTCAAAAATTATTAAATAAAAATGCCTATATACAAAAAGTAAAATGATTTCAATTTTAGCGAATTTAAAATCTTATGAAGCCACCTAAATTTAAAGAAAAATTTCCTTAGAATCTTGACAATATCCAACAAAATGAAAGTAATACAATACCATTTCTTACTTTGGTATAAAAATAAATTGGAAAGGGTTCTTCGAACTTCTTAATTACTAGCGTTGATCGTTTTTGATATAAACCACACTTCCTACAATATCATATAAAGAACATGATATACGCTAGAAATTATCGCTTAAGACTTAATTACGTATTCTAAAATATAGGCTTTATATGTATCTCATTTGTTTGTTCTGTAAACACGAGTTTTCAACCAACTCTGACAATAGTGAAATAGAGTGTTTCCGTGCAGTAAAGTGTAGATAATCATATTTAATGATGGCCTTTGCGTTATAATCGTACAAAACCATACTGACCTTCATTAAAAGTCACAGAATGATTAATGTATAAAATGAATAGGTACTGTCTTACATGACCTTCATCATGAACTTGCATTAAACTAAGTATTCTTTACAGTCATTCACCATAGCACGTCTTCCAATTTAACATTTAATTATATTTCTCAACAGGTAATGCTTTATTTTTATTTTAAAGTGACTATATTGTGATGGATCAGAATTTCATGTGCATGTACGAATAACAAAGCTAAACCACAACAGATGTACAGTATATAATGGATTAGAATACGGATATGATTGATTGTTGAATATCATTGATATCTTCTAAAGAATATTTACAGAACAAAAGCGTGACCAAAAATAACACCTATAGAGATAAAACAATCTAAAACACCGTAAACGGGTTAAAAGAAGCATACACATATGTGTCAACTAATTGAGTGGAAATTAAAAGACACATCTATCTACTGTACAAAAATCTCCAAATATTGGAAAATTATCACGTTCATTTCTTAATAAATTCAACAGCACCAAACTCAATTGAACTAACTACCATTATCTAGCTTCTAGTATAGTTTACTTCTGTAAACAATAAAGTGCAATTATTTTTAAAATACAAGAACTAAAACGATGGTGCATATGAGTGTGTTTTCAATAATAATGTAGTAAATAGACTATCCAATTTTACATTCAAAAAGATCATATATCAAATTATGGATATAAGAAACCTTCGTAGGCACGTCTGTCACTCTACGAGTACCTAATTTCAAACTCATACATGGAATCGTTAAAAAAATGTAAAACTATTATGAATGTTTGCAAAAACTCTAACAAGAAAATAGTAGCATTATCGTTGTTACCCAAATACATTACCATTATAAATAAAAAATAGAATACCTAATAAATAAAGCACAGTAGCGGAAGGAAAAAAGTTCGCAAATACTGAATTATTTAAACAGAAACGGTTAAATACAAAAATGTAGAAGCTTCGTATTAAGATGTAGGTGAAAATAACCTGATTATTTAAAGAAAGAGGATATTTATTTAATGAATGTTCGGTCAGTAAGGCGTTGTTATAAGAGAATTTTCAGAAGTTACCATCGCAGACACGGAGTCCGAGGACAACTTTGACTTAAATTTAGATTTATAGCATCGTATCCAGTTTAGAAATGATAACAAGCTTGAAATCAGTAGGTTTATAGAAGAGGAAACTTATTTTGTATCACTGTTTTGTGTATAATCCTTATTTGAAGCTATTTAAGAGTAGTGTAAAAATAATAATTCACTTTACTAAAACCTTATTCTAATTAAGTAGTTACCTATGAAGCAAAGATCAAAGCGAGGAGTGCATTGTAAGAAACATACATCAGGCAGGAATTTAGGTACACAAATCAATTTTAACACACAGTAGAAACCGAAAATAAATTAAAATCTGAAATATATAGCACTTTTGACATACGAACACAAATAATATATGTTACAAATAGTCGGTTGATAATTAAACTGTACTTTTTCAAAGTATTTACTGTTAAAAGTTTTGTTCTGTTGCAATCCTAAAAGAAGGTACTCGAGGCATTGTTTCCCCATTTATAATTCAAATCTACCATTGAACCCCAGTAGGATTAGATTATTTTTTTCTTAGCTTAAAATGAAAGTAAGAACCCTGAGACTTGAACTTCAAGTTTAATATAAGAGCCTAAAAGCCGTGGTTAATAATAATAACTTTCAAATCGAGCTAGTCATTGAAAAATGGAAAATATAAAGTCCAGACAGGATCTGAACCTGTCTTCGGCTTTCGCGCACGCGCGTGCGTGCGTGTGTGAGCGAGCGTGCGTGTGTGCGATCTTTGTTATCAACTGAAAAGTTTGTTATTGGTGCGAATTACGTTACTTGTAACGAGTCTCATACTTGGACAATATAGCTGATTTTCTACAGATATTGTTTATAATCAGAATGGGAGGTTATATGTATGACAAGAGTAATCTTTAAAATATTTAATTTCTGTTACTTAATAAAAATTAGTGCAAGTGAAATATTATAATTGACAAAATGTTTTGCAGTTAGTTGATTTTAGCTGATTCTGAGAAATGGTAGTAGACGTGCATATTTTAAATTAGCTTAGGTAATAGGGATTATTTTAGGGTTTCAAATTCTGTTCAAATTTTATGCAACTTCAATTAAATTCTAATCAATCCAATTCTACTCCAATTAAATTTGTAGGAAATTAGTATTGGCGTTGTGCTAGGAAGGTCTAGTGTAATTTTATTCAAGAAACAATCACGTCGTAAAGGAAGTTTAGTAGTGTCATAAGAGAAGGAGATCCTTATTTAAGGAGCATTTACATTTCTAGTGATTGACGTATAAAAAGTATTAAGAACTAGCGAGTCAGGAATTATTTCAAGCGCGAGATATCAAACGCTAAAATAGTTTTTAATATGTGATTTTTTTGTATAAGAGACTTTAAGAAGATATTTAAACTCACATTTAATATTTAATAGATTTATTATGAGAAATAGTAACTTTAAGGTTTACTTAATTCAAAATTTCAAGATTTCACTTAGGAAATTTATTTAAATAACAAAGGGCAATTTACAGGTATCTTTGATAAAAGGTATATTTTGAAAGAGTAAGTACGATGGTGTGAGAGTATACTCTGATCCTGGAAGTTCAACGGAAGTTTATTCAAGGCGTAAGTTGAAGCTTTAGTTTTTATATTTCTTTGTGATTTATACTGCACAAATTTCATTTTTCTTCCCATTATTTGCACTTTAATATTTTGAGTAAAGGTTAATATACTAATGTATTCGAGCAGGAGTCTTTTAATATTCTAGTAACTGAAATAGTCGAGAAAGTGGATTCTTGAATTTAGATTTAATTACCTGTAGCTGTTGTGTGGGGAAGAGTGAGATTCAATACGACAGTAATATATAAATAATATATATATATATATATATATATATATATATATATATATTATAAGTAGTTTTTTACACAAGGTAAGTTGATAAATACTAACGTATTGCATTTAATAAGATGAAATAATAACTTAGACTTTTTTTATTTTTTAAGTAAAGCCCAAATGATCATTTCAAATCGAGCTAGTAATTGAAAGAAGGAAAATATAAGGTCTTGGACAGGATTTGAACCTGCATCTCCGTTTTGCCGGAACTGTGCGTTTACCAATTACGCTACCGAGACCGATGGCTATAATTGGGAAATTTACAAATCTAAATCGTGTACAGTAATATATATAAACCTAACTTTCAATTACGTATAGCATTTCTGTCAATCATATCTGACATTGTCAAGTTTTTAACTTATGTCAGATATAGACAAGAAGCAACGCTCAAAATCACGGCTATAAGCCAAGTATTAATATATAGATATTATAAGTAGTTTTTTACACAAGGTAAGTTGATAAATACTAACATATTGCATTTAATAAGATGAAATAATAACTTAAATTTTTTTTAAGTAAAGCCCAAATGATCATTTCAAATCGAGCTAGTAATTGAAAGAAGGAAAATATAAGGTCTTGGACAGGATTTGAACCTGCATCTCAGTTTTGCCGGAACCAATTATAGCCATCGGTCTCGGTAGCGTAATTGGTAAACGCACAGTTCCGGCAAAACTGAGATGCAGGTTCAAATCCTATCCAAGACCTTACATTTTCCTTCTTTCAATTACTAGCTCGATTTGAAATGATCATTTGGGCTTTACTTAAAAAAAAAGTCTAAGTTATTATTTCATCTTATTAAATATATATATATATATATATATATATATATATATATTGATGGAATAATAAGGTCACGAGAATTCATTGAGCACCAAATTCTGCGAGAAAAGTAATATTTCCCAATATTTAAGTTTTACCGTCTATAAACGCATAAGTGTATTTCCTCAGGAAGATAAAAGCATTCCCATGTAAAATGAAACGCTCTAAAGACACATACCGTTTAAGAAAAAAGCTCAATTTAGAAATTAGTGAAAATAGAACAGCTATAATTTTTATACTGGCAGCTCATTAAATTCGAAATCGCGGTGGATTGTAACATCATGCGGTGAGTCATATTCGAGATAATAATCAGCAGAAGCGAGACATAACGTATTGAGATTATTTTATTATATAAGGACGGAATTTAACGAGGAGCGGTCATTCATTCCTTCGGCATCGAACAAATAATTTATAATTCATTCTGTAACATAGAAATTTGAACATAAATTATGAGCTTAATTATTTTAAAGAGTACAACGAAAATTTATTTATCACTTCAATATGAATAACCTTGGTACACGGTTGCACGCTAATTTTAATCTATTAAAAATAAATGTACTTTACATACTGGTACTTTTACGTCTGAAAATGGAAATTTGAAATGGAACCAGGAATTTTTCAAATGCAGTTAATTCCAATGGAAACGATATTTTTATAGACGAAGACAGGTAGTCGTAAAGAAGAATTTAACCAGCCAAACCGCGAATACAAATTTTTTTCAAATCTAGAAACTCAATTGGTATATTATTAAGTCGACTAAGCTATAGTTCAAGCAATCTAAAATCCGATTTACGTCATAGATGTGATTAATAGGCATACTAACATAAACCAATATTTTTGTCCTTTTCTATCTTCAACAAATTTCACGCGTTAAGTTGGTCAAAAATTCAACCTTACCGACTACTCTAACAAATTAGTGTTCAATTAAAATAGAAATATTCAAATCTTTCGTGTCAAAATACGACGGGCGACATTTAAATTCCCATCCGTCTCAGTGGCGCATCGTTATGGGTTCCGCTTTACATGATTAAATCTGAGGTTCGTTGCTCAGCTAGGTCTGCTTTTTCATTTATATTGCATTCTTTTTAATTTTTCATTTTCTACTATACATAGGAGGAGCAAAACAAACTTTTTTATTGCCGATGCGGTCTGGAATATCTGAATTATCACTTACATTTGATAAGATGTATGTTGCACTTACTGAAAAAAGATTTTGCAACGCCTAAGTAAGTGTCTCTTTCTTTTAATTTTATCATTATACAATTTTTAACATAGTTTCTGTGTACACTTTAAGAACTGTCAAACGACGGACATTTACAATTTTGTTTGTCTATGTGGCACAAAACGTTATCGACGGAAACACCACAAATTTGGAATAATGCTGTAGTCCATTGTCACAAATTAGTTACTGAATGTTGGGGTAGAGAAGTAAAATATGATACTGTTGCACCTCTCGTTATTAACGTTGATGACTTCTTTAATAAACAACTTGTAATTTCTACTTTCTTGTGAAATAATATCAGAGTTTCAAACACGAGAACGTTTTATTAACTAATCATACCACTCTGAATAATTCCAATAAAAATCGATAATATTATGTAACCGCTAGTAGTAGTCACAACATTTTAATATTTTCATAGCAGGAACGGTGCTTCGGCATGACATCATAAACATTGATGATGCACATCGGATTTTAAATTACTTGAACAATAGAATAAGTTTTTATTTTACGTATTTGTCAATGGATAATTTAATACAGTAATTTTGGGGTCACAGCTCGAAGCGTTTTGACCCTTACAAAATTTTCTGTTCAGCGTCGTTGATCAACTACACTGTCACAGAGGTAATACAAGGATATGTAATTTATCCAGAGAATTTTGTACATATATTTTGTGACTACGCATTAAATATTTTGGGGTTCTCTAATTAATAACGAGGATTAAGTGAAGATTATATTAATGCGTAAGTACGAAGAAAAAAATATATATATATATTTTCTTTATCTATAAATTGCATTTATAAGTGTTATTTATATTTGTATATGTAGGAGATTATTTAGATAATGTGTGTAAAATATAGATGTTTTTGAATGTGATTGTTAAGTCAACATTGAACAATTTGGTATTGGTGACAATAAATACCATTAGTGCGGGTACCCTACAGTTTAGTGAAACATTTATGCCGGCAGTGCGAGTGCGTGAAGTGACACAGTCGTACTCGAACCGTTACAGAAGACAGTTGTATGAGAGCTTTTGGAAGCGACACCACACCAACCGTGCGTGTTCTTGGTTGGCCGCTAACCTTTTGTGTGTGACTTTTATTGCCCAGAGCGGCACAGGCTTTAAGGTATTTATATCCTTTATTAAGTAGTTTGTTGTAGTTGCTTTATTTATTACATAACCGCTACCCTGCCATCGGTATTGCTACAAAAAGCAATTGGTCCTTCCCTATAATTACCATATCTAGATCACCTTATCATCCCACAACATTTATTGGTCCATACGGTCCGAATTTAACTAGTCCTATGGTTTTATACGCATGTCCTAAACTGAATATTATTTTGCATTCCAGCGAGCGTGTTTTTAATCATTTACTTTAGCTTTAAATTTGTGTTAAACCCCATATTTAGCGGGTTAAAATGTGTAAATATTAGCTATATACTTTCGTTAAATTAAATTAAGCGATTTCGCCGTAATTAAACCAGCAAGCGGTTAATTACAAACAAATCCTTTAATATAAAATTTGCTAATTTGCATTAAAAGCCATTGCGCGTTTTTAGTATCACATACAACCCTTCAGTCGGTTTGCAGTAAAATATTGAATACATCTGCAAAGGGTAATAAAGTTGTAAAACTGCAATCTTTCTTGCAATATGTTAGCCACATGTTCCTGTGATCCTACATGTTAAAGGCCGCCCGTTGTAAACTGTAAATTTTATCTAAACGCTTTGTAAGAATTTGACAAACCGCTAGGTTTTCGACGTGTTTCTTACGACCCATTGCAGGCTAATAGTCATAAACGTGATTTATTGATTTATGCGCTATTTTACATTTTCGTGCCTTGAACAACCCATAATATTTAATATTCCTCAGCGCACAGCTGAGCGGTTACCGTTTACAGCATTTTATTGTAGGTCTTTCAGAATAACAGTGTCATTATGGCTCCGAAAAAAACACATTTGGCAGAACTCGAATTACTTAAAATACGGATTATCAAGATGTTAGAACTTGGCAACGCTATACAAAGTGATTCAAGTTTAAAAATGTTATTCCATATTCAAACAAGGGAGTAAATGACATTTAAACCAATTTTAATAGAGTTTTAATTGATGTCTTAGCTTCATGTAACGAGGCAGAATTATTAGCTTTCAGCGCTTTACGAAAAGAGGTAGGTACTGCTTATTATTGCATACTGCTGCATCTTGAAACGATGAAAGAAATGCGGGCACCGAAAATTACGGAAAGTGCTCCAAGCAGTACAAGATCAAAATTGTTACCGTTAAAGCTCCCACATTTTAATAATGAGGTAACTGAATTCTCATCTTTCATTGATTTATTTGACCGTCTGGTTTATAATAATGCGTCATTGACCAATTTTGAAAAATTAAACTACCTTATTAATTGCTGTAGCGGGGAGTCTTTGAAAATTATTAAATCTCTACCTGTTTCGGGGGATAATTTTATTATTTCATATAATGCCTTGCGTGAGCGATTTAGCAATCCGCGTTTATTAGCAACTTTGCATTGGAAGGCTATGAAAGACTTTCCACCTTTAAAATCAGAAGACCCTAAGAAACTTAGGGCACTTATTGATTGTTTTTCAGAGAACCTTGCTGTTCTAACTAACTTAAAATTTCCTACTGAACATTGAAACTTCATTCTGGTCGATTTTCTTTTAGAAAAACTCGATCCGTTTACTAGAAAACGCTTTGAACTCCAATCGGATCCGAAGCAAATACCTAATTTCGATGATTTGAGATATTTTTTAACTCAACAATGTACAGCGTTGGAAACCTTTTCTTCAACCGCACCTGTTGCTTATTCGACGACTGTTCATACAGCTCACGCATCAGTGCCTAAGAAATCCTCAGCGTTTCAGTTTAAACCAAGAGTTTCTTCTAACGTAGTTTCACTGGACACACCAATTAGCTCTAATGACTCAAAGAATTCATTTTCGCACCATTGTCCTTCTTGCAAGGGCAATCACTTAATTTACAGATGTCAATCGTTTCTAAAGAAAACTCCGACAGAACGTTTCGACATTGTCAAACGCTTACGCCTTTGTTTAAATTGCTTACGAACAGACCATGCGTCCATGCAATGCAAATCTTATAATTCTTGTCGAACTTGCGCCAAGCCGCATCATACCTTGCTACATTTTGAAGCGCAACCTGCTTCTAGCCGTTCAGCTGAACCGACCGCTACACCTATGCATAAAAATGCCAATAGGAAGCAGTCAGCCTCTCATATTCCGGCAAATGTTTTGTCTTCACAGACGAATTTAAATCCTGGGGTTACTGTCTTACTCTCCACTGCTGTTGTGGAAGTTCAAGATCGTTCTGGTAGATACAAACCGATCAGGGTACTCTTAGACTCTGGCTCCCAAGCTAGCTTTATTCGAGACGATTGCGTGAGCAAACTTTGGCTTCCACGCATACGTTCTCAAGTTCCGATTTATGGACTTGGGCAGACAACTTCAGCGGTCAATAGGGGTGCCGTCAGCTGCACCATTCGCTCTATTTTAGACTCTGAAAAATCTCTAGAAGTCACAACTTTTGTGCTCTCGTCAATATCTGGCAAATTACCTAGCGTTGAAGTTCCTAATAATTGGGAACACTTATGCGGCCTGCACTTTGCAGACCCGACCTGGAACTCTCCAGGAACTATTGACATGCTCCTTGGAGCAGATGTTTATCCGTTCATCATCAATGGCGGTGTTATACATGGCAAATTTCTTCAGCCTGCCGCCATAAATACAATTTTTGGTTGGACTATTATTGGTCCCACAAAAAGCTTGCAGTCTGATACTGTCCAAGCATTTTTTACTTCTGTAGAAGATCCTATTGACCAGACCCTAAGGCGGTTTTGGGAGATAGAAGAGTTGCCATCCAAGCCTTATACTTCTCCAGAAGAAGAAAAGGCAGATTTGATTTTTGAAAACACGTTTTCTCGTGACCCTAGCGGTCGTTTTATTGTTGCGTTACCGTTCAACGATACTTTACCCGTTTTTGATAATTGCTTTGAGATGGCTAAAAAAAGACTATTTTCGTTGGAGCGCAAATTGCATGCTCAACCGGAGCTACGCGCCCAATACAACAATTTCATGCAGGACTATCTTGATGCGGGTCATATGGCATTACTCGATTCTCCGCCCGTTGGGAACGATAATTATTTTTTACCCCATCACCCTGTGTTTAAAGAGGAAGGTCATATTTCTAAAATTCATGTGGTTTTTGACGCCTCTGCAAAGGCTAAAAACAACGTGTCACTTAATGACACTCAATTGGCTGGACCTAGTCTCCAAAACGACATTTCGTCAATCTTACTGAAATTTCGTACTCATCGTTTCGTTTTTACTTGTGATGTTCGCCAAATGTATCGACAAATTTTGGTTACCGAAGAACATCGTAAGTTTCAATTAATTGTTTGGCGGTTCTCCGCAGAAGAACCCATTCAGACTTATCAGCTTAATACAGTGACCTATGGTATTAAGTCATCGCCTTATCTAGCATTAAAAACCCTTCAGCAATTAGCCATTGACGAAGGCAAAAGGTTTCCGTTAGCCGCTGAGGCTATACGGTCAAATCTATATATTGACGATTTCGTCGCCGGTGGAGATTCTATACAATCGGCCCCAGAAATCAAAGATCAACTTATCCATCTTTTACATTCGGCTGGGTTTGAACTTCGAAAATGGAGTTCTAATTCAGCTTCTATTTTGGAAGGCATTCCGTCAGATTTTTGCCAATATACTTCTCTCGATTTCGATTCTGACGAATCAATAAAAATATTAGGTCTTCAATGGTCACCTACAGAAGATATTTTCTCATTTCGGGTTAAACCATTAAACCCAATATGTACAAAGCGCAACATACCTTCGCAAGTTGCCAGAATATATGATCCATTAGGGTTTTTAGCCCCACTAACACTTTTTGCAAAACGCCTAATCCAGCATCTGTGGATGTTAGGTTTAAATTGGGATGACATCCCACCAGCAGACATTTCGTCTCAATGGCAGCAGTATCAAGAAGAGTTGCCGTTATTATCGTCATTAAAGTTACTACGTTGTTTACCCCCTTCGGATCCTTTTACTTGTCATTTGCATGGGTTTTGCGATGCTAGCGAGGTAGGGTATGCAGCGGTAGTATATTTCCAGTTCATAAATCAAACTACTGGAGAAATAACTGTACAATTTGTAACCGCTAAAACAAAAGTAGCTCCAATTAAGCGCATTTCAATTACACGTTTGGAATTATGTGCCGCCGTTTTATTAACCGATTTACTTTCTTTTACCATTCGGTCTTATCAAGGCTTGATTGAAATCTCCGATGTTTCAGCGTGGAGTGATTCTACGGTCGCTCTCACTTGGATACGTTCTCCACCTTTTCGTTGGAAAACTTTTGTGGCAAACCGTGTTAGCCACATTCAAGAAATCATTGCACCTAGTCGATGGTTTTATATTAAATCTTCGCATAATCCGGCTGATCCTGCATCTCGGGGATTAATGCCAAGCGCGGTTATTTCATGTTCGCTATGGTGGGCGGGGCCTGAATGGCTTCACTACCCTAGTGACTCGTGGCCGCCTCAACCAACATTGTCAACCTCAATTGCTGAGGTAACTACGGAAAAGAAGATCCTAACATTTGTCGCTCAAACAGATCCAAACGTCATTGACATTTTACTAAGTCGCTTTTCATCGTTATATAAAATCCAAGGCATCGTGGCTTACATTTATAGATTTTCTAAACCCATGGCTCAAAGTCATACGGGTCCCTTAACAGACATTGCATTGCACAATGCTCTCATGATTATCCTTCGGCATGTACAAAATGTTACATTTTCAAAGGAAACAGCTTCGATCAAGGCAAACCGTAAATTACCTAAAAGCTTGCGAAAACTTTCTCCATTTGTTGATCCACAAAATATCTTAAGAGTAAGTGGGCGCTTGACACATTCTTCGCTTTCCTATTTCGAAAAGTTTCCTGCGTTATTGCCTCAGCGGCACCGATTAACCGAACTTATCATTCGGTCAACTCATGAAAGGTATTGCCATCCCGGTGTTAATACCACAGCGTATCTTATCCAACAGAATTTCTGGATCCTTTCTATTAAAAATTCAATCCGAAATTATTTATCATCATGTCATAGATGTTTTCGTACCAAACCGGTCCTGGTAACTCCTCCTATGGGAGACCTACCGGCAGCACGTATTACCCAGATCAAACCGTTCAGTATTGTTGGTGTTGATTTTGCTGGCCCTCTTTTTTAAAGGCTTGTCGCCTACGAGGCTCTAAAACTCTTAAGGCCTATATTTGCATTTTTGTTTGTTTTGCCACTAAGGCAGCGTTTCCTGCCGCTTTGCGACGATTTATAGCACGTCGAGGACGCTGTTCTCAAGTATTTAGTGATTGCGGTACTAATTTTGTAGGTGCCTATCGTCAGCTTACGAGTTATCTGCATAGTGCAGTAACCTCAGAAAAGATAAAGTAGTCGTTTAATCCACCTAGCGCCCCTCACTTCGGTGGCTTGTGGGAAAGCGGTGTTAAGTCGGTAAAGACACACCTAGCTCGCGTAATCGGCGAACAAAAACTTACCTTTGAGGAACTTTACACAGTTCTTACTCAAATTGAATCTGTTTTAAATTCAAGGCCACTCTGCGCTTTGAGTTCGGATCCAAATGACTTGCGTTGCTTAACACCAGGTCATTTCCTAACTATGGAGCCTCTTTCTGCACCACCAGATGAGGACCATTCAACCAACGTTTTATCATTAAAGAGCAGGTGGAAACTCCTGCAAAAACTCCATCAAGATTTTTGGGCTCGCTGGAGCCATGAGTACTTACACACTTTGAATCAGAAGGTTAAATGGCACTCTAAGGTAGGTGTCCGACAAGTTGAAAAGGACACTATTGTCCTCATCAAGGACGACCAGCTTTCTCCACTTCAATGGAAGTTTGGTCGTATTATTAATACCTTTCCCGGTGCGGACGGTATTATACGTGTCGCTGAGATCAAAACTGCACATGGCACATTAAAACGACCTTTGGTCAAACTAGCACCGCTACCGGTATTTTAATTTTGTTTTATGTTTAGATGTATATACACATTCCTTACATGTATGGTAGTATATTATTTTTAAATATTTGTTTATTTAAATACATATATTTTTTATTTTACATAGTTGGTAATATCGCTCGCTGTAGTGTACCACCCTATCTTTCGTTACCTGTTTTCCTAGCAAGGTCAAATCCCATGTGATTTCCTTCACCCAACCTACTTCCCTGCTTTTCAAAATTCTATGAATTTGGTGGGCGGTATGTTACGTCATCATTGAACAATTTGGTATTGGTGACAATAAATACCATTAGTGCGGGTACCCTACAGTTTAGTGAAACATTTATGCCGGCAGTCCGATTCACAGCATAATTAGCGGCTCCTAACGTTTAGGCATTACATGTGATTTTCCAATGCTCCACCCGAAGGTACTACATTGGCCAGGAAGCGAGTTTTTTTTACCTGGAAATTTTGCCGAATCCTTGCTGTTCCAAGCAAGGTAGGGATCTTTAACGTGCGTGACAACACTCACACACGGGACCTCCATTTTACCTCTCATCCGAACGAGGGTGTATTTTTGCGAAAAATGCTCGCCTAACATTTTTCAAGCGGACCGTGTCGGGATTCGAACCCGGGACCTAGGGCGTAGTAGTCACACACATACCACTACGCCACGGAGCCGCCTAACGTTTAGGCAGCCGATTCACAGCAATATAAATATATATATATATATATATATATATATATATATATATTTAGTGTTCAAATTGTTTGTACAGAGTTCGAAATCTAATTCGAAAATTAAAAGCGTAGGCAATTAATTTGTTTGTTTGTGGAGGACATTGTGTATGACGCCAATGCGAACATTGATAATGCGGGGCAGTTAATTCAACGTAATACTGATGCAGGGAACAAATGTGATGCTATGGAGTTAATGTTTATCAAACTATTCTACAAAATTAGTACAGAAAAGCATGTTGGAGGATTCAACGAAATGAAGGTCACTTTGACCACCTTTTGTAAGCAGTTAGACTTGTTGAGTTAACTACCTTAATTTATAAGTTCGTAAGTACACACATTTCTATAAGCATTTGTTGGTAGATTTTAATTGTTAAGAAATCATATTTTTGCATAAATATTATTCCACTCCCCTTTCTAAACATCAATTAAAGTAGGTGGTTCCACAAAGTTAATAATCTAATGCGTGGTTCACACCTTAATCGAGTACAGTGACCTGCTGATTAGAAAAAATAAAGTCTATTCCTCGAAAATACACTTTCTGTGGTGTACCGCATCTTTACTTTACACGTATTCGCACAGACATTTAAAAAAAAGTTTAAATTTGAAGTCGTTATTTTTTAAGAAATATTTTTTTAAGTGCAACATCAATTTACGTCCCTTAAGCGCCAGTTAACTATTTCTATGAAGTTGTGAATCACTCTGTATAGTATGAACTGAAAGTGCAAGCAGTATGTACACAAAACTTATATGATTATTGTATATCCTATAAGAGCTGACGTCAATTACTTTTAAATTATAAAACAACACATGTAATTTAGGATTAACCTCAATTTATGCTATTTTTAAAATGTCGGAAATAATTAAACAAAAGCAAAAATGCTGTAGAAACACTTAAACTGCCGACCATTAGGATATTTATTTAAAATACAGATCGTCATCATAGGTCCTGGGACTGGTTCGACGCGTACCGCCATCGTCTCTTATTCTGAGCAAATCTACACATTTCCCTGAAATTATTACAGCCTACATCCTTCACTATCTGTGTGCAATAGTCTAATCTAGGCCTATTTCTACATCTCTTTTTCTTTCCCTGCCTCTAATATATTTCGCACCATTCTCTCATATCTTGGTATGTATCCTATCATCCTACCTCTCACATTTTTTACTGTTTTTCACGTATTGCCCTACTATTTTTAGAATCTCTTTGTTCTTAACTTTATCCGTTCATGATATCTTTATCATACGTTTGTAGCCCCACATTTCAAAGGCTTCTATCCTTTTCCTGTCCACTTCTTCTACTGCCTACGTTTTACAACCTTCAGTGCTGTGCTCCACACACATGTTTTCAGCAATTTTTTCTTTGATTCTGGTTGTTGTATTTGGAGATAGCAGTTGCTGTTTCTTGTTAAATGCAGCACGGCGTTGTGCTAATCTTTGTTTTGTATCTTACGCACTTTTCCCATTTTCCGTTATTTGGCTTCATAGGTAGCAGAAATCCTTAACCTTCTGTAAATTCTCATTTCCTGTTTGTATTCTGGTTTTTGACTTGTTCATTCTCGTACTATATTTGTCTGGAGTACTGTTTATATTTTATTAAGAGCTGCTTCTAACTCTTTCTTGCTACATGCTAATACCACTAAATCATCTGCAAATCTAAGCATATAAATTTTACTCTGCACAATAATTCCAAATTTCTTTCTGCATTTGATAGTATTCTTTACCTTTTCGATACACAAGTTAAAAAGTAACGGGGATAGGACACATCCACGTCTACTTCTTTCCTAGTATTTACTTCTCTACGTTCATGCTCTAATTATATTACACCTATTTGCTCTTTGTACAAGCTAAGTACTATCTCTTTATCCCTATAACGCATTCCAATCTTTTTGAGTATTTTGAACATTTTTCCCAATGCTTTTTCCAGATATATAAACCCCATAGACATGATTCTCCTTTTTCAATTTTATTCGCCATTATCACCCTTAGAGCTAAAGTGACCTCTCGTGTTCGCCCGTTTTGCTTAAATCCAAATTGATCTTCTAGTATATCTTGAGCCTGTTTTTCATCCGTCTTTATACAATTCTAGTTAATATTTTTTAACATGTGTGTTGTCAAACATATTGTTCGAAAATCTATCCGCACCTCTCTTTGGTGTTATGATTGAAATCTTTGGGTATCTCACCTGTCTCAAACATATGGCCTACAAGTTGGAAGAGACGTTTTGTTACTATTTGTCCAGCGGCTTATAGAGTTTCTGTTTGCATCTTATATATACTCGGTGCCTTACCATTTTTCAGACTCTTTGATGCTAATTCAAACTCATATCTAAGTATAGAGAGCTTCCCAAGTCATCATTTTCAATGTCCGATTTCTGTTTTAATGCTTCATGTTGAGGTCCTGCAATAAATTCCTTATATATTTTTGCGCTCTAACCACTTTCTCTACATTTTCTATAATGTCTCCTCCCGCGCCCCATATATTTTTGCTACACTATAATATCCCTGAAATTCTTTTCAATTAGTTTGTATGGTTCGCCTCTTTGAAATTTTCATCAATACATTGTTCTTTAGTTTTCCTGCATTTGCGAATAATTTCACAGTTTATTGCTTTGTATCTCTGTTTTCCTGCTTCGTCTGGTCTGTTTTTGTATTTTTGCCTTTCTTCTTTTAAATTTAGAATATCCTGTATCACCCAGCGTTCTTATTTTCTTTTTGTTTATACGCAAGAATATTTTTGGCCATGATGTGTAAGCTGGATATAATGTAATTCCATTGAGCTTTCACTTTATTAGTATCAGAAATTTTCGTGATGTCTTTCAGCAATTCCTTTGACTATTTCTAGAATATTTTATGGATATCTTTATCTTTTGGTTTCTCAAAATCAAATTGCCATTTTCAATTCCTTTTTTAAAATTTTTAAATTTAAATGCGGCTGGCATAATTACTATGTTATAGTCGGTGTCTATATTTGCTTCTGCGTAGCTTCTACAGTCCTTTACTGGATACCTGAATCGATGTCGAACAAAAATGTAATCTATTTGATATCTCCCCATGTCTCCCGGCATTTTCCACGTGTATGTCTTCTACCATAATGTTGAAATAATGTGTTTGTGATGGTTAAATTGTTCTTGTACCAGTTTACTTCCTCTGTCGTTTCTCGTACCTAGACCAAAAAAGATACTACTGCTCCTTCCCTACCCTCACTTACCACTGCATTAAATCTCCTATAATCATTAAATTTTCATGTCCTTTTTGCGAATGTTAGTATTATATTTTCAATATCTTTATGGATCGCTTCTACCTCCTCCTCGCTGTGGCTAGAGGTGGGCATGTATACTTGTATTATTATTGTATTCACCGGTTTAGATTCTAATCTAACCATGACCCTTTCGTTCCTTTGTAAGTAGTTCTATCTTTTTCCGCATAACAATCTCCACATCCGATTTTCCGTCCTCTGATCCTGTATAAATTACCCTGAAGTCTCCGGGACAGAAAAGTCCCGCATCTGGCCATGAATTTCGCTAATCCCTACTATATCTAATGCTAACCTATTCGTTTCAATTTTTTAATTTTCTAACTTGCCTATTTGCCTACTTCATGCTGGGCATATAAGCTCGAATTTAGGTCATTATAAAGAATTTGGTGAAGATGACATTGAACAGGCAGTAGTAACGATTTCCATGAACGCATGGAGTTATTTTGTTTTTATGCTTTGCAGCAATATGGAGCTCAAAGTATTTCGAAATGATTCTGCTTTGGTTATGTTATAGACGAGTGTATGTATACCAAAAAGAATATTCGATTACAGGCATTTCACGGAAAGTTCAATCTTGTTCAAATAATGGCCTCTTCGGGTTTTATGGGAATGTGAATTTTAGTTGTCACCTTTCCCTACAATTTACAGAATGGGTGTTAGTTATTCGTGGAAATTTGTATCTCAAAATGATCTTCACATATGATTACTGATTTACCATTTTTGTCACCTCATGTGCTTTACAAATAACATCCAAAGAAGAAAAATCGCATATTTGATAAAAGTAAAAGCAGCGCGTTTAATTTAAATTGGAGAATGACTCTAATTTTTATATTTTAGAAGCTTAACTAAACGAAGTGAGACAATGTGGTTAATTTTTCATTCAATACTCTTGTATTACGCAATATCTCTTTACTGTCTGTTCAACTACTTAAAATGCTTATGCTGGCGTTACGATGTGACCACAAACCGCAATACCGCGACCAGCCAGCTAGAACTTATTTCCTTTGGTTTACTATTTAGAGAGTCAATGTTATTTTATAAGCGTGTAGAGTACATACCTACTGATTTTTGTATTCTATTGCAAATTGACAAAAGAGGTAAATGCTCACATATAGCTTGTATATTTTTACACTATTTTACACTAATTATAAGCTCTATCTATATCATACATACATATTTCCTAGTTTTTATATAGGATTGTTGGAAATGAAGTATTTTATACAGAAAATTAATAACTTTTTATTAAATAGAACATTTTATCCTACTATGCAGCTCTAATCAATATCGTCTTTTTGGTAGCTTAGTTTTAAAACAAGTCTCTAAAAGAGCAAATAAAGTAATTTAAATGCTGCTATGTTGCGTTTTAGTTAATTTTCTTTTCTTTTACAGGACGTTTAGAACAGAAGGACGTTGAAAATCCTTTCAACTTATCATCTGTATTTTACCGTTCTGAACGGACCTGCATCTTGAAGAAGTTCTAGAATACTAGAACAAGTAGAATACTTGCCTGTTCAGTGAGCTAAAGAGCCGAACTATAGGTTTAATCAAATTAGTGAGCTCTTTAGTGAGGAACCACGCTAAGACAGGTCCCCGAAAGAAGGCGGCAGCTCTTTCGGTACTTAGAGTGGCAGAGCCCATACGGGGCGGTATGGCATTCTAAGATACACTACTGCGATGTGGCAGGCAATTGGAAACCGCCACATTGCCTCCCAAGTACACAGCGTACCACAATCGTTTAAAAATGATGACATTCTATGGGGTAAAAGATTCCGGAGCTAAAATAGTTCCCCATTCAGATCTTCGGGAGGGGTCTACTTAGGAAGATGTGATCGGCAAGTTCGGTAAGAAGAAAAGAAGAATCGGGAGCAGCTTGCGAGTCGGGGTATAAAATGTTAGAAGCATTAAGCAAGAAGGTAGGTTAAAGGATTTGAAAATGAAATAGACAGGTTAACATTAGATACAGCAGGGATTAGTGAAGTTTGGTGATCAGAGGCAGGGGATTTTTGGAGAGAACTTTTGGGGTAATGCATGTAGGATCGGAGGAGGGAACTTTGGATGTGGGAATTTATGCGGAAAAGATAGGACATTATGTAGAAAACTACTTACAAGAAAACAAAAGAATATTCATGGTTAGATTAGAATGTAAACCGGTAAACTGTTATATTACAAGTTTACATGCCCACTTCTAGCTATAGTAACAGGGTACGAAAATTTAATTATTACGAGAGATTTTAATGCATTGGTAGGTGGCGGTAGGGAAAGAGCAAGAATGTAAACCGGTAAACTGTTATAATACAAGTTTACATGCCCACTTCTAGCTATAGTAACAGGGTACGAAAATTTAATTATTACGAGAGATTTTAATGCATTGGTAGGTGGCGGTAGGGAAAGAGCAATAGGAAGTTTATTTGGTTTAGGCACAAGAAACGACAGGGGAAAATAGACTGGTAGAATTTTGCGACAAAAATAAATTAACCATCTCAAACTCTAAAAGCCGCAGGGACAAACAGTAGTCTCTTTCAACGTATCACCATAGTCACTATGCGAAAAGAGCTGCGGATAGATGTATAAATTTTCAAACAATAAGTTTAGCAGCACACGTGTCAACAACACTAACCACAATTGTACAAAGACTGATGGAAGGACGGGTTGAAGGTATACTAGAAGAAGATCAATTTGGGCTAAGACAAAGTAGGAGAATACGGGAGCCCATTTTAGTTTCACTCGATAATAATGAAGAAGACAATATAAAAAGAAGAAAGCATGTATGTAGGATTTGTATATCTGGAAAAAGCATTCAACAATGTAAAATGGAAAAAAATGTTCAAAATACTCAAAAAGATATGAATGAGGCAAAAGGGATACACGGAGAGTATATAAGCTTACACAAAGAGCAAGCAGTAGAAATAGAATTAGAGCAGAAATGTAGAGAAGTAAATATTAGGAAAAGGATGAAACAGGGATGTGCGGAAAGATATTTTATGATACAAAGACAAACGATTGCTATCCTTAGATTTGCAGATGATATAGCGGTATAAGTATCTAGCAAGAAAGAGTTAGAAGCAGCTCTTAATGAAATGGAAGCAGTACCAAAAGAGAGGGGTCCGATTATAAAAATTAACATAAATAAAGCTAGAGTACTAGTATATAAAGGAGGGAAAATAAGTCAAAAGAATACATATAGAAAACGAGAATTTACAAGATGTTAATGATTTCTGTTACCTAGCAAACCAAATAGCGCAAGATGGAAAAACGCATTAGATATAAAACAAAAATTAGCACAAGGTCGTGCGGCACGTGACAAGAAAAACCAACTACTACGTTCGAAGACAACAAACATGGAAACTAGGAAAAGATTGCTGACAGCATATGTGTCGAGCACAACACTGTATTGCTGATAAATGTGACAGTAGGAGAAGCAGCCAGAAAAAAGATAAAGGCCTTTGAAATGTGGTGCTACAGACGCACGATGAAGATATCATGGAAATACAAAATTAAGAACAAAGACGTAATAGAAATTGTAACAGAAAAAAGAAATATGTGGAAAACAGTCAAAAAAATAGGAGAATTAGGACATGTTCTAAAGCATGAGGGAATAGTGCGAAATACATAAAATACAATGCATACACAGAAATACATAGAAAACAGTAAAAAATAGGAAAGATAAGATGATAGGACACATACTAAAGCACGAGGAAATAGTGCGTAATATATTAGAAGCAGAGAAAGTAGAGATTAGACTATTGCACACAGATAGAAATAAATGTAGGTTGTAGGAATTTCAGGAAATTGGGAAGGTTAGGTAAGAGTAAGGAACAATGGAGATACGCGTCCAACCAGTTCTAGGATTAAAAGTGTAATGACTATAATGATGAATGATATACTATCAGCACCAACCCAAAACTATTAATAGCCACAAAGAAACGAGTTCTATTATGGCAATAGCAGAAATGATAGTTGTCACCTAAATCAAGAGTATAGACAACCATTAGACATAAAAATACTCATGGAAACCATCTGATAGTCAACCAACCCTATGATCATTTATTCCAACATCCATAGCAAAAAGCTTTGCATCACTGGTGATTATTCAACCGAAATCGATTAAATCTTAAAAAACAACTGGGAAATTTTAAGGTTTAAGATTTCAAATTTTCCAAAATTTAGAGGACGAATCCAACGACATGTAGAAATGGAAAAACGCACTAACATTTTAATATTTAATAAACTGTGTTAGTAATTATTAGAATACTGAAATGTAGCAGTTCCTTACACTATCTGTTACGCATTGTTCAGATACATTAATGAATTTTGGCAAAGTAGTTACAGTGGACAATTAGAGTACCGGCGTAACGTTAGCAAACTTATTAATATTTTTAGAAGAATGAGCCCAGTAAAGCAACTTAAAAATTTCAGAATATGTAATAATGGCCCAGAAAATTGTTCATTTGAAATTAGAAGAACAAATGAGATGTAAAAGTTCGTCGAGAAAATAAAATGAGAGTAGCAAAAGATTTTTTTCAATCAAGAACAGGAACATACTGTTTGCGCTCTTCGCAGAACAATAAAGTGCAGCAAACAGATAGATTGTACTTAAAGCACTATTTGAAAATAGTACTGTGAATGCATGCTTATTCTAGAAATATTACTTGCTAATATCACAGAGTTCAAAAAGTCACAAAAATGCAGTCATGAAAGTTAGAACTAAAGAAAAACCACAAAGAACTGTTTTGCTTGGTAAACTCAATTCAGATACAACCTACAATACTTCATAAAGGTCATAAATAATTTTGCACATTTTGTGGCCTCTTTCATTTCAAATTTGAAGTTATCATTTCTGCTATATCGTCCATTAACTAACTAGAAAAAAGAAAATTCGAAAAATGCTTAAAAGTTGCAAGAAATTTATGCACGAGTATAAACCTTGGCGGAACTAAACGATTAGGAAGAAAACCTTAGATAAAAGCGGATATAGTAAGTTTAATAGATGAACGTAGAAAATTTAAAAACTAACGATTAGCTGAGAAGAATTATGTGCAAATAACTTCGAAATAAAATAAATAAGAAATGTGGGGCAAATAAGAAAGAACAGAGTGGTAGACGATGTTCGGAAGTTGAAAGGCAAATGATTATCGGTAAGGTAGACAAAGCACCTAGAAAGTAAACGAATATTGATCAACGTACAATGTATAATAACTTGAAAAAACAGCATAAAGAGAAAGTTAAACCAGGTGGACAAAATATATCGACGAAATTAGTTAAAGGTTGATGTACTACAAAAAGACGAAAACCTTGAAAAAGTTCGATTTTAAGATACGAATTTGAAAAAGCATTAAAAGATTTAAATATGGGTAAAGTAGTGCAAATAGATAACAAACCTGTCGAATTACTAAAACTTCAAGTAGAAATAGTACAAGACAGATTCTTCAGACTTGTTAGTAAAATACATAAAACTGGAGAAATACTATCAGACCCTATAGAAAATGCTTTTATAATAGTAGCAAAGAAAGCGAAAGCAGACACATGTAAAATTTATAGAATAATTACTTTAACGTCGCATGCGTTAAACACTTGAACTCGCATTCTTGATAGAAAAATGGAACGAACGATACAGGACGAGTTAGTAGAAGATCAATTTGGTTTTAGAAACAATAAGGGTACAAGAAAAATAACCCCATGTCTAAGATTACTGATAGGAGGGAAAATAAAAAGAATAAACGGATACATTTAGCCGTTGTATATTTAAAAAAGGATTTGAAAACGTCTAATTAAAGAATATGTTTGAGGTATTGCAAAAGATACGTTTAAAATATAAAGAGAGAAAATTGTAAATATCTACAAATAGTAATTACTACGGCAGATAATCAAAAAGAGGCAAATGTCAAAAAATGCGTTTCAATTTATACACAGAGCAAGTAATTACGGAAATTAAAGGCAACTGAAAACCGTGAAAAAGCGCAAGGCAAAAAATACCAATTCTAAAAGTTGAGGATGGCGTCTTACTTTTAGCCAAAAGCGCAATCGATCTAGATAACACACCAATTAATACGTACAAGTAGAACAGGGCAGATTTGCCAACGTTATTTGTTTGTTGGAATGCAAATTACAAAAGATGGAAGAAGTAAAAGTAATATAAAGTGTACAATTGCGCTAGCAAAAAAGCATTCTTCTACAAATACAATTTGCTCACACCAAGCATTAATTTCAATATAAAGAAAGAACTTTTGTATGGAGTATAGAACTGTATGATTATGATGTGAAACATGGCGTATGAAGCAAATAGGCGGAGAGCGATTGAAGCGTTCAAAAATACGGACTGTAACAGCAAACACTGCAGCAGTTAAACACTGCTGATTTGTGTTTAAACCAGGAATCTGCTATTTATTTCGTTGTGCGCATAAATAAAATGTTGTAACTGGAGTGTAAGCAAAGTTGGGTTGAACGCAAAAATTCACGCCATTACTAACTCTATCCAAGACAAACAACGAATTTATAACAACAATTTTTCAGGAACACGTAATAAGTTGGGGTAGATATTGTGAGGCTGGTCCCCTCTCAGCAGACAGCGAACAGTCGTGGCTATACAAATTTAGAAGTTAAAAGCGGCATCTGGAAATTATTAGCGGAAACCATGGAAAATTTGCGAAAGTAAGAAACATTACTAAAATTTTATTTTTAAATGCTTGTATCGGTAGCAACATGGTTAATACTTGCTCGAAGCACTAAATGGTAATCCCTTTTTAATTTTTTAAATGCACGAACAACTATTCGAAATGATTAAACGACACTACAATGAGACTTACCTCTGGATCACCTAGTCCCTAGTGGGTTCTTTTTTGTCGCTACAGGAGCTATCAAAATGTACGTACTTTGATAATACCGTAAAAATTAATACAGCATCTTGTTAGGTGAAGGTTGTTAAATAAAACAACTGAGTAACCACCAACAAGCTCATTCATGCTATATAAAAACAGTTTTAGAAGTTCGACATCCTAACGAATAGCTAGTATTTACAGTCAGTGCGTAGTACGGCACGTCATTAAAAATAAAATCATCATCATTAGGTCTTCAGTCCTGAAAATGGTAAGACGCGTACCCTCATTGTTTCCTATTCTGAAGTAACCTACACATTTCCCTGAAATTTGCAGTCTGCATCTATCACTATCTGATCTAGACCTACATCTAGCTCCTTTTTCCTAACTCTGCTTGTAAAAAATAATAATAAAAAATAACTTGACAGCTAAAAGTTAAGAATCGCTTATCTACACCTTGAGTTCAAAGTATGCTAACAGCATTACAGCCAATTAAAAAATTGCTTGTTAAATATCTTAGACAAACCAATTTAAATGCACTCGATACGAACCCGTTATATTAAAGTAATGGTGATGGATAAATACGTAGTTGGCATAAGTAGCCTTGACACCTGTTGACCCCATATGTCGAATGTTGCAGTACTCAAAATTTTTTAGAGTAAAACTTTTAAAATGCTAAACTAAAAAAAATTCTTATAACTATCTACTTACAAAACAATATTTCTAGATGGTATTTCGTACTAAATGCATCACTCTCCTTCAAAGACTAAGTACCAATACCAGTCCAGATTATCAGGAGGCTCAAACCATTTAGTGATTAGAATTCCGACCCTGCGGTAATTACATGGCGCTTTCATTTTTTTTTTAAATTGAATGTTTCTATTGAGAAACAAGTTTCTTTGCACGAATATATTGGTATACTTAACGCACATTTTTATTTTTCTATCTACTACAAGAACATATAAAATGAAAAAAAAAATTCCCTCTTATAGCTGCACATTTATCAAGAAATAGTTTAATAGAACGGTATAAAGTCTTAGGAGAAAATCCTAAACTAGATTTAAGCAAGCATGTTGGTATTGCATAGTCCATAAACAAGTAAAAATTGTATTAAATATAGCTAAAATACAAATAATAATTTCAAGATTTGGCGGAAAGTGTACAAGAAACAAGAACAATATTCGAAAGAAACATAAATAGGTGTAAAAAACGAAAATCATGTCAAAAAAAGACAAATTTGTGATCAAGATAAGATGTGATGCAAAAAGAATGCAACGAGACTTGAAAACTACAACATTATGAGATAGTGTAACAATGTAGATAACGTCGGAGAAATTGATGTGAAAATACCATAAAACCGTAAAAATATGTAAAATAATGTGTCGATTGTGCATAAATTGAATGAATACCAAGCTGTGAATCTATCCGACCAACTGGTATTTAAATAGAAATTTATCTATAGATCGATGGCTGCATCGAGATATTTATAGAAAGGATCAAACGTATAAAAGAATGAAAACTAATAGCCGACCTTTGTAAACACATACAATAAAAAAGTCTGAATCACCGGAAGCCGCGATCAGAGCAAAAAAATATTTAAATTTGTTTTGGCCTGACATAACCTAAAGATTATGTATAAATAAACAGAGCTAATTATAAGGAAAAACCCTGTTCCTGTTAAACTAGCGTATCCGTATATTTTTAAGAGTAAATTAAATATTTGATTTCATCGCCCCCATTCTAAACCTGTTCAAATCGTGACTCATCAAAAAAATTTAAAGTCTCTAGATCAACCTACGGTATAAGAGTACAAACTGCAACTAGGACTCCGTCTAAGAGTAACTGAAAAAGCTTGGACAGTGCTGGCATCAAATACTATAGCATTTTCAGAGAAACTGTTATTGAGAGTAAATCTTTAATAGTCATTGACTTTTACCAATGTCTAGGGTATTTTATGGATATATATATATATATATATATATATATATATATATATATATATATGACTGATTTAGAGATGTACTAAAAGGAGATCTAAAATGAATGTTGTTGAACCCAAACAGCAACAAAAACATAAGCAAACCTTTAAAACGTCCAGTACTGTGACAGACTGTGTGAACCGATGGAGAAACGCAAACGGAAAATTTCAAACGTACTTGTAGCAAAAGGTTGGAGTCGTGTAACAAGATTAACTTCTAAAATTTGGGTACAAAACATAACTAAGGAACATTTTATTGAGTTCTTTATCATAATCATGTAATAAGAGATTTAAAAAAAGTGAAAAATTAACATTTCAGATACGTTCATCGTTTTCAATGTAACAAAAATCCGAGAATGTTTCTTTTTGATTCAGCTCACCGCTGATAATGATCTTCCTCTTCAAAACGCTCATGTCCTTTTTTTCTTAGGTAATGGCCGACCACCATCCAGTGACCTGCAGAAGGTATGATGCTTTACGTTTCAATAAAAAAAATGCGCAATCTCCCAAATCTCCCAAATTTCAAAACTTTCATAGAAATCTTAAAACATAAAATTAAGAAAACGAATACCACATACAAGAAAAATCCAAGCTTTCAAAACCCACACTTCTACGTCACAACACACACAACACACATACCGATAAGATGTAGAGACAATACTTACACACTTTACACACTAAACCTTGCTTCTAACAACAGGGGCTGGACTTGTTTATTGGTTTATAATTTTTGCTTTTCGAGATGCGTTTTTGTACTATGTGGTTTAGAAAAAATGTTTAGAGTAAAAAGATTATAAGTGCATTTTCTTGCAAAAAAAAATATACCGCACTAAGCACACTTGGGAACATAAATTCAAATACTTTTTAATTAATTAAAACATTTTCCTCGCTTCTTTATAGTTGCATAGCTTTTAACTTGAATAATGTAAATGTCACTTCACCCTTATCTTCTACGCCTCGCAATTCAAAAACTGAAACACAATATTTTTAGCAACTGAAGTTAAATATTTTCGGTGTTATTTTAAGAATTCTAATAAATTAGTTTTCAAGATCAATACAGTCGCTACAAATAATTTCCAATACTATGATAATAATCTTCACTCCAATAGAGCGGAAAAGGACAATCACTGGGTTAAATCTTACAGAAATCATTCAGGTTATATTAACAACGAACTCGATTAAAGGAACAATGAACAAAAGCAATCTCATATCAAGCGGAAATATCAAAAATAACATTATAAGAACTGTAGAAATGTAACACCTCGTTATTCCCTCAAATTGAATAAAATAATGGCTTTTACAATGGCCGCTGTCAACACTCAAAAGCACGTGGCTCATCGAACTGAACACAAAACGACTGTAACGAACTCGGTAATTGAAGGTCATGAAGATACATTCAGCTTCATGTTTATACCCTCTATATTAAAATGGCAATACCTAGTAACGCAATTTTCTTTGATGTGTATAGACTTGCTTGGCAAATTCGATTTTTGAAAGATTTTCTGCTCGTAAGTCATTGATTAATATGCCACATATAAATCAAACCGCATTTCTCAAATATAATAAAAATTGAGGCAACCCGAGGCGGCAATAAAAGTGAATCCTTACATAGGTCGCTTGTTGGTCTCAATTATTTCTGGATTGAATGTTTGAAGTTTAAATTTGGAGAAAGCTTTTAACAGCTACATTTTTCACCTACAAAAGACATTTATTTGAAATTTCTCTTTCTGGCACATATTTAAAGGAATTTTATAATTGGAATAAACAAGTTCAATGCTACTACGTAAAATATTTTTAAGAACATTTGAGAAATATTCGGAAAATCTAAAATATGTAAATTACTACATATATTGATAAACAGGCCACCAGATTCAAGACTAATACCGACATGCAGTTAAGAAATCAGAGAAAATACCTATTATACTGTGTAGTTTTCCTAATTAGTTTCCGTACGACCATTGAAACTAAAACTGGACGTTTCTAAAGTTCTCTAGGTATATGTTTAATAACAAAAGCCTACAATTATAACTGTAACAGAAACACTAAAATTAAATAAGGACGAAGATAATGGGACAGTGTGGTTTTGTTTGATGCTTGAACCGCATAGCGAAAATATTAATCTTATTAATACATTTTACTAAACCTTCCTCAACAGCAATATCCTCATAATAACGCGGTAGAATGGCGTTTATCAAGCAATTTCTTCGTATCATTTATTTTCAATTTATCGTCTACCCCAAGCACGGCTTACAGCCGATAAACCATTCTATTTAAAACCAATTTTCATAGAAATAATATTATTTGTTTAAAAAAACGAGGTAATTTTAAAATTTAGAAAAAAAAAGGAAAATGGAATACGTTAACTTAGAATCACAAGGACGCAAAACTAGAACAAAATATAACAGAATAAAAGCTATAAATACACTGAACAACAAATTTTATTTTTTTTGTTTCGTACAGTGCGATAGGTGTTTCTTATCCATTTTTCTGCCTGATTACGAATCCGTTAACAAGATTTTTCTATGACCCTCTAGTCAAAAGCTGTCTATATTTTTATACTGCAACGTTTTTATTGTGAATGTTTACATTTGTTATAATACAAATTACGCATACTACATCACTACCGGATCTCAATTTTTTTTACATGTAATTTTCATTTGTATTGTACCTGTGGAGCATTCCTGATTAGGTTCCAAGAATAATCTGCGAGCACTGTTGGTATCAGTTTTCACGATGTCTTGGTGAAACCTTTTACCATATTCGTCGCTCACACTAGACCTGCATGGGAGAATTCCAAATGCGAGTGGAGAAAATAAATATTCAAAGACAATTATTGTAGAAATTAAAAGATTCGCCATTTCTTTCTTTATATTTTCCAAGAAATTGAAACAACTTTTTTAAATGAAACCCATGAAGCAGCCTTAATCTCGGTCAGTTTTGAATCGAATTTTATGATGTAACGAATTTGAGACCCCAATTATTTCTTCTTTTATTTTTGCCTCAGTTAGTCTGGGGATCTTCGCTCTCTGGAATAATGCACCATCTTTATTTAAAACTTTGACAAAGTTTTTCATAGGCCTTGGTTTTATGTATAGAGGTCGTAGCAAAACTTTCGTTGTATCTTATATTTTCCAAGAAATTGAAACACCTCTTTAAATGAAACCCATGCAGCAGCCTTAATCTCGGTCAGTTTTGAATCGAATTTTATGATGCACCGAATTTGAGACCCAAATTATTTCTTCTTTTATTTTTGCCTCACTTAGTCTGAGGACCTTCGCTCTCTGGAATAATTCACCATCTTTATTTAAAGCTTTGACAAAGTTTTTCATCGGTCCTAGATTTATGTATAGAGGTCGTAGCAAAACTTTCGTTGATACAACGAGAAGATGATTTGTACCATATTTCTCCAGCAACGTTTTCTAGCGTTTTAAAGTCTTTTATAAAGCAGTATGTATCCTTTGCTCTGCTGTTCCATTCGCACAGAAAACGGCTATACTTGGAGTAACCCAAATGCATTCCTAACAAAAGTGCTATGATTAAACCACCACAATGCTCCACCCAAGTTATGTATACTTAATTAATTTTCCTTCGTATGGACTGCACGGGCAATAGGTACAGAGAGTAACGAATTTCCATTGTGGAGAACTTCCTACAAGCTTAGAGTAGATAAATCACTAAATAGTTTCCATTCCTTAATTTTTGTATTTACATCATTATGCATCCATTAGTCGAAGAATATCTACACAGTGCACCGACTGATCACACGATGTAAGAAAATGTAGAAAATCTTGTTCACGTCTGATATGTGGAAATATCCGTGCCGTCCTGTAATAGATCAAAAATTGTAACCTGAATCGCAACAGTTCGGCTTGAGCTTTTGACAAATTTATACTCCGTACTAAGTCGTTAAACCCATGTTGTGAAAGTAAATGTAGAGTACCTACATTAAATGATTAGAAATTAGGATCCGTGTCTTCTCCCAGGTTTAACAATATTATCTTCAGCGGCATTCATATCATCGTAATGTGTATATGATTTTGTACGCTTAGGGAAAGGTAAATTCTGGCTGTACACAAGTGGTCTGAGAACTGATTGCAGGTTTGGGTACTGAATAATATGCGTAGACTTCAGTGAAATTCCAGATATATTCGTCAAGCAGAAATAGCAATATGTAACATGCTCTTTAGGTCATCTCCACACCATAGGTATTGTAAAAGGCATCGACTTATTGATGATGTTGTCATCCTCTTAAACTCACAGCACACGTTGCGTAAATGATATACGGCGTCCAAGGTTTATCCTGATCGTCTAATTTGCATCCAAAATAAAGCTCATAAGCTTTTTTGATTTTTGTAGTTATTGTATTTTTGTGAGATTTAATCGTAAACCTACCACATACGTAACAAAACGTATCGTTTGATTTACAAACTTTCGCGACATTTTATAATGTTTATCAGCAACATATACTGTACAGTAAAATATTATTTCTTTATTGACATTTTACATCTATTTATAGACACGTTTAAGATATCAACTGCTACTCATTCTGTCCATAGCGCTTACATATTTTAAGCCAGTCTTTTCAGCGATTTCTAGAACCTTCGCCAAACAATATAACGGTGTGTAGATTTCAACGATGAGTCTTATTTACATTTTACATCTAGGTATAGACGCGTTTAGGATATCAACAGTTGCTCCACGGCGTTTCTACAGCTTAATCTGACCTTTCTAGCGATTTCTAGAACCTTTCGCCAGGCATTATAACGCTGTTTACATTCCAATGATAAATCACCCACCGGATTACGTTCGTTACAATATGTTATACAATGTTTCTACAGCTTAATCTGGCCTTTCTAGCGATTTCTAGAACCTTTCGCCAGGCATAATAACGCTGTTTACATTCCAATGATAAATCACCCACCGGATTACGTTCGTTACAATATGTTATACAATGTAAATCATCTTTAACAAATATCTTAATGCCCGAAGGTGATACGAAAATGCAGATTCGGTTTCAGCGACCAAAAATACATAAACGATACCCATCAGACATCAGGGAATAAAAAACGTGTTAGTCTGCGATATTAAAACTGGAAGTCAATGCCACAAACTAGGTTCCGCAATTCAGAAAAACATTAGGATAGATACATGATGAAGTCAAACCCCAAAACTGAAATAGAACTATCGTAGAACGAAATGTTTTGGACCATAAAGAAAAATTTATAAATACTGATTAAGCAGAAGCTATTACAAATGGAAGATCAATAATTAAAAATTAGATAAATATATAAAATCAAAACAAAGTGCGATACAAAAATATAATTCCGATGCATTTGTTGAAACGCACAAGAACAAACAGTAACAAGAAATTAAAAAGTTCAGTAGCCCTTACAATTTTTTTTTAATTAGTGATACAAATACGTTTTCAGTTTTATTTTAATGAAACGAGGTTCAAAACTAAATTGTGGAAAAACAGGGCTACAGTAAAGAACATTAAAATATTTAAGGGTCCTAACAATTCAATGAACATCAACTTGTTTTCTATACTAGCCCAGGATCTGTCATACATTTAATGTTCAGTTTATTTTTTATACGTGCAACATAAATCGTTCCGAGCCTGATAGTATCTATTTTATATTTGTTTCAGTTTTTTTTTAAAGTTTATCTTCTTTCTATGCAAGATTCTACCAAGCCTATTCTAGATTATTGACCGTTGCGAGTTGATAAAAGTGTACGGTCTTAAAATATCAACAACTAGTCAACTTCTCAATGAACTGTATTCGGTTTGTAAAAAGAAAATACCGAACACGTGAACAGGAATGAAATTGAGCAATAAGCTCAATCTAGCAGATTATGAAATATTAAATTCTGTGGATTGGACATTCACAATCAGACAGGATAAATTAGCCGACATCTCTTTTTGATATATCGATGACAACACAAAATAGATGTCCCATATGTTTTTTCTTACCTCGAATACTCATCGTTCCCGAGGAAGCTCAGATTTTGTAGTTATTAAAAATTCGAAACTAAATGAGTTCAAACGCCAAATATGAAAGGGTTACGAGAAAATACTTAAGGACAACTTTATTCGGCCTGTTAGTATGAATCGGAGAAAATTCAATGGACACGATATCATTTTTTTAACACTAAACCTTAACTTATGTGCGATTATTTTTACGGTACAGGTAATGCGTCTCACCATAGACTATATTACACTCCGGATTGTCAAGTTTACCTACTTGTGAAATCTTCAAACAACTAGTTAACGAAACAGGCCTGTCCATAAAAGAACACGTATGCGTTGAACATAAAACGTCAAACTGTGAGAACACAAGTATTCTATCGTATACTGGTAAGTGCGAAAAGTGCGAAATTTCTGTTCAAAAAAAAACTTCCCACTGTATATAAAATAAAAATATGTTGTCAGATGTAATATAACAAGACCTTGATAAATAGTCGACTATTTTTATTGTGGCTTAATTTCGAGTGTTTTTTTGTTTCAATTTGTCGAGACATAATTTTGTCATTAATAATCTGATTAAAGCCCGAGAGCTTTAGCTCGAGGACTTTAATCTTTGATTATTAATGACAAAATTATGTCGAGATAAATTGTAAAAAACACGAGAAATTTAGCCACAATAAAAATAATCGCTGATTTATCAAGGTCGCGTTATATTTAGGAAGATTATTTCTTGAGTCGAGAACAATGTACAAAATTTGGATCTAAACATTCTAAAAATGTAATTCGGAACACAAAATACAATTTATTTTTAATAATATTTAACTTGACCTTTACTAATTTTGGCGTAACAACAATAATTATACACTACTTGAAATTAAACACACAATTTTTATATGTAACGTTGCCTGTGTGAACAATTTGGGACATCTGATCAGCTTTTGAAGATGTAGCAACTGTATATATACTGAATTAGAACAGTCATTTTGTCCCATTAATTTACTAATATTTTGGTGATGTTGCTCATTCATCTGAAGGTAGGGCTGTATGGATGATGAATTAGCACGTCCCGTTATTTGAATTAGTTGTTGTTCCGGTATCCCGGATTTTGCAAATTGAGAAAGAAACAGCGGTGGATCTACAAGAGTGATTTGTAATTTTTAAGCGTTTTGTATCTAAACTAATAGACTCTGCTGCCAATTTAGTCCACTTCGAGATTTCATTTTTACGACTGGTGAATTTTTGAACCACAGAGATTTGCCCCTTTTCCAAAATGGGTTTGGTGTCAAAAATAACCGTTGAGTAAAATTGGGACCTCTTTTTTCCAGAAATTTTTTAAATAATCTTACAGGACATATTTGAGTATTTTTTTAATTCCTACTTGGCAAGTTTTTGTAAAAATTGGATTGTATTCTAGTCTACCCGATTCTGTCCCTTCAGTTTGGATGTCAAATTTAAAATGTTGAACCAAACAAGATACACCTTCTCCTCCGCGCCATGCCAATTCTACTGACACTATAAAATAAAATTTCTTCTGGAGGCCCTCAGGAGTTTCTTCATCACAGCTGTCGTATATACATTTTCAATATTCAAAGCAGTAGAACTTTGTTTCCTCTTCTCTGGGCATTTTTGCAACTCGCGTCTTTTCGCGTTCTTGGCATCTCGGGTACTTTTAAATTGTATTCTTTGAAATGGATCAATTATCACATTATATTTATTATAATAAAGTTCTTGTAAGTTTTTAGCAACAGAATTTCACATGCTTTATAGTCTTCGCCACTTTCTTTCTTCATGTTCCAATCCCACTCGTTGTGTATATTATTCAATATGAAAATAAGTGTATCTTTATTAAATACATATCTGCGCTCATCGCAAAACTTTTCGAACTAATTCCATAAGCTCTTTTTGCTTTTTTTTGTATTATCTGGCACATTTAATTGTATTTTATTATTAATTTCATCGCAATTGTTTGTACCAAAACGTTTCATTTTGAAATTTAGATAAATTTGACATTTATAAATGAATTTTAGCGTTTGTCAAACGGAATTGTGCCTACTTTATAGAAGCGAAAAAAAGGACCATGGCAAATACTCGCTGATATTTAGCACCAAGCAGTACAGTCGCTTATATTTTGTTTTGATTGGTTTGAATCATGACATAATCGAAAGTAATACAACAAGAGCTTCGATTTTCAGTTTGAACGAACACTTGGTTTCTATGGGAATTTGATGAAAAGATTTGCTTCGACAAAATCACGAGAACGAAACTCAAGCGATTTTGTCGAAGAAAACTTTTGAATCAAATTGCCCAATAAAACCAAGTGTGAGTTTACAATTAAAAAAATAACCAACTAAAAATCGCAGCTAGAGTGGTATTTTTTGAGAAAATTTCACGACAAAAGTTTAATTCAACTACTAAAATTTAATGAATATTTGCGAATCCCGAATTTAACACGATACCCACGATATCTGCTTAGAAGCATCGCAGTGACGAAACAATATCAAACGTCATTTGTAAAAAACGTGTACTTATATATTATAAAAAAACATCTTGCGCCGATTTTAGAAATAGGTAAATGCATTTGACTTTGCATACTAGAAATTTATAACGTTTCGCTTAAATAAAACCCTATAGTCCACCAATTAACAGAAGTAACTGCTTTTATAACGCCGCCATCAAAAGAATCAGTATTAAGTATTAAAAGAAAAGTAGGGATGTATTGGCTACCTTTCGCCATTGTCGTCATAATTTGTTTGTCCCATTGTAAATAACATTAAGACTCGATGCTATTTCTTCCCACAACGTTTGCCCACTTTTGTAGGTAAACGTTAAAGTAAATTTACCAGATTGTAGTTCAGGATGTCTCTCATGAAACTCTATTAATAAATTCTTTTGAACTGTATTAATAGGAGGAATTCGGCGGTTTTCTGTCATTTTGGAATAATTATAAATTTTAACTTTAATTTGAAGTGTCAAGATTCGCATTAAAAACATATGAATATATATTTAACATAGGAGATGACAACTCAAATTAATTTTTGTAATGCCAAAATAGGACCTTTGAATAGCTACATATAGTGTTGTCATGGTGAAGGTAAATAAACATATATCCAAATTTTTTAGCCACATATATTTCTCTTCCTTCCTATTTATCCGATAGCAAACCTCATTTTTGACAATTCACATATGAATGTTTTGTGCAGGAGCGGAATTGTCATAAATATTCAACTACTATCAACAGGTTGTTTATTTTTTGTACTTGCACATTTTTTTATTTAAAAACATTCAAGTGGCTTGTTTGTATATAACCATAAGTTGCAAAGTTTAACAAAAATCGGGTATCTTTAGCAGCAAAAACAACTATCCATCAAATTGAGGACGTTTGAAAAGTTAAAGACGTCACATTCAATGAAGAAAGCGGTTAAATTATTTAGGGGGGGGGGGGTAGTTTTCATAAAACACTAAACAGCATGAACAACTTTAAAAAGCGAAATAGCCTGGCCAGACTAGAAGAGAGTGGAGTGCTAGAAGAAGTTGAAGAAGTAGAAGAACTAATTTTTGACCCAGGAAAGAAACGAGTTGTTTGATTAGAAGATATTACTGTCATTAGAACTTAGTAATTTAAGAGCTAAAGAGCTATCTGGGAAGCCCTCCCAGTTCAGAAAAGGCCAAAAACTCAACAGGAGTGGAGGAAGAATCGCATTTGACCTGTTCATGAAAAGTATTACCTCTTCCAACATCATTTCTAGGTTAGCGCCAGGAACATAGTCGACAAAACGGGGGAAATTGACTGAATTTATACCCAGAGAAAGATCGAATATTAAAGTAGATTAAAAGCTTTCGTGTTCCGACTTTTATGAAAAATAAAATTGCATATGTACAAAGTTACATCTTTAGAGAATTACGGGGAAAAAGTGAACACGAACCAGAACATCTAAAACCTACAAATGTTAAAAGTAAAATATACAGAAATGAACGAATTCATTGTTCGAACTTTTTACTTTATAAGTACACGGCATTTTAATGAATTTGTTCCTGTAATTGCATTTCTAATATACGAAGAAAATACAATGTTTGTTCTGATAAAAGTGCTTTGTAAAAATATTCCTTTCTTCAGTGCAATCCCTTTCGAAAAATTTGTCTTGGTTGGACTGAGAATTTATGGTAATCCAAAACATCTATATAGTTGGCACGCCCGTCTTACGACATTTATAATTTTGAAAATTATTCCAGATTGATCTGACTTTATACTAGATTGTTCAAAAGTGATTTTACTTCATTCCAATGGTTTCCGAATACAACAAAAAAAAAAAATTCTTGAACTTGGGCTATTTTTCGAAAATTGAACATTTCGATACCGCTTTGAATTGTTCTGGTTGTTCTAGATGTTATTATAAAAGAGCAAATCCGTAAGTTGAATTTAAAAGTCCGAAAAATGTAAAAAAAAGGGTTTTTGGAAAATAGGCTTCCGGACTTATTCTTATCATTCTTGTTCCAATCAAGCCATTTGTGTTTCTAAACTTAACATTTAAAATTATAGATCAAGCACATGAATCTAGTACTACCATCCATTCTCTCTAAGAAAAATCGATTTTCAAGCACCTAGTGTCTAGAATAAACACACGTGTTCTTTCTTATTCTAGGCTTAGAAAATATAGTTATGAAATTTTGTTCCACAGTTTGAAAAAAATCGATTTTCCACCACACTACGCCAAGAGTAAACATATGTTTTCTCTTTTTATAACGTAGCTCTACATGTTCTAAGTTATTCTAGGCTCAGAAATTATAGTTTTCTAGAATATGAATCTCGTATCATCATCCGTTCTCTCAAAATTCAAAACAATCGATTTTCCAGTACCCAATGTCAGAAGAAAACAAAAGTATTCTTTTTGTTTAAACAAGCCGTTTTTGCTCTCAGTTGTTCAAGTCTTGAAAACTATAGTTCTAGGGTATGAAATATTTTACTACAGCGGTAATTAGGCGCCATTTTGCGCCGTTGAAACGAAATTTTGCGCCCTCCTGTGTTACAAGTTATTTGATAAAAACTAATTCTCCAACTACCCAAAATCGTGCAGTTGGCCGCGACATTTTTGAATTTTGAAAAAAATTTTGTACCACAATTAAGCGGTAATTAGGCGCCATTTTGCGCCGTTAAAACGAAATTTTGCGTCCTCCTGTGTAACAAGTTATTTGGAAAAAACTAATTCTCCAAACTAGCCAAAATCGTGAAGTTGGGCGCGACTTTTTTGAATTTTGAAAAAAATTTTGTACCACAATTAAGCGGTAATTAGGCGCCATTTTGCGCCGTTAAAACGAAATTTTGCGCCCTCCTGTGTAACAAGTTATTTGAAAAAATTATTTCAAACTACCCAAAATCAATTGCCGGACTTTTAATTTTGAAAAATTGACCACAATTAGCATAATTTACGCCATTTTTCCGTTAAAACGAAATTTTACGCCCTCCTTGAACAAGTCATTTGAAAAACATTTCCCAAACTAACCAAAATCGTGAAGTTGTCAACTTTTTAATTTTAAAATTTATACCAAATTTAAGCGGTTTATAGGCGCCATTTTGCCCTTAAACAAATTTGCGACCCGTGTCATTTTTTGAAGAAACTTTCCTGCTATCTAGACCGTTGTCTTCAATGTTGAAATACCGTTCTTTACAATAGCATCGTATTGAGAGATTATTGAACTTATTTTTTAAGACCATTAAAATTCAAAAATTTTTGTAGCAACAACATACAAGTTACAACAACCGTGCGTCCTTGCATTTCCATTGATAGCAACATTTTTTGTTTAAGCACCGAACAATTTAGCCGAAAAATGGAAACGTGTAACGCACATGCGCTTGCCGTGTACGTTTGCACAAACCAGGACGTTTTTCGCCATTTAGGATTTACATTTGTAAAGACATGTACCAAGCGCTTTTTGAACAACAGCAGTTGTTATGGTAACCGCACCCATTTCCACCAGCATTTAAACGTTTCCCCACACACACGACACCAAAGACATTTAACCATATTAATACGCCTGCTATAAATTAATTTGACACCACGTTCCCTGAATGAGATGAACAATCTTCCACCTGGTGCTTTTTCGCTGTACACCCGGATAACAGTCCAGACATTCTTACAGCGCACGCGAAAAAAACTTCCCAACATGTTCCACCACGAATTTAAACCTAAATCCTTCAATTAAATGTGTTCATATTCCATAATAGAAACCTCAATGACACCAACATTACGACCGGAAAATAATTTCAATTCGCATCCGAGCTACCAAAGAGCACCGTGCATCACTTCGCCCGTTATTCTGTACCTGGAAAGTCACCCTTCGAGCACTTCATACAATTAATTCTTGACCAGCGATACCACTTGTTTCAAACGTTACCGAATTCCAAATCCGTTCACACCCACTGACGTCAATCACCATCCCGCAAACACCCGACTTTAACCAGCGCTGATCAAAAAAAAAAAAAAAAAAAAAAAAAAAAAAAAAAAAAAAAAAAAAAAATCGGTTTTCCCAAAATTTTTCCCAAAATTTAAAAAATTTCCCACCCCTTTTTTCCCAATTTTAAAATTTTTAAATTTAAAAATTTAAAATTTTTTTTTTAAAACTTTAAAACAAACTAAATTTTTCCCGGGCCAAAATTTTTAACCCTTTTAAAACCCCAAAAATTTTGGAATACATTAATTAAAATTAGTTCGATTTTTTAAAGCAAACCAAGTTCGAAGAAATTTGAAGTTCGACCACACCCTTTCTTTTCACCATTTCCGTACCGACTTTTTTCCTTAAGAACCCCCTCCCGAAGGATTCCCGCCCCCGGGTTCCCCCCTTGTGTTCAAGCTTTTTACCAAACCATTTAACAACCATTGTCCCGCCCGGCAAATAACCTTTTTGGCATATTTTTCCCCCAAATACCACCTTGGGAATATTCAATCCACAGTCTTTGTTACCATAATGCCTATAATTACACCGCAACCGTAAAATTTTCCCGAGAAACCTGTAACCAGAGAAATTCCCACCCGCAAATTAACCCAAAATCAGTTTGACATGGAAAATAAGAAACTAACAAATTTCTTAATTAAATTTGAAAATCCCTTCCAAAACCAATTATTATCCACACCAAACACGGAATTCATTGACCAATTACCACGCCTCCATTTATACGCGCCAGCCGCATTAATTTTCCCTATTCTCTGTAAATCCGCCATTAACGCAACACATTAAATTCGGACCCAACCTGAGTTACAACCGGAAAATTTCCACCATTTCACGGGACCTCACTGATAATCATTTCCCCAACACCAATTTTTTTAAAAATACCCCCAACAACCCCGGAACAAGGATTTAACCACCTTCCTTTTCCATATTTTTGCACCACACTTTCAAATTTCATCACCTTTAACTTAAGATTTACAAACCCCCCTTACCCCCCCAATTTAAACCCAACCAATTAATCCCTAGAAACAACAATTTTACTTTAAATTACCATTTAAATTTTGAAACCTTTTACATACAACATTTTTCACCTAAGACCACTTACCTATTAGACAATTTCACTTTCCGTTCCACCCGAACATTTTCAATTTTTTTAAACCTGTTTCCTTCGATTTCCTACAGAAGACCGTTAACCCTTATGGAAATCACAGGAGTTCCAAAATTTGATTAAATTAATACTTAAACAAAAATTTTACTTGCAAAATTATCTTTTTAATAAACCCTTTTGCCAAACCACCCGCAAACCCGCCATAAAACATTCAACCAACGGAAGCGGAACCACCCAGCACGTTTACGCCCGATTTTACCTTCCTTAACCCATTAAAAGTTTTCCTCGAATATACCACAAAGGGTTTTCAAAACCCACATATCCAGCAACTTTTTTACGCCATTCCTCTTTTCCCCAGTATCAATTCCGAACCACAACCCATCTTCATCTGCAACCGCTTTAAACAAAACCTTTCCCAAATTTTTACACCACCGTATTTAAACATTTCACACGATTATTCACCAACCATCCACGCCTCATAACACTTCCACGCACCTAACCTACTATTTTAAACAAACCCATTCGCCATGACAAACAGATGTTTCGACAGAACATGAAACCACTGCTATTTTTTACTGTCCCAAAACCACAACCGCAACATTTTTCAATCCACGACTGTGCAATGAAACTTTAATTGAGAATCCCCGCAGCCGCGGTTCCACCGTTTGATCTGCGTTTGTCAAGACCGTTTCTTAACCTGATGACCAATCACAATTGTCGCACAATAATTCCTGACCTTCAACATTTGATTAAGCGATACCTTTTTAGCAATTTTGTCTCAATAATCGTAAACATTTTAAAACCACACGTTCGTAAGACATTTCTTTTAATCCTTTAAACCTTACCAATATTCCGCACCATGAACCGCCCGAACACGTGATAACGTCACCGAGAACAAATGGGAATTTAACACAAAACATAACAACATTTACCACGCGTGCGTCAATTAAAGATGCGTCATCTTCCTCGATAAACCACTTCTTGCGCGAATCGCTACCGACACGCGCAGATCCAATAAAGACTTGCTCGACCACCCACACCACGTGCACCCGCACCCTGCCGCACCCCACCATGCCGCCTGGCTTCGTGCACGTCAGCCAAAAACGTTTCATTAAAATGTTTATTGACACACAACAAAATGCATTACTCATTTAAACCTACTTAAACAAAGACAGTTTTTCAGTGGTTTTTACCCGATCCAGGTTTCATCCCATTCATCTTCAATCATGATAAAGATCGTCAGCAACCCGTGCCCTTAAAGCCTGATCGCCGACAACCGCAGCCCTTCACGCATCACACAACCCCATTTGATACGACCCCGTCGCTTGAGAAATCCAGCCCGTGCCGCACGGGAACATGGTCAAGACCGTCCGAAAGCGCCAAACAAACCGTTTGAACGCAGTTACGCCCATTGTTCTATTCGTCTTTGATAACGTTTTAAATCCGCAACGGACTTTATTCCAAGAAACGCCAAAGTTTTACCGCGCAAACCAACCGTCATTTCGCCGGCAATCTATTTTCTCATTTTCCAAGACGTCCTTCATCGACACATGATCCAGCCGCACATCCATTCAATTGTCCTTTCCTTCCACCAGCGCACCGTTTTGCGTAAAAAGTTTACCATTTCCGTTACCATGCGACGGGCCCATCATCCACCCGAACACTTTTTTGAATCAAGCAGAATTGCGTGATACCACCTCAAGACCGCGTAAGATTTTATTGTTATCCTTCCAATCCTCCAAAAACAGTAACGCCGAGTTTACTTTTCCCCGTTGACCGTCATCCTCCATACATTCAGCAGGAACAACGCTGCCTTCCGCACACCATTTCAGGCCGGAACCACACTTCCCCCACGTCCCCGCCCGACACCAAAGGGCCCGCCGCCCAACCCCACGGTCGGGCCAAGCCTTTAAACGCCAAAACGCATGGCCGTTTTAACCAACTTCCACAACCACCACCCCGCAGGAAACACATCCTCCACGTTGCCCAACCAAAAACCACTTTTCCGTTTCCATTGCCGGTTAACATTTCGACCCCCAGTTGTCCATGCCAAAGGAAATTCCGCCTTCGTTCAATACAACAGGTTTTTCCACACCGTTGTTCCATCCCAACACCGATTTGTTTTAACACCCATTCTTTCCCGACAAACCTTTCCAATTTCAGCCGCCCAAAACGGGCCACGGCCAGAAAACGGAAAGCCACCGGAACTTTTGCAAAACCCACAAACACTGCCCAAACAGCCCTTGGCGGTTCAACCGCACCGCCACCACGCCTCGCCCAACAACCACAACCCACTTACAACCGTTACCTTTCTCAGCCCGCCCCGCCGCTACCCATTTACCGAATCTTACCAAAATAACCACCACGCACCCAGCGATAAATTTCCAGCCACCGGGAGCCGCCAGGGTAAACCCGACAGAATCAAACTTGCATTGACAACGACATGAACCATGACAGGCGACGACCATGAACCAGCGCGCATGAACAAACGACCACCACGACCCAGATTTTACACGACAACCACAAACACCCAGGTTAAGCGAAATTTAGGTTAGCCGCGCCGCGGCGCCGACCCAACCTATTAATTTTCCTTTATCTAACCTAGGTCCACACTTGTTTTTAATGGAAAAACTCATTAAAAGCAATTAGGCTTAATGGGTTTGTAATGAGAAAACTCATTAAAAAGCAATTAGGTCATATGGTCATGTGGTTCCATTGGTCATTGGTCATGTGGTCATATGGCGGGTCATGTGGGTCATTGGTCATGTGGTCATTGGGTCCGGTGGTCATGTGGTCATTGGTCCCATGTGGTCATTGGTTATGGCCATTGGTCATTTAAACCCTATCAACATTTCATATATCCGGATATATGTCGATCGCATCCCTGTCGGCTTGGGGTTGGATAACAACATATTCGACTATCTTCGGCAATATACGTCCCACTCTGTAGAATACGTAAGAGAACAATTTTTCGTATTCAATTTAGTATTCGATAGTAGCTAGAACGGTAAACATGAGCGTCTCCAAGGTGATTAACGTTTCTCAACTTCTTGGGAATAAAGTGAAACCGACAAATGAGCGATTTGGATTATGGCTGTTGGCAGAAAATATGTGCAACAATAATCTGGTGACAGATATTGGTAATATTTGTTATGTCGAAGGCGAAAAGATGCTGACTGGTGGACTACACACACCAATTCAGAACCATTTTGTGACAATATAATGTTGGTTAAAATTTGCGACCTTTCTGACACCGAACAAGCATCTGCAAACAAAAGGATGTTTATCCTAAAAAGAAATTTGTGGTGCATTTAACAGCTATCTACGAAGAAAGTTCAACCGATTTGTTTCCGCTAGGCATGGTGTTAAAGCTAAGCTTCCGTTTTCTCTGGAAAGCACTAAACAAGATGGGCCAGAGAGTAAAAGAAATTATCGGAAAAGAAGAACTCGAATGCATTAATAAAAATTCCAAAATCCTATATGTGTTCCATACAAAGTGGAACTAGCAGATGTTAAGTTGGAAACTTTATTGGAGGAACTACCAGATATATTAGACGAAGTCGAACAAGATTATTTCTATCTTTTTGACATGGATGTAACCCAAGATTTTGCGGCATATTTAGCAAGATGGAGATGTGTAATTATTTAACTCAAACATAACTTTTGCTATAAGGGAGAATACGAAGAAAAGTGTAATATTATAGTTGACAACGATAAAACTGTATGGATTGATTGTTTAACATGGCTAACAACCAATGCAAGAATTAAGATATACAACAAATTTGTGTGTCAGATAACAAGTCCTGGTGTTAATAAACAACTTGGCAATCATATACTAGATTTTTTACGTTGTCCAGATGTACGTTTAAGGGAAACATTTGCGTCTACTTTGGCCAAAGAACATGGTATTACGCGATTGGAAGCGAGAATATACAACTGTGCAATTGGAAGCTATGTGGCGGAACGAGTGTATAAACCCTTAAAAGATTGTTTAACCTTATTGGAAGATAGTAAGTTATACTTCCTAAAGGCGCCAATGTACTCGGTACCACTTGCCAAATGTGGAGTAAGCTATCGGACAAGCTACAAAATAGCTGTTGTTTAGTTATAATAACCTGCTACAGTACGTGTATTGGGGAATGGAATACAAAGAAATTGACGGGCTTGCAAATTGTTGTCCGAAAACCAGAGGAAAGGGAAAAATTGATAAAGTATGTTTGGCTTTTAGTTTTAACTATTTACCTTAAATTATTTGGAGATAGTAGAGGAAGATAGCCAAAAAGATAAAATAAAAATCTTACACAAGTGCTACATTAAAGCAGGTAGTACATATTTTACACAATCTGCAACACCATATTCTACAATTCCAAAAGAAATAGTCTTTCGGAATTGGGATTGATAGATACGCCTAACATTCGTCCAGAGGTTGTACGACAACGCGTAAATATTGGTAGTAAACTCTATCCGTTTACGCTAAAGGAAATTGCCCCATTATGTATACCATACGCTGTAAGTGGAAGGAAAAGACAACTGGAATTAGAGGAAATGGATGCAAAAAGGCGAAAATTGACCAATGGAAAACACTGCGACAATACGCGATCAATACAAAGATGTGTTAGACAAAGAACATCTTATTAGAGAAAATGAGGAAGAATTAAAAGATTATTTTATGTACCGATGGACTGACTTAGATACATCTGGGTTGTACAAGCTGTATGCATTTGCGGTTAGTAAGAAAGACCTTTAGTTATGTAGGGTTCTTGCAGAAAAGGATGGTACTAAATCCGTATACTTTTAAAAGGTTATTCTAAAACGTATTTATCAAAATGGCAGATAACAAAGACGAACTAAGGAATGGGGTTTCGTAACCTTGGCGTACACCACACGCAAAGGGGTTCCCAAACATTGTATATTTCCTAGTAAAGAACCTTTCGGATCATTTAAAACCGAGGGTCTTACAACCTATAACAACCATATATTCCCAAAAGTGGTGGACATGCAACTACGCAACAGTCTGTGGGAGAAAAGGATTTCTCCAATACCGACAAGAAGAAGTCGATCAAGCTTAACAAGATACGTATGCAGGATATAGTGGGAAAGCTGCGATTAAAAGATTGTCACAAGCTGCAAGAATTACACGAAGGAATGGATCTGGTTGTCGGGGAATCAAAGACTTTAAATATAGAGGCAAACTTCGGTACATTTTACAATTCGAAAACCTAGACGGTCTTTATGTATCAAACTATTGGTTAGAAAAGGAGATAGAAGGACTTGGGTTATCGATTTAAATTTTAAGCTGCGAATAAAATTAGATAAAATTAAAACCACCCAAACAAAACATAAAGAAAGGACTGTCTTCTGTGTATAACTTTGTATTAAAATTAAGTTTAAATGACCCCATGTTTGGCATTAAATATTTTTAAATTTGTTATGTATAATGTCAGAATAAACATTTTATAATAGTATATAACATTGTTCTTTATTTATAAAAGGCTGTGACGTTACCCCGAAATAGCAGTCGCACAGAGGGGGGAATGGGCAGGGTGACCCAGGGGGCGCGGCATTGGGCATGTTGGTTGTTTGGCGTACACGAGGGAAGCGGATGTTAACAGTCACCAAGCATCCAATTTTTATTTGATGGTATCGAGTACTTGCCTGCGTATGTATCCGGAGTAAAGAATACTTTATACGCAGCTTATTAATAAAATTAGTTTATCGAGGGAAGATGACAAAAGGTACATCATTCCTAATAGTACAACAATCTACGCATGGGGACGTAAAGATATAAGATAGTTGTTTATATTTGTATATATTAGTTTTAAATTCCATAATTTTAAGTTCTTCGCCCACCTTCCAAATCCTTTCCCGCTTCTATCCTGGTTGACAGAGTATACGTGTTATCTCCACGTGGTATTTGCGGGACACGGGGTTTTAGATTTCTGGGAGATGGGTGGCTTAAAGCATATGTCTCATGTAGCAAAAAGGGTTTTAAAGATGGAGTTAAATAAAGATGGGCAAAAATTAGTCTTTAGAAGGCATAACTTTGTATGGGTGGAGCTATTTAAAATCTGTTTACAGATTTGGGGTCCCTAGAAAATTTAATATTAGTTGATACCTAGCAAAATATATTTATCTTAAAAGAGTGACTACCCCGCGTATAATAAATACAATATAACACTTGTCGAAAAAAAGTTGTAGGAAAATTAAAGACGTATTTAATGGGGGTCCAGTATTAGAATTTGTTGGTAGTAATGTTAAGTCCTACTGTATTGTAGGCGAGAAAGATACGATTAAAAAGATTAAAGGGTCTCCACGAATTGTAGTTAATAAAACCGAGGGTCTTACAACCTATAAGAGCATATATTCCCAAAAGGGTGGGCATCCAGCTACGCAACAGTGCGGGGAGAATAAGAATTTCTCCAATAAGAAATTAAAGTTTCCATGTACGTAGCACCAGTCATTGGGAAATGGTAGAAATGTTAAACCTATAAAGGCGATTATTAATTGTGGATTAGAAAATAGTAGTTTTCGGGACTAAATAAAATAGCTTAGACTAATTAATGTATATGGTTACATACCTCGTACACATCCACAAACATCTGTTTACGTCCACAATGGCGATACCGGTAGTTTTTGTTTAACAAATAGTAGGAAAATACGTTAGGTGTTAGTGCGTGGAAGCCCATAGGATCGTTGGATTCAAAAAGAACGATGCGGTGGGATGTATGGTTGTTCCGTTAGAATAATCGAAAGTGGTTAATTGATTGTATTAGATGTTTAAATAAGCGAAAGTGTAAAGGTTACATAAACAAAAATTTAATTAACCGACAAAAAGGTGCGATGTCCTACACTTATAAAAAAGTATGGAATGGTGCTTTTAGCGACCCTAGCAGTAAAAAGGGCGACTGACTTTTCCAAGCAACTACAAGAATAGCAGTAGCGCAGAGAAGGGGTATGCATGTATTATACAGTTGCTGCAAAATATGTTAGTTTACGCGTAGCTCGGATGTGTAATTGATCACGACTTAAAGATCCTCGGAGGTTTAAAATTCTCAGCCCATTGTCGTTCGAAAATGTTTGGAAATTATCAAAACGGTAGCGGGTGGAAGTTTAATGGATGATTGACCGAGTTTTTCTACCTTTACGAGGGAATTGGAAGTTGACAGACATCGAGCATCTAATTTCATTTGGAGGATATCGAGTACTTACCGGTTCTAGAAATCAATACGTGCGGCCGACCGCTATGCGAAAGTGTAAAAGCCTACAGAAGCAAAATTTAATTATCAGACGAAAAAGTGGCGATGTGCTATAGAAAGTATAAAATGGTGCTTTGCATCGCTCCTAACAGTAAAAAGGAGAGTGACTTTTTCTAGCAATTACAAGAATAGCAGTAGGCGGCGAAGGGGTATGCATGTATTATACAGCGCATTGTTGCTCTAAAATATGTTAGTTTACGAGAAGCTCGAACGTGCACAAATTAAATTTCAATCTATAATTAACCACGGTCGTAAAAATAGGAAATTAATGGGTAATTTAATACCGTTACATATACTTTCGCTTGGTGATTCATTTGGAAAATATTCAAGCCCCCATTTCCTAAAATATGACGTAGAAGTTATTTAAAATTAAATTGTTGTAAGTATCCTGTAGACAACAAGTTGGTATTTTCTTAGTAATGGTTTAAAGTGTTTTTGGTTATAGTAGCATTGCATCTTCTACAGCACGACTTGCACACAATTTGTGTGCGTGTGCTACCACCCTTTTGGATTTTTAATATGCACGCGATCCGTATAACATGGAAGACGTTTTCCGGTGTTTCTACTAACGGCATTCCACCATCGACGAAGCGAACCAGGTGCATGCATTAGCGCTAAATGTATTGGACGAGCAGCGGATTATGACATCATTTAGTTCCCGCCGAATCCTCAACTTCGTTCGGGTGTCTTCGGAAACCTTCGGTTTGCATTCTATAGGGTACATAAAGCCGGTGCGCAGAGTAAACTCTTTAGTTATAAGTTAGTTCGCTTACAAGTCAAGTCTTATAGTGCGGATTTTGTTTTGTACCAAAATGGTACCTGCAAACGTTTTTAAATGCGAGCCGTGTCACGTCTACTTTACCAGAAGGGATGCTCTCAAACGGCACCAGAACAAATGTTGTGGTGCAACATCGTCCAAGGTTGCCGTCCGCAGCAAAGTACTTAAACTGTGGGACTTGCGATTTCGCTTTTACGAGAATGGGCAACTTACAGCGACACAAGGAAAAACAGCACGGATGTCATTAAGCCGTAAACGTTCAGCTCCGCCAGCTGTTAAAGGGTCTTGTACGAAACAACCACGAATTATGTTAAAGTATGCGATTTCGAAATGGAAAAACTACGTATGCCGCACATTTAAGGAGCAACAGACATAAAATGCATCAGTTACCGCTACTAGCGACGATGGTGTAGAAATGGTTAGCACTGCGTTTAACAACCGTTGGCTAGCTATCGCATAAAGAACGCCAGTGTCGACGATGGAGTGTCCGAGTTTCTTTGGAAGCAGAAAGAGCGATTTATTCGATTAATAAATGAAAAAGAATACAACATACAGCAGTAAAAGTCTATTGCGAACTCTACGGCGTTTACACCAAAATGGGGAAGAGGCTACCGATGTGAAATCCTTTAACACAAAAAATGTGGTTATAACGTCTTCTAGTAATCTGGAAAATATGTACGAGGTCTTAAGCGAAACCATAAGAACAAAATCAGAGGAATTTGAAACATGCGGGTCCGGTTGGTCTTTGGAAAAGGTGCTCTATTTAGAAATAAATATTAATAAGTATAAGCCGATATGAGTTCTAGGTTAAGAATAAAAATTGTGAATATGTATTTAGAAATGTGGTTTACAAAATTTAAACTGTATTAGTAAAAATTGTTTGTAATAAAAAGTTTTAAGAATTGTTTTAGATTTTCTTTAGGTATGAGCCGCAGGAAATTTATAATTTAGAGGGTGTGTGTAAAATGGTAAGGGTAGTCCTGTTTTAAATCTGTTTACAGATTCGGATTTGTATAAAATTTAGACTAACAAGATGTGCTACATGTATAAAAATTTATGAGAACGCTCAAAAGTCGCTACAGGTAAGAAATCTTAAAATGGGGTAGCTCTCTGGGGATGGTGCTATGTGAAAATTTAAAGAGATTTGGGTAGCTTAGAAAATTCTAATATTGATTGATACCAAACAAGGTAGGTTTATCTCGTGGGTGGAAATGTGGAGAAAGATTTATCTCGCAGAGGGTATATGTAACTTTGCAGGTCGTGGTCCGATTTCAAATCTGTTTGCAGATTCAAATTCTGCGTAAAATTTTAGACTAACAAGATGTATCGCATGACTAAAAAATTATAAGAACGCTCAAAAGTCGCTACAGGTAAGAAATCTTAAAATTAGGGTAGCTCCTTGGGGATGGTGCAATCTGAAAAATTCCTAGAGATTTGGGTAGCTGAGAAAATTTAATATTGATTAATACCAAACAAGATAGGTTTATCTCGAAAGATGCAATGGATAGACGAAGAAAACTATTTGTTAGGTTTGCTTATAAAGCAAAGAGCAAAATTTAGAAGATCAGGACTTTAAAGGGGTATAACTTTGCAGGGCATGGTCCGATTTCAAATCTGTTTACAGATTTGAATTCTGTAAAATTTTAGACTAACAAGATGTATCGCATGTATAAAAAAATTTATAAGAACGCTCAAAAGTCGCTACAGGTAAGAAATCTTAAAATGAGGGTAGCTCCCTTGGGGATGATGCAATCTGAAAAATTCCTAGAGATTCAGGTAGCTGAGAAAATTCTAATATTAATTGATACCAAACAAGATAGGTTTATCTCGTGGGTGGAAATGTGGAGAAAGATTTATCTCGGGGTGGAAAGAATGCGGGTGTGATGTAATCAAAATGGTTGGGGTAAAAAATTCCAAAGGAGGAGATTCATCTCCACAGGAGAGAGCAGGTGGAGATTCTTAAAAATAAGACTTTATAGTGCGAATTTACATGTAAATTTGGTCCAGATGTGTGTGGAAATGTGGATGCTGGTGGAAATGTGGTGCTGATTACACCATAAATACACTACTAACAACTCTTAAATGTGTGGAATAGAGAATGAAAGTTGGTATGAAAATTTTATTTCCTGTTATTAACTTGAAACTTCATAAAAATATATTATTAATCAAGTATTTAAATTATGTAAAACTACTCGTAACCAGGGGGTGTAATTCCATGGTAATACTTTCAAATATGATAAAAAATGATATGCAAATTACGAATCCTTCAAGCACGAAAAGGCGGGCGACAGCTAATTTCTGATAAGAGCAAACCGCTGGTGGCCAACTATATTATGTTCGCTTACTAGATGTGCCCGTTAGTTCTAGAATTTGGTATAAATCAAGATATGAATGTATATACAGTTCGGAAAAATTGTTTATTTTTTCAAATAACTTGTTACACAGGAGGGTGCAAAATGGCGCCTAATTACCGCTTAAATTTGGTACAAAAATGTTTTCAAAATTCAAAAAAGTCGCGGCCAACTTCACGATTTTGGGTAGTTTGGAGAAATAGTTTTTTTTTCGAATAACTTGTTACACAAGAGGGCGCAAAATTTCGTTTTAACGGCGCAAAATGGCGCCTAATTACCGCTTAATTGTGGTACAAATTTTTTTTCAAAATTCAAAAGTCGCGGCCAACTTCACGGGCGTCGCCGTGGATCAATGTAGTAAGCGTAAGACTACGGATCCCAAGGTCCCGGGTTCAAATCCCAACACGGCCGACTGCTTGAAAAATGGCAGGTGAGCATTTTTCACAAATATTACGCCCTCGTTCGGATTAGAGGTTAAATGGAGGTCCCGTGTGTGAGTGTTGTCACGCACGTTAAAGATCCCTACCTTGCCTGGAACGGCAAGGGTTCGGCAAAATTCTAAATTTCCAGGCAACAAAAAACTCGCCTCCTGGCCAATGTAGTACCTTCGGGTGGAGCATTGGAAATGTAAATGAACGGCCAACTTCACGATTTTGGCTAGTTTGGAAAAAAAGTTTTTTTTAAATAACTTCCTACACAGAAGGGCGCAAAATTTCGTTTCAACTGCGCAAAATGGCGCCTAATTACCGCTTAATTGTGGTACAAAATTTTTTTCAAAATTCAAAAAAGTCGCGGCCAACTTCACGATTTTGTGTAGTTTGGAGAAATAGTTTTTTTCGAATAACTTGTTACACAAGAGGACGCAAAATTTCGTTTTAACGGCGCAAAATGGCGCCTAATTACCGCTTAATTGTGGTACAAATATTTTTTCAAAATTCAAAAAAGTCACGACCAACTTCAAGTTTTTAGGTAGTTCAGAAAAATAGTTTATTGCGAATAACTTGATACACAGGAGGGCGCAAAATTTCGTTTCAACGGCGCAAAATGGCGCCTAATGGGCGCTAAATTATAGAATAAAGATTTTCTGAAAATTGAAAAAAAGTGCAGCTTCGTGAACTTGGCCGGAAAAATCTTATTTTATCAATAACTTGTTTGCCAAGACGGCGCAAAATTTAGTTTTAGCGGCGCAAAATGGCGCCTAATTGGCGCCTAATTATGACATAAATATTTTTAAACAATTCAAAAATGTTGCGGCTAACTTCACGCACCTTATAACTTTGGAACAATGTGATACAAAGCCAGAGCAATCTGGAACAATTTTCAAAATTATAAATTTCGAAAAACGGGGTGCTAAATCCATACACCTTAAGCCAATTGATATATGAACAGATTCAGTAATTAAAATAATAAGACGGGCTTTACTTCACAGTACAAACTGAGCACAAGCTTGATTCACAGCGAACAAATTAAAGTGTTTATATGTAGTTCAGACGGATTGGCTTTATTAAAATTTATCTATTAAAAATATACCAATGTCACTACCCCACACTTTTGCGTTTCAAATATAGCTTTTAAATAAGTGTGTCTTACTTTAACATGCGTGCATTTAAAGGAAAGTTACAATAATTGCATTAGCCCGATTGATAGTTGATTATGCTAAACTGCGCAGCGGTGTTAGGTACCCAAACAGAAACACTGCAGGCCGAACATAAAGTAAAATATTTTCAAAGGAACTGGAGCAACTAACTACCTTACTTCAAAAAGCATTGGCGTATAATTTTGGCATTAATATAAATATAACACTCAAATATGGTTAGATACCCAATCGCAAACCTTAGAGACCTACCTATGAACAATTAAAAATTTGATCCGAAAGATCAGGAGAAAGTTCATTTTAATCCCGAAAACAATAGCTTAAACAATTAGAATAAACTTCAATATTTTTTTACTTACGAACAACGGTAAATATAGTGGGTTTCAATTGACACTCACCTGTAACAAAAGAGACATAATTAAAAATACACTTCGTAAGCATAATAAACGTTTTATAGCAACAAAGCAAGAATATTCTCGGAACAAAATGTATATATTGTATACTCTATGTAATCTGTACGGCAATGGCATTCGCTTTTCCCAGCCATAAAACAAACGACAAACTGCTACCACTACACCACGACAGCGTAATTATTGAAGGTTATCTGATGATAGTGGCGGAATTGTAGACATTATTATCATCCATTTATACGATAATAATTATCAGTAGACGTAACACTATAAGGCCAGTGGAACAAACCACATTATATACGCACTGCCCTACTTCTGAAAGTGTGGTGGATATTGTTAACAATATTTTTTTATCGCTGTCAAAGGTATTTTCGCACACTTGAGATAGCAAATTATAAATACGTGTTGAAATTATAAACAAAGCAATGAGTATATAATATGTATTTTATGGAAGTTTTCGTAACTTCAACGTCTTCATCAAATGTAATTACAGTTTTATAGGAAAGCAAAGTCATATCAGGTATGCACTTTACCTACGATATAACGTATGGAAACTTTAAGTAATGTACTTTATTTCAACACGACCTCCCCAACATTCACAACATCTTATTGTTTACGCTACGTAAAACATCCACAAGCAAATAGAAGTGCGTGAAGTTAATTGACCACAACTTTTTTTGATTTTCTAAACAATGTTGTATTATAATTAGCCGCCATTTTGCATCGCTAAAACTAAATTTTGTGCATCTTTGCTAGCAAGGTATTTAGAAATTCTTCCCTGGATGCGTGAAATTACACGCAACCTTCTTGAATTTTTATACCATAATTAAGCGCCATTTTGCGCTGTTGAATCAAATTTTTTTTGAAATTTTAAAAATTGTTGTACCATAATTAAACCCCAGTTTGCGCCCTCACGTATAAAAAGTTATTTGAAAAAACCATTTGTTTCAAGAACGCAAAATGACGCCTAATAGGTGTTTAATTATGATAGAAATTGTTTTCAGAAAATTCAAAAAGTTGCGGTCAATTTCACGCTTTTAGGTAACTTGAAGAAATAGTGTCTTACATATAACCTGTTTCAATAGCGCAAAATGGCGCATAACCATGATACAAAAATTATTAGAAAATTCAAAAAGTTAAAGCCAATTTCACGATTTTAAGTAGCTTGGAGAAATAGCTTCTTTATATAACGTGTCCCACGGAAGAACGAAAAATTTTGTTTCAATGACGTAAAACGACGCCTAATTGGTGTTTGATTAAGATACAAGAATTTATAGAAACTCAAAAAAGGTGCGACCAACTTCACGCTATAAGGTAGCACGGAGAGGTAGTTTTTATATAACCTGTTTAAATGGGAGGGTGCAAAACTTTGTTTCAACAGTGCAAAATTGCACCTATTTGGCGCTTAAGCAAGGAATAAAACTCTTTTGAAAATTGAAAAAAGTGCGACCTGGAGAACTTAGCCGGAGAAATCTATCCTTTAAAATAACTTGTTTACCAAGAGAGCGCAAAATTTTGTTATGGTCGCACAAAATGGCGCCTAACTATAATACTAATATTTTTGGAAAATTCAAAAAAGATGCGGCCAATTTTATGATTACAGATAGCTCCGAGTAATAGTTTTTCTTTAGGTAACTTGTTACACGGCAAGGCGCAAAATTTTGTTTCAGTGACGCCAATAGCGCCATTTGGGCCTTAATTGTGGAATAAAACGTTTTTGAAGAATGAAAAAAACGTGCGGTCTTCTTAAATAACTTATTTACCAAGAGGGCGCAAAATTTTGGTGTGGTGACGCAAAATGGCGCCTACACAAATATTTTTGGAAAATTAAAAAAAAATACGGTTAACTTTACGCATTTAGCCCGCACCGAGTAATTTTTAACTTGTTACACGGGAGGGCGCAAAATTTTATTTCAATGGCGCAATATGGCGCTACTTGTCCCTTAATTATGAACTAAAACGTTTTTGAAAATTGAAAAAAAGTGCTGTATGATGGACGTGACCGGAAATATCTTTCTTTTTAAAAAACTTGTTTACCAAGAGGGCGCAAAATTTAGTTGTAGTGGCGCAAAATGGCGCCCATTTGGAGCGTGATTATAACACAAATATTTTTGGACAATTCAAAAGTTGCAGCCAATTTCACGCCCCTAGTAAATAGGTAGATAATCGTTTTTTGAATTAAAGAATCATGAAATTGCCAAAAAGATGTTGTATATCAAATTGATTGTTTAAATTGTGATGCAGTAGTTGGAACAATAATCAAAATTTTTAAATCAATGCATTACTCAACAAAAAGTTACTAAAATTAACTTTTTTTGTTTTATTGATCATTTAATTAATTGGGATCATAAAGCCGATTTTAAAAATCAAAAGGTTTGTGAATTAGAGAAAATAAATTAAAAAAAAAGTTGTTTCTGAAAATGTATAAATTTTGCGTCGCATGAATATCGCCAGAAAAACTATTATGGTAAAATTTTAAATTATACGCAATAGTATCTACTAAGCTCTCAGTCATGGCAAATCAGTTTTATCTAATGTTTTCATATTTTTAAATATAAAGCGTCATCAGGAGCTATTATCTCTACATCGCTAGTACCAGATCTACGCAAAGCGCTTGTAACGCTCTGATGCCAATTTGTCTCTTACGTCTCAAATTGTGATTACAACAGTACACAATTAGTAAAAGAACCGGTATGCGTTTCTCTATGTTTATTTAAAATACTTGATATAATTTAAAGGTAGTTCTACGCAAGAAAACTTGATATGTAAACAGAATAATGTCGAACATTACATTGGGCAAAATGCTTTCTAGAACGTTCTTTAACTGAGTACAAAGTAGTTTCGACTTTATTTTTTGCAAATTGTTAATTAAATCATATCATATTTGACAGATATTAAGGCACGATTACTTAGTGGATGTTGTTCCATCCAATCGTAAATAATTTTAATTATTTTCAATTTAGAAAATGAACGTCCGCCATGGCACCAGAAGCTGGCATTGTTAACAAAAACAATAAAAACAACGTAATCTAGTTGCTTGCTTTCAGAGTAATTTTTATATTTATAAAAGCTTCATAGGAACTCAAAATTATTTGAAACGATGCTACATACAAAATGTTGTATCAACTGGTGTCTAAACCAGGCGTTGACAACCTCTATTACGACTGCTAAGACGTAACCTATGATTTATACCTCAAGAGATACAGAGTACAAAAAGATAAACTAATAAAAAGTTCCCACTCTTTGATGTTTTACAAACAAAATAAAGAAAAGCGCATCTACCAAAAGAAAACGTCGATCTACCGGAGTTGATGTACCTGTTCAGAATAAAATCATTTTCACTAATAAATATCAACTAAACCACATAACTAATGTATCAAAATTCTCAAATTCCGTCTGGTGCGTGGGCACACTTAGGCATTCAAAATCTACAAAGGTCAACGTTTAGGAGGTATTCCCAAAAATGAAACTTGCGGGATCGTGGAAAATATTATGCATACACAATTGCAATAAGTGTATGGTTTAATGACAATGAGTCAACAAAAAAAGTGTAATTAGCCAAGATATGCATTAATTGTAAAAGTAATCCCACTGACGTACCGAATGCAGGAAGGCCTGAAAATAATAGAGAGGTGGGCAACGGAAGAAGGCCTTCGAGTCAACCCCCAAAAGTCCACCTTAGTTCCTTTCACCCGGAGAAGGAAGATTGCGGGCATAACACCCCTCTTCCTTAACGGTAACGAAATCGGCCTGGCAGGTGAAGTGGTGTACTTGGGAGTCACTCTGGATTTCAAACTCACATGGAACCTGCAGATCGATAAGATCGTACGCAAGGCGGAAACCTCCTTAGCAATAGTTAGACGCACTTGCGGCAAATCCTGGGGCTAAGACCAAACATGGTACATTGGTTGTACACGAGGATGGTCAGACCGGCAATAACATATGCAGCCTTTGTATGGTGGCCCAAGGCTGAACAATTAAACACCAGAATAAAGTTGGGTAGGATCCAAAGACTGGCCTGCCCAAGTATTACAGAGACGATGTGTTCTACGCCCACTGCTGCTATGGAGACTCTCCTTGACCTTCCCCCACTACACTTGGTGATGGAGGGGGAAGCAAGGCTTCGACTATACAGACTTAAGAACCTTCAGTCTAAGATTATTGAAGGTACCGAGCATACAAAATTGCTTGGGAGAAATTGGGGGCATCTGTTCGAGATGCGTTCGGACCAAATGACTCCTTAGCATTCGCTGGATACACTCTTCAAGACTGTTATCCAGGATGTGGAGTGAGAAAAAATGAAGGGTACATTACCTCCGGGCAGCATAGTCTGGTACACGGATGGCTCTAAGGGCGAGACCGGGTCCGGATCTGGACTCTTCAGGACGAGACCGGAGGTACGTTCAAGCGTCCCCTTAGGGGCAAACGTTACCGTTTTTCAAACGGAAATATACGCCATACTGCAAAGTGTGCGGGAAAGTATAAGGGGTGCCTTTACTAAAAGACACATCTATATTGTGTCTAACAGCCAGGCGGCACTCAAGGCTCTAACAAGTCAGAAAGTGTCATCTAGACTGGTATGGGAATGTATTCAGGCACTTAAATTACTGGCACAACAAAACTCTGTTACATCACAGTGGGTGATACGCCATCAAGGTATCAAGGGAAATGAAATTGCAGATGAACTCGCAAGACAGGGGGCGCAAGGGCCATTTATCGGTCCCGAACCGGTCTTAGGAGTCACAAACGCTGCCATCCATAGCCATATTAGCGAATGGATGTGCAACCAACACCGAAGAGACTGGCAGAACAGACCACGACTAACACATAGCAAAGCGCTGTTAAAGAGGCCTAGCAAAAACAGAACCCAGGAACTGCTGAGCTTAAGCAGGAAACAGCTTAGAATCACTGTGGGGTTCCTGACAGGACACACTTCTGTCAAGGTTCACCTCCAGAGGAACCGGAGACTGCAATGCATGTACTATGCAGATACAAGGCGTTGGGTAGAACGAGGCAGCGCCTATTTGGGAGACCAAAGTTAGACCCGAAGGAAGTCGATTCCCTTTCATCAAGGGACCTGTACTTTATAATTCGGGGTGCAGGCTTTGTAGATTGGGTATAATGTTTAACTAGGGTCAGCAGAATAAGACTTTTAAGCTGCAGTGCGGCGGAGCCGTTTGGCAGACGCATCCGCCAGGGGGAGTGGTTTTAATGGGTATGCCGACAGGAGACTCCCACACTTTGGCTATAAAAGCCTTCCACTCCACCGGGTTCGGATAACGATCAAAAAAAAATCCCACTGACGTGAATAACACCAAACTTAATACAATTGTCCGAAATGGAAGGAACAAAAACGATGTCTTATTCATTGGGCTACGTATGAATATCACGCTTCACAATAACGTACAGTCTTTGTCACAAAGACGAAATTAAATCTATGATAATTTCACGATAAAGAAAAACCTTCATCGATTTGTCACACAAATGGATATTTACTCACCTTGTATTGGATATACTATCATATAATGGGCAATTTGTTTGCTAACAGTCGCAATAGCTACGAATGCCCCTGCTCATATAATAAAAGTTAGAAGATAAAAACATCAACTCATAATTTAGAATGTTTTCTGAACGAGCGCTGTAACTTTTTGTGTATTGTTTATTGTTCTAATTCTATTTGTATGGCGTTCCTGTGCGTGTGTAGATGAGAATGGCCAGGCTAAATTGTTGAAAATGCCCCTGATAACCAAAATAATGTTCTTTTATTACTTTTTAAGAATGCTTCCCTTCCATGTTGTGGCTGCATAGGTAGGATTTTTAAAAATTCAGCCTGTCCATTTTCATTCACATGCACCCAGGAATGACACAAAAAGAATTAGAATAAAAACAAAACAAAAAAAAATTGGCGAAGCCGACTTGTTCAGCTAGTACGAACACATTCAAGGTCGATATTGTACACTATTTTATAAATAACGTAAGCTAATAGGAAGAATTTCATACAATTTTTTTTACAAAAAACAACTCTACATCAGCAAACAGGCATTCTAAGTAACTAAATTTGTTATTTCATCAAATGCATCTTTAACATCAAGAAATATACTATCTACAACAAACAAAATCAGGAGAGTACACGCTAAAAAAAATTTTCAAATATAATCCGGTGTTATTTTCTAATCATTGGAAATAGACATATTTGAAATGTATCTTTTACTCTCTTCATCTAAATAGATTATTAAACGTTTTGTCTTTGAAAACCTTTAATTAATAGTATCTATATAAAAAGAATCAATAAATATCGAAATAATCAGAGAACATCCGCAATTTAAAATAACTCAAATTGCACGTCAGTGAACTTAGCGGCTAGAAGTAGCAGCCACGCCCCTCCCACCGATCCACGATAAAAGACACGCCTATTTTAGTCCAACATCATTTAGCTCCGCCGTCATTTTTTCGTATAATACAACCTCCTCTAAGTATAAATGCTTGTATACAATAACTATCTTTCCTAACACAGCAAATACGTGCTTTGTAAATATCTATGGCAAGCTGTGCCGTTTTATCAAATCTTCAGAATGACACGAATTGCATTACTGCATAGCTAATTTCCTGAAAATTGCAAACTTATAAATCTTTTTCTGATATATATCAACTGGCCGCCGCAGGTGTTATTTTATCTTTTTTCTAGGTTTATGCAAGAAGTGCTTTGCCAAGAAATCTACATTTACATATACGTACCCTCAGTACATACACGGCAGATTTTTTAAATACTTTCTTGTTTTCTCCAGTATCAGCCTTAAAGCTAAATTGGCCTCCCGTGTTCCCTTGTTTCGCCTAAAACCCAAATTGATCTTCGCCTAGTATTTCTTCGGTCCGTTTTTCCATCCGTCTTTGTACAATTTTAGTTAATATTTTAGATATGTATGCTGTCAAGTTTATCGTTCGAAAATTTTCATATCTATCCGTACCTCTCTTTTTTGGGTATAGTGGCAGTGTTATGTTTGAAATCTTCGGGTATCCATATATATAGCTTACAAGTTGGAAGATACATACGTTCTGTTACTGCTTGTCCAGCGGCTTTTAGAGTTTCTGCTCGCACCTTATCTATACCCGGTGCTTTATTATTTTTCAGACTGTTTAATCCTAATTGAAACTCATCTCTAGCATAATATCTCAAGTTATCCTTGTCAATGTCTGATTCCTGTTCTAGCGCTTCTAATACCTGTCGTGCACATAAATTCCTTATATATTCTTGCAATCTAACCACTTACTCTACATTTTCTGTAATAATATCTCTTCTAGCACCCCTTTATATTTTTGCTATATCTGCTTCTACAGTCTTTAGTTGATTTCTAAACCGTTGTCGAACAAAAATGTAATTTATTTGATATGTCTCAGTCTCCTAGCATTTTCCACGTGTATCATCTAACAATGAAATAATTATAAAAGCGATAAGATAAAACCATGTAAGAAACTAACGTTTATTTTAAATTCTCTCTACCTAAGTATTTCCAAATTTTCATTTTACCCTATGTAAATAAGAAAAAACGTCATTCTGTTACTTTCAAGTCGGATCGAACAACAGGCGCGGTGCCATCTACTTTGTTCGTAGTATACCACAAAGAATAATAAAATATCGGTCAAATCCTTTTTTCCACAGATCGATTTTGTTTTTAGATCAGATAATTTCGGTAAAAATATTGTGATTATTGGTCACTTCTTCTATCTGTTGTTAATCAAAATCGTATGCAAAAATTTTATCACGTCGTTTTAGTGATATTAAATAAATGCATTGAAACAAACTTTTTCAATTTTGTAGAATTTGGATTTTCTCAAAGTAGAATGTCCGAAAATGGGGGAAATACTATATTATTAAGGGCTATCCAAGGACGTGATAAAAAGCAGGTGGTTAAAGTGAAAGCACTGATTCAATAACCCATTTACAATTTACAATTTTCGAGTCACAAAGCAACGTAGAAAATTTAAAATTATTGTTCTTTCTAATATTCATCAACTTGTATTGGGTGAACAAACTCGGTAAATTTCTATTGAAACTAAAAAGTATACATATATTGGAGCTTTAAACCATTGAAACATTTTGGTGTATACTACTTTTTCAGTAGAAATACTTTTCAAAGGCAAATATACAAACTTATTTGCCATATGTGAAAAATCAGATAAGAGTTGCCCTTGCTCGTTTTGCACATTTCCGTAGGTTAGTTATGTAACAGCACCAGGTGGTACTTGGTGCATCTTACGTTCCATTTCCTTGGAAGGGTCGGGTTCGCATCAGGTGCCTATTGCATTACAAATTCCTCAGCTTTACATCCTTGCATATTGTGCTAGCCTTGGTTTTAATAAGCTATTTTACCTCTATAATATTCCCAAGCAGCTGGAAGAGTAAATGCGTGCATGGTCTGGCATCAATCTGTTACTAAATTTTACCAAATCTCTGAAATTGGAATTTTGTAACATAGTATTAAAGAAGAATGCTTTCGCAATATTGAATTTACATTAATAGGGGCGGATTAATGTTTGTGCTATGGGTAGGAACTATTGTTTAATATTGAAGGCATAATAATAACACGCAGTTGCAAACTGCAGATGTTAATCTGGTTAACCCTGACAATGACATTGTTCGACCCCTCAATGTCGACAGGTGAACTAAATATTTACTGGGGCAGTATAATTTCGTAACCCATTGCAGATTTACTTACAAACCGCATTCGAATCCATTCGCGGAACAATTCTGCATCTACAACAAACCGTGTATAGTACTTATTTATCGTCGGATGCTTAATTGCTGCATTTTATAAGGAAGTAGGTCGCGTTCATATATTACAAAGCGGCAGCTTTAAGAGCAGCATAGAATTACATATCTATTTTCACGTAGTCGCAATGAGTATGTAGAATAATACTAGACAATCATCGGGAAACGCTCGTTTGAGTGATCAGATAAACTCTTAACAATATATCTAATAAAATGGGATATTCGCTACTATATTGTTAGACCTGGATGGTATAGACCAATGGCGTGGTTTTAACCTTTTTTAACTGAGAGAACACTTTTTAGTATTAATAATTATTTCGGAACATCGTAACAGTTACAGTTAAATTTTTTATTAGATTAGATCAACACAAATAATTGATGATTACAAATTTCTAATTAACCCTTTATCTACCGAAAAAAACACTTTCACTACATACCGTTTGGGTCCAATGGACCAGTGTGTAAGCAAAGCCGGTTTTCTTTATTTTAACATTTTTATTTTATGTATTTTAGATAATTCAAAACAATTTTTACATAATGTAGCAAGCAGAATGTCCCCCACATACATGTTGATAGCATTTATAACGGGTTGTTTTAGTTTTTGATCTTTCTTAACTATGCATATACCGCATCATCTCTTCTTTTTCGGAGGTTCATATGCTGTGCTGGTGCTTGGTACCGGATCTTCAAAATTTTCCACTACATTGTGCCAACTGTTTTATATCCAATTCCATAATAAAATTTCTTCTCTTACATAACTTTTGTCACAATTTCCATTGTCAGTGGCCATCTTCTAGTACTCTTTTTCACACTGTATGTCCTCGTATGTCCTATGGTGTCGATATCATCTTTTAGTTTTGTGATAGTCCAGAATTATTCCCAGTTTCTCTTTGGGCCCGTTAGCGATTTTCTTGTCATTATGTAATTAAATGAATAATGAATGCCACAATTTTTCCTCTTTTTTGGGCAGTATGAAGTTATTATTTTATTACTTTCAAATCCAAATAATGTAGAAAGTATTTCACGGTTCTTGGGATTCGTAAAACAACTGGGTAAGTCTGGCTTATCTTTCGGATTGTTCCTACAATACAAAGTTTTTTATAGTAAATTTTTCATCAAATTTTCGCCTTGGTTTTTTCGTCTTTCTACGCCAGTTTTTCCTACGTAAATTTCTAATTTCCAAGCATATGACGTGACGCTGTCATAAATTGTCCATATCTTCTTAGTTTTGAAGGTATATATTGCGGAAATGGACATATTCCTCTATAAGTTACCAACTGTTCACCTACGGTCATACTCCATCCTGGAATAAATCCGTCTTCTAGGCGATCGCTCCACATTTCGAAACACTCGCGAATCAGTGGTAGTATGTAAGTAGATCTTTCTTTCCTTCTTGGTTGCATTATCAAACCTAATCACTTGAAGTATACTTTGAAACCTAGTACGGCTTATAATATCGTTGAAAATTTTTCGTCTGTCTTTTTAACTCCACAATTGAGAAGTCTCTTCGTTTGTTGATTTATAAACTCCAATAAGTGTTAGTAGTTCAAGTGATTTTTAAAATACATTTTGGTCAAGTGGTTTCCATTTATTTCCAAAGACATTTCAAAGATATATTCGTCCATTCGATAATAATTTCTAAAAACGGTCTTCTAAGATAAATTAAAAACACAGAAGGTATACTATCAACTTCTCAAAAGACATGTCGTGTAGGTCCTGCTTTTCTCGCAGAATATTATGCTTACCTTGTTGCCCCTGTGGAGGGTTGATTGAATTTTCGAGCCATACTTGTTGATTCTTAGATATAAAAGTTAAATTTGGTTCGCTAATAATGTTCATTTCTTCGTCGTCGATTTTATCTGAGTCGGAATCTTTAGAGTTGCACATTTCTAAATTTTTGTCACTCCGTGTAACTTCAAAGTCTACTTCTCCATCATCATCAAGTGAAAGATATTCACTGTCACTGTTGTATTGAACATCACTAACCTCGTTTATGTCTGCTTTCAATTCTTCGGGCTTCAATAGTCATCGCATATTCGTTTTAGAATTTTAGACACTAAAATAACATTGTATTATGAACTAGCAAAACTCAACTAAATTATATAAAATTTATCTACCCGACTCACAAATGAAACAGTAAATAAATTTACTATTTTCATAAGCACACGAACACTAGTTACTTTACGGAAGTCCAAATTGTACTAAATGCCGCATTTATTGGTTGCTGTTACTCAAACAGCGGATAAGTCGTTAAAATGGCGTGATTCTAATTGGGAAGTCCTTAAATCGCATAATCCCAACAATGAGGAAGTTCCTAATTCGCGTGATTCTACTAAGGAATCAGTACATTTGCATACAACTAATTTTATCTAAGGTAACACTATGGGTAGTCCAATGAACCCATATGGCAGTTCCCAATGGAAAATTTATATAAAGAAAACAATTTTTGCAATAAATTAACACCATAAAAAATTACCAAAAGCATGTTAACAAACAAAGTCAAACATTAGATGTTGATATGGGAACACCATAAAATCTCATTCGGGTTTATTGGAACCGCTCAGTAGACAAAGGATTAAAAAATTAAAATTTATTTCTTAAAAATTTAAATAACTTGTTTGTAAAAATTTAAACAAAAATAAAAATTTAAAGTAAATTGATTAAATGAAATTAATGGGAAACTTGAGCTTGTCGGTTGCTACAAATGTCATGTATATCAAGTCAATTCATCTTCTATATTAGTACGACATTTCTTAGTTTTTATATTGGTTAAAGTTAAGAACTGTATTTTACATGTGAGAAACTTTAATAAAACTTTTACTGCTTTTTCCGAAATAGTCGCAACCCTTATTTATAAAAATTCAAAATTCTGATGCTAATTCAGAAAATTTAATTACCTAATAACGTGCGCTCTTTTGATAAACTAATCAACTCTTCTGCTTCTTCTTCTAGTAAAGAAAATTCTGTATTTGACACATTCACTGCACTAAGCGGATTTCGTGTCCAATCGTATGGTTCACCGTTTATTATAGAAAAATAGTAGGAAAACTTCTCCTCTAACAATACCAAATGTTCTTCTACAATAGGAATCAAGTCTTATACTTTTTCTATTTGAATGGAAGGAAATATCCAATAATTTTCTTTCTAATATGATGTTTCCAAATAGATATTTACTTTTAAAATGCAGACAAGTTAGCGGTGCGGGTCGAAATATCAGTTAACCATGCCAATTTGACACATCAATCTTTACTTTTTAATGTTTTAGATATGAATCTGATTTTACATTTTCGGCAAATACTGTCAATTCATCTTTTAGATTTAAAATTCTATCTAGCACTTTATCCCTAGATAGCCATCTTACTTTAAGTGTGTACTAGTAACGATTCATACTGAGATTTCATTGACATACATAGGTTTTAAAAATTTTTGCTTTTAAAGAACGAGTACCATATTTACAGCTTCGTCTAGTACGAATTTTAATATTGTTGGTAATGTTTTGGAACTAAAAATTCTCGGTGTGGAAAACAATGGGTAGATATTATATTAGAGTTTTCTTTTTTGCAATTGAAACAAACCCTTGCACTATCTGTATAAATCCTACTCATAACTTCCAAGAAATATTAAAATTTCAAAATATTGTAATAGTAATTAAGAAATGTCTAGAACACTTTAGAAATTACGCCTATTTGGGTTTGACTAAAACGCCCACATATATGTTTAGCGATAAGAAATGATGGTTTATGGGTATCGTATTACAATCATATTCGTCTAGCGATAAGAAGGATGCTTAATAGGTATCGTAATACAACAGGTTTGATGACGCACATTCTAGACGTTTTCTCGATTTAACTAGAATAGGATTATTGTACATGAGCACGAACCCCGTTGCGATAGGTCAGTATTAGTTTGAATTCAGTCCTAATAAACGTTTGATGTACACAAAATAATTTAAATATACATTCGCTTACGTAATATAAATGTGTTAGATAAATAAATTACCAGTAAAATTAGTGCTACAATAGTGTTTAATTCATCGTATTTAGTTATTAAATTAGTGTCTACAAATAGTGGTTAAGTTAGTGCTAATGTAAACAAGACTGAAAATATTTGTAATAGTGAAGAATATTAGATTTGTATTTATTGGAAATAAAGGCAAAAGGACAATTAAAGAATTCGTTAGAATAAGATGTACGTGAATGAAAAATATATTGGCAGTTGTACATTCAGAGAGCTCTTTGCAACAAGGGAATTGGTTCACTACTTGCCCTATTATTTACAAAACGAACAATTGCCGAAAACTGCGCTGTGCTTTACTAATGATATCTGCAGACTTGACTATTTGTTAGTAAAATACAGTTTCGAAATTTTATTTGTGATTTTCTCTGAATATCATTCGACATGTACTTCTATTAATTATCATTTTTTAAATCAAATTGCCGTTTATCATAAATCCTAACAGCTTTATCAAAACGCTTAATTTGTTTCATTTGCATATCTAATAACCTTTTAAAATACGCTTACTTTTTGAAGAGACACTGAGAATTTAGCGTTGAACTGTCTTTTCAACTTGGCAGGAATCTTTACTCACTTTTGAAAATAATCTTATTTTCCAAACTTATTTCTCAAAATATTACTTTTAACTAAACGACTGCGCCATGTTATATCTTAAAATGAGATACTAAACGGGTCAATGGCTCTCTGGTTTATTAATAATTATGAATGAATCAAAATACATACAATATATTTCAACATGATCACTTCAAATTAATTTATATTTCTATGCCTCTCCGCCAACTAACTAGAACTTAACTAACTGATAAGGCCGTGTCTCCGCTAACGCTACAACTACATCTAAACAGTAGTAATGTTGATTACCAATTTAACCTTTAGGAATCCCCAGTAATAGTACAAAATTCCATGAATATCGTAAAAAACAATCATTATCACGACCCCCACGTACATCATCTTCGACGTCTTCTAAACCATCTTGGAAACATTTAAACCACTCTAAAACCCGCGCAAGTGATAGGCATTCATTATCATATACTACCTTTAATAAAAAGATAAGTTTCAGTAGTGCTTTTTCCAAATTTCACGACAATTCGTTGCTCTATTAAGACACATGTTTCCGGCAAAAAACTAGGTCTTATTCAAACGAACGCCACGATCAGATTAAAAATGTCTACAGGCTCTGAATGGGTGACAATCGAAAGATAAGGATTTACGCTACACAGCAGCTCTCGGTCGTACGCGCATACGTACGCGCATACGCAGTTCGCCTGTAGTAGCATCAGTTTGGTCATTTGATAGCCACATTTCGCGTCACTCGGTTCGAGCGGTGTAGCATGACAATCACAGAATTATCGCATAGGAATCCGAGTGCATTTGGCGGAACACTTACATCGTATTTACAGGGCAACAATGTTCAGCATAACACCGGTTTAGAAACACTAGTACAGACATTTATATAAATGACACGAGCATAGAAGATAGCTAAACAAATCTCATAGAGTACGTCGTTTACACAAAATTTCAAGTAGCTGCCATTGTTGTTTAATTGTACAAGTTCATATACAAATAAATAACTCCAAAAATAAGTAAATTGAAACTTATACCATTGCTACATAAACAAAAACTCTCGAACAGGACCACAACCATTATTAATTTATTATTTTGAAATGATTCGGCAAATTGTGCACTATTTTAAAATTTAAATAAATAAAGGTGATTAACTAGATGCCTTCCGGGTTTGAACTGTCATTTGAGAATATTATAATAAAGTACCTAGACGTTTTGTACCTTTGTACGAAGTATCGCCAAGATAAAATACGCGATTATTACTTCCAAACGTATGAACTCATACCCAATTAATTCGCAAGAAGTCTTGTAGAAGTATTTTCACTTTAAGAAGAACCCAACTTCATTTTGCGCATAAAACAAAAATCGGTTTAGAACAGTTCATTTTAGGTATTTCAGTTTTCAGGTATTAGTGCCGTCGAGTTTTGTAATCAACCAATCAGAAATTACATTGCGTCCATCTATATCCTAGTTCTAATAATTTTTTACTATAACGCCATTATCGTTCATTTATACCATCAGTATACCATAACTCTATATCATGTCACTAAATTTTGTCAATTACTCCACTATGATCTGAAACTAATACAAAAACGCACCTCTGTATGTGTGAGTATTTATAAAAAACGCACCCGTCTAACCACCACCAAAATAATTCAACTACGCCACTGATATTACATTTCTGCGCAACCAGCCAAATCATGTTGGGTTCTTCTCAAAGTGAAATGCCTCTAACAAAGTGCTAAATGCAAGAAAAGTTATCTCTGGACAAATAAATCGCAAGCCTAATTAAGAAAAAGTCTAACATTCTTTTAGAAATAAATGTTAGAATCGAAAAACCAGTATAATTAATAGCATCTGTACCGAGAGAATAACTTGAGTTAGCTCAGTGTTACCTATTTTGTGAAACTATCCATTGATAAAGTGATCAAACATAAAAGAGTCTTTAGTTTTGTGATTTTACTAGTAGGAATCATTATAAACTTGTTCAAATTTAATTTCAATTAATAGTTCCTGTATCGGGAGGAATTCAATAATCAATTCTTGTTTTTTATTTTGGGGAACAACCTATTCATACAAAATGCTGTAAACAAAACCGGTCATTATTTGTTATCTCATTGCAAATTACCAAGTAAATAATATGCATGGTATGAGTGATTTTCGGTTTTAAACTACATATAAAGCCATCAACACAGCTTTCAGGCAGTGTTACAGCATTTGTTAGAGAATGTAACTAGATGACGTTTTGCATTATTCCACTTTGTTTATATATGTTAGGGATGTTTATGATTTCATGATTTTTGTTGGATTTTCCTGAAGGTAAAATTCACCAACCTGACAAGCTGCAAATACAGTGAGTGTTGGCGGGGTTATGACTCGTTTGACTTGCGGCACAAGATTATATGTTAGGGATGTTTATGATTTCATGATTTTTGTTGGCTTTTCCGGAAGCTAAAATACACCAACCTGAAAAGCTGAAAATCTAGCGAGTGTTGGCGAGGTTATGACTCGTTTGATTTACGGCATATGAATTACTGGTCACAGCCTGCGAATTCGTCGAAGTGTAAGCATGTATTGATCATTGTAATTAAAACTTCAAAGGTAGCGTAGAGCCAATTAGTTAAAAATTTCAATATCACCCAGCAGGATATGAATAGTATATCCTTAAGGACGAATGTAATCCCGATATTTAATTGGAAGAGGATCGCCTGTTAATAACGTCTTAAAATCTTCGTCACGCGAAATACTTTAGATGATTCTATGCAGATATAGTTCCGCAGCTCAAGTATTTATACAGGGTGGCATTAGTTTTACGTCATTAAATTGAAGAAGTGATTGAGATTGATTGGCTAAACAAAAGTCTATAAGGCATTTTACTCTTGAACCGATTTTTAAGTACCCGACCTAAGTCAACTTAAGTAAAAGTTTTAGGACTGCTGTTTTTAAGAAATAACGTGCCTATTATAGTGTTATCCTAAATCACATCACGCACATGAAATGATTTCAGAATAAGTGTTCTAAATGACTACCGTATCTGCAACTTCGTGGTTGGTATAATTCTCGCGTTTTCGTATTTTCAAACCACAATTCAGTAAGCTACTACGCGACAAAATATCTCCAATTACCTACCAATTACAATTAAGTCACAACACTGCGTTTAAGTGTATTACTTAAGTAGGTAATGAAACACACATAACAAAATCAAACGGGTGCAACACACAAATCATCTAACCCCCGTTACGAATTATTTCAATGAAAGTACAAACAACTTAAAGTAGTTTATCGTATGCTCATAAACGCAGAACTGCAACAAACTCTAGACTACGGAGTCAGAAACCCAATACAGTCGACCACATCAGCATTATGGAAAATTATGTTTTGTTGTGATTACCATCTAACTTACTTTAGTAGTAGCTAAAGTGCATTGAGTTATTTCGTTTGGCAGCTAAAATGCTATCTATTTCACTAAATTATGTTTACAGAATGTCATTACTTGGGTGGTCGACTTTAAAGAATGACGTTATTGTGTGTTTGATTGGTGAGCTAGCTAACGTTGTAATGGTTTTAAAATATTTTTGATACTTTTTTGTGTGTCCGTTTGTAGCTTAAACATTTGCTTTAGACCACAGGTTTATTAACAATTTTTGTTTGTCGTATCGGTCTCTACACGCCCTTTAAATTAACGACATAAAACAATGCCACCCTGTATATAAATCTATGTATATATCCAGGATTTACTTTCCCAACTATAAAGTATGTGTATCGATTTAGTGTTAATAAGAATAAATAAATCAATAACAGAAAAATGGTGTATGGGTTAATTGATAGAACAGGCGATGGTAAAGTTGAAGTTCAACTGCGAAGAAGTTTATATTCTAAACCCTAAGAACAGACAGATAAGGATACCAGTTTCTGGACAAACAGACTCACATACGCTCTTAAGCTAAAAGATATCTTTGTAATCGGTTTTAAAAAAGTATCTTACACCATATGCATTTAAGAGATTCAGCTCTCTATTTAAAAACAAGCCGCTATCCATACCTGTATTTATTTAACTTATCCATAAAACCATCTAACAAAAATAATTTGAAATAACAACAACTCAATATTAATAAGAATAAATAAATCAATAACAGAAAAATGGTGAATGGGTTAATTGATAGAACAGGTGACGGTAAGTTGAAGTTAAACTGCGAAGAAGGGAATGGAGCATTATTCTAATCATCCTAGTTTCCTGCTTATACTCTAAACCCTAAGAACCGACAGATAAAGATACCATATCAAATAGCTTTAACAAATAGGCCATTAAAAACTGACCATCGCAACAATTTTAAAATCGAGGTTTGAGCTATTATTACGACCATTTTTAATTTAAACAACTTCGTAGTCAACCATTATGTTGTTGCATAACACAATCCGCTCAAATTACACCTGCTCCACTATAATAAACCTAAAAGTCCAGCTGTTGTTCCTATAATACTGAATTAAATTTAGACACATCCCTTGACCCAGATGCCCTTGTAAAAACACATTTTTAGTTAAATACCATCTGCTCCGTAAATAAATTAAAACCTTGCATACTAAACATAAAGTAGTACAATTAAAATTATTGATGAAATATATAATGCACGTTTAAGGTTATTCCAAGGAATCGATGCCGACAAATTCTGAAATATAGGTTAAATGTTTTAACAGAAGTTCACGTACACACGTGTTGTTATTATAAACACTAAAATCTTTACATTTACGAGTTGATTGAACTAAATAAATCAATGACGCCTTCATCTGACTACGTCACTGGCAGTGTGTTCGGAATTAATCAACAGCGATGTTAGCTTTCTAAGGGCACTGAAAATGAATAATAAGCACATGTTACTATTACTAAATACCAAGTTGGTGTTAATTATTAAGAAGGGGAACCTCAAGTGAATAAACAAAATGATTATTACACTTCATGCCTTTCATAAATGAAGGAGACAGAATCTTTTCTCCTTCTTGCATCACTTACGTGGTTACACATGAATTAGACATAAATTGAAACCAATTTTTAGGGCAAGCATTACAAGCTAAAAGTAAATGCGGATAACCTTGTCCACAGACAAACTCATGAGCGACGGTATTCGGCCTACTTAAAATCCGTGTCACTTTCCAGTCAAGAGCAGATTGCACAACCAATTTATGGAGAACGAGCACTTTCTCGAAGAAAAAGCGAATGGAAGTCCTCTTAATTTGAATCTTAGAATAAGTAGCGAGTTTATTCATAATTAAATAGAAAAACCGTAATGAGTAATATTATTTAACATAAAATTAAATCTGTCTAATGAATATGGTCATTTCTGAAACGTGATCGTTATGCATTCAACTTGAATCTTAATAAAACATTGTATATGCTTTAATTCTCTGTAAGGATGTTAAGTAGTACTAAAAAATGACAAAAAGCTTACTGAAAGTAGCCACATTTGTAATTTTTTAAAATTAAATCATGAATACACACAATTTATTTCAAAATCAATTTTAATATTGAGGAATTAGCGAATTTCTAAAAAAACACTCAATTGGTTATGTCAAAACAATTACTACAGATTATGTTCTTTCGAACAGCTAAATAGAATTACCTAAGGATATAAGCAAACAATCCGTACATTTGTAATGCAATAAAAAAAGCAAAAACTAAGGAGGAAGTTAATGCTCATAGAAACTCAGAACTTTCAATGAAAAGTGGTCTCAAATTTTTTACTACATAGGTGAAAGCTGATGAAATTTTTTATAATATTTCAACTCATCAAGGAATACTAGTCTGGTTACACGAAGATGACCCAACTACAACCATTGACAAAAAGCAAAAATCAAAAAATAGAATATCATATATTTTTATGTCAGATTTTATTAAAATTGTTAAATACTAAACACCAGTGGCGGTTTTTATTACTGAGCAATGGAGCAATTGCAATACTTAAAGTAAACTAGTTTTCCTATCAACGAAGAAAAGCAGCAAATCTAATTCAGATTGAAATCATTTATATAACCAGAAACATAATACGCGATAGCACGATCTCAGCTGCTTAATGCAACTATTCGGTACAGCGAAATATATATATATATATATATATATATATCATATATATATATATATATATCATATATATATATATATATATATATATATATATGTATATATATATTTCCTATATAAATTTAACAATATTCACTTTCACAGAATAGATTCATTAACAAACAAACATTTCGTACCTAACCTTACTTTTCTTTACGTTTTCTTTTTATTTTTCTATTTTTAAGTCACTTCCGAATCATTATTCTTATCATTAACTAATAATTTAATAAATTGACATCCTCATATTAGTTATTTAAGTTCTTTTTACATTTACCTTTTGTAATCTTGTTTTGCTAAATTTAGTATTGTACACAGTTAGCTTCTGTAAATATTTGTTAATGTTCTCATAATTGTCAAAAGTCAACTGTAATTGATGTATTAGTTTTTATATGTAAAAGTTCTATATGTCATAGTAATTATGAAAGTAGATTAGCTATACTGTTTTTATACCTTATAACACTAAATCTATCAAATTTTAGTCTATGATCAAAGGCATAAATATTCATGCCGAAACGTCAGAATATATATTACAAATTGACACCATAGTTCTTTTTTTACGAACGCGTGCATCCCAAGAAACCGACAGATTTATAAATACTACTAACCGTTCGAGAAACTACCTATATTTTGCCCCACGATTGGGTGTTATTGTTATTGCTGTGATATTTTTATTTGGTATGAATTTTTATTTCCTTTAAGCCCCAATGTTGTACGTTATATTTTATTTGCTTGTTTACCACGACTAACTCACTGAATACTCGACTTCCTAATAAATTTTATTTTACCCTTTAAAGGGATTCAAATAAAGCAGTTCAAAATCACACAATATAATAATTGATAATATGTACAATGTTGTGTAACCTCAAAAATTTTCCCCTGTATAGAATATTTACATTTACCAAATTTATGCTTTCCTGAAAGCCAGCAAAAATATCTTTTAATTACTCTCAAGTACCTTCGAACGTTCTAAGCTGCTTATCCCTGTTTTCATATTTTCAAATAACCTTCTTGATGATTCTTACAAATACATAATGTATAGCAAATATTAAATTTGAAACAGTCTTTAAATAATAAAATGTTTAAAAATCGCTAACTGGAATGGTCACCGGAGTTGCCTCATAGTGTCTGTGGTCTGCATCCCTTGCAATGTCCGCTCTACTTATTGGCCAGTATTATCCCTTTTTGATTTTTGGTATTTTTCCTTGAATTAACTTTGAGTACCCTTTTGATCTCACTTTCAGACATGTTTTTAGATTTGTGTTAAGGCTTAGATCTCGACATGAACATCGGCTTGCATATAAACTTAAATATCAACTGACATCAACAAAATCGGCATCAAAACAGCACTGTTTTGTTAAATATTAAATAAATTTAATTAATTGTTTAACTTATGTCTATTTGTAAATCGGCTTATTTTTCGTCGCACAATTTTTGCACTTTCAAATTTTACTTATTCTGAATTTTAACGTTTCACTAATTAATGTAATCACTTAAATTTCTACTGCATTTGAGCATAGTTTGTGCTTGGTTGAATATGAACTGACCATTTATTCATTTCCTATTATATTTATAAGCCTTTCCCACCAATCGTTTCCATTGGCGTGTTCGTCGATTAAGGCTTGTACTTTGCCTATCTCTGGCAGAACTCGGTATTGTCTCAAATTCCCTGGTTTAATTCTTCGACGAAATGCTCCATCAATCACGTAAGCGTTACAGTATTTTGTTAGGATTTCCTATTATTGCTTTTATTCAGTCACGTATTTAATGTTTGTCGTTTAAAAGTCCAAAACTTATCATATAGTGAACCGCCTGGTGTTTATTTGTTAGAGAATGCTGGTTTTCTGAACAAATGTATTCTTTCTAGTCACGTATTTAGTGACGTATTAGAATGCGTTTTCTTGTACATACGTTTATATTTTCTTCGAAATTATTAAATATCCAGAATGCCAGTTTATCTATCTTTACCGATAATGAATTTATATTGACGCAATTAGTTGCGTTTAAAACCTTATCTTCACTTATACATTATACTTAAAACATATTACACGACGTACATATTATTATTTTAGCTGCATGGTATCGGATTATTGCAAAACGAGCTTCTTTCTCATGCAATTAATCACATATCTTTTATATACAGTGTGCTCGCAATTGACTTTTTCTAAAATAGTCGATTTACTCCTACAATTGATGGAATGATTTGATTTTCTTAAAGTTAAAATTATTTATATCTATCCTACGACCCCTATGACTTTCTCTTATCATAGCAATATATATATATATATATATATATATATATATATTGCCGTGTAACCCTATAAGAATAATCGTACCTCACGAATTGGGCGTCAAAAATTGCCGTTGAACTCGGGTAAAATCCTCACCAACAAAAATATTTTCGAAAATGTTATAAAATTTTCAAAACTCGAAAATTCAAAATTAAATAATACAAAAAAATATTTCTTACCCGTTTTCCTCTCTTCCTCGGTTGAATGGCCTTATTCAACTGCTTCCGGCTAGCTCATTTGGACCTCCTTTTAGATATCTATATTCACTCTCATATTCTATCATTCACGCACACTCCCAATAAAACCACAAAATACAACAAACATACAATCTTTTATTTATTACTATTTACAAAAGAAATTCAATATTGTTCATATTTCATTGTTCACGTTACACTTCAGTAAATTTTATTTTGTAATGTCCTGTATTTTATTTTAAAATCATCAAACACATAAAATGTACCTGGAGTAAATGGGCCTTGAATAATACCTTCTCTAAAATTCCTTCTTTATAATTTATTTATTTATTTTTTTAATCTAAGTAAACTCTGGGGTAGGGTGAGCTCATGATAACCCGGCTAATTATGCATAATGTATGCCCTTCTACTTTGCACTAAAAAAACAAAGCCATGTACTCTTCACAAAAATTTCACGTTCTGATGGAACGTTTAAAAGCGTTATAGACACCTTCAAATTTCTAGTTGAATACCATAATAAAGTTATTTACACGTATTATGTTCAATACGTAAATAATCCACACTACCTTGAAAAACACTCTCATACGTCACCCAATATTTACAGTTTATAGGAATCACAATTTCAAATCGTTACCTGGAAATTTCTAGAAGATCTCCGCTCTGTAGACGATGCCATGTATTTCTTCTATCTGGTCTGCAGGCCGTTTCTCTCTGTTACTAGACGAACTCCATCTAAGTTGAACTGCTAACACTGCCTTCACGATGTAACCAAATTCCAAATTCCATTTCAATTATACGTCTTTCACAAATATTTACTGTAATCTATGTTACTTAAAGTCCCGACACGAGTCGGTTAAAATTTATAGGTGATACCTCAATTAAAAAAATGTAATCTCGGCACACTAATCGCGTACTAATTAAGAGGCTACCACTATGCAATACAATTTAAATGATTTTATAATACTTACAACTCGTGTTAACTTTCATACGTCGTTTGGGACGATCGAAATAATAAGGGCTTTAATAATGTTCTCGTAAACTATTTATATCTTTAGACTGCCACCTCCTGTCCACGTTTATTCGAAATCTCCTGCTCACAACAACACATTCCCACAATTTTGCACTCAACCCGATTTTCAAATCCGAAAATTTCAGTACGTCGTTACAATATTTTCAGAAAATTACGCTACACTATCCTCGTGTTTATATCAAGTCAAACTAAACATATCGACCAATCCTAGATCCACTGACGTTGCTCAAATCCCTCCTATACTACCGTTGTCTCATGCTTATACGTTTTCTACGTCTCCTTCTAACCTTGCTTGAGTGGTAGAAAATCGATATTCTTGTTTGTGCACTGTCTACTACACGTGGACTTACTACGTGATTTAACTAACCGCTCATTAGCATTTCCAGAGAATATAAGCGACGGTTTACCCGATATTCTCTGTAACCGTTTGCTATCAACAAAAATAATTGGACGCTTGACATTTCCAAACTACGCAGGTTGAACGTTTTAAATACATTTCTCGGAGTTGTATTTCAGCGTATTTTAATCCCAGCGATATATTTGTCTGTTAGCAACGCTTTTATGCATATTATACATCAATAATCGTTCAATTAAATTCAATTTAATTAATAAATTAATGGCATTGGCTTCTACCATTTAATTTCTTTGCAAACCTACTAAATATTTATCATTATTTGTAAAATTTCGTTAATACCTGATACTTAAAAATGAACTAACTAATATAACTTTCGCACGTAATTTCTGATTGTTCCTTTATACAGGGTGTTTTGAAATTGTTTCTTTTATATTTATTTTTGATCTTTTAAAACCACTATAATATATATATATATATATATATATATATATATATACATCCCGCTAACATTTTCGCCTCCTTTCATAAATCTACTAATTTGGGATCCACTAGAAAGAATAGTGCTAGGTAAAATTAAATTGCGGTATACTTATTTATTCATCATTTTTAAACTTTTGGCCGCCTTTAATTTTGATATACTTTGAAAAAATTTTCATTTTTTTATGTATATTTTTTTTATTTAGTAATCGTTTAGAACTCCTTTTATATTGATATTATTTTAAAACCGCCAGAGTATATAATTTTATACACGCCTATTAATTTGAACTCCTTTTAAATGCTAACTTTCATTAAAAGATTAATCGGAATTCCGGCTATGTTGCCAGTGCTAGAAAGCAACCTTCTAAAAGTTGTGACTCATTATATATGGCATAATTAACATTATTTTTACCAGCTACTAAAATACAGAACCTGGAAACAATGCTGTTGCGCAGATGATTGGTCATCAGAAGTAGATAACTAAAATTAGCTTGTTCTGTTTGTATACTTTTGTATAGGTATGGTTTGGTGATGAAAACTGCTGTAAATTATTGTCCCGTTTGAAATTTCCTATTTGTATAATTCATTGTGATCTAATAGGTCACTTGAGCACATTAAGTAATAAGGTGTTAAATTATGTTTTAGTGAAGTATTATCATTCATAGTGTGAGGTTAGGTTAAGTTGGATTGTTATTTTGTTTCTAAAATGCTTGTTAGGAGTTTTATTTAAAAGTGCCAAGGAAATTATGCTGATGTATGAACCAAAGTTTCAACCATTCCTAAAGTATTGGCGAAATTTTAACAGCATTAGTGAATGGTATAGTTGTGTTTATTGTCACTTTCTTTGCTATAATGCTAAGTTTTTGTAGGGACTATTTTAAGCAAATCTGGCTGTCTCAGTAGATTTATATGTACATGTGGAATCATCCTGGCGTAAAACCACCGCATCTAAGAAAAAACGAGAATGTGATTGTTTCCAAAAGAAAACACACTAAGTTAAAACTGTGAATATGTACTTATGCTACGACAAACACTGTTATTCTACACTTTAACGGAGTTGCATTTAAAGTGTTGTGACAAAGACTTTTTCAATGGGTCTTTAATAAAAACTAAATAAAATGACGTTTTGTTTATTTATTATACATTTCTAAATGAAAGATCACAGAAACATTGTTGTGGCTCTAACGCCTGTAATAGTTTCTCAGGTGATAATTGCTATTGCATGCAAAAGCTTTAATGGGTCGAAATGGTATCTAACTCCTCTATTACATAACTTTTTGAGAATTCTTTTAAAGGTTGACACTAACATTTTATGTTTAGCGTATGGTACTTAGTTAAAAAATACAAATACAAAACAATCCATAATCTAATATTGAAAATGATTAACTACTTTGGTTCATCTATCATTTTATTTAATAGTGTTAAGTCATTTAATATTAATCATAATTGATTATTTCACTCGTACAACCAAAGGGAAGACCTCCAAATTACACCACTTGTCTTGCATAGATAAAATGATTTAATAGTTCCAAGCAGTTTAGTCGCCATTAAACTGCATCTAGCTTTTGAAACGAAGCATGTTAATAAACAATTAAAAACAAATTTAAAACTATACTCTAAACTTGAGAAATAATCTTAACACATTCCCCCCTCACCCCAACCCGCAAATTTAACCTTATAAACCGCGGCTAGTCAATTGAAGAAAATGTAATTATTACAATAATTGTTGCGATGTTCCAGATTTGTGCCTTAGTCATATGCTACTGGAAACCACGTATTATCAATTTCAGGTTAATCGTTGATCATTCCCACATTGTTTTTGAATAATTTAAACTAGTTTGTTTACGTAATAGGTATATTTAACCTGAAGATGGCCAAGAGTTCCTTTTAGCTCATTTTTTTAGACGAAACTATTAGCTAATTGTCGTCATTTAAAAAAGTTTTTTAATGTTTAGTGTTCTTTCAATTTTGGAACAACAGACAATGTGATAACCTATCACGTAAAAATTTAGTCATTTTAATAAATTTTACTGTGGGAGATATTTGTATCATTAAGAAGAATTTCAACTACCAATTTGATCCCATTTGGAGACAGAGGATGGGCATGTTTAACAGAATGCAATAATATGTGATGAATTCAAATTACAGGAACTATCAACAATGTAGTATACTAAAATACAGTCTCACAAGAAATTGCTAATATTTTCGAAAAATATTACAAATACAATGTATAACTTATGGGACAAAAGAAATTATCTTTAAGCCTTTTCCATATTTAGCAATCAGAAAGGTTAACATATAAGAAACTCCGAACATGCTCAGACAGATGTCCAAATAGTACCTATGCATATTGAAGTATTCTAATAAATGCATACTTTTAGACTTTATATAGTGCGTTGGAATAAGTGCCCACCAGCCTCTTTTAGAAAATTAAACAAAATGCTTGGACACTCAGATTTTTAAAATTATCATAGCATGCTGTTGCATAAAAGTTCCGACCCTAGCAAAATCCCACTTCAAGTGATAGTCGCACCTTTTCATTTTAAATGAGAGCGTACATTATTTGAACGCTATTAAAATACTGATTTCGAAATGTATCACACTTCAGTTCCAAATTCTAAAGATATACAGTGAAAAGTTTTAATATGAACCATGTAAAACCTTAATGATATTTAAATTTTATTGAAGTATTTTGTTGGAAAATGGCTTTAGTTTCAAAATGAGTAAAATAATCAGACTAACTGTTACTTTATTAAATTTTAAATTATTCAAACTAAATTAATGACTGAAGATATGTTGCTTTGGCAAATTTGATGGTCGGAACATATTCACTCTTTATTGAATCACACAGAATCTGTAAATTTTGGAATCAAAGTGCGATACATTTTTGAAATCAGTATTTGAATAGCATTCAAATGACGTACATTATCATTTAAAAATTTAAGGTATGATCTATCACATTAAGGAAGATCATGCAAAGGTCGAAACTCCTATGTAATAGTACACAGCTGACTTTAAAAATCTAAGACCTCTATTACATGCTGCAGCTTTGTATCAGAAACTCAAACCAAGTTTAATCGCAGTTTCGTGCCTTGAAATTTAGTTTCAACAATCTGGAATAGAGTTTCACTATCTACATTCCTTCACGAGCAATTAAATAGAAATTTGTGGAAATAATAGTTTTCGATTTACTGCTCTAGAGCAGGTACATTTTTTGACAGCGCTCGGTTAAAGAGCAACTAGATTAATGTGTTCAATTTACTAGATTGCTCTAAGATGGGGCAAACGAGAGCTGCTCCTTCTTTATCTGACTTGAAAGGTCAATCAATGCAGAGCAATCCTAAAACATAACCTACAAATGAATAACGGTTTATTAAATTTTAAACGTGCGTAACTTTAAATATGAACAAACTTTATTCATAAACATGGGCTATTCTTACTTCGCCAGAATTTTCTGATAATGAAAAAAGCTGAAATTGTAAGCATATGAACTCAGTTATAAAATACAAAATTTTCTATTTACAATTAATCAGTTCTCTAATAAGCAGGTATATTTGCATGTATCACTTTTGCAATTTCAACAATTTTGAACTTTTTGTTTAAAGCAAGTAAAATGTCAACATAACGCGTGTTCGGTTATACGATGCAGATCGATCCGTGGTTGAACTTTTACCAAGCAGCAACATAACCGAGCCATTTCAAATCATAGATGGATTTCTGCATTTTCGCTTATATTTAAGACCTTCAAAATTTATTTCCACTTATTGCATTTTTGGATCTGTAAAACTATATAAACAGCACAGCCTTGCATTATCAACGTATTAATACACAAAGACTACATAATCAAATCATTCAAACTGGAACATCATCGAAACAATATATTTTGATTTTAGTTAAAAGTAGAAATGAAATGGGAAAGAATTTGCAACTATGGCATAATTATATAGTGAGATTTATAGCTGAAGTGTTAATGTTATATTTTTCCTTAGAAATACACAAGCTACAGAAATAGGTTGTTCACATGTGCTGTTCATATATAGATGTTTATCATACTGTTTATATTTTAATTTAATGTCTTAATTATATCGCTTTACATGATTAAATTACTATCAGTTCCTCAACATTTTTAAACTTGTTACATTTTGTATTTAAATATATCTTCAACAGAAATTTGCCTTTTGACTATATAAACTTGTTCATATCGTAAACGGTGTCCAATTGTAACTTAAGGTGAAACATTAAAAGTCAATTTATTTATGATAACACAACCAGTAATTGGTTTTCACCATATTGCAGCTTAAATGTTTGATGATTTTACACAAGAAAAAAATGAACAAAAATTTATCATAACAGCCTTCCAATTATTTTAATTAGAAGAGAGCTAAAAATGATCATCTTAATTGAAATTTACAATAGATATATTTTATGAACATACATTTAACTTGAAAAAGGTAACATGTGGAAAGTTTCGTGGTTTCGTTATATAAATAGTTGGAGAATTTAGAGCTAATGCAAGTCTACAGAGACAAAGAACACAATTCTTGCATCTTCATGCACACAGCAGCACATATAAATACTTACATCAATGTCGAATATGTGAAACACACACATACGTGCAAACTTGCAAAATTGTGTGATCTAACACTTAGTTATTCATTGCATCTTTGCTTACCCTAATAATAAATTTTAAAATTTCTAGTAAACTTTTATTTCGTATGTAATGTCTTTCAAAATTTAAAACATAAGTTTCACAAAAATAACAAAAATTTCTTTGCTTTTTGGCAGGCGGATTTGATTTAATTGTTCCAGCACTTAAATTTTGAGTTGTTTCTGAAATATCTGGATTTTCAACTTCAAAATAAATTATTGGAGATATTGTTGGAATTTCCATAGACCAGTTGCTTTCTGGTAAATCAACCTAAATAAAATTTAGCATTAGTATCTTAGAACAAAACTAAGCAAACTCTACGTGCTGTACCTGATATGCAGTGTTTATGGCTACATAACCACTGTGTTCCTGTGACAATGTAGAAGTAGGCTCATCAGATGATTCCTACAAAACATCATAAACTATATAAAATCGATGCTTAATAAAACCGCATGTTTAAAATAACCACTTTACATTCTATACTAATCATCATGCTCAAAACTATAGTATTATTGAATGGTTATTAATTCTAGCATATTCTGTTATTAGTTAATTTTCAAATATTGATACACAGTGTTATACTTAGTAAAATCCACACATAATAGTAACAAGTTAAAAAAATTCGCTAACCACAGATGTACAAGTGAACAAAAGTAACACCAACTAAAGGCAATTATTCACGGCAACTATTTACGTTTTTGAAAATTCAAATCAGGAAAGTTATTACACAACGTTGTTAGTGAATACACTAATTAAAGATACAAAGCTAGTATCAAAATCAGCTACTAAAGTTTAAATTGTAGCAAATATGATAGATTACCTTGTATTTGCCTTCACTTGTCTCTGGAATGTAAGTAGGATTACAATCTGAATTATTTGATGAAATGCTTGGATTTGCAATTTAATGTTTCTTCAACTAAAACACAAAATCATTATTAATATATTCAAACAATTTTGTTCATTACTTCTAAGGAAGAAGATTGATTGATATCACCATCTGCATAAATCCATCTCTTGCGCGGTTCTCCTTTTGCGGACCAAATTATATCTTTTGAGTTATCTAAGCTTGGGGAAACATTTGTGTCTTTGTGCATAGTTTTATACAAATTATTTGTAAACAGTGGTGATGAAGCCCTATTACAAAACCAGTTCTCGGTGAACGATTTATGTTGTACATTATGCTAAAACAAATAAGTACTCTTCATCACTTGTTGATATCCTGTAGGTTTAGAAAACTGACAAAGTAAATATATAGAAACTGTTTCAATTTGTGTTATTTTGGTGTACGGATAACCTTCCTGGAAGGTAAAAGGTATTTATCACTACACAGAAAAACAAAATTTGCATGTTAAGAAGTAGATATAATACAAGAAAGAACTTGCACCGATGGAACATTGTACACAATTACTATTTAAACTATAAAATTATTTAGTAAGATTTAGAGTTCTCATTACCTTGCCAAAATTGTTTATATTATATTTCGCAATAGAAATGCAAGAGCTAGAAAAAATAAACTGCCCACAAAGATGCTTCTAGTATATATATAAATATGCTACGTTTATATTTGAGTTTTCTTTCTTAATTGTATAGTTCTAAGTTTTACATGATTAATTAACTATTTCACCTGTATTCTAAGAAATGATATTAATTTCTTTTGGATTTAAATTTAACTTTATTGGCAATTTATCTTTAGGCAGTACTGACTTCTTTGAGTAGGCATACCTGACAAGCATATGCCAGGTTAATAGACACATTGTTAATACCATGGTGGCCAAATCAATGGCCACTAATGTAATTCTTGCGACCTGTTACATTTAGTTACAGTAAGTGGTTTCGAAAAGGCAAATTATTAATGTATACTTTTATTGATGTTTAGTTCATCTACATATATCAGGAGTTATTTCTTCTACACACATATGGGGTGTTTCTAAATTCATGCGAAAAATTCAAGAGATTCCTCGTTGCAAATTATGACGGGTCTTTCCTATAAAAAAAATACTTCAGCCTATTTCTTATAAGATATCATTATTCACAACCCTTATGTTTTTAAATTGTTTATAAAGTGAAATAAGATAAATGAGAATGCAAGAAGATGAAGATGTAAAGAGCATAACATAATTTATAATAAATGTTGAAAGTGAACACCTATAGCCATAATTTACAAATTTCTACTTTGTCTGATTTATGGTCAAATATATTCAACACGTAATTAATTTTGTTGTTCAAAAACCATTAATTCCATGAAAAGAACAAATAAAAAAGTTGAGGAATCCCGCAGAAATTTGAGCAATATTTTTTATTTTGTAAAATTTAACCCCATAAAAATGTCCCGACATAAATAGGAAAGGGTTGTTAATTTTACCCTCTATAACATAATGATAATTTTAAAAAACTTCCCATAAATACCTCTTTAAGACTATGAAATCTCCACCATTACAAGTTTTTACATTAACTCCGATTTAAGACAAAAAATGAAAAACCCAATATTACTTATGTACATTTAAGGGGTTTGGCTGAAAATTGTTTATAGGAACCACCCCCTCATTATTTACAACAAGGAATCTCCTGAATTTTTTCGCATGAATTTAGAAACATACTGTATATGATGGTAAAACTGATAGTGTTCTGCATATCCTATGCACAATCTTGATATTAACTAAAACAAAGAGTCGGTATAAATATCCAATAATCATATGTAATATGAGATTGTTCTGCTGCTGTTGTGGTTTTAGAATCATTATTCTTAGTTATTATAGGATACATTTAATTTGATTTATCTAGATGTGTCATTGCATTTCTTTACATGCAGCCTGTAGCCGTATCTGTTTGCTTGTAAATAAATTTAAAAAAAATTAAACAGTCGCTGCAGTACCCAAAAGATAATCTTCACATCATAAACTCTGATTTATGTAATTTTATAAAAATATTAATTTTACTATTATTCATACAATGACAGATATACTGTGATTCCTAACGATATCTTTATTTAGATAAAATTAATTTAAGTCACTTTGGTAGGAATGACATTTTAGCATTGTTATTGACAAAGATACTGCGTTCAAACGTTTTAAGTTCCCAATGAGTAGTTACTGCAACAATTATACTGATGAATGCTTTTAAGACATACATATCTTTATTTAACAACAAAGTTCAAAATGCAATATCCCATACTTTTATAACTAATAATTAGCAAAGTATTTGATAAATGCTTGTAAAATAATGTATATAATTTCTTTCCTAAAATTTAGTACGATTTTGCGTGCCTCAAATAATTCTAGGGTTCCCTAAAATAACAAATCGGCACGAATAATTTAAAAGTTTGAAGTTTTAATTTTTCTGGGAACACAAAGTTTTTATAAATGAGATTGATGTTATATATTGTTTTCGTTGGCGGTTTATTTACAAACAGTTTTAATCTTAATAATTTATTGGCGCAAATTTAACTACATCTTACAAATATACGTGAAAAAGGATTTTTGCAGTATTTATGGCAATTTAAGTAATTTGTTTAGTGAGGCACAAGACATTACTAAACAGAAATTTTTACTTCTTAAATCATAGAAGGTGTTACCTATAGAACGTAAATAACGCTACATAAAGGATGGCTGTAGTTATGCAATTTTCACTTACCATCATTTGCTATAAATACTACTAACAATATTAATATTAATTAATAAATAGAGTAAAAAGAAACTTACCATTTTAATGCTTGTTCCAATACTTTTCTTACCCATGCCTTATACATTTTAAAAGAACACATACACAGCACTTTTATTTTTATAACTTCAAGGAACGAACGAATAAATGTATAACAGCAAAGTACGTATTTAATTATTATTTGGTAAACGCTTGCTCATTTACAGGTTGAATTATATCAACAGCGTTGCCAGTTATACAGAGCTCGAAAAGATTATGAAATGAAAGGATTTGTATATTGATATACACGTACTAGCGGAATTCCATGGAACTAAAATATACAAAATCGTTTACAATGCTATTATTAAGACATCCTGTTGATTTTTCTTTATCATCTCCTCAAACCGTTAGCTTGGATACAAACTATATGTTTGTGTTTTGAATAAACTGGGCCATATAGAAACTTTCTATAGTCTAAGGTTAGATGTCTCTAAAGCACCGCTAGAAAGTTTTATAAAGGATTCCTTTTTGGGCTCCGTATATGGAGCCTAAATGTCACTTGGAGCCTAAATCAAATGTAGTTGGTAAATGTATGGAGGCGCTAATAATAGCGGGATATATATATATATATATATATATATATATATATATATATATATATGCTATCGTTGTACGTTCGTATCTCGCATGATGGTGCATTTAAGTTTTTATTGACAATATCTTACAACGCGTTTGAGCATTGCTGAGTATTGCTCCCTGTTGGTTTCCAAAGCTTCGTACGTTTGTTCGCGCTTTCTGAGCTTACCAATCGCAATGTGTACTAAGTGTATTGTAGAAAATATTTTTGTATACGTAGTTTATATGCCGTGTTATTTATATACCTGTGTTGTTATGCGATACCATAAATGAACGAAAAACAAAACGAAGACTGGTGTTATGGTGGCAGAAAGTGCTTATTGATTCTATTGAGAATTTTAACAACCGAGTGATTGACTTATTTACAACAAAAAATTATCGATTGTACTTTTTGCCTAAAGCATTATAAACTACTTGTTTTATGTGTTGCGCAAATGATATTATTTATGTAACATTTGTGTTTCCCTAAGTTTAAAGAACCGAGCCACCACTGCTCTATGCCAAAAAATTTGATATGAAAAAAATGTTCCCATTATATTTTAGAAAAACTAGTTCAGTTAACACTGCAAAGTTTAATAAATATACGGTAGGCAAATAAATACCCAAAATTAAAAAACAACGAACGGCCGAAAAAGTATACTCGGTATTTTTTAGAACTACAAGTTCGGTCAGAGCAGTCAAGCCTGAAGAAAGAACGGCATTAAATACTCAACGGTATGTATCAGTATGCGACCAAATACCTTTCAGAGGTATTTAACGATACGCAAATATTGCACTTTAACATACCTCACCGAGTAAAATCAATGGTTAGTTTTTCAAACAGTAAAAATTCTAATTAGTTGAAAGTAGATAAGCTACCTTCGTTGTGGCCAACAAAACCGCTTGTTTACATGTATTTTCTTGTGAAAAATCTAAGGTCTGTTTTGCAAATTATATACCTTCCAAGATCATTCGAAAATCACAAGACGTTATCCTGGACAGTCTTTCACTTTCACTTGTTCGTGGTCTAAGTTCAAACTTGCACCGTTTCCACTCTATTCTCGTTTCCACCAATCGGAGAGCTTAAAACGCATTTGATAGAATAATATTCCTTCTTTTGTATTAGAGATACAATTGTAGGCTGCGAGTATGGGCGTTGAAATGCGCATTGAATATTCTTAGTCTGCCGGGAAGGATTGGATAAACTTTTAGAGGATAGTAGTTTCTGTTTTCTGGCATCGATGACTGAGCATAAAAATAGAAATATGCCGCAATAAATAAATGATAAAAATTTATTAAAAATATACATATAACCAACCAAGCGATTCGAACAGTACAAAATTGTTCCGCCATATGTCTAAATTAATTCGACATGTCCAAAATTGTTCCGCCATATGTCTAAATTAATTTGACATGTCCCAAAAATTGTTTCGCCATATGCCCAAATTATTTCGTCATATCCAAATTATTTTATTATATGCATATTTTTATTAAATTTTTATTTTTATTTATTTATTCCAGCATACTTCTATTTTATGCTCAACCATCGATACCAAAGAACAGAAACTACTATCCTTTGAAATTTTATCCAGCCTTTACAGGCAAACTAAAGATATTCAATTCGCATGTCAACACCCATACTCGTAGCCCACGGTTGTACTTCTAATGCGAAAGAGAGAATATTATTCTATCAAATACTTTTTAAGCTCTCCCATTGATCGAAACGAGAATAGAGTGAAAGTGGTGTAGGTTTGAACTTTGACCACGAAAAAGTGAAAGGCTGTCCACGATGACGTTACGTGATTCTCAAATGAATAACCTTGAAGAGTACAAAAATTTGCAACACGGATCTTAGATTTTTCCGTAAGAAAGTACATGTAAAACCTATTTTGTGGCCCAGAACAAAGGTAGCTTATCTACTGTTTAAGCATATATTGCATTCATACACTGTTTCTGTTAAACAAATACATACCTACGAAGTAACACTTTCGATTGAAATAAATATTTTCCTAATTAAGATCTTTTTAGAATTGGTGGAATGCAATTCATAAGTAAAAATATCGATTTCAACGATATACGGGGTGGCATCAGTTTTATGTCATTAAATTGAGGAGGCGATATAGATTGATTAACTAAACAGAAAACCTATAAGACATTTTACTCTGGGATCGATTTTTAAATACCCGACCTAGGTCAACTTAAGTAAAAGTTTCAGTATTGCTGTTTCGTTACATATTTATAAAAAGTAACCCACCTATGCTAGTGTTATCCTGAATCACATCACGCACATTAATTAATTTCACAACAAGTGTTCCAAATGACAACCGCCTTAAAGCAATTCACTAAACTACGTAATATCGCTAATTACCTAAACCCCAGTATAATTACAGTTAAGTCGTAACACAAAATTTAAGTGTATTACCAAAGCAGGCAATGAATCTGCATCGGTCATTGAAAAAGTACAATCAAGTTAAAGTGAATACCTGCTGAATTGCTAGAATATCAAGACTACGGGGTCATAAAACTAATACAGTCTTATTCTTTATTCAGATTATCGTAAAATTTTCGTATATTTTACAAAATTTTTAAACTGATTTTAGTAGCAATTAAAGTGCATTGGTTTATTTTGTTTTACAGCTCACAGACACCGTATTTCACTAATTTATGTTTGCATACTGTCACAACTTTGTTGGTCGACTCTAAAGGATGATGTTATAGCGTATCTGAATCCTAACTTAGCTAAAATTGCAGTGGTTTCTAATCCTTTACATTGTTTTTCAAAGTACGACCTTACATCTTTGAACGAGGGAATCTCGTCACTATTTTCTAATTCGAAACGATTTAAAACATTTGTATCTAATTTCTTCGATAACAGATTAAACAACATGAAATCTAATAGATCTATTTTCATCTACTTTAACGCGAATATATTTTCATTAAGACAACTAATTAATTGCCGGAGTATCGTGTGCGGGTCTGAGGAACTTACCTTAGGGCATTTTTCCAGAGCATTAAAATACGCCGAGAGTGATAACCTCTTGGACTGAAACGATTAGTAATGATTTTATAGGCTTCATTGTATGCACAATCGTTTAATGACAAATGATTTATTATCGCACGCGAGGAATCATCTAGTGTATCTACGAATATCTAATAGATAATCATCGATTTTCACCCTAAGAGCCGAGAATTCATCCAATTGTTTACTTTCTTCATCAAGGAAAATATCCTTGCAAAAAACTTGAGTTGAGTTTCAATTTGCTCGACACTTTTCATCGATGCTCTAATTATAGCAATCGATACATTTTCCGGTTTATTAATCTTACTGTATATATGATCCAACCGTTTTACTACAAACCTAGATTCAAGAATAGCTTTATCAATTGATATAACCATATTTGATTAATGAACGACAATAAAAATTAACATAAAAACAATGCGTACCTCAATACGCTACGACAACTAATTAATCTACGAAATTAAATTATTAATGGACAAATGCAACTAATTACAATGTTCGCTCGACAAAACGTTTAATGTTTCAAAATAAACACCAACAAAATAACCCCTTAGTTATACTATCCAATAAGTTTGATGACCCTAATGGTGCATCACACGTTGGCCGACGAAAAATAAAGTAAGAATTTAAAATACAACCCTCATAAATAGTATCCGAAATTTCTACAAAGTTTACATAAAGTAAACCGACCGACCATTAATCCTTGCGACAAGGAAAAGGAGATGTATTAGTAATCTACCGTTATACCAAAACGTTTCTACTATTAAATGTGCAAACAAGATGTTAGTCTCTTTGCAATACGCCCAAACATATCAAAACTACGACAATGATTAAATTAAAAGTATTAATAAGGAACGACAGGAATAGGAACTAATTAATCAAATAATCCGGCGTACGAAGGCCATTTTGTTAACGCGCGAGTTACGTTTCGGGCCTTGGGAGCGGTGTTTTTAAAAACTTCTTCCAAAACTTCGTAACAATTTATTTGATTTATACAGATTTTAATATGGAATTTTGACAAACTGATTTAAAATTACTCTAAGTCGAAAAAAAAAATTAATAATTGAACTAATATGAGTGAGTAGCCTAAACAAACTGCAATGTTAAAGCTGAAATACTTGAGACTGACTGACTGATGGTCATGGGGCTCCCGGGGTATTTATGTTGTCCCTGCCCTTCACATGTCTGTGGGAACTTGCAAAGCTCATGTCTGCTTATTTCTTAATTCTATTCATTATACACTGTAACAATCTTAATTTCTAAGTAATCACGGTTTCTTAACTGTCTGTGACCTGCCACCTGCAGTATCACTAACCTCTGGAATACAATGTATTGCATCCGTTCTCACAACTGTTAATAACCTTTATTCAATTATCCTTGAAGTACATTGTTGCACTTGACTTAATAATTTCTTTAGCAATTTCTAATAATTTCTAATAACTTCTAGATTGAGGGATACATTTCTCGCGAGGGGTTTTATAATTTTATATAACGACTTACCTCAGCCGTATTCTATTGTTCTATAAGTGTCGTTTCTATTTTCAACGAAGTGGACTGTATAGATACTTATTGGACGTATTACGCACTATCACTGTGTTTTTTTACGGTTTATCCATACAATCACATTCAGGATATAACGGGACCAGAGATGACAGCTTTGCTAATTTATTTGCAACTACGAATTTACAACGACTTAAAATTAAACACGAAAACGTGCGACAAAGAGACCAAATAGGCCGAAACCGGTCAAATAGGTGTTTTTCCCTTTATGATACAATCAAGTACCTGATAAATGGCTATGTAGATATTTAGTTCGATGTATCAATGCATCAACGCAGAAAATCTCATAAAAGAAAAGAGATGCGTTGCAATTATTTAGAAAAGAATTTCACAACAGTTTAAGGGTTATTGATCTAGCTGACAAGTTTTGCGGGTAGTATTAAATAAACAACAAATTTGAAATATAACGACCGAGAATTTTAATAATACATCTGTTAACAAGTGTTTTGTTAGTTTTCCACTTATATATCCACTTATTATTCAGCTAGACCTTCTAAGGGAGACTTTAATGCTGAGTTCTACGGGGATAGTTTGGTTTCTAGTATGTTAAGTTTTGAGACTTCCAATTTTTAAGAAATCGCCCTGTGTAATTTTGCGGGGTAAGGTAATGAAAGCATTAAACATACCAAATCGTATCGTGTCTAAAATTGTTGTATTTCGTGCGGTTGTCAAATTTTGTTACGAAATGCTTTACGAAGCATTCAAAGCCTTTAAATTACGAAAATATATACTAAATCTAGAAACATTATAAGGTTTTTGGAATGCAGAATAGTTATCGGATGCAAATTACTATGTTTTTTCTATTTTTACCTGAGTAGATAAAAATGTTGACGATGTCATAAAAGCATGCTGAAAAATTGTTCGTGATACATGGATTTCACGAATTAATTTATGTAATAATTAGTTCCCTGTCATTTCTCCAAGGAAGTCCTAAAGATTCAACGTTGAAGAATTTGTTGAATGCTTGATCTTAAACCGCATTACTAACACTACATAATCTTTTCTTCTGAACTATATTAGAATAAAACAAAACTTGAAAGAACGTCCCACTATTTATTCCTATAAACTGTATTTTTAAAAACGAATACGTTTACAATTACCAATGAAGATTTTGTTTAATTACAACATTATATGCTACCTCCTTGCGCATACAAAGATAAGCAAGTCGATGCGGTTCGTATTGTGCTGCACTTCATTCACTGTTATACTTCGTAATTTGGCATGATATGCATGTTAAATAAGCCACTAACTTTCTAAGAATACAACGGGATATTTATTCGTTATACGTACACTAATATCTGCTAAAAACCTAATCATATACTGGTTCATTACGTTGTGAAGATATAAGGTGTCTGAAGGATGTGAAGCTGACGACATTACGTTTAACTTCCATATGTCTCATATCTTTAAGCAACCTATTCATACATCTATTCAAAACAAAAGTTTGTTATTAATATAAATTGCACATATCAAATAATTTTCACGCTAACTTTCTTCTAACACTAATCTAGAGACGCGTGCAAAGAACAATCAACCTATTACGCTTTCAGGTAAAGGTTTGCAGACTTGTAACAACGAATTTCTGAGCGTTAAATTTAAATGTAATATACAGGAGATTTATGAAAAACTGATTCTTCATTCTCTTCTATTTAAACCAAAAATCATTGAACCAGGAAATTTAATGATTCGGAACATAATCGATAAATTTAAAACATACTGTAGTTGACAAGTGATTTGGAAAAACATGACCCAAAAAGTATATTTATCATCCGGAGTGGTAAACTATATTTTTAAATAAAAACCTTTGCGAATCAGTTACAAATCTTGTTAACACTGCAATTTCGTCTTCTATGCAATAAATTACAAATTTCAAAAAGTTATATTAATATATATAAATACTAGGTAGTTAATTACACAAGCTAGGTTGATAAATACTATGGTATTATAGTTAATAAGATGAAATAATAACTTAGACTAGCTCGATTTGAAATGATCATTTGCGCTTTGTATAAAGGTCTAAGCTCAAAATTGACTACTCTATGTTTCTTGAAGTGAGAGTTTGCCTGAAAAGTCAGGCAACCGTTTGCTTTGAAGTGCTTAGTGCACATGCAATTTTTGTTGTTGGAGTTGGCGCATGAAAAGACCCATACAGTCGATCGCTGTTTACTTTCTGGTTCACACGCGTAGATACACGATTAGTCATCTGTCACGATGTCGTAAACCTATTTGGAAGCATCCTGATCGTATTTAGTGATCATTTTTTTCAACTAATCGACCCGAGCCAGATTTTGAGGGATTGTCAAATTTTGTGGAATCCAACGCGAAGAAGTCCTGTTGACGGCCAAATTTACATAAAATATTGAATAAATACTGATTCCACTAATGCCCAAGTATGCCCCAATTTCACGATTAGTCACATGACGATTCCGCAGTACCAGTTTACGCACCGCACCACATCAATCTATTTTGAACGACCTTCACGAAATTCGTCTTTGACCGAACTAGGCCCACAATTGAGGTTCACAAACCATCAAAAAAACAGTAGTCGAATTAAGTTCACCGATGTACTATTGTTGGGTCTGTAGTTGTAAAAAAGAATCACTCGAAAATGTTCACAATTTAATTACATTTTTGAACGTTAAAAATTTATTTAATTTACGATAAGCAGCACAAATAGCGCTGTACGTCAATACGTTCTGAGCACGTATGCCATTAAAAATGTCAAACTTTAGGATAGAAACGTTAGTTGCCAGACGGCAGCACTAGTTTAATGCAATCTTGAAATATAATAAGCAACCCCCGTACGAGGGTCGAATATAGTAAGATAAATACGAATAATGTCTATACAAAATAAGATAGAACAGTTAGTGCTTGTGTAGTTAAATTAGTAACAAATATAATGTAACCGTAGTGTTAAGAAAGCAATTAAAGTCGTAAATATTGTGATATTTATGATGAGTGATCTCTGTAGCACCATTTGAGTATATTAAGGATTCTCTGTAAACATTGGTGAAAAAAATTAAACTTATATTAGACTAAATAAATGACAGTAAAAAGAAGTTCGTTACTTTATCAACAATTAACAATTTATGATTCGTTGAATAAAATAAATGACGATAAAGAGATCTGGTGTTTGTGAAATAAATAAAACTATAATCAGCAAAAAGAAACTAAGAGTATAAAAACAATATTATAACAAAACAGTGCGATTATTTAAAAAAAATGAATAATATGTTTAGAAGTTTTTATTGAGGTGATTAAATTTATTTAGGAGTTATTTTGTAGGAGCTTCATATTGTTATTATATGGAAGATGCCAGAACTTAGTCGCATGAATAAAAAAACACAATTCCGTGAGTAAAGAATTTTGTGTAAAATATATGTGATAACAATAAGACATTATTAGACATAAAAAACCAGTTTAAAAATTTGGTTGAAATTGCAGTTAAATGCACCCTAATGTACTCCAAAATTCAAACTGTAACATAAGATTAAAAAAACTTAATATTTTCAATATGCGTGCTACTGGTTTTTTGTTAATGTCAATACATTGAAAATGCCTGAACTTTTTTGTTTTTGGTGTACCTATTTTCAATTTCATGGCTTAGTAAAAACGGTTTTGAAGAAACACAAAGTCCAATAAGCCTGCGCTGATTGAGCAAACTAAGGAGTTCAATTATTTTACTTTTGATCTTAAACATCCTCGTTCTTAACTTTGTCCGTCCATGAATCTTCATCAAATGTCTGTAGCACCACATTTCAAAGGCTTGTATCTTTTTCCTGTTCACTTCTATAATCCACGTTTCACAGCCGTACAGTGCTTTGCTCCACACATATGCTTTCAGCAACTTTTTCGTTGTTTCTATGTTTGTTGTCTTTGAACATAGTAGTTGCTTTTTCTTGTTAAATGCGGCACGACCTTGTGATAATCCTTGTTTTATATATCTTTTGCACTTTTCCTATCTTGTGTTATTTGACTTTCTAGGTTGCAGAAATCTTTAACCTCTTGTAAGTTCTCGTTTCCTATTTATATTCTGGTTTTTGACTTATGTACCCCTCCTCTACAGGCTAGTACTTTTATTTTATTTTTGTTAATTTTCATACTGTATCTCTCTGTTAGTACTGTTTCCATTTCATTAAGAGCTGTTTATAACTCTTCCTTGCTAGATGCTAATACAGCTATATCAACCGCAAATCTAAACATCGCAGTCGCTTGTCCCTACATAATAATTCCAAATGTCTTTCTGTATTTGACCGTATTCATTGCTTCTTCGATAAACAATTTTAAAAATTAATGGGGATAGAGCACACCACTGTCTCCCCCTTTCCTAATATTTACTTCTCTACATTATTGCTCTAATTCTAATACGGCCGTCTGCTCTTTATATAAGCTTTGCTACTATCCATCTATGCCTATAACTCATTCCAATCTTTTTGAGTATTTCGAACATTTTTTTTTCATTTTACATTGTCGAATGCCTTTTTAGATCTTCAAAAACCTTGTATACACGTTTTCTTCTGTGTCTATTGTTTTCTCCATTAGCACCATTAAAGCTAAAATGGCCTCCCGTGTTCCCATGTTTCGCCTAAACTCAGATTGATCTTCTCCTAGTATTTCTTTAGCCAGCTTTTCCATCCGTTTATGTACATTTTTATGTAATATTTTTGACACGTGCGCTGTCAAATTTATTGTTCGAAAATTTTCACATCTATCCATCCGCACCTTTCTATTTTGGTATAGTAACTATGATGTTACGTTTGAAATCTTTGGGTACCTCGCCTGTCTCATACATGTAACTTACAAATTGGAAGAGACGTTCTGTTGCTGGTTGTCTAGCGGCTGTTAGAGTTCCTGCTTGCCCTGTATATCCGGTACCTTATTATTTTTCAGACTTTTTAATGTCAATTCAAACTCATCTCTAATTATAGGATATTTCAAGTCATCGTGTTCAATGTCTGATTCCTGTCCTAGTGCTTCTAGTTGAGCTCCTACATTTAAATTCTCGATATATTCTTGCCATCTTACCACTTTCACTACTCTATGATTTTTCAAGCGCGCCCTTTATATTTTTGCTATATGGTTTTATACCCCTAAAATTCGTTCTAATTAGTTTGTATGGTTCCTCTGCGTTTTCTGTTTCCATCTGGGTTTGTACCTCTTTGCACTTTTTATTGATCCATTGTTCTTTAGCTTTCCTGCATTTTCGAATAATTTCCCATTTTATGGCTTTGTATGTTATCGTGAGTGTCTATATCTGAAAAGCTTCTCCAGTCTTTTACTTGATTCTTATACCGTTGTCGAACATGAATGTAATCTATTTGATATCTTCCTATATCTCCTGGCATCTTCTGAGTATCGTCTTCTAGCATGATGTAAAAATAACGTGTTTGTGATGGTTAAATTGTTTCTATCGCAAAATTCTACCAGCCTATTTCTCTTGTCGTTTCTCGTGCTGATACCAAATAGACCTACTACCGCTCCTTTCTTACCTTCACCACTGAATTAAAATTTCCAATGATTATTGAATTTTCATGTCCTTTTACGAATCTTAGTATGTCTTCAATATTTTTGTAGAGGTGGACATGTATACTTGTATTATTACTGTATTTACTAGTTTAGATTTTAACTTAATCATGTACTCTTTCGTACTTTTGTTAGTGGGGTTCTACACAGTGTCCTATTTTGTTCCGCATGACCATTCTCGCACCTGGATTTCCTTCCTCTGATACTGTATGAAGTATCCTACAGTCTCCAATCCAAAAATCCCGCTCCTCTGGTCATCGAACTTCGCTAATCCCTATGTCTAATGCTGATGTCTAATGTTATTTAAAATAAATTCATCAGCTTAAGCAAAATTGTGCTGATGCTTTCTTTAAGTCAAATTATAATTAATTTTATTAAATTTTGGTATTATAACATCGCACCTCTAAAAAAGGGGGTAAATATTTACGATAATCAAAAAAGCTTAAACTGATTTTTAAACAAAGAGTACCTCCCTGACTAAATACGCTAAGTAATAGTGTTTGTTATTATCACATTAGTAAATCTTTGGTCACAAAAAATCTCGTTTAAAGATGGACTACAATGTCTTATCTACTGTTGGCAGTGCTGAAACTGCGAAAATGGTCAATATGCTGCATTACTTTAGAGAATCATCAAGATCTACAAGTTCTCGCATTTAATAATATAAAATTTAACTTAAAAGATACGCCACTGTTTAAAGAGGTACGTAAATTTAAATGATTCGTTATTTCAAATTGTAAAAATAATTGGGTAATCAATCTTTACTCCTATTAACCCTTAATATGCATTTGCTAACAAGTTTTAAGATACTACTGATCTCTTCTAAAATGTTCAATCAACTTAGAAAAATTATTATTGGTCACTAAATATGCAATAGAATAATGTAGAGCAAGACCAAAATGGATGCTCAGAAGAAATATTTACGTCCAGACATGCTCTTAATAATTTATTTGAATCTTATGTAGTAATATAGTACGCTAATAAAATATAGATTTAAATATTGCACAACAATACGATTAAACACCTACCACTATACTACTACTATACAACAACGAATAATGCTCTTCACCTTACGTATGCTAAATAACAATCAACGGCATGAGTAAACTTTTACACTAATTCATTCAGCTTTGTTGTTGTAATACCACAGACTTCCGATGTTCATCTAAATCACTCTGGACTGACTCAAATATGTTGCTAAGTTCTTAGAAAATATTGCATGAACAAAGGTTAACAACTGACGAATAAACAATAGATTAACAATAATATTTGTTTAAAATACACTTAATTGCGAATTATATAGCCGAGTAAAAATCATATAATTTCCTATACATTCAACAACAAAATGCTTTCTAACTCGCATTAGAAACAATCCATACATAACCTACAAAACCCATTGAAAAGATTTGTATTTTGTACATGACGTTATTTATTATCTATTGTCCTAAATATGTTAAACCGAACGAATGGAAAAATATGAATAACATTAAATATATCCGAAGCAAAAATTTCCCGTAGAGTAATAAATATAAATATACAAGAATATTTCAAAGAAAGAGAGTTGCTCAAACTTCTGATATAGAAATTTCCCGTAAAAATGTCAGATGTGTTTTGCTTCATACTTATTGGCATTTGGCATTTGGCATTTGGCATTTTTGTCAATCATATCTGGAAGTGTCAACTTTTTGACTTATGTCAGATATAGACAGGAAGCGACGACCAAATTTAATATACATATTAGGTAATTAATTGTACACGGCAAATTGATATATTATAGTTAATAAGATCAGCATCATCATTAGGTCTTCAGTCCTTGAACTGGTTAGATGCGTACCCCCATTGTTTCGTATTCTGAACTAATCTACACATTTTCCTGAAATTTGCACAGTCTGTATATATCACTATCTGCGTGCGATAGTCTGATCTAGGTCTACCTCTACCTCTTTTTTCCTATCTCTGCTTGTAATATATCCCGTAATATTCCCCAAAAATGCCTTAGAACGTTACTCTACTATTTCTATAACCTATTTGTTATAAACTTCGTCTGTCCATTCTATCATCCTCACACATCCCCCAACACATACACATTTGTCAAATTATTAGTTTTCCAGTAAATCCATTCGCACAATTAACATTAGTTGAAAGTATTGCAAAACTAATAACTGTAGTTGCTTATAATAATCATCAGGTTTAAATACAGTTCTTTTTTTTCGTCATTAGTTTTTCCATCTTTGAACTAGTTGGATGTGACCTCCATTGATCTCTATTCTGAGCTATCCTTAATAAGCTGAAATAATAAAATACGTTCAAGTTGCAACCGTTAAATTAGACTAATTGGGCTACGAAGTGCTGCATCACACCATATTCGCTGGATCTCACTCTACGGATTTCTCCTCAAAATTAACAAATGGCTCGGTAGAAGGAAACCCGCGTCAACCGAAAAAGTGATAGACAAAACAAATACATCTTTTGTAGAGCTACCGAAAAATTTTCTTTTAGATGATTTACTGTATGAAAATTAACAGAAATAAAACTAAAGTACTAGTATGTAAAGGAGGAGTAAATAAGTCAAAAACTAGAATTCAAATAAGAAATAAGAACTCACAAGAGGTTAAAGATTTCTGTTACCCAGGAAGTCAAATAACAGAAAATAGGAAAAACACAAAATATATAAAACAAAGCTTAGAGCAAGGCCGTGCTGCATTGAAGTTCGAAGACAACAAACATAGAAGCAAGGAAAAGATTGCTGAAAGCATATGTGTGGAGCACAGCACTGCACGGCTGTGAAATTTGGACGGTAGGAAAAGCGGACAGGAAAAAGGTAGAAGCTTTGAAATGTGGTGCTAAAGACGTATGATGAAGATATCATGGACAGACAAAGCAACAAACAAAGAAGTTCTCTAAATGATAAGGGAAGAAAGACATGTGGAACATAGTAAACAATAGAAGATATAGGATGATAGGACACATACTAAGGCATGAGGAAATAGTGCGTAATATATTAGATGCAGAAAAAGGAAAAAAGAGAGGTAGAGGTAGACATAGATTAGACTATTGAACACAGATAGTGAAATATGTAGGCTGTGGAAATTTTAGGGAAATGTGTAGGTTAAGCTCAGAATAGGAAACAAGAAGGTACGCGTCCAACCAGTTCTAGGACTGAGGACATATTGATGATAATTATGAAATGGTTTACAAAATTGGAAATGGTTAAATGTGTATAGAATTGTAAGAGAACTAATGTTGAAAAATAAAATACATTTTTTACTGTAAAATGGAGTCGTTGTATTTTACGCAAATACTCACAAAGAGCACAGGCAAATTATTAGCAATAGCTAAAAGGGGATATCCACAAAACACATGGTTAGTCATTACATGGAATTTTCCAATGTTCCACCCGTAAGTACTACATTGGCCAGGAAGCGATTTTTTTTACCTGGAAAATTTGGAATTTTGCCGAACCCTTGCTGTTCCAAGCAAGGTAGGGATCTTTAACGTGCGTGACAACACTCACACACGGGACCTCCATTTTACCTCTCATCCGAACGAGGGTGTATTTTTGTGAAAAATGCTCGCCTAACATTTTTCAAGCGGACCGTGTCGGGATTCGAACCCGGGACCTTGGGCGTAGTAGTCACACACATACCACTACGCCACGGAGCCTCCCAACAGCCTATATACATCTTGACTCCCCTTCTATTGTTTTTTAATTATATGCCCTATTTCACCGAGATTCACTGGAATGTGAAGGGGGTTAAGTAGCCTGTGACTGCCAAGGATCCCCCAACACTTAGACATTTACCGTATTAATAGTTTTTCAGTAAATCGTTTCTCACAATTAACATTAGTTGAGACTATTGCAAGACCAATACCTGTGGTTGTTTATAATAATCATGTTTAAGTACAGTTATTTTTTTCGTCATTAGTTTATCTCTCTTGGGACTGGTTGGATGCGTACTTCCATCGATTTCTATTCTGAGCTAGCTTACACATTTGCCTGAAATTCCTACAGCCTACATCTTTCACTATTTGTCTGCAATAGTCTACCCTAGGTCTACCTCTACTTCTCTTTTTTCCTATCTCTGCTTCTAATATATTTTGCACTATTCCCTCATGTCTTTAGTATGTGGCCTATCATCCTATCTCTGTTAGTTATTTAGAATAATAGTTTTCAGCAATGGCTTAACCCTTTTTTTTACGTAATCGGTCATAATTATTTCGCGAGTATCGCAAAAACGGAAGCAAGAACTTTTTCAGCCGATTTTTAAACATACTTTGAAGAACCACGATGCCTCCACTCCATCGATTGCTGTTTTCTTTTTGGCTCGTAAAAACCAATGTTTCATCCATTGTCAAAAATAGTTAAAAATCTTAATCTTCTTCGAAACGGCCACAGATTGACAGTGATGCTTTCACTCTTGTTCGTTTGTGTTCGGAATTCAAGTACTTGGGAATCCATTTTACAGATTTTTAAAAATCTAAATCGACGTTAACCATAAAATGGACCGAGTTCATATGAAATCTTCACTGCATCAACTGTTTAAAGCCAATTCGAGAGTCTGACGATATCATATCATGAACTGTGTCAATATTTTCGGAGGTGAAGAAATTGGTATTCCTGATAGCTTTTCATCTTCAATTGAATATTTTCCTCTTTCGAATAACGTAATCCAATATTTTCATGATGGCATATGATTGGCATTGGTCGTCAAGTGTACTAGGCATATTTTCGTAAATCTCCTTACCATGCATTTATGTACAAGTATTTGATGATGGCTTGAAACTCTAATTTATCGAGTTTCACATTTGCATTCGACATGCTTTCTTCCAAAATTTAATGCACAGTAATGCTTTAACTTTTCAGTTTTGATGTCAGATTTTACAGTGATAGTTTCAATAGGTCATTATTTGTTGCCATGGTAACGAGATTTTGTATTGTTCAAGGGAAATTGTCTAGACTAACTTGATATCAATAACTTTTCGTATTACTAGTTTTACTATGCTATAGGCACAATAGAACAGCGTACTTTTGGGTTGCCAAACTACCTAATGTAATACTTGACAAATATTTCGAAGTGACACGTTGCAGAGTTTGATAAAATCAAATTACTGCATGATAATCATACGGAACATTTCTACTCCGTATCGCATTCGTTCATATGCCCAGCAACGCACTTTGCTTAGAAAATAATGGTGCAGAAGTAAACGTATTGATAGAGGGGGACGATTTATGGTAGGTACAGTATTTATTTGAATTCATAAAATTAGAAGATCACTTCATAGTCTTAGTATTTTAAAGAATATGGTATGTTCGGATGCTTGATCGTCTTAATACTTTTTTGAAATGAAAAACCCAGTGCTTTGAGTAAGAGTAGATCTGCCACTATAAGACAAGTACGGAACGCCCTCTACCGTCAAGCAAAACCAGAAGTATATTTCTCCTATTCAGACAAATTAAACCGAATGCTTTGCAAGTATTACAACTTTCATAAAAAATCGATTAAAACGAAATTATAACCATCCTGTACATTAATGTCTTTTAGGTATGCATGAAACTGATATCTTTTTTAATTAAATATACCTTTTTTCTAAAGCTTATGTCGTTTATGGAAACACTACGAATACATCTCACTACACAGTTATACCGTATTCCCACAGTACTTTCTTTCAGCATAGTGAATTAAACTACCCATTATTACATAATTTTTGTAACTAGGAAGCTAGGTCAGTTCTGTTTTGAATCTCTAAGGGTGCCTTCATTGAGCATTTGTTTAATTTTCTTTTTATAAGCGCGTACAAGTAGGCTTTAACGCGACGTAATGTTAACGTAATGTTAACTATTTTGAAGCAAATTCGAACCAAAGAGAACGCCGAAAACTATGAATTAGCAAAGATGTACTGAATTCTGAAATCATTACATAATGCAATTTGTATAACGTCTACATGTAAAAGGTTAAAATTATTTGGGTGTGTTTAAGTCCTTTTAGGTTCTAAAAAATGTTAATTTTGCGTATTTTTTATTAGAATATACTTTTATGAATGGGGTTAATGAAAATGAGCTCAATCAAGCTTACCTGAAACAGGACTCACTTCGGTTTTAATATATTGCGTGTTTGCAATAACAGTTTGTCCTGGAAGTCCGAAACAATTTTGCACAAATAAATTACGTGCATGATTTTGGGCATTCAAGTCCAAATCCCAAAGCTCTAAATCAACATCAGCGATATCAGTGGAAGCTAAAGAATTTGCAGGACTCATTACGAGAACTGCAGAGGAAGATGTTACTTCAGAACTGCTTTCTTCTGTTGTTACCCTGACAGCCTGAAGCCCAGACCATCTACGCTTCATTCTGCATCAACTCAAAAGCCGAGAACACGTTATTAAAATAAACCACACTGTATAATGTTTTGTTTCACTCGTAGGTACTTCGAACTATTCCGGTTCGCCCGGGTTTACTGCGTGTACAGACGTTGAAAGCCTGCTTTTTAAATAGAGTTTTTTTTTACAACCCTTACGAATCACAAATTAAAACGCACAATAATCACTATACATTAATAGTCATTATTTACACTAATTATCTGAAGGATATAATCCAAAGTCGACGTGAGATTATTTATTCACAATTGATATAAATATTCTTTGCTTGAATATTTCATATAAATTATTGTGTCAATAAAACGCATAGCCGATAACGTATACACACCATTTATTAAACCACGTGTTTATAAAATATGTAAGTAGGACCGACCTGTGGGTAATAAATGAAAGTAGCGTCAAGGACCGATTTACATCCGCACCACCTCTCATTACAGCACTAGCATTAATGTTACTCTTCTCTTCAGTGGTGCGGAGAGGTTGCTATTAGCAGCTGTGACGTCACAACAGGTTGTTACCTTGTCCCCTCCATACATTCCAAAACATTTACCTGGCGCACTGATCCACTGTCAGGGCCATTTTAACTTTCGTAGACATGAACGTGATCAGCGAACATGTTCCTTCCTCTACAAAGTAAATTTTAGCAACCGGAACTAGGAGATTAGATAAAGTTGCTTGCTTCTTAGAATTTACCAAAAATTTAAAGGAAATCGAAATGACGTAACATTGTGTAAATAGTACTACGAATATTCAACGCTCGTAAAATGTATTATTTATACTTTTAAAGCTAGGAATCTCGTACGCAGTGTTATAAGCAAGCATACAAAATTCTATTGACAAACGCAATCGGTTTAATTAATCACTCTTCTCAAAAAATTCCAGGAATACAGACGCCTTCCTTAAAATTGAACTTTGTAGTAACAACTGGTTACAAATACCTATTATGTAAAAGAGTTTAGGGAGAAATTCTGATAAAGAACCAGCTCCCAGACAAGTGTTTAGAGTCGCTAGACTGACCATCAGGTAAGCATGACCTATTTTATAACGCAATTAAAGAAATTGGTTATTGTAATCCACAGCCCTACCTCACAATAAAACTATAAATCTTTGTACGTCATTGGTTTGTGCATCGTACAATGGCTACAAACGTTTGTGTACGCTCCAATAGTAAGACAGAAAAATTAACACAAGGCGCCACAGAAATGGTAGCACGTTCTCCAGCACAACCATTATTTTTAAAACCAATCGTTTGTGTATCGTAGCTAAACAAAGTGCAGTTTACAAAAGTTTGTCCACGTACTCGCACTAAGATAGGAGAAATTAATTTGGAGGATTGCAGACTTTCTCAACACACCAACCACAGTAATTTCAAATTTTTTAAAGCAATCGTTTGTTCGTCGTAATACAAAATGCATGGTACGTAAACGTTTATACGCTTCGCCCTACCAAAATATGAAAAAAATTTTTTGGAAAGAATATAGATGCTACAGATCTGTCCCCCAACAGAACAATTTCTAATTATTTAGAGGTATTTGACTGTGGTCGTTCTGAACGGATCTGCACCTTGAAAAAGTTCTTAAATACTGGAACAAGTAGAAAGGCTTGCGTGTTGCAGTGAGCTAAAGAGCGAACTATAGGTTTAGCCAAAGTGGGGTCTTTAGTGAAATACCATACTAAAAAACAGGTCCCCAAAAGAGGACAACAGCTCTTTCGGTACTTAGAGTGGCAGAGACCATTGGAGTCGGTAAGACACACTACTGCAACGTGAAAGACAACGGAAAACCACCACATTATCTCCCAAGTGCACAGCGTGCCGAAAACATTTTCAAAAATGATTCCCAAGTCAAAATTGTTCCCCAATCGGATCTCCGGGAGGGAACTGCATCAGAAGATGTGATCGGCAAGCTCAATAAGAACAGGAGAATAGGGAATACCTTGCGATTTGGGGCGTCTTGCGTCTTAGCAATTCTTCGTACAATACTCTAAACCGCAGCTCGTTATATTTGCTGGTCGTTAAAACTACTTCTAAATAGGCTCCTTGGAAAGTTTAAGTGCTTAAATGTGTCTGTTATGTGCTAGTGTTCCGTGAATTTCTATTTTGTTATATATGTACGTGTTCGTTTCTCAAGTTTTATGGGCAATAAAATTCGCCGTCCAAATTAAGCTCGATAATCATACAAACCTCTATACTTTGTTAAAAGTCAGCAACCTACTTGCTTGACAGTATTTGTAATTGCATTAATGGCAGGGGCATTTTGAAAAGGTAGTTTGCTTTGCCCTGCGAACAGCGAAATTCAATGGAATTAATTATCGTATTTTGTTTTCTGAATTCTAGGAAGGTTTTGCCGTTGTATATATTTTCGCTTGCCTTATCGGAATATACTACATCAACATCGGTGGGAATGGTTTTATATTTTCCTTCTATGTTTTCAAAGTTGTATAAATACAACTCCAACATTGAAAAAGATCTCTTACTATTCGACTCTTCTCTTATTAATTCGACTCTTCTTTACTGATTCGACTGCTCTTTGAGCGTTGTAAAGTCGCGTTCTTAAAATGCGTTTGTGCTAGTGCAGTACAGGTAAGTTGTTCCAGTCCCCAACTGCATTTCATGAAATGATACCAGAAAGAAGATAGCTCCAGGTACAATATGTTTTTCTGTTTACTTTATTTTGTGTTGCTGTTTTAGAAGATATATACTTGCTTTTGATTACTTCTACAATACATGGCAGACCGACGTTAACCCACGCTTAATGATGTATAAACTACTATGAGAAATTTAATGCAAATGGAGCGCTTTCTATTGTTTGCTTTCTACTATTTAAATTAATGTGAACGTCAACAACGGACAGCTTGAAATTTGAATGATACGAGATGCATTTCGTACAACAATTTTTCACTGACTATTATATTATTATTTCGATATTTCTTGTATACATTTAAAGTTGGAACATATTCTAAGTATGCTCATATTTAGATAGTAAGATTTTGTGCATGATATCGTTCCATGTAGACTGTGTACTGTATTTTATGTAAATTTACGCTTTATGTACATCACGTTGTAACGAACGATTACGCAACCATGTATTTTCGACGTTTGCAAATATTCTTTTAGGACTGTGTTTTCCTACATGTTCGTAATATAATTTCTTTATTACTGAGGTTTCAAGTTCTTTTCTTTCTATGTCACCCATCCCACTTTCTGACGTTTTTGAGTTAACCAGAACTCTGGCTCTTTTGGAGTTCGATTCTGTCCCTGTGTTTGGTTGTGGTATTCGGTGTAGGCAATTTTCTACTACTTACTGTGCTGCAGTTTTTCTTGTCAGCACGGAGTACCGTAACACGTAACACACTGCGTAGAAAACTACTTACACAAGAACGAAAAAATAATCATGGTTAGATTAGAATCTAAACTGGTAAACATTGTAATCATGCAAGTATACATGACCGCCTCAAGCGCCAGTGAGGAATAGGTAGAAGTGATCTACAAAGATATCGAAGACATACTACGATTAGTAAAAGGAAATGAAAATCTAATAATTACGGGAGATTTTAACATAGTGGTAGGTGAGGGTAGGGAAGAGAGATAGTGGGTTTATTTAGTTTAGGCACGAGACAGAAGAGATATGCTGGTAAAAGTTCCCCACAAAAGGAACGAAAAAATGCACTTTGACTTTGAAAAACTAAAAACAAATATTCAAAAGATTTAAGAAAAAGTCAAAGAAATTGTTGAAAGACATCAAAAAAATTTATGGATTCTAAGGAAGTAGAATTAGAATGGAGTAACATTAAATCCAGCTTAGACATAATAGTCAGAAAGATTCTGTGGTATAAACTGAAAGAGAATAAGAAACCATTGGTAACAGAGGATATTCTAAATTTAATAGAAGAAAGGCGAAAATACAAAAACAGACCAGACAAAGCAGAAAACAGATATACAAAGCCATAAAATGGGAAATTATTCGCAAATGCAAGAAAGCTAAAGAAGTACGGCATCATTAAGCACACAGTTTGTGCCTTCGTGTTGTTTCATCCGACATAGCAAGTTTTAGCAATATTCGGAACGGAGGAGTTTCGGATCAATTTTCTTTTTCCATAGCCAAAAATAATAATTATAAACAATAAATAAGTTTAATGATTCTTAAATTAATATTAAGCAAGAAAATTTAATGGCAAGTGACTCATTAATTTTTGGCTAAAAAAAGATAGTTGAGTCAGATCTCCTTCGTGTAGATTGTTGTTATAACCTGCGAAGTCAAGTAAAACAATATATTTACTTGATAATATTGCATTTGCACTACCGATATCTTCAAAAATTTGTAGTATTGTTGTGACTACAATTTAAATTTTATTTTCAACTTCAATTTACCTCACACATTTATCGCGTGGCTATAACATATTGTTTTTTCATGCTAAATACTTGTCAAAACTTCTTGTTGGTCTACTTTTACAATTTAAATTATGTACGCGGTACTACGAAAACGTTCTTAAAAATCCTTCACTGTAACTTATTATTTTTTTGTGCAATGTACGAAATCTGTTTCTATATCAAAGACGACTTTATTTAATTTTATATATGAGTGACACAAACTGTGGTCACTCTCAATATACCCAACTGTTTATAGTTTTCTTCCAGCGGCTCCCAAGTAAGTTAAGCCGGCTATTTTTGGTTCTTAGCATCTCTTTCGCTTCCTATATTGGTTTTGTTTCGTTACTTACATTTTACGTATAGTAATGCAAGGTTGTTCTTTTTCTATGGCCGTTCCTGACGCACCAGTCTATTTCTAATCTTGCGAGTTTGTAGCTTCAAATGGCATACTACTCATCCCACTATCCACAAGCAGCTAAACCGTATAGCTGGGCAATTTTCTTTTTCCATCTGACACTCAGTCCCATAATATCGGATGTCCTTTTGCGTACATTTATACAATAATTCGGGACAAACGTCCCAATCGTACCGCTACGTACACCTCTCCTTTTCCTTATGGCGCCAGAAGTTATCGCTGAAGTCAAAAAAACAACCTAACCAGAGATAATTGGCATCAAGACAATATAAGCGCGCACACACCATACTACCGAGCTTTTGGCAAGCGACGACATCAAAATAACAACTAATTGACCGTATTCACCAAATTTGTCGCTCAATGGCTTCTTGTTTTTTCGATATATCAAAATTAAAATGTAAAATGAGTCTTTTTCTTGGCCTGTAGAGGCGGTTGAAGTCATTAATTTCCATGTTTCGAAAGTACCTCGTTCGGCAAGTAAGAATTGTTTGATGAATGGTTTCATCAAATGCAAAAGTATACAGGGTTTTTCACGACGACCGTGCATTAGACATTTCTCAGAAAGTACTGGAGATAGAGGTACGAAATTTTTAGTAATTGTTCGACATGCCGAGTTGATCTAAAATATTTTCGTTTTGATAGCACTTCCGGTTCTACCAGAAGTTGATTTTATCTTTGTTATTTTAAATGGAACACCCTGTATATTTTTGCATTTTTAAATTCTACACAAAATTTTAATTTAAATTCCTTTAATAAGTAATATCTCAATATTTTACAGTTTTCGAGATATTTAGCTTTTTATGTTTTTTTTTTGTAAAAAAACTGATATACTTTCTTGACAATAATGTACATTTAAATTTACAGTTTAGAAAGCAATTATTAGCAGATATGCTATTCAAATGTATGATAAACATTCAAATGTATTTGTTTCCATTCAACACCATACGAGGTGTCCGACATTTTTACATAAAGTTTCTTACATAAAAAACCTGAAAAGTCAATTTTTCTAAATGGAACACCCCGTATATTTTGATATTTTCAAATTGTTCAATCATTTTAAGGTAACTTTATGTAACAAGTCCTATTCTGTAGTTCAACTGTTTTTAAGTTATTTGATTTTAATGACATTAAGTCACTTTAAGCACAGCATTGTTATTACGATTTTAATGGTAACACAATCCGTTCAGATGGCGCTGTTTTATCTAGGGTCCCTAAGTAATTTTAGAAACCCTAAATCTAAATTTAGACGCCACGCCAGGCTACAGGTATCTAAAAGTATGCTACATGTTTTATATTTATTTGTTAAAAATTTCTCTATTTGGTCTGTTGTTTTTACGCTTTCGTAATTATTTCAACCGTATTTGTGTGTAAAAAGGTATGTATTTTTTGGTAAAATTAATTAAATATATTTTTCCATTCCTATAATTGCAGTGAAAACCATTTTCAAATTTTTAGTAAGGCTTGTTGGTTTAAACTTATACCTTAGATAATTTAAACTTTTTCTTAATTATATCTTTAATAGTATTGATTTTGATGTTTTTGTAGCTTCGTCATGGGTGGTGGATATGTTCTTTGTTGCGTGCCTTCTTGTGTTAATAGAACTGTCATCAGACACCATTTTCCAAATCCTACTAAGGATATACAACGCTTCAATGTTTACTACAGCAGTGTTCCAATGGTAGTTATTTTACATGATTTAATATCAAATCGGTGATTTCTATTATTTCGATTTAGCCAAATAATTTAAATAACAATTTAGAATTATGTAGTTAATCCTAGGGTATGGCATCTTAAATGCCTATCACGATATTTAAAAAGTTAGATTTATATGTGTATTTTAAAATTGTTTGTTCTGTTTGTGAATAAATAAACTTTTTGTAAACGCTTCTGTAGCTATACTACCATCTTACAATAAACAACTACAGGTAGTCTTGTTTTATCACTAATGTTAAGTATGTATAAATTACAGAGGTAACCTGTACTAAGCCATATGTATTGAAATTTGAAGTAGCTTAAAATGAAGAAAGGAAATCATTGTAATTGCTTGTATTTTTATATTGCTGTATCCATGTTAAAAAATTACTCTGAACTTTTTAAGCATAGATACCACTATTAGAAATACAAGCAATTATAACGATTTTCTTTCTTTAGTTTGAGCTTCTACAAAAGTCAATATTACATGAATCCATGTCATATTTCCTAGTAAGGTTTTAAACCATTTTGTTAGCATGAATCTTGGTCAAGATACATGGTAGTGGGTAACACAATCCAACAGATGGCGCATCAATAAAAAAACAAACCTTAGTATGGAAGTATCTATAGTAACTATAGTAACTTATCTAACCTATGATACAGAATCATCAAACTGTCATTGTTACTTTGTTAGATTACGTGTTAGATTGTGTGTGTTATAAAATAGTAAAAATGTCGAGATTAGGTTATAGTAATGAAGATTTCTTAAATTTAATAATTACTTACGGTGAATGTAATAGAATAATTAGTCGAACTTGTCGATTATTTGCAAATAGTTACCCGCATCTCCAAAAACCCAATAAGAATACAGTTAATCGTCTACTTCAAAACTGTAGAACGAATGGAGCATTTCTTCCACACATTAAACGCAGAAAGCCCCAAGTTGAAAATGAAGACAATGAAATCACTGTTTTAGGATTTTTCTCTGCTTACTCAACTGCTTCATTACACGAAGCCGAAAGAGAAATAGGTATACCGTATGTGACCTTTTATCGTATACTTAACAAACACAAATGGCGCCCGTATAAATTTTACTGCATTCAACATTTAAAAGACACTGATTTGCCTAGGAGATTAAGTTTTTTGAGTGGTTGCTAACCAAAAGTCAAGAGGACGAAAACTTTTTAAAAAATATTATTTGGACAGACGAAGCAAAGTTTACCAAAAATGGAGTCTTTAATAGGCACAACAGCAATTATTGGGCTCCGCAAAATCCACACGTAGTCCGTGAAAGAAATTTTCAAGACAAATGGCAATTTAATGTATTTTGTGGCATTAATTGTGATTCAATCCTTTATCTCGAATTTTACGACGAAAATTTAACTGGAGAAAGGTATGTTCATATGTTAAGAAATGGGGTGCAGCCAATAATACAAAACCATCCACAAAGAGATTACTTATGGTATCAAATGGATGGTGCTCCTTGTCACAATTACCGACTGGTTGGCGATTTTTTAACAGGAATTTTTGAAGACCGATGGATTGCAAATAATGGTCGATTTCGATGGCCCCCGAGAACTCCAGATGGTAATCCACTAGATTTTTTCTTTTGGGGTTACTTAAAGAACATCGTCTATTCAGATCCTATCACAATCAAAACCAATATGAAAGATAGAATTAGAGCTGCTATAAATTCATTAACACCACAAGCAATAAGAAAAGCAACACACGATAACCTTATAAAAAGAATAAATGCATGCTTGGAAAGAAATGGTGATATTTCCGAGCATATGTTATAGCATAAAGATTAATTATTCTTTTATTATTTTTCAACCTTCATTAAAGTCTCCTACGAACATAATGCTGATATTTATTTTTATTATCGTAGTAAAACCACTTAATGTCATTAAAATCAAATAACTTAAAAAAAGTTGAACTACAGAATAGGACTTGTTACATAAAGTTACCTTAAAAATGATTGAACAATTTGAAAATATCAAAATATACGGGGTGTTCCATTTAGAAAAATTGACTTTTCAGGTTTTTTATGTAAGAAACTTTAAGTAAAAATGTCGGACACCTCGTATGGTGTTGAATGGAAACAAATACATTTGAATGTTTATCATACATTTGAATAGCATATCTGCTAATAATTGCTTTCTAAACTGTAAATTTAAATGTACATTATTGTCAAGAAAGTTATCAGTTTTTTTACAAAAAAAAAACATAAAAAGCTAAATATCTCGAAAACTGTAAAATATTGAGATATTACTTATTAAAGGAATTTAAATTAAAATTTTGTGTAGAATCTAAAAATGCAAAAATATACAGGGTGTTCCATTTAAAATAACAAAGATAAAATCAACTTCCGATAGAACCGGAAGTGCTATCAAAACGAAAATATTTTAGATCAACTCGGCATGTCGAACAATTACTACATATTAAAATTTCCTGTACTTTTTGAGAAATGCCTAATGCACGGTCGTCGTGAAAAACCCTGTATAGCCAAGAAAGGGGAATATTTTGAGAAGTAATAGAGTGAATTTTAGCAATTAACCTCGTATGGCCGACTACTAGTTTATACGTAATAATTTCTAGAAATACTAGTGATGCACTTCAAATTTATATGGCCGATTACTGGTTTTCTGTAGCAATGCAATATAAACATAAGCTGTTTTTGCATCATTTACATACGTAAAATAGATACATGTTACGTATTTTTCATATTAGCTGGTCAACTATTATTGGATTAAACACCTTTTCATTAATTCGTACTCAGGGTACATAAAATTTAGAAGTTGAATGGTAACAAATATAATTTTCTTTTATATAACTGGTATATCACATCTAGCCAATTGAAGTATACAAGGTAATTAATAAAAACTTATTAAAAGTAATAATATCTTCAGCATACACTACCTGTTACGTCATCATCGAACATTTATTCGGTATTTGTGACAATAAATACTTTGTGCGTGCATCCTGCAGTTTGAGTGAAACATTATATACCGACAGTGGAAGTGCGTTGAAGAAGACAGTCGCATCCGAACCCTTGCAGAAGCCGGTTGTATGAGAGCTTTTGAAGCGACACCATCACCCGGTCGTGCGTGTTATTGGTTGTTCGCGGAAGCTCTTTGTGTGTGAATGTTTATTGCCCACAGCGGCACAGGATAAAAGGTATTTATACCCTTTATTAAGTAGTTTGGTGTAGTTGTTCTTAGTTATTACATAACCGCTCCACCGTCATCGTTATTGCTACCAAAGCAATTGGTCCTTCCCTATAATTTGCATATTTATATCATCTCCTTAATCCCCAACTAATCATTGGTCCTAAAGTCGATCCGAATTCACCAGTCTTATGGTATACGCATGTCCTAAATTAAATATTATTTTGCATTTCAGCGAGCGTTTTTAATTAATTAATGATTTAGCTTTAAATTTGTGTTCAAGCTCCATATTTAGCGGGTTAAAATATGTACAATATTAGCTACATACTTTCGTTAGACTAAATTAAGTGATTTTGCCGTAATTAAACCAACAAGCGTTAGTTACAAACAAACATCAAATGTGTTAGTTTTCAGTTTTAAATTCATCTTAGCGGCATAAAACACAAAGCAACCTGAAAATTATAGTCGCTTTATACTTCTTAAATAAGAAAGGAAAGGGATTTGCTTTGTATTTAAAAGCTATTGCACGTTTTGTATCACAACCCTTTCAGTCGGTTTGCAGTAAATATTCGATACATCTGCAAAGGGTAATAAAATGTAAAAGCTGCATTTTTCTTGCAAACACATTAAGCCTCATGTTTCCTCTGAGCTTTGATGTAAAGCCGCCCGGGTTATAAGCGGTACATCTTATCTAAACACTTTGTTTGACAAACCGGTAGGTTTCCGACGTCTCGTTTTAAGACCACATTGCAGGCTAATGGTCATAAAACGTGATTTAGTGGTTTATACGCTATTTGACATTTTTCGTGTCTTGACCAACAACCCATAATATTTTAATATTTCTCATCGCACATCTGACCGGTACCGTTTTACAACATTTTATTGTAGGCCTTTCACAATAACAGTCACTATGGCTCCGAAGAAGGCACATGTAGTAGAACTAGAATTACTGAAAACACGTATTATAGAAATGTTTGAGCTTAGTAACGCTATTCAAAGTGACCCAACTTTAAAAACGTTGTTCCTTATTCAAACAAGGGGAGTACATGACCTTTATACAAATTTCAATAAAACTTTAGTTGACGTCTTAGCTTCATGTGACGATGTAGAATCATTAAATTACAACGCTGTACGGAAGGAAGTAGATTCCGCTTATTATTGCATACTGCTGCATCTCGAAACGTTGCAAGAAACGCGGGCACAAATCACGGAAAATGCTCCAAGCAGCACGGTATCAAAATTGGTACCGTTAAAGCTCCCACTTTATAATAATGAGGTAACGGAGTTCGCATCTTTTATCGATTTATTTGACAGTCTGGTCTATAATAACGCGTCGCTGTCCAATATCGAAAAGCTAAATTATCTTATCAGTTGCTGTACCGGGGAGTCTTTAAAAATCATTAAATCGGTACCCATTTCGGGAGATAACTTTATTATTTCCTATAACGCCTTGCGTGAGCGATTTAGCAATCCGCGTTTATTGGCAACTTTGCATTGGAAAGCAATGAAAGACTTTCCACCTTTAAAATCAGAAGACCCTAAGAAACTTAGGGCACTTATTGATTGTTTTTCAGAGAACCTTGCTGTTCTAACTAACTTAAAGTTTCCCACTGAACATTGGAACTTTATTCTAGTCGATTTGCTTTTAGAAAAACTCGATCCGTTCACTAGAAAACGCTTCGAACTCCAATCGGATCCGAAGCAAATACCTAATTTCGAGGATTTGATATATTTTTTAACTCAACAATGTGCAGCGTTGGAAACCTTTTCTTCAACCGCACCTGTTTCTTATTCGACGACTGTCCATACATCTCACACATCAGTGCCTAAGAAATCCTCAGCGTTTCAGTTTAAACCAAGACTTTCTTCTAACGTAGTCTCACTGGACACACCAAGTAGCTCCAGTGACTCAAAGAATTCATTTTCGCACCATTGTCCTTCTTGCAAGGGCAATCACTTAATTTACAGATGTCAATCGTTTCTAAAGAAAACTCCGACAGAACGTTTCGACATTGTCAAACGCTTACGCCTTTGTTTAAATTGCTTACGAACAGACCATGCGTCCATGCAATGCAAATCTTATAATTCCTGTCGAACTTGCGCCAAGCCGCATCATACCTTGCTACATTTTGAAGCGCAACCTGCTTCTAGCCGTTCAGCAGAACCGACCGCTACACCTATGCATAAAATGCCAATAGGACGCAGTCAGCCTCTCCTATTCCGGCAAATGTTTTGTCTTCACAGACGAATTCAAATCTTGGGGTTACTGTCTTACTCTCCACTGCTGTTGTGGAAGTTCAAGACCGGTCTGGTAGATACAAACCGATCAGGGTACTCTTAGACCCTGGCTCTCAAGCTAGCTTTATTCGAGACGATTGCGTGAGCAAACTTTGGCTTCCACGCATACGTTCGCAAGTTCCGATTTATGGACTTGGGCAGACAACTTCAGCAGTCAATAGGGGTGCCGTCAGCTGCACCATTCGCTCTATGTTAGACTCTGAAAAATCTCTAGCAGTCACAACTTTTGTGCTTTCGTCAATATCTGGCAAATTACCTAGCGTTGAAGTTCCTAATAATTGGGAACACTTATGCGGCCTGCACTTTGCAGACCCGACCTGGAACTCTCCAGGAACTATTGACATGCTCCTTGGAGCAGATGTTTATCCGTTCATCATCAATGGCGGTGTTATACATGGCAAATTTCTTCAGCCTGCCGCCATAAATACAATTTTTGGTTGGACTATTCTTGGTCCCACAAAAGGCTTGCAGTCTGATACTGTCCAAGCATTTTTTACTTCTGTAGAAGATCCTATCGACCAGACCCTAAGGCGGTTTTGGGAGATAGAAGAACTGCCATCCAAGCCTTATACTTCTCCAGAAGAAGAAAAGGCAGATTTGATTTTGAAAACACGTTTTCTCGTGACCCTCGCGGTCGTTTTATTGTTGCGTTACCGTTCAACGATACTTTGCCCGTTTTTGATAATTGCTTTGAGATGGCTAAAAAAAGACTATTTTCGTTGGAGCGCAAATTGCATGCTCAACCGGAGCTACGCGCCCAATACAACAATTTCATGCAGGACTATCTTGATGCGGGTCATATGGCATTACTCGATTCCCCGCCCGTTGGGAACGATAATTATTTTTTACCCCATCACCCTGTGTTTAAAGAGGAAGGTCATACTTCTAAAATTCGTGTGGTTTTTGACGCCTCTGCAAAGGCTAAAAACAATGTGTCACTTAATGACACTCAATTGGCTGGACCTAGTCTCAAAAATGACATTTCGTCAATCTTACTTAAATTTCGCTCTCATCGTTTCGTTTTTACTTGTGATGTTCGCCAAATGTATCGACAAATTTTGGTTACCGAAGAACATCGAAGGTTTCAATTAATTGTTTGGCGGTTCTCCGCAGAAGAACCCATTCAGACTTATCAGCTTAATACAGTGACCTATGGTATTAAGTCATCGCCTTATCTAGCATTAAAGACTCTTCAGCAATTAGCCATTGACGAAGGCAAAAGGTTTCCGTTAGCCGCTGAGGCTATACGGTCAAATCTATATATTGATGATTTCGTCGCCGGTGGAGATTCTATACAATCGGCCCGCGAAATTAAAGATCAACTCATCCGACTTTTACACTTGGCTGGTTTTGAACTTCGAAAATGGAGTTCTAATTCAGTTTCTATTTTGGAAGGCATTCCGTCAGATTTTTGCCAATATACTTCTCTCGATTTCGATTCTGACGAATCAATAAAAATATTAGGTCTTCAATGGTCACCTACAGAAGATATTTTCTCATTTCGGGTTAAACCATTAAACCCAATATGTACAAAGCGCAACATACTTTCACAAGTTGCCAGAATATATGATCCATTAGGGTTTTAGCCCCACTAACACTTTTGCAAAACGCCTAATCCAGCATCTGTGGATGTTAGGTTTAAATTGGGATGACATCCCACCAGCAGACATTTCGTCTCAATGGCAGCAGTATCAATAAGAGTTGCCGTTATTATCGTCATTAAAGTTACCACGTTATTTACCCCCTTCGGATCCTTTTACTTGTCATTTGCATGGGTTTTGCGATGCTAGCGAGGTAGGGTATGCAGCGGTAGTGTATTTCCAGTTCATAAATCAAACTACTGGAGAAATAACTGTACAATTTGTAACCGCTAAAACAAAAGTAGCTCCAATTAAGCGCATTTCAATTCCACGTTTAGAATTATGTGCCGCCGTTTTATTAACCGATTTACTTTCTTTTACCATTCGGTCTTATCAAGGCTTGATTGACATCTCCGATGTTTCAGCGAGGAGTGATTCTACGGTCGCTCTCACTTGGATACGTTCTCCACCTTTTCGGTGGAAAACTTTTGTGGCAAACCGTGTTAGCCACATTCAAGAAATCATTGCACCTAGTCGATGGTTTTATATTAAATCTTCGCATAGTCCGGCTGATCCTGCATCTCGGGGATTAATGCCAAGCGCGGTTATTTCATGTTCGCTATGGTGGGCGGGGCCTGAATGGCTTCACTACCCTAGTGACTCGTGGCCGCCTCAACCAACATTGTCAACCTCAATTGCTGAGGTAACTACGGAAAAGAAGATCCTAACATTTGTCGCTCAAACAGATCCAAACGTCATTGACATTTTACTAAGTCGCTTTTCATCGTTATATAAAATCCAAGGCATCGTGGCTTACATCTATAGATTTTCTAAACCCATGGCTCAACGTCATACGGGTCCCTTAACAGACATTGAATTACACAATGCTCTCATGATTATCGTTCGGCATGTACAAAATGTTACATTTTCAAAGGAAATAGCTTCGATCAAGGCAAATCGTAAGTTACCTAAAAGCTTGCGAAAACTTTCTCCATTTGTTGATCCACAAAATATCTTAAGAGTAGGTGGGCGCTTGACACATTCTTCGCTTTCCTATTTCGAAAAGTTTCCTGCGTTATTGCCCCAGCGGCACCGATTAACCGAACTTATCATTCGGTCAACTCATGAAAGGTATTACCATCCCGGTGTTAATACCACAGCGTATCTTATACAACAGAATTTTTGGATTCTTTCTATTAAAAATTCAATCAGAAATTATTTATCATCATGTCATAGATGTTTTCGTACCAAACCGGTCCTGGTAACTCCTCCTATGGGAGACCTACCGGCAGCACGTATTACCCAAATCAAACCGTTCAGTATTGTTGGTGTTGATTTTGCTGGCCCTCTTTTAATAAAGGCTAACCGCCTGCGAGGCTCTAAAACTCTTAAGGCCTATATTTGTATTTTTGTTTGTTTTGCCACTAAGGCAGTACATATTGAACTTGTTTCGGATTTGTCGGCAGACGCGTTTTTTGCCGCTTTGCGACGATTTATAGCACGGCGAGGACGCTGTTCTCAAATATTTAGCGATTGCGGTACTAATTTTGTAGGTGCCTATCGTCAGCTTATGAGTTATCTGCATAGTGCAGTAACCTCAGAAAAGATAAAGTGTCGTTTAATCCACCTAGCGCCCCTCACTTCGGTGGCTTGTGGGAAAGCGGTGTTAAGTCGGTAAAGACACACCTATCTCGCGTAATCGGTGAACAAAAACTTACCTTTGAGTAACTGTACACAGTTCTTACACAAATTGAATCTGTTCTAAATTCAAGGCCACTCTGCGCTTTGAGTTAGGATCCAAATGACTTGCGTTGCCTATCACCAGGTCATTTCCTAACTATGGAGCCTCTTTCTGCACCACCAGATGAGGACCATTCAACCAACGTTTTACCATTAAAAAGCAGGTGGAAACTCCTGCAAAAACTCCACCAAGATTTTTGGGCTCGCTGGAGCCATGAGTACTTACATACTCTAAATCAAAAGGTTAAATGGCACTCTAAGGTAGGTGTCCGACAAGTTGAAAAGGACACTATTGTCCTCATCAAGGACGACCAGCTTTCTCCACTTCAATGGAAATTTGGTCGTATCATTAATACTTTTCCCGGTGCGGACGGTAATATACGTGTCGCTGAAATCAAAACGGCACATGGCACACTAAAACGACCTTTGGTCAAACTAGCGCCGCTACCGGTATTTTAACTTTATTTTTATGTTTAGATGTATATACACATTTCTTACATGTATAGTAGTATATTATTTTTACATATTTGCTTATTTACATATATATTTTTATTTTTGCATAGTTGGTAATATCGCTCGCTGTAGTGTACCACCCTATCTTTCGTTACCTGTTTTCCTAGCAAGGTCAAATCCCATGTGATTTCCTTCACCCAACCTACTCCCCTCCTTTTCAAAATTCTATGAATTTGGTGGGCGGTATGTTACGTCATCATCGAACATTTATTCGGTATTTGTGACAATAAATACTTTGTGCGTGCATCCTGCAGTTTGAGTGAAACATTATATACCGACAGTGGAAGTGCGTTGAAGAAGACAGTCGCATCCGAACCCTTGCAGAAGCCGGTTGTATGAGAGCTTTTGAAGCGACACCATCACCCGGTCGTGCGTGTTATTGGTTGTTCGCGGAAGCTCTTTGTGTGTGAATGTTTATTGCCCACAGCGGCACAGGATAAAAGGTATTTATACCCTTTATTAAGTAGTTTGGTGTAGTTGTTCTTAGTTATTACATAACCGCTCCACCGTCATCGTTATTGCTACAAAAGCAATTGGTCCTTCCCTATAATTTGCATATTTATATCATCTCCTTAATCCCCAACTAATCACTACCACAAGTTAAAAATCAAACAACTAAGTTTTACTTATCAATGAGCATCACCGTTAACCTACACATCTGCGATATGTAATTTAGGTACAGGAGCTCACAAATTCCAATAAATGTAAAGAAACAGAGACTCAATATTAGATTGAAGAAAAGTACAAGAAATAAAACTTCATTTTATACACGTTAATCTTTTTGTGAATGAATGGCTAACAGATGGCGGTTATATTTAAGCACTTTACCCTATTCTTGTTTCTAGTAACTCATTAATATATTATTCGAGATAAAAAATAATCGGCTTATAATACATAATTAATAGGTGTGATTCATTTGTATAAACAGCAGTCTAATTTTATTTTGAAACTTATGACTGAGAAGTGAGCTTGTAGTATACAGGGTGATTTTCTTAATCTGAAGCTTTTTGGAATAATAAGCACTCTACAAAAAAAATTGTCCATAATCAAAATTTAATCAATCCGCGCAGGGAATACAGTAGTGTTATAACTACTCCCATTCCCTCATCCTTGTAAGTAGAGCGGGGAGTAACTTTGAAATCTTAAATAGGAACCCCCTATTTTTTATTGCAGATTTGCATTCTACGGCTAAAAGTACGAAGAATTTGTATGAATTATATTTTTTGATTCATGATTGATGTCGCTGTAATGAATGAAATTCTATTTTTTTCGATTTCCCCTACGTTCAGATTTCTCCTATGTATACGATTCTGCAATACGTTTGAAATAGAAACACCACCTTTTCAGTGAAAATACTTCAAATCAGTCTTAAAACAAACTTTATTTCTCATATTTTCAATTACTGAAAAATGACTTGTCCAGAAACTACTATAGTCCATTCCAATTAACTTTAGGATGACGTCAAATGCAGTAATTAAGTGTTGGCAACCGTGTGCAAATAAATACCTAGATTTGTACTTGAAGAATACTGTCATTTAACAAAATAAAGGTTGGCGGTTCTGTACGGTGTTGCCACCAATTCTTGTCAATGGGAATATTCCTATATCTTTTATTAAATATATTATGATTTAAGCTAACATTGGCAATTTAGTATTTTATTCAGTTCTGAAGTCATCCTAAAGTTAAAGCGAATGGACTATATTAGCGTAACCCAGGAACAGCGTCCTTTTTGGAAGAATTTGATCAAGTTATGCCTTGTCGGAATGCTTAATTAAATTTGCTTTCAAATTAATGTATTTTTTGTAATTTGTTTTACAAATGACATTTCTCAAGTCAAAATTCTGTTTATGAAAATGTTTCATTATATTTCTATTTAACGTTTATGTTATTTCTTGTCTTCATATTTGTCATAGTTTTGTTTTATTTTTTTTATGTGAATATATCTACAAAAGAAAGAAATAACTTTAAGGAACAACTCATTTTACTCAGTTCAAAACTTCCTATGCAAACAAAAAGACCTGTTTCTGTTATGCTGTTGATACTACTTCAGAATGGAGTATTTAACTGTACAAGAGAAAATTGAAATGGTTCTGGTTTATGATAGCGGAGGTTCTAAAGAACGACAAGTGAGAAGTATGAGGAATAAAAGAGCATGCCAAAAGCAATGTATGAATGTTACAGAGGCAAAGAAAGTGCATAGGGACAGAGGGATACGGAGAAAGAATGTGAATAGTGCTGGGAGTAAAAGTAATGTAGTAGTCTAGAGTTATACCATGGATATCCTCCTAGAAAGAGGTGCTAGGTTTGGTTACTCCGAAAGGGAATACCATGATTGGTGTTGATGTTGTTGTTGTTGCATTCGTATCATGTGCCTTTGCACCAAGATCTTCGTGGAGTTATTTCCAAAAGCGGGTAACTTTTTGTCAGTGAACAAATAGAACAAACTTCATTTCTTTTCGCTAAGTTTTGTTCTCAGAAGAGTCGTCATTTACAAACCATGGAACAGTTAATCGATTCAGCATGCGTTACTGAAGTTTTGAAAATCCGCACGGGTTTCGCCAAATGAACATCGCCGTTCTTAGACTGTAAATGTATGGTGTGGAATAATTGGCAACAAACTCATTGGCGCCGACTTTTTGAAGGCAACTTGAGTGGTCAAATGTACCCAAACATTTTGGCAGATGAACTGCCAAGACTACTTGAAGACTTGAGCTTAGAAGTGCGACAGAACATGTAGTTTCAATATGATGGTTTGTAGCGTATTTATTTTCTAATTATTGATGCATTTTTAGTCTTTTCAAGTGTTTCTGATAAAGATATTACTACATTTTTAATTATAATTCATAAATAAAACAAATTATACTAAAGTCACATTACATTTCGTGTTGCATAATTGTAGACATTTCCTATTGCTAACAGCGGTTCGCGTGCTTTATACATTATGAACGCAATAGGGTGAAAGTGATGAAGAAAACTATAACACACAATCTCCCTATGAATTTTAATATTTTGAATAATAAAACTACATGTTTCAGGCCTCACGCTGGGCCTATCCTCAGGTTAACAATAAATTAAAGGATTTCAACATTGAACAATCTGTAATATACAAATTCTTAAAAAATGTGGCGATTTAATAAATTAACTTACCTACTATAGTACAGGGAAGAAAAAAATTATTATAGTATTATTTGTTGGCTAATATTACACATTTTTAATTTTAAACCCCTCCATGAAGCCCGTGGAGGAATCAAAAACAGTCAAACAATTAAAAACAAATTTCTACATGTTAACGTCAGCAAACATTAGAACAAGATGGACGAACGCTTCATCGTTATGAATGTAACAGTTGTAGCGAACATAGTTACCAACTTAATTATTACCAACACAAATTCTATCTATAAATTTAAGGAAAATATGGTTGTGATCAATATTCGCCATATCTCACTCAGACAAAATTCATTGTAGTGCTTTTTAATCTCAAAAAATCTCTAAAAAATTAAGCTTAGTTCCTTTATTTTGAAGGTGTATTATTTTAAAACAATTTTCATGGCAAATATGGGAAGAATTGACAATTGACAATTGGATTTTATTAAGTATAAATTGATAATTATATTGATCGGATAATTATTATTAACTGCAATTTGTTTAATGATGTCAAGTTCTTGTTGAAAAATTTTTTGAGAAAGAAAAGTTAATAATAGTCTTCTGATGAGAAAGTTGAAACTTGCTAATTTATAGGCCCAAGGATGATAAGAATTATAAGGTATGATGTTATCAGTGGTTGTTGGTTTTCTGTAGATACTGTATTTAACAAGAGAAAGATCATTGTATAATAAAATGTCTAGAAACGGAGTACAATGTTGTAACCCTTTAATTTATTGTTAACCTCAGGATAGGCTTATCCTGAAGCCTGAAACAAGTAATTTTATTATTCAAAATATTAAGATCCATAGGGAGATTGTGTGTTACAATTTTCTTCATATTTTAGACATCTTATACGTGATAATTAAAACGTCAATTAAATGTGAACAAGGCATAAATTGAACATTTGTAGTTGAAGTTTTCAAGAGCTACGATGTCTTTGAGGCATGTGGAATGGGCTCAACGCCTGGGGATAATTTCTAGCAGTGCGAAGTTTCTCTGTATCGATCCTAAGGTACTTCCTAACTGTGATCCATGAGTTGTAGTTGATTCTCAGTGGGGACTTCGTTAATATGTTGTAGAAAAGTCATCTTTAACGGTAGGTTTAATTATAAATTTGTATCTAGCTAATTTCTGTTCTTTGTTTTGGTGTATTAAGATTTTAGACCAAATTATGGTTTAAGATTTTAGGCTTAAATTTAAAAATTAAATTTAAGATTTAGGTCTGTTTGGAAATTTCAAATATCGTGTACAGGTGGAGCAAGGGATGCATATTATAGAAGTAATTTGTACACGAGGAACAATTATTTTCAAGTTTGGAATTTGGTTTGGGATTTGGCTACGATTTACATTTACAAGACCGTAAATTTCCTACATGGTTGACACGCTGTGGTAAGGTATTTGAACCTTAGCAACTTTAAAAAGACAGATGGTGTTTTTTGTATCTATTTTATGGATGGTGAACAATTTTGCGAATATTTTTCGAGCTACTTTAATCTGTCATGCAATTTTGTAATTAGTATTTACAGTAAAAATTATTTGGAATATTCAATCCTATTGTTAAAGTATTGAAAATATGCAGAAATCAATTAGTAAATAAATTTAATTTGAGGCCTCTTCAAGGTTTGAAGGTAGTATCCAAAGACATTTTTGTGTCTATAAAAAGTGAATAATTCCACATGTTGTTTGTCCACTTTGAATTCAGCTGGTTGTATTTTGTTGTAATTATTGAGAATTTTAATACCTGTTATACTAAACATTTAGATAGATAAAAACTTTAAAACGCGGAACTAACATATGCATTGTAAAAAATTATTATATTTTGGTCTATGTGAACCTCAAGTAGCTACAGCTGGTGTTTATGCATTGCAAGCAATTTTTTCATGTTATACAATATTAATTTGAAATATTAAGAGTCTCTTTAATTTAACTTTCTCAAAGTTTATGATAAAATATTTAAGGATTATTGGGAACTTGAATCAATTTAATTTAGGAAACTACTCTCAATTTATTTAGTTCGATTTTTATTTGCAATCATTGTTCATTGGCCATGTTCCAGCTTTAACTTCTAAATATGATTTTATTGGGAATAATAGAAAACACTCACGCTAATTTGTTGTCTGAATTATAATAAAAAATAGTGTGTTTAATCATGGTTAAGAAAATGAAATAGTAAATAAGAATAGTGCTAATATTAAATAATATGGTAGATTATGCACAAAAATTTTATTGAAAAATTAAAGATTTTTGGGTTTTGGATTTAGTGTTCATTGGTAGTGCCCTTTTACAGGTCCGTTGCTTTGAGGTTTTTTTCAGGCGCAGCTTAGATCGACTTCTTGATGACAATAGTTCCTGCAACAAGTACGTAATTATTGGTATGTTAAATTTTAGTGTATCGCATAAGTTTGTTTTTCGTTTTTCCTTCATTTCAAAGACATTGGATATTATTGAATTTAAAAAAAAACGATGGCGCTCAACCACCTCCTCTTCCATCTTTTGTTCGACACTTCTAACCCCCAACATCATGCCTTCTGGGGGTAATTGCTCGTCCAACGGTGTTATGTGTGGTAGGAGGTTTCCTTTCTCATTTAGCCGCTTGTCAACCAACCTTGCCGTGGACTTTTATCCATCTGCATGAAATTTCCTGAGGAACCCCGTCGTTTTCTCTTTCCAGTTATATAAAAATCACTTACTTTAAAGGTTGTCCAGCACACTATTCGGCGGTAGCACTGATCGTGATTTCAACGATCACTGGATCGGTAGAGCTGGTCCGGTAAATTAACTAGCTAGATCACCAGATCTTACTTCGTTCGATTTCTTTTTGTGAAGCTATCTCAAAGACAAAGTTTACAAACAAGTACCAACAACACACGAGAGTATGATTGAACGAATCAGAAATAATTGTGCCAAAATTCAAGCAGACACACTTCTTATGTATAATCATTTGAAATGCGGATTAATAATGCACTGAAGTCAAAGGCCGCCATTTTGAGCACTTACTGTAATTGAAAATGTGAGAAATAGAATTTATTTTAAAACTGATTTGGAGTAGAATTTCATCTATTAGCGCCATCTATCATTAATAGAAAAAAATGTTCCGGATATATTCTACGTATTTTTAGCCGTAGGAGCTAAATCTGCAACTAAAAAATAGGTGTTCCTATTTAAGATTTCAAAGATATTCCCGGCTCTACCTACAAGAACAGGAGAAAGGGAATAATTCTAGTGCTACTATATTTCCATCGCGGATTGATTCACTTTTGATTATGGACCATTTTTTCGTAGGGCTGGCTTGTTATTCGAGATATTTGAAACTTTTGTGTTAAAAAAATTACCCGATACAATAAAAATTTATCAAAGGTTCGCAGTCTTCTCGAAGCTTTCTTACACGATTCATATAAATCGCAGAAACATTATCATCGGTGTTATACATTCTCTGCCTTCCGCGACCATGGGATTTAGGTATCCGAGGTAAAAATCCAACAAAGAAACTAGACCTGATAGGTCTCGTCAAACACCCTTGCCGATAATAATCAAAGAAACAAGTAATTTTCTCGTTAGTAATGTTTTAAAATCGGTATTTTTCCTGATATTTTATAGCCAATAAGCAAATAGAGTACCAAGACCCACTCCCTGTTGTCTCACCACTGGTTTCTGTAAAGGTCGTTAGGGTTTAAATAGGCGTTACAGAATTAAATTTGCTCCGAGGGAGGTTGTAACAATATGAGGGTGCGTCGGTAAACTGTAGTGGTGCGGGAGTGGGTTCCTATAAATAAATGAGAAAGGAAAATAAATAAAAATAAAGAAATACAAAAATAATCAACAACATGGGTTAAATACCAAAATTTTACATTACTTTAACACTTACCCTGAAAGGTTTTTCTCCTTCAAAAACGAAGGGCACCAAATCGTCGGTCAAAGCAATTCTTTTGATGTCATTTCGATGCGGAAGACGGTTATTTCGCATAAAACTCGCTTGCTGTGGTGTCCTAAAGTTGGTCATAATTAAAGAAATTTCTTAAAATAAAATGCTACGTACGAATAGGACTATCACTAGGGTAGCTGGATATCTTTTACAAATAAAATAACCGACTTTACCTATTTCCTAAATAAATTAAATAAAAATTCACCTAAACTTAAAACAAAAAAAATTATTTCAATATACATACAATATACTTTCCTAAAAGCAAATTCCTAACTTCAAATTTGGCCAAGAAAAACTTAAAAAGAACTTAAATCTAAGTCACTGGCAAAACTAACCGCCACTCAAATTTTTTTTTTGTTTTTTTATTTAATTATAGGACATTCATAAATTCCAAGTTATTGGTAATGTCGTTCATAAAAAAAACAAAATGACAGTTAACTTCCAACTTATTCTGTATGTGCTCTTTAAATCTAGTCTGACCAATACGTTTTTGAGAACATCCTGGTCCCGAACAGCTAATCTTATAAATCCCCGACTCTTGCACTTATCCACTTCATTTTTTGGATTACCTAACAAAACTCTAATTTTATTAGTATTATTATAAGCAATTTTGAAATTGAATTGTTTAAATATTTGATTAGTGGTGATGTGAAAAAGAAGTTTGACAAATTTGACTAATTCATTAGTGGTACTAGGTTGCAACTCGTTGATTTACAGATGTTATTTCTATTCCTACATTTTCTTAGAATATTATCGTCAATAACCGCAGAGAAACCATTAGGAATCGCTATTTGTTTAATAAGTGCAAGCTCCTTATTAAACCTGTCGCTATTTAAGGAAAATTAAATAATTTGTTCACCAAAAAATTGAAAGCTACCAGGTTATGTTGTTGGAGGAGGATAAAATAAAACGATATGAATTTATAGTTTATTATCGTTTCTAATTACTAGTGTATCTAAAAATGGCAATTGCCCATTGTTCTCTAGTTCGTATGTGAATTTTATGCTTTTAACTTTTGAATTTAATTCATTAAGGAAATCATCAACATTTGATTTGAAAGTGTCAAAAACGGCAAAAATATCATTCACGTACCTTATTCATATTCTTGGAAAGTATTTGGAATTCTATTTAAACTCAGTTTCAAAGCGCGACATAAACAAATTAGCTATGAATGGTGAAAGGCTGTTTCCCATTGCTATTCATTCATGTTGTTTGTACAATTTGTTGTTAAATTGAAAACAGTTCTGGGACCAGCAATGTGAAACAAGCTTGACATACTCTTCGATTTAATCGCCATGAACATTACTATTCATTAGAGCATCCTTTAAATATGTCAAAGTAGGTGGTATAGGAACACTAAGGAATAAGGAGCTGACGTCAAATGAAATTAAGATTTTGTTCTCTTCTAATGTGATATCCTTAACATTATTAATAAACTCTAAGGAGTTTTGTACAGCCAAACTATTTATCTTTAAATACTTAAGTTCATTTGACAACCACTGTGATAACCGATAAGTCGGTGAGTTAATATCTGAAACAATTGGTCTCATCGATTTATCTTTCTTGTGAATATTAGACAAGCAGTACAGTTTTGGAATTTCAGGGTTTGAAACTGTCAATTTGAATTTTAATGTGGGTGAAATTAGGTTTGGGCATTCCTTCAAAACAAAATGGTACAAACAACAAGGTCTGTTTTGAAAAAATGCCCAAACCTAATATCACCCACATAAGCTACAAGCTAATCTGCAATAAATTCTTCTTTGTTTGAAATGTTCTATTCAAGTAAAACTGATTAATGTTAATTTGGAGTTATTCTAAATTTGAAATTAATTATTTTCAATTTGAAGGAGTAACTATTCCAGGAAAAGACTAATTTATAAGTAAATAACGGCGTGAAGTATAAACAAGCATTATTTATGCCTAAACTAGGATCGCGATAAAAATTTAAAAAAGTCCTTAATACCAGGAAGCAAACTGAAGAGACATAGAGATCGAGCAAAAGAAAAATGAATAGGAGAAAAATTTTATAAAATTAATTAATTAAAGCCATGTTTGTTGCGATTAAATGAGCAAAGTAGTATCTATGGACACAGGAGAGTGAAAAAAGAACAAATACCACAATTTAAGATAAGAATGGCGATATTCTACTGAAGAGATGAACGTGCCGAAAAGGTAATGCAAAGAAAATTTATACGAAGATAATAGCAAACACGTAGATAAAATAGTGTAGAGATACAGATAGAAGTGAATAATAGAAAATTACGGCTGAAAATATTAAAAGAAAAGTTTTGGAAAGCAATATAAAGATTAAAAGATGGAAAAATAACAAAAAATAGAAAAAAATGCAATGCGGCAGCGGATAACGAAATATCTTAAACAGTGCTTTGACCTAAACACTTCCTTAAAACAACCAGGTATCCTCTAGCAAAGAAGAAAAATGAATTAGACTGAGAAAAATCGAACAAATAACTTTAATTTCAAAAACGTTATAATTCATTGCCAATGCTATAAGATCATATGAAAAGTAGATGAAATATGTGCAATAGGACGAATACTATAGATTTTGAGAAGAAAAAAGGAGCATGTAATGTTGTACTGTTTAAGAACGCTAGATTAAAAATTACGTAAGCAAAAGTATATGTCAAATTCGTAGACTTATCAAACATATTTACCAGAAACATTTAGAACTATTTAATACAAATGCAAAAAAAGAACCATGTGATGCCAAACTGTTAAGAGTATTAGGTGAAAAATACGTAAAGAATAAGTGTATGTAGTATATGTAACCTTATAGAAAAACGTTCTTCAGAAAGATTTTGGTTATTTTAATCCATATGTCAAAGAAAAAGGAGCTGAAAAGAAAGGAGATAAAATGAAATCTATATCTCAGCCACAATAACATTTTAAAATAAGCTGACACAAAATCAATTAATATAAAATAAAAAAGGCATAGAAAGAATCGTAGAACACTAACACAGAAGAACAAAAATACCGATCTTATCTTTCCTAATATAAATCTGTAAAAACAAAAAATTGCCACAAACCAGACGCTACTCATCAAATCACAAAAGATTAGTTAATACGTTCATTATACTGATTTTCTATTATTGGAAGCTAACAATGATATAAAAGAAATTCTGAAGAATTTCGCGCAGATAGAAAAAAATGGAACAGAAAACAGAGGTAGAAATAGAAACATAATTACACACCATCGAACAGCATAAATAAAAAAATTTGTGGTTCCCAAAATAAAGTATAGTTCTAAGCCGGATACAGTTCGGCGTTGCCAAAGCAATATCCTGACGAAGAGTTTGAAAGTCCAAATTTTTATTATTACAAGCAAATAAAAAAGGCAATTCAAACCCACAGAAAATATGATAGAAACGACTTCTATGATATTTTCTGCTGATCTCGAATGAAGCGACTTGTCATATTTTCTGCTAGTCTCAAATTCTCTCTGTATTTACTTATGATGAGAAATCTCTGATATTTTCAAACTTTCCTCAGAATATTTCTTTGTAAAAACCCACTGTAAACGGCTCGGCACGAATTTTTTATATATGGTCTTCCATTATATCTAAATCTGAATCTATTTCTATGCTCGTTTCCTCTTCTATTGATCATCTATCTGTGCAATATTCTTTAGATTTTCTTTTCTATCACTGTTTGGTTGCAATAATAAAAAAACACAATATCTAGAATATCTTACTACCTATCTCTTGTGCTTTTATGAGTAGGGTCTGTGTGATGGAATTGTTTTGTATTTTTCAAAAGCGTAACAGAAGAGCAAAGATTAGTATTCTTGTTCTTCCGTTTTAGAATGTTTTAGATATTTTCTTTCACTACTTTCTTTTCTAGTTTAATCCGATTGATTCTGTGTTAGCTAATTTTAATAGTTATTGTTTAGGACGAGGTGTACATTTCGTATTATACCCCTTTCCAGTCCTTTATCTTTGGCATATCCCTTAAAATGTCCAAAATATTTTTGACAAGTGCTTTTATAAGTTTGTGAGTACGACATAAATTTGTTCATTATTTGATTTTCGCCTTAAGAACAAATGGGGGGTCATGCAAAATATTGGATTAATTTTGAACATATGTTAGATTGAAGTATTTACTGGGAATATTAATAATTTGCGCTCAATCGAGAATATCATCTAGAAGTTATCGTATTCATTCACATGCCACACGCATACTATATATATGGTGCGACCGTAAAGTCCGGATCTATAATAATAAAATGAAAACGACGTCTTTTTATGAAAACTCCAAAACACGTCAATTTTAGTTTCCTCTTGCGGTATTATTGTTTATAGTTTTAGCTCTGTAGATTCATCCCTAAGGTGGGGTGAAATCAACCCTTGAAATCTTAAATAGCAATAAGGGTGACATATCATTAGAAAGCCTATTTCGTCCTCTTTTCAAAAATGTCTTACTTTTAATCTTCATCGACTACTCTCCGAGATATTGATTTATCTAAGAATTAAGTTAACTAATATAAAAGCCGACCTGGCGTTCTGTTTGCAATATTAATACTAACCTTTTATTCAACAAATATCTAGTTACCTATTGTATTCAACTGTTAAACTAGTTGTTTCAATAAACGACAAATGATCAATAAAGCTGTTAAAATTCGTAGAATTTGCATTAGTTCATTGTTGTTTAATCTTTAGAAATTATGGTTAATTTAACCAAAACTCAAAGGATTGAAATTTTAATTTATCTTGGTTATGGTAATCTAACAAGGACTCATAATGAAGTGTGAGCATTGTTCAATGCAAAATACCCAAATCGTCAGATAACAAATTTTTGGAAACTGGTAGTGTAAAAGATGTGCCTAAAACTGGTCGTCTAAAAGTCAATAATGATATTAAGTTAGAAGTTCTTTTGAAAGTAGAAGAGAATCCACATTTGTCGACACGATCACTTGTTGTGGAAAACGAAATTAGTCAGAGTTCAGTGCAAAAGATTCTAAAGAAGGAAAAGTGTGATCCCTACAAAATTCAAACAGTTCAAGAACTGAACGGAGACGATTGTGATAGAAGACTGCAATTTTGTGAAGTGGTTATACACACGCAAGCAAACAATCCGAATTTCTATCATCTCATTGTATTTTCCCACGAAGCAACTTTCACTGTAAATGGAGACGGTAATCGACAAAATTGTCGTTACTGGAGTCGAGAGAATCCTCCCTGGATGCGAGAAATTCACACTCCATACCCTCAAACGGTAAATGTGTGGGTAGGAATAACAGGCGACAGGATATTAGGACCATACTTTTTCGATGGCACCCTCACTGGAGAAATATTCTTCAATTTCCTTCAAAATAATTTACTACCTGCTCTTGTTGCACTTGAACATGACGAAGAGAATCCAGATCTCCTTACTAGAGTTTGGTTTCAACAAGATGGTGCACCGCTTCATTTCGCGCGTCATGTTTGTGAATTTCTAGATGCTAGCTTTCCAGGTAGATGGATTGGCAGACGAGGGCCAATAGAGTGGCCAGCTAGATCGCCAGATCTTACCCCACTTAATTTTTAAAACGGCGAATAACTCAAGAAATCCGTCTTATAGAGGCAGACACAATAAACAATGTTCTTCAGGAATTTTTAAATAGAATTGCTTACCGTCAAGAAGTGAATGGGTGACAATTAGAACATTTAATATAATTTAGTTCAATTTTAATTTCTTGAGTAGTATTTTGGTTGATGATCGATTAAATAATTTGTGATTGTACTTATTTACTGCATTAGTTAGTTAACTTAATTCTTGGAAAAATTAATTTCTCGGAAACTAATCAAGGAAGATTAAAAAGTAAGACATTTTTGAAAAGAGGACGAAAATAGGCTTTCTAATGATACGTCACTTGACCCCTATTGCTATTTAAGATTTCAAGGGTTGATTTCACCCTACCTTAGCGGATGAATCTACAGAGCTAAAACTATAAGCAATAAAACCGCAAGAAAAAATTTAAATTGATGTTTTTGGAGTTTTCAAAAAAATACGTCGTTTTCATTTTATTCTTAGGGATCGTAGTTATTTACACAAGGTAAGTTGTGTATACAGACACATTGTGGAATATCAAAAACTTAAAGGTATACCGAAACCTCATATTTGTCTGTTATCATGACCACGATCTTTTCTTACCCCAGACGAAAGGGATGAAATGCTTCTTAGGCGTGCAATTAATGTAAATTTGGCGGAAGGCGTGTTAAAATGATGAAATTCTATATAAAGTGAGTCATTTTGAAATGCACGAACGGAGAAATAGGAAAATAGGTAGGAGAAGACAAACCTTGGATGAGGTAAAAGTCACGCGACTATGCGTTAATCAATTATCGCGCACAGTGACAACACAAATAAATGCGGAAACCACATATTGGTAGAATCTGTCTAAAGACAACACTCATTTTACAAACCAACAAGTTGCGGACGAACATTTTGCGAAATCCATGACATAGTAAATTATAAATATTCAGTTGCTTTTAAAACAATCTTCACTAAAATACATTTCGAATTCTATATTTGACGGATGCAATTAATCAACGCTGCAGCCAATGACTGGTAAACGATTAATAACCAAAGCACAATTTAAAAATGGTAGTGCACACTGTGATTTAGAGTTCAAACTCCTTTTATTGGCAGTATAACTATCATTTAAATAACGGAATTACACAACTACTTTTGGCAATGCTTAATGTTAATCTGTAGCATCTAGTAATTGTGTGCCCAACGTACACGTGCCAATAAGTACTTATTATTTATTTAGCTACATAACCTTCAATTGAATTAAGTAGCTCTATTTTTATCCTAGCTTTTATATTTATTCATATTTGTAAAACGTGGAAAATCTTTGGATTCATGATACTTTATCACTTGATGCAAGAGAAAGCAATATAGTTAGAAACACAACATAGGTATGTATGTGCATTGAATAACTGAAACCAAAGATCACTATGCCATACCAATTTTAAAAAAAATAGTAAGGATTCTACGTCTCTAAAGTATTATTGTTATCAAGCTGTATAGCTTAAAATTACTAAAAATGTACCAAATTCAAAAAAATATTTGTTTAGTTAAAACAAAAGAGCTTTCCACAAACATCAGCTACACTATTTTGCATCTTGCCAAACATCTCCATATAAACTAGAAATGTGGGTACTGAATTTTAATGTTTAATGAACACATTTTGCAAGCATCTAATTATATAAAGCATCAGAATACGCACTATCGTGCTCAAAACAGAAAATAATGTTTCGTGCGGTTCTGTGATATAATCCTTGCCGCATTCATAGAGTAACCCGCCTGAAAAACAATTTCAACCTGTGACATCTTTGCCCGGGTCTAAGATGATAAAGGTCTATTTGCTAACTCTGGACTGTTACTCTAGCGTTAGACAAATGAGCAGGGAGGTTCACTGTAAAACTAAGATGTAAAAAAATTAGTTAGGCGCCACTACACCCGTTTAAACACTAGTTGTTATGACCCTACCGACGGTGTAGGAACCTCAAGCTAAATATGCCTAATAACAAAAGATTTACTATGAGCATGATAAGCCTAAAATAAAACAAGTTATTATAATATAAATGGAGACGGCAGTTTTCGTCTCAAAATAATAATAAAATAGATAATAATATTTAAATGAACCTCTGAAGGTTTCAAGATTTTACTATAAACACTCATGTACATCAAGATCACCTCAATAAAAAAGGTATATTCGCATAAAAACATATATTAACTATTTAATACATTTCATTAGTAAGGGTGGGCGATACGGGATTTTGCGTATCGAATATCGATACATACTCTATATCGATATATCGAATATCGATATATAGATACGTATCGATGCGTATCGATACGTATCGATGCGTATCGATATGCATCGATGCGTATCGATACACATCGATACGTATCGATTCGTATCGATGCGTATCGGTGCGTATCGATACGTATCGGTACGTATCGATTCGTATCGAGAAGTATAGATATATGTAGCGATTCGTACCGGAACGTTTAGATGTGTAGATTAAGTATCGGTACGAATCGATTAGACATCGATAATTTATCTACTCTTTCTTTGGGAATAAAATCACAAGATCGTTGTAAAATAATGCATTTACTGACAATTCGATCTTTCACTTAAGATCTTTTGTTATCAAAATAATTGAGGTTTCAAGTTTAATATTTGTGAAATAAGTATATATATATATATATATATATATATATATATATATAAAATGTCAAAATGGCATAATTATTTTTTGGGATATTTCCTTCAATTGATGCGTAAATATTAAAAATCCATCTGCATTTATTGTTTACGTTTCGGTTTATTTAAAACCTTAATCATAACCTAACACATTACAAATAGAAACAGTTACAAAGTCAAAAGTACTTACAATAAAAACTTGAATTAAATTATAAAAACTTTACATGCGATATCGATTTTGAATATATTTTATGTAGCTGTCATTTAATAACTACTAGATACATTTGTGTTTTGGTCTTGAAAGGTATTTTATGTGTAACAGAAAACTTTATAACAGAACAGAAGTGAAATTTTTGTTTTGTGAATTTTTAAAACTGTATAGATATGTGTATATAGTGTTTAAATTTTGTGTGTCTTGTTTGTTGTTAATACTGTCATTTAGTTGTTGAATATGAAATGCTTCTAAGAATAGTCTATGTTTATAATTGTTTTCAATTTCTAAAATTTTAACATTGTCGTAGTTCAGTGAGTGGAGTGTGTTCACTACGTGTGTTGTCAATGCACAAAATGTTTTTAATTTAATGTCACTTTTATGTTGGGTGAGCCTATTTTTAGCCATTGATTAGTTTGCCCTACATATGGTCGATTACAACTACACTGCACTTTATATACTATATTACTACACATCTTTGTTGGTGTCTTATCTTTAACTCTCGAAAATAACTTTTTATGCATTTTCATATTTAAAAGCAATGACAATATTCAGTTGTTTTAATAATTTAGCAAGCAAGGAGTTAATCTTTGTATATATGGTAAGTTTATAAATAATGCTATTTTGTTGGTCTTGTTTGTGTGTGTGTATTGTATTAGTAAAAGTAGCTTTTTAAAATTTTTGGGGTAACCATTATTTAGTAACATTGATTCTAATTTTTTGTTAATTTTATGAAATTGTGTTTCGCTAATCTTTTCTATACGGTGTTTAGTGCTAAGACTGTGTTTATTTTATGATTGAAAGAGTGATTAGAATTGTAAATTGATGAATCGTACCTGAATGTGTTGGTTATTGCCAATCAAATTTTATAGTTAACCAGTTCGAATAACGTGATCTAAAATGTAAAATTTTAAAAATGATATTATAATATGGTAACCAAATTTTTAAAAACTTTTACAATACAATACACACACACAAACAAGACCAACAAAATAGCATTATTTATAAAACTTTACCATATATACAAAGATTAACTCCTTTGCTTGCTAAATTATTAAAACAACTCGAATATTGTCATTGCTTTTAAATATGAAAATGCATAAAAAGTTATTTTCGAGAGTTAAAGATAAGACACCAACAAAGATGTGCAGTAATATGTATTTATAAAGTTGCATGTAGTTGTAATCGACCATGTAGGGCATAACTAATCAATGGCTTAAAAATTAGGCTCACCCAAATATAAAGTGACATTAAATTAAAACATTTTGTGCATTGTACAAACAGTAGTGACTACACTCTTATACGGTAGTTACTACAAATGTTAATAATTTTATGAAATTGAAACATATTATAAAACATAGACTATTCTTAGAAGCATTTCATATGTCAACAATAAATTGTAAGTATTTAACAAGTCAATATCAAGTATAGTCAAAAATTTATAACACTATTATAACATATTATACAGTATTAAAAATAATTATAATACAAATTTCACTTGTTCATGTTATAAAGTTTATTGTTACACACATAAAATACCTTTAAACAAAACACAAATGTATTGTAGTTATTAAATGACAGCAATAAAATTATATTCTAAAATCGATACCATGTAAAGTTGTTATAATTTAATTCAAGTTTTATTGATAAGTAACAATTATTGACTTTAGTAAACTGTTTCTATTTGTAATAGATTAGTTATGATTCAAGGTTTTAAATAAACCGAAACGTCATTAACAATAAATGCAAAATTTTAATATTTACGCATCAATTAAGGATAATATCACCAAAAATATATTAACACCAATGTATATGACATTTTAAACTATCAACTTCATAAGTTATCAATTTAAAAGCAAGACATATATATATATATATATATATATATATATATATATATATATATATATATATATATATAGGGTAGGGCGATACGGCATTTGGCGTATCGAATATCGATACGTATCGATACGTATCGATACATATCGAGTATCGATATATCGATATTTATTTTTCGCTGTATTGGGGGGTCGATACGCGAGTCGTATCGATACGCCGACCCAGCCCTATTAATTAGTGAATAAAACAAAAACGTATAATAAAAAAACATGCATATGGTGTGTATGTACATAAGGAAATCTCATTGTTCGAAGTTCTTAGAAAATTTCAGTTCAATATTACTGAGCTAAATCGAATCTAATTTTGCTCTCATCATCATTAGGTCTTCGGTCCTGGAACTGGTAGACGCGTACCCTCATTATTTCCTATTCTGAGCTAACATACGCATTCCCTGAAATTTTCACAGTCTGCATCTTTCATTATCTGCGTGCAATAGTCTGATCTAGGTCTACCTCTACCTCCTTTTCCTATTTCTGCTTGTAATATATCCCGCACTATTCCCCAAAAATGCCTTAGAACGTATCCTGCGCTTCTATATCTCCTATTTTTTTTCCACAGATCTCTTTATTCTCCTACTATTTCTATAACCTCTTTGTTATTAACTTTGTCTGTTCATGCTATCATCATCATACATCTAATCCACAACATTCCAGAAGGCTTCTACCGTTTTTCTGTCTGCTTCTACTACTGTGCTGTGCTTCACACATAATGCTTTCAACAATTTTCTCCTTGTTTGTATGTTTGTTTTCTTCGAACATGCCGCTGCTCTTTCTTGTTAGATGCAGTTCGGTTCCCCTTCTATTGTTTATATACCCTATTTCCCCGATATTCAGTAGTAATGTGAAGGGGGTTAAGCAGCCTACGGCTACTAAGATCCCCCAACACTTGAACATTTGCCGAATTAACAGTTTTCCAATATATCCTTTCGCACAATCAACATTAGTTGAAAATATTTCAAAACCAACAACTAGTTGTTTATGATACTCATCAGATTTAATTTAAACAACAATTTAAACAAAAATTTTGAAGGTTAAATTCAACAAGTCTGGGGTATTCCAAGTTTAGTTTAGTTTAATAAAAAGAATTATCTTTACGATACATGATAAAAAACAACATATTTAAATCTATTACCAAATCTTAGATCTTTATGTTATTAATGCAATTAACAGTGATTCAAATATGAAAGGAAGATATATCTTCCTTATAAATTTACATGTGAGTCTTTAAAACATAATTCTTCCGTAAAATTTTTATTACTGAGATACTTTCTAATGTAACAAAATTGAACTAATGCAAAGTTGCCTTTAATATCTACGGCAAGATATTCTTATACTTAATTTTAACAAACAAATTTGCAACATAAGGAAATAAAAGTTGTCAAGTATTGTATGGTTGCTCTCTAGAAACCGACACTAAAAGCTCATTCATTACTTTGAATAAAGTTTTTATGATAGTTCTAGTTCTAGAACATTTTAAATAAATGTGCATTAAGAATGTTATAAGATCCTTAAAAACAAGTGTCAACCACAGGAAATTTCTAGTAATTATCAAACGACTTGCAGATGTTGTCAGTTTTCGACAAACTAACACACACAATAGAAGCTTTAACTTAACCGCTGATTAAAGAATCCTTTTTTAACAAACCAAAAGCAGGTAAAATATAAAATACAATTACATGAATAATAATTTACTATAGAGTGTATGTTGCTAATAGACTTTATAAAATATCGCAAAAGTGTGTAAATCAAACGTTACGCTTTGTTACGTATGTGGCGAGTTTACGATTAAATCTCACAAAAACACAATAATTTCGTTAATCAAAAAAGTTGATGAGCCTTATTTTGAATGCAAACTAGGAGATCAGGATAAACCATAGGAGCGCATAACATTTGCACAACGCGTGTTGTGAATTTAGGAGGATGGCTCAATGGTACCCGTAATTCTATGCCTTTTGCAGTGTCTATGGCGTGGAGAAATCTAAAAATCATATTTCAGATTGATAATATTGTTTGACGAAGCTATCTGAAACTTTACTAAAGTCGAAGAATATGGTACGGTACCCAAACCTGCAATCAGCGCTCAAACCAGTTCTTCATAACCAGAATTCACCTGTTCCCAACCGTTCAAAAGCATGTACACTGATGATGATAAGAATGCTGTTGAAGATAATATTGTTAAACCTATGGAAAAAAATATGGGTTCTGATTTCCAACCATTTGATATAGGTACTCTATATTTACTTTCACAAGGTGAACTTAAAGACTTAATAAGGGGTTTAAATTTGCCAAAAGCTCAAGCCTATTAGTACATAGTACATAGTACATATTACCACACATCAAAAACGCGAAGAAGATATTCTATGTTTGTTTGCATCGTGTAATCAGTTATTGTACTAGATGTTCCTAGACTAATAGATGCATTAGGATGTAAATACAAAACTAATGAGTGGAGATATTTATTGATTCATCTACTGTAAGCTCGAAGAGAGTTCTCCTCCACAATGGAAATTTATATCCCTCTGTTCCTATTCCCTACATAGTACACATGAAGGAAAACTATGACAATATAAAGGTTTTACTTAAAAAAATTAAGTATACAGAACAAGGGTGGAGTATAGTCATAATACTTTTGATAGTAATGCAATTGGGCTATACCAAGAACTGCTGCTTTCTTGCAAATGGGACGGCAAAGCAATGGATAAATACTACTTTGTAAAAAACTAAAAATACGAAAAAAATGCTGGAGAAAAAATGTTACACATCCTCCTCTCCGTTGATACAACGAAAGTTTTGCATCCCTCTGCCAATAAAACAGGGCCTGATGAAAAACTTTGTCAAAGCTTTAACTGGGACTGATGAAAAACTTTCTCAAAGCTTTAAATAAAGATGGTGAAAGATTCCACGAATTCGTCACATCATATAGGAGAGTGCATTCGATTCAAAACTGACCAAGATTGAAGCTGCTGCATGGGTATCATTTAAAGACATGTGTTCCAATTTCTTGGGAAATACAAGGGCAAAAATCACGAACAAATTGTGGACCTCTTAATTTCCACATACAGCGATATGGGTTGTAACATGTCGGTGAATATTCATTTCCTCCTCACGCATTTCGACTTTTCTCCCGTAAGTCTACGATCTGTGAGTGACGAACGTAATGAAGGTTTCACCAAGACATTATGTATTGTGAAAATAGATACCAAGGATAGTGGAGCTCCACGATGCTTGCAAATTTTAGTTGGAACCTAATCAGGGATGCTCCAGAGGTATCATACAAACGAAAATCACATGCAAAAAAATTTAGATTCGGTAGTGACAAGGTATGCATAATTTGTATTATAAAAATGTAAACATTACATAATAAAACGTCCCAATATAAAAATATGAATAACTCTTGACTGGAGAGTGATAGAAAAATTCTTGTTAACAGATTTGTAATCAGCTGAAAAAATCCTATAAGAAGCACCCATCGCACAATAGGAAACAAAAAAAATTACAATTTGTTGTTCACTGTTATCGCAAAGCTTTATATAACATTTCTGTAACCATAACATAATTTGAGCAATGTTCAATTCCTAAAAATTTTATTACCTAATCTATCGCTTTAGAGCAAATATAATAAAATGAGGAAAAAATAAACCACGTGTTTATGTAAATAAATAATCTTCAACATCAAATCCCACAACTAAACGTAAAAGGTATGTTGAAAACTCTTCAAATATTTATGAATTTCAAGCTAGTCGTTTCAAGTATTTCGCATCAAGGCATCCGTCACATAAAGAATTAATTAATTAATACTAACTGACAAGGTTAAAAGCCTACAACATTTATACCTTTAATGGTGCGAGCAAAACTTGAAGAGATTGACACCAGTAATTCATCACAATTGCGTCATTTCTGATATTCTATAATGATGCGTTTCAGCTTTTGGTCGTACTTTCGTTACAAATTTGGCTGCTTTTTGCAAACCATTTACACTTAAGTTTTGATTACCTTGTTATATTAGTACCAAACGCTTTGTCGATATCATTGATAACTTATGTAACAGCATGGAAAATGAAAATGTAGTTTTATGATTAATAATACATTTTTGGAAAGGGGCCCAAGGCGGGCGGAGAGGGGATGCTTAAAATTCTTATATAGAAAGTGAATTATTTACAAAATACGCCTTAAGGCTGGAGCACATTCAAGGGTTAGTATAGCATTTCATTCAATATTTTGTGTAATTTTAGACATATGTAATTGCTCACACAACGTCCAATCTTCCTTTCGAAAATGATAAGTGCATACCTTGCAAATTTAACATCGCAATACAGGTAACTGCGTTTGACTCGGAAACTCCTATGTTAAATTTGATTGAAAAAATTGAAAAAATACCATTTTAGCAACAAAATTTTTCTTTATAGAGCTTGGTTCAACACAACACCCTACATGTTACTTTCTGAAAATATTGGTTCTACAGATTAGAGAAACCCCAAGCGTTTACAACGTCATCACTAATTAAAATGATACTTTGCCAGAAAATATACTTGTCTAGAAATGTATGTTGGTTCCGTTTTTTTTTACCATGACTTCATCAATCTAAACTAGTCTAACGATTTGCTAAAAAGTTTCTAAGATATACACCAAATGAGTCACTATTGTTAACTTTTAGATACCTCAAGGGCGGGATATACATGAAACTATTGTCCAAATATTCCTTACTCCGGTAAAAAAAGTTACAAAGTATATTTTCGAAGAGGACTAGTAAATCTTTACTAAACAATGGTTTTGATTCTAAACAAACTACTATAGTCTGCACGCCACGAGAAACCGCCGGGAACTGTGGTAAGAAAAAAACAGACTAGCTGATAATAGTATGTTATTCAACGAGCGAGTTATGATAGTCATTACTCATTCGAAAAACTCGGCTCGCGGACGTAATCCGAATGAGCAATAACCTTAGCTCGCGAGTGGAATACTGTATTTTTCTCAAGACTACACAAACCTCATTATCAAATATTTTCTAAACGCTTAAACTAATATCACAAATACTGACAAGCAAAAATTTATTTGTCAAAGTGTAAAAACTATTTCGCATGATGCAAAAATTATACTTCGTGGATTACGACAAATGGAAGTTTGTACTGATTGATCCGAGGTGTTGGATTATGATCATAATCCACAACCTGCATGTTTCTGATTAGTTAAATGTGTTGGATTATGGATTCATATACACGTACAGAAAATGAGTATAATTATATGAGTACAAATGAGTACAATAAGAGGTGCAATACATGATAGTCATGGAAAAAATAGTAAATATTATGTGCAAAGCATTTGTCTATCAATAGATAGTCGCTCGTGGCTTGTCTTTCTTAAGTTCCTCTTGTAATTCGACATTTATTAGTACTATTACTCGTTTCTGTGCTGTACCGTACTGTTTGAATTAACGTAGTGTTTTTTAAAATATATCACAGCATTTACCAGTTTCAAACTTTATTAAATGCAGTGTTACGCCATTTTGGACTCAAAGGTTTACTCTAATATTAGTAATAGAGAATTATAATCCGAATTTGTATGTTTTGTTTCCCATCATTAATTTTAGAAGTTTAACTTAGGTTATTAGGCATAAAATTAAGGTTTCCAAGTCTCACGCACTGTAGTGGAAGATTCTACAGTTTTATTGTATGCATTCCGCCAAACATGCATTTTCGCACGCCTGGAGGAGTGTGTGGTTATCGCCCTAACAAATGAGAACGTTTGATGGTTGGTGGGTGTCAACAACTTCTGCGTGAAACCAATGCATTTTCTTCAACTATCTTACTGAATCGACGTGAACAGTTAGTGCGTAAAACGCAATGAAATTTAATCGCGAATTCCTACCTTCCTATTGAAATACTATTATCTTTTGTGTTCCTTAACGTTGTAGGTTCGACAGCTAACTTCACTGTGAGGAATTTGAAGAAAAACAAACATCCCGATTTCACGAAACCCGTTGAACATTTAGACGACAGCATAAGATTTGCCGAGAAGCAGAGGACGCAAAGCTTACACGACTTTTAATTAAAGGTATGCTCTTGTTTATTTTTTGTATTGCCTTTCATGGTATTTAAATTTGTGTAATATTACGCTATCTGCGAATCACGCTCTGTACTAGTTTATCTTTAACCGTCATTTTCTCTATAATGGCAGTCAAGCAAAAAAGAAGAAACTATTAGGAGTAGAGAAATGAAAACAACAAGTCTAGTCATTAGTATCTGCGAGCTTGAAGCGATTAGCGAGTCTTACTTTTACTACTACACAAACTACAAAACGTGTGATATTTTTTTTTTTGAGTTTCAGTACGCTATCGATGGCCGCATGCAGCTGATGGTAGAAAATGTCATTTTAGACAGTCTTAGGAATAATGGAAAACGCCCCGAACGTTGTAATGTACAAGTGAATAACGCTTATAAGAGAATAATAAGAGGAATAGTCTGAAATTTTTCCTGTTATTGAAAGACGTGTTCCTATAAAAAATTCCACTCAATGTTAGAGAACGTATCTAATTTACTTGTGATCCAATATCTGTAAGGAAAGCTGTATACCAACTTGGGTTTCATTGATGAAAATGTCAGTCAAAGAGTAAAACACTGATCCAGCGTTCGAAGATTGTTGCTGAAAAATTAGGCATCTAAGAACCATGTTCGAAGCACATCGTAAAATTCTTTATATCGATGAATGAGCAAGCGGACAATAATTAAACATTTAAATAGTGTTGGCAATATAATGTCTTACTTGCAACGAACGCCAATCAATCAAAACAATTAATTATTGTAAGTGCAGAATCACACAATGGATTGTTACAAAATTTGAAGCTTGTTTATAAAGCTGAATCGGTCGCTCATGTTCAAAAGAACAAGGAAAATTTTGATACGTAGGTTTGAGAACGCTTTTAATCTATCAACTAATTTAATAACAGCTATGGATAACACACCGAAACATACTATTGAAGTTGACAAGATCGATCGCAACAAAATACAATCTAAAAGGTGTTATGTTGATATGATCGAAGCGACCAGACATCCACTGCAAAGATTCACAACGAAAAACTGGATTTATATGCATTGCTTGCTGTAAACAAAGTTAAGGAAACAAATGCGTAATCGTGTCATCGATTTGTTGCTGAAAGCTCTTGAACATACCCCCCACCCATCGCGCCCGAATTAAAGCGCTTGGTAACAGAAAATAATTACTATGACTATGATTATTCACTTAAAAGTTCAAGAGGCCACTATCAAAGCTATAGCAAATTCTGCAAAAGAGGGTTGGACAAGTTATTGCAATCACAATGAAAAATTAGTAAACAAATATTGGAAAAAATGGTATAAAGAAAGAAACAACAGTGGAAAACGTAATTATTAATTTACAGGAAGAGAGTGAAAATGAATCAGACATTTATAATAATGGTTCCAGTAGAATAGAAAAATTGTTTGTGCATACTGTAGATAAATGAATCAAACTTATCTGTTTTTGCGGTCATACAGAATTTCTTTAGATAACCATAATATTTAATAAGCTCATTGACTTTCTACTCTTAAATCTTCTACTGTTATTTCCTGAACGATTTCCTTATTACTCCATCTCTAGCTTGTTTATTACTATATACAGCCAAATTTATATTCTACAAATTCATGTTGAACGTTTAGTTTTACAAATTTACATGTCATTTTATGATTCCACCTTGGTGGCGCAATTTTTTTATAAAGACAAAAAATTACACAATTACGATATTGGTATTTGATTCATCATTTGCAGCTTAACTTGTATGTTTGTAATATAGTGCTACAAACACAAACACAAACCTGGTAGAAGAGGAAAAACAATTCGACAGCCAAATGGAACCTGTATCTATTCACGTGAATGTTTTATTAGCAGGTTCGCAACTTGAATAATAATTGTCTTTCTTGCAATACGACGCGTATGTAGCAAATTGTAGCAAAGTATATAAGGAATTATTGTACCGCAGGTTCTTTTCTTTAGTGACGATTTATTGACTGGCGAATATAGTTATTTTCATTTATATTACAATTTGTTTAAATACAAGAACCAGAACCTTAGATTTTTTAATTAAACAGCATAGTTTGAACTCCACTGGTAGTTAAATGCTAACGATGTACAATTAAAATATTTGAGAAAAGATCTATTGTTAACTTAAATGGATATTGAATGATTTTCAATTTATGACTCACACCTGTGCATAATAGAAACTATTTCTTAACCACTACTTATTTTTTGTTTGATTTCTCTAACAGAATATGCTTGCTCTCTTGGTTAGTTCACCTACTTGCCTTGTGCAAACAGGATTTTAAGGTATAACAGTAATCGAGTTATCAGCACGCGTGGTCTGCTAATTCAAGGTTGGTGTTCACGTATCCAAAACTTTTAAGGAGGCGCTTAATATATTATGCTTTTCAGATTGTATTAGTTAAATTGCGAAAAAGTGGATGCGAAAAAATAGGAACCGTGTGTAGGATTATGGGCGGAGTTTCAAGCAGAAGCTGGACCTGAAATTTACGATGAAAATAAAAGTTTAATTGAAGCTCATGTAAAACACAATTGATTACGAAACTGGCTGGCAACAAGACAGGACATGCCATTTCCAATGAAGAAAGTCATATATAAATCGCTCTCTTTGAGATGACACAGATATACTAGAAATCGTTTGTCTTGGAATTCGAAACTATGCTGAGAAACGTGGCGCCTAAAGCAGAAAGGAATCTCGGAGGAATCAACAATTAGCATTTGTTCACAAAATATTGTGACGCACTCTTAAATATTTGCAGCTTATTTATTACAGACATGATGTTAGAAAATATTGTCCTGCATAAAAACAAATAAAACGATGCGAAGAATTGCAATTCAAATTATAAAACTTGCATGTATACGGATAAAATTAAAATTAAGCTATTTATTGAACTCGATACATGCCAGGAGTACCCATATTAACGATGTCGTTAGAGAAGTCCATAATTCGTCTTAAGAGTACATGTTTTGACGACGAAGACTCTTGAGAGGATAGGTGTAAAACTTTGACAAGTTGATGATTCTTCAAGAATTTTTATATACGTTCATTGCTAACTTATCACAAAACTATTATATGGCAAACTTTGTACCAAGTAAGCAAAATACTTTAAGGTTTTCGTGGAAAATGTGGCGAGTGTATATCCCCAATAGTCGGTATAAAACTATACCTTGGTCGACGCTAAAATGTTTTATACCACCACAACAATGGAATGGTATATAGAAATTAGCCCGATGGACGGTACTATAAAGACACGCCAAATAGGGCATTATTTTCCCACTATGTTAACCTATTTGGGAAACAAATAGAAATGGCAATAAAAATTAACCATTAGTATAAGTTGTTACAGTATCTACAATTCCAACCCTTACTTAGTGCATTTTCTATTTCAAGCATACAAATTTCTACATGAGGGCTACAACAGATCATCACTTACGATTATATCCTCCTGCAATGGAGTCGATTTCTCTGAGTATGTTTGTGTTTCAGGAAACATCTCTGGTCTCATATATTTCCAGAACCAATATAAACCTATTAGTATTATCCACTATTTACTTTTCCGACACTGTTGAGATAAAGAACGCCTTGTGAATTACCAGTAAGACACAAAGCGGTGTCTAGGTGATAGATAAACGAACAAAACTTACGATCCGTTAATGCCCCTCCTTCTTCAGTTAAACGTTTTGGAAGTTGTACTTACTGCTCTACTAAAAAAAATAGAAAATAAAGTATTCACGTTACAGATGCCAAAAAAAGAAAAAGGAACATACAGATGAAACTTAATCGACTAGTTTGCCTTTACTTTTTTAGTTTAAGGAAAAGTTCTTTAAAGCATTATAGTAAACTTACCCTAGTTTTTAATTTAAATTTTTTGTATTACATTAAATATTTAGCATTTTAGCATCATCGAGAGCTTTCGTTATTCAAGTTATTACTTAATGTATTATTGTAATTTATAATAAAAATTGGTCTTATTCCTTATTATGCTAATACCATAATTTTTAGTAGGACATGTATGTATTAGCAAACTTTACTAGCAACTTAAAAAGATTCATGTTTTAGCATCACATTGTAACTTTTAAAAATATTGTTCTTAAAGATCGATGTTGGTAAGGTTTTACGAACACCTTAATACTGAACGCTTAACCAAGAGGGGACCTATTTCTCGGTACTGGATCTCCCGCAAAAGAAACAAGAATTGTTTAAGTTGAATGTTGCCGGACAATAGAAATGAGGAATGGTTTGAAGATATAAAGCTACCTACAATATATACCGCAAAAGAATTCTTAGAATTCTATGTTTAACTTCACATAACGGTAAAGCCAATGAATCATATTACTCTAAACGACGTCACTTTTTATTCAACAATGTTACAATACGGAAGACATGTGTTTAAAATTTTTTAACAAGGGTTGTAAATTGAATTTCAAACTTTTAGTGTGAATGAACTAGATCTCTAACAGGAAATTGCTGCTACGAGTTGATTGACGCAGTATAGCATAAGAAGATAAACAGGAGTATCCTACGGAGATGGACAAAGGAATGTTCCGCACATTTTCTGGAAACATCCTTCAAATAATTGCAGTTCAAAAATCAGTCTACCGTAGGAATGATATGACACTACCACTAAATATAGAAGTAAATAAACTACATATCGGTTTTTCATGTGCGAATGTTTAACTATTTTCAAAAAATTTTAACCTAGCAGAGTTTCCGGGAGTGAGACTCATTAATCAACATACATTTTTACACATATTAATTTTGTAATATTTTTAAAATTTGGAATTCTATTCTCAAACTTTACCAAAATTAAATCGTCCTCCATTTGATAACAAAACAAAAAGTATTGGAGATTTTCATGACGATATGAACCTCAATTTTTGCAATGGTTGGAAAAACAATTTGTTTCAAATTTTCCTCCTAATAGATAATGCACCCTATCATAACGTCCAAATTAATAAACCTCCTACGGCAGCTGAACGTAAACAAACAATTCGCGATTGGCTTGACAATCAAGCCATACACACAACATACGATATGCAGAAAGCAAAATTACTGCGTTTAGTTGAAAATGTGTCGTGTAATAAAATAAACTATATTGTCGAGATTCTTAAAAATCATGGTCATACTATATTATGATTACGACCATACCATTGCGACCTCAATCCTATTGAATTAATTTGGAGTTTGGTTAAGGATAAGGTTGCTAAACAAAATCAAGAAATAGGAGATCTGTTAAAAAGTACGTTTGCAGAAATAAGTTAATCGGATTGGGAGTAACATTGTAGATATGTAAATCGCTTAAAACAGGAAGAAGCTTGAGAAAGAGATTTGTTAGGACGACAAAATTGAAAAATTGGATTTTGTGTCTGAAACTGGTTCATCAGACGATGAACCTGAAGAAAGTGATCGTGAAAAATTAGCTTACATATAACGTGCAAATTTGTTAATAAGTAATATTTAGTGAATATACTCCAAAACTAAAACTGCTATCAATTTTCTAACCTTGAAAACAATACTCTATCTACTGTGTTACGTACATTTAGAAGTCTGCTGCAAAGCCCAAATACCTAATTAAAGCTATATTTAAACTGTCGATAGAAATAGTGGTGTATACTACAGACAAGACGGTTCGAGGGTGGTGGTGAGAGTATTGCTGCCTAAGTAAACTTCAAGCGCACATATTCGTTGTGCGCATCTTATACATTAATAGGGGTCGGGTGGTAACGAGGACGCATTTTTATGAAAAATGCTGACCTAACATTTTTCAAGCGGAACATGTCGGTAATCTAATACCCCAACCCAGGGCTTAGTAGTGCACGCGAACCAACTAAGCCACAGAACCACCCGGCAAAAGAGTTCGCCTACTTTGATTTTCCAATGCTTTAACTGAAGGTACTACATTGGTCAGAAAGCGAGTTGTTTTTACCTGGAAACTTTGAATTTTGCCGAAACCTTGCTGTCCAAGCAAGGTAAACATCTTTAACGTACGTGACAACACTTACACATGGTATCTATATTTTACCTCTCATCCCAACGAGTGCGTATTTTTGTGAACAATGCTCGCCTAGCATTTTTCAAGCAGACCGTATCGGAATTCGAACCCAGGACCTTGGTCATAGTAGTCACACGCATACTAACTACACCAAAAAGTCGCCTGCCCTTTAGATAACCTACATTTGATTTTTTCCAGTGCCCCATCCGAGGGTACTACATTGGTCAGAAAGCGAGTTGTTTTTACCTGGAAACTTTGGATTTTGCCGAAACCTTGCTGTCCAAGCAAGGTAAACATCTTTAACGTACGTGACAACACTTACACATGGTATCTATATTTTACCTCTCATCCGAACGAGAGCGTATTTTTGTGAAAAATGCTCGCCTAACATTTTTCAAACGAACCGTGTCGGAACTCGTACCCGGGATCTCTGGCGTAGTAGTCACACGCATACTAAGTACTCCACGGAGCCGCCCTGGCAAAAGAGTACCCCTACATTTCATTTTTCCAATGCTCCACACGAAGCTACTACATTGGCCAGGAAGCGAGTTTTTTACCTGGAAATTTTGAATTTTTGCCGAACCCTTGCTGTTACAAGCAAGGTAGGGATCTTTAACGTGCGTGACAACATTCCCACACCTCCTCCACCCGAAGGTACTACATTGGCCAGGAAGCGAGTTTTTTTTACCTGGAAATTTTGAATTTTGCCGAACCCTTCCTGTTCCAAGCAGGGTAGGGATCTTTAACGTGCGTGACAACATTCACACACGGGACCTCCATTTTCCATCTCATCCGAACGAGGGCGTATTTGTGTGAAAAACGCTTGCCTAACATTTTTCAAGCGGACCGTGTCGGGATTTGAACCCGGGATCTTGAGCATAGTAGTCACACGCATACTAACTACACCAGGGAGCCGACGGCAAAAAAGTACCCTACATGTGATTTTCCAATGCTCCATCCGAAGGTACTACACTGGCCAGGAAGCGAGCTTTTTTTACCTAGAAATTTGGATTTTTGCCGAACCCTTGCTGTTTAAGCAAGGTAGAGATCTTTAAAGTGCGTGACAACAGCCACACTAGGAACCTCCATTTTACCTCTCATCCGAACGAGGGCGTATTTTTGTGAAAAATGCTCGTCTAACATTTTTCAAGCGGACCGTGTCGAGATTCAAACCCAGTACCTTGGGCGTAGTAGTCACGCGTATACCAACTACGCCACGGAGCCGCGGGTAAAAGAGTACTACATGTTTCCACTGCGAAGTTGAATTTTGAACGTCGAAGTGTCAATGCCGTGTAGAATGCAGCAAATTAAATGCGTGGAGAAAATTAAATTATCATTTAGATACACGATAACAATAAATAAAGCCGGAGGAATTCGTCGTGTGCTGAACAATTCTGTGTTTGGTTTTTGGCTTACAGTTTTTCACAATATTATGCCATATGTTGTGGATGTCTTATACAACTAATTTCAATAAAGCAGTATTGATGCAGTTCCAACCACAAAGCAATTCGACCACTTTCGTAATTCTACAGAAAAAGAAGGATATGATATGGACAAAATAGCACTTCAACTTAAACAAGTACACCGAGAACTAACTCCAAAAAAAAGAAAGTTGAAAATGTTCATTTAAATAGAAGTGTGGCAGCCAAAGCAGTTTGTGATGTGATAACTATCAAATAGATGAACGGCTTTCCTCCACTATATACTATCTGCAACATTCCTATCTGATGCAGAGGAATTTTTGGTTTATGGAAAGAACTTTCGTAATAAACTGCTAGAACAACTAATAGAGATGTACCCATTTTTAGAAAGGGATTTCTTAAAGACAGAATATGAAGTTATCTACAAAAGACCAGATTTTTTTTCGAAACATGAGTGAAGCAATCGGTCTTCTACAGTTTATAATAGAAAACGACTTACAAGCCACGTTTTTCGAAACATATAAATTATTGTCCATTATATCTACAATTCCTATGACGATTGCTGAAGCCGAAGGATGCTTCTCAACTTTAAAGAGAATCAAACATCGCTAGGAAGTACCATGACGGAAGACAGATTAAGTGCATTAGCCATGCTATCAATAGAAAACAAATGATTGGTAGTATAGAAAATTTTAAAGAGAGTGTTATAGACTTGTTTGCTGCAAAAAAGAAAAGAAGGATACTTTGTTTACAAAAACTGTACATAAATAGTCAACTATTAATAATTTGGTGTTTTGAAAAGAGTACAAAATTATGATTATATTAATAACATACATACAGTTCCTTTAGTTTAAAATATTTCCAAACAAACTCATAATGTGAACAATAAACATCTAAATTTAATCTTTATTTGATGGACAAATTGGTTTTTCAGTTTAGTAAAATAGATTGTATGAGGACAATTAGCTGCATTGATTCTCGTGTTGTGATCGTTATGCCTTATGTGCGAAACATTTTTGATATTTTGTTTATGGTATTGAACTTTGGAAGAGTTAATACATAAGTCACTTTTACACTTTTAATTGATTTATCTATAATTTTTTTAAATGTTAAAAACGTATGTAAATAGTACCTATACGAATTTTGCGACTTCTCTGCATTATAACAGGTATTAAAATTAATTACCTTTCAGAAAATTTTCAAAAAGGCTGTTGTGCCTCTACCTTCTCTTTGGAGTACAGTATCTACAAAGTGTGAACCCCCACTCTCACAACTCATGAGCCGCCACTGTTTGTGAGTTACGTGCTTGAGTATTAATGCAGTTATAATTGTTATTTAAAAGTGCAGTATATTCTAGTATGTAGCTTTTTTAAGGTAATATTCTGCACTTTCTTGCTTATTTAGGATTTCTGCATTAAATTTTTGTAATTTCCATACTAACTACATTTCATAGCTTCAAGTAAAGTAAGGTTAAGTTACACCCTGAATATTGACACAATTTAATTTGACCTTGAAATTTTTACTTTTGATTCTGGCTGTAGTAGGAGAGCCATCATATCGCGCCTCTGCAGGTCTCATGTTTACTTCTGTTGCCTTTTATGAAAAAATAGTAGTCACTTTAAGTAATTCCACATCGTATCTTGATCATACTTTGTATTATATTTATGGTATACGGACATGGAATTCGTTCTGCATTTCAAATTAATATTATATAATGGAAACAGATTAAATTATCTGCGAGGAATGCCTTATAATTCCTGACATTGTTCAACAAATATATACTACCAGTCATTGCATTTTCTTCCGCAACTTCAAATCTGTTCACTGTACTGAATTCGTTAGGCATAATTCAAACAAACGCTTCCTCAGGCTCCTATTTTCAATTTGATTCTGTAAGAAGACTTTGAAATTAACGCATCCGAATACTATACCTTGAAATCTAAAGGTTGATGTGTCCTGTTAAAACTAATGTCCGAAGTGAATTATGCCATCACGCGTGTCAAGGAAATCATTCTCGTTCTAGATGGTGACCAATTCGGAGCTATATTAGTAGGCGTGGTTGTTCTACTGTAGGTAAGCGTAGTATAACCTTTGTTACTAAACCCCATTACATCTTATTCAAAATAAGCTCGCGCAAGCAACAATTGATAGTTAAACTGAGCACTGCATGTTCAATAAAGCTCCGTCTCTAAACAAATACTCAAAAGTTATTGGTTAATGTTACTTATATTGTGGCCTTATAACCTATGAGGATAAAATATTGCAAATTTCTCCAAAATGGCAGTTCATTTTTCGAATTCAACTACAAGAAGTAGGTAGGTTAAGGCTTTGTGGCAACGCTGTCAAAAGCCAGGGACGTCTCGGCACCAACTCCGGAACGATTCTGCTGTCTGTCCGGCACACCATCACTCTTGCGGCTTAACCAGGTTTAGAACATCATCCTCCACGACGTCCTTTTTAGCAGCCTCCTCGTATCACTGCGTGCAAGTGATTCTTCAACAATCTACGTGCCAGTCATGCAGTCCAACATGCTGCAACAACCTTTATATCGCCTTCGACGATACCGTCTTGGTCAACCTCTACGAATCATCGGGTTCAGATGATCTTTCACTACCACGAGCGTAGTTGTACTGTCTGGCACACCGCTATGACGTATACAATACCACCCTCGACTCCATATTCCATCAGCTTCAAGTGTCTGTACGATAATATTGTATTCCACTAACATTGTACGTTGATTGTGTTTTTACATATATTTATCCGTGTTTTTATTGTTTCGCGTCATGCATACAACTATTTATGTTTTAACTTGCATATAATAACAATATACATTTTATGTTGATTTGCAATTGTTTGCTCGTCTCAAAAGCCCTTTGTAAATACACACATTACACTGTGTGTGCTTAAACTTTATTTTAATATCCAAAGAAAGGGTTTCATATTTTTGTGACATTGATGAGTGATTTCAAAGTTTCTTATATTGATTCTGGATCCTGTTTTAACTTCATGAGAGGTGTTGTATACAAGATGATTCACAACTTCATAGAAACATTTTAACTGACGCTTAAGAGAAGGATGTAAGTTGATATTTATTATTTCTTAAAAAATAACGATGTTTTTAAAAATATCTATACGTGTACGTGTAAAGTAAAGAGGCGACATAGCCCAAAAAGCGTATTTGCAAGGAACCGGCTTTATTTTTTCTAATCAGCAGGTTATTTTACACAATGAAGTTGTGAATCACGCATAAGATACTCAACTTTGTGGGAATACCTACTTTAACTGTTGGAACCAACTGACTATGGCAATTAGTGCTACCGAAAGGGAGAAACCCGACAAGTACGCGACGACTGATATGCAGCAATACTACGCCTTTTGTAACACACTAAGGTTATCAGAGCCCGATGTCCTCTATGTCATCGTCATCATTAAGGAATTGGCACTTCAGCTGTTTCAATGCTATCCACGAACTGAACTCCGATCACAACCTCCTGTTACTGCGATTATGCCGAATGAGCTTCAGCAGATTCCAGGTAACATAGGAGAACTCATCAAAGAGAAGAACAACATCGGGCGAAACTAGCAACGTTCTCGAGATCCCGAAAACTGAAAGCCTACAATGAACTAAAGAACCAGGTGAACATTTCCTTGCAGAAAAAATCGCAACGGGATGTGGAAACGGATGAGAGACTTCCTCGAAGAGAGTGACCACTCATCTGCAGGATGATGTAAATCCTCAAAAAAAATATATCTACCATGAAGTTTACATTCATGGCGTGCAAGGTATGATCTACACCGAAAGGGAGAGCAATCAATCGGGATAATACTCGTAGATGTCTTCAAGACATTCGACAGTATGGCACCAGAAATTGATCTTCATGCGGTTGGACCCGAGCATCCATTTTTGACTGGTTATGCTCATCACTTCGTTTTCGGATCAACGTCGATTCCAGGTGAAAATAGGGAACACCCGACAGATCGCCCCTACATTTGTCCAAATTTTTGGGAGTAATTACCGACAAGAAACTCATCTGTAAAGCTCACACCGATCATTCCACTACCCGAACAAGTGCAACCTTTTACTCAGTACTGAATAGAAAAACACCCTGAATATTGTAGCGCCACTCGGTCTACCTGTGATCAGAATAACATTAAAACGCAAACGAAGTGTGTGAATACAAAAGATAATTGGTGAGCAGCCTGTGGTGTGACATCCTCAAATAAAGATGAGTGATAGGTACTGCGGTGTGAGATCACTTGATTGACAAGTACAAGGCTTTTACATTTAAGAGTTATTTGAATTACAATAAGAAACCTCGAAATTGTCATTTTCAAATACTAGGTTATTTTAAAATAGTCTAGAGCAATTGATGTATATCAATTACCTTCAAGTGATTTTCCAATGCTCCACCCTACGGTACTACATTGGCCAGGAAGCGAGTTTGTTTTTTTACCTGAAAAATTAGGAATTTTGCCGAACCCTTGCTGTTCCAAGCAAGGCAGGGGTCTTTAACGTGCGTGACAACACTCACACACGGGACCTCCATTTTACGTCTCATCCGAACGAGGGTGTATTTTTGTGAATAATGCTCGCCTAACATTTTTCAAGCGGACCGTGTCGGGATTCGAACCCGGGACCTGACACCACAAGATCGCCATTACAACCTACGCGGATGCAGGACATTCAGAACAAGAATCTCTGAATGGATCTTAATGCGCCATAGTTGATGAGAAATGGCAAATACACACTAACATCAACATCCCAACGATTGAAAAATATATTTAGCTTAAAGAAGATCTACAATGAAATGACTCAACACGAGAATCCGCTCGTTAAGATCACTACAATGAAGACACACTCATGACGTACAGAAAACCGAAGCGATGATTTTAGAATAGTAAAAATACAGTATTTTAAGGAACAATGTCAAATAAGTATAGCGATTAAAAAGAAAAATGGTAAACTTGGGACACCAATAAACACCGTGTCAAAGTCATTCGAATTCCCTCTCGTCTTCTGGAAGGGAGAGCACACGCGTGGTTAGGTGAATATCCTCAGGTGTTTAAAGCCACATTGGTAGGTAAATTGTTTGTTGGAAAAGTTCATTCGGTCTAGGTGATGACGGGCATATCATCAGAAGGGTTCCTGAATAAATGTCTTATTTGAATTAATTTTATATATTCTTACTACTGATGACGTCCACTTAGTGGTCAAAATGTGTATTTAACTTTTTAATATTTCTATGATTAAGGGGTTCTTATTATAGTTAATTTTGCATTGTGACCCCCATATTCTTATCTACTACCAATATGCAAATCAATGCACATAAATATTAGTTTATATCGTGCAATGTAAACTTCTCTGTCTACATTTAATAAATTAACACAAATATATAAATAAGCAAATAGTAAAAAACACATGTAGAGGTATAAGAAAAGTAACGTAAGAACGTATTATTATTTACAGTTACTGCAGTAATGTAAAAAGAAGTCTTTTCGCGAGAGAAATAGGGATTTATACGTTTGATCGAATATTTGAAACTTGGACCTTAATTCTCATTTGGTAAATAAATTCCGTTCCTTACTCTACATTAAAATTATATAATTAAAAAATACCCACATAATTATAAGGCATTAAAATATGCTTCGTAAAAGGCAGGTTTATCAGTATTCGAAGCACAAAATTTATAAATTAATTCCAAAGTACTAAAATTTGAAATGTTTAAGAACAATGATGTGGAAGAGGATTTTGTCGTTTGAAATACACGTTTCTTGGCGGCTGCCTGCATTAATTAATCCCTTTAAAAGGAAGTTAAGCCGCTTTTAAATTCACAAGCAAGTTATATTTAATTCGTCTTAAAAATTTCAGGACCTACTAAGAAATATTCAAATAAGCAGCAGATGCCCATTCAAAAAGAAACCCCCGTACTACACAAATGCAAGAGTTTTCTTACTAACCAGCAGAACTATTCAAAGGCTGGGTCGATAAATCCCGTTATGGAACAGGTGCAAACAAGTTTTATATGGTTGACCGTTTCTAAAATGTTATATCAGGGTTGTTACCCCTGCACCTGCAGTGGGCCAAGGCCAAAGTAATAAGGTGCAGTTTCCAATAACATAAAGACCATTGTGGTATGGTGGATTTTAATAGTAGCATATATCAAGAGCTGTAGGAACTCGAATTAGTCGGTTTAATAAAAATTTTCATGGTAACCTTTTCGATTCAAAGGTTAATAGATTCTTTGGGGTCCTTGGTTATTGTAATTCGCTAAACGAAAGCTTAAACAGTAGACTTTAAAGTAGAAGTCCGCGATTGCAACAGTTTTCAATTTGATATATTCAGCTTTTAGTAATTTTAATGTACAGTTTCCATTAATTCGAGTATGCATATTTTCATTATGAGAAATTAATTTACAACTGATAGTACTATAATTCTATACCTGTCTATTTACCTGACATTGTAAATAGCGTATTAATAGTCATGCATTCAAATTCCTACTTAAAAAATACAATAACACTTGCTTGCTAAATTTCAAGGCTTCAAATTAGAATAATAAGAAAGAACTATTCCTGTATAATATAAAACAATGGCCCTGGACGTATTTATTACACGAGGATATGGAAATCTAACGTTAGTTTTTGAAAATAAATTATAAGATATATTTTCTAAACTTCAAATATGTACTATCTGTACGAGGAACCAAACCATTTTTTTGAGTTACTCATGAGGGCTGTTTTCCTTTTTTCTGGCCGTAAGAAAAAAGACAAGTATATAAACAAATAATTTTATTATTATGTACACTTATGACTACTTTTTGACATATTCACCCTAGTGATTAAGACATTTCTCGTGCCTGTGGATAACCTTTCCAATTTCCTTTGCATAAAATATTGCCGCCGATTAATTGTTGTCGCTCCTCATTAGTTTGGAAGCGCCGACTTCCCAGGCATTTATTAAGTTTGTTACTCGTAAGACTAGCAGGCCAGTAAGAAAAGAACGAAATCGATAACGGAATGTTCGCCCGAATTACTTTTAGCAAAGGAAGGTAAAGAAAAGAAACGAATATCGCGCAAACATTCGACCCAATTCGCCCTTTTTAGAACATCTGTGCCTGAAATGATAACCAACACAAAAACACATGTAAAACATAACTCTAAAAGTAACTTCTATGAATTCAGATAGAAAACAATATTAAATTGCTGGTTTAAAGACGAACATCTGAATTCTTCACTCCTCACGTACTAATATTAAATATTAATTATATCTAAGTACCTAACAATCAAACTAAAGGGTGTTTTGTAAATAAAAGAACTACGCTATTATACACCCATTAAATATTACCGCATACTTTAGGCTAACAACACTAGGTAGCATTTAACAATTGTAATTTATAACATTCTATATTTGCACACCATACGACTAATTAATTACAATTACACAACGGTTAAAACACAATAACATGACAAATTCAGAGAGCGTCAGTTGAACTCAATAATACATGGAAAACATGACAAGCGTAAAGCAATTTTAAATTCTAAATACACCAATAAGCCTAAATAACTATAAAAAATACCTATACATAGGGCATAAACGTAAGTATAAATATTGCCAGAATCTTACCTAATTACTACCACATTGATGCTGTTGAGCTCTCCCATCTAGAAGCTACTAAAACATAAATACGAAAAAAACACATATTTACAGTAGTACATTTAGATACAATCACCGAACTGGCATCGATAATTGCAACAAAGCTTATAACATGAAATAGTCAAAATGGTGTACGCATCAATTCTTAACACTCCTAGAATGCAAGCAACCTAGGTACCCTACAGGAGTTAAATAAGCTTCAGCTGTTGGCCACAATGTTTACTTATGCAAGCTGTGATATGTTTTGGTAACACTTCCAGAAGTAAAGAACCGTTACACCAAAAAGAAACACGAAGTATTGATTTTAAAACCTAAAACACATTTTTGAAATCAGTTGACAACTTGAAATAAAAATTTGGTTCCGTTGTCACTATATTTTTCGAGTGTTGGTTTCGCAATTATGCTTCCTACTGATACGTTATTAAAAGTTGTTTTAAGTGTATTTCCTGTTTATCATACATAAAACGCGGAATTTAAATTATAAATTGTGAGTGTCATTCGGGAAATTCTTGCCTAGATTAGGAACCAGAAACTATAATATATCAAATGCAGACTCACTGCCTAAATAAAAGAACTAGCAAAATTGGTTGCTTAACTGAGTTGTTACAAACTTGCGTTTAGCAAACCCGTTTATTTAAATAAGTAAAAATTGAAATGGTCTATAAATAAAAAAGGCAGTCAAATTTATAAGTACTAAATAGAACGTAACAAGTTCAGGGAAACATGGAAATCACTTGGCGCCAAGTCAGACGTTGAAAATGCCTTTTAGCTACAGCAACATTGTGAGCATGGACGTTTTGTTATAAATCAAAACAACACCATAAATTACCATGTCTCGTCTTTTGTTTTAACTGGCTTTGCGCAGACGTCGTAAAGTTTCGCAATAAGTAGCTGCAAAGTGTAGTGCCCGGTTGCATGAACACCACGTCTTTTTGATTCCAAAATACGGTTCCCAAAACCTTTCGGTTATTGCAAGTTTTTTTGAACTTGTTTGGTTTGTTTGGTGAGTTTGGGTGCATCCATTGCTGTAATTGTTGTTTTGTTTCGGCTGTGTCATATTGTACCCAGTCCTCTTCTATGCCACAATGGATTTCAAAAAATCTCCACTCTCAGCGTCATAACAGGTAAGGAACGTCAAAGTTGTACAATTCGACGAGTTTTGCGGTTGTCAGTCAAAACCTTTTCGACCCCACGGAAACCAAGTTTATATAGTTTAAATAGATGATCTGGACACTTCCAGAAATTTCACAGACAAATCATTTACGGCGAACCCCCAGTTTTCTTTGGCCACTTCGTCAACTTGTTGAACAAAGCTGTTTGAGCGACAGACTTGCGTCCTTACGCGTGCGATTGGAGGTTAGAAAAAAGAATGTCCCTCGAGATCAAATAATTTTTTAATATAATTTCTTCCCCTATTTAATGGGATGCTTGCATCTCCTCATAAATATATCGTATTAACTATGCATCAAATAGTTAGAAACGGTCAACTCCACTTCGTCAACTTTTCAACATTCTAGCTCCAGGATTTATTTGAGTGTTCGAAATAGCGCAAATAAATGTATTTTGTATAATTTTTAATAGCTATTTTATAATATTTATAGTAAATTTTATTAAATACGCTGTCGATCGGGTCGATACTTATGCATGACGCCAAAAAAATAATACCATTCCAAAAACTCCGTGATGTAGAAGGAAAATTTGCCTAACAATAAAATTAAAAATACCTTCTGTACAAGCAGAAAATCAATCATATTTTTTTAATACGTATGGAACACACATCAGGGGAAGCTTATTCTTTCTTGGATCATTTCATGCAATTTAGCTGCTGGTTTTCGATGAAAAAGCGAGTTAGTTATTGTAGTATTAAAGTAAGAGTTTCATCATCTCGCAAGTCAAACACTATGATTGAAAACCACACTTTGAACTCGCCGGACAAACACCGATTCATGGGTACATCTGCCTCTAACGATGTCTAGAGAAGTACTTCCTTATTGTCTCTTTGCACTCCTGCACCTGTGTTACAAAGATGAGCGACAAAGCATCAATGTTTTTGTCGTCTTAGGAAGGAAAGGTTTGCTAACAGAAAATACTACAAATTATATTAACGTGCAGGAACAGACGTAATTCACCATATGTCCTCAACAAAAAAGAAAGAGATTCGACTTCAATACTAAACTGGAAGTTTACTAAATTTCTACAGGTACGAGAAGAAAATATGACAACCAAAAATTATCTGAAATTGAAACAGATTTTTAATGTTGATCACGAAATCCTAACTGATAATGACACCACTCAAGTAGAACATACTTCAAGGAGATCAAAAAAGAAGAGTACGTTCATCTTAAACTTAGATTTAGGATCTTGGCCAACCAGTGTAGCATACACAAATAGATCCTTCTTGGTAAAAGTCAAGCAACTAAAGATATATCACCGATCAAAAATTTAACGCACATTATTATATCAATATTTTTAAAAAATGGGGAAAATAATGCTAAACTAGTTAATCTATACCATTATATGAAACGGTGTGTATGTATTGCTTTTTCAGTAATCTTTTTAGTTATTCTTTTAATTCTCTTTCCACGTAAGGTTTTAAAAGTTGTAAGCAATTGGTTCAAACTCTGAAAGAATATAAAAGCATATTCAAAGTAAAAAATTTTGGATTGAATTTAGATAATGATTACAATCTTTAAAAACGGTTGGCTGTGACAAATTATCGGCCTGAGGTGCTTCTACACATTGCGTCAGCAATAAAACTGCTTATACAAAATTGTTTAATCATTCGAGGTATAAGTGATACCGCTATATGATTTCAATAATGACAATTTTTGAAAATAATTTAATTACTTGTTCAATCCTATGAAGGAATATGTCAGTAAAGAGTTGAAAAGAAGACCACAAGCAGTGTATTGGAAAACATATTTAAAAACAACATAATTTGCTTCACATATATTAATGAATTTAAAAAAGGAGATATTATTATATAATTCAAGATTGCGTTCCTGATGTTAGCAAGGCCGAATAAATGATATTCTTGGTAAGGTGTTATCTTAAAGTCGAAAGATGGACCGGAAGACAACTTTCACATTTAATATTTGAAAATTTTACAAAATTGGGATTAAATTGGTACGATATCTTGGAACAGGCCTACGATAGCAGTGCCGATATGAAAGGCGCTAAATCAAAGGTACACTCTAGGATTGGGATGTTGCCCACGAGCAATACAGGTACCATGTACTAGCCACTCCTTAAATCTAATCTTTAACAACATTGTAAAGGCATCCTAGAAGCCTTTAATTCTTAAATATGATCCAACAGTTTAATTTTTCTTCTTTTTGATGTACCATATTATTAAAATGTATAGAAAAATTAATTTTAAAGCTTTAAAACCCTTACGATTAAAATATGTAGAAAAACTAATTTTAAAACTTTAAAACGCTTACGGTATGAAGTGTGTTACGGTATTCCGTGCAAATCCGAAAGAAAGCAGTAAAATCAGTGAAGAAAATCGCCTACACCGAATACCGCAACAAACCGGGAACCGAATGGTAGAATCGAAATCCAAAATAATTAGATTTCGGGATTGCTCAAAAACGTCGTAGAGTGGAATGGGTGATACAGAAAGAACAAATTGGAAACCTCAGTAAGTTATATTATCAACATACAGTCCTGAAAAACTACTTACAAAAGTCGAAAACACGTTTACGTAATAGTGCGGTATAATGTGATGTACACAAAGCGTATAGTACACAATACATATAGTATAGTATAAACATAAACATTTTAAAATATCGAGAATAAAATCTTACATCTAAATACAAGAATACTTACAACATGTTCAGCCCTAAATATGTACAAGAAATACAGTAACAATACATAAAATTTACACAGAAAAGTAAACGGTAGAACTCTAACGTAAGCTTTAACAATAAGATATATAATAGTTCGTGTTGTCTGCAATTTAGTGCGAAATCAAACCAAACAAAGAAGTGCCTATCTTCCAAAACCGCAACACAAATAAAGCAAACAGAAAATTTCACTGTACCTTGAGCTATCGGCTTCTTTATGGTACCGTCTTAGGATGAGAAAATGCGGCTGCATTTGTCTACGGCTGGGTGCTAGAACAACCAACTTAACTTATACTAGCACGGAAAGCATTTTAACCTCGCGACTCACAACACCTTGTTTCGTTAAAAGAATGCTGTGTTGACTGTACCGCTTTCAAAGCACGGTCTATATTTATAAAGAAAAGAACCACGTAGGGGCAAGGTGTTTGGTATTCAAAAATATCTACTAGCTGTAACAACTTGCCAACAACGAGATTGTATTGTATTGTACTTTTTTTTTAATATCTCTGATCAGATGTGTCTTTTAATTAATTATTCTGCGGTGCATCAGAACCAGCCAATAATATTGATATCCTGCCTAATTTAAGTTTCACGTCACAGAGTTCGGTAAAGAAATGTTAAGTATCATAATGAAGCATGTGATGATCCAACGGAAAATTTAAATAAAAATTTAAGAGCGTTTATTTATAAAATAGATGAAGCTATTAATGCATTGGAATTTAGATTTAATTTAATGAGTATTCAGAGCAATTATTTTCAATTGTTAGACACATATGCCACAAAAAATACCTCTAGAAAAGTATTAATTAAAGACTAAAGATGTGGAAATAATCGGGAAATCAGAAGATACACGAGCACGCGCTTGATCTATCAGATGAAGTGGTGTCAGTTTCAGCCTTACTAGGCAAAAAGGAACATCCAAATAAAGTTTTAAAATTTATTTCAACTGTAGATTTTACCCCAAACCTTAGTATTATGCCAATAAGTATAGCAAATAAAGATATCCATTTTTCAAAATTAAAATTAACTAAAATTTTCTTACAATCCACAGTCACACAAGATCGACTACATCGTTAATAAGATTTTACTTAATTATTTATACATATGTGTCCATCATAGATGCTATTTGATGTTGTTTTCTTTATACAGGTATTATTCCAAAATAAATTTCGCTCAGTTCCTTTACATCATTCGTGTCGTCTATTGCGGCAAGGTTTTTAATTATGTGTATCATTTCCAGCATTTCTCTTTCATATTTGTTTTTTCCGTTTCAAGTACTATTACTTTTCTGTAAAACTAGTTCAATCAAACTAAAACCAGACAAATCCAATAAAACAATAGTAGTAATAAATAAAAAACATATGAAGAAAAAATTAATGAGTAAGACCCAAAAACATACAAACAAATAAAGCAAAATCCTTTTATCAGAAAATTAATAATGATATTGTAAAAAAAATGAGAAAACTATGTATACACCTCACCAAAAGTCAGTAAGAAATTGACAATAAACAACTCACCAGCTCTAAAATTATACGAATTGCTCAAACCACATAAGGAGGGGATTCCTATAAGATCAATAGTGTCTGTTGTTTTGTCTCCATTTAACAAATCAGTTTAACTAAAATTACTTAGAGTAACATAATTTATCAAAACGATTATTACATAAACGACTCTTGGCAATTTAAAAAGAAAATAGATAACAACTTTACCTGAATACTATATGCTAATCTCATTAGATGTAATATCGTTTTACACCAACATACTAATTGAATTAGCTATACAAATATACATACACAAACGATTAAAGAAAATGTAGCGCCGTTTTGAGAGTTTTAATTTTTTTCTTTTGTCAAGCTAATGCAGTTCTAAATGATGATGGGTAAATTTATTTTCAAATGTTCAGTGCGAAATTGACAGGTTTACAAAAAAGATATAAGGCACTTGAGCGTCTTACTATTTCTATTAGTATAATTAATGTCTTTAGCCTATAAAAATACCTCATGTGGATTTCCGTTTTTCTAGGGGGTACTTATCAGATGTTAATTAAAACTGAAATTCTTGCTTTAAATTTACCATGTTAACTTCTTTAATAATAGCATTAGCATAGATCCTAATATTGTTAAAGCTTAATATGCAAAATTTATATATACGGCCACAAAAATAGTAATACATTTTAATGGTGAAATGGCATTTAGTATTCGCTAGTAGAAAACAAACACCTGTATTGCCAGACCAGCTGCTGTTTACCCTGTAAATTTTATTGTAGAATTATGTAAAATAGTGGAATGGTTAAAACCGATTATATAGAAAATTTATCTAATTTGCGATACAAATATGGAATGCAGTAAATACATATGACGAATAAAATACGATTAGATTTAGCAAGGAATTGTAAGGCGTAGTCAGAAAATCATAAAAGGTCTGTTCATTTTTTTTCAACTTTCAAAACATATACAAAACTCACATGCCATGAATTTTTGTTTCTGCAGATGTCATACACAAAGTAATACAATTGTTGACATGGAATCGCTAACAACAGAACGACGCATTTTAATTACCGAAACTTATTACGAAAACGGCCGTTTTGTAAAAATTATTTTTCCCAACATTCGTGATCATTTCGGTGTATCTAATCGTCCTACAGATCCAGGAACTCGCAAACGCTCTGAAGAAACTCGTTCGGTGGCAGCTCGTAAAGCATATCAACATGCTCGTTCAGTTCGTACTGGTGACAACATCGCTGCTTTTCAGTTCGTACTGGTGAAAACATAGCTGCTTGTATGTGAAAACGTGCGTGCATTACCACTAATCATCGTTCAATATAATTAAACGACTTCAGCACAACCTTGCGGCGCATTTTGAACAGCGAATCTTCATCTGTATCCGTACGCAGCGATCATGTGCAGCGCGGAACATTTGTTAATTGGATGATCGAAAGACCTGATCATTTTTAATCGAAAATCATCTTTAGTGAGTAAGTGCATTTTCATATAGCGGTTATGTTAACCAGCAGAAATCTCACATTTGGGGTTTGGAACATACACTTTATCCTAAAAAGTCACTAATTATTGCAGTTTATGGGCTGGTGTAATTATCGGGCCGTTCTTCTTTGAGAATGATCGTGAAGAGGCCGATATTGAGTGAAAGGGATGTGAATGAGCTTTGGTTTCAGCAAGAAAGCGCTACGAACTACAAGCCAAAACATTGATTTGTTGCGGTGATAGAATAATCTCACGAAACGCTGATGTGACTTGGTTACCAAGATCTTACGACTTGATACCATTGGACTTTTTTCTTTGGGGTTATTTGAAAAGAAAAAGTGTATCCAATCATTCAAGAACAGTCCAAGACTTAAAAACAACAACATTCGACAAGAAATTGAGGCGCTTGATCCACTTTTGTTGGGAAAAGTCATCGAATTCGACATTCGAATGCAGGCCCAAAATCTGAGTCCGGGTGGTCATATGAATGATATCGTTATTCATACATAATCTTATTAGATTCAGTTTACATTTTCCATCAAAATTTCCAATGTTTGCTGACGATCTGTGTGTTTTCTTTCATAAACAAAAAAACACTAACAGATGACACGTCCTTTACTTCGAATTCTGCTCAAGAGTATTCACCAAACATATTTTGCTGAGAATAAAACTTCTTTCGAACCTCGCACATTCATTTTTTGCTAAGTACATACATCATCATAACTTTTGATTTCGGAAACTTTTCCCAATTTCCGTGATTATTGTGTACTTTTCCTCTTTTTGTTGTTTAAAAAGCGTAAATGTTAATGCTAAAAAGCAAGCACCACAAAAATTTGCCCACCTTCGATTTAGTACAAAATGAAGAAATCATGAATATGGGTTGATAAAAGTTTGCTTGCTTTGTTACAGCTGCTGAGCGGGCTTAGAAAATAAGTAATTATATATATTACAAAATTGCCGATAAAACATTTCTGTCGCAAAAACCCCACAAAAATTGTATAATTCTATAAAATAAGTCAGGTCACCTAGAAAATTAAAAAAAACTTAATTATTTTACCACTTACTCTACAAGGCATTTTATTGAATTATACATAACCGGCAGAATTAATGTTGAAACAAGCAGTTTTTAATTTTTTTAGACATCCAAGAATACTGAAAAGGTTCATTAAACATTTGTCTACCGCAAAAAAACTTTCGATATCTGCCGCTCGGGTCCATTGGACCCATGTGTAATTTAAGGTGTTTTCCTTTATTTTAACATTTTTATTTTGTATATTTGACATATATTTATTCAAATCAATTTCTACATAATGTAACAGAATGTTCCCACATGCATGTTCATTATATTTATAGCATGCTCTTTTAGTTTTTCGATCTTTTTTAGATATGTGTATGCCGTATCGTCTCTTCTTTTTCGGAAATTTATATGTTGCGCTGGTGCTTGACAGCGGTTCTTCAAAATTTTCATTATATTGTGCCGGCTGTTTTCTTAATTTTATAATAAAATTTCTTCGCATACGTAACTTTTTGTCACATTTTACATTGAAGATGACAACACTATGTATTCATTCATGACTCTAATATCGATATTGTAAAAACGGTCAGCGTTCATCTTCTAGTCCTCGCGCAGTATGTCCTTGTCATTTGGTCCATGGAGTCGAACCCAGCTTTAGTTTTGTTATAGTCCAGAACTATTTCAGGTTTCTTTTGACGTCCGTTATCGATTTTCTTGTCATTATATAATGTACTAAGTAACATCACAACTTTTCCTCTTGTAAGACAGTATGAAGTTATCATTTCAACGCTTGAAAACCAAATAATGTGGAAAGGAATTCGCGGTTCTTGGGATTCGTAAAACAACTGGGTAAGTCCGACTTATTTTTTCGGATTGTTCCTATAATACTCAGTTTTTTTAAAAGTAAATAATTTGCAAGTAAATAGGAAGTAAAAAAATTGTCGCAGGGTATATTTCGTCCAAAGTTTTCGATTTCTTTTACCAATCTCTTCAACACATTCTTCCCCTTGATTCTATTCTGTTTCGTATGTAATCCACTTCTCGGAAGGCAAATCGTGTAGGTCCTGATTTTTCTCGTAAAGTATTATGCTAACATTGTCGTCCCTGTAGAGGGTTGACAGGATTTTCGAGCCATACTTGTAGATTCTTGGATATAAAAGTTAAATTTGGATCGCTAATGTTATTCATTTCTTCGCCGTCGATTTCATCTGAGTCGGAATCATTAGAGTTGCGCATTTCTGAATTTTCCTCACCCTGTGTAACTTCAATGCCCATTTATCAATCATCATCCGATGAAACATATTCGCTGTCACTCTTGTATTCAATATCACTCATCTCATTTATGACTGTCTAATTCTTCGGGTTCCAATGATCTTTGAATATACATTTTCTAGAATTTTAAATACTAAAATAACTATGTATTATCAACTAACTAAATTATATAAAATTTATATATCTTACTCAATAAATGAAACAGCAAATAGATTTACTATTTTCATAATACACAAACACCAGTCACTTTACAGAAGTCAAAATTTTGCTGTCACTCAAACAGCGCGGAAGTTCCTAAAATAGCGCGATTCTACTTGGGAAACCCCTAATTAGTATGATCCACACAACGGGAAAGTCCCTAATTCGTGTGATTCTACCGGGGAATTGCTACATTTTCATACAACTGCTTTTGTCTATAAGGTAACACTAAGGGTCCAATGGACCTAGATATTAGCTTCCATGGTAGTTTGTAAGAAAAAAAAACAAATATTGCAATAAATCGACACGACACAATCAAAAATTACAAAAAGCATTTAAACAAACAAAGTCAAGCAGCTACAGATTTCACAAGCACTAGATATTGATATGAAAACACAATAAAATCTCATTCGGGTTCATTGAAACCGCTGAGTAGACAAAGAGTTAAAGATGCAAAAGTTCCTTTTGTTGGAACAATAGCAAAATAAAATGATTGTTGTAATCATATTTCTTTCATCATGTGGCGAAACAAAAACCAATATTGACGATAAAACAAATAAGGAATGTTTTAACGAAGCACTGGAGCACACAAATTAGGCAATGAAACAATGTGTAGACTATCTGATTTTTGCAGATGCTGTAAACGCCCTGAAATACCCTACATTTAATTCTCCAATGCTCTACCTGAATGTACCACATTTTAATATCCGGAAATATTGAATTTTGCCGAACCATTGCTATTCTAAGCAAGGTAGGGATCGATAACGTATGTGACAACACTCACACTACGGGACCTATATTTTTCCTCTCATCTGAACGAGGGAGTATTTTTGTGAAAAATGCTCGTCTAACATTTTGTAAGCGGTTCGTGTTGGGAATTGAACTCGGGACCTTGTGCTTAGTAGTCACACGCGAACCAACTAAACCACGGAACCGCCATCTTGAAATACCAACAAATATTAGAAGTTTTTGGCAATATAACTTCACACTCCATACGGTACGAATTATTAAATCGTGGCGTGGTGAAAATGAAATACCCATCATTAATTTTTCATACGTATAGTCCTCCTGGAAAAAAGTAAGAAAAGAATGTCCCCACTAAATCTAAAGCCGAATTCCTAAAAATAATCAAGCTGTTTGTGATAATATTATACCAGGTGACTGCATCAACTTGCAGATACAATCAATGTCTGCCAGAATACTGTTAGTCATCAAGAACGGAAGTTGCACAATGGTAGATGTTTCATGAATAATCAAATTGGTACAATTTTATGATCTATTTAAATTATATGCTTTAATGTGTGGTTTCTATATATTCGTGGTGCTAGCAATAATAAAACTGTAACTCTGTGTCCTGGTGCATCGATGCATCATTTTGTAACCTCATGCAGAAGCAACGGTACGCTAGCTTTCAAAATAGTCCTTATAGAAGGGATACCGGCGTGTTAAGAACTGTGCAAGCATGTTCGGAATATTACTGAACAATTGTTTGTACTTGTGGTATACTGGTGAAGAGGACCAGCAGCAATTGGCTCTAGCTCCTCAGTCGATAGCAGAGAATGTTGCCATAAAGTAGAGTATCGCTTGGAGCTGGTTATTCTTCTTCCCTACTGACTATATTCACTAAAACAGTTTTGAGAAAACCAGTTGACCGAATTTACGGTAAGCACCTGTGGTCGGAATATACAGGTCCATCCACCACAAGTTGACAGACTTTACATGTACATGTGAAATAGGAACGTGAAATATATGAGCAGTATAGAAAAATCATTGCTCGTTCGTTCCTAAACATACATGTGACGCTGAAGGCGTCTTTAAGACTGCAAATCGTTATGGAAAGAAAAACACGAGTTTGGCAGGAAGCGCAACACAGTCTCGTGGGAGACAATTAAAACATCTTTCCTCGAAAGGGCTATGAATTCCATACTGTCAAACCTGACATTTGTGAATCTATTCGGGGTTGTATTTAACTCTGAGACTGCTAGCGTGTATGAAATACGTCTTAGCAAGTGGATCTAAAACTAATGAATGGACAAGCGCTGAAGTTGTTTCAGATAATAAAAACCTTCATAAATGTTTACCACTGGGTAAACTGATCTGCAAACAAAATTAATTTACGAAATTGTTGCCTTAGGCTGGAAATATTTTAGCGCCCCTCGTCTACAATAATTTTCGCTTTTTGTTTCTACTGCCGATAAACAATATTTAATGTATTCACAAACTAAAATGAATTTATTTTTATATTTCTGGCGCCACAGTTAGTAGGTTCCGCGTAGGCAACCGGGCGTCGTCTTGCTTAATAATGAAATAAAATAATACTAGGTATGATCGATGTGTCGTATATGGTTTATGAATGTATTTGTATGTAAAATATTGTATTTTTTCTTATGATTTTAATTTGTATAGATTTCATTTTGTTATTTAATTTTTGTAACTCCAACTTTTGCTGCCCCCTAAAATTTGCCGTCCTAGGCCATCCTTTCTAACCTTATGGTAAATCCGGATTTATTCATAAACTATCGAGTTGCAGCAAGGTCGTATTACAGCGCAAGATAAAGATATTACTTCATAAATTCAAGAAAAATCGACAAAATGGGAAAGTTGTGTGTATAAAAATTTTAAAAGAATTTTTATTTGCAATTAATAATTAAAGGATCGTGTTCAAATTCATAAAATACTCTAAATGAATTAATGTTAGTAATTTTAATTGAAAAGCGTATTATATTAAGTTTAAACCGCTAATTCGATTGATATCAAATAATAGAAGGCATAAAAAGCGCAGTTAAATGACCCGGTTCTAGAATACGATGGAATTTTGAGATAACAGGATAAGCAAACAACGCGCTCAATTATTGAATAGCTTGAAGCGGTAGTGAAACAATGACGAAAACTCACGCCCACTGGACCCACCCAGAAATATTACGTTAAAAGAGGCTCGTTTATTTATAGGCTGAGATCAGTGTTGATTGAAGCTAAGACGTAAGTATGTTATTTGACGTTCTTACAATACGGTACATAACTAATTTCCTACACGAAATTTATGATATTTGGCAGTAATAATTATTTAAAAATATTAAAATAGAAAATGGGTAATGAAAAATAATTAAAACTGTTGCAAGCTAAAGTTTTTTTAAACATTGAAAATAATTGGAATAGATGTATATGAGTTGAATGGTTTATTACTGATGAAGAGGTAGATTTGCATAAAACTTGGATTTTGAAACGATTTAAAACAAGATGGAGGATTGAATGGTATTAAGTTTTCAAAAAGACAGCAACAAGAACACATCTGTAACATAAAATTTAAATCAATTTATTTAAATATTCTGCGTGATTTCTAAAAACTCATTTATGAGTTTCAGTTTCAAAGTATGGTTGTGTGTAAAGGTCAATTTAATTTAATTTGAAGTGTTTTTGGCAAAACTACGTACGGGTTTTGTTATTACACAAGTAAAATCCGCAGCGTTTGGTTAAGTTGTAACACGGTTTGTTTAAAGGGGAAATGTTACTAAATTAGATGACTTCGAAAGGAAACTGGTGTACACATTAATTATAAAGATGATTTAATTATGGAGTTGTTAATGAATGATAATTATGGGTTTAAGATTTGTTTAGAACAAATGAGTGAATGAAATGTTTTGAACTCTTTATTTTAGTATATGAAATACGTGATATGAGGAAGTTATTTAAGATCATCAATTGTGTATTTAAGATTTTGTTTGTAAGAGAAAGTTGTTGTAGACGCATTATTCTATATTTGAAAGAGTGTAAGAAGATTAATTTCGTACCTTTATACTTATATGATCCTAGTGGTTTCATTAATTCAGAGAGCTAGAAAAAATAATTAGACGACGAGCAATCATATCAGTCAATTTTTCAGACATTATTCTGTATAACTGGCTCAACCTACAAACCTGAAGATGGCAGATGCGATTTTGCCAAAACGTTGCCAAATTGACAGCGGTTCGCTTCAGAACTAGCCAGCTATGCGGAATAATACCCGCAAAATTGACGAAACAGACAATGTTAATCTTGATTAGGCTTCTGAGAGCTGATAAAAATAATCAGACGGCGTGCAATAATATCACCCATGGCACTTTTATTGATGCCCAACGTTGGTCAATTACTCAAGCATATAAGGTAAGTTGATAAATACGAACGTATTATAGTTAATAAGGTGAAATAATAACTTAAACTTTTATGCAAAGCCCAAATGATCATTTCAAATCGAGCTAGTAATTGAACGATGGAAAATATAAAGTGACGGGCAGGAGTCGAACCTGCATCGTGGTCTTTCGCAGACCATGCGTTTTCCAATCACGTGATAAGCCGAAAAATGATATTCGAAATGTTATGATAATACCAATAAGCCCTAGAGTCCATAAAACAAATGTTCTAGCAGTAGGTTGTAGACGACATGTATGTGATTATTTGAATGAGCAAGTGGACTGATACTTTAAAAAGACCAAGAGTTACTCAAAGATTCCTCGAAGCACAGCAGGCTACCCCACTATCGATTACCCTCTGATATCTATAAATAAAAACTAATAGCCGTCACTGTGAAAGCGGCATAAAATCCGAAAAACTTCCACGGACAAAAAGATCATTCGGTCACTTTGTCTAAGTAGCAAAATTTCTCTTCAGGCACAAATTATGTCATTTTGTGGCAATGTTAAGTGAGCATTGTAAGCTGTATAAGAAGTCTCGTAAGAGGACCCACGTTACATAATGTGGGAAGAAGAGGATGAGTCGGCATATACATGCTGTGCAAGTGTATAACACTGATCGAACTTCAAGATTGGGTACTTCTGACCTGCATGACCAGAAAACACCACACATCCAGTTACTTTTAAGTTCACCAATAGGGTTGGGTGTCTAATTTACTGTTTTTATCAAATCAAGCACGATGGGTCCAATGTAGAGACCTAAGTACATGCGGTGATTTGCTTCGCTTTAGCAAATAATTCGAAAATTCAAATATAATAAAGAAAAACTATCCAAAATTTAACAAAATCTTAGGAATACTTTGCTGAAGTGTCTTTTTTCTTCCTGTTGCAACATATATACGGGGTAAGATTCACTATTACGACGATAAATATATAAAGTTTGTAAGGAAGTAACGTTAACCTGAACCTAATTAAACATACAAAAGAAAATACCAAGGTTGCGTTTTATGTCGAGGTAAATGTACTGTAAACTTTTTATTTAGTAATTATAACCAGTAGACGTAGCTGGATTGATTTTTACAGACGTACATATCACGTACTTATGAGGGCAATAGAAAGTATATTTGCCCTTAATTCTTTCCGCAAATTCGTACAAATAGTTTGAAGTCTACTTTTTGGAATCAAACGATTACGTTAAAAGTTCTAGTATGCTAATGTAATCAAACGCCATTTTCTTTCACATTTTATAGGTTATTCTAAGTCGCAACAATGACATTAAACTTCTAAGCTGTTACTTTTATTTTCAACCTGCTCCGTTCGTTACGCTCTAATGAAGCAAGGCACCGGTAGCAGCATGGCGAAGATGACGTCACATAGTTAGTTATCTAGATAACAAGCACATTTATTTTAACCTTTAAACATAGTTTTCCATCCATACTTCCTGAATAAGGGTAAACATTTAATAAAAATTATACATGTGCATTTAAATATAAACTAGTCGATAGAAAATTATGCAAATTTAAACTACAACCGTTAAAAAAGGGGAATCATTCCGGCAGAAAAATTCTAGACTCAACCAAAAGTGCTCTACACAATAGATACAACTACCGCAAGTTGTAAAAATACAGAGCCAGGTATAAATCTTTAGGCAAGACGTCAACGAATTTGTAAAAAAGGGCAGATCAATCCATGGAGAATGTGACACACGAACGAAGTGTTAGTGTTAAATATTTCTACGGCATACATATTCAATGTAAATATAAAAACATTACAGCCAATATCAATATGAATTCGAGAATCATCAAAGTGTACTTAAAATTTGTTAATAGGACAATGAGGGCAATGACATTATAAACACCACCCGACCTACCCTAAAGTAATAAACCTGAAACTACAATACTTGACCCAGAACGAAGAACGAATGACCTATCGTCCACCTTGCCATTGAGTTAAACAAGCAGGATGTTGGGGTAGGTTTTAAGTACGTCGACACTCTTTTCTTTATGTAGCATTCATGTACTTAATAGAGCATAGAAGATGCGCATAGCGTAAATAAAACAATTATATACAATAAATTAATTAGACCAGTCGAAAGATAAATATAAAGATTTGTATTATACACTCCATACTTTTGGTTCTTATAGAAAGATGCTACAACGAATCATCAATGATTGGAGGCCCTTGAATTATAAAAATTCCAAAGAACCACAGGTTTTTGTTTCTATAAAGATTTTGGTTGAAAGAACTAAAATTTGATATATTAATAAACCTAAAAAAATGTGAGATTATAAAGCGACAAACCGCTACAAAGTATGTGGTCATACCTGAAATTCCACCTGTTTCGATATTGCTGAGCAATTATGTAGGGTATAATTCTCAAACAATCTAATGTCCGTTGAAGAAATTTTGATTATAGTTGATTAACAAAAGAATGTTTTGCCATTATCTAACGGATTTGTAAAAAAATATAATATTCCTTTAAATAATTTAAAATTCCTTGAAAACTCAGTTTACATTCAAAATACAAAAATTATTTTAAAAATTAAATATAATAAAAATCCTTTAACCACAGAATATTTTAAAAACTAGATTTGTATTTCAACCACTAAGTGGTCATCATCATTTTAAAATAATTCACTTTGACCTGTGGATATCAATAGCCTGCGTGGTGCATAGAATATCCTCGGTTGTTCAACGCAACATTTATTGTACATTGAAAGGTTAGTGACCGTGCAATTTGGCACATTAGAGGTAAATGTCAATACTTTTAATTTCCACTTACAACAAATGCGGGTTATTGTCGATTTTGGTCGTATTTTTAAAAGAGCATCAAACAATATCAATGGAAAACGACAAGCGATATGAATGAAAGGGGGCATGGTTACTTCACGTAGAATATTTTAAAAGCGAACGAACGTAAATAAGATTAATTTTTACAAACACTTTGAAATACTTCAAACGTTAGTAAATTTTAATTGTTTTACAAAATACATATTTGGCAATAGATATTATTAATTTTTCACAAGTTGAAATGAGGCAATGAAACAGCTAAAATGACGTAGTAAGTTAACCTTGAGATTAATTACGCCACCGCAAATATAATCACATCCAAATGTGAGTTAGTCATATTACGAGGATGAATTGAAAAGTTCGCAAAACTAAGGGGAAAATAAAAAAATTTGTTTTTAAAATATAGATTATTTTTCAACATAATACTCTCCATCAAGTTAAATACACTTCATCCAGCGATGTTCCAAACCCATTATGCCATCACGAAAGTGCGATTCTTCAAGGCCTCCAAAATATTCATCGACAGCTGATTTTACTTCCTCGTCCGTGGAAAATCGTTTTCCCCCAAGGAAAACTTTTAGTCGTGGAAATAGGTGGAAGTCAGAAGGAGCCAAATCGGGCGAATAAGGTGGATGTTGCAACAGATCGTACTCCAGATCATTCAATTTTTGCATTGCCACTGCACTTGTGTGTGGACGTGCATTATCCTGACGGAAAATGATCTTCTTACGCAATGCAGGTCTTTTTCCAAGAATATTTTTATCCAGTTGGCCTAGAAGTTTAGCGTAATATTCATCGTTTATTGTTTGACCCTTGGGAAGATAGTCAATTAGTAGGACACTTTTAGCATCCGAAAAAACGGATGCCATAATTTTTCCAGCCGACTTCACAGACATTGCTTTCTTTAGTGGTGGAGAACCCCTATGTCTCCATTGTTTAGATTGTTGCTTGGTTTCAGAGGTATAATAGTGAACTCTTAGTTTCATCTGTCGTAACAAATCGGCGGACGAAATCGGTTTTATTGGAGTTAAAAACTCTGTTGGCAAATTCTCTTCTCCTGAAGGTTTTGATCAATTGTCGGCCCCCATCTTGCCGAAAGCTTTTTCATACCTAATTCCGCAGTTAAGATATGAAATGCTCTTTCATCTGAGATACCTGCATCCTTAGCAATTTCGGAGACCTTTAATCGATGATCCTGCGTAACCATATCATTAACTTTTTGGACGTTTTCAGGCGTGGTGGCAGTTTTTAGTCGTCCGCTGCGCGAGTCATCTTCTAGGCTCTCACGACCACGTTTAAATTCTGTCACCCACTTGTGCACAGTTGTAAATGATGGAGCGGAGTCTCGTAATGTATCCTGCATATCTTTATGTATTTCTGTTGCTTTCCAACCCTTTTTTTACAAAATATTTGATAACAGCGCGCGTTTCAGTTTTATCCATTTTAAAAAACTCACAAAACTAACTTTACTTCAATATAGCATCAAATTAATACTACGTGACAGAATAATGTCAAATTTAACCTCTGTGCACTAGATAGTTGGATCCACCAATTGTATATATTTTGTTCGAACTGATGCTCCCATCTGTGCTCCATTTCGCGAACTTTTCAAACCACCCTCGTAGTATGTTACTGATTAAAAAAGGATTTTCACGACGTTCGAGGCATCGCATTATTTTTCGATCTGGACCAGTAGGTCATTGTGAGGAATATGTTGCAATGTGCGTCTCGCTGTCGTAAAAGTAGGTGCCGATGTTGTGATGGTGTTGGTCCGTAACGTTAGTGCCCCACTGAGGTACTATTGCCAACGATACCATAGCAGCTCTAGCCTGTTGACAAAAAATCTCCTTTCAATACAGTGGTGTTCATGTTACAACCACAATTCATCTATTTTGGGTTTGGATAAGTAAATTGCCTGTGAGACCACCATTTTCTTCCCCAATGCCCCACCCAACGATACTACATTTACAATGGTCAGGAAAGGAGTTTTTTTCCCGGAAATTTCAAATTTCGCCAAACATTTGCTGTTCCAAGTAATATAGGGAACTTTCACATGCGTGACAATACTCACACACGGGACCTACATTTTACTTCTCATCCGAACCAGGACGTATTTTTGTGAAAAATGCTCGCCTAACATTTTTCAAGCGGACCGTGTCGGGGTTCGAACTCGGAATTTTGGGCTTAGTAGTCACACGCAAACCAACTGAGTCGCCGAACCGCCTCTATGAGGCCAAAAACTGACGATTTCAATATATCTGTGGAGTGGTCATACAAAAATATCGCGTTTTCCGGGACATTTGTAGTTGGAAGATGTTGAGCACGATTTAATTATATTGAGAGGTCCAAATCACATCGGCCAAATACACGAATGGTTGATGGTTCGTCGCAAATACTACCGCGGTCGGGTAGTGCAGTAACGGTGAATTTTGGAAAGGTATGAAACCACAATAATGCGAGGTTATGTTGTGTATAGACCAGCTCGGCGTACTGTGACTTTGATACACCTAATCGAAGCTCACGTTCGCTCAGCGTCGACGATTTGGACAGACTTGGGAGAAGGAGTGGGGCGTGCATACACCAGATCGTAAATCTTCTCGATTCCTTGTAGATCCTGAAACTGCCGTATGTACAAACCAAATTTAGTCTCAATGGTGACATGTTAAGAGCCTTTGTCGTCTTTCCGTAGTGGTGTCACCGTATCTCTCAGAATATCTAGACGAGCCCATATGGCGCCAACGCCTTGGGAGAAGAACTACCGAAGTGGTGCAAACATTTATTGAACATCTGACGCAGCAGTAACCGCAATAAACAATATAACCTCAAAAAGCTGTTGCCTAAAGTGTTACTTTGGACGGTGGCAGCACTGTTAAGTGAAACAGAAACATAACTAACTGTAATTAACTGCTGTTGTAGCATGTTTAAATACCGCACTCTTAAATTTGCAGTATTTTTGATCTTAATTATCTTAATCAATTACTTTATATCTTCTAAGGTCTTACTATTAGCATAGGATAGATTATAAACTTTCAAGCTATACGCAAGCGTATAGTGGGTTGTGTTATATTCAGGCGCTAAAACGTCTTATTATAAACATTTATGTGCCATTTTACACACGGTGGCAGGAGAGTCTTTTTACGGCTGCGACTATAACGAACGTTTTCTCAAAATAAACAGTAATGAGCATTGTGTCTTCGTAAGACATCGCGAAGATGAGTATTAGTTCTGTAATTGATCTCCTTTTATTGATGGTTCGTAAGAAGTTTGCCTTAACTATTAGCAATGTTCTTTATTTGCAGCGCTAATTCAGGAAGATAACAAACTAATTAATTGAATAGCTGTTGGTTGTAATTGCGTTTTAGATACACATGTGCTCGAAAGTACTTGTCTGATTGTTAACAGTCAAAAGATATTAGTTGTGAACATCATACATCACACTATATTTGAATTTGATTTTCCATCATTATTGTTCGGTAAAGTAGTTTCAGCGCTAACAGTTTATTTCAATTAATAAAGTAAGCGCGACATCTTTGTGACTGGTAATATTTTGGTTATGATCTAAATTGTTACAAATATGTTGGTGCAGATTTAATACCCCGTGTAGTTGAAGTAATGAATAAATCTAAGTACAAAATTAAATTTTCAATGTCTTGAATTTCACACAGAATTGCTTATTACTTGTTTAATGAATTAGATAGTATAAAATGTAAAACCAGCTGTTCCTTTGAATAAGTTGTTTTTATACAACTAAATTATTTGTTCCATTAAATATTTTTTTGTATTAAAAAAGTACGTAAGATTATTTTGACATGCATATGTTTGGAAGGATTTCCTTTGTTAACAGGTTTATACAAAATGAAAAATTAACACAAATAATTTATTGTTTTAAAATTTCATTAACCACCTGTATAGTATTCAGATTTGAAAGCTGATAGGGCTCATACAAATGATGTGTGCCTCATTAATGTTACTAATATTAACTGAATGAAAGAAAGCCGTTATTTTGAATCTGGGCTGAAAAATATATTTTATTGAGACCTGTAATTGAAAACCAAAATTTATTTTATCTGAGAAATAGAAATAATTTATTGGGTAATATAGTTGTTAAATTTAGTTGTCCTAGACATAATATTAAATGTCAGTAAGTTCTAATTCTTCTAATATCATTATTGGTTATGTTGGAGCACAAACAGCGATCGCATTGTATTTACTAACTGCAATTTTCCTTTTCAAGTGCAGTCCTTTTTAATGGGTATATGTTTTAGTGTACTAAGCATAAAGGTTTTTTCTACCTCTCCCCTTGCGCATTCTCCATCTTTTTATAGGAGTTTAGAGGTAGTGGCGCCTTTCCTTCCCCTTTTTCACTTGTTATTTGACCAAATAAACAACAAACCTGCGACCACTCTCGTGCCTACTGCAGGGATCATGACCGAGTTTTGCCGTGGTAACGCTTGTACCTTCTCCTGAAGCTGTTTACCATCTGTCACCTAGGCTCCCTTTTGTGGTAGGTAATACGCTGTTATTTGCTAGTGCAAAAATTAGATAAAAGGGTTTCAGTTCTATTTTTAATATCTAAGGTAATCTGAAATGTTTACAATGTAATAGTGTTTTTCAATCGAAATGCATTGTTGGCAATGGTAACCATATTGTATATGTGGTTTATGGTAGTAGTAACAATACGCAAGACGAAACGGGACACAACTAAAACAGTAATTCAATTTTGTGATAATGTTTTCCAAATATTATATATTGCTGTCGACAGTAACATAAGTTACATATTCTTCATGTCAGCTGCAGAGACTTTTCTGATATGCGTGCTAAGTGATATGCGTTCTTTACTAATAATATTTCCTACTAACAGTGAAATAGAGTGAAATACCCTACTCGTGTATAGTTTATTAATGGGGCTGTGGAGTGCATTTTATTTTTCACGGATGCACTCAATAAAAACGTGTTTAGCAATTACCTAACCTGCACTTGTGTCGTTTTGCTTTCTAAATGTGCTACTTACAAAAATTTATTCACAGTAGCATCCTAAACTACATTTATGTGAGCAATTCATATTGCTAATGCGTAGCAATATAAGATACTTCTTCCAATATTAAGATAACCTAATCAAATATGTTTCATATAGTGCAGTTCGTGTATTTGTTATTCTTCGTTAAACAACATTCGAGTACTATGATGTAAATGTCTTTACAGCATGCTTTCTAACCTATGGTAAAGATCAAAGGACGTATTGCCGCTCCTGCTAAAATATGTTCCACTGTAAAGAATGTTATAAAGTTTATTAAGGTTTTTTCAGTATGTTAAATACTAACAACATCCAGCTCATGTAATGTTTATACTATAAGTGTTGCTTTTACTTGCTCTGTATCTCATAAAGCATCAGTGCAATTAATGTAAAGTATAATATAAATGTGAATATCATTATGAACAGTATCTTTTGTATGGACTGTCATTTATACGTTCTTGGCGTTAGAATCGTCTGCTTCGTTTAATGACACATTTGCATGTAAGTTGTTTGTTAAACAATCTTCATATAATATAATTGAAATGTGTTTCTAGTAAGCTTCCGAACCTACGACATAGATCAAAGGATGTGTGGTGTTCTAGTTGTTTGTTGTCCTCTTATCAATGTTTCGTAGTAATACAGGTAACATTTGCTTATTTACAAGCTATAATAGTATTGTTATGAAGTTATTATACATTAACACCAAAGACACGAAACCCACAAAGGAAATATTTACAAATGTCTTTGTGTGCGCAGTTAACTTGCAAATGTCTTTAACATTGGAAGTGATAGTAATAAGCACTATAGTTTGTAAAGTTGCCGCACCAGGAATGAGCTTTATGTTAATTAATTGGATGTTATGGCATCACGATGTGATCCTAGGTTTGGTATGATGTAGGTAAAGATGTCTATTCTGGCTGTAGGGACTCCTGACACGGTTTACTCTGAATGCGATATGGCACCACATGGCGGTGATTGCAGTCGAATATGCATAGCGTCTTGTGTGTGGACGCTTACGTACAAGGACTTCTTCGATTGGTAGAAATTGAAGCGAACTATGGCGGAATGTTCCCAATCCTTGTGCGCTTGTTGGCATAATGTGCTCTAGCAGGTAGTCCAGCCGCAGTGATGCTTTCGGAAGTGGATCTGTAAAAATTGTTTTATGGCGGGATCCTTCCCGTTATCAGAGTGCAGTTCATTTTTTCCCATTAGATTTGGTGGTTACAATGAGATAATTGACGAAAAGCCTTTAGTGCACGAGGAGCTAGGTGACTTCCGTATTGAAACTATTCTCAAGCTCCCTCCAAGAACTTTGGTGGCATTCTTAAAACGAGAACAACTGAATTGATTTTCTCTAGCTTTTGGAGCTCCCTTTATACTGGGATTTGTATGCATTGTACATTCGGACAGTTTGATTTGTATTCGAGGGGTGTTGGACGAGTCCATTATCAGTTGTGGGGTGTTTATAGATATTTAAAAAAAAACATGATAATTATACCCAAATGTCCAATATGCACGAGAAACTCCCACACCATTAATACAATCACTGCCTATCTTCATAATTATGTGCGGAAAATCGGGAAATCGGGAATAAATAATAACAAATAAACAATACCAAATAAATCAGAAACCCTCATTAAATTAAATCAATAAAATAAACAAAGATAATAAAATAAAGTGAAACCGCGCATCCCCCAAGACTTGAAATTGAAGTGATAGTGATTGTGATCCCCCCAGGACATTTAGTGTATACCCACCAGGACTTTAGCGGTGCACCCCATCTTCCCCTTAGAAGTAAGTTACAGTTAGATGTAGGCAGACAGATTTTGAAATAATTTAACAAGCACGTTTTGTGCGTAATGGCGCTAGCCGACATAATGCTTGTGCGAGTGCACCTGATAAATAGGGTGATGCTTTTGCTATTTTGTGCACTGCTATATATGCTTAACGCTTATTAGACATTTATTTATATATTTATATAATTATATTTATTTATATTTTATATTTACACTTTATATTTATTAGCATGTATTGTAGTATTTTGTGGCATATTTGTTTTGTTTGACGTTCTGTCGCCATTTTGGTTGCAGTATATATTTAGGAAGGAAGAGTAGAATTGTAAAGATTGTAATCATAATATAAATCAGTTAGGGAATGATAGGGAAAGCTAGGGATGGATTTAAATTAGTTAGCAAGATTTGGATAGTTTTAAGACGACCCTTCAGGTCGCACTGGTAAGCAAAGCCGGCGTCTGCTATCCGGTATTACGGATCCCTCCCCCTCTCATTTTTGCTTGATCGGGTACACTCCAAGGTCAGCGCTAGGGATACCATTATTTAAACCCTGTTTTTAGTTTTTGTTTTTAGTTTTTGTTTCAGTTTGTCAGATTTTTAGGTTTGTTAGATTGTTAGAGTTTGTTAGGTTTGTTAGATTTTAGGTTTGTTAGATTTTAGGTTTGTTAGATTTTTATTTAGATTTTTATTTAGGGTGGATTAATTATGAAGCTAGGATTAATAAGAAGCACGGTTATTTTCGCGTTTAAACCCAATGTAGTACCTCCGGGTGGAGCATTGGGGACGTGGCCGCAAGTATAGCGGCCCTTATTCAAATTATAATGTGGGGTGTTTATGTGTGTATGCCATTTGTTTGCGTGCTTTGTACGTCAGCTAGTTAAAAGTATGGTTGGTTGCAATATACTACCGCTCCTGCTAAAATATGCTCCACCATAAATAACGTTATTAAAGATTTTGCAACGTGTCTCTGTCTCTCTCTCTCTCTGTCTCTCTCTCAACTTTTCCTTTTCGATTTCTATTTCAGTTAGAAAACACCTTGTAATGCTGAATATTAACTTCCACTGAAATTCAGTATTTACAGGTGAAACGAGATTAAAAACGAACCTGCGGTATTAACAACCACATTATCAACACAAACTATTCAGATATAAAATCTGTGTTTTCCCAACATTTAACATCAAATTTACATGATTTTAAGCATGCACACTTGTATAATTGGCAAACAGATGAATTCAGAACGATCATTGATTTTATAATGTATGATGAAATAGCTTGATAAGGAAAACAAAAGTACATGGTGCAGAATGTGGTACGGATTACTTCTTGGTTAAATCAAAGTGGATTTAAGACGTACGTTTACAAAGAGGGAACGTAAGTTGGCGAAACAGATAGAAATAAAAACTGAACTACCCCAAGATAAATGTATGCAAAAAGATTTTAAAAGTAGTTTGGAAAAAGTATAGCCTGCAAGAAATGGAGCGAAGGACTGATGAATATAACGGCAATATGAGAATGTGTGGGATAAACTGGGGACGAAAGCTGAACTTTCGCAACAGGTATGTGGTTTGGCAATGGTGAGAAAAACAAAGAAAGATGCCCTGGTGGACTGATAGAGTAAGACAATCAGTAGAAGAAAAAACATACTCCTATAAGAGGCTAATTGCTGAGAGTGATTCGATAGAATATAAAAAGATAGCGAGTTGTTATATGCAAAAGAACATGTATGCAAAAATGATTGTGATATAAAGTAAAGAAGAAATGAAAGTGAAAAAATCAGCAACGATGCAGAACGATTTCGAGGGACACAAGAAATTGCTTCAGAATTAGGTGAAACGTGCGAAACAAGGAATACAAAACAAAACGTATGGCATGCAGAATGAGGAAGGTGACATGATTTGGGAGAAGAGAGATATAAGAGAACAGCAAAGAGAACATTTGGAGCATTAGTATATTGGAAATGTATAGGCAACACAAGGAAATATAGAAGGCCTGGATACATGTGAAAGAGTAAATGAGGATTAGGTGTTAAATGTCGCGAAAGCCCTGAAGAATGATAAACTGACAAGAGTAGATAGTATCATGATGAAATGTTATGGAGCAGGAGTATGTTACTTATTGAGGAATTCCGCGAATTGTGCAATATGTGTATCATATGTGCATAAGTCCCATATGACTAGAAAAGTTTTCTGATTGCACCCTTGATAAAGATACTTGACAGCGTTTGGAAAAATGTTCATTGACGAAGTGCATAAGAATATGACAGATAGGTTATGGGGTGTGCAGTTTGGCTTACTTCCACGTAGAGGATGAATAACTATTTGCTCTGCAGCATGCGATTGAGAAGTATATCCAGTTAAAAATAAAGGTGTACTATTCTTCATGTATTTTGAGAAAACATGAAAGAATAAACAGGAGTGCGTTGTGGAAAGTCTTGAAAGAGTATTATGTAGATGAGTAGTTGATACGCGCAATTGAATCATTCTATGACGATGAAGAACATGTGTAAGAATGGAGAGTAAATGCTTCGTGTAAAGTAGTCAGGAGTATGTGGTCTGTTGCGAGAAATATAATGTTGTAAAAAAAAGACAAAAATGGCAGTGTACAGGAGTGTAACTTTGGCAGGACATGCATAAGAGTCGAATATTCAGCCAGTATGAGACTTTTAAGAAATAAATGCGGTCAGACTAAGAAGGACATGATTAGCGATGAATGGGTATGTTTGCTTGTAATTTGAAAATTAAATCAATAGGTCAGTCAGATTGATCATGTAGAAAGAATGAAAAACAAACATTTAGTAAAAAAAATATGTATTGAGAATGGAAGAGGTACGCAATGAAAGAGGTGGTTCGACGTGGGAAAATATTTTCAAGAGAGCTCAAAGGATAAATAGATGTTGTTTAGACTCAACATAGTAAAACAGAGTCACACTCTCACACGAGTCGTAAATCTTTCAGATAGGCCGATCGCTCTGTACGGCGCTCTTATAGTAAAAAAAAAACGGCAGTTATTTTTTTGAGCAGATGATGCATCTAAGTGTCAATAACGCCTGCCTCCTTTCGACAAGCCATACTACTTTGATAAACTTAAAGTACGTGAATAGTTTTAAAATGTTTTGATTCAAGATCAATAAGCCTCAACTCCAGAAGAATCGATCGGCAAAGGGCAAAAGCAAACTTTTCAAGACATATCGCTGCCAAATTGATAGAATATCCAATGTGCCACCTCTACTTCGGGAAGTGCTACGAAATTACAATGACCACTTCCCAATTTGTAGTTAATGTTAAAATTTTAAAACGGGCAAACACACATGAAACGCCTAATCGTAGTTATCTTTATAATACCCACCACGAGAGTAAATACGCTTTTAAAATATTCAATGGTTGCTTATTTAGTTTTATGTTGAAAAGATAAATAATTTGCATCAGATTGGCAAAGTTTATACGAATTCACTAGAAAAGAGAAAGAAATGTTGACACTACTTTGAGCTTATCGATATGAATACTTTACATTATTAAGGTTTTCAATCAAATTATGCACTTTTCGAAATGGGACACAAGATATACTACGAAATAACTTTTAAAAAATAACCAGTTTCTCCACAAAAACAATGTATGCCAAATAGCGTTACAAACTGAAAGGGTCTAATGGAAAGCAATAAACAATACTGCACCATAAAATACATTGTAAACCTAAAATAGTAAAGTTAAAATGTTATGCAAATTACCATAACCACATCATTAACACCTGCTGAACTTGAAGGGTGCCAACTGTATCAAAATTTAACACTTTTAAAGTGTATTTCCAAACAGACACTTCACAGGTCTTGCAGGTGCTAATCATGTAGTTGTATAGTTTTACATAAATTTTTATAGTTAGTACCTATCCAATTTTAATGTAATTTATATTAAATTTATTTCAAAACTTACTCTTGTACTAACGTTTACTAATATGAAACCTATTTTATATTTTGTGCTTGTAAATCGATTAATATTTAGCACGGAGACTTAATAAAATGAATTTAAATTAGAAACGATAAGAACACGATCCTTGTCATATAAAATTTGTTCTGTACTAATGGACTTCTCACTTCTAAACACCAAATTTTTTGTCAGCGCCAATCAAACACATAAAAATATCAGTCTTCCCAATAAAAATTAAATAAAAAAGAAATACAGAGTTCTTTCTACCAAAAAACAATCATTTTGAAAGCAATCTTAGTTTTACCAATTAAAGAACTCACAATTTCGACAAATATTAAAGCACTATGTTATTACAATACTAAGTGACTTCAAGTTTTAGAGAACGGTTCAAAATAATTATCGCTTCCCTATTGATTAGATACTCACCTGCAAACATTCTGTGATGATTCATAGTTAACCAAATCAAAACAATTTATCATTATCCAAAATGCCAAGGAATAATATAGCCTACGCAATGTGCATAATAACAACATGTAACATCGGGCCAGGGATTGCATAATCCTAGGGATTCTCCTGCCTGTCTGTCGTACGAGGTGATTATCCGGGATACCGTCCTTTTCTCATTGCTAATATTCATCGAACAATCCTTTTACGTTTCTCGATAGAAGGCAACGGAAAAGAGATTTTTATAAATAGAACAAGAGACAAACACAACATTAATGTGACCCTGATCATGTCACCCCTACTTTGGTAGACCGTCCGTATTCAGATTCGGGGGAAAGACCAAAAAAACGGCTCCGTAGATCAAACAGGTTCGCGTGTGCCTGCCGATCCTAAGGTACAGGGTTCATTTCCCGACACGAACCGGTTGAAGAATGTTAGGCAAGTATTTTCCACAAAAATACATCCTCGTTCGGTTGAGAGGAAAGATACAATGTAGGCTCCGGGTGTTGAGTGTTTTCACGCACGTTAGAGATCCCCACTTTGCTTGGAATAGCAAAAGATCGTCAAAATGCAAAATTTTTGGGTAAAAACTCGCTTCCTGGCCAACTTTTTACTTTCGGGTGAAGCATTTGTTACGTTCAATTGTAGCCTGCTAAATATTTTCATTCAATTTATGATTCTGTTTAAATATTCCCACGCTTTCACTTTGACTTCTGTGTAACTACCTGTTATAGGAGACCCCCTGATCACCCTTTATAATTTAATCGATTGGTTCCTATAAAACCCATCCTCATACAATTGAAATAAGTGCTTGTTCAACACGCTGTAAAATGTTATTAGTGTATTTAGTTCAAGTCAAAAACCTCAATCTATCTTTATTGGTTGATATAACTCGGTTATCTACAATCTCTGCTTTCTGAAAGATTATGTTCGCTTTATTTAAACGTAGTAATATAAGAGATATTCTACATGTGTGATTAACAAAGGAGATTGGATTCGCATTTGCTGGTTTTCTTTATCTATTCATGTATTAAAAAGACTTCAGACGTGTTCTTTTACATGTAGTACCCTAATATTTCAATCGATTATCATATCGTTTCTAAAAACCGGGTTCACTTTGATCCCGCTTCTCGTACTAGCATGTGCTTTCTACGCGGCTAATTCTATTACTTTGTTATACTTCGTGTTTCTACCCTAAGGTATACTTTTAAAGTCCCGGCGCGTAATGTATAAGAGCCACTACGACAGTTGGTAACAATAATAAATACATGCATAATGTTGCGCAATAAGGTGTTACGTCATATTAATGTTTCAAATTACTATATCACATGCAAAAAATGTTTATTTTTATTATACGAGAAGACAAAAAGTATTCACGTAAACTGTGGAACTCTTCACAACATTGCAGCTACTCTCGCGTCAGTTGAGCGTTGTGGGCGTAGGTCGTCCCTTGCCCCCTCGTCGAAACCCAATTCAAATTTGCTTTCTCTCTTCTGTGTAGAGGTACGGTAAAGGAATACAGGTAGAGGTACGATAACAGGTACAAGGCAGGAAACCTACATATCTGAAAGTAAAGACAAGATAACGGCACACAGATAACCACTCAGTTCGACGTTTGGTTGACTAGTCCCGACGTGACGGAAATCACCCCTTTCTTTTCACTCCGGTTCTGCGCAATCTCGAGCGCCAACGAAACTATCTAAAGTGACGGAAATGCACGCACAAGTCTTTTAAATTATTGGCGCAAATTCACTTACAAATTCAGAACTAAAATTAGAAATGTTTACATACCGATTTTCGGCATGTAACAACTCCAAGAGCGATGCACGTCTTTCACAAGAATCTTCTATCTTCGGTGTATCGGTAAGTTTCTTACGTGCTTATTAATACTAATAGGGTTCTCTTATTTAAGTTCTTTTACGTAGTAAATTCCAAACACAAAGAGTATTTTCGTGTAAAAATATTATAATAGTTAAAATATATCAATTAAAGCAGAGCGCTTTCGACGTTAGCCATCTTTGGTGCTATGTCAAGTCTCTTTATTTGTGATATCAGTTTAAGATTTTAAATGTTATCTTGTTATTAAAGTAGTTTAATGAAATTCAATTTTTTAAATAACTCGACATGTTGGCTAACACCGAAAGCCCTCTGCTGTAATTTATATATTTTAACTATTATAATATTTTTACACGAAAATACTCTTTGTGTTTGGAATTTATTAGAAAAATTCGTGCACCCAGCCAATAAATCTTCAACTTTTACATTGGCTCGATTGCTCTTCTGCGTAGGCGCGCTGTTTCAGCTATAGTTCTTACTACCGTGAAGACAACCCCTCAGTGAAAGAGGTCCGATGTCTTGCTAGTACACCTGCGCGCATGATTAGGCGTGCAAGATAAGGCGAGAGCACGATGTTAGCTATTTCACCTTAACGGATGTAGATACAATATAAGTATCTCGACCATGGAGGTATATGCCGATCCTTTATCTTTATCTTGTTTGTACACCTTTTCCTGTATGTGCGTAACAGATGAACCGCGAATAAGTTCCAGTTGCATTGCGCCAACGGACGTAACCAATGAACCTCAAAATCCGTTTAAAACTAGCTTCACTAGTGTTTCTTATTACTTTGAATTGCTTAATAAAGAGTATTCTAAATGTACTATGTTTATCTTAAAATGTTTGTACAAAAATCCTAAGCTTTAGGTTTTTGTTCATTATCAATCCTTTGTTATGTTACAATACGAAATACGCACTTCGTATCTCAATTATTAAATTGTCCGTAGATTATAATTTTGTCTTGTTTAAATAAAAATATTTGTATTAATTGGCAATAAAAATTCGGTGACGATGTACTTTTCTTGTCTATGTGTACCACCCCACGTCCCGCATTTGTAGCTAACCCGGTATTTCTAAATTTCCTTTATCTTTTTATATGTGACCATGAATCGTGCGGACCCTTATTTCGCTTTCCTTTCTCTTTCTGTCTGGCCCGTACGTTTTACCGTTACAGATTGGAAAGTCAAATGTAGAGGAAGGGATCAAAAACCCACTAAAGAGGACAAAGAAGAGTAAAAAAGGAAGAAGCCACCAACGGGGAAGAAGGCTTTAAGAATTGAAGCGTGGAACGTTCATAGTCTTTTGAGAATAGAAAACTTAAAAAATTTGTAGGTATGTTAAAACTAAATTTGGTAGGACTTAATGAAGTTAGGTAGCCGGCAGAAGGAGACCTTTGATCAAGAGAATTTAGGATTATCAATTCAGGCTTAGGTAATGGTCAACATTAAAGTAGGTTTTACTATATGAAAAAAGAGTAAGAAAAAACCTTCAACGCGTTTTCGATAAGATAATAGTAGTCAGACTCTGTGCTGAACCAACATACACAGTGGTAGTTTAAGTGTACACGCCACATCAGATCATGAGCATGGAGAAATTGAAAAAATATATCATCAAATTCAAGATCTTAAGTATTTGATAAAAGAAAGAAGGAAGTATATGTGCCTGTAGTGACGAAGAGTAAAAAAAAAATAGGACACTGAGAAATAAGATAAATAGATTGTATACCCAGGCTATACGTTTCGCGTAAACGCTGATCGATTCTGCGAAAAACCTTTACGTTCAGTAAGGACAATCAAAAAATCTTTTACCATAGACACATATTATTTGGTGTCGGACTTCCATTTAAAAACTTACAAAGTGCATATCCGCCATCTCTATTGATGAATAAGGTTCCCTTTTCACATATTAAATAATTTGTTGAAGTCGGTGAGAAGTAATTTATGTCATGTGTTTCAATATTTGGCAAACCCGATGTCTTAATCAAATATTTAGTTAACTTGTTTTACTAATGAAATGTTAATAAGGTTTCGCAATCACTTAAGGATAGGATGCTTAATAACTGCAAAACGAAGCATTTTCAAACAATTGTTTATAGGAACGCTGTTATATATTATAAGTGAACATTGAGTCTTGAGAAAACTTTTCTAACTCTCATGATCACCCTGTATAATAACAGCGATTCCAATGGTAGTAGTATACCTATATCAATTTAATTTTTATTAAAATGTATTAAATGTTTGATCTTTGACAAAACTATAAATTGTTTAATTCTGAAAAAAGATTTCGAGCATATGGCCATTTCTTCTCTATGGTATGACTTTGTCGATTAAATTTGTGATGAAGTTTTTACAACAGGACCGTAAACACGCTGCTGATCTACACAGAGTTCTTGCTTCTGTTTCAGTGCATTCGCTTGATTGCTTTCGTACACTAGCGATTGCGATTTTAAAAAGCCCCAGACAAAGACGAACTTTGCTTGATTTGGATGATCACTGTTAATCGTTGGGGAAAGACACAGGTCGTCCCAGAAATCGCAAGCATCAACACGGAGGTGTGACAGATGACACCATAATGCTAAATTATTTTCCATTCATATCATCCACACATAAGGTCAAAGAAGAGTGAAATTTTGGTCGATAACGATCTCCATTCGCTACTTTAGCAATTAAAACTTTGCTTTTTATTATATTTTATTTGCCATAAAGGCATAAACGAACAACGCCGCGGGAGGTACGTAACTTTATTGCATTAAATTATACCTGTAACATTACCCAAATTCCAAACGCAGAACGTATATGCATGACCATCTATGCAATTACGGTATGTGCAATTTCAGCCTTAATATTGGTTTTAGCCACCTGATTGCGGTTTATTTATACTTTCGCAATACAGGAGTCCTTCGAGCATACATTAGATTACCTTGATGTTTTGTTTGGGTTAAAACTACTCCATTCTTACGAGTCCCAAAGGCGGAAACACGGTCACAATGGATGTTTTTCCGCTTATGAAACGTCAAGCAATTGTTTTGTAATGGTTGTGTAAATATTAGTTATGAAATCATGATACTTTGGAGTTGGGATAGGAATTGAGGATGAATATCGAAATTGTTGTTGCGTTAGTGACTGGCGAAGTATTATTTTTATTGAAATTCTGTGTTTTAAAAGAATAGTCAAAATTGCTTTTGAATTTTATCAGGAATGGTCGATCTTTTTCACACTAAATCCAACACGTAAACATATTGTGAATCTGCATTTCTCTTTCAGTTCCATAAGGTTTGGTTACGTAAAGAGCTTGTAAAAAAGGATGTTCTCTCGTTGCAGATCATGTACTTGGTATGGTTTCTTTCCTTAGCAGTTTACGCGATCTGTTTCAGAACTTCTGGCCATGATGCTTTTCCTACTCATCGCAGCTTAATGTTTATAGCTGCATGCATGATCACACTCCATCCGAGTATGACCCGGAACAAGAAACTTCAAATCAATCGCAGAAATGTTATTCAATTCCTGCACCGCAATATTGAACATTGTAGCTACAAATTGATTTAGGTTTTGACCCCACACCTGTCACTGTACGAATGCGATTCTAATCACCGTCGTTGGGATTTCAAAAACAAATGAATGCAATTTCGCGACTTCCTCTACCACCTTGAGAACTTGTTGCAGATTCAAATTAGCACATGCATACGATTATAATTGGTGACTCACGTTCAACTCTATTTGGCTTTTACAATTGTACTATGATAGAAGAGGCTTCGTATATTTCATAATTAATATTATTTGTATAAGCAGACCAAGTTCCTTTTTTTGTAAACAAAGTTTTCATTTCAAGCAATTAAAAGGATTTCCATATTAGTTTCCTCGAAAGATAAGCCCACCAATGCGTAGGACTGACTGTCTTATTTCAAATCCTAAGTGTGAAATAAAACGACAGTGTTAGTTATTAGATAGAATATTTAACGTATTCGTTACCGAGTTGCTGGTGCTGGTAAACGTGAGCACTGACATATGAAATGGTGAGCTACTTGGAAAAGCTGCAATTAATACCGACTTACAATCATCATTAATGATGGTACTATAACAGTACCCGATGACTTAAAAAAATAGAAAAAATTATGAAAATGGCTTGAACCAGCTGGTCTTCATACTATTTAAGTACAAGTAAATTTAAATCGTAAGACATCTTTTTAAATTTAAGTACCAGGCTTACACTAATGGCATGGGAAAATTAAAATTAGGCATCTTTGACAATTGCCTAATTTCCAGATCTCAAGTAATATACGTTCAAGTTTCTAAGAATTAATCTTTTGAAAATCTGTGCAAATGACGTCTTCTTTAATATTTTATTATTTTACATCAAGAGAATTTTACTATACTGACATTATTAGCAGCTCGAACTATAAAATTTGTTACGTAGTTTGCACTTAATTACCTGTAAATTATTATACTTATCGTTTACGAATAAAATAAGGGACAATTAGAGGGACGAGAGGAGGAGATTAAAACACATGTTAATAATTTACAATATAAATATTCATAACTTTAAACTAATAGGATCGTCATTGCTAATAAACAAAATATTAATATCATGAATATTTCTTAAAACTAACCATAGTTAACACAGTCTCATCTTTGATAACATCTTTACCCAATTTCTTTTTTGCATACCTTAATAAAGGGTGTTTCAAATTGCGCGGTTTTTTTAAACAATAAATAAGACACACAATTTGCATTAATTTTCAAAAACTTTTTATTGGTAATTGAAATATCACTAATGACATTTATATGCGAAAAATAATATCTGCCAAATGGCCTTCTCTTGCAGCTCCACAGACGTCCGCTTTTTTGTTAAAATTTTCAATGACATTTTGACATAATTAAGGCTCTATCTCACCAATGACACCAATAATTTCATCTTTCAAAGCAGGAATCGATTATGGAATATTTTATAAACCTGACATTTCACATAACCCCAAAGAAAATACTCTAATGGAGTCAAATCACATGACCTTGGTGGCCAATTAACATCACCATTTCTTGAGATTACACGTCTAGGAAATTTTTCTCTCAATAAAGCAATTATTTCTTGTGCAGAGTGAGATGTAACGCCATTCTGTTGAAACCGAATATCCTCTAGATCAATATTCATTAATTCAGGCCACAAAAATTCGGTTATCATCCGACGATATCGATCACCATTGACAGTTACAGCTTCACCAGCAGCATTTTCAAAGAAGTAAGATCCAATTACACCACCTGACCATAATGCACACCATACAGTAACTCGTTTAGAATGCTTAGGTTTCTCATGAATAATTCGTGGATTTTCCTCACCCCAGATACGACAATTTTGTTTATTAACATAGCCACCAAGTTCAAAATGTGCCTCATCGAAAAACATGATTTTTTTGAGAAAAATCAGCCTGTTATTCATTGATGAAATTGACAAATGAACGACGTTTTAAATGATCTAATGGCTTTAGTGCCTGTGTTATTTGAACCTTATAAGTCTTCAGAGCTAAATTCTTGTGCAAAATACGCCATGTTGTTGATCCACTAAGTCCAACTTGTTGTGAACGTCGTCTAATGGACATTTTAGGATCTTCAGCAACTCTATCACGAACCAAATCGACCGCTACGACTGTATTTTTCACTTTTTTGATCTTCCACCCAACCGGTCTCTTGAAATTTTTTAATAATTCGACCAATAGTGCTTTTCAGCTGGCCGATTATGTAAACCATAAAATTCACGTAGTTTTCTTAAAACACATTTCACACAACGCTGATTTTCATAAAATAATTTAACAATTTGAACGCGTTGTTGTATTGTGTACGAAGCCATTTTTATAAATGTCATACATCACACTTCTTAAATGTCAAAATACCCAGACGAATTCAGTGCTCCATCTATATATATATATATATATATATATATATATATATATATATATATATAAATTATGCAGTTAATTTTCTTTTTACATATAAAAGGCGGTTCATCTTAAGTTCACTGAAACTAAAAAAGTGTTCAATTTGAGATAATCCAATTGTCTAATTTCCTTGATAATGTATAACTCAAGACAAAAGAATTCATTTTAGCTGGTCTACGGAGTTTTATGACTTATAGAACAGTCATTCTTGTGCCTAAAGGGAATTTACCAATACTTTGTGAATAGCACCTCTTAAATAATATTTTCGTTTTAGTGGTTTGAATACAAAGAAGAAATTCAATTGTACCCAAAAGAGACCTTACAAAGTACTCTAGAAGTTGTTATTGATAGTATTATTAACTATAGAGCTGCAAGTAAGAAATATGGTATGCCTAGACGATTTTATTGAGACACCATAAAAACATGGTATAATCGGCAAAGAATGTGTATTTAATAAAGAAGGTGGCTAAATGGAGGATCAATAATGATGGAAGGCAGCCAGAGAAAACAGACTTCCCTAAAGTCCTGAAAAGAACTTTAATAGGTTTATTGCTTTCAAATATACACAATGGCTTTTGAACGTGTGGCCTTGTCCCATGGGATCATTCTAAAGCACGCGTGATAGACAAAACACCTCATCACATTGTATATAGGCAGGATATACCAAAAGTGGCCGATGATGGTTATTTACATGCCAAGCTCGGAAAGTGGTACTTTACAGGGCGAGCATGCGATTTTCAGGGTGACGCTGTAGACGGAGCCCTGAAAGGCTGCAAAGCCCTGTAAAGACACTTTCCGAGTGTAGCGCGTACAAAATTGTTTGTGCAGCCACAAATAATTTGACAATAATAGAACTACAACAATTTTTAAATAATTTACAAAATTGTAACAATTAATTCACAAGAAATTGCTGACAGATAAGAACAGTACTGTCATGGCCACTGACGTAACAAGCCTACTTTGTTTTTGATGTAATTGTTCACACAATAGCTCGGTAATCGTTTTTCCAAGCTTTTGTGTCACTTTACCGTTCTAGCTCGACAACAACGTACTTTCCGAGCTGAAAAATAATCGGAAACACGCGTTGTCTATATCGACCACACAAAAAATTAATTTTTTAACCTTATTGAAAAAGAAATAGGCAAAGACAAAGTTAGCATTTTTCAAAATATTGGCGATTCGTGGAAGGGGAACGAGAAGATCGGTCTCTTTTTTATATGTGGCGGCGAATAAAGATACAAAGTATTTCTGTAAGTTTACCATTCGAAGGTAAGAAAGTATTTACAAATGAAAAAAATACAATTGTTTTTACAACACATTCTAAAGTCAAACAACAGATACGAAGGCCCCACAACTCAGCGCCAGTACACATATACCATCACTATCCAAAAGGACTCTCTTTTGGCCGAAAACTCCCATTCACAAAAAAATTTAGAAAGCGAAAAAAACATTCTGCTGCTGCAACATCATCGCAAATGATAGAATATTATGAAAAGAAAGAGAAAGCAAAGGCAGAAAAGAAGCTGACAAACAAAGAAATATAAGAAAGAGGAAAAAAAGGTTGATTAAAAAGCTCAGAGTTGTGTCAACATCTTCTAGTTCCACTACCCCACTTTTGGCAGAATCTGATAACTCTGCCTGAAATGAACATAAAACAGAGAGCGATGACACAATAGAAGAAATTGTGAAAAAAAATCAATTAACACAAGGTAAGCTTGTTCTTGTTAAATTTGTGGGTGGAAAACGTTGTGTTTTGAAATTTGTCTATTTGTGTTCTTTATAGGAGTTTCTCTGGATGAAAGTATACGAATTTTGGGGCTTAAATCTCATGTAAGTAACAAAGAATTTCTTATCAATGAATGTCATGTTTCGAATGTATCTTATTCGTAAATAATCGGACGTGTAAATAATCCTGATGTGAAATTAGTAGATAGAAAAATAATTCTTGCCAAAAGAAACTGGCAATTAAGGAGATGTGAATAAAGAAGTAAAATTTAATCTAATTTGTACACGTTTATATTTTAAAAAACTAATTATAGCCTTACGTTAACATTGAAAACGTAAATTCAAGTACATATTTTATTTATCATTATTTTTGTTATGAAAATATTGAAATAAAAATTATGTCCACTTATGTCACATCGGTGAAAAAATATGTTCACTCTAAGTTCAATTGCATCTAATTCTTAAAATGTATGTTCTCCATTTTCTAAGTATTTAAATTCCATACTATCGACAATAGTTAGGTAGAAACAACATTCATTTCAATCCGCACCCTTGTACTGTTGAAACATAAGTTTTCATTAGGAATCCTAACATTACCACCTTTGGCCCATTTACCTTACATCCGAATCTTTCACCTATTTCAATTCTTTATATCGATCACAAAATAATTTGAGGTTCTTGTTAAAAGCTTTATTATGCGTGCTTATATTTCCGTCCCAGAGGTCATGGTCTTCAGTTGTATGGTCGCTGTAAAATTTATCTTTTTATTTTTAAGCCTTTTGTTTTTACACAATAACCACTCATTTTACTTTCTTGTGTTACATGAAGACAAATATTTTCTTTGAAAACGTAATCACAGGTAGTAGACGTTAATACGGAGTTTCTTCCATATTTATAATCGCTCGATTCTAAAACGTTTTCATATACAAAGCAAGGTTTGTGTCTGAATAAAAAAGCTCCAATTTTGTAGCAGTCATGAAATGATAATAAGGGTATCTCGTTTTAGAATCTTCATTGGGTAATGTATGAAATTTAGGAAGGAACTTGTCATTGAAAATAAGGTTGAAAGTCCCTAATTACAGTCATCCCAAAAAGAAACGATAGAAATGAATTTCGAATTTAATTAAAAAGTCCCTCTGTTTTACTATTTAATGTTTAATGCGTCTTATACTTTAAAATTCTGCTACCACCGTGTCTTCTCCTAACGACGCCAAACTAATTTGATCAGTATCATAGAAAAGAATTATAATTTTTTAGATATTCCAACTTCTCAACAACTAAACTGAACGATGGAATTGTGTAGGTTTTGTGACATGGAAGCCACATATCCCATTCCTTTAATAAGCAGCTGCTTATAGTTAAGCTTATAAATATGGTAATTTTAATCAAAAACATATTTCTGACCTAATAGCAAGTCGTAAAGCAGTCTTCCTATAAGTTACATACATTGTATGTGATATTGATAAGTTGTCACGCAAGAATAGAGTATTCGTTAAAAATTCAACAAGGAATGCTCGGATACGAAAAGTGTCACTCAATATAAAGAAATACCAAAGTTCTGAAAACCGTTCTCCTTTTTTAAATATAAATGGAAGAACTGAAATTAATAAACGTTTGAAATTATACTGGAATGCATTATATTTCGAATAGCTTTCGTCAGTATTTTATTCATGTTTGTTGGAACAAGTTTCAATGTATTCTAACACAAATTCTGTAACTTAAAATTTTTTGAAGTGGTTCTTACACCGCTCATCAGGCACTGTCACGTGTTTGTTTAAAACTTCATGGTCAATGGAATTCTTCATTTTCGGACCGCATAAAATATCCTACATACACGAATTTGGGACCGGGCAGTTTTTTCCCATTAAAATTATAAAGTCCAAGTAAATGTATTGTAGCCTGTTGAACGGCTGAAGTTAAATGTTCGGCGAGATTCCAATTTACATTGTAGGAAATGGAGAGGCAACCAATCTACAACAGCAATTTTGTTAACTAAGGTTTGGCACTGGTTTACCTTGGGCAACTTCTATAGCGAAAGACTTTTTATTGCTGGTAGATAATTATTAAATTTCAGCGGAAGTCGTACTGTGAAGTGGGTTTCATAATGTGCTCGATAGAAATGTTATAACCACATAGAAAAGAACATCAGCAGTTAGCCTACCACAGCCACACAAGCGAATTTAGAGTGCCGTTTTTAAATTAGAATGAAGTTGTAATAAAGCGATTAAATTTTCATGTTTATCGTTCTATAGATTATAATTAGTATAGTTCAGTTATTTTTAGGTGTATGTAAATTGTTGAAAATAAAGACTGTAATTTAATATTAGTGTATTATATAATGTTCAACATTGCTGTCTAAATTTGATAGTTTTTACAATTGGTTGTACTTTAAAGACCTTTTGCAGGAGCAAAAGTTGAAAGTCGATACCGGAACCAAAGTTTTTAAAAACTAAAAACTTTGGGCTTAGGAAACAAAATCCGAAGTTACATTTTCCAAATATATCAACAGTGCTGAAAATATATTTAGGTCAGAAAAATCTCCATAAAGACGCAAAAAATTGTTGTTTGCGTCCATGCAAAGAGGAGTGTGAGTAGGGTGTTATAGTAATATTAATTCGTTCTTGTTAATAAAGTAATGAGTGCTTTCTACAAAAATAAAAATGCGTTTTAGTTTCAGAATTGCACACCTAACAGTGAGATTGTTTTTTTAAATGCAAGAAAAGTTGTAATAATTAAATTTCATATACAACTAGTCTATTAATATACACATAGAAAATTCAGCTAGTAATTTTTTAGATTATTTTACGAATAACTAACTATATTTTTATTGATTATTCTGAATTTGCATCATTTAAAAGGTACATGGCGATAACGATTTGTAATAAGAGCACATTTTGTATACATGTGTTTGCACTTACGCGATATAATACACTCTACTACTATGATGCTATTTTCCGTATTAACTTGACACGAACCAAATTAGTGAAATACAAAAGTACTAATAATTGTACATCTATTATAAATAAAGAGTAAATAAGATCTCTATATGTTATAATGAAGTATTGGAACCCCATATCTGTCCTTATCTCCAACGGCTTGAAGACAGACTTTTCCAGCAGGATAATGCCCGTCCTCACATATCAAGGACTACTGTCAACCGATTTGAAGACGCCCATGTCAATATTTTACCATGACCACCCAGATCTCCCGATATTTCGCCAATTAAACATGTATAGGACGTTATGCGTAGAAGTCTAGGAAACTTAGTAAATCCTCCGCATACACTGGAAGCTCTCCGGCATGAAGTGCAAGTTACTTGCGACACAATACCACAACAGGACATCGACCACCTACTGAATTCGATGCCACGAAGAGTGAGGGGGTGTGTAACAAATAGGAAGCCCAACATATTATTATTTAAAAATTGTGTTTATCTTTTGGTTTTTTCGCTGAAATTTTAATCAATTATTAGCTTTGAGTAGTTAAACATATCTGCCAAGTTTGATAAAAAAATTCCCAACCCTTCTTGGTGTTGCAATTTCCTTGTCACCGAGTATATATAAACAACGGTTCTTTATTATCAACTAATTACACAAGCCTTTCCAACATCTCGCAGTTACAGTGAAGTTCGAAAGCACTCGCGATAATTTATTTTCAGCTAATCGCTAACAGTACAAATACTAACTTCTTAAAAGCTACAGTACTATCTTCTTAATTACTACAAAAGCACTATAATTAATTAATATCGAAACACTACAATTGACTATCCAAGCACTAATTATTAACTTTTATCGGTCCCTAGAATAATTTATATCACATAAGGCAATTTATTTGAACAGTATGTGCCACTAATTTATTTCATATCACGACTTTTCAGCGAGTATTATAATCAAGTGTTTAGAACTGATTTCAAAACTTCTTATGGGCAATTTACATATTTAATTCTATTGCTCTACATTATTTCGAGAATGTGCCAGAATTATGCAAATAACATCTAGAAGACTAATATTGTAAGATTAATAAAGCTCTTAAGTACAAACTCTTGTAACCTGTCAATCAAGCCCATCTGAAGATGTCACACCATAGTGTGTCTACCAATTATCTTTTGTATACAGACATCTCGTTTACGTTTTACTGTATTTTTCTAGTCAAGGGCTAAACTAAGCGACGCATGCTGAACTTTACAATGAAAATTCGATGCAAGTTAGACGACCGCTATGCTCTTAATAAAGGAACGTCTTCACGACATCACAGGACTGACACGTTTAAACCCAATGGTTAACTAAGAATACCAATAAACAAAGGGATTGAACTAGAACGGCCCTACTCAACATAATAGATAATTATTTATGTATTTCTGCCATTAAAAATGCAAACAAGTTAAACGTAAGTTTGTAAAATATTGAGCAGCAATTGTTATATCCATATTATATTCGATGCGTTCAGATAATTCTTCCTGTCCATTTTGATTTCCGACGTGTATTTTGCCAGTGATTTGTACAGTATTGGTGCAAATTTCTAAATGACTCACGAAGGTTCCATTTACCATTGAAGCAAATTTCTCAAATAAACGGACAATACATTTTTACAATATTCATATTTGAACAAAGAAAATCTATAAGGAAATGTGAGGATATATAGACGTTTGAGTTGGAATCTTCTAAAAGAATTTGCGAATCAACGAAAACAAGTTCGATTCATGCATTGACACATGGCTATAGTCATTCTCGGCAATTCTTTACAGATTAATATGTTTTCCGACGACCACATATAAAACCAACAGGTTGCACACTACTTATTTATTTTAGAAAGTGACGTATATCACTCTAGGGTGCAAAAGTAAATATCACTCTAGAGTGCGAAAGTAAACATCACTGTAGTGTTGAAATAATTTTCAACTCTTGAGTGTTTGACGAACGAGATATTAGTACATTAATTACCTAGACGGCTCAACATGCCCAATGCCAAAAACACGATGTAGAGTTTGTTCGACATAACCACTAAACGATCGCATGACCTTGCATCAAAGAAATGTGTTTAAGGGAAAGAGCAATTGTGTACGTTGCTTTAAAATATCTTTAAAATATCTTTCCTAATTTTTTTCATTAGTTGTGGTCGTCGGAAAAATCGTGTACAGTATTCGTGTCGAAAGTGCCATTTCACACTCGTGGGATTGTCGCACTCGACTGACGCCTCGTGCGACAACTCTCCCACTCGTGTAATATGGGTAACTTTCTACACTAGTAATGTAATATACTATTTACCTTTACAAATAAAAAAGCAGTTTTCTTAGAAATAGTTAAAACTATGTATCATCAAACTAAATATTTTTCAAAAAAATCATCTAGAAGTCAATTATTTTTTCAATAATGGAGAATAAGCCCTTCAATTTTTGTCGTATGTATAGTAAGGGCTCTATATAGTTCATATTCTATTCCTAAACAAAACATACGTACCGAGAACTAGAGAAGAGTAAGTAACAATGCTCAAAAATGATAAGTAATAGATTAATTACGTATATGCAAGTGAAACGGCAGACTAAGATCAGGATTTGGATTTCTAAAAGTGGACTGCTGCATTAACGTAATGCATGTGTTAAAAGTCCAAGATTACGAATTAAAAATCGAATATATGACGACTGTTCGATAAAAACATGTTTGGAGGCTGTAAAGCATATTTTTATCCATGAATTATAAAAATGTTTTCATTAAAAACTAGAACCCCACTGTTGTACTAATCTATTGAATAACCGCTAGCGAAATTTTTACGGCTATGTATACGACAATTAAATAAATCCATAAATGTTAACACGACAACCGCTTAATCAAGCCTATATGCTCCATAAAAGTATCGCTTATAATAAAAATGAGCGATGACAAAAACGAATCACGGAAGATCGAGTTCATAGCTTTGGTCTAAATGGATTACATTAAATATTGTTAATTTATCTAGTAACGAATCTTTTGAATCATTTAAAACTAATTGTCTATATGGATAATAATGAATTTATAAATTTCTCGACAGTGTGTGAGAGAATAAGAAGGGCTAACAATACTAATAAGATGAAACAGAACAATCTAAAAAAAGACGTATGTAAGACATAATGTCTAAAACAAAATTAAAAGATTGCTATAAACTAAAACAGAAGAAATGAATTTTGTTGTCTATAAAATCAAAGAAGTTCTCCAAAAGTAAAACTGCACTTTCTACAGGAAAACTTCCACGACATTTATGAATTTAATTGCTGGTTAGAAAATACATTCAAGAAGGACAACGTAGATTTACATTATAAAATAAGAATTAAATTTTTATATATGCTCTTCTTATAGATAAATCCGAAAAGAAAGAAAATGAACTGTTCTCTTTCTTCGACTGATGGCCTAGGAAAGGTGATATATTCCGACTAGTTAAAACTCTATCTTCTGCGGAGGCCTCTGAGACGTGTCTGTGGGTTCCTACGACTCTATTAGACTAAAAATTTATGAATAAACAAAAAAAGAAGTGTCATCAAGTCCTAAGCATAAAAAATTATACAATGGGTAACCTGGAGGCGGACATAGAAATCATCAGTGTCAGAAATAACTTTTGCTGAGTGAAGACCTACCCTCGACAAAAAACACGCAGCTTCTGAAATATAGTTATTATGATTAAAAAAAAACACGAAGTGTTCATAAACATGTTTAAATTTTATAAAAAATAAAAATATATAAAAAAATAGCAATAATTTCATCCATACGGGACAACCATACAATACGCCAACTCATAAACAGGACCTCTTAATGCACCTACCTGTTGGTTTTATTAATACCTTTCATACTTAAAATGTTTTGGAATATGTATTATCTTTCTTACCTTCAATAAATGTTATGACTGAAAATTATATACTTTAGATTATTCAGCTTTGAACATACTTGTTGAAAATACAACAGTAACATAAATGTGAATAGAGATTTAATTTAAACCGAGATCATTTCTTGAGTAAATGGTAAAATTCAAGTTTATAACATATCTTTCATGGCAAATACAAAAATTATTAGAGATTTAACAATGTATCTGTACTTTAATTAAATTTTCACTCTACTGTACTAAAATTCGTTACTGTATTTAAATCAGATTTCTTTTAATTGAGAATTTACATTCATCTGGAATCAATAAATTTGTGGTTATTTTATACTAAACAAAATTTACAGAACCTTCTGTCCAAATGTCAGAATTCAACACTTCATATTTATATAGACTTCACTACAACGTAATTGTTTACTTTATATACAAGATCAATTAATTTAGAAATGATCTTCTGAATTCATAATTCACAAAAAGTAACATTCTAGTGTTCATTAAAATATTACTTGAACCTTGTTAGAATATTAACATACTTTTAATTTTTATACAAATACTTTATATAAGCAACATTCGGCAGTCCAATGTTTCCTAGAATCGGTATAGGTAGAACCGTAACTCGTTATCAAATAACTCTAGCTTGTTCATTTCAGCAGAGTAATTGTGATTAATTTGGAAAACCAACGAAAAAATGCATTCTGAAACTTCTCAGATTCATGATTATAACATTATTACAAATTTACATGAAAATTAACGGTATGAAAATTTTAAAAAATATGTGTAGACAAAATACTTAACACTAGTGGGTTATATATTAGTAAATATTTAATGCAGCTCAGCGTACATGTTATCAAGAGGTTGAATAGAAAAATATGACGTAGCAGGTAGTGGCCTCTTGAGACATAATATGCGATTAGGTTTGGTGGTTGTCTTGTCGAAAGGACAAATAAGGGCTTGATCAGTAAATATATAAACTTATGTTTTAGCAGAAAAAGATTATACATAACTTCCTATGTGCAGCGATGTTGTACTATAAACGTATTTAATATGTAATATACTACTGTAAGATATGACGGATAAACTATTTATATTTAAAAAATACACCTTTTGCAACTAAGTTTAACAATTCTACAAGAAATGAAATCTTCAGAAATCAAACACAAATATAATCTCTACAAATAAATAAATGGTTCTACGTGCTAAACATATTCTCAGTTATCATTATCACATTCCGTATTGAAGGAAAGGTTAGAAAAGGTGTCTAAACAAAAAGGAAACCTCAGTTCAAATCTTATAACATTCGAATTTTTTTCGTCTCGATTTAATGATTAGATATTAATGGTACAGAACCAACCAACACTAATTATAGGAAAGACTGAAGCGGAAGAAGAGGTGCTATATCCTCCTTTTGCGCCTACTACTCGCGTTAATTCATAAGTAACAATTGAACGACATATTGATAATGAATCATTTCCTAGGGTATGCGCCGGATAAAGGGGCGGGCAAGCCAGGCGACTGCCCGGGGCGCCAAATTTTGAGGAGCGCCGATGTAAAAATGAAATACTTTTTTACATTCATTATTTTTTTTAGATTTTATAAATTAAAATTGATCATTTTTCATGAGACATCGATTTTTTTAGCAAGCAATAAATTGTTTTTTTCTTTAATAATACCAAATAAAGGTCACAACGCTAATTATTTTATTATTGTCAACAGATAATCGATAATCTATGTTTTACAGGTGGTTATAAAATAGTTTAGGACGTGTTCTCAATGACCAAAAGATGGCGCAATATGTTCCACAACAGACAAAATAATAAATTGAAAATATTTCATTTGCCCCGGTAATACAATTACCCCACCTAACCCTACATACAAACATCAACAAAATTATGAATAGTCAAAGTGATACTGGCGCCTGTCATCCGCCTTAAAGGTTAAATAATTTTGTATTTCTGTAAACTTTGAATTAACAACACTTGCCGTGCTTTAAAGTAAAATATAAACAAAGTTTTGTTACGTATTCGTTGAGGAATTAATTAATTTTTATTATTTTTACGTTACATAAATTTTGGTAAGTAGGTATCCACTTAATGAATAATAAATTAATAATTAAATTTATGGTAAGAAATCATAATATTAATATAATTTCAAACTAAAAGGGCTATTATAATGCCTCCAAACAAATTATCAGGGTATCAAAATCGTAAAACAAAACAACAACGAGATGAAGAGTCAAATAAAGCAAAAAAAATTACTGGGTTCTTTAAACCAGAAGAAAAAACCCAGACCCAATTAACTGAAAACAATTCTCAATTACAATTGAGTCTGAATTCTGGCGAGACTTCTGCATCTAGTTTCGAAGAAATACCTTCAAATCTAAACAATTAACAACCGAAAACAAATCTAGAACTGACTACCATTAGCGAGCAAAATTTTAACGAAAATTTTAAATATAATGATCCTGGTACTTGGCCACTTGAACTAAGTTCTACATACAGAGATCATATCTTTGCATTTGATTTTTCGATAACAAAAGAAATTGATTCTAATTTCACGTATGCGCGAGATTCGGATAATCGTAGTTTTAATAAAACAAAGTATTATAAGGGATAACTTCAAATGGAGGACGTTTTCTACGTTCTATGGTTATCTTATTCAAGAAGTGAAAATAAGGTATTCTGTATTTGTTGTAAATTATTTTACACAGATAAAGTCAAGTCGGCCTTAGCAACAATAAGTCATTTTAATTGGAAACATTTAAGTGAGTATTTAAAACAGTATGAAAATTCTACCGAACATTTAAACAATTTTATTAAATCGTCTGAGACACGGAAAATATTTCGAACTTGTACAATAATTGATAAAAATATTCAATCAGCTATTGTTAAGGAACGGGAACACTGGAACAATGTACTAGAAAGACTAATGAATATTGTGTTATATTTAGCAGAACAAAATTTGGTTTTTCGTGGTTCATCCGATCAATTTTTCACTAAAAATAATGGAAATTTATTGGGGTTGGTTGAACTTGTTAGTAAATATGACGTCACTTTGCATGAACATGTTCGTCTAATAATATCAAAGGAAACATCAATTACTTGTTGTAGTAAAACAATACAAAAGAAATAATCACATTATTGGCATACTCTGTTCGTGATGATATCTTGGAAGGTACCCGTAAAGCGAAATATTCTAGTATTATTTTAGATTGTACTCCTAATATTAGTCATAAGGAACAACTTTCATTTACATTACGTTTTGTAGATATTAGTGACAGCGACTTAAAAATCAAGGAGCATTTTATTAGCTACCAAGAAATTGAAGAATCAACAGGCCACTCATTATATGAGATAATAATAAATTGTATTATTATCTCATGTAATGAGTGGCATGTTGATTCTTCAATTTCTTGGTAGCAAAAAAAAAATAAAACAATTAATGAATGATTTTCAATTGAACTTAGATGATTGTAGAGGCCAAGGATTTGACAACGGCTCTAACATGAAGGGAAAAAGTAAAGGTATTCAAACTCGTATTTGTAAATAATATCCTTGTGCTTTTTTATGCCATGTGGATGCCATTTCCTTAATTTAGTCATTGTGAATGCAGCTATATCTTGCACACAATCAACATCATTTTTTGGTATTGTACAATGTTAATACACTTTTTTTTCTGCTTCCATAGGGCGATGGAAAATTTTAACCGACAATGTGCCTTTATCTTTAAAACCTTTATGCGAAACTCGCTGGGAAAGTCGAATTGATTGTATCAAACCTTTGAGAATCCAAAAACTGAAATACACGATGCACTTTTACAAGTACACGAAAATTCTAAAGATGCTGGTGCATTACATGAAGCTTTTACGTTATCAGAACAAATATGCGAATATTTATTTCTAGTATTAATAGTTATTTGGTATGATCTGTTGTCCCACATAAACATTGTTAGTAAAGCCTTACAGGCCAATTCAATGGATTTAGACAATGCTGTTAATTTATTACAATCGTGTTCTAAATATCTTAAAAATTATCGTTCCAATAGTTTTGAAAAATGCTTGGCAGACGCGAGAGAGCTAGCTTAATTAGTAGGTACTGAACCCATCTTTATACAAAAACATATCCGCCGTATAAAGCGACAGCATGATTATGAAGCTATTGATGATGTTGTTGTTGATGCAAAAGAATATTTCAAAATAAATGTATTCTACATATTAGTAGATCAAATTAAGTATTCTTTGGTAGAACGTTTTCAACAAACCAATGATTTTTTGAATAATTGTGGGGGATTTTTGGTTAATTTTACAAAGAATTTAAATAGTTATGAATTACGCAAATGTTGCATGAATTTACATTTACTTTTAGAAGACCAACAAAAATCTGATATTGATGGTACCGAATTAATGAATGAAATTACATCTTTCAAAAACCTAATTCCTGAAAATGTTAACAGTCCTTTAGAGATTCTCAATTTTATAAAAATTAACGACCTATATACAATTATGCCAAATTTGTGGACAGCTTTAAGGATATTGCTAACAATTCCTGCAATCGTTGCAGCTTGCGAAGGTAGTTTCAATAAATGGAAACTTATTAAAACATATTTAAGATCAACGATGACAAATGAAAGATTAAATAGCTTAGCAATTTTGCCAATAGAAAATGAAGTTGCAAAAAATATAAATATGACCAAAAACATACAAAAGTTTGCAGATTTAAAAGCTAGAAAATATTTTTAAATTATTTTTATGAAACATATTTACTTTATTTGTCATACAATTCATTTCTTTTTTAAGAATATAATCATTGTTTTTGTACTGCTTTGTATATAATGGTGCTATAGCATCACTTCCGCACTTTCGGTAAGTATTGCAAAAAGTCATATCATAACTAGAGCTGCAAAAACTAAACAGAGAATCAACACTTTTATAAAATATTATAATACAAAATTATCAAAAATTGGAAGAATTATATTTTATTAATATCTAATATAATAGCAAAATAGATGGTAAGTTTTATGCATTTTTTTATAGTTTCAAATAATGCAGTATTTTAAATAATAACAATTCCAAATGGCATTTACGCATGTATTCTAATATTGTAGAATATGTTATAATAATTATTGTTAATATAACGAAATTATTACGATATTTAGTAAAGTTTATTTTATTGTGGATGTTGTTTCGATTCGTGGCGTATCCAATTTTACCAACTTAATTAGTATGATAAAATTTCCCTAACGTGATTTTCAAAAAAAATTAATTTAATTAACTATGTTATTGAATTTTTGACAAATAGCATTAAAAAAATCTTGTATGTCACACGTATGCAACAGGAATAGCATAGCTTACTTTTTAAAGTTCTCGCTCCTTCGTCGTCGAACTTCAAATGCGCTCGTTATGCTACTCCATATGTTGCATCACTTGTAAGTACATAACTACTGTATTATTTTTTAAATAAATAAATTTTTTACATAGTTCTTTATTGTGTAATTTTGATTTTTCGCCTTTTTTTACCATTTTTTTAATTTGCAGTAAATTTGTATATTCTTGTATGAAAGCGCGCCAAATTTTGTTTTGATTGGGGCGTGCAGAACCCTAGAACCGGTTCTGCCTAGGGTGTTGATAGTAATGTGCATATAGAAGAAAATTTTTGTTATTTGTTCAAAGCACTAGTATTTTTAACAGTTCTCTTTAGTCAAGTTGATAAGAATATCCTTTTCCACAAACGATACATTCCATTCCATCGTTATAATTTTATCCAAAATCTTATTGGTAGTGTTATGAGAAATCTTACCGAACGACAAATGAAAATATAAAATGCGTGCGTGCGCGAAGGTTAAGCGAAGCATAGTAAAACAATTCAGATGCGCATTAATGATTATCAGGATGATTATGGGTAACCAACACAGCTATTTTTAGTTTAATATTTAAAAAGTGCACACGTTATTGAATGTCAGTACTAAAAAAAGGCGAGAATTTACTCTGTTTTTATAAACTTTTGAATGATGATTTTGCATTTGTATTAGACGTTGCTCAAGCTGCCGCTAATCGGTGGCATGATACTGAAACCGAAAATTTTGTTGTGCACTTGAACAGCATAGACATTGATACTGTTTTTTTTTTAAATAGTTAAAGGTTACTGTGCTTTTAAATTGATGTAACTCTGTGCATGATATAAACTGCGAATATAAAAGAATATGAATTGTGAGACTTAATTAACACAAAAGTATAACGTATTGTAAAACGTACAGGATATCCATCCAAAGCTTGTAATCATCAGGAGATTTTTTGCACACCTATTTAGAATAAAATCTCATCGTATGAGAACTTTCTTGGTGTATCAAATTTTATTGAGTATCTCTCTTATATATCTCTATCTACTCTCAGACATTCACTTCATGGACAACAATAAAAACCAGTAGTACCATAGATGAATACTTAATATTGTCTTCAGATTCAGTAGCAAAAAACTTAATTTAAACCCTACCTTTTTACAACAACAAAAAATTGTATACCATTAAAGTAATTACTTCTGTATTGTGCGGTTACATCATAGGCAGAAGTTAGTAATATTAAATCGTAAGTGAAGTAAGTGTAAGAGTTAGCAGAGCGTCACTTGACATGGTCACAGAACTGGTTTAGTAAATTAGAACCATCCGCGACCACTTCTACTTGACTACATTCCCGCTGTCCTGGTCTTGTTTCTATCTTTATAAAATAAAGGTCATTGCCTGACGTCAGTATACGTACAGTATAATATATCCATACCAGTTTTTGTACAAAACTCGATTTCAAATAATAGTGTAAATAAAAACAAAAGGTGTATTAATGCAGAAATATATTATTAGTGGAATTCATCTCGTGTACATGACTTTAGTTCGTTTCATAACATAGAACATATATTCCATGTAATTATCGTTTACAAAGAATATTGATACCAAGTTTCGCAAGAGAATATTTCTTGAAAAACATTTCAGTAACAGACTGTAATCTGAACATTAATTAAAATCTAGACAGATAAATATTTAAATGCCCTCGGCAGATATTTAATATCCTAAACTCTTGAATCGTACAGAAACCAGTTCATAATATTTCGCCTAGTAGCAATACCTGTACAATCATATTCAGCAGTCGTTTTATTTCGACAATTTCATGATAAACTTAACGAGAAAATTATACCAAACGTAAGACATTGCTATAAATGAATGACCAAAATCTTTCAACTTGATACCATGCGCACCCTGAAAATCCTGACTTCACAATAACTGTTACTGTTAGAGGCACGATCCTTTCCAATTAAAATCTTAAATTAGCTAGAATTTTCTATAATATTTAGTTAGATCACATTTAAACTACTAATTACACTTCTTTCATAAGACACTAAGGATAAAAGTGCAAAACGCTGAAATAAGAGCCTTAGGGGAATACTCGAGAGTATTTTATACACACACATCCCTTGGAATCGTAGTATCATGAAAAACAACTTAATACGTTCTGAGTAAGTTGCAAACCTACATTGAAACCCAGGAAAATAAAACTAAATCACAGGCGGATAAGATTGCAAAAATACGGGCGAACTTTAGCACCTCACTGAACACTGGAAAGATCAATAAGATGTATTTGGCATTTAGAATATGGCATAGCTACCGTAGCTTCCCTTCTCGTTACCTGAGTATTAAATTGTTTAAGTCTAACTAAACGTTTTTTAAATTAAAATAGAAGCTTGGAAGTTTCTCTGTAAAAATGTTTCAAACCAGAAATTCTAAGCACGTCTGAAATAGATTTTACCACGAAATACAGTATATGTACGATTTGCTTCAAGTCCACTACTAGCAATGGTTCTTTGGTAATGTCTGTTTCAAGTCTCGGCATTCATGTTTACGCTTAAGGTCGGCTGGCAAAAGTATAAAGAGAAAGAGAAATGATACTTCTATATGTATGTGTATTTTTGCTTGGAAAATTGTATCTTCTTGAGCATAGTAAATATTTGCTTTTTTTATATACTCAAACTCAAATGTATTTAGACTACCTACTTTTGATTGTAACGCGTGTATGTTATGCAAAAAGATGAAAACTTATCTCAAACGGACAAAATTAATATTGAATCACCCTGTATAATTCAGATTTCACGAATAGTAGTGTTCAGTAAGCAAGACATTTCGATAACTTGTTGGTTCTAATTAAAATAATAAATTTAAAAACCACAAAAACATAGTTTTATCTCTGTTAAATATTGGAACGGAACTCAGTTTCATAAGTTATTATAAACCACAAAAAGGGTAAACAACACAGTTATTTCATTAAATTTTCAAAGCGGAATCATGTCATTTTAAGAAAACTTCAGTAAAGTAGTATAATCGTAACATTATTAATGGACACGTTCCAGATCACAATTATTCCAAATATAGGAAAGCTTTTTACAAATTTTAGTAAAATAAATTAGAATTAAAGTTACATAGTGGCAATACAAAGCAAACCTCAGACACACTTTAAGCATGTTTATACAATGTAAAAACTCAAGACTCTAGTATAGATATACTATAATTATTTCCATACAATACAATGTATTCATTTTATATTGTTGGAGACAGAAGGAAACGCGAACGTTAAGTGGAAGTAACTGGAGTGTTAGATTAAATTAGCGATGGAAATAGTGTATATTGATGTATGTTAAATACAAATTGTAGTGGTGAAATTTAGTGTTAGTTAAAGCATAAAAATTCAGTATTTCGGAATGGACAATAAAATGATAGAACGAAAAAGCTTGTACTTAACTGTTTTCTATATTTGTTATTAACGACATTTCCAAAAATTGAGATTTTTAAATGTAATGTAATTTAATATGGGAAACGAAAAAATTTGGATTCAATTTAAAGACCTTTTAGGATTTCTTTTAGCAATACCTGAGTAGATAAAAAAAAATTAAGTTTTTTAAAGAAAGTATATTTGTATATTTATTCAAATTATTTAATGTTAATACAGCTTAAGTTTAGGTTGAATTTTATTTGAATTTATTTAAAAACTATGCAAACCGACGCATTTATAAGGATATTCAGCTACCATAGTGAGGGAATCGTATTTTTTAATTTTATTTAATTTGACCAAGATTTTAATAAGTGTTTTAAGGTATATTTTAGAGTACGGTAAAATATAATGAAAAAATTTAAGGGAGACCTATGCGGAATAATCGTCTTCCGTGTAAGGATAATATCAAAGAGATTTCTATGACAGACTCATTGACATCCTTTGATTATGACAAGAGAAAAGTCTTTCGGGGCAAGTTATCAAGGTAACGTAGTTTTTTGTGCATTTCAGCCATTATCTTTATTATTTTCTTTTATAATTTTTTCTACAGGAACCACTCCCACACCACGGCAGTTATCCAATGCATCCTTAGAGAGTTAAGGGGTCCTCGCCCCTTCAGGGCAAATTAAAATTTATTAACATTTCACTCGTAACATGTTCTTTAATTTAAGAAAAAGCAGGAAAAGCTGGATGTCATATTTCGAGTTCTCTGGTCAGACTTTTAAGTACCGCAAAATTGTATCAGTAACATGTCATGTACACTGCGACTCCGTGGCTTAGTTGGTTCGCGTATGACTGCGGAGCCCAAGGTCTCTGGTTCTATTTCTGACACGGACCGCTTGAAAAAGTTAAGCGAACATTTTTCACAAAAAATACGCCCACGTTCAAATGAGAGGTAAAATATAGATCTCGTGTGTGTTGGAACGCACGTTGAAGATCCCTACCTTCCTCAGAACAGCAAGGGTTCGGCAAAATTCAAAATTTAGAGGTAAAAAAGAACTCGCTTCCTGACTAATATAGTACCTTCGGGTGGAGCATTGGAAAATTAATTGTAGGGGATGATGCAATGCACAATGCAACTGAGAGAAAAAGATGCCATCGGAAATTTCCAGTTTTCGGTCATTATTAACACACTAAAAACCAACGGCAAAGGAAAATTTTTATGATTTACAGAATCTCCGCCGGAACATTTTTTTCAAACCAAAATAAAATTGAAGCCGCAGCACCGATCGGTACATATTTATAGTTATAATTTTGAAGATGCATATTGACTATAAGACTACAAATACGACAATACGCCATAAATTTAAATGAACATGAAATTAACTTTTGTGTCGAGACAAAAGCTTGTCACTTCAATGTTAATATATATTCTAGAAGTAGACAAAATATATGTTTTTATCGTTTCATTTCCAAACCAAAATTTGGTTATTTTTGATAGAATAAAATTATTAAATATTAATATCTTTCTCTACTTGCATTATTGCTAACCCCTAATTAAAAAAACAAAGAATATGAAACAATTAAAATTTTATATGAAAATGTCGAACCAAAACTTTAACTTCTGTTCTAGTAAATTGCAATTTAAGAGGTTAGCGTTTTGCGCGTGGAAACAAAGTTAGAGTAGAAGAATTGAGGCATTCTTTGCACGATTCCGATTTGTTGATTTCTGCAGAAATGCGTTTATACTGGTTAAGGGTATTTAGTGCCACTCCTCAACACATCTCCGATAAAACATTTCATTACAACGCCAGCAGCCCTCATATGCTAACGTAAAATGTGGACAATTACGTAAAAACAACAAATGTTTAACGCTTTGGTGTTACGTTAAACAGAAACCAGATAAAAAAAGAGGAAAAATTAGTCTAAAATGGACAATTTATATTGACATACCCTGCATAATTCTGATTTCATGTATAGTAATGTTCAGTAAGCAAGACATTTCAATAAAACTGTTAGTTCTATCAAACTCATAAACTTAAAAATCACAAAAGCATCGCTTTACTTCTGCAAAATATATATGGGAACGGAAATTAGGTTAATAAATTAATTTATACTACAAAGGGGTTCCGAAAATATTTATTTCAGTCAAGTTTCACAGCTAAATCATGTCATTTAAAGAAAGCTTTAAAATTATGAAGTAAATAAACGCGAACCCACTAATAGGAATGTTTCATACCACAATTATTCCAATATAAAAAGGCTTTTCAAAATGTTGGTTAAATAAAATACAACTATAGGATAAAGGAATACACGTTTAGTTATAACACAAAATAACCCCAGACAACCTCATAATCAGGTTCATACAATGTACAAATACAAAAGCTACAAATATCTAGCTTCAGTTAATTAAGTATACCATTAAATACAAAGGAACAAGATTTCAATGTATCTATTTTAAACTGCAAGAATAAGAAGATAACCACACGATGATGGGAAATTAAGTAGTCCTTTCTATAATGATTCCAGCTGGTGTAGTGGACGACCTTAATAAAATTAACACGGATTTATAAAGATAGTGTAGATAGTTACAAATTGTTCTTTTGTTTTGGGGTGAAACCTGTTTAGCTAGACAATAAATGTGTTAAATCTCCAACTGTATTGTAGGTTCTATTGTTTGTTTTATTAGATTTACTAAGCCTGTACCATGGAAATCGTTAACTAAGTGAATGAAGTAGTTTAATTAAGAAAATAAATAACAGGTGTGACCAACCGAAAGTGACTAAATAACGTAATGTTACATGCTGAATGCGTAGGAATTGATTAGACGATGTTATCCTATTTGCATTTATTTGGATTTGGGTAATTTTAAAATTTTGCAGTACAAGTTTTCTGGAATATTCTTATGTGAATGGTATAGAAATTTATTCAGATAATTTTTGTAACTGTTTTCAAGAATATTATTATGTGAGTGGTGTTGAATGTTATATAGGCAACCTTAAAATATTTATATATACCTCGTTACAGGAATAATACTGTGATGTATTAAAACTAGATTTAGGTGACGCAGTGAGACTGTTTGTTTGGTTGAGTATTAAAATCCCTAAGGATTACTCGTCGTCGACCAGTTGGTGACTATAAATTTGACAGTGCTAAAAGTCTTTCAAGGGATATGATATTGAAATGTAGTATTGAAATTGTACCTAGTGAATTTTTTGTTCTATTTTCTTTACTTATTTCTATAGTTTTCTATAGATAGCCGGTGCAAATTTTCTACAAAAATCACACAAATTATGGACAATGTTGTTTCTTGGACGAAATGTAAGTTCTGACATGCTTCAAACGCCATAAAATAATGATATGCATTGTAAAGTGGCGTGTTTTAAGTTGTAATTATCAATTTTAATAAAATGATTACAAATGAAACTCAATGAGAAATATAAACGCTGAAATACTAATTGACGTTTTTAAGACTAGTATTAGATCACGAGTTAAAGAAGCGGAGAAAACGTATATATATATATATATATATATATATATATATATATATATTACTCATATTTAGACCAGGGTAGAAAATTAAATAATCACATCAAATAATTTTAATCACCGTGTAGAAGCTTTGGGAAAAGGTACGCGTTATTAAAAAAACCGTGGAGAATAAAAATTATTCGTTTCATTAAAAATAGGAGATTTAAATCATTTACAAGACGCTTGCTATAAAAAAAAGGAAGCAGTATTAAAATGCTCTACGTGTAATTTAATTATTCCGAGTAAAGAAACAAATGGAAATTACGTGCGAAATTATATTAATTAACTCAATTTTAAGTAACCGGTATTAAACAAAATGTACAGATAATAATTAATATTTGATTAGGAGTCACTAAAAATTAGAGGGTATTATTTTAATTGGAGTTAATTGAACCATTAGTAACATATAATATCTATAAAAGCTTGTAAAAACCCAATAATATTCAAATCGTAGAAGTGTTATTTAGAAGTATTATGTTTGAACACCTGCGTATTTTTAAAAGGCTCATTCTGCGTAAATTTGGCAGATAACAAATGGTTACAGAGAATGTTGGAGAAACCGTAGCTTAATAGTTACGGGAAATGCTAATAAGGTGGGTTATTTCACAGTCCACATGGACTGAAATAATCGATAATAAAGAATATCAATTTGCACCAATAAGAACAGGGTAGATAGAGACAGATAATATGCGCAAGACCGAGACACATATAGTAAAAGGCGTGAGTGGAGCAACGTCACTGGGTTGCGATTGGTTGAAAATAAGAGGCAAACTTGAGAGGTAAAAATAACATTTCTGTATAAAAATTAATTAGTTATTTCCATACGTTGCGAGCCGTGTCGAAATTTCTGAGATTTAACTGGTGCGAGTGCAAATTTAATAAGAATCGACGCACAGGCGGTCGAGATGGGAACATAGTAAACGAAATTCTGGAAATTGTCCGTTTTGGGGACAAGACCGACAGACGGGCTAACCACTATATATACCCAGGTGGATATGAGTTTCTCTCTCTTAGATTTTTCGATTTGATTCAATGCGTACACAGTTTGCTCGTATATTTTGGTGATTTAAAACAGTTTGTTCTTTACGTGCTACAGTGAATGTAATTTAGTGCACTTAGAAAAGAAGATACAAGGTAATAAAGTCTAGTATCACTGTACCAATTAGTCAAATTTGCAACGACAAATGAATACACAAAAATAGGCAGTTTTGGCGTATATTTGTGAAAGAAGTATGAATTTCTTTGCTATTTTTCGGGGGTGTTAATAATTAAATGATTCGTAAACGTGTCTGGATCCACAAAACAAGCTTCAGATATACACAGATGAGTTCCGGAAAAGCACTGAAACAACTTTAGATGAATGGTGGTGTAGAGAAAATGTTTAAAAGCGACCAGTAATCCGAGGACGTAAACATAACCCAGTAGGAATGGTGAAATTAGCAAGGACGATGTACATTGAAGCCACTAGTGCAGTAACCTTTGGGTAACTTATGCTTTGTTGTTCGATTTTTGATGTGTTGGTGTGTGTTGAATAACTTTATAATTGATTTACTTAAAATGGACAGTAGTGAAATTGTACTAACAGCAAAATTTTAATTTTAAGGTGAGATTTTCTTGTTTAAGTAGAAAGGGGTATTTAGTATTTATGTTCTGGATTATGATGAAAATTTGGGTATGTCTTTGAGCTCTATTAGACGAACCTGGTTAATTAACGTAAAGGGGTGGTAGATGCTCCCTTTGTATTGTGAATATTGATGTAAATAGAGTTAACGTTGATGTTTGTGGTAGGAATGTGTTTGTTTTTTTTTATGAATGAGGATGAAGGTTTAACTAGGTGAGCAGCCGAGGCGGAAAAGAGTAAAGAGGCGATTAACAGAAGAAAGTCAACGGACCAGTTAAGTTAATAGCTTTTTGTAGGTTTCACAGCATTCTTGACGCCCAATTCGTGAGGCTCGATTCTAATACATGGAAACATAGCATTCTTGACGCCCAATCTGTGGGGCTTGATTCGAAAACCGTAGTTCCCGGATTTTGGTGGATTCACAGCAATATATATATATATATATATATATATATATATATATATATATATTATAAGTAGTTTTTTACACAAGGTAAGTTGATAAATACTAACGTATTGCAATTAATAAGATGAAATAATAACTTAGACTTTTTAAGTAAAGCAAAACTGAGATGCAGGTTCAAATCCTGTCCAAGGCCTTATCTTTCCCTTCTTTCAATTACTAGCTCGATTTGAAATGATCATTTGGGCTTTACTTAAAAAGTCTAAGTTATTATTTCATCTTATTAATTGCATATATATATATATATATATATATATATATAATATATATATGATGTTTTCTAGTATGAATATTTGCTTATAAACCAAGTCAGAATTAATACGAGAACCTAATATGGATGAACAAGTATATTTGAGAAAATCGAAACAATTCAAAATATCAAAAAGGAGTAATAAATTAAAATCACGTAGTAATCAGAAAAATTTCAAATTTCTGTCACTTCTACATGCAAAATAGGTACTAAAAATAACAGGGGAAGAAAGTAATATGCGGAAAAATATAGAAAATAGGAGAGATAGATTAATAGAACACGTTTTAAAATATAAAGAAATGGTGCGGGATATATTAGAAGCAGACAAACAAAAAAAGAGGCAGAGGTAGAGCCATAATTAAACTACTGCACACAGATAGTGAAAGATATAGCGTGTGGGAATTTCAGAGAAATGCGTAGGTTAGCTCAGAATAAGAAACAATGGGTACGCGCCAACCAGTTCCAGAACTGAAAAACTAATAGTAATGAGCAGAAAATTCCGAATAAAAAAATAATAAAAAAGAGCTGAATATAAATTACCTTCTTTTAATAGGGTTAATGTTGATCGACCTATAATTTATAATGTTGTTGAAGCTGTATCTCCAATGATGCTTATAGCGTTTTGTCGTTAAATCAACAACTAAAACAGCGTAATATTCAACAACAGATTTTGTTTGAGATTGATAAGCTGCCATTTTGTGTTGGATATGGTGGGATGATGTTTCGTGTAGGGTATGATCTGCTGCTGTTGTATTTTTGTAGATGTTGAATCTAAAGTTGTTATTGTTTTTCATAATTTTGAAGTAGAGGTAGTTGATGGAGTTGCTTGGTTCTTGTTCCATTGTGAATTGGATTTTGGGATTTATGTTGTTTAGCTTTGTTAAAAGTCTGTTTGTGTTGTTATTGTTGCCGTTGAGGAAGATTTGTTTATGGTTTTGTTGTTGGATATTATAGTTTTTGTTTCTAGATTATCGATATAGATGCCAGTGAGTATAGAGCAGAGGAGAGGTTATCGCTAGTCCGTTTGCTTGTGAATAATAGTTTTCGTTGAATTAGAAAAGTCTTGTTGTAGGCATATTGTGAGTAAGATTATGTAGTTGTCGGCTTCGGTGTTGTTTACGTTACTTTGTTTTAGAATTTTTATGACTAAGGGGACTGTATAACGGTTGATGTTGCTATATAAGTTAATGATGTCTAAAGAATACATGTGGTTGTGGAATTTTTTATTAGTTGGTTTGAGTTTTTTGGTGGTGTATTGGGGTGTGTAGTTTATTAGGTAGTTGAATAGTTTTAGGAGGATTTTGATAAAATTGACGTAGATGAATTAATGAATGAGAATACTGATATAATTGGGATGTAGTTTTGTAGATTTTTGGTAGTCTATATAGTATCGGTGTCATGGATTGCTTGGGATTAGTGATTTTGGAGCGTCATTTTTATTCAGAAATGTTTTTTGGAGTTTATCATAATATTGAGTTTGTTGTGAAAGGTCATTAGAGGGTTTCTGTTTAGTTTGTTGAAAGAGTTATTTGTTAGGAACGTTTCGACTTTCTGTATGTAATCTTCTTTTTTAGGATTACTAGGCAGATACCTTTGTTGGCGTTTGATATGATTAGGTTGTTATTTAAAAATTTTGTGGAGAATTTATTTGATTGTATTTAGATCTTTGTTAGATTTTTATTTTGCATATGTTTTTGGTTTTCTTGGAATAATATATAAGGTATTTCCTTGCGTAAAGCGTTATTTCTTCTGTAGTTGATTTCTAGTTGTTCGAGGGCAACGTCTATTTCGGTCGAGTAAAGTTTAAGGTTAAGTATGGGGTATTGTTAAATTTGTGTTTGAGTCCTAGTTGTAATTGTCTTCTTCGTTGATAAACTTGATGTTTGATATATATTTTTACGTATGTGAAAGTTGAAGGGGTTTGCGTGTGTTGTTGAGGTGATTTAAATTTGAAGCTGTGTGTGGGAATGGGTTTGGTGTTGGTGATGGAGCTGGTTTGGGTTTTGTTATTAATGTGGTGTGTATATTTTTGTTGTTGTAGTTGTGGCTGAGTGTTTGTTTGCTTGTTTTTGAAGTTATTTCGTGCTTAATTTTTTGTATTTTGGTTATCTATGATAGTCCATGGCTTCGTTGACATTAAGTCTAAATTGTGTCCAAAATCATAGGGCAGGTGAATAAGACTAGTTGACTATAGCTAATTTTAAGTTTTGTGTTTAATATTTCTAGACTTGCGTGGTGTTTTCCTAATTCTTGTTGCATGATTTTGCTTTCTAGTTGTCCTTTTAATTTGGGTGTGAAATCATTCGAAGTATTGGTTTGAGCGCATTTTGGAGTAAAGTGGTTCTTGATGCGTTGATGGATGAACCATAGGCAAAATAATCAGAAACCTTGAGACCAGAATAAAAGAACACATCAACGGACCCGCCACCACTTGTAGGAAACCATAAAATCGACAAAAACAAAGACGCACAAATTCTACATCCCATCATTTCACTTACAAGACTAGACCTAACAGAAGAAATGGAAATCAATAACCACATACTAAACAACACAAAATTATGCAATACTCAAAACCTAAATTCAAAGAACTACTACCCACAATTCAAAAGATTAAACCACTTACACCCATTCTCTCAACTCAAAAATTCTATGACTTTAACAAACCTCATTAATTTTCATTAAACAAATGTCACCATCACTACACCTGTCATTAGTATAAGGTATTTATAAACTTTCATTCTTTTAATTTATTAATATTGTAGCTTCACACTGAAGATGATTTAAACTTAAATAAATTGAAAGCGCTCTGTATAAATATATATTATACTTAAATTGTACGAATATATGCCTTAATAAAACTAATATCATACAGGTTTCATATACTGATACGCTATTGGTTAGCGAAAACGATACACGAGTGGGAAACGTCAAGTTGGTTTAAAACAGTTTACTTATGAGAATAAAAATTATTTACACACTTCACGTACTACTACGTTAAAAATCCACTTTTATGGACAATTGAGTTTATCTTTTCCTTAAAGGCTTTGAATGAAACGATATTCATTTCTACTACTCCTGAAGGTTATATCTTTATCCAAATATGTTAACAAAATGCATGCTTTGGGTTTGGACTTTGTCATTTTAGAAATAATAAAGTTTTGGAGTGTAACCATTTTCGTAGGTGGCGAACTTCAGAGTATACGGCCAATGGCGAGCTTTATAACACTCATTATTACTGTTTTATACGAAAGCTATTCCGTTTCTGTTTATTCTAACATAACGAAAATACGATATTTTCAAAAAAAGCTTTTGCAATTTTTAAAAATATTCGTTGGTTTTTAAAATAATTTTTCTGGGAGCCATGTTATTTAGTTTGTTTTTAGACTAAAATATCCTCGTAACTTGTCTTTGATTTAAAAAAATAACAGTAACGAGTTGTTAGGTCTGGAGTACATGCTGAGTTCATCCTTTTCAACTTTGTTCTCATATAAAAACAAGACTGTCAATAGCTATCTGTGGGCGACCGGGGCAGTACGGTCTTCCCTCTTAGACGATCTTCACGAATGTTCTAAAGAACTTCCGGTAAAAAGCTATACCGTAACACTAAAAGCAATCCGTAGAATCCGTAAGAGCTATAGTTTCGGTTTGTTCAGTAATGTCAAAAAGATGCAACTATTTCCTAACCGCGACTTTGTGAACCATTTGCATTAGGGCTGACTCATTTGAAACTACCCACATGGCTGCTTTTCTTTTTTCAGGGCCATATACATATATGCAAGATATATCACGTTTCCCAATATTCTACCAATTTAGAAGATCAACTAGCAAAATGTTGAAGCATGATCTTGCACCAATTGATACAATGTGCCTTCTGTTCTGACACTAAATTCTTGGTTATGCACCCGGCACACAGATTACGTACACACAAATGCTTATCCGAAATCATATTAACTGCTTTCAGGAGAATCTTCAGAATTGCTATAAGAATACGTATAGAACACGGAAGTAGTCCTCTACCGCTCCCGTGAAAAGGATAAACACGGTAAGCGTAAAATTAGATTTTTTCAAGAGCTCTAATTTAAGATTAATGAATTACCATACGGTCATTCGTTAGCCAATTAACCTTAAATTTGCAATGTACTGAGGTTGGTATCCTTCAATTAATTGTCGAAATAAAAAATTGAAAATATCAAACTGTCAGATTTTTTTAGATGACAGTGTTTTTCCTGTAATGGCAATACCGTCTTTTTCCATATTAATTTTTGAAACATTGTGATGGTTATAGTAACTTTCCCCAAAATATTTTCTTATAGGTTAATATTGGTTAAAACGGTATAAACCAACAGATTCAGCTTAAAAATGCACACTCAATGACATAATAATTTTAGAAACGCTATGTTGTCGAATACCGTGTTTTTCCTTTTCACGGGAGACCATGCTGCTTACAGCGTAGCGATGATTTTGTCGGTAATATTAATTCTGAAGGTTCTTGCCAGAAAGACCTTTCAACAATTCATGAACGCGATAAAATGCGTTAAACAACTGATTCGCAGTAGCTAAATATCTCTTTACTTAACTCTTGCCGTCTTAATTCACATTTGAAATTACAAAAATCATGACCGTTATTAAATTTCATAATCTTTTAAATACTAATTTGTGCAAATGATTATTTCTTAGCACAAAATTCCTAAATGTAATTAGTTGTGTTATACAAACAAAAGGCTGGTTTAAAATGCCATAATAACAATTGGGTCAAAAAGTCTTGGTTTATTAGTTGCTCAACAGAAAAAAAACAGCTTTTGTATTACCTACTATATAAATATACATCAAAAATGGAAAAATTTTGTTTGTGTACTTACTGGTCAAAACACTACAGTGTTGTTAAATTGACGTCATGATAACACTCACCTGAAACAAATAAAAAGTGTTATATTATGATAACAAACAAAGAAATTACAATAAATGTTTGAATTTGTTATTAACCTTGACGGTGCTATCCGGTGTTCGCAGAAAATAGAAAATCACATATGGGAAATTTCAACACTTCCAGAAAATGTACTCAGCTGCTTGCAGAACGACAAACAAAAATTTTGATTAATAAGCTGATTATTTAAACACCGTCTGTTAAAAAAAAGTGTCAAAAGAAGCAAAAATATTTAAGGCCTAAATACTGCAAACAACTTTTTGAAAAGAAACGAAACTTTCAATAACGCTTTAACCTTTGTGTAAGTTCAGAAATAAGAACTTTTTTGATATAGTCTTCTGTTGTTAAAACGATGTTTCAAAATCATTTATTGAATTTTCACTTGGCGTTATATATATGCTCAAATTCAGATAATATAAGATTTTTCATTACAAGGTTCACGAAGGACGTTCTTTATCTCTAAATAAAAACCTATGAATGGATAATAGCAGCTGTATGTCAATAAAAACATGAAAATAGTACGTTATATAGTCTAACATTTTACAACAATGACATTTATCAGTTTTTTCTAGTTGTCGTTTCCTTTTCACGGTCTATATTGTTTTACTATAAATAATCCTGTATTAAATTTTGTAATTGTAAAAGTTTTTCATTTATTTAAATTTGTCCATGTGATTTGAAAGCCTTTATAAAAATTTCGTACGAAGCATATCGCTTGCTGTATAAATCTGTCACGTCTAAGAGTTCTTCAAGTATAAACTAGAAGTTATATATTTCGCTTACCATAAATATGTAATAGGTAGTTGGTCATCCCAGTACCTCCATTCAAACAAATGTGCAGGCTGGCTCTAATATGAAATCCATAGAGTTTCATTTTCTTCCTAGCCACTTAGTTAAACGAGATAACACAGTGTGAGTCAAAATAAACACTAAAAAGTGTATTACATTTATTTAAGAAATAAAAAATTCAAGAATGGTTTTGAGGAAAGCGTTCCTAAAAATCAATACCTTATTTTCAGGATTCACGATATTGGTACAGATCAGTTCGCTAATTAGAAATTTTGGCAAAGAGGTTAACCAACTATTGTATTTTAGCAGCTGGAAAATCGTCATACTATCAAAATGAAAATGAAACTAAAAAACAAAAACAGCTTTTGCAGACTACATTACTTCCCTAAAGAGCATTTTTTAAAGACTATCCCAACTTTAAGTACAATACAGAGTGTCTCATATACGAAGGAATAATACTCCTACATCAGAAACGGCAAGAGGTATAGATAGGGTCAGTTAAATGGGAAAAATATTGCTTACTTTGTAGTATTTGCTATAAGTTATATAGGGAAATGTTTGATCGATTATTATAATAAAAAACACATCCGTATTTAAAAAATTTAAGTTAATAGGACTTCTGAAAGAAGAAAATGTTGTAGTGCAGATTTACACAATCTTCAAAATTTTACATCAAAAACGTTTTCTTTTTCCATTTTTTTTAATACTTTTTTTAATAGATTTGATAGGCTCCAAAGATGAAAAATGATATTTTCTGGTTTTCAGTATATGACTTGAAAGGGATATGAGGTAGTGTCAATTTTTAAAATCGTTTTAATATACTGCAATCTAGACAACTTTTTCCCATTAAGTTGATTCTGTTAGATCTTACCGGGTCTGATATAGCAATGTTTCTCTTCGTATATGAGATACTCTGTACATTAAAATTAATGTTATAACAATTTATTTGATATTAGTCGAAAAAAGAAAATTTTTACACTATTAAATATTTAAAAACGATTTCAATCATACAGCCTTCGCGACCCAGCTTAACATCTTCGGGTCTATTTTTGGATCGCTTTCTGGATCATTTTTGTTTTGCAAAGCAAAAAATGCTGCATAAGCCTATGAAGCCACTCATCCAATTTTTTATCACTGCTTTGTTAATTCTTTTTATTTTCTTAGTAACGCCGAAATTCTGGATAACAAGTGATCGTGTATATGATTCATTCTATCGAGAAAATTCAACCTCCTTCCTCGTTAGTTATAAAAATCTTCTCACATACATCTTTGATTGTAATTCAATCAAGTCTGTTATAAGTCGACCATTATTTTCATCCTTCTCATACCCAATAATTTCTTGTCAACTGAAGGAATTCCATAAATGTTGTTCGTAGGATAGTCCAATGTGTTAAAGTGTTCAATGCAATTTCATTTCATGGTTTCATAAGGATCTTGATACAATTTTTTTTAGATTAGACTATCTGTATCTGTGTAGAAAACATGGCATCCATCTTCAAAAACTACATTTATATCGATAGTGAAAATTGTAGATTGTTCACTTAGCTATATCCAAAATGCACATATTCACTTATGGGCTTATTGAAATAAACTTCTGCTCTAACAAGTTCCACTGCAGCAAGATTTTCACTAAGAAAGTGAATGCAGTCTTTGGAGATAAATGCCATGTTCTCTACACAGATACAGATAGCCTGATATAAAACTATGAACCAAGATACTAATGAAACCATGAAGCCAGACTGCATTGAATACTTTGATACATTGGACTATCCTTCCAACAACATTTATGGAATACCTCTAGTTAACAATAGTATTGGGTATGATGAAGGATGAAAATAATGGGCGACTTATGACAGACCTTATTACGATCAAAGATGTATGTGACGATGATTTTTAAAACTAATGGGGAAGAGGTGGCTGAATTCTTGCGATTAATAGAAGAAGATGAATCATATACACACTTGCTATCCAGAATTTCGGCTTGGTTAAGAAGGTAAAAGGAATTAAAGAATCAGTGATAAAAAATAGAATTACATTTGATGATTATATCAGCTGTATAGAAAAGTTTAAGAATATTTGCTACTTAGAACTTAATTCAGTCGGCCAAGCGCCATGCTTGTACCACTGTACAGGAGAAAATTGAATTAAGCTCAGGGGACGACAAACGCTACTTGCTTTCCCCCTCATACGGATAACGCTACCTATCGGACACTACTCGATCATGGTCGACACTTAGACCGTACGCGATTATAGGTTATTTATTGTAATATATAAATATTAACCATTCCATATGTGTGGATCACAGCACTGTTCGGCTATGAATCCTAGATAGTAGGAGAAGCGGACAGGAAAAAGATAGAAACCTTTGAAATGTGGTGCTACAGACGTATGATGAAGATATCATGGACAGACAAAGTTAAGAACAAAGAGGTACTAGAAAGGTAGGAGAAGAAATAAATATGTGGAAAACAGTAAAAAATAGGAGAGATAGGAAGATACGCCACATACTAAGGCATGATGAAATAGTGCGGAATATATTAGAAGAAGAAATACGAAAAAAGAGACGTAGATATAGACCTGGGTCGGACTATTGTACACAGATAGCGAAAGGCTGTGGGAATTTCAGAGAAATGTGTAGACTAGCCCAGAATAGAAATCGATGGAGGTACGCGTCCAACCAGTTCTAAGATAGAAAACGTAATGACGAAAAAAATAACTGTACTTAAACCTGATGATTAGTATAAGCAAATACAGGTATTGGTTTTGCAATATTCTCAACTAATGTTAATTGTGTGAAAGCATTTACTGGAAAACTATTAATTCGACAAATGTCTAAATGTTGGGGGATTTTGGTAGCCACAGGGTGCTTACCGCTCTTTACATACCACTGAATCTCGGTAAAATAGGACAACTAGAAAACAACAGAAAGGGAACCGATCTGTATCTAGGCTGTGGGAATTTCAGGGAACTGTGTAGGTTAGCTCAGAATAAAAATAAGTGGAAGATACGCGTCCATGAAAATCGCTTGGTGCTAAGTCAGGACTGTATGGCGGATGATCGAAGATGTCCCATCCAAATTTGAGTTGCTCCAGCAGTGTATGGACGGGCATTGTCGCGGATCAGAACAACTCCAGCGGTCAGCGTTCCTCTTCGTTTGTTCTGAATGGCTCTACGCAACCGTCGCAAAGTTTCACAATAAACAGCTGCAGTGATTGTGGTTCCGGGCTACATAAACTCCACAAGCAACACACCTTGTTGGTCCCAAAACACAGTAGCCATGGTCTTTCTGTTGTTGAAGGTTTGTTTAAATATCTTTGGTTTGTTTGGTGAAGTTGAATGCATCCAGTGTTGTGATTGTCGTTTTGTTTCTGGTGTGTCGTATTGAATCCAGGTTTCATCCCTAGTCACGATTGATTTCAAAAAGTTGTCTCCTTCATCATGATAATGCTGAAGTAACTCCAACGCTGACGCCATTCGTCGGTTTTGTGGCCGTCCGTCAGCATTTTTGGGACCCAACGTGCACAAAGTTTTTCGTAGCCTAACCGTTCAGTAACAATAGAGTACAAAACAGACCTTGAAACTTCTGGAAATTCCATAGACAAAGCAGTAATGGTGAATCTGCGGTTTTCTTTAACCGGGCGTCGCCGTGGATCAATGTAGTAAGCGTAAGACTACGGATCCCAAGGTCCTGGGTTCAAATCCCGACACGGCCGACTGCTTGAAAAATGACAGGTGAGCATTTTTCACAAAAATTACGCCCTCGTTCGGATGAGAGGTTAAATGGAGGTCCCGTGTGTGAGTGTTGTCACGCACGTTAAAGATCCATACCTTGCCTGGAACGGCAAAGGTTCGGCAAAATTCTAAATTTCCAGGCAACAAAAAACTCGCCTCCTGGCCAATGTAGTACCTTCTGGTGGAGAATTGGAAATATAAATGCACGGTTTTCTTTAACCATTCTGTCAACACGTTGAACCAGGTCATCTGAAACGACAGATATGCGCCCTTGGCCCACTTTATCAAGCACATCATTACGGCCATCTCTAAACTTTCGACACCATTCACGCACAACACCATCACTCATGAAGTTTTCCCCATACACACGACTCATTCTTCGATGGATTTCTGCAGCAGTATGGCCTTCAGCCTGTAGAAAACGAATTACACTTCGCACTTCACACTTGGCGGGAGCATCAATAATAGCGGACATGTTTACGTGGCTGTAGCACAACGCCGGCTGACGCCTGAATGTCAACAATGGCGGAGTGTGTAGTGCAAGAGCTGCGCAGTCGCCTACAGCGTATGCCCGCTTTCTGCTACCCGCGTAGTGTCTGCACGGAGCGATCGGAGGTTGAAAAAAAAATGGCCTTCGTATTTTCAACTAATGTTGATTGTACGAAAGGATATATTGGAAAACTATTAATTCGGCAAATATTGGAGTGTTGAGGGATCTTGGTAGCCGCAAACTGCGTAACCTCCTTCACATACCACTGAATAACGGGGAAATAAAGTATATATTTGTAAAACAATAGAAGGAGAACCTAACTGCATCTAACAACAAACAGCAGCGGCTAGGTTCGAAGACAACAAACATAGTAACAAGGAGAAAATTGTTGAAAGCATTGCTAACCATAAGTAGGATATTTTTATCGTCCAATAACAATAAAAAAATTGTTCTTATAGGAGGCCGAGAAGCGGCACGATATCGCACAAAACGCTTTCTGGCGCCGTTTCGCGATTATATATATGAACGGCACCAATACAAGTTGTGCACTTCTATTGCCAAAGAGAGAATGCGGCCGTAAGGATGAAAGTTAGTGGTAGACACCGTTATAGATCCTATAACTGAATGTTAAATAATAGTTGAACTATTCAATTGTTGTCAATATTTAAAAACTTTCAAAATTTCGACTATGGAGAAACTAAATTGTTGCTAACAAAGCGTTCCCCCCCTCACCCATTTGTTTTATTATGAATACGCCTACGTGTAAAAATAGAGAAGAACAGTGTAGTGGTTTCGTCTTTCCCATTCATTTGACAAGCATACTTCTTATATGCAATAGTTTAGACAAGATCAAATATTTGTTTTCATTAACAAATGTTTAAAAAACAATTCTATCTTCAGAAAACAAGACTACTGAATGAATTATTTGAAGCAAACGTTGATATTCTCTTTTCTACCGACTACGATGTTATATTTCATCAAATAAAACTAGGGTCAAATTTCGTTAATCTATTTCTTGTACTGTGGTAAAACCATGCCACCGGAATGTATAAACCGGAAATTGTTATACTTGTCCTAATGATGTCAGGCCATTGTTTTAAATAACCTACATGGCATTTTGGAAATTATACTATATAAACACTTATAAATTGATAATTAAAATTATGGGCATTATTTTCAATCAAGTGAAGCTTCTCACATTTCTTCACTGTCAAATTTGTTACGAAATGTTAAATAAACAGATCGTAATCCGAATAAATAATGTAAAAATTATTGGTAAAATGAACTACATTTTAGGTTTTTCTAAATCCTTTATAGGTTTTCTAAATTATTCGTCCAACGCTTTCGCAAAATACGCAGAAGAGTGTTGTTGGTATAAATCCGCATGCTTCAAAAAATTTAATTAGCAACAAAATAATGTATTGAACTTACAGAACCAAGCTAGAAAAACTAGTATATAATTACTTCATAAAGAATTCTGAATACAACAAGTGGAAACACCAGTGCGAGAGAACAAGCTGACTACAAGAATAGTTAGATAAAGAAAGACCCATATTGTAATGTTGCAAAGAATGGGTTCTTGCAGTTGGCCTTGACTTCTGTGCACGTTCTTCTGGTTCAGTGTGAGAGTACGAATACATGTAGTTCTAGTAACAGATAGATAGGTATATTTACATTTCTTAACCGGTTCTTAATAAGGCAATATCTTAAGCAATTATTGAACTGCGGATAAATTTTAGGTTAAAGCAACAAAGTTACTGAAAGATAATGACATTTGCGTTAGATGTTCACTCAAATCGAATACTTTAAAAGAGGAATAGCGGATACTTATTTTATTTCTATATTAATGCTAGCGAATTACGAAGGAATTTCAATGCCACGAGCGACCAGTACATCTGAAGCTTGTAATTTTTCCAAGTGAAAATAGCAAATAGTATGAATATAATAACTTACCTGCAGAGAACCGAATAATGCAAGTTAAAGCGTAATAATTCGCGACAAGAAAAAGTACACTGTAATAAACTGGCTGTCATTAATTAGTCCGTTATCTGAAGTCAATAGATTTTTTTGTTTGATGCTAACAGTATTTTCCTACCATAAAACAAAGAAATATTTTTACTCTTTTGGTATCGTTATATGGACTAACGTAACAAGCACAGGGTGGTCCAATATTCACATCAAGGTTAAAAATATACGTAACTGTTTTAATACTAACTTACAATATTGTAACAATGACGGCTAACAATCTAGAATAGAAAGAGAAAACCATTACACGATCAATAGACTGATTAACAGCTACAAGGGTGTATTTAAAGAACTGATATAAAGTGAACAAAACAGGTGATTCGAGTAATTTCTAGAAACCTCTAGTGATAACTGCACGCTTTGTTAGTTAAATGTATAAGCCGTACGATACAACGGTTAGGACAGTCTGATACTGATTCACAAGTGGTTTGAAATAAATTATTGGATCGATTCTGAAAATAAATATGCTTAACGTCTACATAAATTTAGGTAGCACAGTTAGTGCTGTGTAGATAAATTACGCAATTGAATTTAGTGATATAAAACGTAAAAGCAAATCTAAAAACTGATGGTAAAATATTTCCTGTGACACCTGCATTATGCTATTTAATTTCCAGAACCTAAACATATTCCTTGAAAGTCTGATAATATCACAGAGACGCATTTCCATGTTAGTGGTTATATCAATAAACAGAGCTATTATTTTTGGCAATTCAAAATTCAAAAATTATTCGCAACCATAACAACACAATGAAACCGTTTGTCACACTGTTGAAACTACAGTTAGGTTGTAAAGCAAAATGTTTGGAACTAAAATTCATTGGCAGATACGGTCACTTAGGATACTTTTAGGCAAAAATTAATGTAAATAAGTAAGCATCAAACCCCTGTAAAATTAAAAAACCCCATTTCTGTAGAAATTAGAAGACTTCAACCCAGAATTTAACATCAGTAATAGAGTATCCAATGCAAAAGTGGGCGGTTGTGTAAATCATGTAAAGGAAGCCTTTGATTTATTTATGTATGATACATATATTAGGTTTTCCCTTTGAAGTGTGAAGTTTTTTTATATAAAAAAAACCTACATGGATGTTCTTTTTAATTTTCTTTGGGAATTAAACCACTCATAGTTGTTAAAATCTTCTTTATTTATGTTTATGAATACAAAACAAACCACAACATACATATAAGGAGTATTTACATGGACGTTGTTCAAAAGAATTTATTCATTAAAATAATCACTATTAGGATCGATAGTATGTTGTCAACGACTAGGTAATGCAATAATACCTTTATAGATAAAATATTATTCAAAAATTATTCAAAACCCTCAATTATACAATCTCAGCTAATAAACCGACGATTCGGCAAATAGTTTCCGAAGCTTCGAAAAAAAAGATGATCAGGGTATAACAATTCAGGGTAATATGCCAAATGATCAAGAACTTCGTACCGTATCTACGGCAGCTTTCTCACAATAAATTGTGATACGTGTGGTCCAACGTTATCACGCAAGAGTATCAATTAATTAAACACGGCTGGTTAACTTGTAGTTTTTCATACATAATTTATAATTCCTTGCAATATGATTCTGTTGTTATGGTTCCACCGGTTGCAAGAAATAATAATGAATTACGTCTTTGCAAACGCACCATACTGTCACTATAGCCTTTCTTGGATAAATTCTTGCTCTCGTCTGCTACATTGCAGCTTCAGCACAATCCAACCATTGCCCAGAATGTTTCGGATTGTTATAGACGTAAAGCATCTATTTTCACCGCAGATTACAGTGTGTTGAGAAAATAGTACAGTTTTGTGCCGATTTAGATGACACTTGTAATCCTCGCGATTAATCTGCAGGCATTAACTCGTGTGTAACTCATTTACTGAATTTATTTATTTTCTCTAGATGATTAAAATGACGTCTTACAGCACTTATGAGTATATCGCAAAACTCTAGTTTTCTATCGAATTTCGTTGAACTTATACCAGTAACTCTTCATTGTTTAAGGTCGTAGTTGGTCGCCCACATGGTTAATTTTCAAAAGCAAAGTTTCTGTTGTGAAAATTTGCGCATCAACAGCGAATTGTATGTTCGTTGCAAATGCCTTCTCCAAATGCCTGGTTTATTTAATTTACTGCTGCTGTTACATTTAAATCTTTTTTGTTAATTGAAAAAGAAAATGTATCTAAATATCATTCGTTTGCTGTTGGATAGTACAGTATTTTAGATACTCAAGTTTAATTTATTGTTACTTGTCCAAGTTGGCAGTCAAAAACAAACATAATCAATATTAACTGATTTTAATTCGTTTTGACATTTTCGTACCGTATTAAAAATAAAAACATTAGTTGTTGTTCTGTTCATTAATAAATAAATGAGTTCTGTTCTACTGCTAGAAGTAACGTACCTGCCAACAGGTTATGGGTCCAGCAGATAGGTCCGTAGCTCAATATTAAACAATTAATGAAAATCATGTCTTTTAATGATAGCACTGGTACTGGAACAACAGTTGAAAAACTCAGAGATCGTGTGAACTACAGTGAATAAGTTCCAAGTGGCCGCTATATTAAAATTGGACGGTATTTGATATTGTTTCTCTGGCCAAGCAGGTCCCACTACAGACAGTAAAGTCAATGTGGCTCGCCATGACGAGAAAGCTATGTCGGAAATAACACTTTCTTTAGATAAAGCTACATACCCTCATATTATGCAAGCGGAATCAGCTAAAGATGCATGGGTAGCGTTTGAAAAGATGTTTGAAGATAAAAATTAACATGGTCGATTACGACTATTGAGAAGTTTGTGTTCAATTAAACTTGAAAATTTTAATAATATGGAAGCATATGTAAATAAAATCATGGATCTCAGCAGCTTGTTTGTATTGGTAAGATGATGAATTTCTTGGTGCCACAATGTTGCAAAGGCTCACTTAAGATAATGAACCAATGATCATGGCTTTTGAAAATTCAAGTGCTATTACATCTGATTTTGTCAAGACCAAGTTGTTACAAGATAAAAAATATCAAAAATAAAAACTTAATAATGACTTGACATTAGCAGTCCCTGGTAACAAATGTAAAAAAGCTCCCTGGTGTTGGAATTGTCGTAAAAAAGGGCATTACAAAAATCAATGTCGATTTAAAAAGGACAGTAAATTTGACAAAAGATGTGTGGAAAAGCAAAATAAAAGGTCTGAAAATATTTTGTTAGCTGCCGCGCTAAGAGTCGATATGAATAGCAGCGATTGGTATATTGACAATGGTGCCTCTTCACATATGACTGGAAATAAAAAGCTGTTAAACAAATTGACGGATAAGAATTCAGGACAAGAAATATCAGTAGCTAATAACTCTAAGCTGCATGCCAGAATCACTGAAGTCCAAATGGTAATGAAAGTGATATCTTGAATGCTAAGTATGTGCCAAATCTTCCTGTGAATTTACTGTCCGTTAATTTAATAATTTTGAAAAGTTAGTATCCATTTTGATTCTAAAAGATGCATAGTTTTAGATAGAAATGCATGACACATTATGGGAGAACCTATAGCCACTGCTACAAATGTTGGTGGATTGTATACGTTAGAAATTCTAAAACAACAAAATATATCGCAAGTACATTAGATTCAGAAATACTGTGGCATAAACCATTGGAACATCTTAACAAATACAGTATGCAAAAAATGGAGTAACAACAGATCGTATATACAAAATAAAAATCATATACTATGCGCGAGCTGCATTAAAGGAAAGGAGACAAAGAAATAATTTCCTAAAAATCCATTTAAAAAATTGGCACAAGGTAAACTGGATTAAATACACTCGGACCTTGTTGGGCCAATTGGAATTGAGTCATGGGGTAGTTGTAAATACATGCTTACTTTTAGAGTGTAGTTGTCTGGTAGTGAAACTGAGCTGTAGATTTTGTAGTCCCATTTAGGGGGTATGGATGTTTCTCAGTCTTCTGCCTTTTGTGGTAGAGTCAAGTTTCAGCACTAGACAACTTGTTCATCGGGCATTTTAATTAGCCACTTTGCGCACCGAGAAAATTATTTTGGAAATTCACTACTTATGGGACATTGTTTTGGGACAAAAACTATACATTTTATATTATTTTCTATCTACTCTTTTATTTTTAAAGCATTATACGTTCTTTCAGAAATTTTGAATTTCATTAGCACTATTATGTCGAGTGATTGTAGGGTTGTTTCCAGAATGTGGAAAGCTCTGGTTGCATAGAAACGTCCACACTACCCTAGCGCACTGTTATTTTATTTTGATGTAGCTGGTGTATTCCACTGAACCTGCTGGTTACCCCTTGGTCCAGTACAGGATATAGGTACCCCGTTCTGATCGTCTCATGTCGACTCAGTTGCTAGAGCACTCAAGTTTGTTACTAGCCTGAGAGGAGCTCACAATATCCGCATACACTTTTTTCTGTAACTTCACACCAGTACTTTTTCTTGATAACGCCGCCATTTTTCGCCCGGTACATCTATACAGGTATGTGATCTGATAACAGACAAGCCCGTCACCTAGAAAACTTGGTAAATCAATCAGTAGCTATTAGTAGTCGAACAAACTTTTGAAGTATAAAACCATGCGAGTCCATTTCTAATAATTAATCAATATCTTACAATAAGAGAACTAATACGCTTTATCCTGATTAATAATGGAGTTTAATATTTGAATAGTTGGTTAATACATTTTATTTTTTCTCGATCCCGTGGAACTACACGGTTGCCGTCGTATAGCGTCTCTCGATTTGATACCTTCAGGAATGATGCTCTTTCCTTGGCTGTAATCCAAAAAGACTACACGTCAAAATTTATAAAATAAGATGTCAAACTGGTTGTGATTGATCTTATCTCGTATTGACCTACTTTGAAATACCATCCACCATAAAGTCCCTATCTTGAACTATAATACATTATCCATTCGTTACATCATTCATCGTCCACAGCGATAGCAGCTACTGTACAAAAAACAAATAGATTACAAAGCACTCGTGTGTGGTAAAATGTGACACTACGCATTACCAATATATGCACAACGATCTTTCAAATAAACAAAAATTAAATTGCGTTAATACGGTAGGTAGTCCAATTTTAGCAGTGGCTTGATATACAGTAATGAATTGTCATTGTTCAAACTTATTATGGAAATGTGTTCTTTGAAAAATACTGGTTGGAAAAGTCCTGATTTTTTGGCGTAAAATTTTCTAAAGCCACCATTAATTCAAAAAATTAATAGAAATTTTGGAAACCTAATTTATGTTATTGATAAACTAAAAAATTGAAGAAAAAAATTAAAACGTTGTTACTGTAAACGAAGCGTTGAAAGGAGCTGACAGCAGTCATTTCTCGTAGATAAGAAAAGATACCTGCAACTCATGGCTGTTTATGGAACTTATTGCATATACATATATTTGCTGTATATCAATTCAAAGAACAAAAATCAACAAAACCAGAAATTTAATCAAATTGGCCATTTATAATGTTGTGACTCTGCTAATTAGATCATTGAACGAAGACGAACATCTATTGTTTTCATGTAAAATTTTGTTAATAATGCGATAGATCATTTCATACTGGGATGAATTTGGCAACAAGAAAAGTTGTATATGTGATGAAGACAATTATCGTATTCTTAAGTAAAATCTAATATATCCACAAAACCTTAGTTTAGTGTCCACTTTGAATTTTGAATGCGGAGCGATATCAATCTACGTAACGTAACTTCATATGGTCAAAGTTTAAGTCGTTAGAATGCTCCTGATATAGGTATATTTCCAGCCATATCACACATCTCAAGAAGATGCTTATTGTGTGATTCACAATTTTGAAGACATCAAGTGGACTTCATTTGAAAACGATTTATCATTTGAAGTTTTGAAAAAATACCGATTGAAAAATGCTGGAAGAGAGAGGATCTACGTTGACTTCCTGTCTAAAACATTTAATAACAAACTTATAGCAGCAATTGAGAGGTACAGGACGACACGTGATCTTAAAAGACTTGACAGACAGTATTAATTGTAGTTTAATGGTGGATATCACACAGAATATCTTTGTAATGGATCAACCAGACAGTATTAATTGTTATTTAATGGTGGATATCACACAAAATATCTCTGTAATGGATCAACTGGCTGGCTATCTGTGTTCGTTATGTTGTGCAGGGAAAATATATGAAAGTCTGATTGACAGTTGTTGAATAAACTAGTGCTCAAGCACTTTTTGAAAAGTTAAAAATGAACTTTAACAAATACGAAATATCCGTTTCCAATAAAGGTAGCTTGCTCCTTTGACGAGATTATCAATATGAAAGAATGCTGCAGTGGAAAAATGATTTACACTCATTGTATGACCCATGTATTAAATTTAGTGGTTGCAGGTTCCACTGTTTATTGTCGGCAAGCCGAAAATTTATTTGGCTTGATAGAAGAATTGTCTGTTTCCTTGACCAGTCTCACAAAAGAATGATTGTTTGGGAAAAACAAACTAGAAGCCGATACAGTGGAAGTGAAGAGCTATATTGATTAAAAAAGGTTAGTGTTACTAGGTGGTGGAGCAAACACAAAGCTCAGTCGTCAATCGTTGACTATGAACATACTATGATGAAATAGAAAAATTTTGATTGATGCGAGAGAGCTACTCTTTTTATTGGATATAATCAAGGCTAATTTTGATTGCAGCGAACATTAAAAGTCAGTAGTCTGAGTTTGAAAACCAATCAACTACTTGCATCATCTGAATCTATTTACAGTAATATTGCTTGTTTCAGTTTTCCTCCAAAGCAATTTTTTGCTTACTCGGTAGCATGGTGATTGGTTGAAACTAAGTTAAGCCAAATCGGGGAAGAAAAACTGCACAAGTTTTGAGAATTTGTTGGATATATGCAAAACATACGCAGGCCAGACATAAACAAATTTTCTTAAATGCGTTACAGGTATTGAGATTAAATTTCCTCAGAAAAGAACAAGCAAGCGGGAAAAAATTACAGGTTTATAAATAGAGGTGGGCGATACGGGATTTTGCGTATCGAATATCGTTACATATTCTATATCGATATGTATCGATATATCGAATATCGATATATATCGATACGTATCGATACGTATCGATACGTATCGATGCGTATCGATACGTATCGATGCGTATCGACATGTATCGATGCGTATCGGTGCGTATCGATACACATCAATTCGTATCGATGCGTATCGATACGTATCGATGCGTATCGATACGTATATATATATATATATATATATATATATATCGTATCGGACCGTTTACATGTGTAGATTAAGTATACATATCGAGACGTAGCGATACCTATCGGTACGAATCGAGACGCATCTATAAATTTTTCTACTCTTTCTTTGGGAATAAAGTCACAAGATCGTTTTAAAATAATGTATTTACTGACAATTCGATCTTTCACTTAAGATTGTTTGTTATCAAAATAATTAAAGTTTCAAGTTTAATATTTGTGACATAAGTATGTATATAGGGGTGGGCGATACGGAATTTTGCGTATCGAATATCGATACATATTCTATATCGAATATCGATACGTATCGATACGTATCGATACGTATCGATGCGTATCGATACATATCGATACGTATCGAAACATATCGATACGTATCGATACATATCGATACGTATCGATACATATCGAGTATCGATATATCGATATTTATTTTTTGCTGTATCGGGGGGGTCGATACGGGGGTCGTATCGATACGTATCGATATATCGATACGCCGAACCAGCCCTATCTATAAACTCAAAGGCTATTTATTTTAAGATATTGAATTGTGCTATGGTAATCATCAAAATACGATTCATCCCTAGTAAAGAACTGCTTGAAGACTGTTCACTGTAAGACCCAAGAAAAAAATTGATCTTGTTTTGAATATGAATTTCCACTCCGAATCTGAAATGGCTATGTAGTACTAGTAAATGTTCAGAAAACTGCATTACCAACTGAACGACAACAGTTTGCTGAATAATACTATGTATTTAAGTTGCCCGTTGGTTGTAAAGGCTCCGGCAAAAGTATAAAAAGTGGAATACGAAAAGGAAGAGAAAAATATCAAGAACAAGATACTGTACAACAAAAATCTGATTCGGAGGAAAAGTAAACTAACATCAACAGATAAATGTGCAAAATCAGCAAAAGGGAAAACTGCGCACAATATTTATGATGTGCTTTTAATGTTTTATATTAACTCTCATCTCAATCTGGACTGTTTAACAATCTGTACTCAGTTTATAAATTTGAAACATGTGCAAGATTTTTTTAAGTTAAAAATTGTTAAAACCAATTTTATAAAAATTGTATTGTGATGAGGCGTCGCTTAGTCTAGCCTTGACCAGAATAATACAGGTGAATGTAAACGAGGTATCTGTACACAAAGGATTGAGGGTTTACAAGAGGTTCCATTTAAAAACTTTATTAAGCTTACAGTAGGAATCTTCTAGATGTTGTTGGCATAATTCTAGTAAGTTCTTAGAATAGTCCAGAATGATTGATTATGTATATAAATTGCCCGTTTGGGATTTTCAGATTAGTTTCAATTCAAGCTTTGATTATAGTATTAGCTTTTATTCGCACGTTAATCTATAAAATCAATTTCTGTTAACACGACCTTGAAAATAGCTTTATGTGATATTAATTATTTTAGTGATGGATATAAATTAACACTTGGTGCTTTGATAGTTAACTATAGTGCTTCGATAATAATTAAGAAGATAACATTGTAGCTCTAAAGAAGCTAGTATTTGTACTATTAGCGATTAGCTGGACAGAAATAGTCCTGAATGAGTACTTTAGAATTTTACTGTAGCTACAAGTATTGAAAAGACGTGTAATGTTGATAATAAAGAATTGTTGTTATTGCAAAAGAGTTTTTGTTACAGAATTCTGTTGAAAATGTACAAGTACGTCCTTATTCGGATGGATGCAGGATTATGCGTAAAATAAACGAACTACACCTCTAACTAAATAATACGTTATTCAAAATTTAAAGACAAATACCCGAGGCCCCCCATACCACCGGTTACCCCAACGTATGCGCTGAAATGGACCGGTCATTTTCAAATTTTAAAGATAACACTGGGCGTAATATAAGGATGTCTTTGTTTGGCCAGTACAATTTTTGACCACATGTGCAAGCAGTGTTACTTAGAAGTCGTTCCAAAAAGCATTTCGAGAATAATCCAGTAAAGAGGAAGCGAATAATATGTAGACCAAGACTGTTGCCAAAACTAAAATCACACATTCGGACCTGAGATTGCCTTCGCCTACAAACATCTATGCGCTATAACAATTATTTTTCTTAATACCTAGAAGAAATAGTAATACAATAAATAGTTCACCGTGCCGTGGCCGTAAACAATAAATTTGTTCGTGATCTTGAACTACAGGAAATTAACAACAGGATTTTGGACTAGGAAATAATATGAATACAATGGTTAATCCGACGGTTAATTAAAATGCAGCTTTTTGAACTAAACATCTATATAATTACGTTTTTATTATAAAAATATTTCAGGAAAAATACGTTTATCGTTTTAAACAAGCGTAAAGTTATACAGAAACATTAAAATGGTATGTACGTAAATAATTCAATATTCAAACTCCAATGAATGTTGTACAGAATTTCCTTGCTACAAAGTCATTTATTTAACACGAGTGCGTTCTTATTTATTCAAAAAAGTTTCAGGCATCTAGAATAACCTATGAGATTAATATACTGCTATTAAATTAGAAAGTTACGTAACTTAAAACAGACATCAAGGCTAATTTGGGGAATGTAAAGATATTTTTATAGAAGAACCAGAGCCACCCGTGGCAAAGCAGCGAAATACATTCAAGTTAACGTTAATGTTTAAAGGTGGCGCTACTAGTTCTTAAATAGCGCGTTCGGTTGATACGATGACACGTTTCTAATGTAAAGCGAAATAAAAGCTCAATTTTCTTGTTCTTTTTAAACATTTTATTCGAATACTTGCCGTGATAAAATGTTCAGTGTATTGTTCGCTTGATTCACCTTAATTTTAGGTTAGACAGAAAGAAGCTATTTCGCTTTCATAAATTACAAACGAAGCTTACTCGAAATTCGCAAATGCTCTTCTTGTACACAAACTACGTTCTAACAATCGTATTTGCTACGAAAGGACAGTTTGTAAAAGAAAGCTGTTACTGAAAGAAGTCTTTGTTAGACCGCTGACGGAAAATTATTCTGCAATCACTGCATTCGTTTTCCAAAAAAGGAAATGAATTTTTATTTATTCTAGGATACGAAATATTGGTAAACCTATTTATAGATAATTATTAACCATTATAACTATCAATTCGGAATGAATGCATTACACAAGACGAACAACTGCTCTTAAATTCAACAGCAAAAATACAGTATTGCCCGAAATAAACAGTACTGAAACTAAGTTGGCGGTGTTTTTATGCGTGCGCTGTCACACTCAAGTTAGCTAGTATAGACCTGTCAAGTAAACCTCAAACAAGTAATTAGTAGGGCCTAATTGTTAAAAATGGTGTTAAGTACAGAGGAGAAAGTGTTTCTAGTAGAGCATTATTTTCGTTCATACGGAATCGGCCGACATAATGGTGCAAGTTTGCTATACGTGTCTGATCAATTCACACAAAGGTTTAATAAACGTTCTCCAAGTAATGCTGTAATTTTGAAGGTTATTGAAAAGTTTAGAAATACAGGTGGTGTATTGTGCCAACGAAAAGGAAACTCAGGGCGTCCCAGGACAGTTAACAACAACAATAACCATGAACGTGTTTTGAGCAAATCTTAGAAAATCCGAAAGTCAGCCAGGCAAGGACAGCGTTACAACTTGATTTAAAAGAACTTCCTTTCAAAGAATTCTGAAGGAGCTGGGTACATTTTCGTATGTGATTCAGGTACATCAACAACTACATCCTCAGGATTATCGCAGTAGAGTGGAATATTGCGCCAGAATTCTCGCGTTACAGTATGAAAATCCTGAATTTTGAAAAATGTTTGGTTTTCAGACGAAGTACATTTTCACTTGTCAGGCTATGTGAATCGTCGCACAAATCGATTTCTGGGCTTTGCCAGACGCGATGAGGTTCAAGAGGTTCCTTTACATAGTGAAAAAGTGAGTGTCTGGTGTGCTGTTTCCGGACACGGAATCATTGGTCCGTACTTTATCGGAGAGAATGGTAGGCAAGTCACACTTAATCAACAGAGGTACAGACAAATTTTAACACGATTTATCCCTGATCTACGTCAATTCTGTCGTGCACGTAACTTGGCATTTCGAAACCAATTTTTTCAGCAGGACGGGGCAACTTGCCATACTGCTGCCGCAATTCGTCAATTTCTTCAAGAACATTTTCCAAGCAAATTCATATCACGATTTACTGACTTCCCTTATCCTTCACATTCTACAGACCTCACACCTCCAGACGCATACATTTGGGGCATGGCTAAAAATGCCGTTTTCAAACGGGCACCACAAACCATCGATGAATTAAAGGATGCCGTTAGAGTCTTCTTCGCAGCCCTGAGACAACCCTTATTCAATAACATGACCAGAAACTTAGAACATCGTTATGAAGTCTGTCTCGAACGAGGAGGTGCACATTTAGAACATATAATAAAGTGTCAATAATATGTATTTTTTAAATACACAAAACAATTACAATTTCAGTACTGTTTATTTCGGGCAATACTGTAGTTTTAATTAATTCACTGGCGATCTCACAGAATGTCTATCTCACCCTAACGTTTGTGTAACTCTCTGCGAAACGTTTTAGTTCTTACAAGTCACAGTCAAAAAGTTCGCTCTTCCATTAACAAGCAAGATTGTAGGATAGTGTTTCTCAGCCAGTAAGACGAGCTCGCGGGGTGAGGAGGGACGTGAAAATGTGAGAAAAATAAGGCACAATCCCAGAAAATCTTTTTATTGAAAACAAAAATATATAAAAACAATTTTAAAACTCAAATGCATTATAAAATACAAAACAAAATATCACGCAGTAAGTACATACATTACATCTGAAGAAAACTCAACAATAAAGTAAACAAAAACTAAAAAAGAATGAATATGATAATTAATCAAATTAGTGGCTCCCTGGGGCCTCTATCGCAGAAGATGCCTTTTTAAGATATTAATATGTTGAAGATCGACCCTCTCAGTTTCATATCTACTTTGAGGTAGGATTTGTATTTTGCTTTTAGTGCAGCCTTAGCAGAAACTTCTGCTTTGCAAAAATAAGTTGTTGGAGAGGGTAAAGTATATTATAATCTTCAGTGTAAAAAATCCAATATTCAGGCTGGACCAAAACTCAAATAGAGATTTATTAGTAAACTGTCTTCTAATCTGGTCACTGGCCCTTTATAAATCTATAGTGTGCTTCTTCTTGAACTAGGAAATAGTCGATAGTTTTCCAAATTGATTTCTAATCCACTCGTATTTTACTATGAAGTTAAATTTGGTCATAAAATACTTTCCAGAATTCTTTATTCAAGTTGTCACGTGATTCTCAGGCGTTATAAATAAAACTTCGATGTGTAACTCTTCAGCTTTGAAGGATTTAACAAATTTATTTACATTTTTAGACATTTCTATGCTCTAAGTTTTAAGTTTGTATTCAATAATTCTAATTTTCAACAAAAACCGTTAACTTTCGTATCCAACAGATGGCACTTGTTTATTGAAGTTGAAGATCCAAAACATTTAGTTTCTCAAATATGTCAACTAAGAGCTCAATTTCATCATAAATAAGTGTTATCGAAAAAACCTTGCTTCCTGGTGGTTATCCTATTCTAAAAACGTTTTAATTTCTTCTCTTAATTCGTAAACACGTTGTATAAGCTTGCTACCTGATAACCACCTGGCTTCAAAATAAAATAATAACCATGAATGTTCTGCGTTCATGTTCATTGCAAAGTACAGAAAGAAGTTTTGATTTAAGTAGTCTTGTCTTTATAAAATTGATTATAGTTACAACGGTTGTTAATACGAGTATTTGATCGGGACTCCTTTGTTTGGCAATAAGCGCTTCTCGTTGAACCATGCAATGTGTCCAAATAAACTGTTTCACAAGCGCTTGATAACCTTGGAACCTTCGCGTACCATCCGTGCCTATACTGATATAGTTTTCCCATCGAATATTTGCTTCGTTTAAAAACTATGCAATTACTTAAATAATTCGGTTGCTACTGCTCCATTTTGTACTAATTTGCAGAAAACCAGTTCTTCAACTGCGAATTCTCCATCGCAAAATCGAACGTACGCAATTAAATGGTAATCCCTGTTGGTATCTGTGGCCTCATCAAACGGAATTGTGAATAATTTATTACCTACCTTGAGCAAAAGCTGCTATATCCTCAGATATATCATCAATTGTGCGAGCGACAGTATTATGTGATAGAGAAATGTATTGCACTTGCTTAGAAAAACCATTTCCCAGCATTATTTCTACCATTTGAACTGCAACGGCAGAACAACTTCTTCCTCAATGATGTGTGGCTTATATCTGGCTATTTGATACGCAATTTTGTTAGAAACTATGAAAGCTTTTTCACTCACAGACAAAACCTTATTAAAAACAAATTTTTGTTTATCATATGTTTTTATTTCTCAATTAAAAATTTGCGAAGTTTTTTAGGCGCTCACTGTAAACAGTTTCTAAATGTCTTTTAAGCTTTTTGGGTTATACAATGTCCACCACTAAGATTTTTGAACAGATAACACAATTTTCCTGATTTGTTTAAGATTATATACATCCAAAATTTATATATTTTTCCTATTTCCTTTATTTTTGGTTTCCAAACTAACCGTTCCTGGGTACTTGTTGATCCGTCACAATCATTTATAGTTTTATAACTTATTTTTGCTGATACTCCTTGTATGTTTGTTGATTTGCTGATTCATTTACTACTAAAATTAGCGAATGACTAACAGAAAAAGTTAAATGCCCTGGGTTTATATTTAAAACGTGTCGTTATACTCCATTGTTTTCCTTTTCATATTGGACCCCTTTCGTACCTCTGCCTGTTCAAATTTTTCGTGTCTAAATTCAATCCTTATAATTTATTTATCACATAAGAAGTAAGCCTAGCACCAATTGTACCCGTAACATTGATAAAGCATAGAAAACATTCTTCTGATGCCACTGCTGTTTTTCTTCGTCTTTTGCTACTGCTGTGGAACTTTCTGTCAACTTTGATGCTAATTTGTAATTTGTATCCGTAAGACAAAGACGTGAAAAGATATTAGCAGAAGGACCTGACACAAGAAATTTCATAATATTGCCTTTTTGCAGCCCGCGGTCTTTCGATTTCTATTTTCATGTCCATAGGATTCTTTTTATCATATTTAATCATTTAAAATAAAAAAATAAGGATATCAAAAATTAGTGTTTTACTTATAATTTTAAAGAAGATGAAATCAAGACAATATTAATAAAACAAATTGATAATAAGTAAATAAATAAAATATTATTTATGGATTCTATAATAATAAAATGCCATTTCGTTGATGATATCTATTTTTAAGTTAAAACAACAAAATATTTAACTTTTAACATCTCGATTTTATTAAAATGCTACTAGAGACCAAACTTCACATTCACTCACACAAAACACAACGATAGCGAGTTATTTCAAAACACCTGTTTAGTTCCTTTGTTACACGTTCCCGGGATTGAATAAGTTGATAGTTCTAATTCGTATTCATAAATACGAATACTTGTCAACCCCTATCTCGTTTTAAACCTCCTTTGTGTCTGCCGCAATTTGGTCGGACAAAAGTAGTCATAAACATTTGCTCATGGACATTGAAGCGAAACGTTTATTGGTCCGTCGAAAGTGAGTAAAAGGGTCCTGGAACATGATCGGATTTATCAATAGATAAAACACGGTGATAGTGCGTAACACGTCTACGTCGTAATTATCTACAGTCTACTTAATTGAAGAATAGGAATTACGCCTATGAAATAATAGACAATGCGCAGGTAAGTCAATATAAACATTATGAAACTCCGCGCGCATTAAACAATGGCCTTCGTGGGCCGGATTAAGTGATGAATTAATTAGTTCCTATTCCTGTCGTTCCTTATTAATATTGTTAATTCATAATTGTGGTCATTTTGGTGTGTTTAGGCGTGTTGCGAAGAATGTTAAGCATCTTGTTTGCACAATAGAGAGATATTGCAAAACCGTATCAGCGTCAGTCAGTATTAACGTTTACTTTAATACAGATATAATAGCGCCGCCACTAAATGATATATTATTACAAATGATTGTACATCACTTTTTTTATTATTAACCTAAAAAAATTTAAATTACATTTGAAACAAGGAAGATTTTTCTGAAATTTATTTATTGAATTTGCTTCTATATATGAGTTTTTGAATAATTATAGTACGTACTGAATTTTACAGATAACTTCTTCACTCAACCACGATCCCCACACCAGTCGTAAATGATTTTTCAATGTTTTTTATAAGGAATTGCTTGCGAAGGTATTGTAGATTTTGCAGTATAATGATCCCATCTAATATATTTTCAATTGATTTGTAAGCGATAAATTCCTTTAAAAACGCTAGCTACATCATCTTGGTAACTAAATCTTATGCGCTTTTGTTTAGTTTCGTTGATTTTTTTTGTATTCTTAAGCACCAAATAACACTCTCAAAATTAAAGTGAGATTGATCTGTAAATTAATCAGCTGATAAATAACCACAAATAAAATACAACGATTATTGACGAAATTATCCGATTATATTTAAGGTCTCTTATTAGTGAAAGTAAGCATCCACTAATACGCCAGCGACAAACATTATTAAAGCCCAGCCTTAAAAAATTTCACCTGCGCATGAGCAGAACATAAAATATGGTGAACCTTATTAGTGCCCGGCGATATTACCGTTTGCAACATCTCTCTATGCAATAGTAGAAACATTTATTGGTATAACGGTAGAATTTAAAATGTACCTTTTCCTTTGTCGGTTGGATCGGTGGTAGGTCGGTTTTCTTTGTGTAAATTCTATAGAAATTTTGGACTATATTTATGAGGGTCGTACCTATTTTAAATTGTTTCCTTATTCTTTAGTCGGCCTGAGTGACATGAACAACTCGGGTCATTCACTTATTGGATAGTATAGCAAAGGGTTTACTTTGTAGGTGCTTATTTTGAAGTATCAAACGTTTTCTCAAGCATTTGTAATTAGACAATTGTTTGGAATTGATTGTATTTGTCGAATAATGATTTAATTTTGTAGATTAATTAGTCATCGTTCCGTATTGAAAAACGTATTGTTTCTTCGTTAATTTGTACTATCGCTCATTAATCAAATATGGTTATATCAATTGATTAAGCTATTATTGAATCTAGGGTTATTGTGAAACGACTAGATCACACACAGTAGAATTAATCAAACGGAAAATGTATCGACGAAAAGTGTCGAGCACACTGAAACTCAGCTTAAGCTCCTTATAAGGACATTCTATTAACGAAGAATGTAAACAATTGGACGAATTCCTAGGTTGAGAATCAATGATAATCTATTGGATAGTCATATTATCACTGAATAATGTGAATTTGATCTCGTAGAAAAGAAGCAGGCAGAAAATGTAAATAATCCATTGCCGATGAATGGGGTGGTATTCGCTTGAAAAATGTAATGTCCCGCGCTTTTCAAGTCATGTCTCTGGTTTTGAAAGTTATCACAAATTTATAATTTATGATAATGTCAGTTTGTCCCCTAAGGAAAAAATTTTGCTATCTCGTAGATCCACTAGATGATTCGTTCATGCGTTAATAAATCATTTGCAATTAGACGATTGTGCAAACAATGAAACCTGTAAAATCCTAACTAATCGTATTCGATCCAAGAGGTTATTGATTTCAACATATTCTATTGCTCTCGACAAATCTCTAAGGTAAGTGCCTCCGATTCGCACAAAGAATTCCGACAATTAAGTAGTTGCTTTGATGGAAATACATTTGCATTAAACCACAGGAAAATCTATTTATTAGCTTTCATGCTGTTTAATGTCTTAGAGACTACTAGGCCCAAGGTCCCGGGTTCGAATCCCGACACGGTCCGCTTGAAAAATGTTAGGCGAGCATTTTTCACAAAAATACACCCTCGTTCGGATGAGAGGTAAAATGGAGGTCCCGTGTGTGAGTGTTGTCACGCACGTTAAAGATCCCTACCTTGCTTGGAACAGCAAGGGTTCGGCAAAATTCCAAATTTTCCAGGTAAAAAAAACTCGCTTCCTGGCCAATGTAGTACCTTCGGGTGGAGCATTGGAAAATCACATGTAATGTTTAATGTCTTAGGGAGGCGGCTCCGTGGCGTAGTTGGTATGTGTGTGAGTACTATGTCCCAAATCCCGGGTACGAATCCCGATACGGGTCGCTTGAAAAATGTCAGGTGAGCATTTTTCACAAAAATAAGCCCTCTTTCGAATGAGAGGTAAAACGTAGGTCACGTGTGTGAGTGTTGTCACGCACCTTAAATATCCCTACCTTGCTTGCAACAGCAAGGGTACGGAAAAATTGAAAAGTTCCAAACAAAGATAAACTCACTTCCTTGCCAATGCATTTAGTACCTTCGGGCGAAGCATTGGAAATGTAGTGTTTAATCTGGTAGGGCGACTCCGTGGCTAAGTTGGTATGCTCAAGGTCCCGGGTTCGAATCCCGACACAATCCACTTGAAAAATGTTAGGCGAACACTTTTCACAAAAACACGCCTCGTTCGGAAAAGAGATAAAATGTAGGTGCTGCGTGTGAGTGTTGTCATGCACGTTAAAGATCCGTATCTTATTTGAAACAGCAACGGTTCGGCAAAATTCCATGTAAAAAATGTTGCTTCCTGGCCAATGTAGTGTGTAGTGTGTAGCGTGTAGCGTGTGGCGTGTGGCGTGTGGCGTGTAGCGTGTAGCGTGTAATAATACCTGGCCAGTGGAGGTTAGTTTAGGTATTGTTTTCGTGTATTGTTAAGTTACGATTAATGATATATTTTGAAATTTACTGTTAATAGAGTCTAAATATGGACAGAATTTTATTTATAGTTAGTTATAATATGGGCAAGATGATCATTGTGGGAGGATATCCAGTTACCCCTCAAGGATGAAGTCATATTTGGGCGAGGTCTCTATTTCTAGAATTTCTGTAATTGGAAAAAAGCGTTTTTAAGTAGAGTTATAAACGGCCACAGCGGAGGTGATGAGAGTTTGGAATTGAAAGCAAGGAGAGCTATCCAGAATCACAGTCTTCTGGGTAGCAAATATATCAACGGTATTGCTAGGATATGACGGTTTGGAGCCCTTAACGTGGACAGTTAGTAAATAGTATTTGTAATATAGTTTTATATATCGGCTAGTTTACAATTTTGATTTTTATTATATTTTTATCATTTTCTCATAGGAACCAACGCCCGCACCACTGAAAGTTAAACAGTGCATTGTTAAAATTCTTACGGGGTGCATGTCCCTTCTACGCAATTCAAAATTAGTAACGTAACGTTATTTTCCTCCATAACAACTGTTCGTATAATTTTAGATAACGGATCCATGGAAAGTTTTATGACCGAAACATGCCATCGAGAATTAGGTTAAAAGAAACGTGGAGTCAATGTCACTATTCAAGGACTTTACTTGAATTCATCGTTGGTGTCTGGTACACTATCGTGTGTAATCAGCTCCTCAGGAGCAACTTCTCAAGCATATGGATTTGATCGTTTTATTTCACCCAACACTTATATAAACTGCATTCGACCTGTATGGGGTCAAGGAATGGTCATATAATCGAGATTTAATATTTCCGGTAAGACTAACAGTCTACTTGGAACCAAAATCTTTGCTCGGGTTTTGTTGAACGCACCTGGTTGTGGTGTTGCAAACGAGCCAATTGCTATTAAGACAACATTTGGTTGGTTTTAACGGGAAAGGTCGCTTCCATGAATAAGTTTATTACGTTGTTGTGTGCTTTCGTCGAGTCCTTAGACACTACATGTGATTTTCCAATGCTTCACCCGAAGGTACTACATTGGCCAGGAAGCGAGATTTTTTTACCTGGAAAATTTGGAATTTTGCCAAACACTTGCTATTCCAAGCAAGGTAGGGATCTTTATCGTGTGTGACAACACTCACACACGGAACCTCCATTTTACCTCTCATCCGAACGAGGGTGCATTTTTCAAGCGGACCGTTAGGGATTCGAACCCGGGACCTTGGACGTAGTAGTCACACACATACCAACTACGCCACGGAGCCCAAGTCCTTAGACAGCGACATTCGTCGAGATTGGGAATTAGAAATGAGATTACGCATCGCATCATGTGTATCTTTAGAAAGTGGTACTTCATGGTGTCTGTGATGCTTATGAAGTTCAGTATACGGTTATCATCTATTTTTCTTCCTTTGCTTCAGAAGATAACATCGTCGTGTCATTAGCATGTGCATATCAAAAATTGCTCCTACTAATCACATATCATTGCCACCTCTCGAATTGTTTGCAGCTGTTCTCTTAGCAGATTTAGTAGAATTTGTCAAAATTACTTATATAAATACTTTATCAATTAGTAGTATTTTCTGTTGGAGTGGCTTCGTAGCTTAGTTGGACCACGTGTGACTACTAAGCCCTTTCGATTCTTGATATGAACCGATTGAGAAATGCTAGGCGAGCATTTTTCACAAAAAACTACGCCCTCGTTCGGATAAGAGGTAAAATGTATGTCCCGTGTGTGAGTGTTGTCACGCACGTTGAAGATTCCTACATTGATTGGTATAGCAAGGGTTCGGTAAAAAAAAATTGCTTCCTGTCCAATGTAGTACCTTCGGGTGGAACATTAGAAAATCAAATGTACGGTACTTTCTTCTAGTCAGACTTTTCGGTGGTTTTCTCTTGGATTCGTTCCTCCTTGCATAAGTGGAATATATTTGTTAGTATTCTCCTTGTTAATATTCAAGAACGTGTTCACCCGTCTTCGTGGTTTCATGTTAAGTTCCAGGATAACCCTGCGGATTATGCTTCGCATTCGGATTTGGTTCCTCATCCATTATTGTGGACAGAATCTTCTTGCTTAGTGCATCCTAACGAAGATTAGCCAACTACATTGGTGTCAATACTTATCGTGGCTTTAAGGTCACCGGAAGAAGAGCAATTACCAGTAAAAATTAATTTAAGTTAGACAAAAAATACAATTTTCTAAAAACCCTAAATACTTACCACGCCAAATTGCGTGTGCGAAATTTTCATAACGAAAAACGGAAACAGCCAAACATTCTTACACGCGTCTCCGTTGTGTAGATTGGAAAGCAAATAAAATCAATTTCGTTCGGCCGGTGACCAGAGTTCAAAGTAATATTTCTATTCAGAATTAACCTGGAAAAACACAGTTTATATTGGGATAATAGGCAGCTTTAATTAGACGAATTCTTCCGACGGAAGACACATAACACGGATGCTTGGAACACGTTATCGACTATCTGAGTATAGCGTAAACTTTACGTTAGGGTATTCTGGCAAGTAGAATTTATTCTTAATTAGCGGAAGTATTTACCACATAATATATACAGCATATTTAATTTATCGAATAAAGTTTCGTTTTAGAAGCAAAGTGGATTTTAGTTAAAAATTATTAGCCAGCGTATTTCTTTTTAATTATGAATCGACGATTTTATTTAACCATAGACATGGAATTTAGATAAATGGATAATTAATTAGCAAAGGATTTGAGTTGAAAATTATTGTAAATAAAATAACCAATTATTGCCGAAAATGAACGTAACAAATCATTTATCCAGAAATATATATTTAGGTAAATAAATACCTAATGCGGGTATAAACTATAAACACTATAAATGTATGAAACTAAAACCGATATAGGCATCAAATGTTATGCTTATGACTAGTTTTGCTGATGTAAGTTTATAAAGCTAAGATACACACATGTATTATGTGTGTATTACCGTGCTAGCATTCGATTTTGCGCATACTTACTTGAAGTGTTTAATGCACGTTTCTAAGGGTTGTGGGAACAATTATTTTTCCTATTGAATTCTCAAAGTATCCGTACTCAGTATCCGAAAAAAGTACATTTTTAGGGTAAAGTACTCAGACTGTTTTAAGAAGTATTCGTATACATTTTGAGTATCCGGTACTCGGTATCCGAGTACATTTTCATTGTATCCGTCCCAACTCTACCTTGTGCCTACTTCTCCCGAATGTGAATATAAGCATTCAAATTCACAATTTTTTTTAAACTCATTTTGAATCGAATCTTTGAATTGAAATTTACACAAAACTTGATACCATAGAGACCTTTACTGTGTGCAATTTTCAAATTTGTAACTGGTCCCCCCCCCCCAACAGAGATTTGCAGCTAAAAAATTACAAAACGTTACAAATCAATTTCTAAGAGTGTGTAATTTTTAAAGAGAAAGCATACACCATTGATATTTTATTTAAAGTACTATGCTCGTAAATATAAAAGCAAAGAAAAAATTGATGCCGAGGGACCGTTCCTTCTTTTAAATTACCGTACGAAAATTGAATTTTGATCATTCGCGTGCAATAGCTTTGGCTATAACGATTACATAAACAAAAACATATTAAGCATGTAAATAAGACTTTGATTTTTAGGACAGAAGGTACTAAATATAAGGCACTTTATTTGAAAAGTTTAAGACAATTCAGTGCTGAGTAATTTACAAAAAGCGTAAGTGCCTGTAAATGCAAAAAACAGTATACGGCCCCAAAAACAAATGGCCGCCATTTTTTCCCAAACACAATAAAAATTCCAAAAAATTAGTATTAAACCGTCAAAACATGAAGAAAATGCACCTACAAAATATGGCTTTTTTATGTGATGATCAAGCAAACAATTATTTTTTCTGGACCACTTGGAACGGATTGACGTATTAGCATCGAAGAGTTTAATTTGTGGAAGTATTGGGGAACAATCTCGAACACAACATATCGAGAAATTTTTAGTAGATTCATAAAATGTTTTGGATTGATTTAAAAAGGTGGTCTCTAGTTCATTTCTTTATTAAGATTTATTAGCTTTCTTTTAGTATGTGTACACACACGTTAAAATTCAACTACCTTCTATTTTGCACGTCCTTCAAGGCGAAAAGACTTCGTTAGATAACGCTTAAAATTAACGTTCCACACATTACAGAGCAAAAAATAGAGCAATCTTTAAATTCAAATTCAAGGCCGGAACAGAGACGTTGAGAGTGTTTCTTTAAAAAGGGCAACATCTGAACCGGATGTAATTTTTTTTATCAGTCTGTTTTTAAAATGTAAACATATGTTATACATAAAATATAAAGATTTCAAACATAGCTAAAAAATCTGTGTCGAGATGTGGTTTTCGGTGCTTTTATGATTGTAGTTCGACCCCGGCACATTTATTTCTGTACAATGCACCTAAACCACTGCACACGTGCAATTGACTTGAATGTGATATGCGGATGTGCATATCGGCCTAATATTGTATGGTAGGTCATGATTAAACACAAACCGTTAAACAAACATTTTCTATTTATGTACATGCAATCCCAAAATCCGTGATCAATTAATGTGTGTCCGCGAGAGAAATGCTAATAAACAAGTGCCCACAATTATTAGGTAGGGTAGAAATCGATGTGTATAACATGATTATTAGCACATAACCATGGTCTAAATTACAGGAAGAGTAAAATAAATAAACTGCGCAATACAAGCTATCAGCGGTTGATAACCCATTCAAGTTCAAGGCTGAGTTCGCGTTATAAATAGCTGGTGTTTAATGAATGCCGGGTTTTTGGCACAAACAATATACCAAGTTTTATCCTCAATAACCTTGGATCCTCCGTAACACCTATTTGATCTTAAAATGAAATATTTATTTAGCGTTAAATAAATATTATTTTATCAAGAAAAAAACAATAAAATGTTATCTCAAACTTAATCATTATTGATCTTTATACTCAAATCATATGTGGATTTCTTGTAGAGTGAATCATTACTAGAGTAGACACGTCTCAAATCACAAGCATAAATATTAAATTTTGAAAAACATAATCAATTTATTATTAATTTACACTACTTAGAACTCCATAAGCTTGAAATTCGAACAACAGAAAAAGCTGCATAATTCGTACTAATTTTAAGGTCGAATTTTATTTAGCTGATATTGTGTGTCAACACCTTCAAGCTTCTTGTCACTAAATCCGCGAATATACCTTTTCAGAATTTTATATAATTAATAAAATGCGCAAGCAATGCATTTGGTATGACTAAATCCTGGTCCTAGATCGTATTGACCGGTCTCCTAAATCGTACCTACGAAATTATATGACCTTAACGTATCAAATCAATTTTATTTCAATAAAGTATAAAAAAGTGAAAAACTATAGCAGTTTAGAAACAACAGAATATTCAAAAAATCAAGTTGGTAATTTACCAGATAGTTCCCACAATAATTTTTAGATTTAATGTTCAACCAGTAAACTTCATATACGCCAATTGTCTGCATTTCATGCACTGGAATCGCGTTTTCTAAGACTTGTACACGATAGGGATCGGAACTGCTAAACACCATCAAAATTGTCTTCCGAAACGTCCTTTTATCTGAAATAATCATTGGCTTACTGAAGTTTCCTTTCATCTGTAAATATCGACTTTTGTAGAATATCCTGTAAATTCTTTTGATACAGCAGATTTGTGTGTCTTCTTGAGATTACCCTCACAATCAATTTTATAGTTCTTTTCATTTTGCTGCAGGTTTTTGCGTTCTTCTCTCTTTTGCTTCTTCTAATTGGTAGTTTTGGGGAGTGGATATTAATTCTAAAACATGTTGTGCTCCTCCAACGTCTTTATGATTAACTTGGTTGCGGTGGCGTTATATCTTTGAATGTAGGTTGTGTAGATTTATAACGGGTGTTTCAAATTGTGCGAGTTTTTTAAGAATAAGTAAAATATAGATGGCGCACTGAATCGTCTGAGTATTTTGACATTTAAAAAGTGTGATGTATGACATTTATAAAAATGGCTTCGTACACGATACAACAACGCGTTCAAATTGTTGAATTATTTTATGAAAATCAGCGTTCTGTGAAAAGTGTTTTTAGGAAATTACCTGAATTTTATGGTTTACATAATCGTCCAGCTGAAAGCACTATTGATCGAATTATTAAAAAATTTCAAGAGACCGGTTCGGCGGAAGATAAAAAAAAAGTGAAAAATACAGTCGTAGCGGTCGTTCACAAGAAATATTGATTTGGTTCGTGATAGTGTTACTGAAGATCCTAAAATGTCCATTAGACGACGTTCACAACAAGTTGGACTTAGTGGATCAACAACGTGGCGTATTTTGCATATATAAGGTTCAAATAACACAAGCACTAAAGCCATTAGACCATTTAAAACGTCGTTCATTTGTCAATTTCATCAATGAACAACAGGCTGATTTTTCTCAAAAAAATCATGTTTATCGATGAGGCACATTTTGAACTTGGTGGCTATGTTAATAAACAAAATTGTCGTATCTGGGGTGAGGAAAATCCACGAATTATTCATAAGAAACCTATGCATTCTAGAGTTACTGTTTGGTGTGCATTATGGTCAGGTGGTGTAATTGGACCTTACTTCTTTGAAAATGCTGCTGGTGAAGCTGTAACTGTCAATGGTGATCGATATCGTCGGATGATAACCGAATTTTTGTGGCCTGTATTAATGAATATTGATCTAGAGGGTATTTGGTTTCAACAGGATGGCGCTACATCTCACTCTGCACAAGAAACAATTGCTTTATTGAGAGAAAAATTTCCTGGACGTTGTAATCTCAAGAAACGGCGATGTTAATTGGCCACCAAGATCATGTGATTTGACTCCATTAGACCTATTTTCTTTGGGGTTATATGAGAAGTTGTTTATAAAAACAATCCACAATCGATTCCTGCTTTGAAAGATGAAATTATTGGTGTCATTGGTTAGATAGAGCCTCAATTATGTCAAAATGTCATTGAAAATTATAACAAAAGAGTGGACGTCTGTGTAGCTGCAAAAGGAGGCCATTTGGCAGATATTATTTTTCGCATATAAATGTCATTAGTGATACTTCAATTACCAATAAAAAGTTTTTGAAAATGAATGCAAATTATGTGTTTTATTTATTTTTAAAAAAACCGTGCAATTTGAAACACCCTATATTTAAATCTTCCGACGAAAAATAAATAATATTTACTGCAGCAAAAGTAATTGAAATTTTTACGGTGCTTGGCTTAGTGTCTGGCCACGATGAGATCGCAATCAAATTTCAAACGTCTGAAAAAAATTTAAAGGTTTTAAAAATCACACAGCCAGAGGTAGAAATCTATGTGATGCGGGACCAGGTAAATTATAGCATCAATATTCTGGGTTGTTTTGACTAAATCCAACGCTTCCAGATTTTTTAAACGACTAATATGCTCATTAAGAAGGACTAATATTTTATGCTCTGGATTTGTTTTGGTATCAAAAAGGAAATGCTGTAGCAATTTTACGAATAAATCTAAATTAATGAAGCCAGCTTCAGAAATTTCAATTAAACTACCAAGTGATATAACTCCTCCTAATTCTAAATAGAGTCTACAGTATGTCACCTTGCTTTAAAAACAATCACTAGTGGTACGTCACTAACTGCATTTATGCAACATGGCATAGTCGGTTGCATTCTGGTTGACTATTGACATGGCAACGACCTGTGTTTGTCTTTTTAGGCAAAAATATTTGTTGTTTTTTCTGTACTCTATTAAAGCCTACAAATTTTTTGTAATCAAATATGCTTATTTACTAATTTTTTAGGTAATCTTAAAACCGCATTACGTTTCCTTTGTTAAGCCATTAAAGTTACTATTGGTTATAGATGATATATGAGGACATCCTCTCATAATGCCGCAGTGCCATTTTTCTGCTATCGGTGCCCTTACATTATACTTGTGATATTTTTATAAACAAAATTTATACTCATCATGAAGTAATAATGTTATGAGACGTCAGTAAATAATATTATTGTTAACAATAATATTTTTAAATATCTTTTTACCGCAGGTTTAGAATATTTTTTACTACATTCATTTAAACCAAATTTTCCTTGTGTAACATAGCTAAACTTTTTAGATAGTGGAACAACTTGAGAGTGTGAACTAATTAGACACATCGCTTTACGACAAGTTTACTCGAACGTTTTATTAACGTATTTTGTAGTAGAAATAATCTCCACTCTGTATTTGAACATAAGTTGCCACAATTTTTAAAATATCAAAGCTGAATAACTAAAAAACTTAATACTTACTATTCAAATAATGCATTAACGTGGAACAAAACAAAAAACAGACATTACGAGACCGTATCACCTTCAAACTGAAACAACAGCGGTTTCGCTTTTAATACGTATAAAGTGATAGATGTTCTAAAATAAGAAAAATTCAAGAAGTGTTTTATTTAATGCGGTTAAAAAATCAAATAATATAGAGCTCTGTGTAGGCTAACTCAGAATATAAATAAGTGTGCGTACGTGTCCAACCAGTCTTGAGACGGAAAACCTAATGACGAAAAAATAAGCGCAGATAAATCTGATGATCATTATAAACAACTACATGTGTTGGTTGTGAAATATCTGCAACTAATGTTGACTATGCGAAAAGATGTATTGAAAAAAAATATTAAATCGGTAAATGTTCAAGTGCTGGGGGAACTTGGCAGCCGCAGGCTGTTTACCCTCCTTCACAACCTTACATGTGATTTTCCAATGCTCCACCCGAAGGTACTACATTGGTCAGGAAGCGAGTTTTTTTTTATCTGAAAAATTTTTAATTTTGCCGAACCCTTGCTGTTCCAAGCAAGGTAGGGATTTTTAACGTGCGTGACAACACTCACACACGGGACCTCCATTTTACTTCTCATCCGAACGAGGGCGTATTTTTGTGAAAAATGATCGCCTAACATTTTTCAACCGGGCCGTGTCGGGATTCGAATCCGGGACCTTGGACGTAGTCCCCTTCACAACCGTGCATTTATATTTCCAATGCTCCACCAGAAGGTACTACATTGGCCAGGAGGTGAGTTGTTTGTTGCCTGGAAATTTAGAATTTTGCCTAACCCTTGCCGTTCCAGGCAAGGTAGGGATCTTTAACGTGCGTGACAACACTCACACACTGGACCTCCATTTAACCTCTCATCCGAACGAGGGCGTAATTTTTGTGAAAAATGCTCACCTGTCATTTTTCAAGCAGTCGGCCGTGTCGGGATTTGAACCCAGGACCTTGGAATCCGTAGTCTTACGCTTACTACATTGATCCACGGCGACGCCCCTCTTCACAACCACTGAATGTCGGAGAAATAGGGTATATAATTGTAAAACAATAGAAGGGGACTGAACTGCATCTAACAAGAAAGAAGAGCGCCTATGATCAAAAACAACAAAAATAGAAACAAGAAGAAAATTGCTGAAAGCATATGTGTGGAGCACAGCACAGTATGCCTATGAAATACGGGCAGTAGCAAAAGCAGACAGAAAAACGGTAGCAGCCTTTTAGAATGCTGTGCTTCAGATGTATGAGGATTATAGCATGGGCAGATAATGTGTAGGTTAGTTCAGAATAGGAAACAATGATGGTACGCGTCTAAACAGTTCCAGGACTGAAGACCTAATGATGATGATATAGTATTTGCTAAACACTTCCAATTTATCGACAGAATCATCTTCTAAGAAAAATTGTTGGCACCGACTGAATTGTTCGTATAGACTTGAATATGTTTGCAATCACAACTGTTCATGTGCATGATAAAATTGAACGGACGTATCTATACTCAATTTTAATTATTGTTTTTATCGTGGCACATACTCATATTTGTGATCTTCTAAAACTGATCTAAAAACATCGATAGCTAATAACATGCACATACACACGCACTCACGCACGCATGCACACACACAAGCACATACGCGCGCGCGCACAATATTAAGCAAAAAAGAACAATTTAACCTACCATCTGACGCAGAAGAGACGTTTAAAGGACGTGGTCGGAAATGAAAATTCTGACATTTAAAAATAAATATACGTCAAGTAAATGCGCTGTCAAATAAGGTTATGTATATGTTTACAGAAACTGAAAACTGATAAAATTCATATTGCTGTTGATCAAAGTGAAAATCAAAATTGCAATGAAATTAATTACTTTATCTACCCTTGCGGTTATTACTTCAACTACACTCTTAAGGTTAAAATCTTGTTTGACAATTCGATTTGAGTAAACAAAAGTACACTGCTATAAAAAAATATTTATTTATTTCCAACGATCCAAACTTAATTGAATTGTATTTCTTACCATCATTCACTTTTACATTATGTACAGACAATTAGTAGTTCTTTAATCTATACTTGCAATTTTCGGTTAAATTAATTAATCTTTAATTTAATTCAATTGTTCAATATTCTAAAGTAGCCCGGAGTATTTGCGTGTGTCCACAATCGACATGAAGAACTGGGTATCGATGCTGCAGTTTTGACGTTAAGTTCAGATGCTAAATTCTAACGTTAACTTCGTTATGGATTAAAATAACTGATAAACTCTAGAATAATTTATTTATTATAAATTATTACAATTTTACATATGTGAGTACTATTTACAGTTCTTGGTGTTGATGGTAGAACAGCTTCAAATAAGTACTGACTTCTTGTTTCTAAGTCTTACTTTTTATACACAAAAGCTAAAGAAGTTCATCTAAACATATTCAGTTTTGTACATAACTAGTGTTGTACATTACTCATAATTTCCTTATTACAATAATAACCTAATTACTCATCAGTCTTTCAATTGCATGAGGTTAAGTTCCTGAGAATACTTGACCCATTGAACATAATACTATTTGCGTTATTACATTAGCTTGCATTCATTAATTACAAAATATACATACTACCAATTTCCTATTTTCTGTGACACAAAAAATTTCCTACTTGTGAAATGTATGATTTATAACCTGAATCTTAATTATAATAGGAACCATAAATTTACCTAAAATATGTTTGCAATAGTTTAACGAACAGCGTGCCGCTTTAGTTTAGAGTCAAAACATAATAAAAACGTTAGAGAGTTTTATTGCGGTATTAGCTGCAGAAGTCGGCTTCGCCGTAAACTTTCTCTGTGTTTTGTTCTTCTAATTCTTTTTGTACCGTATTTCTAGGTGTGTGCGGCTGAGAATGAACGGACTCAATTTTTGAAAATGTCTCAAAGGCAGCTAATACTGTTCCCATCAGAAGAAAGCATTTTTAGAAAATAATAAAAGGACACTATTTTGGCTGCTAAGGGCATTTTCAAAAATTCAGTCTGTCTATGCTCATCTACACACACGCGCCCACACACAGATAAACGTGATTCGAAAAGATTTAAAACAAATAAACAATACACAAAAAAGTTACACTGCCCATTCAGAAAACATTCTGAATTATATTATAGTTGATATCTTATACTTTTGATCTTTTGGAGAAGGTGTAGTGCATTAAGCACTACTACGAAAATTTATTTGGTACACTAATATCCCTAATCACATTGAAATAGTGCAGGCTGAAGTACAACTACAAAAAGTATGGTTGATGTTTACGAAGTTGGAATCCGGCATTAACGAATTGTTGGAAATTCACAAGTCTCAATTTCTTCCTTATCGATTTTTAATAAACAATGTTTTACTACATTAATGGTCGTTCTAATTAATTTCTACTTTAGGATTTAGACATGCAAAAGAGATATAGATATTATGCAACAATATTTCAATATTTAGTATAATGTACTAGCAAGCGAAGGGAAGCGTTGAATTTTTTGTTAAAAGGGGCGGTGGTCCAGGAAAGGTTGTACCTAGAGTTAGAAGTTGGATGTACCGTTTTTAGGTTACATTTCTACAATAAGCTATTGCACTACTATATACTGCTACTGAACTATAAATGAATAAAAAAAAATAGAACCAATTTATTATTTTGTTTGCAAACTAAATATTAAAAAAAATTAACATTTTTCCTAATTTGTGCCGAACAACCTACATATCTGACAGATAAGCCGAGTGACTTTGATCGTGGAACATAGAATGCAAATTTATTTCCCAAAAACTAATCACACTTTTTAATGAATCATGCAAGCATTTAAAAGTTGTCGCATAAACAGCTTTCGAACTTGATAGTGTTACTCTCCTCAATTAAAAATAATTGCAATTTCTTCACAGTGGTGAGGAAATTAAAATATTTCCGAAGTTCTGTATGTACTGAATGGCTAAATGGATATCGTTCTAATTTTATACTTGTAGTATTTTTAAATTTAAAGTCCCAGAAGGGTTTTTGTTGGACGATAGTCACTAAAGTTATTATCTTTACTTCTAACAACGCATCTTTGGCATATTTCAAATATTATCAAAATGCACGCCTTCTATTTAATATGCATAGTATTGGTCCCGGGTCCGCAGATATGGGTTATAAAGCCTCAAATACTAATTCTAAATCAGACAGTATTAATTTTTTTCTAAAATTACACGTAATATGTAAACTCGCTATAAAGAACTGAGTTTTTAAAGAACAAAGAAAGATAATGGGCGAAGTAAAATCTCCAAGAACATTTTTGATAAAAAAAAATGAGGACATCATGATCATTCTAAATTAATATTTTCGTTCTCCTGATTGTTGTATGTACGATATGACAATTTATACACATTGTTGTGAATCAAATAAAACAAATAAAAATAATCCTTATTACCGTTTACCAGAGTAGTCCTTAAACCATGTTTTTCCAGCACGGTGAATCTTGGTAATGTCAACATTACATCACATCCACAATCACTACCTTATTACAAGACCAAACAATACTAACCTAATATTAGGAAGCAGCGGAAAATATAATTAACTTTACTGAACCATTATCTACGCATCAAGCCAGTGAGTTATTATCAGAATTTATCAAAAATACTTTAGAATTCATTCACCTTGGACGTAGTCGCTCTGATAAAGGTATTACTTCATGATATAAACAATTACCGTTAATGGTTATCTTATTTTAGTCAGGTGTTACGACATTCATATACAGCAAAATAAGTCAACATGCATCCTCACTTTATGGACTTTGATATGACAACATCACTTGGCAATAAAATAAATATGATTTTTTTAAATGTTTACGTATATGGTTCATCTCAGAAACTGATTGTAAATTAAAATCTTAGTGCATTTTTTTCGTTTGTGTTTTACATTCTATTTTATAATGTCTAAATAATAAAACAACAATTTTTCCGAAAAAAACAGCCGTTATAAAATAGAACGCCAACCTTCAACAAACCTCATATTCGGTACACAATTTTAAGAATACAACAAAACAATATGTTAAATTAAATTAGAAAATTCCATCCATCTATTATTTGGAATAAGTTTACAAAATCAATTATGGTTGAGGAATAAATATTAACACTATTGATAGCTAGCTACTTATATAGATAGTGTCAAGATAATAAATACATTCATATAGAAAAAAAGCATACACGATTTTTCAAATGGTCAAAACAGTTTGTAATTGATTAAGAGCGGTTCGTAAATAAAACACCCACTACTGGAGACTTAATTTATTCTAAGATACCCATTAATTGTTCAATGCCATTGCTTGCTTGTTTAAATTAAAGCGTATCCATAAATTTTCCTTAGACAGTGTGTTACTCCTTCGCCTGGCTGAATCTGCATATCACATTTCAGAATAAACATTTAAACAGAATAATCATTAACAATTCCGGTAGCTAATCAACTGTTTGCCATGGCAATGTGGTCTATTTCTGAAGCTGAGAAAGTTATTGAGAATAAATAGAACAGTTAATCTCTTTTAAATTTTATTTTACATATGTTCAAAGTAATTCTCTTCAGCAATAATTCACTTGTCCATTCCTTCCTTCCATTTCTTAAGGTTGATCAATGGCCGCATCAGTTTTTCCTTACACAAAAATCTTGTCCTCACAAATGTCCTTTAAGCTCATAAAATAGACGAAAATCGCATACTATCGTATTATGTGAAGGGTGGATGCTAATACTAAATCGTAGCTGTCGTATAGGATGATCGATATCGTAACGAAGCATAATAGTCTTTTTAGAAACTCCACTAAACACTTTAGGCCAGCATTTCCTAAACTGTGGTCCGCAGCCAAGTGCCAGTCCGTAAGAAAAAATGCGGGCCCTCAAAAAATATTCTATTAGACATGTTCAATATAAACGCCGATTCAATCTATTCGCCCCGGCCTCCGATCGTCTCTTAACCAATGACAAAGTCCGTCAAAATGACAATTCTAAAAGTGCTGCTTGGTCGTTGATTGGCGGACGGAATGTGAAAATGCGAAAGTAATTCTACTATCAAAATGAATGACCACGTGAGGTGGAGCTTGTGGTGTATCTATTTTCTTTCGCCAGGTATGTTCATTTTAAGTTTACGTAAATAATGTATCATTGAACTAATTTGATATTAACATTTCCTACTTGTTCCGTGTTGCATAATGTTACGCATGATGATCGAGATCGATTTCTGGCCTACGTCTTGTTCGGTTCGAAATTTGAGGTCTTGATTGAATGGAGTGGTAAAAGGCGACAAGAATGAGAGCATGGGAGGTTCGATGTAGTTGAGCATGACTATAACTAATCAATAAATGATCTGAATATTTAATTTTGATCGGCCAGTAGTGTCTTTTAAAGTTAATAGGATTGTAAAGTTTCCTCGGCAACTTGCATTTTGTAGCACAACAAAAAAAATTGTGATATAATTTGTCTTTTGGATGATTTTTAATGAAGAAGTTGCAACCGTGTCGTTTATTTAATCAAACAAACAACAAAATTTAATGAATAACACAAACATTCAGTTCAATAATTATATTGTATTAATTTATTTTGAGATATGCGTCCGAAGTCGTGATGAAGATAAATGGTTCATGTATTAAACAGATGGTCAACTCTTAAATTTTCAGTTTGTACCATAATGGAATTTTCCTGCTTCAAGATACTTTGGAAGAGCTATGTTTATTTTAGGCGTAGCTTGCATTAGATTGTTGAGCAGCTGGTAATAATTTGGTTCGGCAATACTTGTGTTTATCAACTAGTTATGTTACTTTTGGGATGGTTCATATTTAAACGAGACCGAGTATGTTCAGACGCTGGATCTTACTTGCCTAAAATGAAAGATAAGTATTTTTACACACTTGGAGGTATGTTACCCTTTTTTATGCCTGGAAAATTTTGTTAAACTACATGTGGGGTAGTGTATATCCACATAAAATCAAAGTATTCTTCAGATTGTTTCATTATGCACAGCAAAATTTAAAAACTCTGTTCCTTACCTAAGTTCGATAATTTTTACTTTTGTTCATGAGAGATTTAGAAAGAATTTACAATTACTTTTTTTGTTGTCGATTTCTTTGTTTATTTATGCATTTATAAATACCTAAATTTTTCTATTGGAGTATCTAAGGTTTAAAGTCATACTGTATTAAGGCTATTTGCGCAAGAAATTATTATTTTCTAGTGGTTGCTACATTATGATATTAATGACTTAGCAGGAGCCTCGATAGTTGTTTTCTCCAAGACATTTTTTTTGTATTTATTCAATTTTTTTTAGGTGCGACTATGAGCTCGCGCGTTGAAAGAATCGTGTTTCACTTTTTTTTAATTGATGGTGTTCAGCAAAGATTATTGTATTTAATGCGTTTCCCAAAATCAGTGTAAATTAAGAAAAACATTTAGATAACAAAATTAGTAATTCTTACTTCCGTTTTTTCATTCATTATTAGAAAAAGTCATAAACCTCTACTAAGGTGCCAAGATTTTGTAGCGCAGTAAATACTAATACTGGCTTTAAATAACTAAAGAAAAAAACATACAATTAGTTAAACTATAAAGTACATTAAATTTTCACAAATACCTTTGGTTTCCTTTCTAAATTTACAAACTTGACTCCTCGTGACTTAAACATAAATCAAAATTGTTCTTGTTCATTCTTTTAACAGCTACCTATTTCTATTTTCATAAAATAGTGTGTAAGTTAATTCTAATGTGGGTTGTATCCGTGATGTACTGCTTGTGTTTTGTAACATATATATTTTAAAATGCGCACCTCTTGTAAGCCGCTTCTACTACTGCTACTTCTATAAATATTAATATTGAAAACTTAGTCAGAATTTCTTTAGTAAAGGAATCACCAAAGAATATTTTTTTTATTTCAACCGGACGAATCGTTTTCTTGGATTTTCCCAGTTCCAATCTGCGATTGTTGATAGTTAGGGCATGTCTTAGTGGTTCATTGTGGCACGTCCAACGTGAAGCCCGCTTTAGTCGGTACCCAACGTTTCGCCCCGATATTATCATTTGCTGCACTCGTTTTTTTCCTATAGTATTTTAATTTTTTTTATCCATCTCGTAGAAATTCTTCATGTGTAGCATAAGTTTTAATTTTAAGTATACTGCCCAACTCAGTTTCAATCTATGGATTATAATATCCTGGTTTAGTGTCCGATTGTAACTCCTGTTCTAAATATACACAAAGTGTAAACTTTCTTTATATCATCTTCGTTTATTTGATTCTTCCATTTCATCCTTTTGATTTAGTATGTATTTTACTTCTGACATGTTTATTCCAAATGCCGCTTTCCGTGCTTGTTGTTGTAGTTATTTCATTATTATCTTTAGCGCTTCTTTATCTGTTACTATTAAAATCATGTCTTCAAATCTGAGGTTGATTACTCTTTCATCTTGTATTTTTGTCTTGACTCTGCTGTTGTAGTCTTCTATCACTAACGTAATGAGCTTGAATGGTTACATCATGAAACCATATCAATTTGCTTATTTTAACTCTATTCATTTTGTTGTGCGGTGAGATTTGTAGAATAGCCTTTTTAGTTGTTTTTTTAATAAAACTTAAACCGATGATTGAGCACTCAACATGTCTGTTAAGTACTACCTTCGTAGAAAGTCACCTCAGCATTCATAGCTGAATTTGGCTAGATAGCTTTTGGAAATTTTCCACTTAGTACATGTTTAATGGACATCTGTAGAAAAATGTATCCTTAAATACGCAGGTTCTTCGGACTACTGATTCCAACGTCTAATCTAAATTACCAAGCACAACAATATAATTAAAGAAAAAAATAGTCGAAGTGCGAAGCAATTACTGAAGGACCGGGAATTTCATAGTTTTCTATCTAAAGCGGTAGTCAGGTAGATAATTCGCACGTTTCTCAGTTTTGCTCGAACCTTGAAAAGTTGGCCAATCTTTTAAATATTCACGGCACAAAGTATTTCGGGGCATCCACTAAATAAAGTGCAATTGATGAAGAATAGGGTTTATTTTATGAATTCCTTCTCGTTACTCAACACATTCTATTAAACATAGTTGATCGTAGACGATATTATTTTACGATTTTCCCAATCAAGTTAAGAGTAATAAGCAGTAAATTCCAAGCATAAAGTGTACACTTCACAACTATACGCCACTTTTGTTTGCCAAAAGATTATATTTGTTTGTCTGTAACACCAACTACTCTGTCTTAGATTTTTATTTGCATTCTTACTTTGGCGTACCAGCCAAATTTCCTTGGTTATATTAGTCATTTTCGAAACCTTGAAAAAGCTTTATATACTCCGGTGACAGATGCTTTGAATGGGTAGGATAATTTTTAATAAAATGCGCGGCGTCCGCAGCAATTCATGCTCATTAGTCGGTTTTCATGATCATTGTAAAAAGATCTTTTAAACAAGGTTAGCTTTTAATAGCACGTCGTTACGACGTAGCCTTCAACTCAGATGAAAGGACTGACTGTGAGCGTGCATAATAAGCTGATGGCCGATTATCAGCAACTGCAATAATTTAATCTTGGAACGATAAAACGTTTACGTGTATTGGAAATAAATTTCAAATAAACGTATATGTTATAGAAATGCATGTACAGTAGTTTCACTTCAATATCACGCAACTTATGGTTTTGTATTTTAAAAATTATCCCATTTCTCGCATAAGACGACCCTGATCTCAAATGCTACGTCTACGGTCATTTTTATGTTGTAACTGGAAGAAGATTATAGAGTTACAATGTCTCCAAAGTATAAAAATTTAAGATGTTCATTTATTAGATGCTAATATTAAAATTTTGAGATAACTCTTAAAGCATCCTCGCTATTTAGAATTTAATTTCAATATTTCAGACAAATATGTCTCAGAAAATGTCGAGGAGCCGAGCTCATCGCCCTCTTCACTTAAAGCAAATAGTATTAGGAATTTTGTGTTGATCCTTTACTGCAAAATATTGTGCCATCAAGCAAACATAGGACTTGGGAGGTGTGTCCTTGGTGTCGCTGCCTACTAAGAAGTTCACTCAAAGTACAAAGCTTTTAATTGTTTAATTCAAATATTTGTAAGGTTAGGTTTATTAATATTCAACATTAATGGCATTCGTGTATTTTTTAATCTTTAATAATTTTAGAAGATTTAATTAATAATGACATGACAACACACACCATAGAATTTTAAATTTGCTTAAAAATGCTTTGTTCCCGCAATGTACTTTGAAACAAATCGCTTTTTGAATGATTCCGTATGTTCTTGTCAAATTTTAGTTCACATATTTTTCGTGTCCTATGTTTGCTTGGTGGCACCGTACCTACAATTGGATGGTATATAAGGGTACATAAGGTCACAAGAGAGGAATAATTCACGTAAACATTATAAAAACAAGAAAACCAAACATTTACATAATAAAAATAAATAATTAGTTCATTATGCAAAAGCAGATACAAATCACCCTGTATAAAATAACTAACCAGCTACAGTTAACTAGAGGAAGCACATTCAGTAATAATTTAACCACATTTATTAAAATAAGTAATTGCGGACGCAACCCAATTCATTTTAAAACATTTAAAACATTGCTCAAAATAAATACAAATTCGGCATATTTAAAGTAAAATAAACGTAAAATGAAATTTCTTTCAACCTAGATGCATTTGCGTAAGAAATATAAATCAATAAAACGCATGTCAGTTATACCAGTTTGTATAGGCAAACATTTAAAAGCGGGCATATTTCATAAAGTATAAAGAATTGAGGCGAAAGCGTACGTGCCGTTTGAAATGTAGGAATTGCCACATTGAATTAAACCCAAGATAAGTAAACAAGGTAAGGACACTAAAATTACAACTACGTGCAGTTCAAGCGTATATGATATAACATTTGGTAACGAATTCCAATATAAAGCTCTGATATACGTGCAAAATCAAGCTTCTACAACAAGCAACACTGAATAAAACCCAACAAGTTGAAGATAGTATATAATTGCAACGCTTTTACCATGGGCTAATAACACGATAGCGAACGGTCAACCAATACGAGCACGTGGAACAAAGTTGTCTATAAAACCGATCGTGGCAGACAAGAAGAGGCATTCCATAACCGACGCACAGACTGTATTAGTCGAAATCAAAAGTATTACGTAAATTTCAATTTAGTGAAGTTAAATTGAAAGTATAAGTGAAAGTCATATTAATTAAAAATTCCAAGTGAAAAACAGTAAAAGTGCGCGATTGAAATACATGTGTATAAAACTCTGCCGTTTGTATAAAACGTAGGTCTAGATTTAATTAATATGAATACAATTTATTAATTTATGGCGTTAAGTATGGGAAATTAAGATCGACTGTAAGTATGGGAAATTAATATCGACTCGAAGTATGAACACTGAGTAGTAATCTGAGAAATCAACAAATTACTGAGCGTTAAACTAAACAACCAAATAAATAATTAAATAAATAAAACTAAATTACGACGCTAAAACACTAAGTTACTGGGATAAAACTCTAACTAAATGGTATGATGCTTGAAGTACAGGGTTAGTACTTCAAATCATTGGACAAACGTCTACAAGTTGCTGGAAAATAGTTCGAAGTACTATGATACATGCTGTTACTTCTTTCTAATACTCTCCCTGCAGTTTCAGTCTGTGTATCTTCTAAGAACACACTTTATACGAATTTTTGTGAATTTCACTTGTCTTATTCAGGTATATGGAGCGTTAGAAGAGTGTGTAAAAATCCTCTGTTATTATATCGTCGTTCACTCTGTGCGGGGTATCACTAAGCCAGTTAGGGCATAAAAACTAATTGTATTAAATTTGAATTATTTTAAAGACATAGAGAGGTGGCGATAAGCAGACAATTGGTAGTTAGACATCTGACGAGCGGCGATATCGTAGCAAAGAAAATGTCAACCCAACGAGGGACTCGAAAAGTTCGAATTTACGTGATAGTTAGGAGTAGAAAATCAAAGATACAACTTAAGAAATTGAAGTATAGATTAGGGGTAATAGACGTAATTAAAAATTTATCGGCAGACAGAAAACAAAGTTAGAAACTTAGATTTAAATACAAAAAGTAGTAGAAATTAGAATTTTAGGATTTATTGTATTTAATTAAATTAAAATGAATAAAAGAATGCAGGACATTAGGAATCAGTGAGGACTGAAGGGTGGAGATAGGATCTCAGGATGAGTAAATCTTGTTGAGAATTTGTATATATGTTTTTTATTTAAAGGTGTTTTTTTTTAAAGAAATAGCAATCATTTCTAAAAATAATCGTTTTTTGTAGTTTATTTCATTGAATTTCATTGTTGTGTCTGCAGTTACTTTTATGTGAGGCTATTCTGGTTGAGAGCCATGTGGAAGTGTGTCCTATGTATTTTCCATCACAGTCTTGGTAAGGTATACAATACACAATTCCCGATTTTCGTTGTTTTGTAGTAACGTCTTGTAAGTTTGTGTATAATGTTCTGTTTAAAGTTAATGTAGGTTTTATTGAAAATTTGATATTGTTTGGGTTTTTGAAAAGTTGTTTCAATTTACCGGTAAGTTTATCTATGCGGGGTAGTGAGATATAGGTTAAAGGATCATGATTGTTGTTTACGGTGTTGTTAATTATATTGTTGTTGTTTATTTTGGAGGTGTTGAAAAGAAGTTTATTAATTAGGGTTTTAGGGTATGATTTGTTAATAATAGATCTTTTAGTATCAATAAATTTTTAAATTTTAAGGTATTGTGTGATACGGATTCTATTTTTCTCTTTAGGCCTAGAATGATATTAATCTTCATGTGTATGGGGTGGAAAGAATGGTAATTTAAGTATCTTCCTGAAGATATTGATTTTCTGTACCAGTCGGTTATTAAAGTGTTATTTCTACGTATTATCATCATGTCTAAAAAGGGAACCGTATAGTTAGTTTCTTTTTCTATTGTGAATTGAATGGATGGATCATAACTATTAAATATTTTGTAACGTATAATCTTCACTTTCTGATGGGACGCAGGAAATTAAATCGTCTACAAACTTTTTTAGGAAAGGAAAAATCAAAATTGCATTTGGTAATGCAGTTGTCTATTAAGTCATCCATAATAAACTGTGCTATTATGGGTGATACCCTGGCTCCCATAGGGGTGCCTAGTATTTGTTTGTAGAAACTGTTATTGATTGAAAAGTAAGAAGTGTCAGATAGGAAGTCAATTAATTTTAAGATGTTGGTTTTGTTGATTTTGCAATTATTTTCGATACTTTTCCAATGAAGAATATACATTTTTGACTAAGTTTATTGAAATATTACTAAATAAAGATGGCATCTAAACTAATCGTGAAAACTAGTTTCTGAAGTCTACTGGCTGCAATAAAAATTGTAATGGTTTTTAAAGTATTTTGTTTTTGGATGTTAAGGTTAAGATAAAGAACAGCCGTCACATTAACACAGTTGTACTATAAATACTACGAGAAGTTAATACACAAAGCATCCAAAGCACCTCATAAAATCGCTTAAATAGAATATTTTTGCTAAATAACAGAGCATAAACGTATAACTTAAAAAGTGCGGACGTTAATTTATCGGAGAGTATGGCTTCAGGAGTTTTTTGATCTGCTTTAAAATATTTTGAAAGTTTACGTTTAAAATCGTAGGGCATTGTTCCTCTTAAAACTGATATCGTTATTAACTTCATAGAAAGATGTTGATACGATCTACTTTCTTGCTTAATTAAAGACTAAAGTTCAATAATGCAAAATTCTATCTACAACTTACAGAGTTAGTAACGCTTACAGTTTGTGCCTCGGCGACGAGCACTATCTCAGGGTTTCGTGGCTCGGTTTTCTCAAGTTTGTTTTAATTGCGTACCTCCAATTCTCTGTAGTGCCTAAAGAAAAAAGGTAAAGAAAGATAAATTTGGACACTATATCGAAAACACACGAAAGCGTTACTCCGAAAAACACATCCGCTTCCGTTAATTCCGGTACTTAAGTGGTCCACGTAAATAGCCTCATTGTACCAGCACTTATCCGTCCCCTCAGGATTTGTTATTCAAATCGGCTGATGTCTGACAACCAATTGAAATAGAAAACTTCGTTACTTCAATAACGCGTGTTCATAATACATTCCCCAAGAGCTATAAAAATTCCGTGGTTATCTTAACGTATTTATGCATATTTAATCATTTTTACAATTTAAATGATAGCTACGTAGTTAAAAGTGAGCATCACAATAAATGCCGCAAATTTTAATACTAATTGTATTCTGTTGCACCCAAAAATGAGTTCAAATATTTTTAATATGCAATACAAAAGTTATATACAAATTAAGTTAGTTACTGTCGACCTATGTTAGCTAAACTACGTATTTTTTAAAGTTTCGTTTTGCCCTTCTGTTCTGCTTTTTGAGCCCCGATACAGCCAAAAATTAAAATTTTTAATATCAAAAACAAAAAGATTATAAGCAATTTCATTCTTCGGTACCATTTCTATACTTGGCTTGCAACAAACATATTCAAACATAATTAGTTCAGATTCTTCTTTTACTGTATTCTTGTGCTCTAATTGCTTTCTATTGCGCTCTGAATTTATAATTGGTAATTTCAAAAAAAGAGGTCGTTAACAATTTAGGTTGATAGATATTAACTAAATGCCTACAATCCAAGCGTATTGAAATGCCGTTTATTCAATTTCTGTTTACCATTTTTTTACCCCCAAATGCTCTTTAACAGGTTAAGTCCCGATTTGGGATGCAAGAAAGTCATTACTCGGATAGAATTTTTATTGTTGAAAACTATTTATTAAGTGCACAATTGAATATCGTTTAATTTCAGGCAAACGAAGTACAGCGAATTTTTTTAAACAAAACCAAGGGAGTTCACTAAGATACCCAACCCGAATATAAAATTTTAAACATTTGAACCGCGTGTACCTGATGCGATGCCTCACAGGAATATGCCGCAACAGTGGTGAATGATGTACTAACCTTCGCAAGTAGTAGAAATATTTCGCTTTCGCTTAGTGAACGTCGAGTGCTTGTCGTGCATGGGTGTTCAATTTTCCTACTATAAAATATTCCAGTCTCTCGTTAAATAATTAAATATTATAGTACCACTATTTTCGAGTTTGTAACGTTCATTTTCCTGCTTCCATATACTTAGGTTCCATATTTATGTAATTAGATATCACATTTCCGAGATTGTCGTTTACTCTAAATTATAGTATGACAAGTTAGGTAACCCACCTTGCAGGGTTCTCTTTTGATATTATAAATTCTGGTTTCGTTACCTAACCATACGCTTTATATTCAAGTTGAAAAGGTGGTATCGAAATAACTTGAAAATCCCTCTTTGAAGAGTATTACTTTTGCTTAGTCCTCGAAGATACGTTTTCGCGAAATGTTCTTTATTATAGCGAGCAATTACACGAATATTTTTTTCGATTGGCCACATTTGTGTATTTGCTCGTTTTAGGTTAGGTTTCACGTTCTTGGGTACGATTTTTGTGGATTCTACGTAATGCTGTTACTTTCTGAGAGACGATAACTACCCTTATCACGTGTGGTTCATAGTAGCGTCGGGGAACGCAGATAAGAGCGTGAAGATCTCACCGAATACTAACACACAACGGATGTCTAAACCTTTTATGATTTTAGAATAAAACAAGGCATTGTATTGAGACACCCGACCCGAATATAAAATTTTAAACAACAACTTTCACTAGTAGAAATTGTTCGCCTTCGCTTAGTATACATCCTAGTGCTTGTCGTGCGTGGGTGTTGATACATATTTCTATGTGTTACTGATATATGTAATTCTGAAGTACACGCTATTGCGTTTATAAGCTATAAAAATGGGTTGTTCTGAACAAAAATAAAAACATTAATTTCAAGAAGAAATTATGTCCGATGAAGAAGATTCGAATTTCGTGATGAACGTGATTCCAAGTGATAAAGCAAACGAAATCTCAAATGATTCGTTTGAAAGGAAGATCTCTAAACGCCATCGCGAAACAAATGGTAATAGCTCAGTCAAAAGAAATCGAAAGGCGAGATCTATAGTTATAGCTAGGCAAAGTGATCTGCAAAACGATGTATGTAACTAAGTTGAGATTTGTTAACTACAAACCAGTTATTATTACAAAGAGAGCTTTTGTATGCATCACGATTAGGACCAATAATACAGGCAAAATGTTATTTTAAGCGGAAAATATATTAGGTAATTTAACTTTGGTAATAATCTTCTCAAAAGAATTTGATTACAAATTCTGGTAGTGGCCGCAGCTGAAACATATAATCAGCAAGATGACGCAAGACAGAAAAGTTATTATAATTACTTTTAAATTACCAACAGAAAAAAAATTATTACACGGTGACATGCGAGAAATTGTAGCGGAAGTAGGTGAATCAAGTGGGACGCATAAAATTCGCAAAGTAATAAAATGTTTTCATTTTCCAACAATTTACATATTTTATTACAGAATAACCTAATTAACCAGCAATTGAAGCAGTATTTGAGATTATCCCTGACGCGGAGGAGTCTGGGACAGAAGGCGTGGGCGTTAATTCTAATTTAGAATGGAAAGATGTAGATGGATCCAAGATACATCAACTTACGTTCAGTGTAACTTCGGTATCAAAGTCGAGTATTATGTTCTTTATAGCAAACAATCGTATGATTTTATCAAACTAATTTTGCCCGACAAAGTTTTGTCCTACATAGCGGATCAGACAAATCTTTATGCAGTTTACAAACAGGCAAACAAAAGTCCAAACCGAAACATTGGATACATACTTTTGTAAAAGTTCTCGAAAAGATTTTGGGAGTCATAATTTGGATGGGTTTACTGACACCATACCTCGGTTACGTGACTACGGGAGTGAACATTTTTTTATGCAGCAAACGTAAACAAAATTACGACCACAAATTGTTTCGAGGAATTACTATCCGTGCTACATTTTAATAATAATAATAAACTAAACAAACAAGTTACAAATTTTGATATACTTTATAAGATAACACCACTGTTGAATAAACTTCATTTTTAATCCATTTTGATTCCTAAAAATAATATTTGTATTAACAAAAGTATGGTGCCATTTCGTGGTAGATTGAAATTCAAGCAAAACATCAAAAATAAAAAAATTAATTTTATATAATAATGACTACGTTTATTTCGGTTATTTCGATCCCGATTGAAGTCAAGCGGCTTTAATTGTCAATCCCAATCCCAAGCGTTTATATGTAAAGGGTTTGAAAAAGAAGAAGGAGTTATTAAATTACTTTCTCGGTTATGTTGATAAAAATAAAGACCGGAAAATGACATGATGCAAAGTTAGGTACGAATATGCACTTGAAGTGTCATTTCAGATAAATTCAAGTGCTTTCCCCGTTTATATGGGTAGTTTGAAGCCGCTTCAGTCAAGTCAAGTTGTAAATTTTTGGGATTGACTTGAACTGTTCAAGCCGCTTGAAATCATATTCTTGCGTGTTTAAATCCAAGCTTGAAAGTGGATTACTCGAGCAGCTTGATTTCAAACCGGATTGAAGTAACCGAAATAAACGTAGTCACTGTACAAGATGTGTTCAAAGTGGATACACATACGACCTGAAAGTCTATTGTAGTAAGGATATCCAGTAAGGAGGGTCGGCATCATACAATGTTGTAATGTTTCTACTTGATGGTTTATTGGATAGCGGTCACATATTATATACTGATAGCTATTATAACATTGTTACACTTGCATACAAATTGATGAAGCGTAAGATGCACCTTGTTGGAACAGTGAGGACAAATCGAATAATGAACTGTTTAGAAGTTGTAAAAGCGAAATTAAATAAATATTAAGTTTTCGCTAGACAAAGCGACACGGTGTAGTCACGTTGAAGTGGTTTGGTAAAATGGATGTACTTATGTCTAACAGTAAACATACATCTGAAACTAAGACTATTAGAAAAAAAGATACTGATATTCCAAAGCCTCTTGCTATAATTGATTAAAATGAATCGAAAAAACTAGATGAAAGCGTATTACTATTGCTTGAGGAGAGGTACTAAATCGTACCGAAAGCTGGCAATAAAAATGATAGTTGGATCGGCAATGGTAAACGCTATAAAGAGAATACCCATACAAAAATATCAATTAGTGAATTCAAAAAGCGAGTAGCTATGAAATTGTTGCGACTAGATAATTCCTACACTACAAATTCAAACAATAGAAGTAGAAACCATTGTGTCATGGAGGGTAAAAAGAATCGGTGTGTGTGTTTGTTAGCACAAAATAAAAGTCCACGATCTAAATTCCAATGACCTGCTAACCGATGTTTGTATTTCTTGCTTTATTGAAACAAATAAAGCCGCAAAAGCATGTAAAATCAAATGTGTTTTACTTACAGGTATTTTTCTTATATATCGACAAAATCAGTTTTTGCACGATTTGTAAAAACAACAGGCTTTTTTGGTTTTTGATTTTTCAAATGTTGTCTACTTTCCTAATAAACACTTAGTCTAGATAAATATAATACTGAATATTCCTTTCGCTTTGTAATAAATTGACTTTTACTAAGACATGGTTGTATATTTCACGCACAAACTTGAAGAAACTTTAGGGACCGAAATTTTCAGGTTGCATTACTATTACATTTCAACGTGCGATAGTATTTAAGGCACGCGGTCCGAAACTAATACTTGATGTTCATTTCTCTGATACCACGCAGTCCTAAGTTAGAGTACGGTAAATAGCATGCGGAGCTTGTCGTGTTAATGCGTCCAAAGATTTAAATCTCTTTCGCCAAAAAAGCGGTAACAACTTAATTTAATCGCTATTAACATTTGCTGTAAAAAAACATTTTGCCAAGAACGTTAATACATCTAACAAAATCAAATTCAATTTCAAAGGGTGTTTACAAAACAACTTCAGAATTTTAAAGCAGAATATTCAAAGTACGGCGGCAAGTAAATAAATGTGTTCAAACGTTTTTTTTACAATTTAGTACATTTCAATAGAAAACAAATCCTACTAGTTACCACTGATCATCGTTATGTTTTTCTGTTGCAGGTTGGCAGCGCGGTGTGCTGGTGACCTAGAAATGACAGCGGAACGCTCAGAATAACGGAAGGTTAGAGTTAGTGCAATGGCGACGTCACAACAAAAAGCATAGTATATAATTTGCGTAATCGAAACTGGTTCTGTTATTATGGTTCACCTGAATTTTCATGTGTGTACAGCTTTAACGCTCCTTCTGATCACTTCATTTGACGGTGGCTTAAAGCTTTTGAAGAAACTGGAAGTGTTTTGAAACATATAAGCTGCGTCTCTGAAGTAAACGTAGAAAGAATTTGCGCTTCATGTTTACGGAACTCTCAAAAATCTTTATTACGATGCAGTCTTTAATTGTGGATACCAAGATAAACTCTACATGAAGTCGTACACAAGAGACTTTGTCTGATCGCCGATAATATGCAGCTTTTATATAAACTAAAGCCCACAGACAAACCTAAGAGAATGTAGTTCGCTGTTATGTTTGATACAACTGAAAAAAAATTAACATTTTTTTAATAAACGTTGTTTTCATGGAACAATCGGCTCGACAATAGTTAGATTAGAGAAGACCTATTACTTGGCCAACTAGAAGGCGTGACCTTACTGCCTGGACGTTTTCCCCTAGGGACAAAAATACGAGATGTTAACCATTTGAGACTGAGAGTAGATGCAGTTACAACTATAACCTTGGGCAGGTTGACGAGGTATTCGAACAAGATCGCCGGTCGCTTACCGTCTAGATGTGAGTTGAAAGGTAAATGAGCACATAGAAATGTACTAAATTTTTAAAAATACCTGCCTTTCAACACATGTATTTTACTTACTGATATTGCTTTTGTTTTTTTAATCAAATATTTTGCTTTAAAACCACGAAGTTAATTTATAGACACCCTTTATATGCAGTATCGAACAATTCTCTCTGAACATTTAGGTCACATATAATTGATTGATCGATCATATCTGTAATTATGGTGTCAAAGATAGTATTAGATTATAAACGTACAATCAGAAATGTAATTAAATATCTTGAATAACCCAGTTCTGGCAACAAAATTTTAGAGACTCGTTTCATATGCAAAAATATATTGTTTAACTTACTCATCCCTGTTTACATTACATAATACTATCCTGTCTGCTGTTTATCATTACATTATTGGTTTCTGATGTTATAAATCACAAGTTATGGTTATGTTAGATTTATGACGTTGTAATGAACAATCTTCGCATGCTAAAGGTATCATTTTAATTTCCATTTATTTGTTTAAAAAATGTACTAAAGCAATTTCACCTTTACGCAATTTGTATTTGCACAGTATGCAATGTGTATTTCACTTCCTACTAATTCCTTATAAACTGTTAATACTTAAGATTTGAATTGAAGTACGTATTAAACGCAATTTGACCGCAACAACATAGCGACAGTAAAAATTTAATATTTCAATGACCCTGGGTATTAAATTGTCATCAATCAAACTGAATTGTTTATAACGTTGTTGTTTTCAATATAAAATTTACATTGTCAGACATATTAAAACGTGTTTTAAGTACTACAAAACAATAAATAGAAATTTTGGAAAAACTAATACGTCATTATATTTGGTGCTTTGCTGATGCCGTTCTTGTTGCTACTGACTTTGGGCGTAATTTAGTAGCAACAAAATGGCTCAATGAGATTTAGAAATACATACTTCGATATACCAACATGCGCGATGCTGGTCAAGTAGAAATCACGAAAGAAGGCATCTACGTCATCACTTGCATGCGCATGCCTTTACTTAAAACACACGAATCGTATTGCTATCCTTATCATATGCATGCCTATGCGTTTAAAGAACCTTAGAGGTATGTTGTGAATTTAGTCAGACACCTATGACGTAGATGTCTTCTTTAGTGTTTTCTACTATAGTAGCCTCACTAAATTGTTTATAACTAATTGTTTCGATGTTAGAAATTTAAATTTTTTGAAGCAGCGATGAGTTTTTGGACGGCACGAATGCAAAGAAATTTGAAAAATTAAAACATTTCAATTCGCCTGGTGATAAGCGTTTAGTTATGAGCTGCAACTTAAATTGTTGTTATAATTTTGTTTTAGATGCTATCGACTTGAGTTTTAAAGACCACTAAAACGTCATATCGGGGCACAAAACAGTAAAAGAAAATTTTAGAATAACTCTATATTTGTACGAGTTGGGTGCTGACTGATCGTGAAGTTGGCATCCGGTAAATTAACTTGTTTATAACTTTTTTGTTTTCAATGTTAGAACTATAAATATTTGTGTGCTAATGCGCAACAAAATAGAATAGAGATTTTTAAATAATTAGCATTCTAATAAGCTTGGTGCTGAATATGGTAACAACGAACTAAATTTGTTTTTAACCTTATTGTTCTTAATCTAATACAGTTTAATTTTCGGATACAATTTATTACGCATTTTTCTATGGCTTCACTAGCCTTGTTTAAATATTTGGGATTTCCAATCCTAAATTGTGAGTATATTTCTCATCGTAATTTAGATAGTATGATCACGTTAAACCACATAAAAAATGTAGTTTTGAGCCCCCAGCTCTGACAGGGACTATTAGAAATAGTTTACTATGTTTAATAAATATTTCGCGTGAATGGAATATTAAATTAGACATTTTCACTCACTTCGAAGGATCTACGTCATTGCTTCAACCAACGAGAACGTGCGATATAGAGGAGAGGAGTTGGTGTGAACGAGCGCCATGATCTGGGAGATTAAATTGGACTATCCTACCGAATCGACGAAGTAACCCAGTCGGTGCGAGTGATGCAGCAAAGTTACCTTTGGAATCCCCTGCCGTCACTACCTGTTAACTATCTTTTTGTTCCATTATGTTGGATATCTACCACCTTCGCTGTATCTACTGGATAAAGGACAATAAACTATTACGACCCACATTAATGCAATTAGAAGAAAAAGACGCACTGATTCGTGCGTCGATTGCCGTGATACAAGGACCGACTATTAGGCTCTATCTCAACTCAACTATCAGAGTAATAAAGGTAAACAATAACATACCGCTAGCTATTATTCTTTTTGTATCGAAAATTTGTGCAATTTACACTCTCTGCACAACTACGCATTTGCCATTTGGCAGTTAACTTCTGAAACAACTTTTCGAAATGCTCTATTCGTAATAACGTGCATATCTGATTATGGTCTTACCTTTTTGTTGATGCACTGGTACGTCAACTAAAAAAAAGTGAAAAAGAAAATGCGTTATGAAGCATATTTTTGTAGACAAGCACGTCAAAATAAAGTACAACAATGACGTTGCAGCTTTTGATTCTTTAGCTTCACTGGTTCGATAAGTAACACATACCTAGATATAACGATTATTTCTTCAGATTTCAATAGTCTCGCAGATGAAACAAATTTAGACGAAAATCTTATAAACACATAATACCGTGTACTAGTTAGTATTAATTTTGTAAAAGAGGTTGAATATATTTACCTTGATGAATCTCAAACAAGAGACTAGGTCGAACTGTTTTAAAGAAAAACAACAAGATAGATAAAGTTAAAGGTTAAAATTCATAGTCATCTAAGAGTAAAATAATCAAAAAATATAAAAATTACATAATATCAAAATAAAACGAATGTAATCTACAAAACTACAAAAAAAATCAGTTGAAATTATTTTGTAAACATTGTCATTACTAGAGAAATCTGACACAAGGTTATTTAAAAGAAAGGTTGTTCCGTCTAGAATACATATTTAAAGTGGCAGGACGAATCAACTAGTCTAGTAGTTCAGAGCGGAGTGCTATACTATGTAATCTTTATATTTGTTTTAGCGGTGTGTAACAGTTAAGCAACGCTTTATAATGAAATTTAATAATTATAAATTATAATATCAGAATTACATAATATTAGCGTTAGTTAATAAAATGACACTACATATATTAAGGTCATTGGATAAATTAAGGAAACTTGTGAGAAAAATTATCTATGAATGTTATTTCTAGCCAAAAACTACTTAATTATCCGTACTCTATAGAGGTATTACTCCAGTGACTTAATGTATTTAAAACGAATTTATTTAGGTTGTGTATATAACGTTTGAAATATAATTTATATTTTACTGTAGAGAAGCACTTACTTGTACACCGCCACCATTAATACATATTAAAGGCGCGTTTTAACGATACTACTGTCAACCCCTAACAAGAATTAACATGAAAAATATGAATTTTACTTCAGTTTATATCCACATTGTAAGATGGGTGAAATGTTTCCCAATTATAATGCTATCACAATTCACAAAAGGTCAGTCAATCGTCTCTTCCGGCACTTTTTATACATAGGTATAGCAAAAAACAAACTATCGCTAAAGTCTATAAACTATTAAAGTTATTTAATTGAACGAGTCCACTGTTTATTTTTCAATTGTTTCCTCTTTTCTAACACTGTCTGATTTTGTTCCTGCTTCAGACGTCGTTGTTGTGTGAGATAGTATGATAAGAATACTTTCCTTTAAATTCAAAAAGTTGTTTTTAAAACTTCAAAGTACTTTCTAACAACGCCATGACCTGTCGTCATCAAGCCATCTCCATGTATATCAGAAAATAGTTTATTTGTTATTTTAACCACATCAATCATAGTACTTGAAGGAATTGTCAAGCTCAAATCATCTATCCATCCTTTCGACTTATCAAGTTGTCATTTAAATTATCGTCCGCTACTTTGTGAAGCAGATAGCCAACAAGATATCGTAGCACCTGTTTTTGAACTTGCATCTATCTGGCGGGTCACTTCAATTTCAATGTCACTTACTTTGCAATTCTTTGAAGTAGTAGAATTATCTTCAATAGGAATATCTTTGAACATACTTGCCATCAAATATGTTACCTTCTTTTTTTTCCTCTGAAATTGTGGATTCTTGAAGCAGTAGCAACAGTGAAACTAGTAAGATTATTTTTAATCTACTTTTAAATTCATTGGTAAGGGAGATGAGTATATTGACTTTCAATACCGCGTATTCTTGAAAAAAAGTTCTCAAGCAAGTTCGGCTTGCCATTATGTAATTAACTTTGTACGTAGTAATTAAATTACTGCACAACCCTTCAATAAAGAAATCGATATGATAAGACCTTTTTGAAATGGCTGCAGTTGTTTTCGTTTTTCAAACCTCAGAACCTTAATCGTCGATTCCATCGGTTTATCTGCTCCTCTAGATTCACACCGACCGCACACTTCCACAGAAACTTCTGGTAGTGTACACAACGAGAGCTCATCCACCTATAGACTTATTTACCAATTCCACAAACTCTCCCTTGTCAGTAGATTCTGATAATTCACTTCTTAATAGTATAGCATTGTGATACGAAAAGAGTACAAACGCCAGGTGAACATTTTGAGACCAAGTTGCGCTAACTTCAATATGGCATCTTTTGTAACTTTCGCGCCATTGCCAGTTGCTCGTTTTCCACAACTTTTTCAATATCAAGTTTGTTAATTACCGTTCCAACAAATAAGAGCAATCCCTCACCGAAAACGTGATTATATGCTACACATCAGCAAAAACCCACACTTTGTTGTCACTACGGGGAAAATTGAAGTAAGTTTTTTCAGGAGTAACTTCTAAACGTTTGCATAGTTGTTGATATCCTCCATCCACGTTGCTCACAATTGCCACTACAGGAAAGTCAGTAGTGTTAAGCTTCATGGCAATTTCAAAGAGGTTTCCTTTCCAGAAACTTAACTCTTGCTTTAGCACGTATTAACTGGTCTTTTAGTTCTCTTCTTTCCTGTATAACAGCGTTGTAATGTTTATCTTCACTGTAACACTGCTCTATAATATATTCATTCGAATTTTTGGAAATATCAACTGCAGTATTTTCTTTAATTCCAGATCCTTCTAACCACATATCTTTCTTTTTATTTCTCAATTTAACCCTCCTTTTGAATTTTCACTTTCAGAATTTGATAAAAAAAAATTAAGGAACTGCATCTTTTTTAAGCAATTTACTCCTTGTCCAGTTAGTTCAACTTGTATGCCTCTTTCGTAGGCATCCGCATAATTGGAATCAAATGAATCTTCCTTCTTGCAACTTATAATCCACTTTTTCTACTTAATGTATTTCCAAAAAAACTATAGAAAGAATACGTATTTCCATCTTCGCCACTGAAATTTTTGTTTCTCTAAAACTATCATGTGTCAGGTAATAGAAATAAAATAGTGCGATTAAGAATGGATATGCGACGCTACCTTCACTCCCTGTGTTTCTATCAAATCATCATTACAAATAAAACTTACCTGCAGGATAAACTAATATCTCGCACTAATGCTCGTACCCTAACTATTTGGTTTAAAAAACCCTTCCACATCCGTACGTATAAGCGAGTTACTTAAGGGTTCTTTCACGTATAACATAGCGGTGCTATAACGGTATACATAATAGTCTGAAATTGTATATTAAAACCTTTAAGAAAGCCTTATTTGGAAGCTAATTGATGGCGGGTTTGATATATGAACGATTCACTTGTGTGCTTTATTTTCTTTTCACAGTTTTTATTCCAAATACAAATTAAAAGCTCGTGCTAAACTTCAGGGTTAAGTGGCAGAACAGCTGTTGAATTTTGCTAGCAAGCTGAAATTGGATCTCGTTATTTTATTGTTTTTCTTTTACATATATATTAAATTAATTTATTTTCGTATTGTAATTACTTTCATAATAAACAATAATGACATTTATCACTATTATTCTTATTCTTATTTTATTATTTCTATTTTCTCTCAATAATGAACAATGTTTAACGATGTAATATTGCATTCTCGGTATTGTTGTACTGCAGGAAAACAATTCAGTTTAACAAACAGTCGTGAATTTTCCTACTATGTTACATGTGTGTAAAATAAAAGTTTTTTGCACAGACGTGAATAAACCTATACGAAAATAACATAATTTCATAAATTGCTTAAAATTTTTAGATACAAGACCATGTACCGATATAATAATTGGGACAATTTTTATAGAGTTTAGCTTCCAAATACGCTTTCGGTTGATTGATAGATTTTTATACTTTTCAATTATCTCTTGTTCAGTTTTTCTGATATTATGTGACACTGTGATTGCTGTATCTATTATATTGGTCAATTACTCAATTATGTTTATAAATATTAAATCAGGGCAGTAACACACTACAGTTTTGTCAGTAAAGACGGTTTTGTTCCAATACAGTCTAAGTGCTTGTTTTTCTAAAACTGCATCTGATTTATAATAAGGAGTGAATGTATTCAAAAGTTGATATTTAAGCGCCAGATATTGATGTAAAATCCACGTTACTTCGTTATGTCGTTTTAAGTAATATGTCTGCGTCAACGAAGAGCATCCGCATGTAATGTGTTTTGCAATTTCACAAGAGCTTTGACATGCACGACACATATCTACTACGTCATTTTTTAAAATGTTTCTCGTTTAATTTCAAGTCTTAAATAATTTATCTTGGATGGAGATTATAAAACCATCTGTTTCTGTGTGCTGGAAGTCTTTTTTCAGGAAACTGATAGATAGATTCTTTATCCATATCTCGTGCAAACAGCTGCTGTGGCGTATCTACCATGTAAGAATTTTTCCTTCCATCAAACAAATAATTCCTGATTAGAGATTTGAAATATAAATTATTTTGAGAGACAAGATTCATAGGAGTAACATTTTTATCTAATTTGCAAATACTATTGGTTATTTTAGTTGTGTTGTTTAAAAATATTCCTGAAAGTGGGTGATTTTGTTAGCTTTATTTGATGCAACGCCGGCGCCGCAGTCACCGCCTGAATTAATCTAGGTTAGGCAACCCGCCACACCCATCAAGCCTAGGCTAGGTAGCCAACTAATTTGGATTAGGCAACCTTCGATGCTGTCACGCCTCAGCGCCTCCAGGCAACTCGTAAAGCAGGGATAACGCCACCGCCACCCCCGCCTGAATGTTTGCAACCCATCTAACCTATATTTGCAAAACATTTTAGAAAGTAAACGTACTGAAATGTCACAATGGGTTGTATAACATATGTGTAATAAGAAAAACTGTCTCCAGTTTATAAAAAACTTCTATTACAGATAATAATGAATTTCTTGTTAAGAGAGGTATGTAGAGTCTTTTTAAGTTACGTACATGCCAGTATTGAACACAATTCTCAAAACTTAAGCGGCAACACTTTTTACTGAGAACAACACTTTCAACCTAAAGCAGTTATACTTCTTTAAGATTCCTAAATATTTTCATAAAATACTGTACAAATGGTGCTATTGGACACATAAATTTAATCGAGTCACACAGGGTTTGGCAAAATAAAAAATTTCGTGGTAAAAAACAACTCTGTTCCTGGCCAATATAATACTTTTGGGCAAAGCATTAGAAAAATCAAATGTAGGGTAGCTAATCTCACCTTTTAAGGAGCAGATGCATTCCTTAACAGCTCGTGTTTCGGTTGATATAGACTTTTCGAGAACACAGACATTTTGGTATCTAAATCCATTCTTCGAGTATAATTAGAGATATTAAAGCACTAGTCTTCCCACAGATCCATGGTCTAGCAAATATAGCTCATATGTTAAATGGGAACAAAGGTCCATGTTTGCCAGCATCCTTTACGCTAGATTAAGCGAATTCATCAAAGTTTGTAACGGTATTTTAATTTCCTGTTTCGCAGCTTTCATATCCTTTACATTTACTTCTCTAGGAACATCGTAGGTAGTATGTAATTTCTTCTCGTTTTGCAATTTTTTAAGATAGTCTGTAGCGTCGTTCTTGGTACTTTATACTTCCTACTAGCAGCGTAGAAAGTTGTCCTGACTTGCAAAATTTCATTAACAGTTTTTGCTGGAGATTTATTGCTGTACCGTTTAGTTTTTGCACGCATCTTTTAAGCAAGCCGCATTACGAATAACTGCAACTTGCAAAACGCTCCTTTATATATAAAAAAATTTGTCTGTTAACATGGTACCATCATAGTTTCCCAACATGTCAGGATGCTACTTAAACTAGTAGGATTACTGTTGTCATATAGAATATTTATTGTAATATATGATATTAAGATATAAGATGTACATATAAAATATATGTATAAGAATGTACTATTATTGTAAATGTATGTATAAATTATCTAATAAATTTTCGTTTTTTGATTATATATTGATTTATTTTGCTCTATTGCTATGGTTAAACATTGGTGTTGGGAAACGGGAACAAATTTTATACAGACACAAGATACGACGAGAATGGACCTCCTCCTTAGGGGGTCTTTGGTTGGTCTGAAGTTTTACAATGGACCTTGAACCTCCTTGTGAAGATTTACATATAAAATAATCGATTTTGTGCTGGTACAAAGGTAGCTTATCTACTATTAAAGATTAATAACTTGAGATTTGCACAGCGATGTTTATAAAACCTGCTTTACCCCCTGATCTTGACAAATATAACCTCTAGATAGCGGAATTTGAATGTAAAAATCAAAATTTGCTTAAAATTTCTCGAATCGTTCGACCTAGGACATCAAATTCCGTGTACTCCATTTTAAAATTCCAAAAGTGAACCTATCAGGAGGTTTAGCACATATATCGAAAACCTGTATCAAATTGTTAGAATTTAGATAATTGTTCGTTAATTTTGTTAGTTGTTTTTTATAATATTCTGTCACCTGAAGTTTCATTATTTTATGCTCTATTTCAGTGTTGCTGCAATCCTAAATATTGTAGCTTTTGTTGGGCGGTAATTTTTCTGTATCGAACAGTTTTTTTATTAGAGTAGATGACAGTTTCCTTAACTATTTTTAGAAATTCACATTTGTCTACACCAAAAATTTAACTTAATCGCTTTATAAAACTTTTTGTTGTATGAATCAAAGATTCAAGTTAGTTTTTTGTCCCTGCATTTTAAATCATACAGATAGTTATATTACAAGCAGAGATAGGAAAAAGGAGGTAGATGTAGACCCAGATCAGATAGTGATAGATGCAGACTCTGCAAATTTCAGGAAAATGTGTAGGTTAGTTGAGAGTAGTAAACAATGATGGTACGCGTGTAACCAGTTCCAGGACTGAAGGCCTAATATGATGATAGATAAAGTAAATGGTTGATTGTTTTGACATTGATTGAGTAAATGTGAATGTGGGTTAATAGCGAAGCAAAACCAGAGTGGGTTTAGCGAATCTCCCTGAAAGATTGCTCTTTCAATGTGTATACTTCCAATGTACAAACCATTACATTGTATTGTAACTTTTCAATTTGATATTAGTTGAGTAATCAGAATTTGCACTGAAGAATGAATTTTATAGATTGAAAGAATAATAGGAGCCAATTATGCGACATCAAATCGTAAACTTTTGTATAGTCTATATTAGACATATATAAACTTCGACGATTTCTTTTTGCTTGCATCATTATTATTAAATCTGCGAATATTTGTTCTACACCCTAACGATTGTGAAACCCAACCTTTATGTTCTAAAGCGATCATTTTGTTGTTCATAAATGTTCAAAATTAACTTCCCTTAACAAGGAGATTAATAAGTTTTAAATAACCGATAAGCATGTAATAGGTCTGTAGTTTTGGATCTTTAGATCTCCAGTTTTTAATATAAAATATATGTACCCGCATGAAAGGTATGCCGGGATACGATTTGGTTCCATTAGAATCTTTGTTAGCAGTTGGCTAGTAATGCGTATGTGGATTTGAATTTAACCAAAAGTTCGGTATTCGGTCTGGTCTCGGAGCTTTCCAGTTTCCTTGTTTGACAGTATTGAAAAAATTTAATTTCGGTAAAATTTGGAAGCGACATACCTGTATTTTGTACTTGTTAGATATAAGCTCTTACACGTAACTTGTATTTACATCAGCTAATATTGAACCACTCCATACGTTAATTCCAGCATTGGTTTAATGTTTCCTTATCTGATGAACAATTAGGACATGCATGCCAAAGATACGGTACGCGGGCCGCATCCGGCCCCCGTTCTGTATCAATACGGCCCAATGTGTCACAGAAAGAAGAATAATATTTTTTAGAGCTTTTAGACATCACTCGATTCCTCTAGGGAAGTTTTAAAATGCGAACACTACATTTATAAGTAATTTCAAGGGCAGCGGAAATGCCCTATTATTTTTGTTGTGAACAATAAAATCTTCACTCGCTTCGAGTCTAGACTAGCAACTTCCTTATCGATATAAAAGGAGTGCGTCTGCGCGACGTGAGCCAGTTGAGTCGAGTAATCGAAGCGATACGGTCGGAGAATAATTTTAGTTGTACTGCGAAGTAGTGATTGTGAAGTCTAGTGATTGTGAAGGTATTGTGCATTTGTTTGTGTCGTGCGCGTACGATATCTATAATTGTTGTGTCGAGTTCCATAATTGTTACGATTGTGGCATAATGTCACAAAAACGTAAAGTTGATAGTGAGTGCAGAGTTTTTCAATCTAAATGGGAAATTGCATATTTTTTCATAGAATGGAAAGGTAAACCACTGTATTTGATTTGCAATCAAACAGTTGCTGTTGGTAAGGAGTTTAACTTGAAGAAACACTGTGATACAAATCAAAATTCGATTGTTGCACTGAAAAAATAAGAATGGACACATTGTCATCTTTAAAATCTATAACTTCAAGGTCAACAATCGATGTTTACTAAAGCTAATACTGAGAGCGCAATGCCCTGAAGTCAAGTTTTATTATTGCACTAGAAATCGCCAAGAGATTAAATCCTTTCACTGATGGTGATTTTATTAAAGACTGTATGTTGAAAGTTGCCGATGTTTCATTTCCATTTCAAAAGTCGATAATTCAAAATATTTCGCTGTCAAGAAACGCTGTTGCTTCAAGAATAAATGATTTATCTGAAAATTTGGTACTTCAACTGAAGGAAAAATTAAGGAATTTACAAACTTTCACTGACTGTTGACGAGAGCACCGATACCGCTGATACAGCTCAACTTGCTGTTTTTATACGAGGTATTAACAGTAACTTTGAAATAACTGAAGAACTTTTAAAGTGCGTTCCATTGACAGGTACTGCAATAGCAAATGATATTTATTCTGCAATTGACCATTTCTTAGCAGAATATGAATTCGATTGGAATAGACTTAGCAGCACAACTACGGATGGCGCTCCTGCTATGGCTGGCAATCATTCGGGCGTTGTAACTAAATTAAAACAGAAAACATCAGGGAATTTTGTGGGATTTCACTGTATAATTCATCAGGAATCACTGACATCCAAACATTTAAAAATGGACCATGTCATGCAACCTATAATTAAAATAGTAAATTTTATAAGGAGCACAGAACTAAATCACCGATAGTTCGGGCAGTTTTTACAAGATTTGGACAACTTTTTGATGTCACTTATTTCACCGAAGTTCGTTGGCTCAGTCGAGGAGTGGTTTTAAAAGATTTTTTGTATTACGTGATCCTATTCAAGCTTTCATGTTAGAAAGGGTCAGCCCAATTGATTATGACAATGACTGGTGGTTTTATTGTGCGTTTTTGGTAGATATGAATAAACACCTGACTGATCTGAATGTAAAGTTACAGGGTAAAAATCTGATTGTCACTCAAATGTATTCATGTATTCAAGCCTTTGAAACAAAATTGAGGCTGTGGGAAAATCAAGTAAAAAATCAAACTTTGCATCATTTCCCTCATTTAAAATCATTTGGCACAGTAAACTAAAAAAACATTGGATCAATATTCTCAACTTCTGCAAAATCTGATCATGGAATTCAACAATCGTTTTGAAGACTTCCACAAAATGAATGAAATGGAATTCCCAATTTTCAACAATCCATTCAATTTTGAAGCTTCACAGGCACCTGTTCATTTGCAAATGGAGTTGATAGATCTTCAATCGGACAGTATTTTGAAAGAAAAATTTTATAAGGTTTACGCTCTTACATTTTATACACAATATTTCAAGAGTATGAAAAACTACCAGGAATTAAAAAAGCATGCAGCACGCATTCTGTGCATGTTTGGTAGCACCTATTTATGTGAGCAGATGTTTTCCGTCATGAAAATAAATAAGAACAAACATCGCGCAAGGCTTACGAATGAACATCTCCAATCAATTCTTAAAATAAGTACAACAAATATGATACCTGACATCAATGAGCTTGTCAAAAACAAGAGAAGTCATATCTGGATCCTAGAGCTCAAAATAATTACCCTCTTTTAAAACTTTGAAATGGTTTTTAACAACCGTATATTACACTATAAAATTAAATAAATAAAATGTTATAATAATTCAGTACATTTTTTTATTTGTATCTGGCCCGCTTACACATTCTAAATTTAATATATCTCTGCAAAATTGAGTTTGACACCTCTGAATTAGGATGTTGCGCCTGACCTTCAGAAACATTCATAAGTAATATTTTAGGATCCTCAGTAACAGTTTTATTTTGAAGTTTTCTTTTCGTGGTTTTATTAAATCTATGTATTCTTGTACCCTTTGCTTTTGATTTTTGAAGTAGTTCATCTTCGTATTCCTTTAATTTTTTCAATAATCTTTAGAAGATAAATTTAAATTTTGATTAAGGGCAATTTTTATCTTGGTTAAAATCTTTATTGATTCGACTCGTTTTGGATTTTGTCTGATAGTGTCAACATCAGCTCTTAAATATAGTAATATATTTTTGGAGTCTAATTTTCAATACATTATCCTTTTTATTATGTATAAATGATCTAGATACTGGTTCCTTTTGAATTGGATGTAGATTATTCATTTTTAAAACCAGAAACAGCAGTTGCGTAGATAGCATTTCTAATTTCGGTTAATTATTTTATCTTCAAATTGACTTTTAAAACAAGATCTAATTTTGGAACATAGTTAGAAATACTTGAGTTGAACTTTATTTTAAGTAGTTTTGGTCTTGTATAGGATAGATCAGTGGCTCTCAACCTTTTGGGATCACGGAACACTTTTAAGTGGTCTCGATTTTGGCGGAACACCATTATCATAAAATTTGTAAATCTAATGTAAATCACACAAAATAATTGGAAGATTAATATTTAATTGAAATAAAGATATATATTACATGGTAACTTATTTTAATGAGAAATTTGCGCTTGACGACCTTTACAAATTTCCTCAAGGTTGGGTCTTATGTAAGAGAGCGCTACTCTCATTTCTTCTTCTAAATTGGTAAGTCTTTCTCTTTTTGCTTTTAATATTTGTTAGAGTTGAAAATCCAAGTTCGCACAGATAGGACGTCGAAAAGAGCAACAAGATATTCAACGCTCGTTTTGCAATAAATGGATGTTCATTCTCGATGGAAATCCAAAACCTTTCCACTCCTTCTTCTTTGAATTTTAGTTGTAACGTTCGATCCGTTGATATATTAATAAACTCATCTGCTTCCTGAATAGAAAAATCTTGGTTCATTATATCAAATTCACCAAATGGATTTCGCGCCCAATCAAAGTCTTCAATATTAAGAGATGGAAAGTAATGAGTTATTTTGTCTTGCAATATTGACAAATGCTCTGCCACATTTGAAATCATTTCGTTAATGTTAACAATATTTTCTGTTGCTAATAACGGAAACATATCAAATTTGCGATTTTGAGCAATACGATTTTTCCAAAGCAAAAGCTTTTTCTGGAAAGCTAGCAATTTGTCTGTGGATGTCAGAATATTTTCATTTTTTCCTTGAAGAGATGTATTGACTGAATTTAAGTAGCTGAAGATATCGGCTAAATATGCTAGCTTAGTACACCATGCATCATTTTCCAAATATTTTACGTATACATCATTACCCTCTTGTCTAAAAACTAGCAATTCCTGTTTCAACTCATGAACTCGGGTTAGCACTTTTCCTCTTGAGAGCCACCTCACTTCAGAGTGCAAAAGCAAACATTCATATTTGGATTCCATGGTGTTACAAAGTTGTTTGAACATACGGGTTTTAATGGTCTCGATTTAATATAATTCACCATATGTACGACTTGTTCCAAAACAGACTTTAAGTTTGCTGGTAGACTCTTCGAAATCAAAGATTCCCTGTGCAGAAAGCAGTGAGTAAAGACTATATTTGAATTTATTGCTTTAACTCGACTACAAAATCCCTTAATACTGCCACGCATGGCTGGAGCTCCATCAGTACAGATTCCTGCGCAATTTTCCCAGGATAATTTCCATTCTTCCAAATAAGATGATACTGAATTAAATATGTCTTCTCCAGTTGCGTGACCAATAAGTTCCTTGCAGAATAAAACTGATTTATTATTTCAGTGTCGTCAACAAAGCGAATAAATCCGATTAATTGGGCTTTGCCACTTATGTCAGTGGATTCGTCAATTTGCAGCGCAAAATTTTTTGTAATTAATTTCGCCGTCACTGCGTTCTCTATAAAACCTGACATATCTATAATTCTTCTTTTTATCGTATCGTCCGAAACGGGAATTTTTAGGACGTCTCGCTGCGCTTCATTGCCAAACATAATCTTAACAATTTCTAAACATGCGGGCAAAATTAGCGATTCTGCGATATCATGCGGCTTTTGCTTCAATGCAATTAGTTCTGCCACTTTATAAGAAGCGATTTGCGCTTTATCCGAAATTGTAACGCTCTTTCGAAAGCATGTTGCTTGCACTTCTTTCGAAATAATCTTTACCTTTCGAAGTTAGACAAGAATGTTTTGTTGAAAGGTGTCGCTGTAACTTAGCTGGGACCATTGCACTGTTAGCCAATTTTTCACCACATACAATACATCTCGGAATAGGAACATCTTGACTACCGCTCCATGTAAAACCAAACTTCAGATATTCTTCCGAATAATGCCGAACTGATTCGGATATCTTTTACGTTTATTTTCGGCATTTTGTTGCCTTGCATATCTCCTTCAATTGAAGAAGACCTGCTTGTACTCGCCCCAACATTAACCTCACTTTCAGTCTTTCTTTTCAAAAATTTGTCCATATTTCAGATTTAAAAGTCTTGTATAAATGCTAAAATAAGCAACTAAAAAAGATAAGAATACTGTTAAAACTACACAACTTGCATTTCATCTTACCAATTTCCAACAATATAAAATATATATACAATAAAAACACACTCACGAAAACTAGATATTTATATTAAATTATGGCTGAACCGCAGATCGAAATTGCGCTTTTGTTATTTACGTACGAAGAAAGAGAAACAGCACGAAATCAACACTACGTAGCGCTCCCTGCGTTATCGAGTACACTAGAAATTTAGTGGTATTCCCGAGTAACTCCAAACGACGTAACTGCGTCGTTCGATAATTACACTGTTAATATTATTGACTGTTCCGCGAAAATTTAGAATAATATTGAATATTTTTGCTAAATTTCAAATAATTAACAAAACTATGTAGTATTTATTTTATAGTAATAAAAAAATTTACTGTTTCTTATTATATTATATTCAAAATTTTCGCGGAACACCTGGGACAGCTTCGCGGAACACCAGTGTTCCGCGGAACGGCGGTTGAGAACCACAGGGATAGATGTTTGAATGGAAAACTGATTGGAATAGTTGTGCCACTTGAAAGTCTTTTTTGTGCTGTGTAATGATTGTAAATACGTTCCCTCATAGGCTTGATTCATTTATAGCACATTTTCTACTTCTTGTTGCAGTATATTTATTTCGGTAGACGTTAGATATACGTTTTTACTATCGCGTTTTTCTATAGACTAAATTTTGTTCAGTAAGTATTAATTCGAGATGACGCTTTTTATATTCATTATGAAATATTATTATTATTATTAATATTATTTGTTTTTTCTCAGATAGTTTTATCTGGTATTAGTAGATAAGCATGTGAACTGTTGTCAAACGTGCTTCTCTTTATCTATACATTATATTATGAATTTAGAAATTTTCTTGTTATTGTACATGTGTCCAGTATGACTGATTCTTGTGGATGTGTGAATGTGTTTGGAGGTAGTTGTAGTTTTTGGATGTTTTGGTGTAGGTTGTTTGGTATGGCTCATGTATTTAATAATATGGTCGATATTATTTCTATTTTACCTTGTCGTTAATTTCTTCAGCTAGTTGTATGTATTTTTCTAGCGATTCTCTGGTCTTCTTCTGAATATTAGGCGTGTTTGGGATAGAGATTCCTATTAGTTGTGTGATTTTCATTTGTTTGTGGATGAGCGTAATGTCTGGTTTGTTGTGTGGTGTTGTTTTGTCGGTTATTATGCTTTTGTTCCAGTATAGCTTGTGTTCTGCGTTTTCAAGTATGTTTTGCGGTGTGTATTTTTATGTTGATGTATGCTCCTTTGTAAGTTTGTATTGTAGGGCTAGTTGTACGTGTATTATTTTTGCGGTGTTGTCATGTCGTTTGATGTATTTCGTGTTTGCTAGTATTGGATATCCGCTTGTGATGTGTTGTATTGTTTCAATTTGTTATTTACATAGTCTACATTTGTCTGTTGTTGTGTTGAGGTCTTTGGTGATGTGTTTACTATATTAGTGTATGTTAATTGTCTGGTCTTGTATCGCTATCATGAATCCCTCTGTCTCACTAAATATGTTGCCTTTCTTGAGCCATGTGTTTTGATGCTTCTTGGTCGATATGTGGTTGTGCAAGGTAGTGTGAAAGTTTCCTGTGTAGTGTTTCTTCTTCCAGTTTTCTTGCTATGTGTGTGTTGCTGTGATTTCTTTTATGGGGTTGAAAGTACTGTTGTTAAGTTGTAGTGGTGTGGCTGATGTGTTTGCGTGTATGATCGTTTTGTGTATGCTACTCGTTTCTGATCTTTTTATGAAGTAATTTCTTAAATTATCTATTTGTTTGATGCACATGTTTCTTATATACCGATGAATCCTCTTCCTCCATCTTTTCTATTGAGCGTGAATCTTTTTATAGCTTGAGTGGATGTGGTGTATTCTGTATTTGTGGCATTGTGATCGTGTGTGCTGAGTGCGTCTAGGTCAGTATTGCTCCATATTATTATGCCGAAAATGTGGGTTAGTATGGCTACTGCATATGTGTTTATTACTATTGTTTATTGTTTTGCTTCTTGCTGTAAGCTTTGTTTTGAGTATTTTAGTGAGTCTTCGTTTGTATTTGTTTCAGTTTTTTTTTCATTTATGAATGTTCTATTCCTAGTTTTTGCTTGTATCCTAGATATGCGTATGTGTCTGTGGTATATATATATATATATATATATATATATATATATATATATATATATATATATATTAATAGAGAAGAATAATCCACATTTGGAATGCAAATGAATGCTTAATATATATTAATAGTTATTAAGATGAAATGAAAACCCAACCTTGTATTTAAAGTTGAATTACCATTTCAAATCGAATTAGTAATTGAAAACCACTAAAAGAACGGCTACAGCAGGACTTGAACCTACAACCTCTGATTTTCCGGATCAGTGCTCTAACCAATTGAGCTATCTAACCTAATTGTCTAGATGATGTTATACTTAATACTACTGAAGCTTGGCTCTTATTAACGATTTTCAATTACGTCTTGCATTTAAGGAAATGGAATCTAGTTATATACATAATTCATGTACTAATTTCTGTACAATTTCTTTAAATGCAAGACGTAATTGAAAATCGTTAACAAGAGCCAAGCTTCAGTAGTATTAAGTATAACATCATCTACACAATTAGGCTAGATAGCTCAACTGGGCCGTGCTTTTAGTGGTTTTCAATTACTAGTTCGATTTGAAATGGTAATTCAACTTTAAATACAAGGTTGGGTTTTCATTTCATCTTAATAACTATATATATATATATATATATATATATATATATATATATATTGCTGTGGGTCGCGGGGACAGTCTCTGGAACTCCCTAAAAATCATTCAAGCCCCAACGTTGGGCCGTCATAAGATTGCTGTGAATCCGCGGATTAAAGTTTAAGAATCGAGAGTAAGTCATTAAATACTTTTCAAAATAAAAAGTTCACAACAAAAAAATTCTTACCCTGATTTCTGCTTCAAACTATCTTCAGCAGCTTCCCTGGCTAGCTCAGCTGTACCTCTTTCCGGATACCTAAATTTACAATCATTCTTCCTTCCCACTCACACACCATTCAATAAAATCACCAAATAATACAACAATCATACAATCTTTATTTACCGCTATATACAAACAATTATTCACAGATATATACAGTTTGGTACACTAATTACAACTCAATAGGTGATATTTTTGTAAAGTCCTTGTTTTAAATTTTTAATTGCAAACACATTTAATACAATAGGAGTAAATGGGCCCCAAATAATACCCTATATTTATTGCACCCGTGTTTGTTTTTATGATTAGTGTTGTGTTCCAATTTTTTATTATTTTATCAAGAAATTTTATTAGTGGTGTGTTTGCTTTGCATATTTGTAGTATGTTTATTAGCCACGAGTGTGGTATGCCGTCGTATGCCTTTTGGTAGTCTATGTATGCGTAGTGTAATGCTCTTTTTTTAATTTTAGCTAGGTGTATTATTTCTGTGTATATGATCAATTGCTCTTTACATGTGTGACTAGTTTTTGTGTTATTATGGATGTCAGTATTTTGTTTATTGTTAGTAAACGTGTTATTGGGCGATATTTGATGGGTTTTCTATGACTTTTACATACTATGTTTTGAGATACGTTATTCCTTCTGTTAATGTGTGTGGTGTTGTATGTGGATGTGTGCTATATTCGTTGAATAATTTTACATGTGCGCATGTGTCGTAAATTTTTTTAGCCAAAGAAGTTCGCTATTTTATCGTTGCCAGGTGCTTTTCAATTGTGTGATTTGTTAATAGTTTGGCTAATTTCTTCGTGTGTGATGGTTATTTCTTGCAAATTTTTTTATTGCGCCGTATTTGTTTATTTCTGTTTAGATCCATTGTGCGTGCTGGTTGCGTTGTGTTCGATTGTATCATAGATTGGTCCCAAAGTGTTCGGTATCTGATATGTTGGTGGGTTGTTTATTGTGAGTTCGTTTTTGTCTATAGTTTGGTAGAACTTCCTTTGGCTTTGGATGAACATTTTGTTTTGTTTTTCTGTTATTACTTTTTTGGTCTTCTGAGTCTTTTGGCTAGTGCTTGTAGTTTTTGCTTCTTTTCATCTAGTTGTTCTATTGCTTTTTCTTTCGGCATTTCTCCTATTACTTTTTATTTTTTCCTGATATTTTGCTTTTATGCAATGTGCTAGCTGTCCTATGTTTTTTCTCAGTTTTAGTATTTTTGTTTATATTCTGCGTTGTCATGGTAGTACTGTTTGTGGCTTTTGTTTGTTGTCTGTTAATTATTTTATTTTGTGTGGATTCATGTTGTGGTGAGAGCTCCCGTGTAGATTAGTTCCATAGTTGTGTCGTTTAGTATTTTGTTTCCTATGATTGTGTTAATGTATGCATTTTGTTGTATTTATATTTGGGTTATCTAGTATTTTGTGTATGAACAGTTTGTTGTCATTGCTTGCGTCTTTGAATTCTATGTATGTTATTTCAAATTTTCTTTCTATTTCTGTGATTTCTTTGTTTGTTCCTTGCGTTATTTCGTGTTGCGGTTGGTTATTTTTTGTTTTTCTTTATGGTTATAATGTGTTTCTGTGTGTTCTTGTGTTTCGTTTTCTATTTTGGTTTTGGCATACGTTTCTGTTTGGTTGTTGTTTTGAACTTTTTGTCGCAGTTGTACTTGTTCTTCTATGTAATCTAGTTATGGTTGTGGTATTCTATTGGTTTTGGATATTGCTCCTACTTGGTCTGAAAGTCTCAGTTCAGGAATAAATTGTAGTTCTGGGTATCTGTTTATGAATGCTTTGTGTAGTAGGGATCTGTAATTTGTAAGGGTGGTTTCGCAGTAGGTCGCTTGACTTCGTCTGACCATCGCATTCGCTGTCGTTGTGATCCTCGTAGTGTGGTTGCGGCCAATATGTCCCGCAAAACACCTGTATTCGGGTTTTGATTAGGTGTGTTTCCCATACAACATCCCTGTGCTTAGTATCGTGTGGCTTTTGTTTCTTTTTTATATTAAATTTCATTGCTTTTCCACGAGTACGACGGTAGTGCCAGTTCACCTGAGCAGAGCCGCATTGCTTAAGTAAGGCTAATTACTGTGGGGTGTCACCTGGTGCCTACAGGCATCCGCTTGACACCACTCTGACCTCCAGTGGCATGCAGCCTTCGCCACGAATACCTTTGCAGGTTGGCTTAAGGTTTTTCTACTTTTTTCTTTGGGAAAGAGGTTGAAGGGGAGGGGGAGGAAAGGGTTGGTTCAATAGGCTGTGTTGATTGATGAAAAATGGTTGGACAGTAGACAGCTGAGCATGGGTATCTCGGGTTTGCCGTGTTCGTACCTGTTTGAGAACTAATAGGCCCCTGAAGGGTTATTATTATTATTATTTTGTTTCTTTTCTCAGACAATTTTATCTGGTATTACTAGCTAAGCACGTGGAATGTTGTCAAACGTCAAACTCCTATATGACTGATTTTTGTAGATATGTGAATGTGTTTGGATGTAGTTGTAGTTTTTGGATGTTTTGTTGTTTGGCATGCTGTACTTAATAATATGATCGGTATTATTTCTACTTTATCTTGGTGCCACAAGTCTTTGATTTCTTCAGTTATATGTATTTTTCTATATTATCTCCTGTCTTCTTCTGTATATTGTTTGTGGATGAGCCTAATATCTGTTTTGTTGTGTGGTGTTGTTTTGTCGGCTATTATGCTTTTGTTCCAGTATAGCTTGTGTTCTGTTTTCAAGTATGTTTTGCGATTGTATTTGTATATAGGTGTATGTTCCTTTGTGAGTTTGTATTGTAGGGCTAGTTGTTGGTGTATTCATATGCTCTTAACTCAACAATATGTAATATAAAGCTCAGAACACGCAGTAAACTGAAAGTGAGTCCTGTGTTACCAAAGAAATCTAGGACTCAAACGAAAGGCTCGGCAAACCCGATAAAATTTAACGCGAAACGTTTTTCGAATCAACTGTAACGAATTTCAACTTACTCTTCTTTATTCGGTCTAATAAAAGTCTGATTACGCTATAATCCCGGAATTTATCTACGCACAGTTAATTTATTTACATACGCACTGACTATTCTATGATAATTTATATAGACAATAGGCGTATTTATCTTAACAATCCGTTCAATAATTTACTTCATAACGAATAATTCTTCGACTCCACTTGAAACTTCCACATATTACCAAAAATTACGAGATACTTCTAGATTATTTGCCTTTGTATCTTTATATCGGTTTTCAATACACCCTTGTAGCTGTCAATCATATCATTGTCCGTCTAATGGCAGTACCTCGTTGAATTACAGATTGTTCCGCAATTCTGTAGAATGCCTTATTTTGGATGAAATATTAAAAGTGCGTTATAAATTACTTATTGCAAAAAAGTATGGTCAGATTTAGGGTAAATAACAATTTGTATTGTTACTTCATAACGCATTCATTAATTATACCATGAGCTATATTCGATGTCAAAGAAAAAAACAATATGAAAAAAGTGACGTGGCGAAAAATATGAAAATGGACAAAAATTTTGTTGAATTGTAAAGTAAGCATGAAGTCCGAAGGTACAATTACTTCAATAAAAACAATAAGTGACAACACAAATAATAAATCAATCATAAAAAAAACATACGGAACTACCTTTAAAGCAACATTGGTGTTCGTTTTTAAATAAAATGACAGTGATAAAAACTTCCATTTCAGTTATAGCGAAAAATAGCATTTTTAAGTCTGTTGCTATGCTCTCAATGTTAAGAGTTCTGTTTCAGACGAATTTTAACGCAACTTTAAAATTATGAAATAAAACAATTAAACTGTGTAATTTCTCTACTTACCAATTTTTCCATTCGGACTGTAAGGGTCATAACTTCCTCCAGAAGACATAGGCGACGAATATCCATTGCTTATAACTGTAGTATACTGTTGGCTAGGTGGACCAGGAGAAGGGGTAAGGGGAGGTACACTAACACTAATTGTTCCCGGACTAGGAGAACTTATCCATTCATCAGTCCGTTGTCGTTTAGCATTACTGGAACCAACAGTCACCGTAGTAAACAGATTACTACCGTTCAGTCCGTTACTCGTTAATCCATTAGCAGTGGTAAGTGTGCTGGCTCCAGTTACTATGGTGAATCCAGTTCCGTTGGTCGAAGTAACGTTTGGCAGTAGAGTTGTACTCGAAAGACCGTCTGCACATGGTGAATGCAATCTGGGTTCAGTTTTCACCAATAGTGTGTCATCTCGAAACATAATTTCTTGCTTTACATCCATCATTAATGCCATATATTCTTCTTAATCACCTGTGTTGTAACTTATGCTGTGGATCGAGGCGCGACATACTAATTCAATCTGAAACAAGGAAAAATGTCTTACTTTAAATTGCTGACCTAAATTCTAAAAATAACAAATGTGGTATAATAAATATAATAGGAGTTTCAAATAAAGTACATTCGACATCTAAAATCAAGAACCAGTTTCAAAATTATTAAAACAAATCAAATACTCAGATTAAAATCATAGCATGCTACGTAACAATAACTACCTACCAATACAAAATATTGCATAAAAATTGATTCTATCATGGACACTGATTTGTTTTATTGTTGATACGTAATGTCATTAATTTATGTGTGTAACTGACCCTATTTATGGTTATACTACAAAGTTCTAAAAGAATATTGTGAAATCTAATATGTTATGGGCATGCTAAATATAAAGTGAAAATTAAGATTCTCACTGGCGAATTGTTTTTGATCCATTTGTTTGATAATAGACTTCTATGCGTTTGAATAGAAGTTTGAAATTGAAATACTTGAGATCCGACAGAACTGGCATAAATAGATAAACAAATGGGATGTGCTTTAGAAGCATATGGAGGTTTGGGTTAGAAAGGAAGCCCGAAACTCCACCTAAAATTCCAAGTGCACAAGAAAGCAAGAAATATAAAAAAACTCGTAGTATTTTCCGAAACTTGAAAGCGTCGCTAAGTCACTGACATGTTTATAGTAATTTGACGAATGACGTAAGCATACTTATTGAAAACTGTTATACACTCATACAAACGTGGAGGTAGTTTACGAAGTCAGCAGTCGCGTAAATTAGACGTTCTTGGAGTTGCCAATCATATTTCTAAGTTGCAATCTATTTTTAATCGAATCAATGCAGAATCCAAGAAAAAGTACGAATCAATCAAGTTGCTACAATAGATAACTTTTAGTAAAATATGGGTTACCGTACCAGAAGAATACTTTGAGCTGGAAGATGTTTGAAACGAATCTTTTTACATAAATAAACGTACCATTAGGAGATCTAAAAGAACTCAAGTGGAATAGGGAAGCGGCAGCTGAAAGAGCGCAAGGCTAAGAGAGATCCTCAAGGAGCCAGTTGCTTTTACTGAATCAAATTCGAGGTCAAAGACTACGCACAATTGTTCTGAGGTTCATAAAGACATAAAGCAATACTGAAAAAATTACAAAGGTAGAAAAAATTTAAAATGCCTTAAAGGTAATCAGAAAAGTTATTTTGTCCGACTGTCCAAATAAGGTTTTAACGGAAAATAAATGATCCAAATAAATGATTTAAAAAACAATTTAGGAAAACGACGATGGCAATTGGGTTGACAGGTGATTCGTATGCATGAAAAGTAGTAAATTATATCTGAAACAAAATTATCTTTAAAATATCCTAGTCAGTGAATGTGAATCTAACACTGATTATGCGTAAATCACGGGGTCTAATATTTGCAGTTATGGTTTAAGACCGCGAAAAACTAAAAATTCCCAGTAGATATGCATATGTTGCCGACACTAATCTGAATCTCAGTCATATGTGGATTCAATTAATTCTAAAGAAGTGAAAGATTAATCCAGGGCAGTGAATAGCAAAATGCGATGTCATCGAAGAAACAATACATGGACGTTAGTTAAGAGACCTGCTAATAGGAAGGCTATTTTCAGATCGCTAAATATTTCGCATGAAATTGATGTTATAGTACGAAAGTGCATTCAAATTGCGGGAAGTCGCGTGTATAATATTTAATTGCATTTTCGTCTTAATGCTAAGCATACGTTCGTATTTTTGACAAGAGTGCGTATACAACATTCATAGAAAAAGGAAAGTTCACTGAACGTACTCTAGAATGATCAAGTAAAGCCAAATGAATGTGCAAATTATAAACTATAATATAAGATAAAACAATAATAAATCAAACTATAAAATCGTAAAGCTAACGGCAGCGGTAAATGATTTTAATTAAAGATAGTTGGGAGCTATTCGAACGCCACATTCTGTGGAGATTGCATCATTCAGGACGATTCTAGATGCTCCCATAAGAGACCAGCCTATATTTTAAATAAATCAAAACGTATGAGTAACAGCCAGAGTTACCTCGAAACCTTTGGACGCGTGACCGAACACGAAGGCTTGACTATATGACTATATAACATCAATTGACAGCAGTTGATGAGTTGCTATTAAAACGTCACGATGCCATTCAACTATTAATAATCACGTACTAAAATTTTAGTAGTGAAATTATTTATGGAAAGAGTGACGGAAAAGTATTTGAAATGTACAGAAGTAAGATTTTGAAATACATTAAAATGGTTTCAAAAATGGAAAATAAATGAATAATAATGAATTCTTGCAAGATAGTTTTAATTTTAATGAAATCATATATGAAACTGGAATGGTATTTAATGGTAAAGTGATGATAAATTTTAAACGATTTGGACGACCTTGGTACATGAATTTGGAATGCAATTTTGATGCTTAATGGTATTTATAGAAAAACTTCAACGACACGGAAAAAGACGACCAGCATAATTTACACAGTAAAATAAAAATCACATTGTTTTAAAAGTTACGTAGAATTTTGTGTTGTCTTTGTGTGAGAGTCGTACAAGTGGATAATTCGATTTGAGAGTGACTGACCTCCAGATTTTGCTAGTTATATAAAAAAATTATTATACATAACTGATCAGATACGTTAAAATCCGATTTTAAAGAGAGGTTGTTAAAATTATCGGACTTATTTTATAAAATTTTTGTACATAATAAGATTTAAATAGGGAATGATTTGTGACTAAAAATCCTAATTAGAAAAAAGAGTTTATGGGGTCTATTTTAGTGTAACGAGTGATTATCCAGTATTCGTAATTTTTTATGTTACATGTAAGATTTTGTTCGTAAGACAAAACTGTAGTGACAGTTTTGGACACTATCTTTAAAGTTTGTGCTGAAAGAAAGTTAGTTTGATGTTTGATTCTGGACACCACACACACACGCACGCACGCAGGCACACACGCACACCACCCACGCACCCAGGCACACACGCATACATACTGATGTGATAAAGAGGTCACGAGAGGTTATTGAACACCCAAATTCTATGCAAAACACACCTAAAAAGCCAATTAAAATCTCCCAATATTTAATTCCTTTAATCTGTATAAAAAAGTGCATTTCAATACCATTAATAATAAATATAATAATTATTATTAAAAGCTCGTATTAATTATTAAATCCCGTGTATTGCATTTATTGCAAAAATCGTAAAACGGATATATCCTTAAAAGCCCAATTTTAAATTTATTTATTTCAGTCGTGTGAGATACCTTAAAAACAAGCTTCATTTTAAGATAAATATAAAGCCATTCATTTCATTACCATCAAAACAAAAAACATTTGCGTGCGTAGATTTTAAAGATATTCATTCTTGTTAAAGATACCTATAAAGCGTTTAAAAGTATTAAAATTTTTACTTTATTAGAATACAAATCAATCATTAAGAAAGCAACTGCGATTAATTTTTCCGTGTATAAATGATTAAAAAAAACAAGTGTTCATTCTAGCCATTAATTTCATATGCGTTAAAACAAAACACACTTTCCCTATATAAAAAATTCGCTTCATTTACCGTAAAAACGCAATATGAATTGCATTTGCAAAGCATGAGGAACGGAGTTGTGAGTCTTTATTATGTAATTAAATTCATTTTAAAAGTTTCAAACAAAACATCAATTCTATAATTTTCGAATACGTCATTTTTACTAAGAAATGTTTTATAAGTTAATTATTGAATAAACGCCGGTTCAAGAAACTCACGCGGATATTAAAATGCAATAAAATATAGATAAGAAATATTTTTAATGGCTTTGCATGGTACAAAAGAGAGAAAGAGACAGCGATCATTAACTCCGTTCGTTAAAATCGGTTAAACGACGCTTTTACGATACTCATAAATCATACCGTCCGCAGAAAATTGACACTAATTAGATCGTTAAAACCGTGTAATCGGTGTAAATTCTTACATCAGCGGTAACTAATCCTTCCAAATAAATCGGGAAAACTCTGGAAAATGACGTAGAGATAATTTTTGTATATAAACGGAAGTAATTCACAGTCAGTCATTCTTTCCTGAACCAAACAATACGTAACTTTTAGTAAAGATACGAACGTGTAAGTTCGAGTAATTTATAATTCATTTTATGACATGCAATAAGTTACGTAGAATTTTGCATAAATATTAACATCATTATTTTGTAAAACACTACGAGAATTGAAGACTCTTCAACATAGACAGTCCTCATACAAGAAAAAACGCGGAGCTTAATTGATTAAAAATAAAATGCACTTTGAGAACTGATGGAGATTGAATAGAACCAGGAAGCTTTTAATACCGCTAATTACGTTGGAGATGAGTTTTTGATAGGAATTAATCGACAATAATACCAGCGAGTATAATTTTTTTGTAACTTATAAGGATAATATAATGTTGCACTTAAGGTAGAATAAATTCTAATTTATTTGTGTTAGGGATAAATTCCAGAAAAATTTTAAGGCCAGAGTTCGAAGTATTTTGACCTTTACTAAATAATCTGTGGAGCGTCATTGCCCAATTATACTCACAAGCGGGGTAATACAGGATCGGTAAATTATCCACATAAAAGGGGATTTTGTACCTGTTAACATAGGTTAGGTAAATATGAATTTTAAGTAACGTTTAGGAATAATTTTATGTATGAACTTACGCTGTAAATTGTTTTATATTCTTTTGTAAGAAGGAAAATTGTTTTTGAGTGCATAGATGTATCTTGACATTTCTGTGTTTCATTTTATCTTCAAAAATTACACAGTATAATTTCGGTTGAGCTAGCCAGGTAAAGAAAAGGAAAAGAAAGACAATAATTTCATATTTCCTATTGCATTTTCATTAATACATTTCGCTGTACCTAAGTCACAACATTAAATATTGGCGTTCCCACTCACAGAGGTTGTCACAGCACCCTTTCAGCGGCGCTTCAACATGAGGCTGTTGTCACAGCTATATATATATATATATATATATATATATATATATATGTAGAAGTATTAATTAATATTACATCTTATTAACATGAAATTGCAAGAGCTGAGTCACAAGAGCAAGTGCTACTTTATCCACGCGTTCCACATCTATTTCCAATTACTTCTGTTGCATTTATGCCAACTTTATTTAAAAAGCCGTCTGTCAAACTTTTTAAATAAGTTACAGCTTGTATGAAATCTAAAGATATATTTCTTAAGAAATTCTATTATGTGTATTGTGAGCATATGGGTTTTGAGCTTAATCAGTTCTCCTTCTTGTTGCGGTGGTTTGGTAATGTTATTCTGGGCATTGTTTGAATAACACGTACTTGAAATGAAATTTTCAACTGAATGCAAGCTCCAGCCCGTCAAACTAGGATCGTACATTTTCAGAAGGAAGGACCCATGTACATGACTAACAAAAAGGTGGTAAGTTGCTTTTAATCTCAAACGAAACCTACTTCATAAAGTTGACGAACAAATTTTCAATGATAGGCGTTTGGCGATAAGCAAATAGTATAACACCATACCAACGTGTCTAAAATCACACATAAAAAGCTACAGTACAATAATCGACGTGTTCAGTGGTTATCCAAAATGTTAGCGGTACAACAAAAACAGAAAAGAATGGGTAGCGCATATAATCGTCTCATATGCTACGAACAGAGGAGAAATATGTTCCCGGACTCCATTTTGGCTAGCGATAAAACTTTGGTTTCTACCACACTCTTGAATTCAAATAACAAACAATCATTACAGTAGCACTACAGCAATGCTCCGAAAGTCACAGCACTAGATAGTTCAATTTTGGCTAAAGAATCACGAGGTCAGTGTTCTGCGACAAAGTCGTTTTTCTTCTAGATACTAGATGACTTCATGTCTCGAACTACAATTGTCAATGTTGCTTCACATTGGCGGACATTAAAACGACTTTGACAAGCCATTTAAAAGCAAATGAGGAGAGCGTTAACAACTACTGTCTGCCTGATTGAAGAACAACGTTCGTCTCTACACCGCACATACACTACTAGTCTGCTAGAAAAATTCAAGTAAGAAATTTTGAATTAACTACGGTTTAGACGTCACGTCCAACGATTTTCACGTGTTTGCGCACCTAAAGATACACGTGGCTGGAATCGGTTTAACAGTATTAAGCTAAACACACACGCACGCACGAACGCACGTACGCACGCACGCATGCACACACGCACGCACGCATGCACGCACGCACACACACAATAACAAACAAGGATTACCATTCTAATAATTTAATCCATACCTGAATTTAAAATTCATATTTAAATGCTTTTGAAACATCATTTAAAATATAGCACTATCAAAATTTTAGAATATAAAGATAACATATTAATCATGCCTGTAAAGCCAAACAAACAATAAAGATTAAAAACAAATAAAATGTATTTTTTTTAATACACAAGTACATTAAAAATTATATTCAAACGTGAGTTTAACAATCAATCCTTGTATATAGGAATTCTGAAAAATATAATACTTTCTAAAAGGTTAAAACGTTTAGATAACATGCTAATCTCATATTTAACATTAGAAGTTATTGGTTTTTTCTTAAAAGATTACTGAAATATTAAAAATACACAAACTCTAAGAATGATCATGATTGACGGTTCGTTTGAAGCTTAAGTCCACATCATCATCATTAGGTCTTCAGTCCTGGAGCTGGTTAGACACGTACCATCATTGTTTCCTATTCTGAACTAACCTGCATATTTCCCTGAAATTTGCACAGTCTGCGACTATCACTATCTGATTTAGGACTACATCTACCTCTCTTTTCCCATCTTTGCCTGTAATATATCCCATACTATTCCCCAAAAACGCCTTAGAACGTATTCTGCCCTTCTACTTCTCCTATTTTTTTCCACAGATATCCTTGTTCCTCTACTATTTCTATAACCTATTTGTTATTAACTTTGTCTGCCAATGCTATCATCCTCATACATCTGAAGTACAGTATTCCAAAAGACTGCTGCCGTTTTTCTGTCTGGTATTCCGACTGCCCGTATTTGATATACATACTGTGCTGTGCCCCACACATATGCTTTCAAGAATTTTCTTCTTGTTTCTATGTTTGTTGCGTTTCATTATAGGCACTGTTCTTTCTTGTTAGATGCAGTTCGGTCCCCTTCTATTGTTTTACAATTATATACCCTATTTCTCCGACATTCAGTGGCTGTGGAGGGGAGTAAGCAGCCTGTGGCTGCCAAGTTCCCCCAGCACTTGAACATTTACCAATTTAATATTTTTTTCAATATTTCTTTTCGCACAGTTATCATTAGTTGCAGATATTTCACATCCAACACCTGTAGTTGTTTATAGTTATCATCAGATTATCTGCGCTTATTTATTCGTCATTAGGTTTTCCGTCTCAAAACTGGTTTAACACGAACCTGCACTTATTTATATTCTGAGCTAGCCTACAGTTCCCTGAAATTCGCACACAGCCCGTATACAGCCCGGTTGCCCTTCTATTGCTTTCTAATTTTATGCCCTATTGCACCGAGATTCAGTGCAGGGTGTTAAGCAACCTGTGGCTGCCAAGATCCCCCAACACTTAGACATTTGCCGAATTAATAGTTTTCCAGTAAATCCTTTCACACAATTAACATTATTCGAGAATATTGCCCAACCAATACTTGTAGTTGCTTATAGTAATCATCATGTTTAAGAACAGTTACTTTTTCGTTATTAATTTATCCATCTTGGGACTGGTTGGATGCGTACCTCCGGTGAGTTCTATTCTGAGCTAGCCTACACATTTCCCTGAAATTTCTACAGCCTACATCTTTCACTATCTGTGTGCAGTAGTCTAACCTAGGTCAACCTCTTCTTCTCTTTTTCCTATCTCTGCTTCTAATATATTCCGCACTATTCGCTCATACCGTACTATGTGGCCTTAAGTCCACAATACAACTTTAATAGGTAAGAAAATGCGAATAAAAAAGACAATAGCGACATGGGATTTTGTATGTATGTGACGTGGTTACAAATATACTGTAAATACTTATACTAAACTAGGTTTTAATAATCGATGCAGTAAAAACTTTTGGACACACTATATACAAATAGTTGAGAGAAGTACAAGACCAAAATAGAATTTACTACTGAACGCTAAGAAACAACGCGCATTTCTAAACTAGTCGTTAAACTAGAAACAATTATACATAATAACTAATTTCTCTCTGTTGGAGCAGTTATTATTCACCTAGTTCTAATTTGGACAGCATGATTTAATCGCTAAAATTGAATTTGCGAAAAAATCGATTGAGGTCCGTGACTTGCTCTAAAATACTGGATTTACAAACGAATATACTTTTCTTCTCCTGGCAAGTAATGAGGTATTTGCAAAACCCATAACATTTATATCTGTTATTATTTGTCAGTTTAAAATGAATTTTTGGCATACATTTTAGATGTGTACACTACAATAATAAGTGCTGTTAAGAAATTGGTTTCGCCTAGCAATCTAATAATATACGAGGGTTGCTTTTTGTATTTCGGAATTACGTTAAATTAGTGTTGCCATCTGGCAACTCACGTTTATATCGTAGAATTCGACATTTTTTATCATACACGTACTTAAAAGGTATAAACGTGTACAAGTGCTATTTATGCTGTTTACAGTAACTTGAAAAAAATCATCTTGGCTAGAAATGAAATTAAATCGAAAACATTCAAACGATTATTTTTAACAATTTAGACGTGGATTAACGCAACAACAGTATATCAAAGAACTTAATTCGACTATTGGCTATGAAGCCCCATCAAGGACTACCGTCCATCGATGAACTGCCGACTTCAATACTGGCCGCAGTTTGGTTAAGGACGATTTTCGCAAAAGATCGTTCAAATTTCGGTTGTAGTTCCGAAAGCCATTGATGCGGTGCGTAAACTAATACTGTGAGATCGTCATCTGACAACGTGAGATTGAAGAATCCTTGGGCATCATTGGCATCAACACACATTCGTGGCATAAACATATGACCGTTAAAAAGATTTGTTATCGTAGGATCCCATATAATTTGGCAATCTCTCAAAAGCAGGCTCGTATTGATTAGTCAAAAAAAATTATTGAAAAATACGATCATGGTGCTCCTAAACACGTCTACGACATTGTGACAGCTGACAAATCATGGATATATGAATTTGAAAGTGAAAGTAAACAGTCGACCACACGCGTCTTTAAAAATGAGCTGAATCCAACAAAAGCTGCTCTCGCACGAAACACTTTGCAACAAATGGTCGTCGCCTTGTTTTTTCAGACAAACAGGACCGTTTATTTAGAGAAACGTAGAATGGTCAATTATGAATGGTACACAACTATTTATATGCCAGTAGTCTTTGAAGAAATAAGCAAAACAAACCATTTAAGACAGATCATTCTCCACCACGACAATACGAACTATCACAAATTGGCTCAAACAAGTGACTTCTTGAGCACTCAAAACGTCAATTTAAAGATCATCGCCGTATAGTCCTTATTTGGCACTTAAGAACTTTGTTTTATTCCCGCATGTTAAGCATAAATTACGAGGGCAACGTTTTTTGAAGCAGCTAATACGGCTAAAGCGGCTAATGTGTTCAAAATGCATGTTTTGGAGATGCCTCAATCGAAAGAGAAAAAGTGTTTCGGAAATTAGTTTAAACCCATGCTAAAGTATATTAATCTTCTTGTAGGATATTTTGAAAAACAATAAAGACGCGTTTGTTGACAAATTTGATCGCAAATCCAAAAATACAAAAGGTAACCGTCGTATATATACAGAATATATACATACGGTAAGATATAGTGCCATGGCAAAAAGAATGTTGAAAATTGTAAATGAATGATTATTACAGTTTTTGAATTAAACAATGGAAATTTTAAGACAACTACTCGAAAGTAAATTCCTCAAATTGAAAAATAATTTAGTTGCTTAACCTTACACTAGGAATTGTACAACTACTTTAAAACGCCTCAATTTAATTCAGTGAAATATATTTCCTTTGAAGACTACTGTATACGATCAGATACACCTATAGTACGAAAGACACTATTTATGTATTAAGAATAGAAATAATAAACAAATGAATTTGATGAAAAATACTTTTATCTACTCCTATTTAGTTATAATACCATTATTCATATACTTTTAAGCAAGTAATAGTATTCATAATTAAAAACTGTGAGTTATGAGCGTGAGTTATGATAGCTCACGCTTCCAGCTTATATTTCTATTTAATTACCTACCAAAAGTATCAAAGTAATCATGTTCATTGACATTTACCTAATGTCAAACAAATTTATACTATAATTTTTTTAAAATAATCTTGATTACATGTGTTTATTAAAACTTGTTACTGTGCTTATAGTCGTAGATAAAGCATAGTATTCAACATAGTATGGAATAACTCACTTGATGAATTACGGCACTCGCCTTCGGCTCGTGCCGCAAACTTCATCTGCGTGAGTTATTGCCTACATTACCGTATGTTGAATAATATACTATTATTGCTTTTCAAAATAATTGCCTTTAAGATCTATACACTTTTGCATGCGATTGAACCACCCTTCAAAGCACTTTGTCCAGTCAGAAGATGGTAGCTCTAAAACATGCGCTTTGAAGGCCTCAATCGCTTCTTCGGGCGATGAAAATTCTTGCCCACGCAGTTTATCTTTAATTACTGGAAACAAGAAGAAGTCATTGGGTGCCAAGTCGGAGCTGTAAGGCGGATGGCCCATCAATTCAATCTTTTGTGTGTCCAAATACTCGTTTGATGCATGTGATGTGTGTGAGCTCGCATTGTCATGATGCAAAATGATTCGTCATTTTGGGTTGGTTTCTCTCAATTTACCGAAAACTTCAGGCAAACAAATGGTCGTATACCACGCTGAATTAACGGTCTTTTGATTTACAAGAACCACAGTTGCCATAGGACCGGTCTTCGTGAAGAAAAACGCTACCATTTGCTTCTTATCGCTTCGAGAACGAACAACTTTTGTTGGCTTTGCTTCACATTGAAACACCGAAACTACCGACTGGCCTTTTCTTTCTGGCTCAAACGCATAAATCTAAGACTCGTCACCTGTGACGATGTTGTATACCGCTTTGGATGCACCACAGTTGTACTTTGAAATCATTTTACGGCACCAATCGACACGAGGATTTTTTGGAGCATCTCTCAACAAATGTGGAATCCAACGCGCATACAGCTTCCAAACACACAAATGTTGGTACAAAATCTTATGTATGCTGCTCATACTAATGCTTAAACATCTCTCGATTTCTTGATATGTCACATGACAATCTTCTTCAATTAGTTTTCGCACAGCATCGATATTTTCCGGCACAACAACCGATTTTGGACGACCTTCTTTAACTTTGTCAGTGAGCGAACTACGTCCACGTTTGAATTCAGTGTACCAGCGATATACAGTGGCTGTGGATGGCGTTTCATCGCCAAAAGTTGAATTCAGTTGATTGATGCGTGTTCTGGAGTTAGACCACGTCGAAAGTCATAATAAATAATAGCTCACAAATTTTCGTGAGTTAATTCCATATTTTGGCTGAGATAAAATTTTAAACACTGCAAAAAAACACAAATAGTGCTCGCATGACAAACGTTCTGAATACATATAACCTACAACCTCAATAATGTCAAACTTTACGATGGCAATTTCAGATTTCACCTGGCAATACCAGTGTTGCCAGTTCTCAATACATAAATAGTGTCCCTCGTAATACCAGCAACTAACTCCGCATTATTGGTTTATGCATGCACGGTTTTACGAGTTCGTTTTACATTGCGTATTATATACCGCGCCAAACCTGTTGCAAAAGTCACATTGTTAAGTGAGTTATCTTGTTTTGTATCAAATAATAAAACAAAAAGTGAGAATAACAGGTCAGAATTATATTGAGAGATGAATTTTGAAAAACGCCCGTGTTAATCTTGCAGAAATAACGTTGTATGGTAATGTAGTAATAACTGGTATATCGAGTACAAGTGGAATACTTTTTTTATACAAAATATAATGTTGATACGTCACGATGTCTAACATCGAAGGAATTTCATCGATCATAAAGTAAAGATGAATTCGATCTATATGAAAATGATGAGGAATATGCTGATGAAGAACTGAATGTGATGACAAACTGAAGTTGGACCAGTTTAAAAAAACAGGAAAATTTCGAAAAATATCAAGCGACTGTAGAGGATGATCATGTGGACAGAAATCAAGGAATCTAAAGATAAAAATGAAGGAGCTGAAGGAAAGTTATCGTCATATTTTGTGATGGAGAACAAACATGATTCTGAGTGACCAGAGATTAAAAAACTATCACTCCTTTATCATTCTTCAAGTATTTCTTTAATAAAGAGCTCATGTTGAGAATAGTGGAGCAATCTAATCAAAAAGAACCCAGCAAACATGCCAATATGACTGCACAGGACATCTCTACTCGCACAGCAATATCTCTTTGAAGATAAGTTATATGTAAAGGAAGATAGGCACTACACCTGCAAAGCTACATAAATGATGGAACAAACTCTATGTGCTCTACGAAATAGATGAAGATATCATGGGCAGACAAAGCTATAAAAAAGAGTTTTTAGAAACAGTAAAGAAAGAAAAAAATATGTGAAAAATAGTAAAAGAAAATAAGAAAGATAGGAAGATATGACACGTTCTAAGGCACGAGGGAATAGTGCGCGATATCTTAGAAGCGGAGAAAGGAAAAAAGGAGGTAGAAGTAGACCTAGATTAGACTATTGCACACAGATAGTGAAAGATGTAGGCTGTGGGAATTTCAAAAAAACGTGTAGGTAAGCTCAGGGCAGGAAACAATGGCGGTACACATCCAACCAGTTTCAGAACTGAAGATCTAACGATGTTGATGACGGAAGAAATGAATTTTTATATCAATTTGAAATGTTTACTGGTAATGAAAATAATTCCATGCACAAATCAAAACTGCAAAGTCTATTTTGATAAGTTTTACATCTCCATTCTGTTACCAGTACGATATACATTGCCTTGGAACTTATGCAGACTAAGAATTTCCAATTGCACACTAGACAGTGATAAAGAAACGTGAAAAGAAAAACGTGGAATGTTCCAAAAATTCGTTGCCAATATTAAGGAAGTCGAAGTATCATTAGTAGTTTGGAGAGACAATAAAATAGTAACGCTTGTCTCAACATTCACCGGAGAATTGCCGTTGTAGTTGGGGAAGAAATCAATTAATATTATGTGCCTCAATTTGGTAAAGGAATATAACAGGCACATGGAGGATGTTGATCTTTTGACGCATTGAACGACCTGTATAAAAATATGAATGCAGCTAAAAAATTGATATACACAATTATTTTACTACCTTATAGATATTACAATAATAAATTCCTATTTGTTGTATCGAAAAATTAGCAAAATTCAAAGAGAAAAATATTTCTTTTGGCGAAATTTCGTACCGAAACTACATATAGCTTGTATAATCAAGAAAGTGCATCGACAAATAAAAGAGAAGACCAAGTATTCTCGAAGAAATTGCAAGAGAAGAAGAAACGCTATGCAGCGACAGCATATCTACTACCAAGAGAACTTCGTCAGAATAATTGCAGTCATTGGCCAATTTGGGATGAAAATAGACAGGTGCAAATTATCAAAAATGCAAATCTTTTTCTTTATAAAATATTCAAAATGTGGTCTACACTTCTGGTTAAATAAAAATAACAATTGCTTCCTAAAATGTCACTCAGATTAAATATTAATTACATGTAAACGCAAGCTCCATAATGTGGCAAATTTAATACATATAGAAGGTGAACTTTTTTCATTTTTACTATGGGTATCTTGAAAACTATTGGAGATAAAGAGACGCTCAAATGGGAAAAGTTATGCGGCTTTGTATATTGTTCTCATATGTACTTTGCTGTTTTAGAAAAATCCACGAATATCTAGATATTATGAAAAAACTAAATATTGTAATTTTTCAAATCCATGTGTAAGCTCTATTATTGACTTGTAGATATTTTTATGCTGAATAAGAACGAATAGCTCGAAACATGTTAGTTTTTCTAGTTTCACAGATATGTACATAACCTCAATTTTTTTAAATGGAAGGAAAAGTTGGCCATTAGCCAGTTTAATGGATCATGTTTTTCTGATTTTACTGATATAGCAGTATCATAACGTCTCTTCCAAACTGTAAGCTATAGGCATGTGACAAGCGAGATACCCAAAGATTTTAAACGCAACATCATAGTCACTATACCAAAAAAGAGAACGCGCAGATAAATGTGAAAATTTTCGAACAATAAGTTTGACAGCACATGTGTCAAAAATATTAACTAGAATTGTACAAAAACGGATGGAAAAACGGGCTGAAAAAGTACTAGGAGAAGATCAGTTTGGGTTTAGGCGAAACAGGGGAACACAGGAGGCTATTTTAGCTCTGAGGGTGATAATGGAGAAGACAATAGAAAAAGGAGAAAGCGTGTATATAAACTTTGTAGATCTGGAAAAACATTCGACAATGTAAAATGGAAAAAAATGTTCGAAATACTCAAAAGATTGGAATGCGTCTTAGGGATAGAAGAATAGTACATAGTTTATTCAAAGAGCAAACAGCGGTAATAGAATTAGAGCAGGAACGTAAAGAAGTAAATATTAGGAAGGGTGACATAGCGATGTGCCGTATCACCCTTAATTTTTAATTTCTACATCGAAAAGGCAATGAATACTGTCAAATGCAGGAAGTCATTGGGAATTATTATGCAGGAACAAAAGATTTATATGCTTAGATTTGCAGATGATATAGCGGTATTAGCATCTAGCAAGGAAGTGTTAGAAGCTGCCCTTAATAAAATGGAAACCGATCTAACAAAAAGATACGGTATGAAAATTAACAAAAATAAAACTAAAGTACTAGGAAACAAGAACTTACAACAGGTTAAGGATTTCTGCTACCTAGGAAGTCACATAACGCAAGATGGGAAAAGCGCAAAAGATATAAAACAAAGATTAGCACAAGGTCGTGCTACATTTAACAAGAAACAGCAATTACTGGCAAACAAACACAGAAACAAAGAAAACATTGCTGAAAGCATATGTGTGAAGCACAGCACTGTACGGATGTGAAACTTGAACAGTAGGAGAAGCGGACAGGAAAAAGCATTTGCAATGTGGTGCGTCAGACGTATGATGAAGATATCATGAACAGACAAAGATAAGAATAAACTGATTCTAGAAATGGTAGGGGAAGAAACAAATATGTTGAAAACAGTAAAAAATAGAAGAAATATGATGATAGGTCACATACTAAGGCATGAGGGAATAGTGTGTAATATATTATAAGCAGAGATAGAAAAAAAGAGAGGTAGAGGTAGACCTAGGTTAGACTATTGCATACAGATAGCGAAAGATGTAGGCTGCGGGAATTTTAGGGATATGTGTAAGCTAGCTCAGAATAAAAATCAATGGAGGTACGCGTCCAACCAGTTCCAAGACGAAAAAAAAAATAATTCTACTTAAACCTGATGATTATTATAAGCAACTACAGGTGTTTGTTTTGAAATATTCTCAACTAATGTTAATTATGTGAAAGAATTTACTGGAAAACTTTTAATTCGGCAAATGTCTGTTTTGGGGGATCTTGGTAGATGCAGGCTACTTAACCCCCTTCACATACCACTGAATATTGGAGAAATAAGGCATATATTTAGAAAACAACAGAAGGGGAACCAAGCTGTATCTAGGCTGTAGGAATGTCAGGGAACTGTAGGCTAGCTCAGAATAGAAATCATTGAAGGTACGCATCCAACCGTTCCAAGACGGAAAATCCAATGACGAATAATTAATTGCTCTTAAACCTGATGAGTAGTATAAACAAATACAGGTGTTGGTTTTCAACTAATCCCGATTGTGTGGAAGGATTTATTGGTAAACTATTAATTCGGCAAATGTTTAAGAGTTGGGGATCTTGGTAGCCACAGGCTGGTTAACCCATTTCACATACCACTGAATATCTGTGAAATAGGGTATATATTTACAAAACAATAGAAGGTGAACCAAGCTGTATCCAGGCAGTGGAAATTTCAAGAAACTGTGTAGGCTAGCTCAGAATAGAAATCAGTGGAGGTATGCGTCCAACCAGTTCGAAGACGGAAAACTTAATGACGAAAAAATAATTGCACTTAAACCTGATGATTAATTTAAACAACTACATGTGTTGGTTGTGCAATATTTTCAACTAATCTTGATTATGCTAAAGGATTTATTGGAAAACTATTAATTCGGCAAAGCAAGCAAGTGTTGGGATCTTGGTAGCCACAGGCTGCTTAACTCCTTCACACACCATTGAATATCGGTGAAATAGGGTATATATTTACAAAACTATAGAAGGGAAACAGAACTGTATCTAACACGAAAGAGCAGTTTATATTTCAATATACAATCACAAAAGCAACTTAACGGCTGTATTTGAGCGTCTCTCGTTTTCAAGATGCCTATAGTAAAAATGAAAAAAATCACCCTGTATAATTATGGAAATAAATATAAACTTTTTTAGTAATAATTTTTTTCATTATTTTTCCTATATTCAGAGCCATAAATCTGCATAAGAAGTATATTTTTGTTTTCAAAATTAAAAAATTGCGCAGTGTTGGTTAAGATCATGTGTACAATTAAACAACGTTTTAAATATGAAATATGCCATGACTTCGCAATAAATAATCTTTATTTCCTGTGCTCGTAAAAGCCGAATAGTTAAAACGAAGAACCATTATAAAATTACATACTTAGTAAAGTGGTTTCCACTTTAACAGAGCTGAATAGGTAGGTATTATCAGATATGTAAAACACTTGAACGTTGACATTTAATCAAAGCAGATATTAGTTTAAACGGGCCACGAGCAGTCGACTGTATAAAAGAGGATTTAGTGTAAACTAAGAATCTAGATCATTGCAGTCCTTGAGGAGCTAAGTGCTCGCAGCAGGATGGATAAATATTTCATCTGCTATGTACATGGTTACCTTACACGATTGACCTTTGGCACATGTTTTTCTCGCAAAGACTTGATAATGGACACATCTTGTTTAATACACTTCAACGGTATTTCTTACACAATTAAGTATTGTGGTGAAGTTAGTACACTTCAGTGATGATTTAATAATACATCCTTGGAATAACTTATTTCCCGTACGGAATCTATGCAAAGTTATTTATATGACGCAAAAGTTAAATGCCACTGAGAGTAGGTCGTTCTATTCCGCTCCACACAGCAATTTAATAGCTCTTGTTCACAGGGGAGCTATAGGATAACAATTGACCTGATTCGCAGCGGCTGCAAAAAAAACTAAAGCTCACTACACAAGCTAGAGTGGCATTACTACACGCCCATTACTTTCTATGTAACAGTCCACTGAAAACCTAAGAAAACGTTACGTTTAAGAGATTAAATGTGCACAACAGATGGTACATATTATTGGTGATTTTAATATAGGTACCCAGTTGTTTTCTAATGATTATAGTTACAGCAAAATGTCACTGACAAAAGTAAAATGCTTCAACAATTTCGTATTCCATTATGACAAGGTTACGTTTCAAAGAATCGGGTCATTTAAACGAAGGCCATATACATATATACACATTTATAGGAAACAAAAACACTAAGGGTTGTTAAAATACAGTTTAAAAACACTGTAAGCTCTGTAATACTGCAAGTGTTAGCTATTCCACATTGTTCCATCCTATTACTACCGATATTTGATTTCCCAATACAGTGACCCTTAGGCTTAGAAGCTACGCTATCTAAACAAACAAAAATTTGCACATCAATAATTTATTTAATTCATGTTGCTGCTTTATTACTAGTAGGTTACTTAGAAGCCTGTATCAATCTAGTATTTCACTAGTTAGCGTTACAGGTGCATTCGGGGCCTAATTTCTTGGAAATTGTACATTTATATCACAAAATATCCAAACAAACAATACAGAATTAAATGCCACGCTAATTTTATTATCTACTTAGTTCAAATTTCAAGTCTGAGGAATCATAACATCATGAGTTTTAGAAAAAAATTTAAATACTGCGTAATGTCGATGTTCAAACTGCTGTTACAAAAGTAATCCTAGTACATACAGAATAACTATACTACCATTTTATTTGGAACTAGTCCCTACTTTTCTGTTCGAAAGATCAGGAACAAGTTATTTTTTAACATCCCACTAGCTACAGTGGACCTTGGGCTTTTAGTAGTCGCATGCAAACCAACTAAGCCACGGAGCAGCCTCAATTATTACTTACACAGGATGGAACTCGTTCACAATGCGCTTTGTCTGTTTGCCAACATCTTGCTCAAGAGTTTCAAGCTCGACCAATAGAAATGAGGGGTTTAGTCGAATGGACAGCACGGTCGCCAAATTTAGCAGCGATAGATTCCTTTGTGTGGGGCCACATAAAAACTAAAATTTACGCACCTTTACAATTATGTCAGCATATTGCAAATCTTTGAGATTACTCCAGAATTTCTCTATAGACTATGTATTAAGGTTCTGAATAGAATTTCTTGTTCTAATTTGTCAATCTGTACATATAATACACATTACTAACTCAAATGCAATACGTTTATTAACAATAAAAAACAATATCTCCAAATTTAAAAATGAAAGAGAATGTAAGCAGCTTTACAATGATATAACACTCGACCCTACTTGCAATAAAATTTTAGGGGACGACCTGCACCTGATTACAAGATCCTTGTTGCGCGCTATACGAAGCTTAAGGAAATCGAAAGTGTGGTCGATTGTCTGCGAACAGGAAGACAATTCGTGCAGGTACAGAATGTAGAGACCGTGCAGCAAGCATTTCTACGAAGCCCTTCCAAGTTTGCTCGTCGTGGATGTATGAAACAAGGAATTCCCCCACACAAGAGACTGCAATTGCATGAATATTAAGTCCAGATGTTGTACGCCTTAGAGACAAATGACGGCCCTCGTCATATTGCCCTTGTGAATTGGATGTTATACAGAATCGATTACGACAATGAATACCTTAAGCGTCTGTTTTCAGACGAGACTGCCTTCCACATAACTGGAAATTAAACTGACACAATGTAAGAATGGGGTTCAGAAAATCCGTATGTTGTCAAGAACATTTCCCTCACGTGAATATCCAATGCGAACTGATGCGTGACAAGAACATCGATCCTTTTCTTTACGAAGCGTACAATAACAGCTAACAACTACCTGAATATGTTGTAACACTTCGCGTCACCGCAACTGAATGACCTGAAACCTAGAGTGATTTTGAAGCAGGATGGTGCACCAGCACATTAGAAATTTCTAGTTCGATATCTCTTAAATGAATCATTTTCTGATCGATGGGTTGGGCGCGTCGGTCCCACACCCTGACCACTACGATTGCCGGACATAACCTACTGTATACTTTCCTGTGGGGCTTTGTGAAAGACATAGTCTATGTAACACGCGTACCTGATATCGACATATTAAAAAGCACGATAACTGATGCTGCTGTAGCTAGTGTCACTTAAGAAATGTTGTCCAACACATGGTGCACATGTTGAAATGTATTGACGTGGTCAATAAAACTTGCAGAGTTTCTCTTTCTTTTGCCAGTAACCAAAGAGCTGTAACGGCTATAGTTTATTCGTAATAGATATTTGTAATTATGGAAAGACTATGTCCACCCTGTGTGTGTACGTAAGTGCGTGCGTGTTTCCGTACGTGACTATATATTACTGTGAATTGAAGTGATTCTGAGGGAACCTCATTAATGGATGGATGTTTTTAATTTGCCCGACGTTGGGAGTCAATAAAAGATGCTGTGGACTAAAATGCCTGTTGTTTAATTATTTTTAGTTAGCTCTCTCCAAAATAAAACCACTAACATCTGACACCAAATTAATAATGACACGAACTATCTCTTTACAAACACTCTTTCAAATACTAATTACTACATCCACAACACCTTTTCTCTTACATACAACATTTAAGAAAAATTACTTTCTCTCAACACAAACCTTAAATATTAAAAAATAATTTGGTGTCGGGTGGGGGGGGGGAGAGATAATCTTGCCTTACGAAATACATTTAGTAAAATCTCTGGAACAACTTAAAGTTCATAAACGGTATAAATCGAAATAACTCAATACAAATCCCCTAAATTAGCGATAACTAAAGAACGTCAACAACTTGATTTTAAGAGTTTACATCACGAAAAAGGTCAGCGTGCTTCTACAAATTTTTCCAAAAGCTCAACGAACAAAAAATAGAATACGCTGCGCATCAAGGACGTTTAAATAATTATCACCTAAATTTAAATATTATGGAGCGTTCGGCAAACAGAATTTGAACGCTTATTAAATTATTACATATGTACAGGGGCTGACTTAGGAAAACTTATACCTACTAAATGAATTAATTATAATAAAATAAACGGAACGTTACAAACCATGATGGTACGCGTCTAACCAGTTCCAGGACTGAAGACCTAATGATGATAGAGATTGTTGAGCTAAAAAAAACCCTATAAGGCATTATTCTTTTGGAGCGCTTTTTAATTGCCCGACGTAGGTCAATTTAAGTAAAAGTTTTAGGACTATTGTTTTGTCATATGTTTTTTTACGAAATGACTTACGTATTGCAAGTGCTATACTGAATCACAACACACACGAAATGATTTCAGTTACCTATATCCAATTACAATTAAGTCCCAACACTGAGTTTAAGCGTATTATCTAAGCACATAGTGGAAAATATAAAAATTGAATAGATGAAACACAATATCCAACCCGGTTACGAGCTACGTAATGAAAAAGTACATTCAACTTAAAAGTAGGATATCGTAGTCTGCATAAACGCTGAATTGTAAACAAACGCAACACTATATCAAAAACCCAATATAGTGGACCACATCAGCATTACGGAATATTATTTTTTGTTGTGATTATTATCTAAACATGCGAATTTTATAAAAAAAATTTAAACTTTTCTCAATAGCAGCTAAAGTACATCGAGTTATTTCGTTTGACAGCAAAAATGCACTCTATTTCACTAATTTAAGTTTGCTGAAGGTCACAACTTAATTCGTCGGCTTTAAAGCATGATGAAATATATATTTCATTCGTGACCTAGTTAACATTACAGTGGTTTTAAAACAAATTTTAATACTTCTTTTGTGTATTCCTTTGTAGCTAAACTATTTGTTTTAGACTACAGCTTTATTAACAATTTTTGTTTGTCTTATCGGTCTCTACACCCTCTTTAAATTAATGACATAAAACTAATGCCACCCTGTATAATAGGTGGTTAATGGCACAAGATAAGTATTTATCAACTTACCTTCTGTAATTTACTACCTAATATATTTATATATTTAATAATTGGCATATAGCCGTAATTTTGAGCGACGCTTCCTGTCTATAACTGACATAAATAAAAACTTGACACTGTCAGATATGATCTTCAAAAATGCCAAACGTAATTGAAAGTTAATTTGATGTATGGTTGTGTACATGATTTAGATTTGTAAATTTTTCAACTGTCGGTATCGGTCTTGGTGGCGTAATTGGAAAACGCATGGTCCGTGAAAAACTAAAATACAGGTTCGAGTCCTGTCCGGGACCTTATATTTTCCATATTTCAACTACAAGCTCGATTTGAAATAATCATTTGGGCTTTGCATAAAACTCTAAGTTATTATTTCATCTTATTAACTATTATATATATATATATATATATATATATATATATATATATATATATTGAAAGATGGAAAATATAAGGTCTTGGACAGGACTTGAATTTGTATCCCGGTTTTGCCGGAACCATGCGTTTACCAATTACGCCACCAGACCGATGACACAATTGGGAAATTTACAAATTTAATCGTGTACACAACTATACATAAACCTAACTTTCAATTACGTTTGGCATTTTTGTCAATCATATCTGACATTGTCAAGTTTTTGACTTATGTCAGTTATAGACAGGAAGCTACGCTCGAAATTTCGGCTATAAGCCAAATATTAAACATATAAATATTTTAGATAGTTAATTACACAAGGTAAGTTGATAAATACTATAGTATTACAGTGAATAAGATGAAATAATAACTTAGACTTTTTATGCAAAACCCAAATGATCATTTTAAATCGAGCTAGTAATTGAAAGATGGAAAATATAAGATCTTGGACAGGACTTGAACCTGCATCCTGGTTTTGCCGGAACCATGCGTTTACCAACTACGCCACCGAGACCGATGACACAATTGGGAAATTTACAAATTTAAATCGTGTACACAACTATACATAAACCTAACTTTCAATTAGGTTTGGCATTTTTGTCAATCATATCTGACATTGTCAAGTTTTTGACTTATGTCTGTTATAGACAGGAAGCTACGCTCGAAATTACGGCTATAAGCCAAATATTAAATATATAAATATTTTAGATAGTTAATTACACAAGGTAAGTTGATAAATACTATAGTATTACAGTGAATAAGATGAAACAATAACTTAGACTTTTTATGCAAAGCCCAAATGATCATTTCAAATCGAGCTAGTAATTGAAAGATGGAAAATATAAGGTCTTGGACAGGACTTGAACCTGTATCCTGGTTTTGCTGGAATTGGTAAAGGCATGGTTCGGCAAAACCAGGATACAGGTTGCATAAAAAGTCTAAGTTATTATTTCATCTTATTCAGTGTAATATATATATATATATATATATATATATATATATATATATATTTCACTGAATTCTACCTGAAATAGGCCGGGTCGCTAACTCGAGCCCCTCTGTTGGGTCGACATAAAATTCTCTGCATTAGCCCCCTGAGTGGACACCATAAAATTCTCTGAAGCTAAGCTAGAACGAAGCCCCTCGCTTGGGCTGCTATAAATGCTGCGGAGTTAACCTGCAAACAAGTGTTGGATCACCTAACTTTCTGGTCGCCTAACTTATGTTCTTCTGTAAAGTTCGCCACGGCTGCTCTGCTACTTATACCTAAAATTAATACTCTATTTTCTACCAAAGGAAACTCGACTACCAAACATTCAACACAATTTATTCCAACAGAAAATTCTATACAACAAAAAACTTTACCTAATAATTATTTCACACATAGATTACATTACAATCATCCTCATTTCATAATAATTCATTTTCAATCTAATATTTGCACTACAACATTACTCATCAATAAATTCAGTAAAGTAACTGGGCTTAACCATACCCTTACTTTACATCCCTGGTCTAATAAGATCTCATAGTAAACCTTTTTGCACTAAAAATCACCTATAACCCTTTTACTTTTTACATATGCAGATATTACACAATTATTTTGTAATACAAATTTCTACATAACCGCATTTTCAAATAAGTCATTATAAATATTAAATAATCAATTCTTTTGTTCAGAGAATTCAACGAAATACAGCCCAAAAAGCACAGAATGTCATAACACCAAATAATCACAAAAGACAAATGTTTTTACAAAAATCAGTTACCTGGAATGGAGTACAAACAGGTATCTGCCATTAAACCATCGCTGACACAGCCCTCATCAACGCCTGCACGTACAGGAATCACCCCAAGTTGACTCACACCATATGGGACAGCAATCGTCTACCCAAATTTCTATTCATCCAATCTACGGTAATTCCAATCCTCCATTCATCTGTTAAATTCCAACAACATCCACTACTCCATTTAAGTGCTCAACAAGCACCAACAACCAAAATAAGAAAGTAATCTCTACTTACAGTTCAGCATGTTTCGTTTTTTAAAATATATTTTATAAAATTTAACTGCTATTTCAACATTACACCAATTTGTGCATGTTTAAATGATTTCAATTAAAATATCAAACTCACTTGTCGCTTAACTCATTTACTAATGTTGTTCGAAGCTTGGATGAAAATTATCAGAGAGCTTCCGTGAGGTGTTGCAAAGATAAGCCCATTCGCAAGCTGATCACATTTGGTCGGATTGTTAACACCAAACGTCATTTCAAAGTCACAATACTTAAAATCGCTGTCAAATATATACGATAGAATCTGACCAGTGGGAAGTTTACAAACACCACTAACGTTGCAAAACTTCAGTTGAGTGATTACAATTGTTTCCAAGGCTAACCTGACCAAAGATGGGTTTCAACTGAACAAGCCTCGTACATAATTTTAATAAGATACTTTAATTCTACAGATGTATGTTTAGTGCCAAATCAAATGCGATTTGATTAAACACGTAATGTATCTGTTGATTAGTCTTGAAAAATCTAAAAATTGTATACATATATATATATATATATATATATATATATATATATATATACAGTGTGTACAGTATAAAATGCAGTACATGGGGATCTTGGAAACTGTAGAAGATACGATCTTGGTTAAATGGGACAAAAGTTGCATAATCATGAGGGTATCTCAGATCGGTTTTCAAATTTCAAAAATTTCTCTTAGGTTACTAGATAGAGGCAAAAAACACAAAATTGACGATTTCTTTATTTGCTGGTAGTTAGTCTACTAATTGAAATAGAATGTTCAAATTTGGTACATCATGGTAATTCCCCATTGCGCTTCACATTTTCAACTTAGATTTTGTCTAGGGCATCTAGATTTTGCGTGACGATGTTCAACTTTTTATTTTTAAATAGCCGCCATATTGGATTTTTACATTTTTGAAATGCTGACAAAAAACACTTTCCAAAGAGGTATAACATGGCTATGTTTGATTGAATCAAAATACTAAAAATCACATAATTATGTTTTGATCGTAGTAGGCTTTATTTTTTGTACACATTCGTAGGGTATAAAAACTATACCACAACACAAACTATCTCTTAAACAGCATTTTGGGATTTTTTTTATTTCCTTTACCTGAAAAACGTTTTGCGTTGTTGAATAATGTGTAGATTAAATAACCGTAAAACGTTTTTACACTTTAAGAGAATTACCAGGACAAATATTGCAGAAAATTTACATGTTTCAAACATTATGACTACTTCGATTTTTTTGGTAGCTAGGTGCAAAAATGGAGTTTTATAAACTATGCAACCAGTATTTAACTTTTTTGCAAATAGTGATTTTTGACGGCATGCTAACCCTCGCAGCCCACTTTTCACATAGAAAAGATTATTTTTGCAAATTGTTGATTTAAAGTGCAAAAACCTCATATAGAAACTATTCGAGTCAAACTATATAGACACTTTCTCAATATCTGGTTAAAATAAGTGGACATGATTCCTCATTAAACTTCTTTAAAATAGATCTATATTTATATACTTAATGTATAATTTCTTATATTAACTCCTCTGAAAGCTTTTATTTCAAAACGAACTATTGGTAAAGGTAGTCTAGACTGGAGTTCTGAAAGTGCTTATATTAAGGGCGCTGTGCGATATTAATGTGACAAGAGTTGGGGAGATGTAATGCTATCAAGCACAAGGACGGACGAGGTCGTGGAACTGAGAAAGTGAAATCTGCGACGCATAAAAACAGTATCTCTATCTCCTTTCCATTTTCCACAACGCTGTATCAAGCTTTTGTATATACCGCGCCCCTTTCCGAACCTTCGGATACATGTTGGGGTTCATCAGCAAAATATAGTCAACCATAGCATTACTCTGGTATGATGCAGTTTACATACACACAGGGAGTAACCCCAGACGAGTCTGGGTGTTTGAGCTTTTTCGGCGACTGAGAAATCAATAATAACAGACACAACACTGCACCTGTCTTTCTCAACAGATATGATCATTATTGTTTGCGCTTTCACTTTTGTGGGGTAGACTATTTAATTTTTTTTAAACTACACCGACTATTAATGACTAACCTTGAAAGTATAACAGAAATAGAAATAAAATTATTGCAGTCATTGCAGTACAATAACGGCAGCATGCAAAGCGAAAGACGAGGGAATCGTTTTAGAGAAACCTACGGAATTTTATCCGGTAAAATTTGCTCGCAGTTTTCCTATACTTACTAATTTTAGTTTAATGACTTTTTTATGTTTTATTTTACAGTGTTCCAAGTACCACATAAAAGTATATCTTCTGGAGTTTAAAAACAAGTAGTTAGATCCACCAATGAACTTTAGGCATGCTAACAATTAATATACAGAGGCGGGAGTAACTAAACGTGAAAGTTAGTTAAAGGTCAATGCATTTGTTTCCCATGTACTGAATGAACAGCGATTACCTATCATAAAAGTAAACACTTGCACAACTCGAACAAACAGAAAATTGCATTTTTAGGTTTCTTAAACTTTTTTAAAAATTGAAAATTGTTAACAGTCAAAAATAAAAAACAAACGAAATAATAATACTTACTGCATACTTACCCAGTAAAAAAGAATCAGGTTACGGATGAAGTCTAAATTGTTGTTCTATCATATGACCAACTGAAAACAATGACTTTTTCTAAACATACCTCTAGGAAAATCCTTTCAACACTAAACAACTGTAATTTTTCGTTTTGTTTAATACTAAATTACAGGGAACTACGCCTTTTCAAAAATACCTAAACATTTTATAAAGCCCACTTTGTACTATATTTTTAGGTGATTCCATGCGGTGATGCAATTTGAAATTTTCGTTATACTTAAATATTTAAAAATAGATGATAAACATCAAAAATTGCAAAGAAATGAACAGTAGTTAACAAAAAATTTCGAACTGCTGCATTTTCGACATAAATTTTTAAGTAAAACCTAGAAAATGCAATGCTTTTAATAACTAAACAATCTGGTTTAATGAGAAAATATCATGGGTATAATTAGCGTCTTAGAAAACCGGTAGAAGTAGTGTGTTGATGGCTAACTTCTGTGTTCTGTTCTTTACTTAGTCCAATATAAGCCCGATTATTTACAAATACAAAGAAACCTTAATGTACCGAGATACAGCTAAATATATCAATTATGATAATTACTACAATGTTTACTAACACTAAATTGGCTCTCAACACGACGATTAACTATATGTATTACTAAAATCGCGTACGTAATTTATCTACACAAGCACTTAATTTATACACACATTAAACACATTTATTTTAAAGATTTATCGAATAATTTATATAATAATATGAACACCATGTCGAGTCGTGTGGTTTTATATGCAGTACAAAATAGCGTTCAGAAATTACCAAAAGATTTGGAATTTTTAGATTTTTGCTTTTGTATGCTTTATATAGGTTTTTTTTAAATGTACCCTTGTAGTTGTCAATCAGTCGATAGTTGGTTTAATGGCTGTATCCCTTTTTTGAGTCTAGACTTATCGGCACCTTCGTTACAATATATTTTGCAGTTGTATAAACATGGCCGCTTGGTAGTTTCATTATTATGATTGTTAACGTCTGTTTTTGTAATACTTTGTAAAGTTTAACATGACAAGATGAATAAATCAACAATTGTAACATGGATAGTGTGTCTATAGGACAACCAGCTGTTCAATTTAGAAAAAGTGTCGTTGATAAATAAGGCTGAAATAAGAGTACATGAAATACTGAGAAGAATGTCAGAAAGAGGACGCAGCAAATATTCTACAACACAGCAAGACGAAACCCTAGTAAATTTATTACAATACAAACAAAATTGAAAATACATAACAGTTAATGTCGCGTGCTTGCCTAGAGGGCGTAATAATATTGCACAAATTTTCCAAACGAATTATTTAATTCATTTTACCACATGATATGCAAATTAATTATAACTCTGTTTACCTTTATCATCTAAATGTTCTAAGGTAAAGCCAATTAATAAATCCTTTGTATTACGGCATATTGGCAGGCTAGAATACTAATGATATTGTTGTTTGCATACGTGTATCGGAGTCCTGAATCTAAATCCTCCTTTATAACAGATTTATTGTCAAAGTACGTTGATATTACCTACAATATTCAAACGAACACAGATAACAGATACGATAGCGAAACAGAAAAGGAATCAACGAGAAAATTCCACACTAAAGTGCTACTGCTGCAGTTCTTCAAGGTACAGTGTAACATTTAAAGGATAATGGTCGCTCGTTGTTTCCAACTTGTAAACCACTCGCTTGTACGTAGCGCGTTCCCATTGGTCAAAAATAACGACGCATATCTCTGTTAAACCGTGGGGAAATCATATTTGACAATCTTCTCCTACGAAATACATAATCATAAAAACTATTTCTCCCAAGCACCGTCGGGAACTTAAGACCGCAAAAAAGTGTAGCAATAAAGCTGTTTCTAAAAATTCACACGACCTAATTTCTAACTAGATTAGAATGTGTAATACCCCTAAATTAATTATACAAAAAGTTCCGTACAACGATTAATTATTAACTAAAATCTTTGTGAAGTCATTTAGTGCGTAACAGATTTTCTACAGGAAAATCCGTTTGAATTCGTAAGTACTGCAGTAAAAGAACCTAATTTTTCTGTGTTTGTACAAAAAAGTTCATAGACGTGTGAATTATTAGATTGCGCTAAGGCAAACATACTGTTCTGAATCAACCAAATAAACCTGAACGACTTGACTTTGCACTACAGCACATATAAATAAATTTTCTGCATCTTAAAACAGTTGTCGGGTTAGTGCTTACCAATCGGCAAATTTTTCATAGGCGAAAGATACGTAATGTAGTAAAAAAGCCGTCATTTCGAAGCTAACGAGAGGCTCGAATCCGTTATTAGGGCATGGAATTTGTTGGAATATTAGGAGAAATTAACAGGCCAATTTATGTACATATTTTGGAATATATAATGCTACTGACACTGTAGATCAGGAATTCACATCTCTCACCCATGCTTCGAATATTGCGCTGAATTCGATTAGAGATAACAATATTAAATTCTTACAATGACCTTTTAGGAACTCAGACACGAAGCCTATTGACAGGGCATAGAAATTACTTGCTCAAAACATGAATGACGCAATATCCACCCCAGAAGTTATTGTAACGAAAACTCTATTCGAAATAACAACAGTTCCTTATGTTCAAACCAATTATACAAGCCTGCTCAACAACTCGTAGTTACAATAAAATTTCTAAAAGCTCCCACACCGCTTTATTCACTTTCCGAACGAATCGCTAACAGTACTTAAACTACGATGCTATCTTCCAAATTACTATCGAAGCAATATGATTAATTTACATTAATTTGTATAATCACTACAATAATTTATATCAACAATAGTTTATATCGACAGTACACAGAAATTTATATCACAACTTTAAACTACAGCATATCGTAGTAATAGCTTAGTCAACTAGTATTATAATCGAAACTGCAATTGGAACTGAACTGCAGAACCCCTTAAGGCTCATTTATACCTTATCCAATTGTTCTAGATTAATCTATAACATACGGGAATTTGCTAATAACACCTCGATTGTAACGATTGTAATCTTTAAATGCAAGATCTTGTATCTGTCAGTCAAGAGATCTCACAACGTAGGGTTTAAAGAATTTACCAACAGAAGAAATGAAAATTTTTTTTCTGCTCTACGGGAACTGCATTCTATGAATGATACCATAATCCAATATCTCATTCATCTAGAACACACATGTATGTATGAAAGTTACCATAGACATATCTAATCTGTGATAGTGTCTATTTATATTTTATGAATAGAATAACACTAAAGAATTTCGCCAATTTACACAGTATTGTATTGTAGGCACATACAATATAAATGTTGAATAAAATATCAGTTATTAATGCTTACCCCAATGTTAACTTATGAACAAGTAAGAAGAGATACGGAATAAATTTCGAAAACTTCGTTCCGTCAGGGCCAAAATTTGACTCTTAGTCAACAAAATGTAAGCTCTGTGGACCTGTTTTCTTTGCAGATAACATTTTTTGGCAGCAATTATCTTAATACATTGCAACAGTTTTTAGAAGCATTAGTTAATCGAGGATTACGTGGTTGACACAGCAGTGTTTTATTAGGAAAAGAAACCGCATGACTTTCAAAACACTAGCAGAAAATTATAACAATTTTGAGTTCCGCATTTATCCAATCTAACTCCTTTCAATTCTTTCATGTGGGCGTTCATCAAGCATCGTGTGTATCAGCTAATGAGCTTCCGAACATAAAATAAAATTAAATAAAATATTCGATCTGGGATAGAACGCATCACACCAACTATGCTACACATTGTATGCTCATTTCACAAAATTAATTAAAGTAAATGATGTCGTGTCCCTATCTCTAAATTCAATTACTTGTACAAATCTATTAAATGTTAATACTCGTAGAAAAGATAATAATTATTTATAAATTTAAGTGGTTTCAAGCGTCGGCGCCGAGAATTATGTTTCAACCACGAAAACTTCTGCAAAGGGCCCGTAGAAAAAAACGAACGAGGTATTTACTTTGCATTCAGTAATAGTTATTCTGTTGTTGATTAATCATTGACATCTGTAAGATATATTTGTTGCTGGAAACGGCCTCTCTTAATAATTTAATATGCTTATATCTAGAACCCATACGTTTTACTTGTAATAAACTTGTGTTTTGTAAGGAATTAGTTTTAATTGTAAAAGAGCCCGGAGAGTAAAAAGTAAGATAGAACTTTCGTCTGTTACTGTACTACAGGGTATTCAGCAGCAGCTGTTTGTGTAGACTGTATGGTGGTCATAATCATTATACTCAGAATTGTTCTCAAGGCTAGATATAGAAATGATTCATAAAATGCAAGGTACTTAACTTAAGATTCATAACTTCTGTGCAATTAGAGCACAAGTAAAGTCTTTGATAGATATAGGTATTAATTGCGTTTTTAGCATTGCACGTTTGAATTTGCATTGTAGAATAATGAAATTGGGTAGAAGAAAAAGTAAAGCCGTGGGAGTGAACCTTCTATTGATAACGAAACGCCTAGAAATAGCAAAATGGTGGTAAATAAAGTGAAATTAGAGCAGATAGTTCTAAAGTTAGCTACAAGGAATGTTGGATATGCAAAAAAGGATATTTACGTTGGCGGATTAATTAGCTACCAACATGAAAATTAATCGGGCAAGGAATGTTAATACTGATATTTCTGAAATATCGCTGGATAAAAATTATGTCACTGTTTGGAAAGATCTTAATTGTCCGAATTTAAGCTCTTATATAGGATGTATGTTACATCCAATTGCATTTTTTGAGAAAATTAAATAATTTGTTAAATGAAAGCGGAGGTCCAAAAATTAAAAAAGTTCAAATGGAAACGACGTGTTTGCTAACGTCAGTCTTAGATTGGACAGAGAGTAAAGAATTTCTTTTGCAAATATTGAGAAATTTCGGGAGTCGTTCAAAAATAAATACTAGGGTGAGGATGCGGAGAAAAGGAATTATATCCTGAAATTAAGTATGGTAAACCTAAATTAGGGAGCGCGGCTAATTATATATTGCAACTATATAAAAAACGTCATATCTGTCGAAAAAAATTCCTGAATAAATTGATACAGTGGTTGGTAGGTCATTTAACCATAGAATGCTGGTCATTCGTAAATTTTACAATGTTGCTCAAAAATCGATAAAGTTCGAGTACTTCCGCACCATGTTCCTCCGCGCGCTTCTAGGTACCTTTTTAATTACTCTCAAGCTAGCTAGTGGTGAGTGTATTTGTATTAATTCTTCTCGCTAAATTGGGCATTTCGTAGGGTCGTCGTAAAATATACGGAAATCCAGTGTTTACGTGTAGTTTATATTGCGACAATCTTGTTGTCTTTTTGAAAGGTATGGTACTCTCGTTGAATATCGTGAATGTTAATTATTACTTCATCATTAAGTCTTCAGTCTCGGAACTGATTAGACGCGTACCCTTATTGTTTCCTATTCTGAGCTAACCTGCGCATTTGCCTGAAATTTCCAGTCTGCATCTTTCACTATCTGCGTGCAGTAGTCTAAGATCTACCGTTACCTATTTTTTTGCTATCTCTGCTTGTAATATATTCTGCACTATTCCTCCAAAAAAGCCTTAGAACGTATCCTGCCCTTCTATTTCTCCTATATCTTTTTGTTTTCCACAGATATTCTTATTTCCCTACTATTTGTATAACCTCTTTGTTATTAAATTTGTTTGTCCATGCTATCATGTTCATACATCTGAAGCACAACATTCCAAAATGTTTCTACTGTTTTTGTGTCTGCTTGTCCTACTGCTCCTATTACATAGACTTACTGTGCTGTGCTCCACACATATGCTTTCCACAATTTTCTCCTTGTTTCTATGTTTGTTGTCTTCGAACATAGCCGCTGTTCCTTCTTGTTAAATAGAGATCGGTTACCCTTCTATTGTTTACCAATATATACCCTATTTCCCCGATATTCAGTAGTATGTGAAGGGGATTAAGCAGCCTGCGGCCACCAAGATCCCCCGAACACTTGAACATTTGCCGAATTAATAGTTTTCCAATAAATCCTTTAGCACAATCAACATTATTTAAAAATATTTCAAAACCAACATCTGTAGTTGTTTATAATAATCATCAGATTTAAGTGCAATTATTTTTCGTCCTTAGGTTTTCCGTCTTGAAAGTGGTTGGACGCGTACCTTCACTTATTTCTATTCTGAGCTAGCCTACACCATTCCCTGAAATTCCCACAGCTTAGATACAGTTCGGTTCCCCCTGCTTCCTAATTATATGCCCTATTTCACCAAGATTCACTGGTATGTGAAGGGGGTTAAGCAGCCAGTGACTGCCAAGGATCCTCCAACACTTAGATATTTGCCGAATTAATAGTTTTACAGTAAATCCTTTCGCACAATTAACATTAGTTGAGAGTATTGCAAAACCAATACCCGTAGTTGCTTACAATAATCATCACGTTTAAGTTCAGTTATTTTTTTCATCATTAGGTTTTCCATCTTCCAATTGCTTGAACGCGTATCTCCATTGATTTCCATTCTGTGCTAGCTTGCACATTTCCCTGAAATTTCCACTACCTACATCTTTCATTATCCGTGTGCAATAGTCTAACCTAGATCTGCCTCTACCACTTTCTTTTTCCTATCTCTGCTTCTAATATATTCCGCGCTATTCCCGCATGCCTTAGTATATAGCTTCGTAGGTAGCAAAAATCCTTAACCTCTTGTAAGTTTTCGTTACCTATTTGTATTCTAGCTTTTAAAATATTTTTTCCTTCTTTTCATACTGGTACTTTAGTTTTATGTTTGTTAATATTTACACCGTATCTCTCTGTTAGAACTGTTTCCATTTCATTAAGAGCAACTTCTAACTCTTCCTTGCTAGATGCTAATACCGCTATATCATTTGCCAATCTAAGCATATCAATCCTTTGTCCCTGCATAATAATTTCGAATATCCTCCTGCATTTGACAGTATTCATTACCTCTTCGATGTACAAGTTAAAAATTAATGGGGACAGGGCACATCCCTGTCTCACCCCTTTACTAATATTTACTTCTCTACGTTCCTGCTCTGATTCTATTACCGCTGTTTGTTCTTTGTATAAGCTATGTACTATTCGTCTATCCCTAAAACTCATTCCAATCTTTTTGATTATTTCGAACATTTTTTTTCCATTTTACATTCTAGAATTCTTTTTTCAGATCTACAAACCCTATATAAAGATTTCCCCTTTTTCTATTGTTCTCTCCATTATCATTCTCAGAGCTAAAATAGCCTTCCGATTTCCCTGTTTCGCCTAAAACCAAACTGATCTTCTCCTAGTACTTCTTCAGCTCGTGTTTCCATCCGTCCTTGTACAATCTAGTTAATATTTTTGATACGTGTGCTGTCAAACTTATTGTTCGAAACTTTTCACATCTATCCCAGCCTCTCTCTTTTGGTATACTAACTATGATTACTTATTTTTAGAAAGAGAAGAAAAGTCCCTTAACTCAAAAAGAAATCATGGCTGAAATACAACGTATAATGTGCGGAGAAGAGAATGAGGTTGAATCTTTTGACGACAGTGTTAGTGATTGGGAGGAAGACAATATAGAACATGAAGCAGATAGTTCAGATGATGATAGTAATGATGATGATGTTCTACTAGAGTTTTCTGAGTTTTGCACTAACGACGATCAGTTCCACCTATCGAAATATTTCCAACCGCAGAAGAAGAACCTTCATTAGAAATTAATGGTAAAGGCATTGTTGTTCCAGAATTTTCAACCAACGCCGATCAGTCCAATCTATTTAAACATTCGCCACATGCAGAGCAAGAAAAACCTATAGTAGAAAGTAATGAACCCGAGAACAATACGGAAAATAATCGTTTATCTCAGTACATATTAAAACCAAAAAAGAAAACCTCTTTAAAACGAAAGAATGGCCATAAATGGTCAGCGCAAATATCTTCAATACGTAAAAGAACTGCAGAAAGTAACATTATTCATTTAGTACCTGGTCCTAAAGGAAATGCTAATAAGTGTTCCACTTTGGATGAATATTCTTTACACTTCTTTTCAAATAAAATACTAGATATTATACTGTTACATACAAAAAGCCGAAATTGCTATACACGTACAAAAACATAAGAGCAATGTCAATGTATCCTAATCGACAGATGAGATAAAGGCTCTTTCTGCAATTTTGGTAAGATCTGCAGTATAATGTAAGGGCCGTTACACTTACGACGACGTCCCCAATGCTCCATCCGAAGGTGCTACATTGGGCGGTAAAGTCTGCTGCGAATAAAGATAATCATTTGTCAGCAAAACACATGTTCAATACTAAATTATCATAAAAATTTAACAGGGCCTGCATGAGCTGTGAGCGCTTTTCCTTCCTAATAAATTTTCTTAGGTTTAATGACAAAGGAATGAGACGAGAAAAAAAGCACGAAGATTCGTTCGCGCGCATTCGTGAGATATGGGGAATATGTTTATTGCAATATGTGGGGAGTCGTATACGCCTTCTTCTTACCTCACCATCGACGAGCAGCTGGTTGAATTTCGCGGACGCTATCCTTGTCGAACGTATATACCCAATAAGCCGTCCAAATATGGGATCAAGATAGTGATGGTGTGCGATTCGTCTTACAAATACATGTTAGATGCCAGTCCCTATTTAGGAAAAAAAACCAAAAACGAATGGTTGTCATTAGGTACATATTTTGTGAAAAAGCATACACGGTAGTAATAGAAATATTACGGTGGACAATTGGTTTACGTCCGGTAACTTTGGCTGATGATTTACTAAAAGGTTCCTACAAACTTACCGTTATAGGAACTCTTCGCAAAAACAAAAACAAATTCTCCAGGAATCAAGAGGTGTTAACAACGATCAAATGAAGGCCTTAGTATCGTACATGTCAAAAAAAAATAGTTTTAGTTTTATCCACCCTACATGAAGGAGTATTGTCAGCAACAAAAGAACTTCAAATTATAATCAATTATAATGAAACAAAGGGCGGAGTAAACACGTTCAACCAGATGTGTTCCAATATGAATTCCGATCACAAAACTGGAAGATGGCCTATGGTAATATTCTATGATGAGAAATATTGCAAGCATAAATTCCTAAATAATTGATACTACAAATACGCTAAAACAAAAGAAAAAACCGTTAAGGAGATACCGATATATTATTGAATTAGGTCGTTGTCTTGCAGAACCGTAGTTGAAAGAACAACTAAATATCCAAACTTTGCGTCGTAATATTCGGCAAGATATCGGTGATAATCTTAATATCTCTTTAGAAAATGAAACACTAGAATGTCAAGATAAAAAGTGTAAGATTTGTTTTTACTGCTCTAGTAAAAAAAGACTTATGACCACGACACATTGTAACTAGAGCAAGCATGCCATATGTGGAAAGCACCAAGGAGAGATATGCTCTACCTGTACGGCAGACTAAGAGTTACGTCTGCTGGGCCTTTTTTATGTGACTAAAAGTACACTTTATTTAGCATTATTTTTATAGTTTTCTTGCAATACATACTTTCTCTAAAATTTGGTATTTTAGTCAAGGTAAATTATACGATAGTCAATTATTACCGTATGTTTGACATAGTCCAGTAATCTAGGGTTGAATAAGACGGTACAAAGGGACATTTTAATAAACGGATTAAAAAGTATTGAGGATATAGAAGCTATTTACGTAAATAAGACAAGATTTTTGTCACAAATCAGGAAACGGGAGAGAATTATAATTATGGGCGTAGGGATAACAGAAGGTACCACGAATGTTTAGGTGGATGGCGGGTGGTTAAAGACGATCACGAAATGCGCGAGGACAATAATGAAATGGTTGCTAGTGCGATTAGAAGTTTCACTAAGGTTGCATTTTATAATGAAGAATTATTGAGCGATGAGGAAGAAGGGGAAGACTCTAATGAGAAGATGTTGCTTCTTAGGAGTAATGAAGATAAAGCGCTGATTGATTGGGGAAACCAAATAACGACCATTTTGAGTGAACTCTTGACAATAATTACCGAAGATAGTTCGAATCTTCCAAATTTATTGGTGGCAAACACTATGGTCTATGTCATCGTAGGTGCAAAACAGTATTGAATTAAGGAACAGGTATTTGCAACCCATTCTAATTGTGGAAAACGTTTGGTTATGCCAAATTTAAATAAAGAAAATATAATTGAGTGCAATTGGTTAATAAAAATTACAGTCGATTTTGAGTCGATGTGTATTTATTTTGGAGATGGGAGGTTAAAAAGGGAGATATTTCAATTACAGAGATACGAAGAGAGCTTAGGTAATCGATAAATTTGCTATATAAGCATAATTCTTCTGGCGAGAATCTAAGCCGTGCGACTGAATCGGCAGAAAGTTTGATTCTGAACAAAAAGGAAACTAAAAGAGTTGATTTCTAAGTATATGGTTTATGTTCTGAAAAACCTGGACGTAGTACCAAGTACGAACATAAGAGAAAATTGCATGATTATACGCGTTTTTTTTCAAGAAATCTTATCATGTCTTTGTTGTTTACAAAAAGACATTCCAACGTCAAACTGACGAAATGTTAAAGTGTGGGGTTATTGGAGCACAACAGACGGAATATGTGTCTCCGCTGGTAATGGTTAAAAAGAAGGATGAAATAGAAAGTCTTTTACGAGTCGAGAAGTGGTATATACTTCACGAAAGTTTGTTATTTCGCCAAGCGAAAGCTGATGTGAGTACGGGACATCTTACATGTGATTTTCCAATGCTCCACCCGAAGGTACTACATTGACAAGGAAGCAATTTTTTTTTACCTGGAAAATTTTGAATTTTGCCGAACCCTTGCTGTTCCAAGCAAGGTAGGAATCTTTAACGTGCGTGACAACACTCACACACGGGACCTCCATTTTACCTCTCATCCGAACGGGAGTGCATTTTTGTGAAAAATCCTCGCTTAACATTTTTCAAGCAAACTGTGTCGGGATTCGAACTCGGGACCTTGGGTGTAGTAGTGACACACATACTAACTACGCCACGGAGCTGCCTAATACGGAACATCGCTTGTGCATCCCAAAAGTACACACTAAACCATTAGTTTGTCAGCAACATGCTTATATAGGATATTTTGGTGCCGAAAACTTTTGTCCACATGCGAGTAGATTTCTATTGGCCAAAGATGTATAGAGGTATTTGTCAGTACATATATTCTTGTGACTCATGTCAAAAACCAAAAGTTACCCGACGACGGTGAGAACGTGCAATTCAATAATATTTTCAAAACACGGTGATTTGATAGGGCCTTTGCCGTCCAGCAGAGGAGGTACTTAATGTATCTTTGCATTCGTGGAGGAGTTTTCGCTTAACATCAAATTATATTCTTTAAAGCGAGCTACCACTCGCAGAATTCTTAATGGAATTATAAGCGATTACTTTATCACTGTCCAAATTCCAAACGCTGTATTTACAGACAAGGAGACGCTGTTTAGACCAAAGTTGTAGTTGAGAACTATAAAAAAATCGGAGGAGGTTAAGCATAATTCTGTATATTTATCGCAAGAAAATTTAGTAGAAAGAACCAATCGTGATACAAGCCGAATTCTTAGGGCATTATGTTTTGATAAACAAATTTACGCACGTTTTAACCGATAACGAGCATTGTCCTAATCATTGGCTTCATTCATCTACTGTGCAGTTCGGCCGAATGGAGGAAACTAAAATACGACGTATAATTGGATATGGGGAGGTTTCATTTAAAGTCCCAAGTGTAGCGTTTACAATTAGTTCGTGCGCGCATGTTGTCTAGAGCTGAATTTCGCAAACAGAAAGCAAATAAAGTCTACAAACCTGTGGTGTTTAAACAGGGCGATTTAGTATTAGTAAAAACCCACCAGCCAAAATCGGCAGAAAACTCATAAATTCTTAAGTTTTTTCTAGTTTTCGAAGAACCTTACACTATTCACTCGCAAATAAATTCAAACTCGCATTTATTGATTGCTGAAGACTGCCGGCTGATGGGTCCGCAAAAAGTGGTAAACAAAATATGTTTGGAAACCCGTAGAAGTTTAATTATTTGTTCAATGTTTAGTTTTAGTTGTTTTTTGTAGTTAATAAGTTGTCTCTACGGAGAATTTAATGGAAAATTGATCGTCTCTAGCCTTTCTGAAACTTCGACATTCAATTTGGTTTGCGGCGTAACGCGGTATTTTATATGTATCTAGAAATTAGGTATAGATTCATATCTGTGCGTCGATTGTTATAAATGTTAGTGCGTAATCCAACCTAATAAGCAAGGTTAATGTGCAGGTGCTATGTAAACAACAAAAGGGAGGCAGGGAAGTACGTTGCTCAGACGGTGACGCGTGACTACGAACAAGACAAAAAGGGATTTTTCAGTTCCGGTTGAACGGTCTATAAAAAACAAGGTGATGAAGTGGAATAATAATAATAATTTGGTTGTGCAAATAATTCTTTATAAACTTAAGCGGTTTCAAGTGTCGGCGCCTAGAATTGTGTAGATTAAGCACGCTTTTCCAACCCGAAAAACTTCTGTACAAGGTACAGGGCCCGAAAAAGAAACCGCTTTGTATTCTGTTGTTTATTAATTATTAACATTTGTAAGATAAATAAATTAATTCACGCCAAATGAAGCTTTAAATATAACATTTTGGTTTACGAAATCGTGGACACTCTTTCTCTTCATATTAACACCCGTTTCCAATACGCGGCAACGCATAGTTTTCTAACACTAGTGGACATTTCAGTTTGATTGCCATTTCAAAAATTTTCCTACTTGAAAAATGAATTGCAATTAATTTACGTGGACGAACAAAATAAAATTGCGCACTTCTAGAATTTAATATAATTTTTAACAAAAAACCAAAAATATTACTAAATAAGCTTACAAAATTATTGTACATTGACTATTCCATCAACTATTATATCGGGGGAGAGAAAAGTTCTTATTTGAAAAGAATTAAAACCTATTTACAAAATACAATGACTGAAGGCAGACTATCAAATTTGTCAAAAGTGGAGATTGAAAAGAATTTTTAATTAGATTAACAAAACAGAGCTATTTTATGATAATGTTAAAAGACTACGATGGTATCAGTACCGTTAAGGCCGTATGCACATTTGCACTTCTATTAATTTCATACACTAATAAGCATTCATTACCTAGATAGTGTGCTGACATTAAAACAAAATTCCAATATAGTGACTACATATGCATAGGTGTTTCGTCGTGTTAAACGTTGTACAATCACCATTAAAGTTTTGCTCACAGAAGAAGATTAAACAACATTATACTTTACATCCTACGGATAGGATACTACACCATAGATGAGTTACTGCATATTTATGCGATGAACAGAGCATAAATTATTTGGCGGTTGTTAAATACTGCAAACTAGTATTATAATTTAGTTTCAGAACGTAAAACACGCAAGGTATAAATCAACACAAATGTACGTGTAATGCGATTTCAAAAATGAGATATGGTACGGATCGTCCAGTAGATTCTATTATTGTTAAACAAGTGAGTGTAAGTTATATACCTGCTCATGCAAAGGCGTTCTTGTAAATAAATAAATTGCAGAATGATTAAAAAAACATGCAACCATAATGAAAATGCAGAAACATTTGCCATAAAGTTTTGACTTTTAATGTTCGTCAAGACACTAATGTACATTGCAAATTCCAGGAATTCGGTGATATGCTATTGAAGGAGCGCTATGTTTCGGAAAAAAGCTGCAAATGAAATAAAGTTTACGGATGTTTATATACACCAAGTTTTTGCACTTGTTCTAAACAAAATAGTACAGTAATTTTCGATACTAGTTCTAAAAATAAAACCAACTTTTCACATGACCTGGAATCATCTGTAATTAAAGGATACTCAAAGTGTATTAGTTGCTTCACCGATAAAAAGTTTCACTTAATGCATTAGCTTTTGTTTCCAATTATAAATGGTGGTCACTGGATGCTGCAAGAATTTCGTCTTGTCTATAGAAATTGGAAATATTCCCGACTTCTTAAATATCTTATCACAACCGGTTTTTGCTTAAAATGTCTACAAAATCTGAAAAGTTATAATAGTACATGACTATGAAGTGCATGGTATTACACAGTGTAAATGTAGAGATGTGGAATCTGTATCTAATTGTTCACAGAGAAAAAAAGCTTACGTCTAATTGAATGCTAAAATGATCGCTCAGTTGCTACTATTGACATTATGGGAACCGAGTGGGAATGAAAACCTTTTCATAATTATAATTGTGATTATTAGCCACTTAAAGCGAATTCATCCGTTAAGTTACTTAGAATAATTGGGATTAATTTTTGATATTGTTAAACTTTAAAATTACTCTGAGAAATTTTCGCGTTCTGGTTTCTTAGAGTACACAAATATAGATTAATTATTGGATGGTAAGAATTTAAACGTATTTTACAGTAGTTACAGAAAGAAATCTTGCTCCTATTACAAAAATAGCTTATAATACAACTAATTATGAAGCATCAATTTAAAATTAAATCCTTGAAACGCCTTATAGCAGAATCTACCTCAGATATAACCTTCAACAGAGCATATCAACTTATTAATAACATTAGAAGCTAAGGACGAGCCTCGAACGACTGTAAAGAACTATTTTACACAATCATATGCAATTAAATACTAGGTTGTCCAACGGTTAGTGTTGCTCCAACTCTCCGAATTCCAAAAATCTAATCATACAGAGCCACGCTATGCATGTAATTTTGCAAAAGATCCAATGTGGTGTAACGCATTGCATTATGTTAGCGGCGGCTCCGTGATATGCGAGTGACTACCAAAGGAACAACTGAAAGAATTGCCCATACCATAACAACAACTGTTCTCTAGCGTTTGTCGAATAAAGTACTTATGTCATTATTTTTACAAGTTCAATTAGAAAAATGCCTGGTATACTTAGAAACCATACGATGAACCAACTTATAACAGCTGTAAATCAAGGTTCTTCAGTGTCTTGGGCAAGTAACAACTACAATGTACCGCGGGTAACATTACTCTATAAAGTTAGAGGGAAATATGATGGTGACTGTCGGATAGGGACCACAAACTACTCTTGCTTCAGATGAAATGGTTATTAACATTAGCCAGCTCGGGATTTCCAGCTACTAAATTGCAACTGCTGGATTCCGTGCAACTTTTAATTCAAAGACTGAATAGAACGAGTAAGTTTACAAATAACAGACTTGGTAGAAAATCATATATATCCATCTTTCATAAAACGCCACCCTGAGTAGATCAGAAGTGACTGTGGAAAAGCTTGGGGGATGGTTTGATGAGATAGAACGATACACTACAAAATTAAGCAACTTTTGCATCGGTAACAGAATTGAGCTAATAGATCTTAATTCTAATGCTACCCACATTTTACAGTCGATGAATCTGGGGGGTTTCCACCAACTCAAAAATGGATAGAGAAAGGAGTGCATAAATTTAAGATTGAAAATGAGGAAAGAAAATTTTGCCCTCTATTAAAAATTGTTCTCAAAGAAACGGTAGCTCCATAAATTATTAAAAATGCATTTAGAACTTGCGGGAGTTTTCCTCCAAATGCGGATGCTGTTCCATATCACAAATACTTTAAAAAGACACACTTGCTAATTCTGTTAGGAGCACACAAAGAAAAAATTGCGTTGTCAAAAATAGATGTATTTAAAAAATCTGGGAATAATGGGGAAGGAAATATTCGGGGCACATATTTATTTTTGATGTGGAAAATCAGAGGTAAATGTTATTGGTATTGATGGTCCCGTAGAAAAAGCTGAATTATACCAAGAAAATTCATTTAGTAATATACACTCCACGGCAGATGAACCTTATAATTTAGAAAAACTCCGGAGGACATTGATTCAAAATCAAGTGTAACTATACTTAAAAATACAACATCTGTTCTTCAAGATATACCATCATTCCCTTTTAAATCACGGTTACTTTTACTTTAACAGTCATCTACTCTATAGCGGATGAAAGGGCCTAACGTAAAAATTCCATCGGTGGCAACACCCGATCAATGGAAAGGTTATGTTTATAAGTGGTGTTCAAAATATACATTATTTTCTTTTTAAAGTATTTACTAAGTAGTCGCGTTGACTAATGGAGCAAAATTATGTCAACGATTGATGCTCATCAAATTGTTGTATGTCAATCAATGGTGAATTTTAGAGATTACAATAAGTATAGATTAAAATTAAATTTTATTTTGAATTAGTAAAAATTTGATAGTACGTTTTTAGATGTTATCATTATACCCAATAGTATTTCAAATTTAAAATATAAGAATAGCTAAATGCTTTATTGTATTTTTTGTAAAAATCTTCTCAAAAAGTGTCAATAACTTGTACATTTATCTTGTACCTTATACAATTAAGAAAGCAAACTGTATACAGCTTGCAAATACTTCGCTAAGTTATCAATAATAGTTGTATCAAACCACACGTTAAATCAGAAATACAAAATATTTATGTTCATACCAACAATTTATACTTATAATTTAATACAGTACTTCCCTCTTAACAAAACGCAAATATAGAAAAGTCATAAACAACTTGGAAAGAAGCTCTTTCCATAATTAATCCTGAAATTTGGCCGAAAACTGTTGCTTCTACAGAACAATAAATTAAGAACTGGTGGGATACAGAATTTATCGATACAGAAGATGTGCCTTCATTAAATATAAGTGTTTGTGCAGACGACAATGTCAGTGATTCGTGAAGTGATGCGAATTAAAAGTTAAATAAATGTGTTGATTTTTAAATCAAAGTGATCTCTTATCTCAAATGTTAATTTTTAGTTATACTACTTTTGATACAGTTTTCTCTTATGGTTGTATTACGTTTTTAAACCCTGTGAAGAGGTTTGCAATAACCATACGTGTGTAACTAGTTTTTACATATCAATTATATTTATTAAGTTTCTAAAAAAATGCATTTCTAATATTATTTTATTTTAATCTCAGAATTATTTTTATAACAAAGACATATTTTATGGTAATTACGAAGTTTAGGTCGTAATAAGAGTTAATACAATAATAACAAAAATAATTACATATACGTGAGGTGATTGAAATGATAATAATAGAATTAATATATAATTACTGATATAACAATAACACACTCGTCTTAGCCTGACAGAATAATGTAAAAGCACTAATGTAACATTGAGTAATCAACCTTGTCATAAACGTTGTATAATAATTTAAGTTTTGAATTTTCAATAGTAAAAACACGAGATATTTGTATCGGGTAAGTTTCTCTTTAAAACGAAACAATTTTGCCAGTCAGTAATTTTATCGAATATCAGCCTTTCAAACAAAATTGTTAATAAAAAAATTTTGAGTTATAAAGAATTGTATATACAAAAAAAGGTTCGAGTGTTTTTGATAGGTAAATTAATTAATTTCACATTCGTTCATACCAACTTTGTCATGGTTCAAAACTAGCAGTTGTAGAAAACACTGTCCTTAAAACCTTTATCATAGTTTGATATTAATCCTTATTGGAAAAGCTTTGTATAGAAAATAAAAGCTGCCAATAATCTTCAAATGTTACACCAACATTAGACAAATACTTATGGAATTCCAACTATTTCTGTCCATTGAGCAATATGGAACTGTCAGTTTTGATTGCTAAGCTTCACCAACGTTAACAATCTGTACCTTACCGTTATAGTAAAGACGATAGACCATCAGCCATTCTACCCGAAAATACTATACTGAGTAACTAGCATGGTACTTTCCTCGACAAATATTTGAGTTTTTATACTAGGTTCCTTTATCAAAGCTAGAATTTCCTTGTAAGCTCTTTTTGTACATCTTTGTTTTGACGAGTGGGACGTACTTCAAATAATATCTATATTATAAATCCCACTGGTCCAAGAACTTTTCTGCAGCTGGATCTAGTAGGGCGCTAAATAATAGCCTTAGGATCTAGAGTTCTGCAATTGTCTAAAGGTTTTTCAACCATTTGTCTTAGGTTATACGAGATCTACATTCACAACACCTTCAGACAACAGCAAAGTTCAACTTTTCTTGCTCAAGAAACAATAAGAATTTTTATATTTAATATTGTTTAGTCTATTTCAATATGTGTAAATAATTTTTATATAACAGCAGGTTTTATAATTTACTATAAATTGTAATAAAAATATCCCAATGAGGTATTTGTTATTTTATTTTAAGGTACACTCTACATATTAAGTCTAATACGCACATTTTTAAATAATTCTCTGTTAAATCATCTAAAGTAATAAATGTCAATCCGATTTTATCTGAATTTCTTAAATTGAGGATTAAAACTTAAGTATTAATTTTTAATAGCTTTCAATGTACGAAACATCAAGAAAAAGTCGCCTCTCCGTTTGACTTCTGGTAACTTTAAAGTGTAGTATCGACAGAATTCCTTAATTATGTATATTCACGGAAAATAAACTCTTGGTGGCAACCTAGCATTTTTAAATTTTGTGACGTCATCGAAAAATTAATAAAGAGAAACTAAACGAAAATTTACACGAAAATAAAAATTCGAATAAAGAAGACTTAGAATTGGAAATTGAAAGTCAGGCTGCCTGGCCAGGTTGGATGAGAATGAGCAAAAACTACTATTTCACACAAATTTTGATAAATATTTTGTTTCACAATCTACTTATAAAATCCGCTACACCTTTTTACTTTTAGGGTAAACTAAGTAAACAGTTTGCTACGTAAGTAGGGTATTTTGGATGTATCTGGCGCAACGCCGCCGCCGCTGCGCCGCTCAAAACGCCCCCTAACCTAGGTTTTACATGTAAATTCCCATAAGGAGGAAATGTGGAGATGAAATTTAGATGAATCTCCTCCTTGCTCCCTCCTAGCTCTCCTCCTTGCTCGGACACCCCCCAACCATTTTAATTACGTCACACTCGCATTCTTTCCACCCGCGAGATAAATCTTTTTCCACATTCCCACCCACGAGATAAACCTATCTATTGTGCCATCCCCCAGGGAGCTACCCTCATTGTAAGATTTTTTTACCGCTAACATTCTGAACCAAAATAGTTTTCTTCGTCTAACCAATGCATATTTTGAGATAAACCTACCTTGTTTGGTATCAATTAATATTAGAATTTTCTCAGCTACCCGAATCTCTAGGAATTTTTCAGATAGCATCACCCCCAAGGGAGCTACCCTCATTTTAAGATTTCTTACCTGTTGCGATTTCCGACCGTTCTTATAATTTTTTTTAGTCATGCGATACATCTTGTTAGTCTAGAATTTTATGTCGCCACCCAACGCCACCGACCCAGCGCCACCGACCCACCGCCACCCAACGCCACCGACCCAGCGCCACCCAACGCCACCGACCCAGCGCCACCCAACGCCACCGACCCAGCGCCACCCAACGCCACCGAACCAGCGCCACCCAACGCCACCGACCCAGCGCCACCGCCGCCGCCGCCAACCAATGCATCTTTCGAGATAAACCTATCTTGTTTGGTATCAATTAGTATTAGAATTTTCTCAGCTACCCGAATTTCTAGGAATTTTTTAGATAGCACCACCCCCAAGGGAGCTACCCCCAATTTTAAGATTTCTTACCTGTAGCGACTTTTGAGCGTTCTTATAAAAATTTTTTAGTCATGCGATACATCTTGTTAGTCTAAAATTTTACGCACATCCCGAATCTGCAAACAGATTTGCAATAAGACCACGCCCAGCAAAATTATACTTTAAGCTCTCAAACCTCTTTAAAATTTTTGCTCGTATATATATTTAACTCCATTTTTTAAAACCTTTTTCGCTATCCAAGATATATGCTTTAACCAATACAAAGAAATAAGCACGCAAAATTTTAATAATTTATTTTACAGTTTAATAACTAATCATTCCAATGTAATGGGTTTTAAATATCTAAATGGGAAGGTCGACTTAATAATTAAGAAAGCGCATTTTGCTTGTATGAAATCTATGGAATTTCTCCTGTAATGAAAGAAGAATGCATTCGTAATTTAAAATGATTCTATAACCTTCGCTAGATACCAACCATGTTAATTAGAAATTTTGTATGACATCATTAACTACCTAAATTTCAGAATTATCAAAATGTAATAAACCACATTAAGTACTTTACCTAAATTACCTTACGTGACGCTGTAGAAGCATTATAGTTCAATATTTTTGAAACTTCCAATGTAGCATTAATTCATTATGTAACTCGTAATCCAGCAAATATTCTAGATTCTTAACGAACATGTGAATCACATTTGAAAGCTGTTTATAATTTCTTCTCCAAACAAATGCGGTTATCACAATAGGAAAGTACGCTAAATGCGAGTCAATTAACAGTAATTAAATATTGCTTACTGACCTACCTTAATTAGGTTGCTGTGCTATTAGGACCAGGGTATGCAGACTTTAACACCTCCATATCGCATGCTTTACACGGATGTTGGTTGTTTCGTACAAGACCCTTTAACAGCTGGTGGAGTTGAACGTTTACTGCTTAATGACATACCGTGCTGTTTTCCTCGTGTTGCTGTGAGCTATTCTTGTAAAAGCGATACTGCAAGACCAGACTTTAAGTACTTTACTGCCGACGGATGTATAAGCAACCGTGGACGATGTTACACCGCGACATTAAATGACAGGCTTGAATATTTCCTTTGGAAACAATCGAAGATTGCCGAAGACACTCGAAGAGTGCACAAACGCGATCACTAAACCACAATTAATAATCGCCTTTATAGGTTTAACATTTCTACCATTACCAATGACTTTAATTTCTTATTGAGAGAATCCTTATTTTCCCACGCACTGTTGCGTAGCTGGATGCCCACCCTTTTGGGGATATATGCTCGTTATAGGTTGTAAGACCCTCGGTTTTACTTAACTACACTTTGTGAGATCCCTTTAATCTTTTTAATCGTGTTCCTTCTCGCGCACAATACAGTAGGACTTAGCCTTACTACCTACAAATTCTAACACCAAGTCACCGTTAAACTCGTCTTTAAATTTCCCACAACTTTTTGTTAACATGCGGTAAATTGTGTTTATTATTTGCGTACACCACTTTAAACCTAAAAATAAAACAGGATAGTTTAATACGTCTATTAATAATTTATGGTAATGTTGGCGATACAAATATGTAAAACAAACTTTATCAAGAAAATATAATGTTTTAATAGAATACATACACGTATTGATAACATCTATAAACCGCTGTGGTAACCAGAGTCTGGCGAATCTGGGATAGCCAAATCTCTAAATATTTGCGCAAGCGATTGCCTTGCAGTTGCATCTTTTAAGTACTGAATGGGGAAACATTTAATAAGTTCCAACACTGTCAAGTAATTTAAATTGCTGCAATCATTAGACAGAGAAATACTGCTCTCTCCCTCTAATAACGTTTGAACCCTTCTTCCTCCGTCGTATTTCCACATACTTTTTATATCACCAACAAATTTTCGTAAAATTCTGGAAAGTTTCTACACCTTAACTCAGCCATTTTAAAACAGATCAATTCTCGCAAATTTAATAGCTTGATGCACTCGTACGCAGGTAGCACAATAACATTCCCATCTTTCGTAATCTCCATATTATATAAATTCTCTTTTTCAAAATTGTTCAACAGCCATATACTTCTATTAAAGCAATTTGAAATTTTGATCCAATTGTATGTCAACAACATCGTTTCCAGTAGTCAAACCATTTAATATGACTTGTTTTGAGTCTTGAGCAAATTGGCGAATTTGAAATTCCACTTGAAAAGTACACAATTTCTTCAATCGAAGTAAGAGAATGTTATCGTAGAATCAGCACATACCACTACAGCAAATAACTTGGATGGCAGGTTGAAGACCACCATATAAATCAAACCAACTTCTAATATATGGTGGTGATAATTTGACGGAAATTCGCCTAACCTATAGGTTGACTTACCAACTAGTTGGTTGATATTTAATTGTGGTACTCGCACATCACTTGTAACGTCAACACAAGAAAATCCATCTTTAATTTATAATTTTAATCAAACCCGACAATACTTGACGACTAATGCACTGGAACATGGCTCTCGCCTTTATGCCGATGGTCGAGCGTGCAGCCCTTATTATATTAGTTGGCGTTATATGCAAGTCTTGACTGGAAAAGTGACGCATAATTGTTTTATAGTGGGTTTTAAACATGTATTTAACCACCAACGCCATTTTAGAATTATTAAACAAAATTACCTTTAGCAGTATTTTAATATACCATCGTGTAAGATTTCAATTATTATTGTGTTTCTCAGGTCAAATCCTCGAATTTTTTTTCAAATCGAATGACCCTTACTGATTTGCAGATTAACCTTTTGCAAGCACCGTATAATTCACTTTAATCTATTAAACCGTATCGCTCTGTCTTTTGAGATAAACCCCTGGTGTGTAACCTAAGTATTCTTTGAAATTAATTATCACGTTTAAAATTAGATAAAGACCTGTATTCGAATTATATCCTATCAACAACTGCAGTCGCATCTTGAGAATGGTGGGCTGTAATTGGTAACGTCTCATCTTCGATTGTGACACTTAGCGCAATCCACCACAAATGATGCAAGGTCGTCATGCATATATTAATAACAGCTCTGTGTTTCGATATCCCATTTGTTGGAGCTGATCGAGTGTAAAATTGTTCGTTTACATTAATCCTCGAAGACAACCCCACACACATTTAAAGGAAGCCATTTTCTAGAAAAGTACAACTGGTCAGATTAACAGTTGTAACTAAGTGAACTACAAAACCGAATATTGCAGACTGACGCTACAACTTTATTTTACACATAATTAAGTAAGATCGTAATAATTAGGTAGTTTACTTTTAAATTAGGAGAAACCCAGCGTCGTTTAACCTTGGTAACATTCATACCAGTCTATTTACGTCGGTGAAAATCAATTAACTTCTTGCTTACGCGCTACATCTATAATTATCAAGCACGAGAAAGTTAGACGGGGTAAATATTTATACATATTTTCAACCAGAAATTGGAATAGTCTGCATTTGCATATTGATAAGTAAACATCGTAATAAAAATGAGCGGGGAAAAGAATTATATCTTTAGATGCTATAAAAAATTTTAGAAAAGTTGTCAAGGAGGTGAAAAAAGTTTATCAAACAATTCAACTAGCCAACATTTGAATTCTAATGAATCTCTGGTAAATACTAAAATAGTGCAAGATAAACCTACACATGATAATGTTGATGCGAAAGATCAGAACATAGACTCCAAGTCAGACGTTTCTGACAGAAAAGAATGAGACAACTTAAATCGTATACTAAAGAGATTTAAATAAAGCCCTTGACGAAATAAACAAAGGATGGATTACTGGTTCAGAAGCATCCGAAATCTATAATGTTCCAAAAGCTACACTCTATACGAAACTCAGATCAAACGAAAATCATGTGCAAAATTTGTATACTACACATTTGCCAATTAAAACGAGGAAAAAGTGACTTTTGTGTGTATTAGTTTTAATGAATAAAATATATTTCTATGTGAAGTGTATTGTTGAAATATAAATATTGTTTCAAACGTTTTGGTTTTATTTATATAATGGTATTGTTAGGATACAATTACTAAGCAGTAGCAGAATCTTGGTTTATGTAATATCATAAGTTGAACAAAAAAAATTTCAAACTAAAGGTATGTTTCAAACACGTAGTTGTGCTCATTTCTATTAAAATTAAATGTAGCGCTCTTTGTTATAATTCTTTTCATAAGAACTTAGATACCCATTTCAGTTACGTGGACATTTGAAAATTAAACAATACCAATGTATGCTTTATATTTTAAAACATAAACAAGCTAATATATACAAAAATAATTTCTAAATTCACATCATTCATTTCTTATGATAACAGTTGCGGCGGTTAAATTTTTTATTTTAAAACTTACAATTTAGTATATATTCCATTTGAATATCTGCCAACAGTTTTATAAACCCCATCTCCTCGACTATTTCCATAAAATCATCCAGATCCTCGGGCATTGATAACACTGCAGTACAGTGCTGTATTGCTTCCTCGTATGACTGACACATAAGACATTTTCTCCTTCTATCGAAAAGCGTTGCCCACATTCTGCTTTTACTCGTAGAGCATTGCGAAATCTTCGAATAACCTCTCCAAAGTCTTTATACATATTTGTTATATTGTCTCTTTAAACCGTACAATCAACAAATAATAACTTCTACGCGAACAATCCTTTTATATGAGCTACTCCTATTCGGATATGTACCGATTGCACCGATTTGTGCATGCACGAAACAACCGGTATGGAATGTATTCTATGAACAAAATCATTACATTTCTTAAGGAAAATGCTAAGGACTTTAAAATAATTATAACTCTTGTTAGACCTCTAGTCTCAGATAAACGTTATTATTTTAGGTTGTGTCACTGTTTTCTAAATCAATTTCCTACATACTTTTCCTAAACTATGCGTATCAATTGACGGTTATACTTTTCTATACAACCGACTTTTATATATATTTTCGTATTCGTCTCTAGCTACACCTCCGTATAATAAAGATGTACAAGCTCGTCGTCAACTGGTAACTTAATCTTTTTAAAAAGCTAGCCTTTGTTTTCAACTTTAACGCTTGTTGTAGGTGTGGAAATTCTTTCCGCTATTCCTCTGACTAGGAATCGGTGATTTTGCAAGGATCAATCAATTGTTTGTGCACCTCTTTGAATTTTGTAGAGATGTGCGTCTCCCTTTTTGTATGCCGCAAAAGTTCTTTCGTAGAATCCTGCATAAAATGAAGCTTACGTTTATTTACAATAAAATTGTTAACGTTCGTCATCATGAAACTTTGGATGGGAACTAACTTTTTGAATAATATCAAATATTTATATACTCGTCAAATTCTTCCTATATCGACCATTATCCAAATCAAAATCTTTCACAACAGTTATAAAATTATGTTTTGAGTCACCCCAACACTGTAAACACATTTCTTTAAATTTCGGATATGTCATGTCACCACTTATATGATCCGAAAAGATATGTCTGAGATTGGTTTCATCCTGTTTCCATAATGCGATTACATTGGCGTTATCTCTGAGTCTATGTTTTAAGGCACTAGCGTAAGTTTGACATAGATAGAACGAATCTATTGCTTTATGTCGCGAACGAGAAAAAATTGAGTGATTTTGCTTTGCTCGTTTGCAGGTATATCATCGAAAACCATAATTAAATCTTCTTTGGTATCTCTGGGTTCAATCAAATCGTCGTAATTTTCAAACTCATGGTATCCAATTTCTTCTTTTAATGGTGTAAAACGTTTCTTAACAATTCGTATTTCGGTTGATATAAACTTTTCGAAAATACATAGACATTTTGGAATCTAAGGCCGTTCTCGTGCAGGATCAGAGATATTAAAGCGTTGGTCTTCCCACAACTCGATGGTCCCACGAATATAGCTCGTATGTTGACAGGAACAATGGGTCATGTTTACCATCCTTTCTTGCTTAACAATAGCAAAGTTATCATAATTCTGTATAGGTATTTTAACTTCTGGTATAACATCTCTGGGTGCATCGTTAGAATTATGTAATTTCTTCACGTTCTGCAACCTTTTAACATATCTGCATAACGTTGTTCTAGGTATATTATATTTTTACTAGCAGCGTGAAACTCGAAACCATCCAGGATATCATCTGCTGCTTTTGTAATAGATTGTTTGGAGCACCACTGATTGCTTGAATGCGACATCTTTCGAAAATGTCTTACTATAACTAAGCTCAACCCAAAACTACTTCCTTATATACCAAATTTAATCTCCTGCTCACATAACCACATGACCATATGACCACATGACCACATGACCATATGACATGGCCATATGACCACATGACCACATGACCATATGACCACATGACCATATGACCACATGACCATATGACCTACTTGTTTTTAATGAGTTTTCTCATTAAACCCATTAGCATGAACTTTTTAATGAGTTTATGAGTTTTCCATTAAAACTAAGTGTGGACCTGGTTAGATGAAGGAAAAATTAATGGTTGGGTCGGCGCCGCCGAAACCTAAATTTTCCTTCATCAACCTAGTCCACTAATATATAAGGAAGTAGTTTTGGGTTGAGCTTGGTTATGGTAAGACGTTTTCGAAAGATGTCGCATTCAAGCAATCGGTGCTCCAAACAATCTGCAAGCAGCAGATGATCCTGGATGACTCAGTTCGCTGCTATGTATAATATACCTGAAACGTTATGCAGTATGTTAAAAGGTTGCTCATGATGCACCCGATATGCCCAAACATAAATTGCTCACGAAATGTTGATTGCTAGTCAATTGCTATAAGTAAAGTTCTGAGACCATCTGATCTCTGATCACTGGCCAACCTGTATTTTCGAAAGTTATCGAAATATGGTGAAACGTTTACACCGTAATTTGAAAAAAACGACGTTGACCAGACGAAGTTTTCGATGTTTGCACTGATCGTTATAAACTGCTCGTTATCTGAAAAACTTACGCTGTCAACGCGAGAAAAATATATTATGGATCTTGTCTTTCGGATCATGGTCCAATAAGTTTACGCGGGGCGGTGCAGGTTAGAAGAAGATTTGATGGACGAATGATTTACGAAAATGTTGATGAATCAAAAGCATCAATTTCATAATGATGCGATTCTGAAGGTGCACTAGCGGCAAAAGGGAGATTCGTCTCAAAGAGGTGCTTTGAAAGGCAGCAAGATAACAACGTTAAAAAAAGGCTAGCTTTAAAAGATTAAGTTACCAGTTGACGACGAGCTTGGCATTATTATACGGAGGTGATAGCTAGAGACGAATACGAATATATAAAAAGTCGTTGTGGTGTAGATAAATCAATTGATACGCATAGTTTAGGAAAAGCGTAGTGATTTGAAAACAGTGACACAACCTAAAATAATAACGTTTATCTGAGACTAGAGGTCTAACAAGAGTTATAATTATTTTAAAGTCATAGCTTAAGAAATGATTTTGTTCATAGAATATACCATTGTTCGTGCGTAACAAATCGGTGCATATCATATAGGATTATTCGCGACAGAAATATTGTTTGACGGATTGTGCAGTTTAAAGACATGGTAAATATGACTTTGGAGGTGTTCAGGCAGAATGTGGGCAACGCTTTTCGATAGAAGGAGAAAATGTCTTATGTGTCAGTCATACGAGGAAGCAATACAGCACTGTACTGCAGTGTTATCAATGCCCGAGGATCTGGATGATTTTATGGAAATAATCGAGGAGATGGGGTTTATAAAACTGTTGGCAGATATTCAAATGGAATATATACTAAATTGTAAGTTTTAAAATAAAAATGTAACCACCACAACTGTTATCATAAGAAATGAATGATGTGAATTTAGAAATTATTTTTGTATATATTAGCTTGTTTATGTTTTAAAATATAAAGCATACATTGGTATTGTTTAATTTTTCAAATGTCCACGTAACTGAAATGGGTATCTAAGTTCTTATGAAAAGAATTAAGTTGTCTCATTCTTTTTCTGTCAGAAACGTCTGACTTGGAGTCTATGTTCTGATCTTTCGCATCAACATTATCATGTGTAGGTTTATCTTGCACTATTTTAGTATTTACCAGAGATTCATTAGATATACCATTCAAATGTTGGCTAGTTGAATTGTTTGATAAACTTTTTTCACCTCCTTGACAACTTCTTCAAAATTTTATAGCATCTAAAGATATAATTCTTTCGCTCATTTTATTACGATGTTTACTTATCAATATGCAAATGCAGACTATTCCAATTTCACAATTTCGAAAAATATGTATAAATATTTACCCCCGTCTAACTTTGTTCTCGTTTGATAATTATAGATGTAGCGCGTAAGCAAGAAGTTAATTGATTTTCACCGACGTGAATAGACTGGTATGAAATGTTACTCAAGGTTAAACGACGCTGGGTTTCTCCTAATTTAAAAGTAAACTACCTAATTATTATACGATCTTAATTATTATGTGTATAAAAGCGCCGTGCGATGCAATATCATTCGGTTTCTGTTTAGTCTTTGACTAGTTACAACTGTTAAAAGTCTTTGACCAGTTGTAATTTCTTTATAGAAAATGGCTTCCTTTACTTGTGATGTGTGGGGGTTGTCTTCTCGAGTAACAATTTAAACGCCACCAGCTCCAACAACATGGATCGGACTCTGAAACGAAAAAATTTGTTTGCCCACGCATGTGTGCTCGGCATCCTTCTCGCGGAAGGATAGCTAAAACGTCACAAGGATGCCAAGCATGGTGTGGTTGTCCCCGTTGCAGGCCCATCCGGGGTCAAGCGATCTGCTGCATCGACAGTTGAGGGACCTGCTCCTAAGAGATTGCGGAGATGCGAAGAGTGTGATGTGGACGTTACCAATTTGGCAGCCACCAGCGATCCAACGTGCACAAGACTGCTGCGAGGATGTCAGCTAAGTCAGATTCCAGGAGCGTGATTCTGGTTAGTTTCTACAATTTTGATTTTTTCTAATTTGTAAGTTTTAGGATGGAGTCTGAAACAGGCGTTGTACTTAGAGATTAATGTAAACAAGTACAACCCTTTGCGTGGATCCTCATACATCGAGCTCCCCAAATGGGTTCGAAACACCAGAACTGTTATTAATATACAAAATGACGACAACGCATGCTTTGCCTGGTGTAATATAGCTGCGCTCTACCCCAGTGCTCACAATCCGCAAAGGGTCGGTAGCTACCCCCATTACAGCACCATTCTCAATTTGACAGGACTGCAGTTCCCGATATCCATAAAGGATATACCCCGGTTCGAGGAATTAAACAACATCAGTGTCAACGTGTTTGGGGTGGAAAGGAAGTCGATTGTGGGACACACCAGGGGTTTATCTCAAAAGACAGAGCGATACGGTTTAGAAATAGATTAAAGGTGAATTATATACAGTGCTTGCAAAAGGTTAATCTGCAAATCAGTAAGGGGTCATTCGATTTGAAAAAAAAAATCCGAGGGATTTGAGAACCTGAGGAAAAACACAATAATAATTGAAATCTTTCACGATGGTATATTAAAATACTGCTAAGAGTAATTTTGTTTAATAATTCTAAAATGGCGTTGGTGGTTAAATACATACAGGTAAAACCCACTATAAAACAATTATACGTCACTTTTCCAGTCAAGACTTGCATATAACGCCAACTAATATAATAAGGAGCTGCGCACGCTCGACCATCGGCATAAAAGGCGAGATGTTCCAGTGCATTAGTCGTCAAAGTATCGTCGGGTTTGATTAAAATTATAAATTAAAGATGGATTTTTCTTGTGTTGACGTTACAAGTGATGTGCGAGTACCACAATTAAATATCAACCAACTAGTTGGTAAGTCAACCTATAGGTTAGGCGAATTTCCTTCAAATTATCACCACCATATATTAGAAGTTGGTTTTGATTTATATGGTGGTCTTCAACCTGCCATCCAAGTTATTTGCTGTAGTGGTATGTGTGCTGATTCTACGATAACATTCTCTTACTTCGATTGGAAGAAATTGTGTACTTTTCAAGTGGAATTTCAAATTCGCCAATTTGCTCAAGACTCAAAACAAGTCATATTAAATGGTTTGACTACTGGAAACGACGTTGTTGACATACAATTGGATCAAAATTTCAAATTGCCCTTTAATAGAAGTATATGGCTGTTGAACAATTTTGAAAAAGAGAATTTATATAATATGGAGATTACGAAAGATGGGAATGTTATTGTGCTACCTGCGTACGAGTGCATCAAGCTATTAAATTTGCGAGAATTGATCTGTTTTAAAATGGCTGAGTTAAGGTGTAGAAACTTTCCAGAATTTTACGAAAAATTTGTTGGTGATATAAAAAAAGTATGTGGAAATACGACGGAGGAAGAAGGGGTTCAAACGTTATTAGAGGGAGAGAGCAGTGCCAGTATTTCTCTGTCTAATGATTGCAGCAATTTAAATTACTTGACAGTGTTGGAACTTATTAAATGTTTCCCCATTCAGTACTTAAAAGATGCAACTGCAAGGCAATCGCTTGCGCAAATGTTTAGAGATTTGGCTATCCCAGATTCGCCAGACTCTGGTTACCACAGCGGTTTATAGATGTTATCAATACGTGTATGTATTCTATTAAAACATTATATTTTCTTGATAAAGTTTGTTTTTACATATTTGTATCGCCAACATTACCATAAATTATTAATAGTCGTATTAAACTATCCTGTTTTTATTTTAGGTTTAAAGTGGTGTACCCGCAAATAATAAACACAATTTACCGCATGTTAACAAAAGTTGTGGGGAAATTTAAAGACGAGTTTAACGGTGACTTGGTGTTAGAATTTGTAGGTAGTAAGGCTAAGTCCTACTGTATTGTGCGAGAAGGAACACGATTAAAAGGATTAAAGGATCTCACAAAGTGTAGTTAAGTAAAACCGAGGGTCTTACAACCTATAACGAGCATATATCCCCAAAAGGGTGGGCATCCAGCTACGCAACAGTGCGTGGGAAAATAAGGATTCTTCCAATAAGAAATTAAAGTCATTGGTAATGGTAGAAATGTTAAACCTATAAAGGCGATTATTAATTGTGGTTTAGTGATCGCGTTTGTGCACTCTTCGAGTGTCTTCGGCAATCTTCGATTGTTTCCAAAGAAATGTTCAAGCCTGTCATTTAATGTCGGTGTAACATCGTCCACGGTTGCTTATACATCCGTCGGTAAAGTACTTAAAGTCTGGGTCTTGCAGTATCGCTTTTACAAGAATAGCTCACAGCAACACGAGGAAAAACAGCACGGCAGTAAACGTTCAACTCCACCAGCTGTTAAAGGGTCTTGTACGAAACAACCAACATCCGTGTAAAGCATGCGAGATGGAGGTGTTAAAGTCTGCATACCCTGGTCCTAATAGCACAGCAACCTAATTAAGGTAGGTCAGTAAGCAATATTTAATTACTGTTAATTGACTCGCATTTAGCGTACTTTCCATTGTGATAACCGCATTTGTTTGTAGAAGAAATTATAAACAGCTTTCAAATGTGATTCACATGTCCGTTAAGAATCTAGAATATTTGCTGGATTACGAGTTACATAATGAATTAATGCTACATTGGAAGTTTCAAAAATATTGAATTATAATGCTTCTACAGCGTCACGTAAGGTAATTTAGGTAAAGTACTTAATGTGGTTTATTACATTTTGATAATTCTGAAATTTAGGTAGTTAATGATGTCATACACAAAATTTCTAATTAACATGGTTGGTATCTAGCGAAGGTTATAGAATCATTTTAAATTACGACCCATTACATTGGAATGATTAGTTATTAAACTGTAAAAATAAATTATTAAAATTTCTTATTTCTTGTATTGGTTAAAGCATATATCTTGGATAGCGAAAAGGTTTTAAAAATGGAGTTAAATATATACGAGCAAAATTTTAAAGAGGTTTGAGAGCTTTAAAGTATAATTTTGCTGGTGGTCTTATTGCAAATCTGTTTGCAGATTCGGATGTCGTAAAATTTTAGACTAACAAGATGTATCGCATGACTAAAAATTTTTATAAGAACGCTCAAAAGTCGCTACAGGTAAGAAATCTTAAAATTGGGGTAGCCCTTGGGGTGGTGCTATCTAAAAATTCCTAGAAATTCGGGTAGCTGAGAAAATTCTAATACTAATTGATACCAAACAAGATAGGTTTATCTCGAAAGATGCATTGGTTGGCGGCGGCGGCGGCGGCGCTGGGTCGGTGGCGTTGCTTTGGGCGTTGGGTTTGAGAGCTTAAAGGTGGCGTTGGGTGGCGCTGGGTCGGTGGCGTTGGGTGGCAAATGCTGGGTTTGGCGTTTGGCGCTGGGTCGGATTCTCGACATAAAATTTTAGACTAACAAGATGTATCGCATGACTAAAAAATTTATAAGAACGGTCGGAAATCGCAACAGGTAAGAAATCTTAAAATGAGGGTAGCTCCCTTGGGGGTGATGCTATCTGAAAAATTCCTAGAGATTCGGGTAGCTGAGAAAATTCTAATATTAATTGATACCAAACAAGGTAGGTTTATCTCAAAATATGCATTGGTTAGACGAAGAAAACTATTTTGGTTCAGAATGTTAGCGGTAAAAAAATCTTAAAATGAGGGTAGCTCCCTGGGGGATGGCGCAATAGATAGGTTTATCTCGTGGGTGGGAATGTGGAAAAAGATTTATCTCGCGGGTGGAAAGAATGCGAGTGTGACGTAATTAAAATGGTTGGGGGGTGTCCGAGCAAGGAGGAGAGCTAGGAGGGAGCAAGGAGGAGATTCATCTAAATTTCATCTCCACATTTCCTCCTTATGGGAATTTACATGTAAAACCTAGGTTAGGGGGCGTTTTGAGCGGCGCAGCGGCGGCGGCGTTGCGCCAGATACATCCAAAATACCCTACTTACGTACATTTGCGTAGCCTAAAAAACAAAGAAGGAAAACACAAAAAAAATTCCGGGCGCAATCGGTTGAGTAGGAGGGGTATTATAAATACAAAAAAAATATATAATTAAAGGAAATCCTAAAATAAAAATAAAAAATTAAACATACTTATTAATACTTATAATGAATCTAAGTGACATTTTGAGAAGTCATAACAGTGCATTATAACCTAAACAAAATCAATACCCACAAAATACACATATCAGGTAGAACTCCAAAGAAAAAAAATATTACCCCCTAAAATGGCGAGCTGTGGTTTTCAGGTCCCTTCCTTATGTTAAATTCCCAAAAGAAAAATTACAGCTCTAAAAGCCTCAGCTCTGAATTCGCATTGTAAATATAAAACTAAGTCTATAAGGTGTTCTCTACGAGGTCGTAATTTAACAAAAATTTACAATTATAGCACCAACAACAGTTCTAAATCACCATCGTGAGATTCAAGTTAACTACAAAAAAAATTATCACCGTAAGAGGTCAGAATATAATAAATACAATATTTTCAATACGTGTCATCTTACATAAAGAGAATCGTTTTACCCCTACAAAATTTAGTCGGCAATAGAAGAACCTTATAAATAGGCAGTTTCATCAAATAGGTGAAACCCATATCAGAAAATGGTGGCTAAAACATTCACCCTCGAGTCCAGAGCGTAGGGTTGACCCTAATGACAGGGCGGAACAGAGGAGCTCGGGACCAAGTAGTCTTGGTGTCCTGCCATACCAAAAAGGCGAGGCAGTCTAACGAGTTGCTAAGTCCCCCCCAAGGAAGAAGCTAGAATAAATTCAGGTGAATTATTTTATTGTCGCCGAAAAGTATAGGTTTGTAAAACCATCATTACTTACCACACTGTAGGGCGTGCGCAAAATTCTCACAAAGAAAAATAGAAACAACCATAAATATAACAAATATTTTCGTTGTGTATATCAAAAAGAAAGTGAATATTAATTTTCTTTAACTAATAACCAGAGCTCAAAGTAATATCATTGTTATCAAACGTGATTAGGAAACTTGAAAACACGGTTTATCGGATAGTTCAATACGCTATTTCAACGAGTTTTAGGTTGAAACAATAGAGAAAGTAATTACACGCTTTCACTACGTATAGCAAGTTCACGGATACCTAAAACAGGGTATCGACTATTTAATTTATAGAATGAACTTTTCGTTTTAAAGCAAATAGATTTGAAATTGAAAATTACTAGAAGCGTATTTTATTGTAGAAAGGTCTAATATACCGGGTGTTGGAGGATCTGAGCAGAAATTATGCAAATGAATAATGGAGCAAAAGGGTGTAGATTTTAACTGACCATAGTAAAGTAAACGTAACAAGTTTCTCGAGGAAGAAAACTGACGTCCTTATTAATCCATAACGGTCACTTATCTTTAGCATCTAATATTAAGGAGAGAAAATACAAACCCATATTATATAAAGTACACATTTTTCCGAAAAGTATAATATATATCATCTTATGAAACTCTGCATTAATTTTTAATTATGATGTAACCAACATTGTAATTATTGAAATATTTACTTTTCAAAGGTTTTGCAATAAATCTTTTGATGGCATTTGAATGCGATACATGGACAACATAGTTTTAGAAGAGAACTTAATATGACAATGCAAAGTTTAAGTATAATTTTATGTACCATTAACTAAAAAGTGAAACTTTTTAGCTTTTTCGATAAGATACGCCTGATTTAATTCATAAGCAAAATTAAATAGTCAATCTTTTGAGTGTAGTGTTATGAAGATTTAAAAAAAGCACAAAATATCATTACTCTCCGAAAAAAACGCAATCTGATGGAAGTAGAAATAATATATAAAAACCCAAATTTTTAATGTTCAAATTAACACAAAAGAATTCCTACAGCAAAATAGCAACTTGATAGAATATCACACCTAAGTCGGTTATAACTCTCCATTTTAATTATATTTTTACCCATTGGATAAAGTTCGCATAATATCTACAGGTTCTGCTCATTTTCATTAAAAAATTATACTAAAAATCAGGTTTCCTCTATACACAGGTGAAGATAAGTCGATAAATTATAGCTGAGAATCAGTTATGGTTTCTATTTAGACAAATTAATTTACTGATAAAAATTGTTAGGTTTAGCCAAAGTTCAAACGTCTGATTTATATTCATTAAAATAATAGGAAACAAGTTTCCTAGTTGTACATGTTGCTCCATCTGCTCCTATTTCTATAATTAATATTGTACAAGTTCTACAAAATCAATAGGTAAAGGTGACTTTGGTAGATGGTTACAGTAACCTTAAGTTAATCTACTAATAAATAAACGACATGAGGAACATTTTAAGGCATACAAAAAGGTTTATTCATATTCAGCCAAAAGCTCTTATAACTTTTTAAGACTCATATTTCATTATAGTACTAAAATATTGATTTATGAGTATATAACGTCTATTTTCCTTTCTTTTCTTAGAGTTAAGCAGCTCAAAGATTACAAATGTAAGCCTCCCTTGCATTAGATTAGGCTGTAATAAATTTCCAGACACAAAAAGACTTTCGAAGAAACTGTTTTATTACATTGTGCAACATCATCAATTATAATTGCATGTAATGTTTAGTTGCAATAACCTTAATGATCACTAATGAGAAAATTCCAAAAGATATATGTCGGCATCTTATACCCATAGAGTGAAATGCCGATTTGTCTAATAGAAATTTTATTGACAAAATATATTCCTAGTTTACTGAATTGAGTAACCTTAAAATATTTCTTCTTTCTTATTAAGTGTGACCGCCCCCAATTCTAACAAAATTAGGAAAACGTTTAAATAGTATCAATTACTTTCTGGAATTGATTAAAAAAAGTAGTTGCAGATAGTTTAGAATTAAAATTGGTTTAAAAAAAAAGCGTGGCAATAAGTCATAAACAAGAAGATCGGATGAAATAATTTTAAACTAGCAAACATTTTTTGTAAAAAGTTTGTAGCACGTGGCATTCTTCGAGATTGCTGTATATTATACGCTCAAGTTTACATGATTTTTATACAAAACCTGAGGTGAATTTACAATAAGTGAGACCGCCAGACTAATTGTGAAAAATATTTAAAACCTAAATATTTACAACGATTGTGCAGTAGAGATCAGACAATAAAACAAAAACTTTAAAATAAATTTTAGATAAGCAAGGGCATATAATTCAACTATTCGATACTTCATCAGAAAGGATATTACATTGGCCAGGAGACGAGTTTTTTAACCTGGAAATTGAGAATTTAGCCAAATTCTTCTTATAACAAGCAAGGAACGAATCTAGAACGTGCGTGACAGCATACACATGGAGCATACTGTAATGGACTTCAATTTACTGTTCTTTATATGGTCCAATAAAAGCATGATTATTCACAAATATTTATAGAAGATCCTCAATGGACTGGGATGCAGCTACAGAAATTACTTATACTAATTACTAACGATGTTTATTGCATTCACTTGCTTCTTAAAACGGCATGAAAGGATATTTCTTACTAAATTCAGCTATGGTTTACCTGCAAGCCGTTAATTTATTTACATAAACACCCACTGATCTCTATCTTAATTTATATTGACATGAAGTGTATTTATTTTAACCAGTTGAAAAACAATTAAGTTCATATTACAGGTGTACTTCGAAAGATTGCCTTGCCAGATCGTGCGGTTTATGTATGTAACTAACATAGATTCCAAAGACACCTAATAATTACGAAGCGTTTATCAATTATTCGCTTTTGTATGCTTTATATTAGTCTTTTAAATATACCCATGTAGCTGACAACCATACCGTTGTTGGTTTTTATAGCATTGCTCTTTTCAATTTTAGACTCTTCGGTGTCTTTTGTTACAAACGTTTAACCCTTCATTCAAACGAAGATGCTTATTTTCTCTGAAAAATGCTCGCCCAATATTTTTAAACGGCCCGTGTCGGAAATCGAACACAGAAACTAGTTAAGCAGTACCCTAGAACAATTTCTACCGTCACTGGAAAGTATTTGTAGTTATTTAGGTGTGCGTGGCGTTACTAGATAAGGCACATAATCGCCTTGGGCAATTGGTGTCTCTAGGGTCCTATTAATAATAAAATTTACACTGAGTACCTGTACCGTTGGCAAATTGTCATCAATTTGATTATCGATTTCCCCTAAGAGCAATTAACTGCCCTCCCGTTGCTTCTACTTTATATTTTTATATTTTTCATCTGTAGTTCTTCGTGTTAGTAGCAGATTTTTAAAAAAACAAAAGACTGATATTGTTGTTTATTGATATAATTAATTATATGTGATGGATTTAGTAGAGATTACCGTACTTAGTGATCCTACTGTAATGGCTTTAATCGTTGTTGGTCTTATTTCTGAATATTCCAATCAGATTTAACGAAGCTTCTAATAAATTTTAAGATTATTTAACCAACAAAAGCCGTTAACAAACCTCAGACAGTAAGTGCATTGACTCTGGCTGATGTGGGTACTGCCAATGTATCGCTTGGAACCTGGTGTTCAACAGGACGTTATTTTATGCTTTCATAAGTCTACATACAAAGATTAGACCATGGTATACTTCGATACGACAGGCTGTTTGAAGGCAATGTGTTGAGGAATCTCTCCATATAGGCGTTAAATCTTGTATGTCTCTTCTTGAAATGAGGATTGTCAATGTCATAGGAATAAAACAGTAAAAACAAGATTAACTAAAAAGACCTTAAAGCTTTCAATTCCGCGTATATCCCCAAACTTCTCGCACAGCACAGAAGACTAAAATCAGTTAAGTGCAAGAACATGCTATAGCACTAGAAGAAAGCTTTGTTAGCGCAACATAAAGAACAATAATAAGAAAGCTAGCTAAAATAATCCTTCTTTCCTCAGGACAGAAGAGTCAAAATCTGTTTTGGCGTGAAGCTGCAAACTGGCCTATAGAGCTGTGAAAAGAGGTTTTGTACTAGGACAATATCAGGTTTAAAAAGGATCAGATGGTGACAACATGGATACACCGCAACGGAAGGTTAGATACATACCCAATAGTGAATACTGTGGATTGTTGAACGAACTCAGTATACCAATAAAATGGTATTAATGCTCAGGGGTAGGCTAAAAAGGTCATTCATAAACGTATCTCGTTCCGGTTGCGCCTGCGCTTGGAAAAAATGTTTTCCTAATTAGTACGTACATATTCCCAGCTGGGTCACCCCACCCAGTATCTAAACGAAGTCGAAACAGTATGGTTGGAAACACGCAGCACCCTGATCTCAATTTAATCGAGTCAATTGAAAAACTTAAAAATGAGTTAGAATGCAAGTTCCCATCACCATCAAAGAGCATTAAACAACTATTAGAGAAGTGAAAGAACAACCCTTAAATAGACATACAAAACGCCATACATGGGTGCCCAAAACGTTGCAAGTCATCAGAGCTATAGGATGTAACATTACTTTTCTGAAAACTAAAAAATGCAAAAATTTTTAAAAATTACAAAAATTTGTTTCACATAAATGAAAACAACTTTATTCAAATGAATACAATCAATTCAAAAAGATTAAATATCTAATTGCATTATTTAATTGTGCCCAAAATTAATCATTTAATAATATTTCTTTATTTTTGACAAATTCCAGTAAAACAAAAAAAACTGAATGGGCGTTGAACATGTTACAAATGTAGTTTTTGTATTTATACAGCAAAGTTGTACTGTAATAAATACCACGAGCATGAAGTAAAACGTTTTTAAACAAATTGAACAATGCAACATTATACCTATTCTGAAGCGACAACGAACAATTATTTACTTAGACAACAAATGATATAAAAATAGCATTACTATAATAAAGCAGATTACTCTAAAGGTTTAAACAAAAAATATACTACCAGATCAATTAACGATATGTTTGTACATTGAAATTACTCAACTATTTGAAAAATCTGGTATAGATAGGGTCAAGTTCAATATATGATTAAAACGCGGTATCTTTCCAATAATATAAATTTGTATAAAATAAAACATCTATACACTAAAATTTGTAATTTTTTTTTAATACTTGGGTAATAAAAACATAAAACACGCTTATTTTGAAAGTGATGTAAGTCTATTTATTTTTAAATTGAGTTATTTAAGGGTTTGAGGTTAATTTTAAAATGTTGATAACTGATAACAAAGTATAGATGATGTTTTTGTTTTTCTTGAAGTTTCAATTTACTAATCCAGTTCGTACAAGAAACATTACTTAAAAAATAATGCGCTTTTAATAGACCACATTTAGAAGTTTTAAAAAATTCAGTCCCTTGACATACATATTACAACTTTTAGGGAAAAACAATCCTATGTACGAGGGTGGTTTGAAAAGTTCGCGAAATGCAGCAGAGATGGCAGCATTAGTTCGAATAAAATATATGCTATTGATGGATCCAACTATCTAGTGCGCAGATGTTAAATTTGACATTATTCTCAAGTAGTATTAATTTGGTGCTATATGAAGTAAAGTTAGTTTTGTGAGTTTTTCAAAATGGATAAAGCTGAAACGCGCGCTGTTATCAAATATTTTGTAAAAAAGGTTTGGAAAGCAACAGAAATACATAAAGATATGCAGGATACATAGGAGACTCCGCTCCATCATTTACAACTGTGCACAAGTGGGTGACAGAATTTAAACGAGGTCGTGAGAGCCTAGAAGATGACCCGCGCAGCGGACGATCAAAAACTGCCACCACGCCTGAAATTGTCCAAAAAGTTAATGATATGGTAACACAGGATCGTCGATTAAAGGTCTTCGAAATTGCTAAGGATGCAGGTATCTCACATGAAATAGCATTTCATATCTTAACTGCGAAATTAGGTATGAAAAAGCTTTCGGCAAGATGGCTGCCTTCAGAGGAAGAGAATTTGCCAACAGAGTTTAGACCGCCTTAACTCCAATAAAACCGATTACGTCCGACGATATGTTACGACAGATGAAACTTGAGTTCACTATTATACCCCTGAAACCAAGCAACAATCTAAACAAAGGAGACATAGGGGTTCTCCAACACCAAACAAAGCAATGTTCGTGAAGTCGGCTGGAAAAGTTATGGCATCAGTTTTTTGGGATACTAAAGGTGTCCTACTAAACGGAGAATATTATGCTAAACTTCTAGGCCAGCGAGATAAAAATATTCGTAAAAAGAAGACCTGCATTGCGTAAGATCATTTTCCATCAGGATAATGCACGTCCACACACAAGTGCAGTCGCAATGCAAAAATTGAATGATCTGGAGTACGATCTGTTGCAACATCCACCTTTTTCGTCTGATTTGGCTACTTTTGACTTCCACCTATTTCCACGACTAAAAGTTTTCCTTGGGGTAAAACGATTTTCCACGGACGAAGAAATAAAAGCAGCTGTCGACGACTATTTTGGAGGCCTTGAAGAATCGCACTTTCGTGATGGCATAATGGGTTTGGAACATCGCTGGATAAAATGTATTCAACTTGACGGAGATTATGTTGAAAAATAAACTATATTTTAAAAACAAATTTCTTCATTTTCCCCTTCGTTTCGCTAACTTTTCAAACTACCCTCGTAATAATTAGCAAATAAAAAATGATTGAAATATAAAAACAGAAATTATTTAAACTTTATTCTTAAAGAATATTATACGTAACAAACTTTACATTAATCTAAATACAATTTTGGAATAAATAATTTGTTTCTTTTCCCCATGCATTACGGTAGGAATTTAAAGTAATCGTGGTATACCGATAATATGTAAAAAAGTAAGTTGCACATATCTTTATATTTGTGCGACGAGATTGATCTCAAAATTTAAGCTAATTATGTCAATATAATAATATTATTAAAATTTTTGAACAACCTCGGTGCTGTAATAAATTCGGAATTTTTAGTTCTTTATTCTCATTCATTGATGTTTTGGAAAAGATATTTTTAAACAATTTATGGTTCCAGCATTAGTAATCTTCAATCTTTCAAAATTCACTTTGTCCAGAAGTATACCTTATGAAATCCTTTTGTTCCATTTCGTTCAAAACAAAACTTGGTGATAATCCTATGGAATAAAAATAAACTATTTTTACTTATCTCCACTTAAACAATTTCGAAAAGCTCTATCTTTTGATAGAAATGAATTTGATGTCAATGATATTTGTTCGTGAAATTGAAGAATTGTTAACCATTTTAAAGCTATTATTATGTTTCTATTTTGTTTTGCATACATATCGCTATCCGCTGCACCATGCTTTTCATTTTTAAGACTTTTTAAACGTTTCAAAAAACATGATGCTACTCTCAGCAGACCTCTAGTGGAAACTGTTTCATCTCAAGTATATATTATTATAATGGCAATTATTAATAACCAGATCTAGAACAAATAAGCTACGCTTGTAATATGCAACTGAAGAACGACTTTGGGTAAGGCAATATTTCTTGCAAATCAACCGAAGAAGTAATATAGGGATAATATTTTAGTACTACTACTTTGCCAGTTCTGTTCATCTTAAATAGGTATCATATTCTATCAAAGGTTAACCTTTTCTTTATTATCTTTCCCTGCCTACTTTTTATTGTTGAATTAATTACGTTTTTGCCTCTACGAGGCTGCTGAAAATGTAAATCAAAACAAAGTACAAATTAAACTGATATAAATTTACATCCGCTGTAAACCTAATCAATGTTTTTGCTGTCAAAACAATATAAATCATCATATTAATTTTAAGTACGAAAGTAATCGTTGTGCACCTATTGTTCGTTTATGACTTCTTGGTCGTTGAGGTTCAGTCACGGTGAATCAAGAAAGCTACCGAAAAAGCCTATTATTTAGCAAAATGTTCCTGAAGGTTACCTATCAACAAAGAAAACGTATCCGATCGGATCACTTTGTGGCATTGGCAGACCAAATTGTATTATGATTGTGTAACGTGTGAATGTTACGCTAAATAAAAACAAAATGCAAAAAGAGGAGACTTAATCTTGAACGGACGACTTAATATAGATATACCCTGTATATTCTGATTACATATATAATAATGTTCAGTAAGCAAGGGATTTTAATAAAATTCATAGTTCTTTCAAACTTATAAACCTAACAACACAAACACATCATTTTATCTTTGCTAAATACATATTGCAAGGGAAACCTGGGTTCATACATTATCTTAAACCACAAGAAGGGTATTCAAAATATTTATTTCAGTAAATTTTCATAGCAAAATCGGATCATTTTAAGAAAGTTTTAGAATTATGAAGTAAAAACAGTGAATTTATTAACACACATCTCAAATATGGCAGGGCTTTTTTTAGACATTTTAGTTAAATTAGAATCAATGTTACATAGTTCTAGTAAAAATCGAGCGCAGAGTACTGAAAACTCACAGATATCAGATTGCAGATATAAATTAATATTGCTTGCAATATGTTACAATATATTCATTTTATATTGCTAAAGAGAAGGAAACACAAACGTTAACCCAAACATATCACATGCTACCACAATTACTTACCCGAGGATTCATTACTTACACCCAATGGGAAGGAAAATCGTACTATGACAATAATTAGGTCCGACGGAAAAACGAATTGATTATTCCTGAATCGTGAGTAAGAAAACATCAAAACGTAGTTAGACGAGGAAGTAATATCGTGGAAGAGCGTGAGGTTAGGGAGAGATGAGAACAAGTTAAAAGTTGCGATTGAAAACTTTAAGTTCGGGAAGCAGCTCAGGAGGCGAACTTGATAACGTAAAAAAATGTAGGTATACGAGTGAAAAAAGAAAAGTTGGACGAAACCGACTTCAAGAGATAACTTGGCTTTCTCTGAAGGGGAATATTTAAACAGGGTGTGAGCTTTTGAGGGCTTCGCTTGCAGATTTGGCAAGGAGGTTCACCATGCGTGAGATTCTGTGAACTCGTACATGTGTCGCGATGAGGGGCTACCTGCGGGTACAGCTAATATATGGATGGTGTTGTCTAATGAGAGAGAGAGAGAGAGAGAGTTGTGTTAGCTGAAAGTAAAACACTGAAGGTCTCTAAGCATTCTCAGATTTAAGGAATTGGAATAAAATTGTGAGTAATTATGCGGTTTTATATTTAGATTTAATAATTATGGGAATTGAAAATGTCAATGGTATGTAATTATGTAATACGGAATTAAAATTAAATAATTAGTTTATTGCGACAAAACTAGTGTATATTAATATTACAGTATTTTGGAATGAACAATGAACAGATTAAGAAAACGCTAGTATTTAACTGTTTACTATGTTTGTTATTAACGATATTTCCAGAGAATATAGGATTTATAACTGTCATGTAATTTAATATGAGAAACAAAAATTTACAGTGAAAGTATTATGAATGAAATAGATTTAGAGTACTTTTAGGATTTCTTTTAGCAATGCCTGGCTAGATTTGAGGTTAAGAAATTGTTTTTTAGGGAAAGTCTTTTATGTAATTTTATTGAAATCATTTAATGTTAATAGAGCTTAAGTACAGGGTGAGTTTTATTTGAATTTATTTAAAAATTAGTTAAACAGACACATTTGTAAAGGATATCCAGCTACCCCTGTGGTGGGGTCTTATCTGGGAGGCATTTTGTTTCAATTTTATTTAATTTGATCAACATTTAATAAGTTTTTTAAGATACTGTAGGGAAAATTAGAAAAAGGTAAGAAAATTTAAGAAACCGAAGCAAGGGAGAACTATGCGGAATAACCGTCTTCCGTGTAGGTATAATACCAAATGGGATTGCTGTGAGAGACGGTTTGGCGCTCCTTAATTATGACAAGTGGAAAAAGCTTTTCGGGATAAGTGTTAGTGTAATGTAGTTTTTTGTATTTCGGCCATTTTATTTATTATTTTTATTTCTTTATTATTTTTATTTCGAATTTTTCTATTTTCTTTTATAAGTTATATAGGAACCCACTCTCGCACCACTGCAGATAGCTGACGTACCCTTACATTGCGTCCCGTCCTTTCAGACTAAATTAAATTTTGTTAACGTAACGTTCATTTTACCCGTAATAATTGATACTGGTACAAAATCAGTTTAATTATAAACGTAGCTCTAGAACTGTAGTATAAATGTATTTATTATAAATTATAATATAACTATATCGAATTAATTATAATATATTTCTTGAAATGACGCAGCAGTTTATATATCGAAGTTCAATAGTGACTATAAGCAAAAACAGACAGCTACTATAGACCTGAAGATGATCTGTGCGTTTCAGTAGAAACGTCTTCAGCCTAACGGTTCCTATCAGAACCCGTCGACACTATGTGTATAGCTAAAGATGGCAAAACAACAAATGTTGTTTCTTATTACAAGACGCCATAATAATTTGAATTTTTTAATTAATTTCCTATTTGTTAAATATTTTTTCTTATTGTTCATCATATTTTATATGTCCATAAATATAAATTCTGCTTTTTCTTGAGTAACGCCGCGTATTTTAGCTTGTTGTTATTACTAATAAAATTATACCATATAATACAATACAAAATCAGTTTGTAACTTTGTAATTTGAACTTACGCTACTTTCAAAATAAAATTTTTCATTATTCCGTTAATAAAATAATTATGTGTTTAGAAAAAGTATTAATAAATATAAGTAGTGATCAGTTGCAAATTTTTAATACAAAAAATTATGTAGGTTTATACACATTATGATAGCCAAGCAAAAACATATATATTTCAGACAACGGCGAAACATTCGTAGAATGCAAGTAATAAAAAAGGCAAAATACGATAATTAATTCCATTGAATTTCGTTGTTCGAATGGAAAAGCAAAATATATTTTACAACTTCTAAGCGATTATGCAACCAGCCATACGGCCAAGAAAAATCAGTTGTCTGCTTTTTAGAAAAGAATAGAAGTGTGTATTATTATCGATCCACGCTACAAAGATACCACGAATGACATAATTAGAAAAAACGATTTTATTACACATAAAACTTAAGCGAGCTTGAACGCCTGCAAATAACAAAATAAAATTTCACAGTAAACGAACAGATCACAATCCATTTAAAGTATTTAAATGAGCGTAAAGTTTTAATAAGAACCTATGAGAAGCAAAATGTTTACAAGGAATTGATAAGGCGAGCTTCTAGCTGTTTAACGATAGCATTACTTCAACAAATTTATAGACTGTTTTAAGATATATTCCACGTTCTGAGGGAAATTTTAATACAGGACGGTTAAACACGCATTTAGTGAACTTGTTAAGCTTGATAATTTGAGAATAACATAAAAAGGGTTTAGATTAGCGTTTTTAATTAAGTTAATTGCAAATTAATGCAGAATCGTTCTATTTCAAAAAGTTAACGTAACAGGTTTTTTACCATAAAAAAAGAAATTTGTGTTGCATTTAACGGTTATCTACGAAAAAAGCTTGACAGATTTGCTTGCGCTAAGCATGGCGTTAAAGCTAAACTTCCGTTTTCTCTTAAAAGCACTAACATAATGTGGCATGGTGTAAAAGAAATTGTCCGAAAAGCGGTCTCACAATTAACAGAAGAGGACGAACCATTTACACAATCATTTGTAACCCAAAATATCGGTATTACCAGAAAATAAAGGGGATTAAAAGATCTGTAGTAAAAAGAATAAAATCACGTTTGATGATTACGTCACCAGCATAGAAAATTTTTAAGAATTACTTATTCTTATACTCAGAATAAGTCGTCATGATGACAAACGCTACTTGCTTTCCGGTTCATATGCAACATTACCCATTGGTATAGTTGTATCACTTTATATGCTGTTAGGGTATAAGTTGTACATATAGTTGTATTTATGTATATAAAATTGTTAATATATTGGCTATTATTTTTTGCCTGGCTACTTGACGAAAGTAATGAAATTTACAAAATGAAACCAAACAGCAATATCATAAAGCATCTATACAGTCAAAATTATTTTCTCTCATACAAAAGGATATAGAACATTTGCAGCATAGTGTCTTTCAAACATAAAATTATTCCTAACAAGTACTTAGTTACTTAATTATCAAAATGTTCCTCACCTTATCTAGGCTAAAATTTACAGAACTCAAGTCTCTTCCCTTGTGGATAGTTTACCTGGCCTTTATTCCCACGCTTGTAAGGTTTGTTTGGCCAAAAAAATTCTTCACAGATAATCTATTTAAAAAGTTAGTATTTCGAACTCTTACCACAACCTCTGGTAAATATCCTTACAAAAATATTACATATAAGATTTATTCTACTTTAAATAAAAATGACAAATACTCAAATATCAGTTATAAACAAAAGATTCTAAAAGTAATATTTACAAAATCCAAAAAGCGCTTATCTAATTCGTAATTAACAGCATTAAACATTTTCTGTTTCTATTTTTAAATTGGCGTTCAAATCCCAGTTAAGAAAAGTGATGCATATTCGCTTAAATCTTACATCAATTCATTAATTTAAAGTAGCGTTATATCAAAGAATTTTCCTTTTTCATTGTATATTACTAAATCAAATAACTGCATTCCACAATGTGCCCATTTCATATGTAAACTCTGCATGTTATTTTGGCATTACTTTTACTTAGTTAACTCCAAATTATGAATAAATTACTACATTGTGGATCGCGTAAATCGACATGAATCAAATTGAATGACTGAAATCGAATTACGGAATGAATGCTCTTTAATAAAGTTCCTGTTTATATACAATTTATTTAATGACGTCATGGTTCTGCGGAGTTTTTAATTTTACGGGATTCCAATCGAAGGATTACATGCTCACCCGACGCAAGATTTCTAAGAATAACTCTGTTTATTACCTCATTAGCGTGATTTATTTCTAGTGACGTGCACTGACCGTCCTTGTTTAACATAAGGAGGTGATTGTGGCGTCGCATCTATCACGTAGATTAAACGGATAATAATTAATGTTCTTGCGGCTTCCTAGAATAAACGTTTATTTTATTAATGAGTTTATACCATATTTCTTAATAATTGACGTATTTTCTCTATTCCTTCCAAAAATGTTACACGGAAGTTAATCCATATGACCAATTAAGCTTTAATTGCTTTTTGACAATGCAATCAGATTTGTATTGTTTTTACACGAATATTTTACACACGAGTAATTATTATTATATAAATAACCAAGGCTTTTAATTGCTTGATAATGCAAACGATTTGCATTTTTATAATTGTGATAAGAAAACAGATGCTTTCACCGTAAATGAAAACATATTTTTTTATACACCAAATTATTTTATCAAAATTAAAGCGTTATCAAGATTGATATGGTTCTAACGCTAAATAAAGCGAGTGTTTTATGCACGAAAAAGTAAATGTTTATAACAAACGAATGGCTTTATATTTATAATGCTGAAATGATCGATCTGCATAAGTATAAAATTTATATCTTTTAAGATTGAAACTCGTTCTACAGTAATTCTTAACGATTAATTATTTTAACATCTACGGCTTAACTTTTGTACACACTGCTGCATTATTGAGTCAAAATTGGGGCTTTTAAATACACGGGAAAGATGTTTTGCTTTTCACATTAATGACTATGTATTTACAATACGCTTATATTATACAGGGTGGAACACTGAATCTTAGGAAATTTCTATTTTTCCGGGTTGTTTTATATTTGGTGGGTTTTATTTGTAGAATTTGGGTTTCAATAACTTCTCGTGACCCCTTATCACGTCAATATATATTAATATAAATTCTGGGACCTTCGTCAGAAAAATCTGTTAATAAAAACAATAAAACAGAATAAAACTTGTAACTTTTATTATTTAGAGTTGAAGCATTTCGGTTTCATTGGCTATTTTCAAAATTATTCTAAAAATATTACCTATTTAATAAATTATTTTATAAATAAATACCAGAAGGATCATGAATAAAATTCAAAACAATATTAAGTGAAGTTTTGTCGTAAAACATTTACTATTAATTAATAAAACAGATAACAACACACCAGTGAGTTTTGTTTTTCTACAAAGGATAATAATTCATATTAAGAAATAATTTAAAATGTTTTGTGTAAAAAATATTTTTGTGTTTAACATGCAGTTAAAGAGTTTACACATTGAATTTTAATAATAAAATTACGAACGTCCAGGGTTTACTAAATTTAAAATAAAAATATAAATCGGTTTCCGGTTGTGGTTGATTTATCGAACTGTTTAGCGAACGAATTTATGATAGAAAATACTGTAATTGTACTAAAATTTACATTTTACAATTTTTGGTAAAACCTATGAAAAGAGCTAATATGATGTAGACCATTGTAATTTGTGGCCCATTGAAAAAATTGTATAAAATTTTAAGTTTAAAGGATTTGTACTTTTTCAACTAGCCAAGTTTGAATGAGAACTAAAAAAGACGGAACAAAATTTTATTTAGCTTAATTTTTTGGTTATTTTCAATTACTTTCTCTAAAAAATTTCTTTTACAAACTTTATTTCGTAAATGTTTTTCAAAACATACTGGCAACAATTTTTAGTTGAGTAAGTTTTAGATTTAGTGCTACTTTCATTTCTCATATGGCAAACTAAAAAAGCAATACTTCGTTCTGTCTGTTATTGGTTGGAAGATATTTTATTTGAAGATGCTCCTATCAATTAACCACAAGAACTATTTCAATAATATTTTATAATTTCCAGTTAAAAATGGGTTCGCTCTGGGAAACCTTGTTTGTTTCCAAATTTGTATTTTTGGTATTAATACCGATCTTTCAAACGTCAAAATGAGTACAAATTCTTAGACAATTTGTAATTATATGGTGGCGGCGAAATATTTAAAAAATGTTTTTTGTTTAACACCACACACTTAATAAGAAAAATGCAGGTTATTGACAACATTCTACAAATAAACCAATCACGTTTTAGGAAAGTCTCTAACTTGTACCGATAAATTTGATTGATTTTGTCGCGTCCTCAATTTCTAAAGTACACTGGTGTTTTCCTTTTCCTATTGCGTTCATTTACTTCTTATCATTATCATTAGGCCTTCAGTCCTTGAACTGGTTAGGCAGGTACTTCCACTGTTTCCTATTATGAGCTAACCTACACATTTACCCGAAATTTCCACAGGCCACATTTTCCACTATCTGCGCGCAATAGTTTGATCCAGGTCTAATCTCTTTTTCCCTATCCTTGCCTGTAATGTATCCCGCACTATTCCTCAAATTCCTTAGAACGTGTCATGTCCTTCTATTATTCCTATTATTTTTGCTTTGTTTTCCATAGATAGCTTTCGTCCGCTACTATTTCTAGAACCTCTTTGTTATTAACTTTGTCTGTCCATGCTATCATCATCATCATGAATCTGAAGCACCACATTCCAAAAGACTTCTACCTTTTTCCCCTCTACTTCTCCTACTCTCCCTATTTCATAGCCGTACAATACTGTGCTACACACATCTGCTTTCAACAATTTTCCCTTGTTTTTATGTTTGTTGTCTTCGAACATGGCCGCTGCTCGAGTAGATACATCTCGGTTCCCCTACTATTGTTTTGTAAATATATGCCCAATTTCACCGATATTCAGTGATATGTGAAGGGGGTTAAGCAGCCTGTGTCTACCAAGATCTCCAACACAGACATTTGCGAAATTAATAGTTTTCCAATAAATCCTTTCGTACAATCAACATTAGTTAAGAAGACTTTAAAAACAGCACCTGTAGTTGTTTATAATACGCATCAGCTGTAAGTACAATTATTTTTTCGTCGACAGGTTTTTCCGTCTTGCAATTGGTTGAACGCGTATCTCCATTGACTTCTATTCTGAGCTAGACTACACGTTTCCCTGAAATTTCCACAGCCTAGATACAGCTCGGTTCCCCTTCTATTGTTTTCTAAATATATACCGTATAACTTCCTATAACGATTACGTAAGCTAGTAAAATACAAGAAATTTGGAAGTAAGATCAATGAACACAGGAGACCCCATTAGTAGCTCTTGTACCTATCGTTGAGATGTTTTTTAATTCAAAGTATTTTTTAGATGAGCTTTAAGAAATAATTTTCTTTTTTGAGGTTTGAGAAGAGACGTCGTAACAGAATAACACGCCGTAGTCGTGTAGCAATACTTTGTATTTTGAACTAAACAGATGTCACAGCGAGCGAAGTCTTCTTAGTATAAGAACTGCAATAAATTTTTCTGCGATGTATCCGTTGGGCAATAATTAAAAAAATTTGTAGGTAAGGTGCCACAGTTTATAATGTAGTAACTACAGCCATTTTAGTTATTATTTCAATTTCAATTCCCTACAATGTTGAAATTATACAATGGCAGGTTAAATAACTACCTCTAATTATTATTTTCTCTCTTCATCGAGAGTCGGCAAAGCGAAGTTTGAGACAATTAAAACTTGATCACGCACAGTATAACCTCATGAATTGCCATTTACATTATTTTGCTATGCGCATTAAATGCCACATTGAAATTCGAAAATTTATAAATTCATTTTGACTTACGCACTGAATAATAAAAACCGTAAATGTAAGAAATACGTAGATTAAAAACATTTTATTGTTTTGTTAAAGATAAGTACTTTTCTTAAAAGCAGCAACTGAAAACTTCCACATTAATGAGAAAGTTGGAAAGAATTCCAGACTCGTTCAAATAGGTCGTGTTTCCTGAAAAAAATATTATTTCATTTATATGTAATTAATAATAAATGGAACAACTTTTAGCAGCAATTTATTAAAACAAACAATGAAAGATGCTAAGGAATTTTCGTACATATCTAGAGCACTTAAAATAAATATCACAGCAGCAATATTTATCTCCCACTCTAAAAACATTTGAGTAAGTATTCGGTGTTTTATATAGTTTAGTTGTCAAGGTTTAGGTATCTGAGTGTGATTGATACCTTTCACATACGATAAATTAACATATGTAATCGTTTCAAATGAAAACAATTCATGGTGCATATTTCTTATTGTTCTGTTAGAGTGATCATTTTTTCAAGTACTCCAATTTCCCAATTTTTTACGTACTCGAATTTCCCTATTTTTATATCAAACTCTCCAATTCAAAACTATTATGTATCCCCACAGGAAAGAATCAATAGGTGTTGTATCTGAAGTTCTGGCTAGCCACTGTGGTTGTAAATGTACCAATACCCCTTTGTAGAAATTTGGTCGATCGACATTCACGAACACTTCTGGAATTATGTGCTGATACATTTGTACACTTTCAAGAACCAACAGTCTTCAATTCCCTCTAAAGGCAAATTATTTAAAATAGTTTTCATTTAATTTTGAAGTAAATTTTGATACCGATCGGAATATAACGATACATGATAGAATAAAGGACCTATATTTTGTGTATCAAATATGGCGATCCGCATACTAAATCCGAAGGTGTTTTGAGGTATTGCAGTTTTGTTTACTGTAACGCTTAGGCGTTACGAAAAAAAAACAAATGCAGAAAAGGAAAATAAGTCTAAAACGAGCAATTTAATATTGATGCAACCTGTATAATTTTGATTTCATGTATAATAGTGTCCAGTAAGTTTTGCAATAAATAGTTAGTTCTCTTAAAATAATAAACTTAGAAGCCACAAAAAGTCTCGTTTAATACATATTTGAACGTAATTCAGGTTAGTAACTTATCTAAAAGCCACCACAAAAGAAAACAGATTTTAATTTTTAGGCATTTCTCACATAAAGTTAAGAAAACTTTTTTCATCGTTCATTAGAAATAATTATTGTTAAATACATATTGCACCGGAATTTAGGGTCATAAATTATTTTAAACCATAAATAGGGTAAACTTAATATTCATTTCAGTAAATTTTGATAGCGGAATCATGTAAGTTTAAAAAAGCTTTTTAGAATTATTACATCAAAAACGTAAATTTATTAATATACATCTCAAATACAGGAAGCTTTTTACAAATTCCAGTTAAATAAATTAGAGTCAATGTTTCATATATAGAAACCTCAGACACATTTTTAATATTCTTACAATGTAATAAAAGAAAATACAGACGTTGAGTAGTGGAACTCACCACCATTAAGTTACAAATAATGATATTTTTCCATATAATGTAAAAAGGGTTATCTTATTAGTCAGATTGATGAGAAAATACAAGTCACGGACAAGTGGTTTTTGAGTGGTTTTTTGCATGATTAAATCCTATTGATTCACGTGTTTCATTTCATACACTTAGCATGCAGAGCAGACAATGACAGACCTGGCGAACGCAAGGGAAAATGAAAGTAAATGGCAGCAGTTACATCCCCGACGGGAAAAATTTAAGAAAGGAATGACTCTCAAGCTATGGACAGAAACACATGTAAGGGTGAATATTCAAGAGTTCGTAGTCTAGAATAATAAATAGGCGTTCGCGTGGTAAGTCACAGATTTTTGACGGAACTCACAACATAAATGTATTGGGACGGTTTGGTTCCCAGCAAAGACAATTTGGAAATAAGCATGCGATGACAAGCTTCTTAGTTTTGGATCAAATGGACGTCTACGGATACTTGAAGGCGTAACTGTAAGTCATACTTTATTAGAACTAGATATTGATTTTGGTGGCAAATGTATGATGTTTGTCTTATAAATTATTGGTAAATGTATCGTGTTAAATCATTAGAGGTATAAAATCTGAACATTATAAATTAATGGCCAATTAGAAACGTGTTGTAAATTGTTATTCTCGTTAATTATCAAGGTTATGATTAAGTGAAGATAAACTAATTCTGAAATTTTACCATTTTGTGTGTGTATTTGTTTTCACGAATATCATATGTCGCCGATATTTACATTGATGTAAGTAACTTTAAAATTGTTGTATGAATACCTGCTTACAGGAAAATGAAATAATGTTCTCATACAATAGATTGGAAATTGGTTGTTTTATTTGTTCAAACATACAGGTGATATTTTGCAAAGGAAATCCATTTCACCAAGAGGATAGAGTAACTTAAATCGCCCCCGGACTGTTCGTCGTTTCGAGAGATGCGCACTTAAACCTAATTAGATGAGTTGGCGTCCTAAAACTTGACAGTGATTGAAAGCCTTTCAAAGTAAGTGTTATTGGTAACATAATATTGAAATTGCAGGTAGTGAATTGTTACATTTTCTGGGGCTCATCTTCGCACCACTATAGTTAGGCGATGCATCCTTATTTTGTTACAGAAATCCCGTCCCTTTTGGGCAATTCTAAATTTAATAATTTAACGCTTCAAACACTCGTAACAATACACGAAGTTCAATAATGGCCATTTCTAAGGTTAACAATGCCATGGTTGGTAACCATACTTTCATAGCACCATATTATTTTTTGTGGGAAAAGCTCATTATGCTGATAGTGTCTTAAACACCATTTGTAGAATGCTTTGCGTCTTTCTTTGTCATCTGTTCGAGGACCTTAACAAATTCTAAATTTGAATGCATGCAGAACAGGCTTCTATAGTTGGCCGTTTAACTTGCCTAGCGGAACTTTCTGGATTTATATTTATATTTATACGAGTGAGCATTATTTATATTCTTATGATACTATTGTAACAATTAAAGGTTGGAATTAGGAATAATCTATTATTCGACATAGTTCCCTCTGAAAATAATACATTTAATACGGCGATCATACAACGCCCTCAACCCTTTAAAAAAAGATTCTTCTTGGTTGGCAACCAGCCTTCACAGTTTCTATTACCTCTTCGTTACACAAAACTGATGTCCTTTTAAACTTTTTCAATCGACGGAATAGGTGATAGTCAAATGGGCTAAATCTGGGAAATAGGGTGGGTGTTCCAGTAATTCAAATCGTAGATCCCTAATTGAATTTATGGCAATGCGCGATTCGTATGTAGGTTCGTTGTCCTGCAAAAATAATACAACTTTTTATAACATGCCATGTCTTGTTCCCTAATTTCTCCCGCATGGAGGTTAGTAATTTAGAATAATAGTCCCCAGTGATAGTTTGACCGATTTTTAAGTAATCGATCATAACTGGCGGCTCCGTGAATCAGACAGGTTCGTGTGTGACAGCCGATTCCAACATTCTGGGTTCCATTCCCGACACGAACCACTTAAAAAATGTTAGGCGAGCATTTTCACAAAAATATGCCCTCGTTCGGATGAGAAGTAAAATGTAGGCCCCTGTGTGAGTATTGTCACGCACGTTAAAGATCCATATCTTGCTTGTAATAGCAAGGATTCGGCAAAATTCAAAATTTCCAAGTAAAGTAAACTCGCTTCCTCGTCAATGTAGCATCTTCGGGTGGAGCATTGGAAAATTAAATGTAGGGTTTTGAATTTCTTAGATCTTGGAGAACCATGATGTTTCCACTCCATCGATTGCTGTTTTGTTTTTGGATCATAAAAATGGACCCGTGTTTTATCCATAGTCACTAAACAATTAAAAAAAATCTCTTGCGATCTTGCTGATTTGTGTTCGACATTTAAGAATTGAGAATCCATTTTGTAGAAATCTTTTTAATGTCTAAATCGACTTGTTGTTTACAATAAATTACCTGAACATTAAAAAAATTCAGCTATGTTCTAAAATTCCTTATATAGGACGAAAAAATGCTCAAAACGTTATTAAATCTAAAATGTGTAACATCGATGAATTTGAAACAACAAATGCTTCTGAAATACGAATCGGTAACCCAGTGTCTTATTAAAAAAACAAAGTTGATAATGCCCACAAGAATACGAAACGTCCTAAGGAAAAACTACCTATTCAATTTGGAAGATAATTAAAATTTGTTATGCGGACGTGTTTTTGATTTTACTCCAATGTTGATAATAACGCCAGAAAACAATAAATTAAATTATCCATAAATTACCTATTTTAAAAGATCAAAAATCATCATGATGATTTCTAAGCTGCATATTTTTATCTTTCTAATTTGATATTTGTCCCCATTTAACTAAAATTACCATTCCTAAAATCCCTATAGTGGCTCTCTTTATATTGGACACAATGGTATCATTAGTCTCGGTATTTCTATTAGTACAATAGTCGCAAGTTACACAATTTCATTACGTTCTCGGATGATTTATTTAGCTGTCGTTACTATAAACGTTATCAGAAGAGGGTTTTCTCCGGTGAACAAACGCGGTTGGAACCTGAAAAGTTTGCCTTTTTCATATGGAACGGTTTACGGTGACATCAGCGGTCCTGTGCAAAAATCAAAAAAATTGCTAACCCACGACCACCAATTGTAGGATTAATCACGAGTTAAAAATTCCACCAGAAGTGAAATATTAAAGAAAATTGCGTAGAACGTATCTTTTAAGCTACCAAAAAATTTCACGAAATAAAGATGAGATTTTAGTGGGATTAAAATTCTGGACAAAAGAGCTGTAAAGGAGCAGTTTTGTGATCCATATCTCATTATCAAAGTCTAGTTTTCATAAAGAACTGATTATATTAGGTCTTTGCATATGAAATGTCCAATTTAACAAACTTCAAAAGTATCAATGGTTTTGATCAACTTAGCCTTGCTTTATTTGCGCTGTTCGTTCGCTTTAGTTTTGACAGGTAACAAAAATTCATTTTCTTGTTATTTGACATAATGATCACTTTTTAAAAACTCTATAAATAGTTCCAAAAATGTTCTCACTGCATAACATTCCATTTTCCATTTAAAAAAGGTTTAAATGCTACTGCAGCGGCTGGAGACGACACTTGCAACGTCGATCGTAAGTTTTCAAAACTCAAAGTTTGCTTTGGAAAGTGAATCATGTTGGCCAACTACGACCTCAAACAATGAAGAGTTACGAGAAGAAGTACAAGGAAAATCATCAAATTCGCTAGAAAGCTTTGCAGAAATATTCGACATATCAGTAAATGCCGTAACTCGTCATCCTAATCAGCTAGGGAAAGTAAAAAAAAAACCTAAATAGATGAATTCCACACGAGTTTCGTCTGCAAACAAATTGCGACTATTACACATACCATCTTCGTTGCTAAATCGTAATAAAACTACAATTTCCCCAACACAGTGTAACCTGCGATGAAAAATTGATACTCTACGACAACCGCAAACATTCTAGATAATGGTTAGATCGGGTTGCAAGGCATCAGACGCGAGCAGGATTCCATCCAAGAAAAGCTATGGTAAAAGTATGGTGAATTTGCGAAGGCGTAGTTCATCTTGCAAGCCGGTGAAACTGTAATAGCACAATCATATTACAAGAAATTACAGATTATACAGGAAAAAATACAAGTTAAGCAACCGTCCGTAGTTAGTCGACGTACCCTTGCATGATGACTCTAGATCACACGTATCACGAATGAGTGTGAAAAAGCTGTCTGAGTTATAATACGAAGTTCTTGATCACCCACCTTATTTCTCCTTGTCACCTACTGATTACCATTAACCTCCGAAACTAGTTGTTTATTATACAAGATCCTGTAATTGAGGCATTTGAGAATTTTCCGTTTTTCGAGATGCAATTTTTTCCGCAAAGGAATCAACACATTGACTGATTTTTGCAAAATACTTTCCGTGCTAATTGTGTTTATTTTAATGAATAAATGCTTTGGAATCAATATCTAAGTAGCTTTATTTTTATATAAAAAATATACAATGACCTGATACTAGGCTACACCTCCATACATGTGCGGAATTAGAGATCAAACAAAATATAATTTTAACCAGCAGGGTTAAAACTGTCTATATCTATCAAAGCTGTATTAAGAGACAAAAATGTTTATGTACACATTAGCGGCGTGCCAAGTCCGCTTTCAATTATTATTAAACTACAAAGTAATATTTTTAAAATTAGTTTTGTTGATGAAAGTGTTTTTGATCGAAATATGTAGTAAAACCAGATCAAGTAAATCAAATGATTGTAGAAATTTCAAATGCTTAAATTATCTGAAATGTAAACATTTAAATAAAAACGATTTTCAATCCTCTTTTGATAAGTATCTTCAGCATTCAATATTCTACCTTGTCGATGTAATGTTTCAATTATTATAGTTGTGCTGTGATATAAGATATTTTTGAATATATTCATCGACTAATGAGGTCACAAATGTTCGTAGATTGACGCAGGTGTTTAAAGATAAATGATCACTTTAAAATGTTATATTTCTAATATTTACACCAAATTATTTGTAAAAACCTTCAATGACGAGACCACATCAGGTTCGTGTATCCATTTTCCAAAAATTCAGAATCCGAAATCAAACTTCAACTGAAATGTGAAAACAAATGCACATAAATACATTTCATAGTCTTGTCAGTGACATGATGGTTGTGCGCGTATCTTGCCATGTTTAAATAACACAAGATATTTGAAATCAAATCAAGTCAAGCATGACTCATCCTTAAAATAGTTATAAAATATGCAAAGGTATGAGGCGCCGTTTGTGTCTATAATAAAAACTGAAATATATATATTTTTTCTAATATATATGTAAAATATTTTGTAATATATATATATATATATATATATATATATATATATATTGCTATGTACTCTCTAAATTATCATGCCCCTACGTTGTGCGCCTTATTAATTTTGCTATGAACTGCCGGAATTATCGAACCCCTTTGTTGGGCTGTTGTATTATTTGCTATGTACTCTAAATTATTCGCGCTCCATCATTTGGACGACCATTTTAATATTTACTATGAATAAACAAGATTGTAATTATCTCCTCCGACGTTGGGCTGTCTTATTAATATTGCTATCAATTCCCTCCAGAAACTTAACTGGATTTTATCTTGAAGCAACCTTGTCTGCCAATAGCAAAATTCGATATGTTACCGCCTTGCGTGTTATCAATTTCCTATTCAACTCGTAGCTCCTCCTTGAACTATTTAAATCTTATGACCTCGGCTAGCATTTATTTGGAATTAAAAAATTCATTTAATTTCGATTTTATATAATGAAACCAATATATTATGTAGAACTTTTGTAAATTATTTGAAATACACTTTTTAATTAGTTAATGTTGTAAATTTCATTTATTAAACATCATATACTATTTACTCAAAACCCAAAGTCACCAAAAAAAACCTATTATCCTTATCAACGAAGCGTAGAACGTTCTAAACCTGTTATCATATTACTCATTTTATACTTATGCAACTTCTTTTGTTGACTTTTTCACATTCACATTATATTAAGCAAATTCAATGTTCAAAATAAAAAAATATATAGAAAAACAAAATGTCTTATAACTAAAAATCTGACCTGGTCTATTTCTTCACATCGACGCTTCCATTTGAATAAAAATTATCTTCCCCAATTCAGGATTACATTCAAATTATTGCAATTACCCTATGGACTACCATTATTAATTTATGCACCCCAATTTATTGTCGTTTCATATCAGACATTACTTCTTATCAATCAATTTCCTCAAACTTAAAATTGTATTATTCTTCCCCCAGACTTAGAAATTGTAGTTTGTTTCACCCCCGTACTTCAAAATTGTAGTTTATTTTCCCCAGACTTCGAAATTGTATTACTGGATTTTCCCCCCGGACCTCAAAATTGTCGTTTGTTTCCCCCGGACTTCAAAGCCCTATTATTTTTATGTTTTAGTTTAAAATAAATTCACCAAAATGTACTTACGTTTAATCGGCAATTATAATGACTGACATCATTGCTAAGGCATTAAGACGTTCTTCGGTCATTGTGTTCCTTAGATAAGTTTTAATCCTATTAAGAATTGAAAAACATCTTTCAGATTCGGCAGTGGACATTGGGGTTGTGACTATAATTTTTAATAATTTTATTGTTTCGCCAAATGTTTCGTTTAACCCATTTTGGGTCAACCAGGAAAGCATGTTTCGGCCGCCTAAAATATTTTTAAAATCCGTTTTTGAGTACATCACTTCCAATTCAGTCCTCAATTTGTCTGGCTGTAACATCCGATAACACTTAACAATCAATTGGAAATGCGATGTTGGAAATTTTTTTGAGTAAGTATCAAAATTAGTTACGTCTACTAAAAATGCGACTTCTAAATGAGTTCGGTATGAGAGCCTGTCCTTCATCTGAACAACTATTGTATCGCACACTTCTTTAGCAATCAAATTCCGATTTTTCACGTTACTAATTTTTCTTCGTTTAGTATCATTACAGATTATATATTTTCGATCTCATCAGTTGAATTTCTAGCAGATGCTATTATCCTTTCAGTCTTCCATTTTTCTCTTAAGTGCAACACTGTATGTATCTCTAGCTTGAAACTGATTAAATAATATGTTAACATGTGGAAAAATTTTATGAAATAAATTGAGAAAAATCACAAAATCAGGATCTTCCAGAATTCTACGCAAAACATATGCTTCCCTGCAGGTAATAGTTTTATTGCATTTTTCTTGTAATTCCTGAAAGCATTTGATTAGTTTTTCTCTATTCTCATATACGACGTTCACAATACGAATATTATAATTCCAAGGTGTGGCAGCAACAGTGGGCAATTTTTGCTTCGCTATTTCTTTGAGCACATCACACTTGTGAATACAATGAGAAAAAAAGCAGGAATTGCGGATAAATTAGAAAAAAATTTTTAACTTTAGCATTTTGACTAGTTGCTTTCTGCAAAATTAAATTTAATTGATGGGCATAACAGTGAACAAAATGGGCATTTTTATATTTAAGTTTTATTTTTGACTGAACTCCACTAGCAGAACCACTCATAACATTTGTACCGTCATAAGTTTGAGCGATTAGTTTAGATGGCGAGTTTAATATTAATTTATCTAATTCCTGCTCAATACACTCTGTTAAACCGTTAGCTGTTTTATCTATTACTCGTAGAAATGTCCAAAATCTCTCATAAATATTTCCACTGTAGAAATATCTAACTATAATTTGGCATTGATTTGAAATGTCAGTCGTTTCATCGCACTGAGTTGCCAAAAATTTACTACCTTTAATTTGATCTTGAATTTCTTGACGACACACTGCAAGCATGCTTTCTAAAATCTCGTTTTGCATAGTTTTTGATGTACCTTTAAATACACTCGCTTTGTGTAAATGTTCTTTTAAAATTACATCCAATTCCGAAGTAAAATCAATTAATTCTAACAAAATTCCACGGTTTGCGGAATCTTCTTTTTCATTGTGTCCTCTCAATGACAATTCCAACTTTCCACAAAACTTAATACAATTTATAATTTTTTTTAAAATGCATCTATTTTTAGTCACCTGCTCATTATGCTTCATAATGTTCTGCCTATATGCGGAATTTAACTGAACCGCAATGTTCACGGAACCTAGCATAGCCAAATCCGTGCAAGACTTTATATGGTATTTGCTAATTTCATGCTTTTTTATTTTATCGTTTACATGTTTCAGATCTCTAGATCCTTATTCCGACCATGTTTTGTCCATTCCGTCACAATAAAATAAATGGCAAAGAAAACAAAATAGAGCATTCGATTGAGAGCATCCAGAAATCCACTGACATTTTTTATAAATCTCTTTTGAAAAATGCCTTGTGAAACTGCGGCTAATAGTGGAAACCGGCGGTTGAGTCCAAGGTCCCGGGTTCGAATCCTGACACGGTTCGCTTGAAAAATGTTAGAAGAGCATTTTTCAAAAAAAAAACGTCCTCCATCCGATGAGAGGTATAATGTAGGTTCTGTGTATGGGTGTAGCCACACACGTTAAAGATCCATACCCTGCTTGGGTTCAGGTTCGGCAAAATCCAAAATTTCCAGATAAAAAACTCGCTTCCGGCCAATTTAGTGCATTCGGATGGAGCGTTGGAAAATGACATGATGTGACAGTGGAAACCTAAGCAGCAGTTGGGACTCTAAAAGCAGAGCTTAAAAGTTCATCAGTAGGTGACATTAATTGCATTGTTGAAGCAAAACATGTATTCAATATTATGACAAATACATTTGTAATAACGTATACATTTGATGTTGTAATTAAATATAATTGAAAGGCACTGTAAGTTTTCAATAGTCTTGAAAATTTCCATACATATATTTATTTCGAATGTAGTGAACTCTTCTGGTTATAGCTTAACCTTAAATAATCAAAAACTTATTCATTGTTTGCAAATGTTAAGACTTGAAATATAAGAGTCTGTAACGAAACATTTATCTGTAAATGAACTTTTAGTATTGTTAACAAATAATATGAACGAAAATAGATGTTATGTACAATTACTTATGATAGTATTTTTGGACAAGAAACAGTCTTATCACATGAAGTTTATATTTTAAAATAAAGCAATTAGTTGTTGTTGTTAAATACACAAATTGAAGTAATTTTCTTCATTCCAATAATTTTTATTTCCTAAAAGTGTTCTTGTGATTATCCTAGTCGAGATGTTAATTCAGAAAATTCTAAACGTCTGCATATATTGATGATTTTGTATTTGTTTTGGACTTCGGAAAAATAAACATTTTAGTTAATGTAAACATAATCTGTTTTTGCTGTTACTATTTCTAATACTCCGCCCGGTATGTCAATTGTACAATAGCAAAGTTTAAAATTACACGTTTTCGATTTTAAATGCAAATGTAATGGTAAATAACTTGTAATTTCTACTTACTTGTGATATAATAACACAGTTTGAAAAACGAGAATTGCGAACTAACCAATCATTCCCCTCTAAACAATTACAATAAAAAGCGATAAAACTATTTAACCTCTAATCATGCTTGTAATCACAACCCTTTAATTTTTTGTTGCGTCAAAGGAGCTTCTAAATGACATCACATATAAACATATATTAATGACGTACATTGGATTTTAGGTTACTAAAACTGCATCAGTATAATCTGAGATATACACGATCAGAGTGTGCATTCATTATACAGAAGACGCATATTTTTGAAACTATCATCTTTACATTGGGAAAATTAGGCAATAGAAATAATATAACAATATTATGACTGTTTTATTCATATGCACAACGATGAGTCATGGTCGACTTTATTTGCTTTCAACTACAACACAAACATGATTGTTTCTCATTAAAGCTTGCTGTCGCTTCTCAAGACTGACATGAAATAAACGCTGCAAGATCGGTCAAGCATTTTCAAAATTCAGCAACCAATTACAGTGATACTTCAATTTTAAAATACGCGAATTTAACGGCTTATGAAATAATAAAGGTCAGACCCATCATTTAAGAAAAGTTCTTAAAGCTATTACACAATAATACTTCTGCTTGCGTTTGGCGAAAGTAAACCATGAGCCTCACAAGTAATGAAATAACTTTCCCGTGATGAGGATTGATTTGATAAGTCATTAGTCTTTCTTCTCAACTTATGAAATATTCTTAAGATTGAAATGAAAATCTTAACGTTGCTTTTTATAACTAATAAATACTTAGATTACCCTCAGTTTTACGTTATCAGCATTTTTGCACAGCAAGGACTGCTCCACCCCAAGATATTTAGGTCACAGCCTTCAGCAGGGTTCAGAGGTCACGGTAGAGCCGATTCAGCTGCATCTAACGCAATGGGGGAAGCGGAGTAGTTCACATTTCCTAACAGGGAAAGAGGATCGATATTGCGGGATTGTGAATGGGGTAACTCCGTTGAATTAAAGAGGGGATGAACTCATTTTATAAACAAGAAGGTTGTCCTATTCACATCGTATTTTTACGAAACTCGTAGAACGTATTGACATGTAATTTTGATTAAATCAATTCAAGATTGTCAAATAAAATAGAACTGGTATTCACGTAACGCGTACTATATAAAGCTGAAAAACGTTTCACCAGACCAACGTTACTTGGAAGTTCTGTTTATTAATTTTTATTGCGAATTTGGTTGCATGATGAACTACATAGCATGTCCAGAATGTACAATTCGTTTAATTATTTGAAATAGGGGTTCCTTTAAAAGTCTGTTGTATTATACACACTTGATTAAACTTATTTATGCTAATTATTAATAAATTATGTCGGCAGTACAGTGAACTAGAAAGGAAGTAAGTTTAAGTGCACTAGTACAAGGTTATCATTATTGCTGTGGGTGTGAATAAATTGAAGTAGGAGGATTCGTTCAATATAAATTGAAGCTTTTGTCTGTCGATATTGTTTGCACCACAAAACCTTTACTACGGAACGGCGCTGTGTTCGTCTAGACAATAAAATTATGACTTCTTGTAATTCTGATTATAGCCAGATTAACTCATTTTATGCCATGCAATCATTTATCCAAAAAAGAAAGTTTTCATTTTAGTAACGCAAATAAGTAAAACAATGAACCCAATGGGCCGGCCATATCAATATAATTTATCACAAGTTGCTTACGCATCAACAGCAACTTAATCGATTTTATTTTTTCCAAGCACTACATCCCAATAAAAGGAAATATTCGTGCTTCTTGGAAAGTTCCACCGAATATATCAATGGAGGCAAAAACATTTTTGCAAATCTGATTATAAATACTTGACAAAAATGCTATCGACATTTAATTATCCATCTGTTTAGCAAATTTTGACTATAGTGTGCCATTGTTATACATTGTAGTACTTCGTACTTTTTAAATCTCCGTATAACCTTTAATTAAAGAGGATAAACATAAGAAAGAACCAGATAAGTGCTAAACGGCTGTGTCTGTATGGAATGTACATTAACCCACAAAAGCTAAGTGCAATAAATACTTCTAATAATCAAAGGCACATTATCAAAAATTTCAGATTATTTATACAGCTATAGTTCTCGCAATTTATAAATAGACCTCATCTTCCGTGACGTCACACATATTGTAATGTTTTCTTATACTGCCTTCGATTAGTAATATAGGCGTGACCCTACATAAACTATAACGAAAACAAAGCAAGCTCGGGTTTCCTGTTTTTTGAAATTATGGCCCAGGGTTAGAAATATTAGAAAATCAATAGGAGTAAGAAAACCTAATTTGACAAAACAGCTAGCGGAGGCAATGAGCGCGGGATCTTTGATGTATTACAAGATGAAATTTATTCGTAGGGCCAAATATATGAACATTAGATAACATAAAGGGCGCCATTATACCCCTTCGTATGATTGAGATGTAACCGACTTTTTAGAGGCGGGTATAGAAACCTCAACAGCATAAATCTAACACAACAAAAATGACACTTTGTAAAGATATAATGTACTTACTAATTGCCCAACAAGACTGTACTGCAATGTCTCGCTTTGGATCTGTAACAAACTTTTATAGTATAACATCAGACTCAGTCTGAGCCTATTTTATATGTCACTCCTTAATGCTTTTAATTCAAATTAGTTATTACAACATTTGCAAAAATAATAACCTCATAAATTGTAAAGTTATCTATTAACTTAAATTCTTTCTTTTTCGCAGCATGAACAAAAGTATATTTCATAGATCAAAAATAATCATAAGAATATTCCCTTGTTTAAATAAAATATTACATTTACATAAGTTGTGACCACAGCTGTAATAGATATGTTATGGATGTGTTACATGAAAGTGCCATGAAGCATTCCTAGATAAGCACAGTAACTACAACTATATATAAGGTAACCACTTATCAAATGTGTTAACCAAAATCAGCTATACTAAGAATTTAATCTTATCGTTCTCTGAGTGTTATAAAAAAATTAATCTGTAGTTTTAATAGCCTCACAATGAAAATTATGAAAAGTATTACTGTTAGATTTTATGAGAGTAATACATTGAACGTTATAAAAAAATTAATCTTTATTTTTAATACAGGCTCGTAATGAGATTAAAAAATTTTACTGTTAGATTTTATGATAGTACATGATAAACCTTATAAAAAATAATGCTGCACATTGATGTAGTTGTATAAAAAATTTGAAAGATATTATTTAGATTTTATGACAATACATATCGAACTTAATTAAAATACATTCGATAATTTTTACAAACAAACACTGACTTCAATTATTTACAATAAAATTGACATTTAAGGTAATGTGTAGAGCCAATAGGCAGTAAGAGTGGTACATTTACCCCGGAATATTTAAATAAGCAAAAATCATCTGCGGGTAATTAACGGATCACCAGCTAAGTGAATTGATGAGAGAGCTGATAGGAATCTAGACAATCACAAGCCATTTCCATATCAAACGAAAAGTACGTTGCCTCTTCTAAAGCAGTATCAATCCATTTACCGTATGTGCAACGCTATAGCAAACGATAACCAAACTTGACGAATTAAAGTCATCGCTTTAATTATGACTTTCCAAAATATTGTAACACATCAGTAACTTTAAGAAAAATTTCAATTCTTCAAGTTTAATTGGGAACTTAAGAGAGAAAAAACTAAAGGCTTTCGCGAGATCGTGTAATATTAAACTTTGAAGATCCGAAGTGATTTCAACTCGGCATTCGCGTGCATATCTTGTTTTGTGAGGAATCGCAAATTCGAAGCCCCACATTTTTAATTATATTGCGATACGCCAGTTAGCAGACGAAGACATCAAAGACGACATCGTTCACTTAGGGTTAAAGACCATCTGTCTTATTAGAAATAACAAACAAGATAGCCTGTTAGGAAAATGCACACTTGCATTGGCGTTTGCAGTTACTATGTCGCAAAACAAGATTGTTAAACTTGCTCAAGGCAAGACATAATGTACATTTTTTAAACGATACAAGTTAAGGAATTTACACAAATAAATACAGATGCTCCAATATGGAAATTAGAACTTGTATTTTAATATATACGGGTGTGTTATTATGGATAGTATTATTTTGGATTATTTCACGGGATTGAAGGGTTGAATTGCGGACAATGGTTCAAAAATTGCTTGAGGGAATTTCTGGACCGTTAAAATATACCAATTATTTATGCAGATGTTTACCAATATAATACCGTACAATATTCGTGTTACAGTTTTGGTTTGAATAGTAGCATTGTGCAATGTTGCCATCCAATTTTCGGAATATTCAATGTTGACATTTAATTTTTAAGTTATGTCTTTCGTTATTTAGTTTGTGTCGACGGCTTTGTACATTTTTCTGTTTTTATACATTGATATTTGGCTGGTTTTTGCTTCAAACAGTTATTCTCAGAACTCATATAAGTGCTATATTGAATTCACCGAAAACGACGAGCGAGATTCGTTTACTCGTTATAGCAAGTTGTTACTAATTTGATCACATTTTTTGAACAAAAAACGGATAATGGTGTACTGTTTCTTCCTTTAATAGCGGTTTGGGAGGTAATTTAATTCTTTGTCTACTTTAAAAACATTATATAATGATTATTTTTTAGAGAGTATTAGCTCCTGGGTCTAAGTATCGGCACAGTAAGATCGATTTCCCAAACAATTGCGAACCTACTACATCGACAAAGCAAACAGATGAATTTACCACATGTGGATTTCGAAATGTCATTTAAAGTTTGTATGAAAATCGTAAGTACTCATTTCCAAGTTAAATTTATAGTACGGCATGTAGTTATTTTAGATGATCATGTTTTTGTTCATACATGCAGAATCTGAAGCACGATGAACTTTTTAATGGTAGTGAACCGTTCCTGAATACAGTCTTGCACAATATTGGATTTAAATGGCAAAAAAAAATAACCCAAGATGAGGTCTAGCGGAATTGCTAAATAATGTGCTTTGTAACGTATGAGAAATTTTTTAAGACTGTAGGCATAAACCGCCAAAAGCTTTTCAAGCAGAATTGCTGGCCCAACAATACGGGCATAGGGTATTAAGATTGCCGTCGCATCACTGCATATTCAATGCAATTGAGAATGTAAGAGGCACGAGTAAGTACTACTACAATCGAAACATCAGAAGGATGGAAAATCCATTGAAAATTGTTTACAGATGTGGAAAGAAGCGTTGGAAAGCATAATTCCAGAGATTTGGGCACATTTGAAGGAACATGTTCAAAAACATATCAAATATTGGTGGCAACGTGAGATCAAATTCGCTAAAGGGAACGATACATCTCTAATTATTAATATTAGTGAAAATGACGACAGTGATACAGATTTTCAATCCAATTAAAGAAACTTTTTACACGATTGGTATATTTTTAATTTGATGTATAATAAACAAGTATAATTATATATATTTTAATGCTAAACCATAAGCTTTTATTTTCTTCTGTGACTTCTAGAAGAATATTTTATAAGTGAAATTATAATTACATGCATCTCTGTTTAATCAATAGTGTAATTTATAATTCAATAACATAGTCTCTTGAACAACGGTGGCCATTATTCCGTGTCGGGTAAAATATCCACATGACTATTAAATTAAAATAGATTGAGAAACTATCAACCATATTTAAAATATGTTCAATAATAAAAATTCACAAGTTAATAACATTAACTATTAATTTAAAGATTAATCTGCACTAATGTCAATAGAAGATCACTTATATTTTAAAAAGTCAAAAATCACATTTCTTTACCTATTATATTAAATATTTTCAACATCCGTATTTTACCGATAGTGGCAACCGTCACGATGTGACGTCACCAACATGGATGACGCAACTCTATGTAAAAATTACGAGAACTATATTGTAATAAAAACGTTTATGTGTTTCATTCACAAACGGTAACCGACAGAGATCTACTTGTTTTTCCTTGTATAAATCTTTGCTCTTGATTTCTTATACGTAAGACTATTCTAATATCAAAAGCATACACTTTTTTTAGAATTCAAAAATGTTTACGTTTACTTTTCTATGTCAATGCCAGTATTCGGGTCCGTCAAGTTGGCCCCCCCCAGTTGACCGATTTGCTCCAAAACCTAGCACCCGTTTGCTTATAGCTAGCACTAGCTAGCACCAAAGTTGTAGAGCTAGCACCAAAGCCATTTCAGAAATATGGCCAATTATATCCGGGGGGAGGGGCAACTTGACGCTAGCACCCCCCGTGCTCCGGTTGCTCCAAAACCTATCACCATGTAGTTTAAAAGGGTTTGCAATTGTAAGGGTTTTACTCAACCCTTTTCTACGTCACTAAACAAATCGACTTCTTCATGGTTGTTTTTAATGAGTGCCACTGGCTTCAATATTCTTGTAGACGAACCTGAAACACGCCGGATATCTTCAGTAATCATTGTTACAATGCATTTGGGATTTTACCATCATTTAGATATTCATCGATGCGAAAACATTTTAATGGATTCTGAATGTCCCGTTAAAACGTTGATTATAAGAAATAATTGATATTTTAAATGAAGGTGTCTAAATGCCATAAAATTTAATTATATTTTCTGAAACGACAGATAATATTCTAAAATTTCCTAACGATATAAGTACTACTCTATAAATATATTTGTTTAAATGTTATCCGAAAATATGTCAGAAATTTGGAATGTGACGCGCCCCTGATAATCATACTAATATGATCTTCAGGACCATAGTACGCAGAAGAACTGCAGTATCTTCTAAAGTTTCACAAGTAAGGTGCTCTTAATTTAATCTAGTGCGTCGATAAGCTGTTATTACTGCAGTATTTAAAAATTGCTGACGTTGTGCGTGTATGGAGTTTTGTTTTGTTAGACTGTTAGGCTTTGTTTGCAATATTTGCTGAAATGTTATCCGAAAATATGTCAGAAATTTGGAATGTGACTACATTGATCCACGGCGACGCTCCATCACTAAACCGCATATAATTGGCCACATTTCTGAAACGGCTATTGTACTAGCTCTACAACTTAGGTGCTAGCTGGTGCTAGCTATATACAAAGAGGTGCTAGACTTTTGAGCAGATTAGACAACTTGGAGGACTAACAAATTTTTTTTAAAGAATCGCCGCCATCTTGTTTTTAAGGTGCTACCTTTCTTACTTGGGTGCTAGCTGGTGCTAGCTCTAAGCTACATGGTGCTATCTTTTGGAGCAAATCGGAGAACTGGGGGGGGCTAGCTTCAAGTTGGCCCCCCCGAATATAATTGGCCATATTTCTAAAACAGCTTTGTGCTAGCTCTACAACTTTGGTGCTAGCTAGTGCTAGCTATAAGCAAACGGGTGCTAGGTTTTGGAGCAAATCGGACAACTGGGGGGGGGCAGGCAAAATTTCTTTAAAAAATCGCCGCCATCTTGTTTTTAAGGTGCTAGCTTTCTTACTTGGTTGCTAGCTGGTGCTAGCTCTAAGCTACATGGTGCTAGGTTTTGGAGCAAATCGGACAACGGGGGGCTGGCAAAATTTCTTTAAAAAATCGCCGCCATCTTGTTCTTAAGGTGCTAGCTTTCTTACTTGGGTGCTAGCTGGTGCTAGCTCTAAGCTACATGGTGCTAGGTTTTGGAGCAAATCGGACAACTGGGGGGGGCTGGCAAAATTTCTTTAAAAAATCGCCGCCATCTTGTTTTTAAGGTGCTAGCTTCTTACTTGGGTGCTAGCTGGTGCTAGCTCTAAGCTATATGGTGCTAGGTTTTGGAGCAAATCGAACAACTGGGGGGGGCTAGCGTCAAGTTAGCCCCCCCCCGAATATAATTGGCCATATTTCTGAAACAGCTTTAGTGCTAGCTCTACAACTTTGGTGCTAGCTAGTGCTAGCTATAAGCAAACGGGTGCTAGGTTTTGGAGCAAATCGGACAACTGGGGGGGGGGGGCCTGGCAAAATTTCTTTAAAAATCGCCGCCATCTTGTTTTTAAGGTGCTAGCTTTCTTACTTGGGTGCTAGCTGGTGCTAGCTCTAAGCTATATGGTGCTAGGTTTTGGAGCAAATCGAACAACTGGGGGGGGCTAGCGTCAAGTTAGCCCCCGAATATAATTGGCCATATTTCTGAAACAGCTTTGGTGCTAGCTCTACAACTTTGGTGCTAGCTAGTGCTAGCTATAAGCAAACGGGTGCTAGGTTTTGGAGCAAATCGGACAACTGGGGGGGCTGGCAAAATTTATTTAAAAAATCGCCGCCATCTTGTTTTTAAGGTGCTAGTTTTCTTACTTGGGTGCTAGCTGGTGCTAGCTCTAAGCTACATGGTGTTAGGTTTTGGAGCAAATCGGACAACTGGGGGGCTGGCAAAATTTCTTTAAAAAATCGCCGCCATCTTGTTTTTAAGGTGCTAGCTTTCTTACTTGGGTGCTAGCTGGTGCTAGCAACTGGGGGGGGCCTAGCGTCAAGTTAGCCCCCCCCGAATATAATTGGCCATATTTCTGAAACAGCTTTGGTGCTAGCTCTACAACTTTGGTGCTAGCTAGTGCTAGTTATAAGCAAACGGGTGCTAGGTTTTGGAGCAAATCGGTCAACTGGGGGGGGCAACTTGACGGACCCCCCCGTATTCCTCACTTCTACAACTCCGCGATTTCCTGCACATCATAATCAAATAATTCCGGGATGCATCGACAAATCTATTCTCTAGCCATTTTAAAAACTTCAAAATTGTTGTTAACCGTTGAAGATTTGAGCACACCATGGAGCCCTTCGGGCATAAATAACGTGATCAACCTTCTGTTTCAAATCTGTACGAAATTTTAATTGCATGGCAAGTAACAATGCTCCAATACTAGTAACCTTTGTTCAATGACGTCTAACATGCTCTCTTATCTTAGGTTTTCAGTTCTGGACTGGTTTGATGGGTACTTCCATTGTTTTCTATTTTAAGCTAACCTATACATTTCCCTGAAATCCCGACAGCCTGCGTCTTCCACTATCTGTGTGCAACAGTCTACTCTAGGTATATCTCTACCTCTCTTTTTCTTTTCTATGCTTCTAATATATTCCACACTAACCCCGCATGCCTTAGAAACCTCTTTGTTCTTAACTTTGTCTGTCCACGATATCACCACCATACATCTGTAGTACCATAATTCAAAGACTTCAATGACTTTCCTATCTACTTCTTCTACGGACGGCATTTCACAGGCTTACAGTGCTCTGTTTCTTCTTTCTATGTTTGTTGTCTTCGAACATAGCAGCACGTGCTAATTATATTTTATATCTTTTGCACTTTTCCCTTTCTATTGTTTGCTAAAAATACACCCTATTCAACCGATATTTAGAGGTATGAGAAAGGGGAGGGGGGAAGTAACCTGACGGCTACCAAGTTTCCCACCACCTAGCCATTTGCCGAATCAATAGTTCGCCAATTACTCCGTTCGCACAATCAACATTTATTGAGAATATTGCAAAACCAACACCTGTAGTTGTTTACAATAATCATCAGGTTTAAGTACAATTACTATTTTCATCATTTGGTTTCTGTTCTGGAACTGGTTGGACGCGTACTTCCATTAATTTCCATTTTGAGCTAACCTACACATTTTCTTAAAATTTCCGCTACATCTTTCACTATCTGTCTAACCTAGGTCTACCTCTACCTCTCATTCTTCCTGTCTCTGCTTCTAACATATTCCGCAGTATTCCCTCATGCCTTAGTACGTGACCTATCGTTATATCTCTCCTATTTTTTACTGTTTTCAAAATATTTATTTTTTAACATACCATTTCTAAAACTTATTTCTTCTTAATTTTGTCTGTTCATATTTTCATCATACATCTGTAGCATGACATTTCAACGACTTCTATCTTTTTCCTGTCTGCTTCTCCTTCTGTCCGTTTCACAGCCGTACAATGCTGTTCTCCACACACATACTTTCAGCGCACTTTTTCTGGTTTTTATTTTTGTTGTCTTTGAACATAGGAAGTAGCTTTTACTTGTTAAATGTTGCACGGCATTGTGCTAATCTTTGTTTTATATCTTTTGAACCATCTTCCGTTATTCGGCTTCCTAGGTAGCAGGAATTGTTGACCTCTTGTTCTCCTTTCTCATTTGTACTCTGGTTTTTTGACTACTTTCCCCTGTTTTACATACTAGTACTTTAATTTTATTGTTGTTAATTTTCATACCACTATATCATCTGCAAATCTAAGCATATCAAACATTTGTTCCTGCATAGTAATTCCAAATACCTTTCTGCGTTTGACAATGTTCTTTGCCTCTTCGATGTACAAGTTAAAAATTAACTAGGATAGAGAGAATCCCTGTTTGTATGCTTCATCTGTCTTTCCTATTTCCATCTTAGTTTGTACCTCTTTGCACTTTTTATCAATCCATTGTTCTGTATTTTTCCTGCATTTGTGAATAATTACCCATTTTATGGGTTGTATCTCTGTTTTCCAGCTTCGTCCGGTCTGTTTTTGTCTCGCCTTTCTTCTATTAAATTCAGGATATCCTTTGTTATCTATGGTTTCTTATTTATTTTTTGTGTATACTCCATGCCTAAGCTGGATTTAATATTATTCCATTCTGTTTCTGCTTCCTTAATAACAGAAATTTTCCCGACGTCTTTATCTTTTAGATTCTGAAAATCAAAGTGCTTTTTTCCGTTCCCTTTTTTCAAATTTTTAAATTTAAGCGCGGCTTTCATAATTACTATGTTGTGTTCAGTGTTTACATGTGCTTCTGGGCAGCTTCTAGTCTTTTACCGTTCTAGTATTCTAGAACTTCTTCAAGGTGCAAGTTCGTTCAGAATGGACATGCTCACTAACACATATAAATGAAAGTAAAATTATCGCCACACTTTTTTATTTTAGGTCTCAAGATTGTCGCTCCATACCATCAGATCGGCTTTTGAGTTAACACTGTTAAGAACATAAAAGGGACAAAAGTTTTATTGGTAGCCCGATCGGAAGTAAATATATACTACATGCTCAAATGAGTAAAATGAGTAAAAGCCGATGTTTTGGAAGATGTCGTAAAAGGTATCTAGAAATACAGATTTACATGTCCAATTAAGCTGAGAAGTGTGTTACAGAGAAAAGGTGTATGAAAGAAAGTTATTTCTAAACTAGCGGACCCACACACTAGTCCAATCAACCCAAAAGATGTCTTACGGCAAAAAGGTTTGCACAGTCATAACGAATGATCAATTACATTTTTTATTATGTGTACGAAGACGACGCAAACAAAGCCGATCTTTTGTTTCGCGTTGGAGATATGAAAAAAAATTATTTGAAAAAGTTGTTTAAAATTCAATTTTAACCCTGAACAACAAGTTTTGTGGCATAATTCGTATTTTCGATTTTTCAGTATCTCAGCACCAAATCCACTCGCAATTAAAAGTGTTTTTAATTTAGTAGAATGTTGGGGAAACTAAAAAAATTACACATTATCAATTAATTAGAGTGCCATGCAAGCTAAACTTGTACTAAAAAGGAACATTTTGATCATTGATATTTTTAATTAAGAAAAAAATACAACTATGGAATGTAGCCTAAAGCAACTAGTCAATGTAGCATTTCTCAAATTTCTTCGTCCATCCTAATACATTTATCAATTCTTCCACAATTCTAGTTAGCTACTCGTTTCAGTTCTGGGAGTGCTGATTTCAAGACAGACATGCCTCATTTTGGCACAAAGTGCAGCTCGATCTCTAGGTCTTGTTTTGCAAACTTTATTTTTGACCAAAAATCAAAAGGTGTAATATTTGGGGACCTTTGAGGCCAAATTTTCACAACTATAGCTTCCTATCCAGCGTATAGGAAAATTTTTGTTCAACCATTAACAAACAAGTCTTGAATTGTGGATTGATGCTCCATCTAGCTGTAAATACATATTCTGGCGAATATTAAGTGGAACATTTTAAATTACATCTAAAAATTCCCCATCAAAGGAATCAACTAAACATTCAGCCTTCAACCATTTGTTATAGAAAAAGAGACCGATTGTCATAAAAGTTACCTCGGGTTCAAAAACAATAGTTTTTAACCTTTTATTTTCATCGTCTTGTTTTAATGTAGGTATGTAAGAACTTGTATTTATAGGGTTTGATTTAGTGACGATTGAAACATCTCTTTACTTTATCCGTGCTGATATTTAGTTGAGACGATAAATCTCCAAGGCTCATGCAGGGTTTTGCTCGATTTACTGCTAAGATATCGTTCTCTTCAAGATGCTGATGTATTCGATATGGTTGACCATTCTGATGTATTTTAATAATACTGCCACTTTAATTAAAAAGAGCATTTACAGCAGCTGCACTTCCATGACTAGTAGAAACTCGTTGGGGCGTCTCAAGTTAAACTATGCAACAACTTCTTTTCTGCTACAAGCAAAATCACCAAACAACCGGATTATATTGATTTTATCTTCTAAAGTCAATCATATTTTAAAGTTATGTTTATTATTAGAATTCAATTATTTATTTGACACTACCCGATAAGCGCCATGGCACTGTATTACATTGATAATGTGTCAAATTGTTCAATTTCCATGATCTTCTACTAAATCAAAAATACATTTTTGTGTGTAGACTTGGTGCGAAAATACTGAAAAAACTAAAAAATGCAAATTTTGCCTCAAAACTAGGTGTTCGAAATAAACATTAAATTCTAAATAATTATTTCAAATAACCTTATTTGATAACATCAACACGAAGGAGGATATCGGGAAATGACCCTGTTCGAGACGTCGTAGCAGGCTGGGTTTAAAGATCACATTTATGTTGGGTATCTCAAAAAATGTAACTAATCATTTTGTAAGACTGTGCAAAAATTTAAACCTCTAGTCCTTCAAATAACCAAATTAAGGGGGTATATATAAATAATTATATATAGATATGCTTCGTCAATTTTTCAGGTATTATTCCGCATAACTGCCTGTTTCTGAAGTGAATCGCTGTAATTTGGCGTCGTTTCAGCAAAATCACATCTACCATCTTCAGGCTCTGTGGTTGAGCAGTGAATGAAGAAGTGTTCATTTGTTCTGCTAATATATACTAGTTAGAATACATGCTCTGTTGCACTTGCTTGATTTCTGGTGCGGCTCCGTGTCATTAGTCCTGGTGCGTGTTGTTTAGTTGTTGTGCACTGCTGATTTAACAAAATGCTCCCTTCCCTTCTGACTGTTTAACAATGCTTAGACTAGTATTAGCTGGTTTTCATGCCTGCGGCAGTATTTGGGAGTCATCTCTTGTGTTGAGACTATTTGGGCTTTTCCTATTTCAATGGCTTCTCGGATTATTCTCGAGGTGTAGTGCTCAATTTTAGCTACCGTTCTAGTATTCTTGAAGTCGATATTGTGACCTGTAGTGCTGAGCTAGCAATGAGATCTTTTCGTTCTTCTTTATTACGCTTTTATGTTTTTCCTACATAACACTAATTCTCCTGCTTGTCTACCCAATGTAAGATTTGTTGCAGTCTGAGCATGGTATTTCGTAGACTCCTTGATCTTCTAATGGGATCTGATCTTTGGAATTCCTTAGAATTGCACCTATTTTTCTATGAGCGTTGAATGTGGTAGCTATTTTATATTTTCGTAGAACTCAGCTGATTCTGTCTGTTGTCCCTTTAATGAATGGTAAGTATGCAGTAGTTTGTGGTGACTCCGGCTTAGGTGTGGGTTTCCTGGCTGATAGTGAATTCTGAATAGTTTGGTGTAGGTATCCATTCTTCTGGAGTGCTTCTCGTAATGTTCGTATTTCCTCTTGTTGATTTTTGTCGTCAGCTAGTCTCTGGGACTGTGTAACTAAGGTTTTCGCAACAAAGTAAAGTTGTGTCAGGTGATGATGTGACTTGGCGTTTAAGTATCTATCCGTGTGAGTTGGCTCTCTGTAGACCGTGTGGCTAAGTTGTTCGTGATTCTTTTTCTTCACTAGTACATCCAGAAACGGTAATTGGTTATTCTCTTCTACTTTCACGGTAAACTTTATTTTTGGATTTATACCGTTAAGGTGTTCTAGGAAACCATGTGTCCAGACCACAAACGTGTCGTCAACATATATTAGCCATAATTTGGGTTTATATACAGCTGCTTCTAATGTAAGCACCTCAATATCTTCCATGAATAAATTAGCAATCACCGGTGATAATGGTGAAGCCATAAGATGCTCCCTCAACTTGTCTGGAGCGTTGCTTCTTGAAGGTAAAATATGTGTTGCTGACAATGCTTAGTTAAGTTGATGATATGGTCTTCAATATTGTACTTCTCTTTCAAAAGTATGAGTGCGTCCTCTATCGGTATAGACGTTTATGCAAAGCCCAAATAATCATTTCAAATCGAGCTGGTAATTGAAAGATGGAAAATATAAAGTCTTGGACAGGACTTGAACCTGTATCTAGGTTTTGCCGGAACCATGTGTTTACCAATTACAATTACAACTGGGAAATTTACAAATTTAAATCGTGTACGCAACTATACATAAACCTAACTTTCAATAATGTTTGGCATTTTTGTCAATCATATCTGACATTGTCAAGTTTTTGACTTATGTCAGTTATAGACAGGAAGTTGTGTACACAATTTAAATTTGTAAATTTCCCAATTGTCATCATCGGTATCGGTGGCATAATTGGTAAACGCATGGTTCGGCAAAACCAAGATACAGGTTCAAGTCCTGTCCAAGACCTTATATTATCTTTCCTTCAATTACTAACTCGATTTGAAATGATCATTTGGACTTTGCATAAAAGTCTAAATTATCATTTCATCTTATTAACTATATATATAAATACACTCATAAATAATTTAATAAGCAAGAAAATGCTTACCTGTAAAATGTTTTAAAAAAAATAGATCGACTACAAATAAAAATAACCTACAGTTTACAAGGGGAATTTACGGAGATAAATTAATCAAAGTCGCAATTAGTCAACAAGTGAATAATTCAAAACTCATTACTGCGATAGAAGTTTTTGACCTAGAAGGTAGTTTACAAAACAATCTTTAAAAGTCAATATTAACGTACACATACTTCTCCATTTATATGTTCCTATTAATATAATTCTAAATAGAAATTGGTTTTTATTAGGAATAATCTTGAAATTAATTTTCGACTTATAACCTTTAGGAATAGATGACCAACACGCTAATTCCTCGGTTCTCTCAATCACTGAAACAACCAATAACTAAATTACAAACCACCCATATATAAAGCGCTAAGATTAATCGATCCTGTAAAACACGCGTTTTTCTAGTATTAGCCAAGCATAAAAAATGATTAATAAAACTTAGTGAGCTTTCACGCAAATCAATCCTCTGCATTCAAGTACCAAACAATACATAAAACTTGTAATCATTCATTGTACATAGCACAACCATGCGAAGTAAATGGGCCAGCCTCATTGATTGTGTATATATAACCACGACAGCCTTTAGCGTCGGCGCCTGTATATTGGTCTATGACATTGAGAGAAATGAGTTTAGGGGCAACAAGGGACGGTAGAAAAGGAGAGTTGACGCCGCGACGGCGCGTTGCAGCGAGTAGATTGAGGTCAGAGACTGCACAAGGGAAAGCAATACAAAGCATGGGGTGTAAGGGGTATAAATTGTAGCACATCCCACGCTTACGCGTTTATTTTGGGTTAGGTTTAACCTCTTTTAATATTTTTCTATAACAAAGAGAAATACTGAAAGCCCAAGTTAAAAACAGTACAATCTGTGAAAGCAACTTCTATAAGCTGTGAGTGTATATGAAAAAGCAATTATGGGAAAATTAATAAATCAGTCTTGTTAGGGTTCTATATCACACCCTTTAAGCAGACCACTAAAAACGGATTAACATTTTTCGTAGTGCTCCTTGTTAGGAGGTGAAGCTTTGTAAATAAAGGTTTTGTGCAAAAAGGCTTATGAAATTTTTGCTATTTACCATTTAATTGTTTCCAGTGTTACACCTATTATAAATAATAATCTAAAATAAGACATTTTGGAAAACTAATATCACAATCTTTTGTAGCACATGATAAAAAATTATACAAACAGGCGAATTTTTTTTTTGCAATTACAAATTGACATCAATTCAGAAAGCACATCTATTGCAAATAAGTTCTATAGCTGAAATAACGAACACTAAAAATGCCTAAAAAAACCTTTTTTGATACATTGAGATTCCGAAACTGTTTATGACGTGCAATTTTTTCGTAGTCCCACTTCGGGGTGGGTGGCAGTGACTAACTACGAAATCCGTCTGCTATAAGAAGTTGATAAAGGAAAGTCAGTCGTCCGACGTAGCTAGATGTCTATTTGTGGGTAGGGCAATGAAAGATGGTCGTGGGTCTTCAAAAGCTATACTTTGTGGGTCTTCAGAAGCTATAGCTTATACAACATTCAATAGAAACAAAAATTAGGACAACACAGAACAAAACTAAGTACGGTGCCACCAAGTCTTAGGCTCATAAAAAACTAGATGTACTTTAAGAGATAATTTGAAAGCCCTCCGAGAAAAATATCGTATTCGCTGTGTAAACACTATTATAAAAAAGTCCGTAGCACCTGTAAAACAACAACATAGTTAGAGTAATGAATGGACATAAGAGACGTGCTCCCACTACCTTGTTATTGCAAAAAAAAACAACATTAAAATCGCTTCCTGTAATAAAATGTTATCAAACAACGTTATTGGAGCTATTTAAGGACTACTGTAAGACATGACTACAAGGAAATTTGTCGTCTCAAACTCTCATTAATATAAATATCGAGTGCTGTTACTGATCAAATCTGATAAAAAACAATGTAGACATGATCAACAATAGGTCAGTATTAATATCTCGCCTATTCAGGAATACGGGTTAAAGAATTGTATCAAAGTTCTCTATTTTGGACGCTTTTGTCCAAAATTAAACAGTAAATTTAGTTTAAGCCATTCGTTTAATAAATATATATTCCTTTTTGTCTAATAATTTCAATAACAAAATATACAACAGAAATATTAACAACAAAATCAAAGCTTTCAAAGAGCGGCACCAAGTTTAATTTTAATAGAGTATATTTTTCTTGCCAATTTCATATAAAAACAGTAATTATTTATACTACATTTAATAACGTCCTCTAATATTCAGAGCTTTATAGTCAGGCTCAGAACGATCCAGACACAACTACTAGTGTTTTAAATTTTAGTATAAAAGTAATTACCTGTAATAAATTTTAGAACTACACGTTAGCATCACTTCAAAGTTAAACAATTCATTAAAATATGGCTCAAATAGCTATACTGTCATAATCAAGTGTACGATCTTTTTTGATAATTTACTTAAGTTTTGGGTATTAATTTTTAAACAAATTTGCATAGGTTGTGCAATGAAAACGAGTTTTAGGTTACAAATATTATTTGAAAGGTAAATAGTATTACTTTAAGTGGCAATTCGTATTGCAATCATAATATGAACAAATATTTGTCAGGTTAGCAAGCCCGTGCAAATGTGACACTGACTTCGTTTTCAATCTTCAAGGCGAACAGGTCGCAGGACAATACGTATAAGGGTAAGACGGACGGGGTGCAGGACAATACGTTTAAAGCTAATCTCTTACCTTGAATTGTTAAACAAATACTGAAATCTCACAAGATAACGCAACGAAGCCATATGATTTGTAACGAAACAACCAAACAAGCAAATTTTTTTACAGAAATTACTGGAGCCGCAAATTACCAAGGAATTGAATAATCGCGCCGTTTTCATTTCTTCGTGAAGATAATTTCTTAATTAAATTTAATATTTGTCTTGTACAAACTAATAAACGCGAATGACCTAAAGCAGGACGCCATATTTATCCACTGAGGACGAAACTTCGTGACTGTGTAATCTCCTTAAGATTATGATTAAAAACGATACAATTGAAATCAAATTAGAATAACGTATTAAATACTTTTAATTTAATTGCTCTTAGTTATAGATCATTCCTTTAATTAATATTAAATTAATAATATCTTACATCTATTAAACCTTTTTCTAAAATTATTCTATTCATAACGCACATTTCCGATTGTCCTTTATATAAAACATACAACTTATAAACTAAGCTGACCTTGATTGCAGTAGACTCGAATTATCTTCAAATAAATGGTTTCTCAATATAGACGTCCTTCTTTAGCGTTGAAGTACGAACAAAGTTAATTAAATCGATATCAAGTTTAAAGTCCAACACACAAATCTTTTTTAAGCAGCTCCAAACCAATTAAATTAAAACAATAACTTCCAGTGAACGCAGTAAATCTCGAAGAAATGACTCTGCATTATTATTTTAAACATTTCTTGGAATAATAAAACTATTTAAAGCAAAACGTATAATATTCATGGTGGTATTTAAACTTCGGGTGGCGAATTGAATTTTGAACTTTGTAGTTTGGTATTAGTTTAAAGTCTTAGAATTTATCCCCTTTAAAAATTCCAACTAGGAAATATTACTTACGATTTGCATTGACTAAATCAAATTTGCACACAATTTAATTTTTCACTTACATTTAATTTTTAATTATTTTTTAAACGTAGTGCTGTATGTATTTACACGTCACTAGTTCACTGAAAAATAAATAATCCATCTTCTCCTAGTACGTACACTCTTATTTATAAACATTAGCTCCTAGAACAAAGCATTTGTATGAAGTAAATTGCAAAACCACGAAGACCAATGTGGCTAGTAAAACAAAATTTTAGGCAGACTGTGTGACAGATTGAATGTACCAAGAATTCGAAGTTCCCAATATAACATCTACATGATTAATAATATTTATATGATTTTTCAAAATGAATGCAATTTTTCAGTTTACATTAATGCGTATATTCCACTAATAACTTTCCTTGTTAATGAACGAAATGATGTTATAAAATGTTACTCAACTCTACAAAAACAAACATACTTTAATGAAAGTTTCGCAGCTTCGTACTATCAAGTAGTTTCCATGCGGGATCAATCGTTACATAAAATTTTCCTAATTTCGTTCATATTAAGCGCATTTTCTACATCAGCAGGTATTTAATAAAGATTAGCTCATTTAGATTAGCTAAATCCGAGTTGGTGTTCAATCCCCACGGATAAAATGGAGTAAATATCTCATCATCAATACACACGCGCGCACACACGCACGCACACACACACGTGCGCACACACACATGGCATTGTTCTAAAATATTATCAAGTACTTCAATATTCGATTTCCAAATGATACATTATGGATAACAGCGAGTCGTCAAATATGTGGTTGGTTACCGCCGCATTTGTTGCAGTACTTATTTTCCTAGAGGCTTACATAATACACCCGCACGCTATATTAAACAGGCAAATCGCGACCAGTAATACCGTTCAATTACAAGGTGTGCGGTTCCCAATCACGTAGACCGTTCCGATAATGGACACTGCGAAAGGTGGAGTAAATTCTGGAACGTAACAAATATGGGAATAGTCTAAAACATAATCTTAAGTATTTTTAAAACAGTTCTTCGTCGTCTACGCAACGAAAATTCAATCGTTCTATTTATATTTAGGCAAATTTGATGCAATGATTAATTAGCTACACTTAAAAAGCTTCATCAATATACACCATTTGTAGATATTTTTAAATATAAAGCTAGCATCTAATACGAATGTTGCATAAGGTTTTATAAATGTTATATCTATCTAATACAGAAATATTTGTTCAGGAAGAAAGATTACTTGCGACTATTCATTAGGTTCCTGGATATAAAGATACGTGATACAACTGTACAATCATTGAACAGATTAGAAGACAAATAGGTGCGGCCTCAGGAAAGTAGGTTATCTAGCTAGAGCGTAATGGGATTTAAAGTTGTGGGAGCATATAAGCGAGAGTTGTAAGGTTACGCTTTATAACTACAATTTAGCTGAAGTAAAAGTCACCTAGTATGTGCTCATAGTTGTGAATCAAACTTGGTAAAAAAACCGTTGGGTTGTAGAATTTAATAAAATCAGTTAGTAAGAATGTCAAAAGCTACTGTGATTGAAAAAATTTAGTGTATGAAAATTTGTAGTTTACCTTTTGAATTCGATTCACTGTACAACTTTACCGCTATGGGGCGCTTAGTTATTAATTCATCACTCTTGAATTTTACTCAAACATTTGTTGATTTAACTAAATAAACGGCTCTGCTTTTTCTAAACAGATAACGACAAGTCAACAATTATAACGACGCTAAGGCCAGGAAAGTAAAATATATTAACGTTTTCAAAGCTAATACTTCTAAAATTAATTTAATGATAATTTACGTTTTACTGAGAGTTATTATGTTGTATATATTTCAAAAACAAGAAAAAGTGAACGCGCATATTCACAAGGATAGACAAAATACATTCCACGCATCAAACTTCAAATAATTCAAAAATCTATAAGTAAAAGTATTAAATACAAAGTGGATTTTTCTTTAAACGTAATATATGCAAAACAAATGTAAACTGCCAAAAATACATTGGAAATAAAAAATACCAACATTTGTTATAGGGCACTGTGTACAAGGCCTCTCAGAAAAGGAAACAACCGACAGAAAAGAAAAGATGTATGTATTTTTATTAAGGATAACAATGTGTTATAATAAAAAACCAGTATGGAAAGTATACATTTTTAATAAAAGTTATTTTTACATTTTTGCACAAGATTGTGGACATTACATTCGATTTTCCAATGCTCCACCCGAAGGTACTACATTGGCCAGGAAGCGAGTTTTTTTTACCTGGAAAATTTGGAATTTTGCCGAACCCTTGTCGTTCCAAGCAAGGTAGGGAACTTTAACGTGCGTGACAACACTCACACACGGGACCTCCATTTTACCTCTCATCCGAACGAGGGTGTATTTTTGTGAAAAATGCTCGCCTAACATTTTTCAAGCGGACCGTGTCGGGATTCGAACCCGGGACCTTGGGCGTAGTAGTCACACACATACCACTACGCCACGAAGCCGCCTCCACACACAAGATTGTGGACACCAACATCCTACTTTACTTGTGTATATTTTGCAACTGCCTACTTCTATCAGTATTTTGCATAAAATAAGAGTTCTATAAAAGAATGAGAAAATACGTTTGTATTTCTTAAATTTTCATTCATCAATACGGTAAGCTTTTTTGAATTATGAGCTAATCACTCCATCAAAAATATTAAGCGGTACTACATTATAATGAAAACTAGAGGTAATACCGAGAAGTAAGTGCAGTAGAAGTTGAAACTTTTGTATTTGAAATATTAATATTGGACAGAACATTAAAATTACCAAAAATGTCAATCATACTTTGTTACAACAAAGTAGCGAATCATCATATTGTAGAAAATAAAAAAAAATTTATTCTTTAAACACAAAAAAGTTGAAAGTTGAATATCAAACAATTAAACCTAACAGAATCCAAATTACGGCAATGTTATTAATATCTGTTCTGAATTGACCTGCACCTTGAACCAATTCTAGAATACGGCAAGGCCTGCGTGTTTCAGTGCGGCAAAAAACTATAGGTTTAACCACATTAGTGGAGACTTTAGTGAGGAACCAGACTAACGGTTCCGGAAAAAGAGCAGCAGCTCTTTCGGTACTTAGGGATCGGTATGGTAATCTAAAACGTACTTCTGCGTTATGAAAGGCAAGGCGGCTACGTAGCGTAGTTGGTATACGCGTGACTACTATGCCCAAGGTCCCGAGTTCAAATACCGACAGGGCTCGCTTGAAGAATGTTAGGCGAGCATTTTTCGCAAAAATACGCCCTCGTTTGGATGAGAGGTAAAATGGAGGTCCCGTGTGTGAGTGTTGTTACGCACGCTAAAGATCCCTACCTTGCTTGGAACAGTAAGGGTTGGGCAAAATTCAAAATTTTCCAGGTAAAGAACTTGCTTCCTGGCCAATGTAGAACCTACGGGTGGGGCATTGGGAAATCAGATGTAAGATATGGAAGGCAACGGGAAAACACCACATTACCTCATAAGTATGGACTGCATTTAAGTTTCCAATGCTCCACCCGTAGGTACTAAATTGGTCAGGAAGAGTGTTTTTTCTTATGTGAAAAATTTGAACTTTGCAGAATCCTTGCTGATCCAAGCAAGCTAGGAATCTTTAACGTGCGTGACAACACTCATGCACGGGAGCTAAATTCTACCTCGGATCCGAACGAGGGCGTATTTTTGCGAAATATGCTCGCCTAACATTATTCAAGTGGGTCGTGTCGGGAATCGAACCCGGAACCTTGAGATTAGTAGCCACACGCATACCAACTAAGGCACGGTGCTGCCTTCCCAAGTACACACCGTACCAAAATCGTTTTCAGAATGATGGCATTCTCTGGGGGTAAAAAATTCCGTAGATAAAATAGTACCCCATTCGGACCTCCGAGAGGAGGATGTGGTCGGCAAGTTTAATAAGAAGAAAAAAAGAACTGGGAACATCTTGCGAGTCAGGGTGTGGAACGTTAGAAGCATAAACCAAGTAGGCAAGCTAGAGAATTTGAAAATAAGCTAGCATTACATATAGTAGGAATTAGCGAAGTTAGGAGTCCGGGAGGCGAGAGATTTTTTGAGTGGAGACTATAGTGTAATTCATATACGACCAGAGAAAGGACGTTCTGGTGTGAAAATAGTTATGCGGAGAGATAGGAAACTGTGCAGAAAACTACCAAAGAACGAAAGAGTACTCATGGTTAGATTAGAATCTAAAGCACTAAATATAGTAATAACACAAGTTTATATGTCCACCTGTAGGTACAGCGAGGAAGAGGTAGAAGCGATCTACAAAGATATCGAAGACATACTAATATTCGTAAAAGGACACGAAAATTTGATTTTTACTGAAGGAGACATCATTATAGAAAATGTAGAGAAGAATTGTATAAAGACCTATGAAAAATTGGGCTAAAGAAATACTAGGGGAAGAACAAGATAAAAAAAACAGAAGAACGTGGGAGGCCATTTTAGCTTTTAGGGTGATAATGGAAAAAAGGGTTTGTAAATCTGCAAAAAGTATTCAACACTACATTTGATTTTCCAATGCTCCGTTCGAAGATACTACATTGCAAAAAAGCATTCAACAACGTAAAATGGAAAAAATGTACAAAATACTTAAAGAAATTGGAATGGGTAATGGACATAGACAGATAGTACATATATTATACAAAGAACAAACAGCGGAAATAAAATTAGAGCAGGAACGTACGAAAGTAAGCATTAGGAAAGGGATGAGACTGGGATGTGCGCAATCCCGAATAATTTTTAACTTGTTATTCGAAGAGACAATAGTAGAAATGCTACCTTCGTTCTGGATAAAAACCGGCTTAAGTGGAAGAAAAAGACATTATATTTGATTTTCCAATGCTCCACCCGAAGGTACTACATTGGCCAGGAAGCGAGTTTTTTACCTGGAAAATTTGGAATTTTGCCGAACCCTTGTTGTTCCAAGCAAGGTAGGGATTTTTAACGTGCGTAACAACACTCACACACGGGACCTCCATTTTACCTCTCATCCGAACGAGGGTGTATTTTTGTGAAAAATGCTCGCCTAACATTTTTCAAGCGGACCGTGTCGGGATACGAACCCGGGACCTTGGGCGTAGTAGTCACACACATACCACTACGCCACGGAGCCGCTTGGAAGAAAAAGACAGCTGGAGTTAGAGGAAATGGATGCAAAAAGGCGAAAGTTGGACTACATGGAAAACACTACGACAATACGCGAACAATACAAAGATGTGTTAGACAAAGAACATCTTATTAGCTAAAATGAGGAAGAATTAAAGATTATTTTATGTGCCGATGGACTGACTTAGATACATCCGGGTTCTACAAGCTGTATACGTTTGTGGTTAGTAAGAAAAACTCTTTTAGTTATGTAGGTGCGCCTACATAACTACGTGGTACGAAATCCGTATACTTTTTAAAAGGTTATTCCAAAACGTATTTATCAAAATGGCAGCTAACATAGACGAACTAAGGAATGCGGGTTTTGTAACCTTGGCGTACACCACACGCAAAGGGGTTCCGCTAAACATTGTATATTTGCCTAGTAAAGAACCTTTCGGATCATTTAAAACCGAGGGTCTTACAACCTATAACAAACATATATTCCCAAGAGTGGTGGACATGCAACTACGCAACAGTGAGTAGGAGAATAAGGATTCCTTTCAATACCGACAAGAAGAAGTCGATCAAGCTAACAAAGTACGTATGCAGGATATAGTGGGAAAGCTGCGTTTAAAAGATTGTCACAAGCTGCAAGAATTACACGAAGGAATGGATCTGGTTGTCGGTGGAATCAAAGACTTTATATATAGAGGCAAACTTCGGTACATTTTGCAATTCGAAAACCTAGACGGTCTCTATGTATCAAACTATTTGCTAGAAAAGGAGATAGAGGACTTGGGTGTCGATTTAAATTTTAAGCTGCGAATGAAATTAGATAAAATTAAAACCACTCCAAACAAATATAAAGAAAGGGCTGTTTTTTGTGTATAACTTTGTATTAAAATTAAGTTTAAACGGCTCCATGCTTGGCATTAAATATTTTTAAATTTTGTTATGTATAATGTCAGAATAAATATTTTAGAATAGTATTACATTGTTCTTTATTTATAAAAGGCTATGACATCACTACGACCTTGGAAAAGTAGCCGAAACCAGGTAGCCGAGAGCATAGCGTTGTGGTGAATTTACCTATATGATAGTCTTATTTACAAAATCAACAATCGTGATCCATATGAAATTATAAAGCGGGAATGTCGATAACGTCTTGATACTTCTGATTATCCAAACGATAACATCTATGGAATTCGTTTAGTCAATAAGAAAGTACTGGGGATGATGAAAGATGAAAACAATGGACGGATTATGACAAACTTTATCGGATTAAGATCTCAAATGTATGCTATAAAGATTTTTAAAACACCAGAAGAGGAGGAAACAGAGCGTTTGCGTGTGCAAGATGATTCCACACCGTTCATTTACATTTCCAATGCTCCACCCGAAGGTACTACATTGGCCAGGAGGCGAGTTTTTTGTTGCCTGGAAATTTAGAATTTTGCCGAACCCTTGCCGTTCCAGGAAAAGTAGAGATCTTTAACGTGCGTGACAACACACACACGGGACCTCCATTTAACCTCTCATCGGAACGAGGGCGTAATTTTTGTGAAAAATGCTCACCTGCCATTTTTCAAGCAGTCAGCCGTGTCGGGATTCGAACCCAGGACCTTGGGATCCGTAGTCTTACGCTTACTACATTGATCCACTAAACGATTCCACACCGTTCATTTACATTTCCTATGCTCCACCCGTAGGTACTACATTGGCCAGGAGGCGAGTTTTTTGTTGCCTGGAAATTTAGAATTTTGCCGAACCCTTGCCGTTCCAGGCAAGGTAGGGATCTTTAACGTGCGTGACAACACTCACACACGGGACCTCCATTTAACCTCTCATCCGAACGAGGGCGTAATTTTTGTGAAAAATGCTCACCTGCCATTTTTAAGCAGTCGGCCGTGTCGGGATTTGAACCCGGGACCTGGGGATCCGTAGTCTTACGCATACTACATTGATCCACGGCCACGCCTTGATGATTCCACACCGCTGCCTATTGCTCTTTCCAATTTTGGTGTAACTAAAAAGATTAAAGGTATAAAGAAATCAGTTATTAAAAACAAAATTACATTTGAGGACTTTGTACATTGTGTGGACGAGTATAGAGAAAAATTTATATCTCAAAATTTAATCCATTCATCTAAACATCGTGTTCATACCATCATTCAAAACAAAATAGTTCTAAGTCCTCACGATGATAAACGTCATTTGATCCAGGGATCATACAGAACACTACCCATAGGTCATTATTCTATAGATAGTATGGAAGTTGATTAGACGACACCTTATAATATAATAAATTTACAAATTTCAGGGAAATGTGTAGGTTAGCTCAAGATAGAAAACAATGGAGGTACGCGTTCAACCAGTTCCAGGACTAAAGACGGAATGATTATGAAAATGTTACTAATATTTTACAGTTTCTAAATTGTATTTAGCATAGACTTTTTGTTTTTCTTTATTACTAAAGGGAATTATTATTTTTAATTATCTTAAAAAAAAAAGAATTGGTATAATAATATAACGATAAAAAGTTCAAACATAGATACAGGTTCTCAGAAAAGTTTAATATTATCTGGTGACGATGACAGTTTCATCTTCTTTAAGAAACTGACCTTGAATGCAGTTCTATGGAAACAAATTAATGAGGTATATATTCCGTTATTTGTCACATTAAAGGTCAATTTTTCAGTGTATGATTAATTTGGATTTAGGATTGATTGGTTGCCAGAAAATCACAGTTGTTTATATTGAAATCAATATTTAATTAGAAATCAACCTTAATCTAGTAAACCTTTGTTAAAGTTGATCCTGATTGTTTAGTTATTAAGTTTATACAGGATCATTTAAGTACATGGAACAACAGACTTAAAATAAAAAAAATTACTAATTAGATATTAGTGTGCTAAATTTCCGAACTTGCAGTTTCTGTTTGTGAACTAAGAGTCTTATGAAAACTGTAAGTATACGAAAATTAACACTCAAGTGGATATTTCTAGACGAACATACAGGATTTGGCACTAAAAAATGTACGTCCCTTCAACTTTCTAACAAATTCATATATGAACGAAAAAATTCTGACGAGACAATTAAAAAAATTCTGTCTCTGTAATTGGCAATCTTGAAGAAGAAAAAAATTGTGAGATTAAAAAAGAAAAGTTTCTGTATTCGCAGAAGAAAATGTGTCCAAAAATTTTAGCAACTTGTTCTTATAAATTTTTTATTTTGATCCCTACATGTACATTCCGAAGTTAATACAATGAATGTCTCTAAAAGAAAATGCAGAATTTGGGACAGAAAAAATGTACTTATTTCTACTTTATAGTATAAATATATTTTGCTAGGCATTTAAATGAAAATATGTAAAAGGGGCAACCAATAGATAAATTTTGTCTTTTGAGAGAATACGATTAAACGAACGCCTAAGAAAAGAAGGGAATTTCGCTTCGTTTACAGAAGAAAAATTCCACACAGTTCGTCGACCAACTGAAGATGGAATTTAAAGAATGCCATATTTTTGTATTTTGTTCTTATGAAAATTTTACTTTGTTCTAAAAGAAAATATAGAATTTGGGACATAAAAAGGCATGTCGTTATTATTTTCTAAAAATTCGTCCAGCTCATCATGCGAAAGAAACAACAGTTAGATAAATGGCGTCTCTAGCAAGTGACAGTCTTGAACGAAAAGAATTGTAAGATTATCTTAGAAAAGAAGAAAATTTTGCATAGTTTAAAGTGAAAAAAGATCATTGTAGTTCGATAATTAATAATCTTGCAGTTGGTTGCTCATATGGTAGTTTTTAAAAAATCCATATTGAACAGGCACATTTCAAGATGGTCCAGCTCAACGAATGCGCCAAATAATCTACTCGCTAACATTTTTAGCTGCAGCACGTTGTCAAAAAGAAAACATTCCATGTGTAAAAATTTCATTAAAATATGTTTTTAAATAATAAGCGCGGAAGGTCAAGTTGCTAAAAATGATTTGTTGATTTGTTTGTTTGGTGAAATATATTTGAAAAGCACAAAATGTCAGAAACCTCTTCTATAACAGCTAACAAAATGGGAGAACTAACGAGATTGTTGATAGCTTGAAAAATACGGTAGTCTTAAAGTTGAAGAAAATATAAATGTTATAACAATTCTGTAATTTTATTCACAGACATATAATAAACAAATTACAAATTATTGCCTTCAAATACCTTAATGTAGAACTAAAATATATAAAACATTCAACATAAATCGGAAGAAGATAATTGGATAACTAAAATAATATCTTTAGCTTCAAAAGACGTGAGACAAGAGGTATAATCACCAATTATATGATTGTTTCGATCTATTGTGCACATAATATAATATTTATACATATCGATTTCTTGCACATCGATATATTTTTTGAAACTCATGGATCTCACTATAGCCCAGTAGACAATAATAATATATCAAAAAAGTCAAAACATTTTATGGATCTTTAAGCCAGTATTTGTCCAACTACTCAAACAGAGTAAAATATTGCAAACGCAAGTATATCTTTGTTTTAAACTTAAAGACACAATTTGTGTATTATTGAGCAGAATAAGTTAGTACAAGTCTTTATTTTGCGTATAGAAAATTATTTCTAAATGGATAGTTTTTTTTAATAATTTTAAGATCAGAACTCGAGGTTTACAAAAATTTCTGCTCAAGGTTGCTGAGACTGGGTAATAAAAGAATATTTAAATTATCCATAAAAATTTTAAAAAACATTTTTAATGTTGTGGGGTTTTCTAATTATTATTAACAAGGATTATGCTGCAAATTGCATTTATAAGTGTTCTTTATATCTGTGCGTGTAAGTAGATTTCTTAGATAATGTGTATAGAAGAAAGATGTTATTAAATGTATCGAGAATTGTTTATAAAAAATTGTTTCTTAAAATTATACCTATGATGTTGAGATTTCGTGGTTTCATTTTATTTCACTGTCGCTGAACGGGCATAAAGTAAGAATCTACATTATACCATTTTATCTTATCAATGAATAGTCATTGCATCTTTATTGGTCAGAGCGGATGTACTTGAACCTTCACGGCAATATATATATATATATATATATATATATATATATATATATATATATATATATATATATATATATATATATATTACAAACGGATTTTAAAACAACAATAAGGTGGAAACTGCATTTCTGTTGAGTTTACAGATCGTAGAAGAGAATGGACATCTTCCCATTTATTAGTGCTTTTAGAACATCCTGGAGTCATTGTGTTCATACAATGCACACCAATAAGAATGTAGGCAGTGTGCAGAATAGTGACTGCTGTTTGTAATTGTAATGTACAATATCGCATGTAGGTTATAACGACAATTGCAAGAGTTGTTTGTGGTAGTATAATTTCGCAGACACTAGCTAATTTGAACAAGCTTATCATATATATTGCTATTGCCGTTTTAATTCTAAAAAATCTACAGCAAAGGTATTTCATCTATAAGGAAACGTGCCCATGTTGAATAAATATCTTTTTTATTAATAATAATAATAATGATTCATAGAATATATTATAGTTATAATAAATTTGAAAATAGTATTATTGCAATACTTAATACTTTATTTAGTACTTTTCTTGAAAAATTATACGTAATTGTACTGAAATTTGGTGATTTTACAATACACCATTCTATTTGATGATATGTTTGATAGTAGCTGGCTTAATATTAATTTTTTCTCAACAACATTTCAAAACCCCACAGGTTACAAGTCTTTCAATTTCAGCTTCATTAGAAGTAGGAAAGCATTAACATTATTTTCAAAATATAACACGATCCTTTTCTACTATTTTTTTCACATAGTGGTGTTTTGTTCTAGCAAATTAAATTAGTGAGCTACATATAAGCATTACCAGACACGACCTACACTAGAGCTTGATGTCAATTGCCAATATAAATACAGAGAACTCATAGTAGGGTTTCCACACAGTAGGTCACTGCAAGCAAAGTTTAGTTCAACTTACTGAATATCAATTACATTGTGTATTATTCAACCTGTTTACGTACACTCTGTAAAAGAAAGATGGATGTGGTGTCATGTTACAAATACTATGTGTTTAACCTTTCCGTTCTAAATGGATTAGATTTTGCCTGTTGTGGGAAGACATGTTTTTAAAAACTGGAATGATATAATATTGTGTGGAAGGGTATAGAGTAGCTTATAGAAAGATACTAAAACAAATATGTTTAAAAGCGTTCAGGTTTATCACAATAAATATACGATATCGCTCAAATTTAAAGCAGAAAGAAGTAATTGATTCAAGTAACGTGAACAATTGGACTTCTGCAATCTTAAATGTTGTTATAATAAAAGTCTAGAAGGTATTTACCTTCAAAATATTGATTTCAATATTTACAATTTAAAATTTAAAGATCCGTGAACTGCAGAGAGCTTTTGGTATTATATCTGCTATTTTGGAAAGTAATTAAAAAGTTCCTAAAAACAATATCAACTAGAACAATAAAAATAATGTAGGGCCGTCTAGTCTACCTCTGACCAGAATAATACATTGGAATGTAAGCGAAGCGTATGTACATAAAAGATGATCAATATGTCCCTGAGGCGTGACATCTTTAGATGAACTTTATTGACAGGTAAAAAGGTTTACATTTAATAGTTTTATTAGCCTTACAATTTGTAAACCGCTAAAATGTTATTTACATATTCTAGTATGTTCTCAAAGTATCTAGAACAATTGGATAAGGTGTAAAAAGCCGTTAGTTAGTGGAGTTCTCATTTAAAGTTTGTATAGGTCGTGATATGAAATACATTAGTGGTACATATTGCTAATATAAATTGCCCTATATGATATAAATTTCTGTAGCGTTCGATATAAATTAATAGTTAGTGCTTGGATAGTTAATTATAGTGCTTCGATTGAAAATAAAAAAGATAGCATCGTGGATTCAAGAAGTTAATATTCGTACTGTTAGCGATTAGCTGGAAATAAACTGCTGTAAGAGCTTATAGAATTTCACTGTGCTACTAGTTGTTAAAAAAGTTTGTGTAATCAGTTGACAATAAAGAACTTTTGTAACCAAATAGAGTTTTCGTTAGATTGGTGCCAGCTGTGGTTGTAGTGAAAAAAAAGCCATTTAAATGATTTCTATTTGCATGTCAGCAACTCGTAGTCAACAACATGAAATCTTCTTAAAGGAGTTCAAGCCAAGCGTTTCGGAGAGCCAGTCCGGTAACTCTTCGGAATTCATCAAAAAATTAAATCACAAAATTCTGTAAAACCACCCACATTTGATGGAAAGTCGCCTTAGAAGACATATTTTAAGCAAGTCGAGGCTGCCGTGAGAGCTGATGGCTGGTACGATGGCGAAAGGCCAATCGCATTGACTGCCGTATTACAAGGTGAAGTCTTGAACGTTTTGCAAACTATACCAGATCATGGCAAAAGAGGCTATGGGGCCTTAACATCAAGGCTGGAAATAAGGTACAGCGACTCTCATCTGCATCAAGTGTACCATGCTCAAGTAACAAAAATTTGCGAATGTTTTAAGCAGGTACTGCTCGCTTTGTAAGACTAACCTACCCATCTACAACGGAGAGCCTAGACCAGCCTAGAACAGCTGACATAGACCTTCGTTGACGGGATACGCGACTGGGAGATCCAACAAGCACTGCAGCTAGCTAAACCCTAGGTGATGCGCAAGTTCATGCTTTGGAATTTGAAATGGCAAGGCAAGCTTCGCATCGTAGTATTGGCAAGATAAGGAGGAGAAGAGCCAAGAAAGTGTGGAGGAGACGGTTGGACGAGTTTTCCCTGAATACCAAGCAAAAAGGGAGGGGCCCAGATGCCCGAATTGTGACGAGTTTAGGCATATACGGTTCATATGTAGACAGTCCAAGAAGGAAGCAGAGAAGCCGAAAATTAAAGGAGGTCGACAGAAGGGGGTCCACACCTGCACGGATTCTGTCCAGGAGACCATCATCCGCATCGCACGATCTAAGCATACAAACAGCATTTGTATATATAGACAGTTTAACGACAAGGCTGTGAAGTTCTTAGTTGATACCGGAATCACAAGGACAATTGCTAATCCGAATACAGTGGGTTACAGTCGTAAAGTGTTTCCCACAACGGTGCGCCTTGGTTGTTGGTGAGGAAATTCAAACGCACGGAACGCTAGATGCAAAAATCGGAGTGGGTAGCAAAATATTTGACCATTAGGGGGTAAAAGCGAACATCACCGAAGAAGTTATCTTGGGAATGAATATCTTAAAGAAGTATGAATTCCATGTAGATATGAAAGAGTATGTCTTGAGAGTAGGGAACGAAGAACTGCCGTTTTGCGAAGCAAATGACGTGTCTCTGCAAGTATGTCTGACGGACGACGTTATCCACCAGGAAAAATAGGAATTGTGGTGATGAGATGCTTGGATGGTGCTCTCGGAGAGGATTTTGTGCACATTATTGAATCAGGGTTCAGATATTTGTGTGTGGTTACAATCCAAATGGTACGGCGCCTTCTATAAAGAGTGCTAATTGCTATTTCTATCAGCATGGGAACTGCAGAAATAGTTTAGACCATCATTACCGCTTCGGAGACTTCCAACGTCCGTGTCACAGAGTATTCTGGGACATACCAGCTTTAAGAAGTGTAGCACGTTTAGTCTACCTCAGACCAGAATAATATATCGGAATGTAAGCGAGGTATTTGTACATAAAAGATGATTGATTGATCCCAGGGGCGAGACATCTTTAGATTAAATTGATTGACAGGTATACGATTTTGCATTTAAGAACTTTATTAGCCTTACTATACAAAATCGCTAGAATGTTGTTTGCATATTCCGGCATGTCCTTGAAATATCTAGAACAATTGGATTAGCTATAAAATGCCGTAATGAGAGTTAGTTAGTGGAGTTCTGATTTAAAGCTTTGAAAAGCGTGATATGAAATGAATTAGTGGTACATACTATTAATATAAATTGCTCTGTGATATAAATTACTGTTGATATAAATTGCCCTATGCAAATATAAATTACTGTAGCAATCGATATAAATTAATAAGTAGTGCATGAGTAGTTAATAGTGCTTTAAGAAGTTAGTATTTCTACTACTAGCGATAAGTTGGAAATACATTGTTGTGAGAGCTATTAGAATTTCACTGTAGGTGCGAGTTCTTGAAAAGGCATGTGTAATCAATTGTCAATGTTGTTGGGCAAATCGAGTTTTCGTTACTATAAGTATTTATACTTATGTCACATATTTCTAAAACTAATATTTGTAATTATGAATGAAAGGCAACGATATTTTAAGTTACATGTTATTCTACTTTTCAATTCCTATTTAAAGTAGTGCGCTACGACTCTTCCGATGTGCCCAGGGATTCAAACATTTAAAAACAGTCACACTAGAATTAAATTTATTAACTTTAAGAGTACGATAGTTTCATCGAGTTCTCATCAAAAGTTGACAAATTTCACATGAATCATGTGATTCACAATTTAATTTCCATTTGCCAATCAATTTTTAAAAAATAGTGTCCTTTCTATCGGAAGGCATTGATTAACCGATTCTTTTGGAAAAAAATCTTGTTGTTCGTCGATTATGTTGTGATTAATTTAAACAGATAATACGATAAGCGTCGATGAACCACAGGTATGTCCTTTCCAGTGAACAAAAATATAAAAACAGCACCTCTTGATGAAGACCGATGGTCAAAACCTTTTGTGCATGTAACAATTAACTCGAAGATATCGACGATATCATTAACAACGGCAAATCTTTAAAATATAATTTTTGTTGCGAAAACAATGACGATATCTATCTCTGTTAAAGCGGTTTATTAATCAAGTTTACTTCTCGCTCTACTAGAATAAAGATTGCTAAAGTAACTGACTCTCCCACACAAAAATGTGCTATAGTCGCAATTGCGGTTAGTGAATTTCTGTAGTAATTTTTATGCTTATAGTGGGTAATTCAAGTTTTAAATTTTCATTCATAATGTATGTAACCTTAACTTATTTATTTTATGCACAGAGTACTTTCTATACTCGATTAGAATTTCGATGTAAAATTCTACACTATTTGTGGTCACTCTGAAAAAAATTACCATCATTTACAATAATGTGTAATTCGGTGATAACGCGTAGCACATATTAATTGGTTGTTCCACAAATCTTAATAAAACATTGACTGCGAATATTATTAAATTTAATAATTTTCAAATTCTATTTATTATCATCTTTCATATACAAGTTCTTCTACTTATCATACAATACGTAATGCGCGACAGGAACAAAATCAGGTTATCCTATAGACAGCTTTTACACCTGGTTGCTGAGTCAATAACTTCAAAAATTTCAATATAAAAATTTACAACTGATTCAGACTAATGTAATAAGTTACGCACAACATGATTATTTTTGTTACTTAGAGATATTCAAAATAGATAACAGCATTCTAGTAAGACTAGAGCAGCGGAAATATCGATAGAATGAAAGAATACTAAGGAAAAAAGAGAAAATACATAACTTTATCAACAAAATCATAAACAAAAATAGAGCATGTCGCCAAAACCTGAAAGCAAAAAAAAATTACTTATGATACAGTGGGATATGAACATTATTATCGAAAACTCAATGCGAAATTTGCACGACGAGGGCGTTAGCCCTTGTCGTGTAATCACGTGAGTGTGATAATAATGTAGTATCCCACGTGTATCGTACAAAACTTTATCTACAATCCTTAAAAAATTCATACCTGTCTATAAAAGGTAGTTACTAAAATTCGAAAATGTACCTGTGCATATGGTAAATGACACATTGCGGCGGTACTATGCAACTGATTGACCTTGTCAAACTAACAAATTGTACATTTTTAAAAAGTTTATTTGATTAGCTATAAAATGTCTGAATCTGAACTTCCCTCAGATATAGAAGAGTAGAAGGATACATTGAGACTTTAGAAAAAATGAGAAAATAGTTGCTTCAAGCATCTTCCGAAATAATATCAACGTAGTAAATAATAAGAAGCTGAATATAATAAATATAATTTTTAACTCATGCAATCAATTCGTACTTAATATTTACAATAAATAAAAGGTTTATTAATAAATAGTTTTTATAGTTCTAATGGGTTTGCATTAGCTTGTTTGAACACGTCATATTGACTATTGACTGCAGTAATGTAACGTTATGAGATATTACCGCACTAGTGCGATAAAATCTGTAATTAACAACTTAAAGTTAGATAAGTTATTCTTCTCTGGTGGTTGTAGATAAAATAAGTTACAGTTCAACGATAATGCTTTGCAGTTGTTTTTTAAAAGTTTGCGAAAAATAAGAATTTTAAATGTCTCGGTAACGTATTGAAATGCCGAACACTTTCAATAACTAACTACCTTTTTTGCGCTTGCTCTCTTAAATGGTTGAATGTAGAAATCTGCAGCGTTGTGTTTAGTAGCTATGAATTTCACTAACTTGTATTAGATTATACTCTAAGTAAGATTAGTAAGAGATTTTTGTAATTTTGTATATAAAGCACATAATTAAGAAATAATAGTATTGCTTCATACATAGAAACTGAGGGCACTGTAATATAATAGCAGGGTTTGTGTAAATATTTCATTGTAGAATTTGAAGTACTTGTAGTTTGTTGAACATGTTTTCATTTAAAAAAATACAAAATAGAAAGGTGATATATGTAATTATACGTTTAAACTAAGTAATCTTACATGTAATTTTATTTATTAGTTTTATCGCATGAGAACCAAAAGTAAGCGATGACTCAATAATAATTCCCAAATACTTGATTTCTTTAGCATATTCTAATTCTACATAATTAAGCATCACTGATGGTAATATGTCACTATCACATTAAATCCTAAAACGATTACCTTGTTTTTATTAACATTTATTACAAGTTTATTTTTGAACAGTCAATCAGAAAGAACAACTAGGATCGTGTTTATTCTAAGTATTGCATTATTAATATCATTGTCAGAAACTGCTATAAGCGATTTATCTGCAAAAAGATTAAGCAAAAACGTCCAATGTCAGTAATACAATCGCTTATATCACTAATACACAGTAGGTAGTGCAGTGCAGTGGCCCAAAGATTGTCCCTTGATGCACTCCTTGGTGGTTGTGAATAGTACTGTGCGAATATTCATCTATTTCAGAAACTTAGCTGTGCTTTATGACCATATTAATAACAATTATAACAAAACAATATATTAAATGCTTTCTTTAGTCAACATCAATAAAAAACAACATACAGAAGATCATTGCCCATAATTTTTTAAATTATAAATGCATCTATTTCCATTATGATACTGAAAGCATGATTCGATTTTTCCTTTATGTTTAATTTCAAACACGAAGCTCAGTAAATCCTCTTCAATATCATTCCATTTCAATAGTGTATTTTACAGATTATTGTTATTACAATTAATCTCGTTTAAATTCATCATCATTATTAGGCCTTCAGTCCTGGAACTGGTTAGACGCGTACGTCCATTGTTTCTTATTCTGAGGTAACCTACACATTTTCCTGAAATTCTCACAAACTACATCTTTCACTATCTCCGTGCAACAGTATACCGTAGATCTACCTTTACCTCTCTTTTTCTCCTTTTCCCATTTCTAATATATAACGCTCTATTTCTTCATGCCTTAAAACGTGTCCAATCATCGTATTTCTTCTATTTTTAAGGCCATCATTTTTAAGCAATTTTGGTACACTGTGTACTTGGCAGGTAATGTGGTGGTTTTCCGTTACCTTCAGTGTAGTACCTTCGGGTGGAGCATTGGCTGCTTATCAAATCATACGGTTTCCCGTTGCCTTCCACATCGCAGCTGTGTCTTAGGACATCGTATCAACCCCTATGGTATCTGCCGCTCTAACCAGAGAAAAAGCTGCTGCCCTCTTTCGGTGGCCGGTCTTTCTCTGGTTCCTCACTAAAGACCCCACTAATTAATTGATTAAACCTATAGTTTGGGTTTTTAACTCACTGACACACGCAAGCCATTCTAGCAGTTCTAATATTCTAGAACTTCTTCAAGGTGTAGGCCCGTTCAGAACGGCATTTAAATTCACAATTTTAATATCGGGTTTAAATTTTCTGCATGTGAACTTCTATTTTGTTACTATACGATTGAACAAAAAGGTTCTGCAGCTGAACCAAGAATTCTTTATTATTACTAAACCAGGAAATTTTTAACAATAACTGATCTTGACTGTTTTAAACTTTTGAATCTATGTCATCAAATAGTTAGTTGCCTGTTTATTTTATTTTGCGACTTATTTTTACCTTTCAAAAGCAGAACTTTTTGCTTTACAATATCAATATAATGAACTTTCTGAATTGTTTTAAACTGAATTGATGATAATGATCTACTTTGTTTACTCTACTACTACTTGCTGCTGTTTCAGTTACCGGAATTACCAGGTCGTATTTATTCATTAAAAATTATAATCTTTGGATTTCATCTTCTAAGAGTTTGATAATAACTACCTTATTTTAATAACAATATATTTCTGTTCATTAATTCCTTTAATAATACCACTTGCTTAGACAATTAATTTCTGTTTCGTTTGACTTGTTATTCTCAATAGGTTTAAGCCAACTTTGATGATAATTACCATAAAAATTGACACAAATCAAGGTACTACGTAGTTCACTTGTATAAAATATATAATAATTTGTGAGAGACATAATCACGCACATCACCAGTCATCAGATTATGATCTTCTATTGGAACGCGATGCAGATACACGTCACAACATTCTTAATTTTTAAGCTGCCGATAAGCCACGCATAGGTAAACTGTTGTTAAGTACCGCTAAAAACACCTTTTAATCTATGGCGCACAGTAACCTTCCCCCGTTCCGTTACTGTTTAACAAAACTCTAAGTGGAAATGGTTACGAAATTTAGACAAAAGCTCCATTGCTAACTGTTAAACATTACAAACGTATGATAATGATACATATATAGTAAATGCAAAATGAAAGAATAATTCACTGAATAATTACAGATAAAATTCTCAGGAATGTTTGGTTATTTTAAAAACGTTGTTGATAAAGGCATTTAAGACTTGTTTAAGAAAACACATTAAAGAGAAAATAATCAAATTCGCCCGATTGAAGCACATAGTACAACAGCATACATAATTTCCAATTAGGTTGATGTATGGCTACGTAAAGGATTTAGATTTGAATAGTTTTCCAATTGTCATCACCAGTTCCGGTAGCGAAATTGGAAAACGTATCAGACGCAAGAGTCTGTCTGCGACCTTATATTTGCCATCTTTCATTACTAGCTCGATTTTAAATGATCATTTAGGCTTTGCATAGAAGTCGAAGTTATTATTTCATCTTATTAACTAAAACATTGACGGAAAGAAGTTGGTGCAAGCACCGCAGTTTCAATATCTTGCCCACCAGACCAGCAGAAGCTTACGAAAATAAGTACAATAGTAAAATTACAGGAATAAAAAAATTGCTTTAACTACAAACTGAGTTTATTACAGGTCAACTCTATATGAATTTAAAGAAACATTCATTAAATGTTTCATGTACAGTGTCTTCTTCCACATGTGAAAATTTATGCAGAAGAACAAATAAACATATAAAATAAAATTTTAAGAAAGAAAGCAGATAGAACATGAGGGGCGCTACGCAGAAACCTTATGCTAAGGAATGCACCAAAAGACACTGTACGGATAATAACAAAGAAATTGACACGGAATTTATCGAAAATGTAAGTGATTTAAACAACCATCAGAATACTGACCAGGATAGAAATATGGTGATGAAACAAGTTAATAGCTGCGTAAGCAATTAAAAAGAATGATTGACGATATTGAAAAAAGTAAAGTTACTCGAAATTATTGTAATATAACTCGATTCTGACAGCAGACAAAGGAATAAAGAAGAAAAACTACAGTGAGGTTCATTTAAAAAATATTAAATTTGCGTAGGTTTAAAAATATATTTTAAGAAAGTTCACAGTTACGTACGTGCTTAATAGTAGTTCCTTTTTACTGTTTCTTCAACTAAAATATAGGTCACCAAAAATAAAAATATGTAGCATATCGACCTATCCTTGCATTTTTTAGTTCGAATGAAATTACTCATGGCTTTCCCGCAATGGTTTTAGAATGCCTAAATAATGTAACTTCTATGTAACGAAAACGTAAAAAACGCTAGTGCTTACGCTAGTGCTTATGAGTAGAGGAACATCAGAGCCACCGTTTTGGTAGTCGTTACCCAGCTAACAGATTTAAATTTGTTTATCCTTCTAACTGAATCATTTGTATCGGTTGGCGCGTCCAAGTACAAATTAAAAAGGTACAGGATCGAATAAGTCCGAGACCTTATATTTTCCTTCTTTCAATTACTAGATACCGATTTGAAATGATCATTGAGACTTTGCATAAAGGTCTAAGTTATAATTTCATTTTATTAAATAATAGCCCACTATTAAAAATCAACTAGCCTTACATCACATTTGTATTTAATAGTCAGCTTTAGCAGTGAATTTGCGCGTAGCTCTCTGTCTATATCTGACATATATCAAAAGCTTGACACTATCATAAATGATTGACAAAAATGCCAAACATAATTGACATTAGATTGATGTATGGTTGGTTGCTTACGCGATATAAATTTTATCTTTCCAATTACTTCTTTTGGTGACTCAATTGATAAGCACAACTATGTACAAATTGGAAGGATTTATCGATTCTAGTCCGGTTCAAGACCTTATACCTTGTTGAACCCCAACTTTTCTGGATTCTTTTTAGTTAATAACTTTTTGGTCTTCACTAGTGATGCGTTGTTAATAAATGGTTAAATATGGTTTCTGCGATTTTTATTCTAAACAGCAAATACGCAAAACTTGAAAACGAAAGAAAGCTACCAATTACATTTCTCAAATTTCGAAACTCTGTTGTTATAGTTAGTTCTAACCTCTAAAATAATGCTTGACTGCGTTGCTCTAAAATATTACCATTAAGGAACGATATTTTGAATATTGAAGTTATAAATATGATTTCATAGGAAAAAAACTTCAAGTCATTTAAAGTTCCTGCTCTGTAAATGTTGATAGATAACAGTATAAAAAACAAACAACACTTCCAATTTCACTGTCGGTAGATAAGGTTCTGTAAACATGAGGCCATTAAATATGTTGTGCTTCTAGTACATTATTAATATTTATAGTCTAGACCATAGTTAACATATTTATTTAACGGAATTACTCTATTATTGGCATACATACTTAATTTAACAGGTCAGTCTTAGACTTAAATAGCCTTTATATTCAAATTTTGCTACTGTAAAATACGATGATTTAAATAAAATGTATTTCAATCGTACATTATTCAGACGTCAGCGACGTATAAATCCTCATTGAATAATATTTTGCATTACAAAAGTTGGGCAAAAATAAATCTTCGTATAATCACACAACGATAAACATAATAAAATTAGATACCGAAAAAATATGATACACATTTCAAATTTCTTTTTTTTTGGGGAAGGGCTACAAAAATTTAACTAAAATGAAATCACGATCAAATTCAAGATCAAACCAGTAACAGCTCATTAGTCTACGTCTTAGTCAAAGCGTCCTCTTTGTTCAATCAAATGTCATAATTTGTTCAAGAAAGTAAACAACGTATGAAAGCTGTGTTAGTGACAGCGCTAGTATGAGAATTTTAATTAAATATCTTTCTATACAGGGTGAGTATTTTTCATTTTTAGTATGGACATCTTGGAAACTGTTACAGATAGAAAGGCGCTAAGTGGGAAAAGTAATGCGGTTTTGTCTATTGATCTCACATGTGCTTTTCTGTTTTAGAAAAAATTCATGGATATCTAGATATTTTGAGAAAACTAAAATTGAAGTTTTTTTCATATGCATGTGTAAGCTTTATTATTGACGTTACAGAAACTATATAAATAGAAAATTTGTAGATATTTTTATGCCGAATAAGAGCGGGTGGTTCAAAAATTTTTATTTGTTTTAGTTTCATAGATATGTACATAACCTCAATTTTTTTAAACGGAAAGCATAGTTAGTTATTAGTCTGTTTAATAGCTTATGTTTAGCCGATTTTACTGATATAGCACAGGATGAAGTTATCTTTGCAAATGACCAAAATATCGAGGTTTTTGTTTTTCTTAATAAAATAGCTTACATTTCAATATACAGGGTTATTCTAAATGATGGACTTCTTTTTAAAAATTTGTATTTATTAAAGTACAAATCCAAAATTAACATCGTTATATCAATGAAAAAAGGAAGTTTCAAATTTTTTAATACATTATAAATGTTCAATGTGCCCACCGTTTGCTGCACGGCAAACTTTTTCGCGGTAGGTAAACTCATCCCACACACGAGAAAGCGTATCTGCTGTTACTGAGCAGTGATACGGTTCCACATACCAATGAAAAGAAAAAGACTGACGGTTATGGTTCCAGCAGCGGCCGGCAGAGTTCGCGCGGCAATAGGCCGTCATTTTGTTTCAATGTCACTTGTGAGTGAGATGACTACTGTGGCGCACAGGGTTTTCTGCGTTCTTGAGTTCGCAAAAAGTGAGTCGCCAATTGTAGGGCAGCGGGCAATTCGTAACAAAATCGGTATTGAACCACCATCTAGAAGAAGCATAAGCCAATGGTTTAAACAATTTCGACAGACTGGAAGTGCATGTAAAGGAAAAAGCACAGGCTGACCGCGTGAGTCAGAGTATGTCAGACTGATTGAAGATTGTTTTGTTCGCAGTCCACGTAAGTCTACCAATAGAACTAGTAGAGAACTTGGAATATTCCAACCAACTGTTTGGAAAGTTCTGAGACGGCGTTTGCTGTACAAGCCCTACCGATTACAACTACTGCAGGTAATCAAGCTTAATGACAAATAGAGGCATCTCTGTGGTTATGTACTACAAATGATGGAGGATGACGCGTTTCTACGGCGTATAATTTTAAGCGATGAAGCGACTTTCCACCTTAGTGGAAAAGTCAACAGACACAATGTTCGCATATGGGGTTTGCAAAATCCACATTCAACATTGCAACACGAAAGAGACTCACTGAAGATAAACGTGTTCTGTGCCTTATCCCGTACAAAGGTCTATGGAACTTTTTTCTTTGTGTACTCAGTGCACTCGGTAACAGCAGACACGCTTTCTCGTGGGTGAGAGAAGTTTACCTACTGCGTAGATGTTTGCCGTGCAGCAAACGGTGGACACATTAAACATTTATAATGTATTTAAAAAAACCTTGAAACATCCTCTTCTATTGGCATAACGATTGTTCATTTTGGATTTGTACTTTAATAAATACAAATTTTAAAAAATGGGTCCATCATTTAGAATAATCCCGTACAATCACAAAAGCAGACTTAACGGATATATTTCTTTATTATAACTATACTGGATAGCTATTTTTAACAACAAACTGGGAACAGAAAAAATTAACTGACTGAAAAGATCATTCAAATAGCAACAATAATATGCAATTTAAAATTATAAGGATTGAAAATCACAAAACCCTTAAAGTATAATAAATGAAAACAAAACTAAAATACGAACGAACACAAACTACATAAATACTGTATTTATAAACTACAAATGTTCAAAAAGTTCACCATTTTGTGTAATACATAGCATACCCTTTTAATAACAGAATGTATAGCTCTTCTTAACGAATGGTTAGCAATTCTTCTATGAGCGTTTATTACAGCTTCACGTAGGTGTGCTTCTGTATGATATTTTTTAATACAAATTTTGTTTTTAACTTATTCATGTATAAAAAAGTCTAATATTAGAAATTCCGGGCTTCGGGTTGGCCACTGCACTGGACCATTTTACCAATCCAAGAATCCGGATATAACTGATTTAAATAGTCGGTAACATTACGGATGTTGTGTGAAGGTGCGCCATCATGCTGGAACCATTTGAGTCTCTCGCGCACTCGTAAAAAAGTTCCTCTGAAAGATATTCCACTTTGGTTCCCAACATATTTAAATATTTCCCTCCTGTTAAACATCCATTAAATATTATAGGTCCTATAATGTTGGTGCCTAAAACACCACAGCATACATTAAAACCAAATTTTATTTGAGGTCTTCGCTGTTGAATCTCATGCGGATTTTTTTGCATACATAGATGTTCGTTAAACCTATTAAAAATACCACATTTTACGTACCTGATTTCATTTGACCACAAAATAGTAAATGAAAGTTCTTGATCCTGGTGACACACCCATAAATCACCTGTAAAATCTCATGCGCTTGTAGGTATATATATAGACGTGATAAGGGGTCACGAGAGGTCTTTGAAACCCATATTTTACAAACAAATCCCACCAAAATATAAAAGAAACCTAAAAAAACGGAAATTTCCGTAAATTTATAGGTTACGCCTGCATAATACAAGCGTACTTTTATTCATTAATGTAAAAGCGAAAACTGCAATTGCGCGCGTATAGATAATCACCTTGTATGACGTAAGTGTATTGTGAATAAATAGCAAATAACGTAACCTGTATATGTAATAATAATTAATCGTTAAGATACCTTAAAACGCATTTGATTAAATATTATTAATGTTGCATCTAAACATTCTTCGCCCAGTTCTGATAAAACTTGAAGGAGGGCGTTGTGTACAATATGTATGTTGCATGTGGCTAGGTTGAGTAGTCCGCTTCCTCTTCTTTTTACAACTTCTTCATTTGTGATTCTTTGAACTTTTTATTTACATTTGACCCATCACTACCAATAAACAACTTATTATTTAAAAGCAAATTTGAATTATTTAAAGTAGCGAAAAGGTGTATAAAAAGTACTGCACCTGTTGTATGACCCAAGAAAAATGTTTCAAGGTGCTTTGAAAAAACTTTTCCATTTTTGTTAGACAATATCTTATGGCTACTTGCAGTTCTTTTTGATTTTTTACATTTGTTGTTTCATCAAACTGTAAAACTATATTAAGACTCCTGATAATCTTTTAATATTTCTTCGGCAAAAGCAATCTAGGACATCATCGCGAGGTTAAAGACAGAATTTGATCCAATTTTAATATGGCCGGTAGACTAATATGGGAAACAAATTGTAAAAGAAACAAAAATAAAAACACCTTGGTTTAAAATTAGCTAAGCTGTAATATAGACACGTTCAGAGATTTGTTGTTTGTTTGGTATAAAATCACAAAATCCAAAAACAATGATGAAAACTACGACAAAAACCAGAAAATATATAAAAAAAATGGCTAAGGTCCTAAAGAGTAACTTTTAGTGACCAAAACAAAAAAAATAATAAAAAGTGACCTGCCTCAAAAAGTAACCAATAGTTGAAAAAATGACCCTGCATCCTCAAAAATCTATAAATAAACAGCAGTGTGATCAAAAGATCAAGCAGATGTGAATTAAAAATGCAAACTGCATATTCAATAAAATATATCGTCAGAAGAGTTGCTTTTGAGTAACTGGCCGGGTTTTAAACTTACAGCAGTTACTAGCAACACACTTTCAAGTAACTAGATAAAATTATTGTACATATAATTATCATTACTCTTGATGCATTGTAATCGACAGCAATTTGATTTAGGTGGGTAGTACTAATCTATAAGATTGCAAAACCTGGACTAGCACACAAGAGAATATGTGTTAGACGTTTGTGAAATATGATGTAATAGTTAAAAAATGGGGCTTAGATAGATTGACCAACAAATGAAACACGTAGAAAAAGTGCAATATGGGAAATTATATATAAAGAAATGGGAATACAAATAGACCATTTTTCTAGGGCTTGGCAGTTTGATAAAACTATCAACAGAAGATCAATCAGACGTGTGAATGGGCATGAATTAAAATACATCGAGCAGATAATGCTGGACACGGGAAAGGATAATTATTTGGAAGTCTAATTTAAAAATTCAAAAATAACAATACTTTCGAAGAAAAGATCTAAAGAGATGAAGAATATTTAATCAACTACACGAATTTGTAAACATAGATTTCAAAACGTTTAAGAGCTATTAAATCTCGATATCGCAGTTTTCATGTACATAGTGTGCATGCCTTATAAGTTCAAGAAACTAGTTGAAATAATTTTTCATCTCCCTTTCAGGAATTTTTAAAAACGAAAGAAATATTGTTAATAATATTAACAGAAAGGTATTTTAAGGAAGTCGTGTATGTTTATTTAAATTGTTTCAAAACAATGAACTCCTTCCACATCTAGAAACAACCATAATTAAAAAGCATTACAGTTATTTTGTCGATTATGATTGCATTCGCGATAGTCTATATAAACAATATACATATCCCACTGCAGCAATTTCATTGCATGGAAGTTTTTGTTTATAAGCTCTCTTGCAGTGAGTGGCCTTGTACGAAATTGCCTTTGTTATTACCAATTAGCTAGTCCGCAATTTATAAAGGTCATCATTGCAGATAGAATTACACAATATTACGTTAAATTAGTTTAAGTTCAGTTATGAACTACTCATGCAGAAATCGGTATTATGAGTTTCGAGGTTGATTACTAAAGACCTGTAAAAAATTAAAACAAAGAAGTACTATATGAAGACAAATGATGTATCTAATTACTTCAAAAGCACCGTTAAATAACATCATCTATTTTCATTTGAAATAAATGCCAATGTTATGATATCTTGTGAAAATGTGGGATATGAAACATATATTAATAAAAAATGTTTTTAAGATTCTTTCTCATCAAATTATAAAACTGGTGGAAACAGTACAAGTTACATTTTGAAAGTCAAGATAACGTTCCAATGTTAAAAATTGTGTAGAAAAGCATTACTTATTAAATGGTTGGCTCTCTAATATCGTTTTAATTACTTGCAATGGTTGCACTCACTTCGAATAACTAAAAAATCACCTTTCTTACTTGTTACGAAAATTAATCTAGATCAGAAATGACTCATTCTATCTACCGACTTTCTGAACAGCACTATCAAAAGTCTACCAAAAATGTTCCATTTATTATAACTCGATCACTTAACTTGGTTGATAATGAAGTATCGTACGTAAAAATAAACGTAGGGGTTTTATTCATTATGCCGAGCCGGCAGCTATTCATTTATATATCAATAAATATTACCTACATATTAGAGATGAAATTCTCACAAAGTTTTGGTGTCTGGCACGGCTGAGTGACAATCAATTTTTCAGTTCAATTCAGTTCGGGTTCGTCTTGTGAGATGTACATACCAGTAAGTTTAAAACGAGTGCAAGCATGTTTATGAAGCGGGTTTGTTCCTATTGTTTGTTCCTATTTACATTACGCACAGTTTTACTATCTCTTTTGTCAAATTTAAGTAAACACCAGCAGTCAAGTATAAAAGGTACGCCTCAAAAGTTTAAAGATTTCGGTTACAAAAAATGCATCACAGATAATAAACTAACAGTAAGCTAGCATTTCAAACATAGTGGCTTATTAATTCAAAAGTAATGTACTATAGTCAGAAGCAAAGAAACTGATGATAAATAATCCTTGGACAGCCTAAACCATTGATTCGCACCGGGGCGGTACCGCCACCCAATGGGTGCTATAGCTTTCGAAAGTTTCAAACCCACATTCTCCGGATTTCAACCCACATTCTTAGCCTGGATTCTAACACACATTCTGAAGTTCTTTGAATCAATGCTTGCTTAGCCGTAACGCAGAAAAGTGCACTTTATCGTTACAAAACATTTCGTCATTTCATCATCATGGTAGACAGGTAACAGTAACGTTACTCATTTTTGCTTGTATTATATAAATATTAAGATGACTAACTCACTTTGCTTATTTAATACTGTTATATATTAGAGGATATATTGTTTTATATTGATGGATAACGAAACGAATTTGTTTCGAAATTACATATAGACTTAATAATTATTCATCAGCTGTAGTACTTGATTACTTACTGGCGATGGTTTATCGATTGCACCTATAGGCACTATTGTAAATATGTATTTTGCTTCGTGGGTTTTAGTATATTCTATTTGAGACAAACTTGTGATCGTCAACATAAAAAATAAGTAGGTAAGATTATAGTCATATTTATATTTACATTTACTTGCAATATTTCTATTTATATTTATGTGATGTTTTTTTTATTGGTATGTATCACGAGGTATAACTATACGGTATATAAATATGTGTGAAAATGCTGTAATGAACCCCATAACTATTCTGTTCATTTTTCTGGTGTTATTAATTAAGTGTTGTTTTTTTTTACATAGGACAGGATAGTGTTCTGTCCAAATGTATATATTGCATATACACTAATCAGTTTTCTTCAGGGCAAATTGGAACGTGTGTTCTTTAGTTTCATTCTTTAGACCCCATCTCCGGCTGTGTTAGCGTGTCATTCTCTTCCTTTCCCATCCTTTGTTACACGTACTTCGAGCGTGCATTCCGCTACTGATTTCGTTCTTTTCTTACTAGCCCGCTGGCGTTACGGGTAACAAACTATATAAATGGCAAATTAGCATATGAACATTAAATTCGGTTTGGTATTGTCGGTAACAAGTTTTTGCAAGTTGGTACACAATACAGTATGTTTAGATCAAATAGTGGAAGATTGAATGACTTGTTTATTTAAACTTTGGAAAATTTTGTATTTCAAAATCTCTGACAAAGAAATGCTAGCAGTATAGTATTGAGTATTTGAAATATGTATTTACGCCCTCTCCTACAACCTAATTACTAAGGCGTCAGAAAGTTTTTTCAGATGAAGCCATGATGCATTCGAAACTCCAAGAGCTTGCTGATAAAGTGAACACAGATTTATCCTATTTTCAAGAAGTGGAGAAGAAATATTTAACACAATTTTTTGTGTTGTCTTCTAAACAAGAAAATGATCGAGGAATTATGCTTGCCAGCCGTAAAGGAGGTAACAAAACTACTCCATCATAAGACACTATCAGATAACAGAAGAATTCCTCTACGTAGTAATTCATCGAAAAGATGAAATAGCTAAAGAAGTTGGAATATCATTATCCGATTGCTTAAAAACTTGCAATCTTTCATTCAATCAATGAATCTACTCTACGAAATAACGAAGCACTACTCTTAGCATACGTTCGGTTCATTACTTCCCAAAAATTGGGAAACCAATACAAAGAGAAACTAAATATTTAATACGATAAGCAAGTTTTTCAAGAGGCAGACCTTCCTGCACATAATATTTTGTTAATAGCTCTGATTGTACTGCAGCAATGGCCGGGCTTCGTAAGACTAACGGTGTAGGCCATAGGTTCCCAACCTTCTTTGGACCACCGAACCCTTTACTAGAAAAAATTCCAATGCTTCCTTTCCTATAATAATACATCACACAAAGTATTAAAATATTGTTGCATACGGTCTATACCTATTTATATACTAAAAATCACAAAGTAGAAGTTGCTTAAAACCATCATCAGATACAGTAAAAAATTGTTTATTAAAAATAAACAAAATCAACAAAAGAAATTAACAAGATTAGTTGAGGCTGGAGAAGTTTTAATAATTTGTTAATGTCCAGTTCCAATTTCGTTAACATCAGTCACAGTTCAGTGATGGATGCGCAGTCTGGTTCTTTTAATAGACACTAAGCTATCTACTGCAGTGGATCTACGCTCGCCAAATAGAAAAAGTTTATGTACTCTTACTCACAAGCTAGTTGATTTGGAAGCCAGAAATTCTGGTATCTATTTCTAGATTTTACATTTAGTTCTTGGTTAGTTGTAAGTTCTCCGATCTCCTCTTGTAAATTTGATGATCCTGTAGTATCTGTATTAGCGAAAGGATCTAAAAACTTACTCGATATGTTCATATTTAAAATTTCCTGGAATCGTTCCGTGCAATCAGAACGTCCAAGTGCTGGTAGTAAGTAAATTTTTCCGTTTTTGAAATTGCTGGTCATGTGGGAAAGTGACTGTATCTGGACTTAGTTTGAAAAGAAGTTTTCCCACAAAAGTAGCGATGGAATTTTTGTTTTAATTAAAGTTAATTCATTACCATGCAATTGTAAATTATTTCTATTAATATGTCAAATAAGCGATGTCATTTTTGTATGTAATTAGGATTTCGCGCAGTTTCTCGCCTGTTTTCAAGGAAGTCCCGTTCTGAGTCGAATAGTTTGAAAAACTATGCATACAAATACCTCTTGACATCCTACAAACTCCTGTGTGCAGCAACAAGCGACTGTAATCTTGATCATTTTCACTACAAAGTTGACCAAATAATCTGTCATACACTGAATTGTTTCTAATTGTATTGACTGTTTTAATAACATAATGAGGCGGCGTATACAAGCATTTATTCAGCTTTGTTGCAACCAAACACTATCGAAGAATAATACAAGGTGTAGCGAGTTGGTTTGATTATGCTTGTTTCAAATACGCTGTGTGAAACCCTTACAGTGATATGCAATTACTGTAGTGATTCTGTACGCTAACATAATGTATATCCATCAAAACACTTCACCAACAGTATTCCTTTTTTGTTTTGATTTTGGTTCCGTAACATAGAAATTTTTAGCTGTCTCGGAAAAGTTGCATTGCGTACCTTCCTAAATATTTCAGAATTCGGGTACTCAATTCTGATTAAATTCGCCTTTGTGTCAAATATTTAACATTGTAAGGTTTTTTCATAAAACCCAAAGCTATGAAAGATATGAAAGGAGCGTAAAAACAAATTTAGTTATTTATATGTATCACGTCCAGACAATTGCTAAAAACACTACCACAAATAAATAAAAATTTTGTAAGATTTCTTAATTGGCAATAACATCTAGTTATAAATCTTGCTACATTCTCCGTATTTTCAATAACAGTTTGATCAATATTTAGCTCAAAACAAAACGTTGTCATAGTGCACAACACCAACATTAATTGATCCCTTCAGTTGCACGCGCATGCGCACGTGCACGCGCGCACACACATACACACACACACACACACACACACTATCGTTAAATTTAACGAAGAACAAAACGATTTTCTTTAAACCATTTCTGCTAAAAGTAAATATTCCAGCAGCAGTAAGTTTTTGTTGCAACAATTTTACAGTTATATAACTAATAAATTCTAAAATAATCTGTAAATGTATATTTTACTTCTTTCTGTCATAGATTTTTTTACTTTTCCAAACTTTAAGAAGCTGACTCCAAAAAGAAATTTGACACTATGTATTTGATGCCATGGTTTTTGTTTGATTTCAATCACTAGAGAATATATCAAAGATTTCATATTGTTACTACTCAATAGGCAAGCCAGCTTTACAGGTCTTTGTTCTTCTTCTATGCTCTATGGAGAAAGATTTTATTCCCTTCATGGTTATTCAATTTCTGATGTGCTGCACCGATTTATTCTTGAAACATTCTAACATGAAATGTACAACAGTTAACAAGAAGATTCAATCCACTACACATAGAAGCGTACGAGAATCATTTGGTGACAAACCACCCGTTAAAATAAAATAATATATAAATGTACAAATAAATTAATGCACGTTACACGTATTGTGATGTATGACACAAGCTATTTGCAGTTGTTTATGATCCCGGAACAGTATACAAGAAATACAGGAACATCAGTAGCGTAAATGTCGCAGTACGACTTCACCTATGTCTTTTATTATCCACATTTACTTTGTATAGTTCTATTTCTCTCTATGCTCCTTACGAAAAAATCAATGTATAAGACGAGAAGTGCTCCATGTGGGATTTTACATCTAATTCTCTCTAGATGACAGTTGTATGAGTGCAAGAGAGACAGTAATACATACAATCGCTACGTTGCAAATCTTACTCACTAAACTTTTTTAACCCATTTAACCCTTTTAACTCTTAACCTATTTAACTTGGTGAAATAAACTTATATTTTACCCACGTCTTATTACAATCTTAACCCAATTATATTACTCAAATCACGTTACGTAGCGTAGTATTCGCAATCAAATAGTTTTCCTACCTCAGCTTCATGTCTTTATGCTACGTCGTACATAACGCCTGCCGCATAATTTCTCTTCCTTTCTTAACCCCTTTAGATTACGGCTACCATGTGTTTAAAATAGCTTTTTGTTTACGTCAGCTTCTTGTTTTTATGCAAGGCTATAGAGATCCCTTTTATACATATTAAGCGAAAATAAACAGTTAATCCTATACAAGTTTATTGGGTTGTCTATAGAATGCACTGGATATATATCCATGTTGTACTAAAATGTCGGTCATGCTGTTCAGATGCGTTGGCCATATTGTGCGGGGAACCAATGGGAATGCAGAAAACATTGGCCACATTGTCTAATAAAATTGCATAAATATTGTATACTCGATCCGTCGAATCAAGGCCATGACGTCATAAATAATAATTCAAGCAGCCAAATTGTTAATGCTATTGTGTGTAAAATAGATATAGTGTGTTGACATTACTTTTTAGAGTAGTCTGGTTTTTGCTATTGGTATTGCAGTGCACTGTTTTGCTCGATTTGAAGTTCACGCTTATCTTGGTATGAAGTCTGAACGTATCTTCAACATTTGGCAACGTAGTCGACAGTTAACCATATGACGTTATGGCCATGATTCGCCTCAATAAATATATATTGCTTTAATAATTTTTCAACAGATTCAAGAGTAGCTAACAACGAACTTACATTTACCAAGAACGTTGCCTCTAGAATGGATATCTAAAATAGCATGCAAAATGCGTTCCATCAGGATATATTAAAAAATAAAGTATTGATGTACGCAAATAAAATAATTCGGTTCTGTAATGTAAGAAATTGCGTTCCTGTAAGAAAAAGCCTTCCAAAAGACAGAAGTCTTCTACTTCTTGATTGCATGCATAAATAATGTTGCCTAGAAAAACCACATGCGGTGTTTAGAACCAATCAATTATAAGTAACTGTACTAAAGATTGCTAGTTGTAATAAGACAATAAAATTAAAAATCTAATAAATTTCAAAATCCCTTACAATATCTGATAATGTAAAAATGCTTTGAAAAAACATAGTTTTGACAGCGCAAATGACATACTGACGGACACCTTAAGCGACACTGGGAAACAGGAAAGATGGGTGAATTGCGAGCAATTCAATACAAAATCAAATGGTCATGCGTTATCGAAATTTAAAAGCTCTTTAAACATCCAAATCCATTCGAAGCAATTATGTACTTTTGATGGAAACTGGAATTAACTTGCAGCGTTTAATTCGCGAAAAGACTGACGAAACCATCTAAACTAGATTACAGTGGTTCAAATTTAAGACACGCTACTGTGTGAAATGTTTGCAACAATTTAAATCTGATAATATTGCTCGACTGATCGTGAAAAAGTACCATATAGGACAACTGCCAACTTCGCTCCCCATAGACCTTTAAAGTGAAAGAAATTATTTAAAATAGTTTTGGTTTCTTACTAATTTAATCTGACGGACTCGGGTCATGTACTAGCACACGTCAAGTTAGTTTTGGGCCGAGTAGACCCTTCGACGGACTATGTATTGACCCGACCCGTTGATTCGTTCGGTTAGGTCTGGTTCAAGTTTCCACATGGGACAATATCAGGTAAATGCTCAACCTGGCTCACTCAGGATTCTAGTCACATCGTGTGGACCAAATATATTAAAGTTACAAACGTGATAAATTATTAAGATATAGTACATGTACAATCCAAGTATTGGCGATTTTGTGAATTTCTTATTTCAAAAGTTGTATAAACAAATATAAACGGTAGTTTAATATGACTGTATGAGAAGAGCGACTTTTTTGCAGACCAACTTAAATGAAAATCGCCTTCACATAGTTCAAACCGTAAGACGTATTACCTTAGAATTCAAGTATGAAAAAGTCGTGAATATGCGTCCACTTAATTGGAATATAATAACTGCAATATAGCAAAATAAGGAAAGCCACAACTTATGTTCATTGTGCAAAATCTAATGTCATTTTCAATTTACACTTTTTTATACTACAGCCCAAAATAATTTACCCATACAGTTATTCTACCAGTAGCAATATGTTGCAGAAAATGGATGACAGTAAAGACAATGACCCTTGGTAAACCAAAATACCAAATTATTTGAATGTTTTCATTAGCAACCACAATTTTTATTAATTGAAAACAATCCGTCATCAAATAAAACTAGGCATTAAAAGTTTCCAATTCGTTCATCCGTTTAAAATTTGTGATAAAACAAAAACTTTTTGCGGCTCGTATTTAATTACACACAATCTATTTAAAATGTTCTGAATAATTAGATAACTAATGTTCAGGTTCCGATCATCAAGTTAAATTTAAGTGGGTTTTGTTTGTGAGAAACGAACCATATCGTGGGCCAGTACGACCTTGGGCGTACGCCGGTAATTAATGACGTCAGCTTTTAGTTGCATGTGCAGTTTAGTCTAACAGGAAAGTGCCACTTTATGGAGGTTAAGCAGTCACCCAAACAATTGCACTTCAGACCCAGACATAATCTACTAATTCTTTAGTCTGCAAACTATACAATACATTATTTATAACTACAGCAATGAACTGCGTTTTAGCTATTGAAGCCATTTACTACTTCAGAGTGGAAGCTTGAACTTCTAAAAGTAGTTCAAGTACGCGCAGGTTCAGGCCATTGAAAACTGAAATTTACGCTGAAAGCTATATGAAATACTTGGAGTCTGGGAAACAAAATCGCTCCTGGTTAATTCAGCTTAATTTTTGTTTAACCATGTTAAACCAAGATTATAAATTAAAAACATGCATTATCTATTTATTCGAACTTCGAGAATTAAATATACTGGGAAATGTACCAAAAATCTGTTATGTTTTTGCATCGTTGTTATTAGCTGTAACGATTACCTTAGAACTAATGTACTGAAAATTATAGCAACTAACATCCCGCAAACACCGAGTAGGACAACAACGGTGGTGCAGTGATAGATCTTATACTGGCAACTTAAATACGTGGCAAATTTGTTTATTACGTGTTCAATATTGCCCAAACGAATATTGTTTGGCACATTTGAAGTTATAAGGCATTTCTGTTTAACCTAAACGGTTTCGAGAGTTTTGTCAGGCAATAGGTAATATAAGATACAGTAAATTGAGAAATTATTTTTCATTTATCCCCCTGTAGATTTTCCATCTGTTTGCCCCTACACTATCCATTTTGTTTATGAATAATCACCTTACATGTGATTTTCCAATGCTCCACCCGAAGGTACTACATTGGCCAGGAAGCGAGTTTTTTTTACCTGAAAAATTTGGAATTTTGCCGAACTCTTGCTGTTTCAAGCAAGGAGGGATCTTTAACGTGCGTGACAACACTCTACACTAGACCTCCATTTTCTCTCATCCGAACGAGGGTGTATTTTTGTGAAAAATGCTCGCCTAACATTTTTCAAGTGGACCGTGTCGGGATTCGAACCCGGGACGTTGGGCGTAGTAGTCACACATATACCAACTACGCTATCAATAATCACCACCACATTATTCCACCCGTCTGTAGCAGCGAACAATCTTAGTGCATTTAACAAAGATATAATCAGTAAGTGCTCCTCCCATAAATGAGCGCCAAGTGTAAATTGAAATTTTGTATTGGATAGTCGGATTCACACAACCACTCAATAAATTTTGTATTGTTAACCAATATACAGGGTGAGTTTTTAATGTGGCAACGGTCTATAACTCCGTTATTATAAAAGCTACATAAACCAAATTTGGAGGCATATTAGGTATGGCTAAAGTGCACATTTTAAAAATATTTGGAAGCATACAGGGTGTTTCATAATTCCAGGGCATATTAAACTTATATTTTTTTAAATGGAACACCCTATATATTATTACATTTTTGGAAAGCCCATTAAAAGAGCTTTAATTTGATATCAAATTGTATTTGTCTATTCTTTTTAGTTTTTGAGATATTCAACTGTTTTTAGAAAAAAAAACCCTGATTTGATACATTGCCACTGCACTAAAACACAACTTATGTTAATTTTCAAGATGGGGAAAATTTTACTATATACCATAGTATATTTGTAATTATCACTTTTCTGAAATTTCTTCTCAGTATACAGGGTGTGTCAGGTTTTGCAAAATGCAATTTTATAACTTTTTAAATGGTACCCTACCAATTTTATTGCTACAACGGATAGCTCATTAAGTGTCCTTTCATTTTTGTTAAGCATTCCCTATACCTAAATCCATTACTTTCTGAGATATTTTTGATTTTCTTCAAATTTTAAGAATGTTTTTAATTTACATAACTAAAAGTAGCTTACTATTGAAGAATATTGTAAAACAATTGATACATTTTGATTAACAATTAACTACACTTATCCAATAACAATTTTCACTAAAGATATAACAACCTACAATAATACGCTATCAACAGAATTCTGCCAGATCAACAATATGCATTTTATAGAAAATGTTCAAGCAGGAAATCAGGCAGGCTTTGAAAAAAATAACAATTACAATTAAAATGTCATTTAGGTTTATTAATTGTAGTGTGTTGTCATTTAACAGGATATCTCTCGGTATATTCTTGATGCAAGTAGGCAATTTCTTAAACTTTCTCCCAATACCCAAATCATATCTATTTGTTCTTCCACGGTAAAATTCATTTTGAAAACTCCTAATATTACATTTAAAACTGAACTGATAATATGTTAAATGACAACACACTATAATTAATAAACCTAAATGACATTTTAATTGTAATTGTTGTTTTTTTCAAAGCCTGCCTGATTTCCTGCTTGAACATTTTCTATAAAATGCATATTGTTGATCTGGCAGAATTCTGTTGATAGCGTATTATTGTAGGTTGTTATATCTTTAGTGAAAATTGTTATTGGATAAGTGTAGTTAATTGTTAATCAAAATGTATCAATTGTTTTACAATATTCTTCAATTGTAAGTTACTTTCAGTTATGTAAATTAAAAACATTCTTAAAATTTGAAGAAAATCAAAAATATCTCAGAAAGTAATGGATTTAGGTATAGGGAATGCTTAACAAAAATGAAAGGACACTTAATGAGCTATCCGTTGTAGCAATAAAATTGGTAGGGTACCATTTAAAAAAAGTTATAAAAATTGCATTTTGCAAAACCTGACACACCCTGTATACTGAGAAGAAATTTCAGAAAAGTGATAATTACAAATATACTATGGTATATAGTAAAATTTTCCCCATCTTGAAAATTAACATAAGTTGTGTATTAGTGCAGTGGCAATGTATCAAATCAGGGTTTTTTTTTCTAAAAACAGTTGAATATCTCAAAAACTAAAAGGAATAGACAAATACAATTTTATATCAAATTAAAGCTCTTTTAATGGGCTTTCCAAAAATGTAATAATATATAGGGTGTTCCATTTAAAAAAATATAAGTTTAATATGCCCTGGAATTATGAAACATCCTGTATGCTTCCAAATATTTTTAAAATGTGCACTTTAGCCATGCCTAATATGCCTCCAAATTTGGTTTATGTAGCTTTTATAATAACGGAGTTATCGACCGTTGCCACACTAAAAACTCACCCTGTATGTCAATTAGTTCACACGCATTCGTAGTTACAGTGCAATGTGTTAAGTTGTGCGCTGTGAAACAAGCTTGTGCTCAGTTTATACTGCGCACCTAAAGTCCGCCCTATTATGTTAATTACTGAATCTGTTCCTTAACGCACTATAGGCCTGATTGTTTTCTTTGCGGTTATTATTTTTTGTAATCGGTACCCAAGCTAAGTATTGAAAGAACATGCCGGTGTATCTGACCATAACAACTCGCATTTCTGAAGTCATAAATAGAGTCAAAGGTATTAAATGTCTTTTAAAGAAGCTAACGGATTAGTCTTATTTTCTTCTATCGTGCAATGGCAAAATAACCTTTCCTGGTGACACTTGTCACAAAATTGTATAATGCTTGTTGTCTCTGCAGATTTTCAATAATAGGAAGCGAAATTAGTGCAACGTAGTCTACTTGGTAATTCGTCGAGTAATAGAACAAATAAAAAAATCCGAAGTGCAAGTTTTTCTTTTATTTCGTATGTCCAAAACCCATCGAATCTTGTTAAAGACGGCTCTAAAATATTAATAAAATAGTAGTTGCAAGTAATAGTTTCCTTGGTAATAGAAAGTAAAGTAAATTGTCAATTTATAACTAATTGATTTGTTTGAGAATTTAGCTATAAAAAACATTTAATTTGGATACTGAAGCCACTAAAAGTAAGATGAAAAAGGATGTATAATTTTAATTAATATGTATTTGTTAGATATTTATAGCAATCCCAAAGACACGTGTAGAAATCATCAACATTAGGTCTTCAGTCCTGGAACTGGCTAGACGCGTACCATCATTGTTTCCTATTTTGAACTAACCTACACATTTCCCTGAAATTTGCACAGTCTGCATCTATCCCTAACTGATCTAGGTCTGCATTTACTTCCTTTTTCCTATCTCTATCTGTAATATATCCTATTTGTTATTAACTTTTTCTGTCCATGCTATCATCCTCATACATATGAAGCATAGCATTCCAAAAGGCTGCTACCATTTGTCTGTCTGCTTTTCCTACTGCCCGTATTTCATAGGCATACTGTGCTGTGCTCCACACATATGCTTTTAACAATTTACGTGTAGAAATATATTTGTAATTTTGTCTGGTGTTGTATTGTCTACAAAATATACAAGAAAGGTTCTGTATCCATTTATCTGAATAGTTCAAGCTTCTATTGCGACCAATTTGTCTCCAACAGAAATACTATAAATACTTTTATTAATTCTCAATTAAAACTCGCTGATCTTTACATGTTCTGACCAAAGTGACCAGCAAAAAGCGACAGATATTATCAGGCCTACGCGTTGCAAAGGAATCGAGTTGTAATTGTCAAAAATGCAATGACCCAGATACCGATTTCATGGTACAATGTGATTCGTGTGATAAATGGTTCCATCAAGAAGAGTTCTGGATTGGATAAGCAACACGAACTCCAACATGGTTGATACCACTCAATCAACATCCTTAGCTATGAAAACTGCACTAGAAGAACGTCCATCTGTATCCTTGCCTGGTCTTTTACAGTATAGAAATAAGAATAAACAAACCGTGTTTACTAGTCCCAATAATCTGCCAAACCTACAATCTTCATATGCCTATAAATCACCTATTTGCTACCCTCCAATTAATACCAGTCTGTATGTACAACTTCCAACAACCGTCCCATTGTTTAATAGTATAAACCCGTTACCCAATCACCACACACCTTTAGATCACGTGCCTAATTCACCTAACAACAGAATTTACTGAACATGCCGGTGAATTTACTTTCGTAAAACTTATAATCATAAATTCGAGCCAACCTCTCACACAGCTTAGCGATACCAATAAACCTACACTTTATTTTTTAAGTGTCACCATGTTAAAAATTCAACCTCATTTTAGTACACTTTATTGTATAGTTTGTATACTAATTTCTATCCTCAGTGATGACTAATACTGTTATGTGTTAATATCTTATAATGTATAATGTTTACGTAAAGAAGCCCTGCAAACACAGTTTTAACTCAAGCAACTCATTTGATTTTTAAAAACCTAATACCCACGATTTCATAAACAATTTCATAAAGCTTACTACGACTTTTAAATGATGCGTCGCGTTCAAATGTCAATTATAATGCAATCTTGAAGAATCACGGAAAACCTGATCAATTACTGGACATTTTTTATGTATTTTTCAAAAACTTAATTATAAAGTCGAGTACTTCAGTTTTAAATTACATTAAAATATATCAAGCGGAAATCTACCTTGTAACTGACATTCTATTCGTGCTTTATGGTTAGGTAGTAAACTAAAATGAGTCGCCTCTTTTTCGTTCAAAACTTTGAATGGCATTTTGTAGTATCTGTAACGCTGGCGCATTACGTAAATTCACATTAAGTGGTAGAAAAGAATTTATTAAATTCTTTTAGTTATAAGAGCGTTCAACAAGGAAGCACCCTAAAAATTTATAGAAGCTTTGGTAGTGTACATTTAATAAGGAATTTATTTCAATGTAACCTTAAATAAGGACACATAAATAAACAATAAAGCACCTAATATATTAAATGCACACCTTAGTAACGATCAGGATATTATATTCTTCGTATTAAACTTAGAGCAATTACAAAATTGATCTCGGTACATCGCCGGGCATAGGAAAGTTAATTTGCACACATTCACACGAGTTCAAAAATAAACCATCGAAACATGGAATTGGACCGACACGCCCTACAACTACAATAATCATAAAACCAGCCATAAAAATTAATGCGTTACATGTAAACTATAGGTGGACTTGAAAATTCACACATATAAAACGACATTCGACTCTGCAATAGGGCAGGTTTAGACGCACAAGGTGTAAGAACGAAATTTTGAAGAATGGAAAATGTTATATAACGACTAAGTTCGAAAACATTAAGAAGATAGTTAATAAAGATATGATGGTTAAGTAACAGCGGAGGTGTAGAGGATGGGCCGTACGCCGGCCCCTTGGAATAAGTGGCCGACGACAAGTTGTTTTTGAACTTTGCTGGATACGTAGGCCAGAAATCTTAAGCCTGTGTGTATCATGGAATTTATATTCGCGTTGGTCGGACATCGAATAATGACAATAGCCAACCTCTTCAACCGAAGTTGGAATTTAAATAGATGGAATGGAGTAACATACGTATCGATAGTCAATAAAATGTGGACCATTGACGTTCCTTGACGTGTTTAATTCAAAAAAACCTAAAGTGGAATTTAACTGTGGGTATCGTTTGAGATTTTTTGTTTGTTTGTGATTTATAAATATGTATATGTAAAATTGTAAATATAAGTTGTAAATGGTTCGTAGTAAGAAATTAATAATCCGTTAAATAATTATTCTGTGGACTATAAAATAGAGACGAAATTATTTTTGTTTAAATTTAAACGATTTATTATCGAGAAAGAAAGTTTAAATGAATACGAACTATGTAAATGTAAGCACATTTGTGAAATTATTGTTAGTTAAAGAGTGAAAACCTTTTAAATCAATTTATTATTATTTAAGAATTCATGTTTTTTTTAAAGATTTCTGTTAATAATACCTGGCCAGTTGGATGTTACATAAGTTTCCGAAATTGACTGTTAATAGAGTTAAAGCTTAGGTGAATTTTTATTTGGAGTTATTTATAATATAGGTAAATATTATACTTGTGAAATGATATCCAGCTATTCCAGTGAAGTCATATTTGGCAAAGACATTTTTTTAAATATCTTTAATTTGACCAAAAGTTAACGAGTGTTTTTAAGGTATTGTAGAAAAGGGTAAAATACGAGCTGGCGAATATTATAACACCGAAAGCAAATAGACCTATCCGGAATAACAGTCAAGCGAGTAGCAAAAATATCAAAAGTATTGCGGAGACAAGACGATTTGGTGCCACTTGCTTTTGGCAACCAGTAAAGCCCTTTAAGGTAAGTGGAACTTGTAAAGTAGTTTTGTATTTCGGCCATATTACACATTTATTTTTATTAGGGTTATAATTTTCTTTCTGGGAACCCACTACCGTACCATAGTAGTTAGTCCGTGCACGCTTAAAATTGTTATGGGGTTCTCGTTCCTTCTAGGCAAATCGAAATTTGTAACGTCATGTCATTTTTATCCGTAGCATATCTTCCTTTTTGTGACTAAAGCTTGAGCACTTACGGAGGATAATTGGTTTTTAGTTCATTGATAAAGTCTAAGCTATTTTTAGCAGAGTATTCTGAATAAGAGCGTGTTAACCACATGTGAATATAGCACGAAAAACAAAAAAACGTAGGTTCGCATTTTGTTAAAAGATTTCATAGAATGATCCAGTATGCTGTTTAGTGGATATAGCCTAAGGGTAGAAGTGTTCCCTGTATGAAAGCTTAGATCGCTATGAATTGAATTTTTTTTAATTTTCAGAAATGACAGGGGGCACTTAAATAAAAAAATTTATTAATAAAATAGTGTCCGGAAATTTCTTGGTGTCAAGACAAACTAAAAATCAAACTTTATAAAAATTGTTCGAAGTTACGACCAGCATTTTCAATACGCAAGTTGTAGAGATGTGCGATCGACTACCGAATTCTTCGAAATAGCCGCGGACGTTCGCAAATATCATCAAACGCTAGAATAATTCGAATCACTAACTCTTCTTCTGTATTAACCGGTGTTTCATAAACCAGTAATTTAATATGACCGCAAATACAAAAATCAACTGGTGTCGTATCTGGTGAACATGCAGGCCCAGAAATCGACCCCCTTCTTCCGATCCATCCATTTGGAAATTGTGCATTTAGATTACTTCGGCATTTAATCCAAAGTCTGCTTGCTGGAAAACAATATTTCTTCGAATATTAAGCGGGATATTATCAAGCAATTCTGGTAGAGTATGTTCCAGAAAAATCTTATACACATGACCATCTACCCGTGCAGGCAATAAATACGGTCCGACTACATAATTGTCAACAATCCCAGCCCAAATATTAACAGAAAACTTCCATTCATGATGTAACTTGTGAACGACGTGAGGATTTTCTTCGCTCGAAATGTGACTATTGTGTATGTTTAAAATAGTAATCTCTTGTAAAACATATCTCGTCTGTCCATAATACACACCTAAAAATCTAGGTTCGTCGTTAATTTTATTCAAGTGCCATTCGGCAGATTGAATTCTGTTGGGATAATCCGCTGGAATTAATGTGTGCACTTTTTGACTGCGAAACGGGTGCTTCTGGTATTCGTTTAATATTCTCCATTCAGATGTGTAACTTGTATACATCGCATGGAATTCACCAGTATCGAATACGCTAATCCGATCTTGAAAATGATGTATGACAGGGAATGTGACGAGAATACGGTTCCGTATAAATTCGTCTTGCTTCGTTGGCATTACCATAAGCTACTCCGTAGGCAAGATGCATGTCTGCTGATTTAATATTTATAAAATGACACATTTTCAATCAAATAATAATTTATCTTATAAAGATTACTTTGTGACACGTATAATGACAATTTAACACACTTTTCTAATAAGGACGTAAAATGACAACTACGTAAGTGGTTGTTTTTTAAAAGGTTACTATGTTTCAATTTTTACTTTGTACACCGCCGGGAAAGTTCTGGAGTGTCAGCCGATTTTTTTCATTTTAACTCGACATCGAGATATTTGCGGACGCTAGTTTATTAATAAAAAATGTTTATTTAAGTACCCTCTATCATTTCTGGAAATTAGGAATAGCGATTCTGTGACATCCGGTATAACATGCTGAACTAACTACGAGGGTGCTTTGAAAAGTTCGCGAAATGGCGCACAGATGGCAGCATCAGTTTGAATAAAATATATGCAATTGATGGATCCAACTATCTAGTGCGCACATGTTAAATTTGGCATTATTCTGTCAAGTAGTATTAATTTGGTGCTATATGAAGTAAAGTTAGTTTTGTGAGTTTTTCAAAATGGATAAAACTGAAACGCGCACTGTTATCAAATATTTTGTAAAAAAAAGGGTTGGAAAGCAACAGAAATACATAAAGATATGCAGGATACATAAGGAGACTCCGCTCTATCATATACAACTGTGCACAAGTGGGTGACGGAATTTAAACGTGGTCGTGAGAGCCTAGAAGACGACCCGCCCAGCGCCACGCCTGAAATCGTCCAAAAGTTAATGATATGGTTACGCAGCATCGTCGATTAAAGGTCTCCCAAATTGCTAAGGATGCAGGTATCTCAGATGAAAGAGCATTTCATATCTTAACTGCGGAATTAGATATGAAAAAGCTTTCGGCAAAATGGGTGCCGCGCATATTGACAATTCATCAAAACCTTCAGAGAAAGAGAATTTGCCAACAGAGTTTAGACCGCCGTAACTCCAATAAAACCGATTTTGTCCGACGATTTGTTACGACAGATGAAACTTGGGTTCACTATTATACCCCTGAAACCAATCAACAATCTAAACAATGGAGACATAGGGGTTCTCCACCACTAAAGAACGCAATGTCCGTGAAGTCGACTGGAAAAGTTATGGTATCAGTTTTTTGGGATGCTAAAGATGTCCTACTAATTGACTATCTCCCCAAGGGCCAAACAATAAACGGCGAATATTACGCTAAACTTCTAGGCCAACTGGATAAAAATATTCGTGAAAGAAGACCTGCATTGCGTAAGAAGAAGATCATTTTCCATCAGGATAATGCACGTCCACACACAAGTGCAATAGCAATGCAAAAATTGAACGATATGAAGTACGATCTGTTGCAACATTCACCTTATTCGGCTGATTTGGATCCTTCTGACTACCACCTATTTCCACGAAAAAGTTTTCCTTGGAGGAAAACGATTTTCCTGGGACGAAGAAGTAAAAGCAGCTGTCGACGACTATTTTGGGGGCCTTGAAGAATCACACTTTCGTGGTGGCATAATGGGTTTGGAACATCGCTGGATGAAGTGTATTCAACTTGACGGAGATTATGTTGAAAAATAAACTACATTTTAAAAACAAATTTTTTCATTTTCCCCTTCGTTTCGCGAACTTTTCAAACCACCCTCATACATTGTTTTTAGTACAAAATCGTTTAGACAATTTTTGAATAAGATTTATATAATTGCCATTACAAAAGTTATATCCAAAGCTATGCAATTTTTTTGTAGGCTTTGGAAGTTGATAAACTGAATATCTTATTTTACGTTTAATAGAAAATGTGAAAAAGTTATTTACATGTTCATTATAAAAGATTTCATCTTGTCAATATAACGAGATTTATCGAAACTAACAACGCAATTTCTTCAGTAAACTTTGAAAATGGAGAATATAAATAAAGGGTAAAACTTCTAGGTTGAATTTTAGACAAAATGGTCGTTTAAAATACAGAATACTGTTTTATAGAAGAAAATGCGCTTCAAGAAGCTCACGTAAAGAATTTACAAAGTTGGAAAAGAAAAGTTTCTAGATTATTCAATATTACGGCTAATTAAAGAATTTAAAAACCTTAGGCTATTAAACCAAAAAATATAATTATGTTAAATTATTGGTGATTTAAGTAATTATTGATTTCATCTTCCTAGTATTTAAAAATTTTACTTTGAACTAAAAGTTTTCATGAAGTGTTTGAAAACATAACTTTGTTCTTTAAAATTCTGAAACGCTATCTAATTGCGGCAGAACAAGGAAGTCGTCTTGAACCGATGGCGCAGTCTAATTAAATCTGTAAGAATACTGTAATATTAAAAGCAAGAATATTACTGAAGAGGCCTCAATAATTAAATACGACGCCACAAGTATTATAAAACGACCATACCGTATGTACTTCTAGAACATGATGTAATTACCTATGGCGACATTATCAGTAAGCAATTAATTGACATTTTTAAAATTATGCTAACGTAATTTAAAAAAGCTTCGTGTTCGTTACTTCAATTAGTAGCATAATGTGGTAATTCTAGTACATAACTTACCCTAAACCGTATTAGCCAATATTATTTTGAATATTTATATAGCTTTATTATCAAACGACATACTCTACTAAGGCACTCGATTACATATGTTTGAAAGAAATGTACTGTTATGAGTTAAAACTGGCATTTTTCCGTTTAACTCTGTAATTAAATAAAAAACCTAAATATGCTTAACCAAACACGCTACAAGGTAGGTATAATATAACTGGGTATCTGCAAAATTTAACAAACCTAATACACGGGGTGTTCAGAAAACGTACAACGTGAGAACAGATTCTTTTGCTCAAAATAGACAGATTTGAGCCAACTTACCTATTGTACACGTTGCTTCATTCGGCCGCTGAAGGGCTTGAATATTTGTTAAAATTGCTAGATATTTTAAAATAACTCGAAAACACGTCGATAGATTTTGACCATTTTTGATACTTTAAACTGACATTTTGTGGTGCTCTATACAATGGTTTTAATAGCATACAAGTGCCCCAAAAATGATTTGTAAATATTCAACCATAATCCTTTTACTGCTTATTCAATGACTACCAATTTCTTTTTTATGAGTAGGTTGATTGAATTTGGAAAGTTGAGGTCCGTCGTAAAAATTTGATTGTACGAGTGGTTTGCAAAAAAAATAATAATTTCAAATATGTGCATATGTTCGTAATCGTTACTGCCTACTCGGGGCAAACGAAGGAACATATTATAGAAGTGGCCTTTGATTTTTAGATGTTGTTTAATCTGATTGTCATTTAATCTCAGTTGGTCTGTAAGTTGTAGATTTCGGAATAGTATAATAAAATTTTGCACTGCTCATCTTTTATAATGGTTACATATAGGTAGATATGCTTCCGGTTTACGAATCTCGACGAGGCAATAGTTGTGAAAGCGTCAGAATCTACAGGGTACGATCTTCCAATAGTCCAGTATGAACCCCAAACATTCACAAATATTCGAAGGCATTTTCGCGAAAATGGTGGCTTTCAGTTAGAAAATGCGGATCGAAGACGTTAATGAACCACAAGAACTGTAGATCTAGAAGAACAAAATTTGGACAGAATTGAAGTAAAACCCAAAAATAAGTGGCAGACACTTAGGACTTGAACAACGTATTCCTATAAATATTACTCACGAGGTTTATAAAAAATCAGTTATTACACACATACTATGTTCAACAAGTACAGATCTCTTGTCTACTCAAGATCAGAGAATTCAAAACGCAAAGTTTTATTTACAAACGAAGCTTCTTTTACAAGAACTGGTGTAAGTAACGTACAAAATGAACATGTTTATGGTGTAGAATATCTTCATGTAAATAAGGTGCCCCACTATCAACATAAATTTAGAATTAATGTCTGGGCTGAAAATATTCCTAATTTCCGAGTATTATCGGGCCTGTTGTGATACCAAATCGATTAAAAGTAGATAATTATTTCAACAAATATAGCTGCATTTAGTGGACGATCTGCTATTATTACTTGGCCATAACGTGTGGTTCGTGTACGACTGTGCTCCTCCCAACTTTACTTATGCTGTTTGTCGATATTTACAAGAAGAATCTCGAGATCGATGGATCGGAAAGGGAGATAGAAGATGGATTTTGCTCCTACAAATTGGCCAGCACCATTGCCAGACATCACGTCTAGTGATTATTTTTTGTGGGATACCTTAAAACTTAAGGTTTATTCATTCCTACTTGGTAGAGAAGAAGAATTGAATAGACAAATTTTATATGTAACTAACTCTTCAAAAAACAAAGGCACAAACAATGCAGCAGTATCAGTTTAACTTCTTATGAAAAATTAATTTGTTCATAGAAGAAAATTACGGTATCTATAACACTCACACACGGGACCTAGATTTTACCTCTCATCTGAACGAGGGCAATTTTGTGAAAAATGCTCACGTAGCATTTTTCGAGCGGACCGTGTCGGGATTCGAACCATGTTACGTTCATTTTCCTACTTTGAAGTATTTAGAAAAGAAGAAAAAAATCATTTGGCTTGAAGACCAACACTAGTAATCTAACTTCAGGACTAATAGAGAAAAACGTGTACGTATGTGCGTGTGTGAGTAAGTATATTTACTTTGTAGAGGACGGTACTGCCTGCCTGTCGTAAGAGGCGATTAAAGCCGTTTAACACGCTCTCTATAGAGTAAATACATCTACACACACCTACACACGCATGCTCACCCATAACCCCACTCTGTTCATTTTTTTTAGTTTTCTACTAGGATCATGTACCCATTCTTTCTTCAACTCCTCATTCCCATTTCCTCTGGCTGGTTTTGGTTGCTGTCGGTCACCGTGCTGACTTGATTTGATTCTCCATTCTCTACCTGTAGTATGCTTATCACGCCCTTTCTCGTTTTCTCTGTTCTATTTTTCGGTCTGTTAGCTATCCTTTTCCTTGGTTGGCCATTTTGGAGGATTTTCTGTTACCAACAGCTTGAAGTACATTTTTCTCCAAACTCCCTTGGCATTCCCTAGCATACTTAAGGCTTGGCGGTTTTGTCTCCTTTTTTTTATTTTGCTGTTGGTTGTCTTCCTCGTTTCGTCACGTAACAACACTTTTTTTTTGGAAGCTACAAGTTAGAAGCTAAAAGTTACGTTAATTATATGGAGTGCCGACATATTGTTCCCTAATGATGTAATTTGGCATTATGAGTTAAATTTGTTACTTTATGCAAACAAATTGCATTAGTTACCAAGGGTTACCAGACCATGACCTTGGAAAATTTAATTATAAGACAGAAATTGGATAGAATTTCAAGTCTGGTGGGTGTGCTAATGTTTCTGTTCATAGGCACAGATGAATTGCTTCTGATTTGCATATCTTAAAAGGTGTCTGGATATTGAAATAGGTTTGGTGTTTATATTTTGTTTTGAATTAATTCTTTATAGTTATTTGTTATTTAAGAAAAACTAATAATTAGTTTTTAAAAATTTACTGGGATATAAGAATACTTGGTTCATATAATTTTTTTAATTACAATTGTTTACAGAGCTCTAAATACAACTATTATACAGTTTAATGACACAAATATATATATACATTGACCATTCTAGCATTATACGAGGGTTCTCTTTTATATTTCGGGATTGCGTCAAACCAGTACTGCCATCTGGCAGCTGATATTTCTATCGTAAACTTTGACAGATCGTTTGACGTACGAACTCCATTTGTTCTATTTACAGTAACTTGAAAAAATTCGTCCCGCAAAAAATGGAATTAAATCGTGAACATTGTCGAGCGATTATTTTTTACAACTCCAGACGTGAAATAATCCAACAATAGTACACCGATGAACTTAATTCGACTTTTGGCAATGAATCACCATCAAGGACTTTATCGCTGATTTGCAAACTTGAAACGTGAACGTAGTATGGTTAAGGACAATTTATCGTGAAAGTCGTCCAAAATCGGTTGTTGTTCCTGAAAACATTGATGTTGTGCGTGAACTTATATTGCGAGATCGTTATGTGACTTATAGTGAAATCGAGGCATCCTTGAGCATTAGTGGGAACAGAATACTTTAAATATTGCACAAACATTTGACCGTCAAAAAGATTTATTTGCGTTGAATCTCAAATAATTTGATAATCGCTCAAGACAGGCTCGATTGGTCGAAAGAAATTATCAAAAAATGCGATCGCGGTGCTTACAAATACGTCTACGACGTAATAACAGGTGGTAAAATTGTGAGTCTACGCGTGTCAACCCGAAAGTAAACAACATTCTACTGCATGGATCTTTCAAGATGAACCGAATCCAACAAAAGATGTTTGAGCACAAAGCGCTTCGAATCAAATTATCGCCTGTTTTTTCAGAAACACCGGACATGCCGTTCCATTCCTTTAGAGAAAAGTAGAACTGTCAATTCTGAATAGTATACAACTATTTATTTGCCAGTAATCCTCAAAGGAACACAAAAAAGAGCCGCTTCAAGTGGATCATTCTCCACGACGATAGTGCGAGCTCTCGCAAATCGGCTCAATCAAGTGACTTTTTGTGCACTGAAAAAGTCAATTTAAGGGTTATCGTCGTATAGCCCTGATTTGGCACTCAAGAACTTCGTTTTATTATCACATGTTAAGAATAAATTACGAAAGCAACGTTTTTTGACGGAGTGGAAAGGTGCTTCCAAAATTGGTTCACCAAATGTATTGATCTCCATGGAAAATATTTTGAATAACAATAATGCCACTTGTAGCTTTGTTGTTTCAGAAAAACTGAACATGTCGTTCCGTTCTTTTAGAGAAAAGTAGAACTGTCAATTATGAATAGTATACAACTATTTATTTGCCAGTGATCTTCAAAGAAATACAGAAAAAGAACAGCTTCAAGTGGATCATTCTCCACGACGATTGACGAGCTCTCGCAAATCGGCTCAATCAAGAACTTCGTTTTATTCCCACATGTTAAGAATAAATTGCGAAAGCAACGTTTTTTGACGGAGTGGAAAAGTGCTTCCAAAATTGGTTCACCAAATGTATTGATCTTCATGGAAAATATTTTGAAAAACAATAAAGTCACTTGTAGCTTTGCGCACTAAATTGGACAATGTTGAATTTGACTTGTACTAATTTTTGATACATTCATTGTTCAAATTTATCTACATATAAAGCATCTCTGCCGTTATCATAAATACAGCCCTTTAATTTCTTCAAAAAATGTTCAATTGGACATACTTGGAGAATAGTTGGTATACTTTTGACTTTCCGAACAAATGAACTTTGCAGCTCTTAAAAGTGTGAATAAGACGACAAGAATTATATAAAATTGCCATATATGACTCCAATGGAAAATTTATCCATAAATTTCTTTATTCTCAATCTTTCACAATATTTCTCAAGTTTTGACATTTACATAATTTACATATCTTCGTCAAAAGGTATTTAAATTGGACAGAAATGATTAATAATACCTGATTCAGATTAGTACTTGTTGCAAAGTAGTGGTATCAAACAGAATTACGAAGTAGTGATCCAAGTCTTGTCTTGATGAATCTTACGAAAGTGGAAAAAACATCAACTTAATTGGTATTTAATATGCATGATACAAATCCGAAACAAGTATTATTAATTACCACTCCGTGCAAGCCACTGACATTATTTTATATACCTAAAAAAACTCAAAGCAAAACTCGTCCATTTCACTTATCACTTTTATTCACTACCGTAGTACTTACCCTGGGCCAAGATTTTATCCAGGTGTCAAATATCTGAAATTAAGAAACAATATATTAGCTTATTGCATTTTATTGAGATAAACGTTTTTTGTAGTTTAATTCTTCAATGTTTGCAACGTGTAAAATTCGAGTTAAGGTAACTTTATTTTCTTCCATCAATTTCTTTCAATTTTACAAATCTCGCAAATTATTTGAGCTCAATCTAGATAATAGCTATTTATGTGGAAAATGATTATGTAATATTTACAAAATGACTTGGTTTATGCCAAGGTTGCTCCGGGAAAATGATACAGATGAAACAATGCTATTTCATATAGTTCGATTCTATACGAGTACCACACAAAGCCTGTAACCACATCCTAGTATACTTCAAACGCAGTTTACCAATGACAATTGTGCTATAATTGTTAACCAATATAAAACGAATCACAATCCTTAGCAACTGTTTTTGTCCTGTATAGTTTTTAACTACAGGGTTCAGCAGAAATAACGCCCTTCATTCGGAAGCTAATAAAATTAAAACCAATTTAGATACAAAGCAAATTGTTGTGTTGTAGTAAAGTCTACATAATGCTATTTAATTCAATGTATTTTGAACAAAACATTATGTAAGTGTCTACCACCGTTGCTGATGCACTGATTAAGCTTCTTACAATGATTTTCCATGACTTTAAGAGTCATTTCGCGTGTAATGGCAACAGTTTCCTGTTGAATTTCCCTCCTCAGAGTTGTCAAAGTTTGAGAACGTTGTTGATGTACCTCGGCTTTTAGGTGACCTCTGAGAAAGAAGTCACAGGGTGTCAAATCCTACGAACTCAGCGGCCACCCGATATCACCACGCAAGAAGATAACATGTTCGGGAAGCATTTCTCCGAGTGGCGCGCCTTCTTGTTGGACCCAAACATTCTTTGCGCCATCTTAATTTCAGGAACAGGGTACCGTCGTCGAAGCGCAAATTGGACGCAAATAGCACACTGCGTTACTATCTGAGACCCTCGCCATGGTGTACAGTAAAAGCGGTACGTATATTGCTACTCGATGAGGTGCTCAGTTTCACTACACCCCTCTCTCAAGTAGGAACGTTATATCTGCCGAGTTCTGTATAATATGAATTTTAGGAAATTTACTCTAAAAACATTTATTGTAACAAGGACGACTCACAACTATTTAAAAGTATTTGTAACTACCATAAACAACACTTTACATAATACAATTGTATTTAAAATATTACACATAATATCGTCATTATTAATAGTTTACCGCTCTAGATCAAAATATAGCTAATTTGACGACCATTAATTCTCAGGTGGTTAATTACATTGCGTGTAATCATTAAATCAGAAACCATATTATAAATAGAATGCTTCCGAATATAGATTATTTAACTTCAGCAAAAATGCATCTATTATTGGGCGTGAAAATTCCAAATTCGGTTTTTCATTACTTATTTTAGATACACTGAAGAAGTGCCAACACAATAATTTCCATCCCTATATCCCTACTATTTTAGAATATTTAATGAAAATCTATTCAATCCCATTTTATATACGGAGGGGGACGGGTCAATCAAACAAACTGCCCAAGAAACAAATGTCACCCAATTTCTCTGACAAAACATTCGACAAGAGCTATTGGAGCAAATTAGTAAGTTGCAACACAGGTTTTATGAAATACAAATATCGTACTTTAAACTTAAATATTTCTGCAACTGAAAATTCTGTGAGACACATGTAAAACTTTTATTTTTGGGGTTACAAAACACGATGACAAATTCAACAACAACTAAGTAAATAACGAATTAACAAATCCTTGACATGTCTAAACATTTGGTGGACAAGTTGTAACGGTCCAATTTTTTAAAAAATATACACCCTTATTTTTCTTATATCGCAATTGTAATACCCTATGTGATCCTCGTATGATTGTAGAAACCGAGAATGCTTTGATATTTTAAATAATATCCTTGCCATGTTTTAAAGGTCAATGTTCAAGCTTGTAGTTACCTTCGTTGTTATGCATACAAATACGCGCTCAGATTTCTTGCTTGTGTTGACCACCTGTATAGAGAATCAGTCGCTCCTACCCGTTCGAACAGAGAGGTTAAACAGAATATTGTGAGCTAAGAGCGATATTCATATCCCTATATTCTTTGTAGAATGGTTAGTAAATTTTCTTTTATTAAAAATAATTCATTGTTTTTAGTTTTAGGTTATCCTAAACTTATGTTTTGAGATAATGGGTTATTACTGACATTGAATAGCAAGCTTACAAATTTTTGGGCACAAATTCCATAGTGGCCGAACCTGAGAAATGCTACTTGAAAATAATTATTAATATAACGAAGTGAATAAGTAATAACATGTTTATCTCTGAAGTTATACAACCACGAACGAATGATATTTTTAATTATTTCCTGATTTGGGTCATTATTAGGAAAATATAAAAACTTTTATGTGGTTTGAGGTAGGTAAGTTGTATTTTTACAAAGCAAATTAGAATGTGGAAATTTTATAGTATCGACCGGTGTCATGGAAACATTTGTTGCTTTCCACCTGTACCTCACTACAATGTAAGCATAAAATAGCACTAGGAGCTGCCTGTTTTCAACTGTCATTCCATCGTTATTACGTCAGTGCTACCAAACGGGGATTATAGAAAGCACATATTTATATAAAATTATAACATATATTTACGCCTGAAATCATTATAAAATAGTGTTTGCAGTCGTAAATATATACATTTTAGTTTTATATATAATGTGGGTTCCAAATTTGCAAACAACGTATATATTTGACTAAATTAAATATATATTTGCAAACAACATATATATTTGACCTAAATAAATATACAGTCATAAGGCGTCTCATACCTGACATTCAAACTAAACAATTTTTTACTTTGTGATTGTTTCAGCTAAAAGATCAAAAATTTTTAGTAAGGTAATTTAATTGAGTTTTTATACCACACATAGATAGTGGAATAATACTCATTATAGATGTTAAAAATTTCTGCGATTTTCTGCAAATAGGATAAAATTATTATTAGGTCGTGCTTTTACCGGGTAACTTTTGCAAAAGGGTTGATTGTCACCTATACAATATCGTACGCTCTCTTAACACATTAACACAGACAGATCATAAATTTTTTTTCATTTAATTATTTTTCCCAATATATTCAAATATTTACTGTTTAATTATTTATCGATGTTAATAAACAACATTTCATTCGTTCGTTCATAAAATTATCCCGTAAAAAGTCACTTCATATGCAAAATGTCTTTTATTAATAAATTATTTTCAATATATTGTACAATAATCTTAAACTTTAAAATTATACTCGTGGAATTTATGAATCTAAAAGTATAATTCATATGTAAATTTGGCATGGTGCTGGTTCGGCTCTGGGAAAATGCTCAAATTAACCCGATTAGACGTTAATTAGTTCTATCATATCTTTGATAATAAAATGGTCACTGATTACGTCGTATATTTTCATAATTCCCTCTTGAGATGCACCTTAAACTATTTAATTTTTTTCCTAAATGCCTATGTGAAGAATAACATACAGCGAAAAGTAGAGCGCGCGAACGTTTGCGTATTCCATATAGTTTAAAATAGAAAGTTTTCTTGCTATCTGAAGAAATTATTATTATTAGTGTAGCTAGGCTTTCTGTATATGTAACCTATTTTAAAATAGGAGTAGCAAACCGTAGCAAACTTTCTATAAAATTTTCTACCTATAAAGTAACTGCCTTTGCCAAAGAATTGTTGTGATATATTCTACATAACACAGTATGTATTAACACATGATACTTACTAACCTATAATGGCATGCTTTAACTTCAGTCACTTTACAAACGTCTTATAAATTTAATAATCACGTTCGTCAGAAAAATCTTCCTTTTTATGTTTTTTTTCATAAGTGTATAGTCTTTTTAAACAGCATTGCCTTACTCCTAAACTATTCTAGGACTGCTGCAAATATTCCGTATAGTACATATTAACATCAATTTGAATGTACCGAACCAAACATCGTAGCATTACCCAATGTACAAAAAGTATTCTAAAAGTCGCGTTAAAGCTCTAAGAGAAAAAAGTCTACACATAGTAGCATAAGGATCTAATCTGGATCACCTTTTGTTTCTTCTGTATATTAATTATATAGCAAACCTTCTGTCTTGCGAAAAATTACTATATGCAGACGAGTTGAAGATATTTAGTAATATTAACACAAACCAAGACAGTGAAACTTTACGATGCATTGTAAAAGTTTGTGGAGTGGATACTTTCCGTCAACAATAGTTGGATAAATGGATTACTGACACCCAGTTTGTCCTGCACGAATAGGTCGCTAGGGGCCTCAAATTCAATCAACAAGCTGTAAGTGAATTTTAATTTTCCACTTGCTACATATTTTGCTGATGTATATTTTATTATTTACAAAAAATTTATTGATATTTACACTTTTTACGTTGGTGCAAGCTTAGCTACAAGCTTAATGTAATAGGAAGTTCTAACATAAACAAACACCACAATTGTACTCGTATAAATTTATATTCACCAGTTAAATTGGTTGGATAACTATAATTGAATAAATTTAGGATGTCCTTTTCTTTTAGATACACGCAATTTGACCAATTAGGGATAGTTTAGTTTATTTGTGTTAGTTGCGTTTGTCAAATATAGTGATATTCATGTTTAATAAAATTGGTTAGGTAAAGATTGTGCAAATTTACTATTGTTTGTGCTTTGTTTAAATTAGTAGGCGAGGAAAAAGTGCACACAATGTTCCATCAACCGGTGGCGCAGAAAGAACTACTCATTTAATCGTCTCTTAAACCACCTATCGTCTAACCGAGACCGAAATCCAAGTGGATTGGCGCTCAATTTGTATTAGAAAGTTCAGAGACCTTTCCAAGTAAGTAAAAGTGTTAAAGTTTGAATACCCCTAAATTTATAGAGTGCGCTTCACCACTGAAGCCTAGCTGGTGCATTATTTACTGCTACGTCCCCGTGGTATAATAAAACAATTGTTACTGTAGGTGAACATAAAACGCGTACTTGGGTAATAAATTTAGTGAGATTCGGATATGCGGTGACAAATTACAGTTGAATAAAGCAATAACAAAAATTATACAAGATTCCTTTAAACGATTATTAAAAAAAGAAAAGCCCGGCGAAAGATGCTACTTAAACTTCATCACAGATATCCAATAATTTCAATTAAAGGAGAAAGTATTAACAATACAACGCAATTACAATTTCCACATTCTTAAAGAGTACTGTTTTCAGAATTTGCAAAATATTTAAAACTAAATAACAGATTTCAATTCTAAATAATCTCAACAAAAATTTTAATGAAGAGAAATCTAGCTTTTTATTATGACCAACAACAGGCAAAGTGCTTGTTCCAAATGAATGGGAAAATCTTTACGGTGTTAAAACAAAAATTGTAAATAAAATTTAACAGTTCTAGTTCTATTTGCCAAACTGGAAACATTACATTAAACAATAATCTAGTCTTACTTTAATTGAAAATTCCAGTGCTATAGATTCACTTGACATGTTCCACTAGGAAACATAATAGCTAATGATAATTCAATAACTTAGTCAAAGAAGGATTACAACACTTTCTTAATCAATCAAATTATACTGATAACACCGAATTTAGAAGAACTAAAAAATTCAATTATCCAATCAAAAGAAGAAACAAAGTATTCATTAACAAAATAACATGTACTTTGAATACACTGGAAAACTAACTGATCATCAAATAGAATAAGCAATATTGAATTAAACAATAGGAGGAAAAGGTTTTGAAACTATATGTAGAAACAAGTAAACTACTCCTTTACAAATCTATTCTCGTTAGACTTACTAAAAGATATATCGAAATGAATGAAACCGTAATCAGGTTGCAGTAACCCTAAAGTAATGCTTTTATCATCTTGATTTGCTCATTACTAACTTATTATATCCTGAAGCTATAAACTACAGGTCTAGAGTTACAAGCCAAAAATAAAACCTTTCGGATGTCAAACGTTCGAAAGCGTGAATAAAACCATCAGGAAAAAAATGAATAAGGTATAACTGAGAAAAACCAATCGAAGCGGAAAAAAATCAAAAGATAATTGAAAAAGCCATTAATGAAAAGGAACAAATAAACAAAGAAGAGAAAAATTTAAAGCACAAAGAAATGTAGACGTAACTATAGAACACATAAATAAATACCCCGAAGACGTAGCTACAGATGTAAAAGCTGATGAATATAAAAATATTGAATGCGATTACTACTCAAATCAGTTTCATTTAAATTGTACCATATTTTTTGGTAGTCGCAATAAAAGATTAAAAAATGTGATAAATATTCCTAAACAATATTTCTTTTTATATTTTAAACTCTATTATTAGTAGATTTATACTTACGTTTTATAGTTTTGTTTATCTTTTTTTCTGTAATTAGCTCAAGTCCTTCCTTTTGTTTGATGAATATAGAATTTTTAAATGTGCCATACCTATTAGCAGCTTTTCTTTTAAATTAATTACGAGTGGAGAGAAATCGGATGTAGTCGTTCAACTAACAGGTCGAGATCGGGTATACAAATGTAAACTGTACCCAGAAAGCGGCGTTCTATGCCCATCTTGAGAATATTAAATAGTTATAGAAATGACAAATGAAATCCAAAAATTATTCAAATTACTAAAGTAATTTTCTTCAAAACAATCTTATTCTTTAATAAAAGTAGATAAAAATATTTGAAGCACTGAAATATTATTACAAAATGTAGTTACTATGCCGTAAACAGGTTGATTCGCCATGCCTTAAAATTAGAAGCTTTGAATTTTGTTTTAAACTCATTTATTTCTTAGTGTTAGGAAATGGAAATTGTACTCAACTTTATTATCAATGCCAAGTATCTATCATGAGAAATAAAATGTCAATCATATAGTACAAAACTGATACCCCCAATTTTATATTGGACAACGTTATTTGTCGCAACGTTAAATTTAACCTAGAAACAAAATATGCCCGTTCTACCGACTTAAAGCATTAGTCTAAACAAAACATAAAGCTTAAATTAGATCTAAACTTGGTCACTCGTCATAAAACCCACCTTCTAACGACGCCGTAATATTATTCTATTCCAACACTGTAAATTAAAACAATCAATTTCAATTAAGACTGCGTCATGCACAATTTGATATAAATACACAACTGTAATTACACACAGCAGCTAATGAAACCGAACATTCTGTTAGATGCAGAGAATAGTTAAGCCGGCACATCACCACAATGTCTTTCTTGAAACTATTTACACACAATCTAAATAAATACGAACGTATGTACAGGCTTCAGAATGAGAAACATGTGTGTGCATACGGTTTCAAGGTCTCTCCAAGACTTAAGAAAATGTTGGTTTCTAGTTTCATGTTTCAAACACTGATCCTATGAATATAAAAAATAAACTTACATTTTTCTAACATCAATATTGACTTACATAATAACACATCACATGCGGTGACGCAACTGATGAGATCTTTTTTGTCATGAGAGAGCCTAGCGCTATTTGAAATTGAAATTAGATAAATAAATATGCTTTACTTATTAATTTTAAGAGTGGAGCTACACTTACTTTTAAAATATAAAGTATTACATAACATCCAGCGTGCAACCAAGAGAGCAGTTTATTTCCCTAAGTGCTAATATAGTGGCGCGTCTAATAAATGTCTACGGAAAAGTTCATCACCGAAATTTTTTACCGAGTTCCCCATCATGTTTTACCCTTTTATAAACGTAAATAACTTTGTGGTAGTTGAGATAATAAACTGCAATTTTAGGGTTTTCTTGTAATTTTTACCCAGTAACCTTGTTTTACTGTTCACTTCTGTTTAAACACGGTGATGATACAAGGGTATTTACGAAAATATTGCAACTTTGTAATTTCAAACGCAATCTCTTGCATATTTTTTCGTAACTTGGAAACAACTCTTACATTTTTGCGAAAATCGCATGCTTGTCCTTATACAGTTTTTACAAGCTTTTAAAATGAATCGTACGTTTGCTACAAAATCGGGTGGGGTACTTGAGTACTTTTATTAAAAATGTTTACTCTAAGTGAAAAACTATGTGATTGATCTTATGCTGAAACTAAATCCTACAAAACAACTCATAAAGAACTTCCAACAAAGTCCATTAGAAAATGTTATATAAACTTTTGAAATTGAGATTATATTGATCATAAAATACAAGAACTCCATTGAAAGTATGTTTCATAATGCAACTGAACTATGTGTATTACCCAAAATTGTTCTTCCTCATTTTCAAGAAAAATTTCGTCAGCAACAGGTATTCCTTATTCATATTATTGTTATTAGAAATAGTACTAAAAGTGAATGTATATAAAATGTTGATTGATCCAGAATTAAAGTAGAATGATTTTCAAAACGAGTCCATTTTTGTAGAAAATTCATAATTTACTTAAGAGATATGTATTTTCTTGTTAAGCTAATTATGTAAGACAAAACAACCTTTTACTTAAATGGAAAGGTAAATAAACATAATTGTAGAATATAGACATATGGAAATTAAAAAAATGTCTAGAGTTCGTTCACAAATTACATCTAATAAAAAAACTTACGGTTCTTCTTTTTTTGAACGATCCAATTGATAATGGCTCATAATATTTAGATACGTCATAGAATTTTCTTTATCCCCGACATGAACAGAATCAGTTGTTAAAAAGAGCCTATTTCCAGCAGGATAGCGCATTAGTCCAGGAAAATTAAAATCGGTTCCATGCATTTTTTGAAAAAAATGAAGAACACAGTTTGAATGCGTATTATGTTAGTGTAGGCCATTAGAATGAAGTGTAATACGAATCAAATCAATTATTTCATTTTTAATATCGTAACAAAAACTCTATTTGCATAAACAACAGTTCCTTGTTTTCAAACTGATTATACAAGTCTTTTCAACAACTCGCAGCTACAATGGAATTTTAAAAGCTCTCACAACAACTTATTTGCAGCCAATCGCTTACAAGTATTATCTTGTTAAAACTACGATGCTATCTTCTGAATTACTTACTATCGCGGGGCTATAATTAACTATCCAAACACTAATTATTAATTTATATAATCACTACAGTAATTTATATCACCAGTAATTTACATCACTATGTACGAATATTAAGTATTATAATTAAAGCTTCCATCAGAGCTCATATTAAAGCTTCAATTACAACTGACTTGACTAACGCTCATCACGGAAATTTATATTTTATCCAATCTTTCGAGAATATACCAGAATATACAAACAACATTCTCGAGATTTCCTATTGTAATCTAAATAACTTTTAAATACAAAACCCTTGTACCTGTCAATCAAGTTCATCTGCAAGAGCTCATCAATCATCTTTTGTGTACAAACGCTTCGCTTACGTTCTAATGTAATTATTCTGGTCAGAGGTAGGCCAATCGGCGTTACAATATTTTAAACAATCGCCAAAAGTGTAAAAAACTTGATTTTCGATGATTGACAGAAAGCTATAATATTTAAAGAAAAAGGTTTTACATGAAAAGCGTAAGCCTTGAAAAGACCTACAAAATAAGTAGTAATGGTTTAGAATTGGTTAATTTGTTTACTTGCAAATGAATATAAAGTGCCTAAAATTCCACTTTTTAGCTCCTGTAGTTTAAATTATAATTAAGATATTGAGCTGAAACCATTTAAAAGGTATACCTCTACGGGCTCTTAGTTATCATTAAAATTTCATTGAAAGTATTGTTAATAATTCATTTGTTAAGTAAAAATTAATATCTCACTGGAATTTCTACAGAATTGATCGAGTGAAAGTTTAAATAAATTAAAAAAATTTACTCAGAAAGAGTCAAACCATAACGTACAGTTATGGGAAAAGTAAATGTTTTTACAGTAACGTTGCAAAAAAAGACGTTCTAAAGTGAAGACATACCTTTCGATATAAACAAATGAGCGTACCTTTTGTAATATTTATTCTATTGCATCAGGACAGAAGTCATTCGAAAGCTGCTTTTCTCCTGAAGCTTTTCCGAAAAAAATTCATCTAGCTTGATGGTGGGGAAAATAAATTTTTCAAGGTTAATACAAGATTTTGAGCGCTCACAACAAAATCACTGCAACTTTAAATATCTTAGCAACAAATTGAGACATTGAAATGACTTTTTTTAATTGGAGAACTTTTTAGTGTTGATTTCAAATGTTGTATGAAAAATGTTAAATATTTGTTTCTTGCATCTGAAATTTAATATTATTTATTTATAATTAGTATAATTTATATAAATCGTTAGCTTTTCACGTTCACTCGTACCCTAATTTCATGTACATCTGAAATTAAAATTAATTTAATAGTACAGCTAAATTATGCGGAATTAGCACACGCCATAAGAAATTCCGATTCTTCACTTTGTACAAACCTTTCACTAATAAAAAAGGAGTGTACAAAAGGGTGGAATTTCGTACAAATAATTTAACTCGTCCGTTCCAACATACTTTTAAAATTCAACAAAAAATGTTAATAATTATAGCAACAGGAATTTCTTGAAAATAAAAAATTATTATTTTCGGAATAGCTTCAGGAGAAAAGCAGCTTTCGAATAACTTTTGTTCCGATTCAATAGAATAAATATTACAGAAAGTGCGCTTATGGCGAAAAACGTGCCTTAATTTAGAGCGGTTTTTTTGCAACTTAACTGTCAATAATTTACTTTTCTCATAACAGTACGTTAAAGTTCGACTCTTTCTTAGTAAATTTCCTTGATTTTTCTAAACTTTTACTTGGTCAATTCTGTAGAAATTTCAGTGAGAAAAAGCTTTTTAATAAACAAATAAATCATTAACAAAACTATTATTTATTTTTCAATAAAATTTTAATTGTAAGAGGTGTTAGAGGCACATTGTCCAAGTGGATTCAGTTCAATATCTCAATTATTGTTTAAGCACTTTAAATTCATTTGCAAGTAATCACATTAACCAACTTTAAGCTATGACATGTCTTTTCGAGGCCTACACCTTTCATTTAAAATTTTTTCTCTCTAAATATTATAGCTTTCCGTCAATCATAGAAAAACACGATTTTCACATTTTTGGCGATTGTTTAAAAATATTAATAATGAAATGATTTCATTGGATTCGTTACACTTCATTCTAATGATTTACACCTACATAATAAGCAGTCAAACTGCGTCTCTCAATTTCTTCTAAATTTTTCCTAATTTAGCTAGATTATATATCTAACTATGCTGCAATCTATGGTAACTAGAAACTCACTACAAGCCACCATTGAAAATTTTTTAGGTTAGAAGGGCTACTGCATGGTCATTTCAATTTCCTCAATACACGGTTATAGAATGTTTTATACAGAGATATAGTTAGATCTAGTTTCATATATAAGCAATTGAAGTAATTTGACGTTTACAATAGGTGTTGTCTTTAAGAAACTAGACTACAGAAATATAGCCGAGGTTGTGAAAAATTGTTCTATTTCGTAGAATTTCGATAAAATGCGGTATTCATTCGAAACGATAGCTCCATATGATATCATGTGCTCCAACTAAAATTTCTTTCCTCGAAAACAAGCTGCAATTTCCAGTTGAACCAAAATGAGCATAAAAATGGATAATCAGAAAAAACTGATCTAAATTAGAAGAAAAATGATGAAACCTCATTTTGTTATCTACATTAGTTAAAAAAATATATAGGTTTACAAATGGTCAAAATATAATGAGGTATCCGGCATTTTAAATATTTTGTTTCTAATATTCTTGGTTGTAGAGTTTTGACGTTAATGATAATTTTTTTAAAGACGACTCTCAATTTTCTGCGATGAAATTGAATGACGAATTAAATTCTAAAACATTAACAAAAAAATATATTGCAGATTTTTAAGTAGTACACTAAAACCTAATAAAAATCCAGTACGTTAGTTGTTGTGTATTTAATATTTAGATATAAGTTTAGGCATCGGCAATGTAGACAGCTAAATATTTGTAGAAATGGGGTGTGGCTATTTTGTGTAGTTTTATTCAATACATCAAATAATGTATTAATTCTTTCACGACATTATAAGGTAGTTTAAGGTAACTAGCACCAAAACTCACAATATTTGGCGACGAGGATGATGGGTTAAATGTGTTAAGTGCTAACCAATGGTAGCAAAAGCAGTAAATTTCGTTTGCAGCATTTTCGTTTTATGATTAATCAACCGGTAAAATGGCTTCGACTGAGTCCATTCAACAATTCAAAGAAGGTGTAGAGAAATTTGAATCGTATGTGGTGAGGCTAGAGCACCTGTTCAAAATAAACAAGGTGAAAGATGATGTGAAGGTTCTTATGTTAATAATAACACTTACAGGAGCAGCTATAAATAATACGTTGAAGAATTTAGTAGCTCCCGTTAGTCCGGATTCTCTAAATTATGCAGAAATTATAGAAAAATTGAAGAGCCATTATACACCTACTAGGTCTGAGATAAGTGAAGGGTATATATTTAATCGTTGCAACTAAAAACTCAACCAGTCTGTAGCTGAATATGCCATTGAACTACGTCACTTGGAACATTCCTGCAATTTTAATAGTTTCTTGGATAATGCTCTAACGGATAGGTTTGTTTGTGGGGGATGTCTGAAACCCTACAAAAAAGCTGCTTTTCGAAGCGCAGCTCGCCTTTAGCAAAATATGTCAAATTGCTCAAACTCATGAGATGGCAGATCAACAAATCAAATTGTTGGGTTCAAATTGGCAACAAATACAGGCGATCAACAAGCCACGTAAAAAGGGTAAACATGCTCGCTAGACTAGTAAGGAATAAAATCTTTATGCCAGTGCAGCCGCCTCTACAGAGTCCAAAGGTCAGTCCTTGAAGCCGTGTTTTAGATGCAGCAGAAACAAAAATCCGGTTAAGTCTCCAACAAACCACTGGACTTGCATCCCGTGTTAGAAAAAAGGACAATGATACCCGCATATGCGTAGATTTTAAAATAACTGTGAATAAAGTTTTGGTACCTGAGCAGTAATCCGCTTCCCACACTGTTGAGGGCCATATTTTAACTTTAGCTGGTGGAGAAATTTTCTCAGTCAGATTTAACAGGGACATACTTACAACTGGAAGTAAACGAAGTCTCGCAGAAACTAGTTACAATAAATACTCACCTTGATACCAGTATACACGCTATCCATACTCCATCCAGTCTGTAATGGATAAAATCTTATCGGGTTTACCAGGGGTAAACTGTGATTTGGATAATATATTAATAACGGCGAAGTCCTTGGAAGAGAATTTTAATTTGACGGTAGAAGTATTGTCACGGTTAGATAAACATGGGGTGAAAGTAAATAAAGCAAAATCTTCTTTTTTAGGGATGCTGTCGAGAATTTGGGTTATCGGATAGATAAATTCGGAATTCATATGGAGGATAGATAAGTTGCGAGGATGCTACTCAACCTCAAAATATAATACAATGGAGATCGTATATTGGGTTATCAAATTATTATGGGAAGTTTATATAAAATCTTGGAGAAAAATATTGATTTTGTGTGGTCAACAGAAAACAGAAGTACAGTTATTAAAAGTAAAAATTTAATTTGTCAAAATCAAATATAAGAGAACTTTGATCCGCAAAAATTCATAAGTAATATCGTGATATGCAAGTTCATACGGGATTGGACGTGTGCTTGTCACAGAATAAATAGTATTGAGAAACCAGTCTTTTTTACGTCCGTTTCACTTTCAAAAATAGAACAAAGTTATTCGCCAGTCAAACGAGAAGTACACAAATTTATTTATGGTAGACCCTGTATATTGATGACGGATAACCAACCATCAAAGGCTATTTTTAATCCAAATAAATCAATATCAGTTATATTTGCATCAAGATTAGTAAAATTAGGAATTATACTGTCTGTATACAATTATACAACAGAATATAAAAAAAGGTTCTAAGCAGATAGAAGCAGATGCTTTATCTCGTTTCCCATTTGTGACTATAAACGTTGATTCATCAATAAATTCGTTTGATTTAATAAATGAACAAGTACTGTCTAACTGTCTAACACGAATCAATCAAAAACGTCCTCATATCAAAAGTCATAGATTTATGATTGTGAGGTTGGCCAAATGAAATAAATGATGGTAACTTGAAACTATTTTTCTATAAGCGAAAGCTATTATCCATTGAAAGGGGCTGGGTCTTGTTAGGTAGTGGATCCTAAATAGTCTTATGCCAAAAGTCTTAGAATTAATCAATTCCATTCACATAGGAATTGTTAGGTCAAAGATGTTAGCCCGTTTGTGTATATGGTGATCTGGTCTAAATGATTAGATAGATATGGTGGTTGAAAAATGTAGACCTAGTCAGCTAACGAAAATAATTCGTCAGAATTGGGGTTAAGTAGGTGGTCTAAAGCAGATCCAGTATGGCAAAGAATTCATGCCAATTTTGTACATTATAAAATTGTTAATAGTTGACAGCAAGTCAAAGAGGTTAAACGTTCAAATAATATCGCAGGAACTGATGCGAAAGATGTAATTGGGAAACATAAAATAACATTTGCGATTACGGGCCTCCATTACCCCTCGGTAAGCGGCAATTGTCCGCTATTCAATTCGAATGAATTTCGGAAATTTTAACAAATAATCGGGGTTAGAGTGCTAAAATCGTTCTCCCTATCATCACCGATCGAACGGATTAACAAAAAGACACATACACGTATGTAAACGCTCCTTAGGTAAATATCTTACGCAACATAATTTAAATTTAACCTCATCATCATTTTTTGTTTTCATATAGAAATATGCCTAGCGGAATGTGCCCAAAGAAATTTACATTTAAATTTAAGCTGAAAACAATTCTTGATTTGTTAAAACCTAGTTATTATGAGACTCCAATTAGTCTTAATATGCGGGTGTCCATAAGTTCTTTGGCGTGGGGAATAGCGTCTTTCTGGGTTGTTTAGGTCCAACTTCTAGCATAATGTGGAGAGAAAGTACAGTGTTGGAAGCCATACGCAATGTTATTTACTTAGTTAAGTAGGGGAAAGATTATTGGTTCAAAACGTAAATAATTTAAGGAAGTGTTCTACTGGAATCGAATCCTTATGTATCTTCAAAGGTGAACTTAAATACAACTTCAACGGATGTTCTCTTGGCTATTCCATGTCAGGATTTTTCTGATGCAATTATAAACACGGAGGAATGTAAAACAAATATGAATACGGCGGAATGTAAAAGTCAGCCGGAGCAGTTACCGGGTCCATCGGAATACATAGTCAGGGGTTCTTCTCCGACAGTTTCATTTTCAGAAACTGGAACTGTTAGTTGCAGTGATTGGTTTATTAAACCTCCAGCTAAATTAAATTTATAAAGTGTAGTAAGAAGGGAGATGTTGTGTATTTAATATTTAGATATAAGTTTAAGCAGCGGCAATATAGATACGGCCAAAGGATGTGTTAAGTTGGGTTAATATATGTAGAAGTGCGGTATGGCTATTTTGTGCTGTTTTATTCAGTAAATATATGATACATCAAGTAGTGTATTAATTCCTTCACAACCTATAATGTAGCTTAAGGTACCTAGCAACAAACACCCACAATATCAATGTTTTAATGCGATATTTGCATCGGCAATAATTAAAGCGTAGTAAATTTTCTTGAATAGTATATTACATTACTAGTGTGGAAAGTGACCCATTTCACACGAGCGGAAGAGTATTGTCGCACGAGGCGTAAGCCGAGTGCGACTATTCCACGAGTGTGAAATGTCACTTTCCACGCGAGTACTGTACACTATTTTTCCGACGACCACCACTAAAAACAATTACGAAATAGTTATTTTTATGTTTATTTGCAATAAATGTGTACACAATAATGCAAGACAGACAGACAGCTATAAAATTTATTTGACGTATTGATGTTGAAAATTCGAACGCCTACTTTGTTTTTGTCTTTATAAAATCCGCGACTCTGTTGCTTTTAGCGTATGCATTCTCAATTTTTATTGAAGAAATCATTTCAATTACAAACTAATATGAGTAATTACATCTTTAGGTAAAACGGAAACTGTCAGTATCGATTTACCTATGAGTATTTTAAACTGTTATTAGCCAAAACGAAACGAATGAATACAAAAAGATAGAAACCGGTAGTCGTTTGGGTTGCCTAGGTAACTAGCATACTAACATCAATCATATCACTCTAGAGTTGAAAAGTATTTCAACACTAGAGTGATATGCACTTTCGCACTCTAGAGTGATATACTTTACTTTCTACATAAATAAGTAGTGTGTAATCTGTTGTTTTCACAAGTGGTCGTCGGAAAAAGAATTTACTAAAGGTTTCATTTAGATAGTTCACAAATTTTTCACGTGCACATATAATTAATACACAGTGACGAACGTTTTGAATACGGAGAGTGTTTAAAAGCATACCTCCAAATGGAAAATATATTATTTCTATACTTCATACATGGAAAGAAAACTTACAAAATGATACAAAATAGCGTAAATAATTAAACAAATTTCAAACACTATTGAAAGAAGTATGTTCTAAAAAGTAACCTACAAATTTGGAAAAAGTTGAAATTCTTACAACGAAGGTAACGAGTTGTTTTAGAAAAACATTTTAAGTAGGGTAGCTAAGCCAGTTTGGCAACAGAGATCCACAGCAAGATATGTATACGCCGATTCGAGAACAATATGAACAGCTAAGCCGCTTTGGGAAACAAAACGTGCAGCAAGATATGTATACGCCGCTTTGAGAACAAAATTGTCTTTGTGTGTAAATTTGTTGCGTCGGGGGGTCGTTAGGTCTTTGGGGTGTGCGTTCGGCGGGGTCGTTAGATTTTTGTCGTGGGGTGGTGCGTGTGCGCTGGGGTGGAGATATTTTCTTAAGAAATTTTTTTAGCAGCGTTCCCGACGTTAAATATTAAATTTTAAAAAAATGTTGTGTGTGTAGAAAATGGAGTTCACGTGTTGGTTCGTATTTTTCTGGGGTAGGTTAAGCTAAAAATTAAAACGCCGCTGTGAAGAATTTTTAATATTAGGCAAACGCGTTCAAGTGGTAAAGAGTGTTTTAGCTCTCCTCATAAGCTGCGTTTTGTACGAAGTAGCAAATAAAATTAAGAAAATATACGAAATGTTATATGATGGAGGTCAAATTTTAAACGTTTGCAGGTAAAATCTTGTAAAAAAGAAGTCGTTCACATCTCGCAATTTCAATGTCGCGATAAAATACTAAGAATTTGCATGCAGTCGAATATAACAACGTGTTTTTTATCTGGCAATATATATGTAAATCACGTCGACATTCGACTTTTAATATAATGTATTTAATTAACATAAGGTGTGTTGCAAAAACATTTCAAGACAGGTATGTCGTATATTTCCTTTTGGTTACATCATCCCAAAATAATTTATACAAGTACACTGAACTTGCAGTCGGATCTAACATATAATCTTTTAAATATACCCGTATGAATTTAAAATATATGCAAATTATACCAATTTCGATGTCACGATAAAATAACAAGAATTCGCAGTCGAATATAACCTCGTGTTTTTTTATTGAAATTATAGCTCTCTGGTAATATATATGCAAATCATTCAACTTTTAATATAATGGATTTAATTAACATAACGTGTGTTTGCAAAAACATGTTAGGACTATTTCCGTCTTGGTATGCAAATTATACCACCTTTCATAACGATTTATTTGACTCTCAAATAAAAAAATTAATTTGATCTTATATCAAGAGGTGTTCTTGCTTACATTTTAGCAATTTGAATATATTTAAATATTTAAATGTAATTATACATTTAATTTATGTGGCAATAAAAATTCTTTTACTTTTAGCGGTTTGGTGATTGTATGTAGATGACGTATTAGACATTGTATATATATAACTCGTTTAATTGCATAAACGTGATAAAAAATTTATAGGTTATGCAAAAACGTGCATGTAGTGAAAAATTTAGCGGTGATCTTTAGAGCTTCGTCATTGTTTTTATTCTCGTTGCTTTAGTTAATTAAAGAGAGATTTTAGGTTAAGCAAAAATAGGAAATGTGGTGGATGACATAATCACTTTCAAAATGATGAATGGTGGGGAAGGAGCTTCTAAACGTGCCTAAACGGGGCTCTGCCCCATTATTTTGTATTAAATATCAAAAGAATAGGAGAAATTATTCGACTCGTATTTTATAATGGTTTTAATTTAAAATATTGGTGTGTGTGCAAAAAAAACATGTTAAGACAGGTCACTCGTTCTGAACTCGTACCCGGATCTATATAACCTTTAAATGTATGCAAATAATGTCGTTATTTAAAACGTGGTAAAGAATTTGGATGGGGATGTACTCATTCTCAAATGCGGAATGGTACTCCATAAGGCGTTCTGAACGGAGGTTTTGCACGTATTAGGTGATTGAATACTTCGGAGATTTTAGGTTAAGCAAAACGTGCACGTGCTGAAGAATCCCCGAGATTTTTAAAAATATTTTTGTATTAAATATATAATTTTAAAAGAAACACACAAAATTTGAATGTTTTATTTATATTAGTTTCACTTACCAGCTTATTTTAATTACATGCTAATGAGTTCATATATTTTCATACAGTTTGATTGATTCACTGCCGAAACAAAACATTTTTACACAGCTGACAATACTGGGTGTCGTTTTTCAATACAATATCAATAACTATTTACAATACAGCTGAATACTGAAATGTAAAGTAACTTTCACACATTTACCTACGTGTACTTAAATTTAATTAATTCTAAAAATATATGCATATCTATGGCAGGCAACCCAGCATACACCAATTATATATTCTTAGTGTAAAATTTTATTGTTAGGTGAATAACCAGCAATTTATTATGTAATATTTATTGCTACAAGCATGGTAATAATAATTTGCAATGTGCAAAATACCTCTTTTGTTGTTAAAAGACCGATTTAATTAAACACTATAAAAGATTGTGGATTATTTATTCTAGTTAAATTTTACAGTGCTAGAGACACTAATTATTATTAGTACTAGATATAGGTATAACAAAATTTGTATTCCAGATGATAGTATGTTCAAAAGATATTATTATTTAAAAGACTCTGTAAACATGATTAGTGAAATTATTAAAGTTAAGGAATGTAAAGCAAAAATTTGTCCATAAAAGCAAATATGTTTTCTAAAAGATATGCATAACTTACGGATCTAAACGTTTCAACATTTCGCAAACTGAGATAAATATTACTTATTTCTTTGCAAAAACGTTCATATAACGCCCTTTAACAACCGCGTTCAGTAAAGTGCATGGTAGTTAATGACCTCGGCGATTGTGCTATTTATAGTATAATTATAACAACATATCCCCATATGTAAAATTATATGGTTCTGGTTTATACCTAAAACAACTATTTTGCATTATATTTTGTTGATCCTGGCAGAATAAATTACAAGTATAGCTACGTTGTCAATACATTTTTATTTTCAAACTCGTTTTAATTATTGTAGAATTTAGTGCTTATAAATAACCTACTTTAATTCAATAAGTTATTCTTAAATTAATAATTATTGTCAAGAGAAATATATACACATATGGTAAATAATTGCAAGAATGTCTATAATATATCTGAGTTTTAATTCTGTTAAATGGAACATATGGCAACAAGGTAACTTCAAAACATTTTAGCATAATTGTCAATTACCAAAATTCACAATTTTCATCTTATATCAGCAAATGTTATTAAATTGATGCTAAACAATAAAAATAATACCGTTATATTTCAAATCATTTTAATAGAATTACGCAATGTTAAGTCGTTATTAAAAATTAATTTAAACAGAGTTTTTATTGTTATCGCCGTCTGTTGAAGAATCGTAGCAGAATCTGAACTATATCGCTTTTACAAAGCATGTATTCAAGATCACATTTAGTTAGCTTCAAAAAACTTTTCATCATTGTATACGACTTGTTTTAACTTGCAGTAGGTATCAATGACCGAATCAACATTACCACCCGAACATGGTTGACAACTTTAAATTTTATTTTCCTATTACTTTCAAGGTATTAAACATTGGTATATATATAGATTTAGCGACATCAGGCAACCTTTTTCTTAATCTTCGTTGGGAATTAAACCACTCATAGTTTTTAAAATCATCTTTCTTTACGTTTCGATCCATGACCTAGGATCGTTGTCAAAATTGTCAAAACCACAACAATCATAAAGGAGTATTTATCAGGCAACATATTTCTCGCATGGCTATGACAGCTTTTTGTGCTGTATGTAGAGTAATGATTAACGTTATGCTCTTTTGATTAATTTGCAATTTACCGGGCATGCATCCTTCGTTAAAAGTGAAGGATATTCCCATAGATAATTTGAATAACAATCTATCACCACCAACACACCTCTAATTGGATTTTCCTTAAATATATTGCTCAAATTCAACAGAGTCGCCTTGCCAGAGATCATCTCGAGGTTGTTGATTTGTTAATGCTGTTACAAAAACTAGTGGGGGGTTTATCAGACAAATAACTAGGTGATGCTCAGTATCACAACACTTTAGCATTACCTATTTTGATGAATGTGCCATAAAAGCTAGGTACTTGGATAGATCTCGCAGTGAGTAGAACAACAACGATAGTGGTGCGAAGTTTTCAAGTTAACATGGACAATGTACTGTACGATTTGTTCGAGAGTGAACAACGCATTTTACACCAACATCTGAAACATGCCATAGTATTGAATGATGTAGACAAAATCAAACGTATACTGTTCAGAGTAGGTGTTCATGTTCCTTTAAAGCCTTCAAATGGCTAACGCTGACCAATGATACATCCATTGATGTAATGGACATGCTGTTTAATCAACAGAGTAGGTGCGATCAATTTGTATTAAACTTCATTGATGCTTGCAACGGCAAAACAGAGTTAAAATGTCATCAGGTGCGCGGTGTACTAGACGCAATAGAGAGTAATTATAGTTTGAGCGATGTATATTTCCTTGAAGAATTACTAACCAACCGAGCTGTATTGAGTACGAAGGCATTTCCTATCATGAATATAAAATGCAACTATAAATCACTGGTCACAGCGATTGACGATATGATTGTAGATGTTGTATATTTCGCACAACCTATGGTATTAGAAAAAGTATTGAAGTTAATTTTAAAGTATAAGGTAAATTATAAGTACCAACCTAATGTAGTTGGCCCTCATAGAACAACATATAACTGGCTCCTCAAGAATTTGGCAATGGAGGGCTCAAAACAGCAACCAGGATGGACGTGTGGTCCGGATTCGGGAAAATGGCCATCAAATAGTATAGATGATTATAAAAAAGTGTATATGCTATTAAAGTTATTGTTTTAGTTTAATACTATTTTTGTATGTAAATCATGTCATCTTGGTAGTCTTAGCTGATGCGCTATAGATAGCACTTATTAGATATAATGGAGGATGCTATTGTACGTGTCGCATACCTTTTACAATGAATATATATACCTCGAGTGTTGGTCAAGCACGGGAGAAATTGTTAGCTGAGAAGGTAATGTGTTTTACCTGCTTGTTATTTACACATATTCACGGACATCGAAATACTCAAGTTCAACCAAAACAGCGAAAATCAACCTACATCAACGTTTTGCGCTTCGGGCATGAGGAATTATAAACAACTTTCTTGACGTAGAACTAGTGTAGTAATTAGTAGTACATAGATGTAATTTGTGTGCTGTGTGTGTGTGTGTGTCGCTATAATAAATCATATAACAGTAAAAATTTTTATTGATGAATGACATGATGGTAAACAAACACGTAACAGCAAATCTACAAAATATGATTTTTGGATATCCAACTATTATGGCTAGAATCTAAATTTAACCATTTCACATATACTTGATTTTAACTCTCTTCAATACTTTTTCCACTAAATATACATCCGGATAGTGTGTTCGTTGAAGTTCTTCTGCATAGAAGCCGCCTAATATTGGTTGTCCTCGACTATCGCGCAATAGGTACGTTAAAGGATTAGTCAAATGCACTTTGTACACCGTAAAAATTTCGTTAGACCAATTTGGTGTGTATCCCTTGGTAAATTGGCCTCTATGTTTACTAATGCGAACATGATCCCCAACAGAAAATTTTTTACTCTTTAAGTTAACTGTTTTGATCGTACTGTACACTGTATTGAAAAGTTTGCGTTCATTGCGTTTTGTCACATCTACAGGTCGCATGCCGATTGTTCGATGTTTGGTGTTGTTATATGCAGTCACGAGTCAGGATAGTATATTCAGCCATCGATACGAACCATTCAAACTAAATTGTATCCACATTTTTGACTTTAAGTTACGATTAACGCGTTCTACTACGCAAGCTTTTTATTGCTGTACACACTATAATGTGTAATCTCATATTTTTCCATTAAAGCCTTAAATGTTGAATTATAAAATTCTTTTCCCAAATCCGTTTGAATGTACCGTGGAATACGATGGTCTTTGTTGAAAATTGATTGAAAAGCGTTTGAAACAGCCTTACCCGTCTTGCGCTTAACCGGTACGGCCCATAAGTATTTAGAAAATACATCGATAACAACTAGAATGTATCTAAATCCTTTATTTATCTTTGCATATGAGATCATTTCCACCAAATCGGCTTGAAACAGCTCGTTTAATCCTTTTGTGATTACATGTCTTCTTGGAAAGTTAATGCGAGCAGGCTTATGTAACTCGTGGACGATTTGCTCCTTTACATTGCTAATATGTGTGTGTGTGTGTATGGTTGACGGCTATATGCGTGCGTTTTTAAGTTTCTCTTGCAACTGTTGAATATCTGCTTGAATTCGTGCAATGTCTATTCTAAATTGTGCTTTCACTTGTTGAATAGCAGCGTCTAATGTCTTATATATGCTATTCATAGAATCATCTATCCGTTTGCTTACGATTTGTGCAACATTAGCGTTCACAGTGGCTGGAACAAGGTTACGCATCATCTCTTCAAAATGGTTAAAGTCTGATCTTGTAACATACTCGCTCGAGAATTGTGTTATCATACTGTTTGTTGTCTCCTTCACAAGCGTGTCTATATACTGCTGAATAGTGGAACCACTTCCAAGCGTTGGTTCGCCCTCTTGCTGGTGTAGCGTTGCTAACCGCGATTCTAAGTACGCTTTCGTGACTGCATCATCATCTTCTTGTGGTGTAGCGACGCGCGCTAATCTCATGTTGTCAAAATCGTAGTAATCATCATAAGAAATATATGAAGCACAGTCAGACGCATGTCCAAACTTGTCGATAACCATCGTGATAATGAATAACAAGTCGCACAATCTACGCTATTATACGCAATTCGCGTAATTCTTCCATAATCGATGTAATTTCGTTGGTGTGACCGGTGTTACCTGCATCTTGCGAGGCGACCAGAAGCTTGAGCCGTTCGCACAGTTCGTTGGGATCATCAAAGTATACATACTCTAGTGGCTTCTCGTTATAATCCATGAGTAGACCACGACCACTCGGGTTTATAGTTTGCTGTCGTAAGCTATACATTGCATTACTTCTTTTTTTAATGTCCGCATAATCGTTAATTTCTTTAAGTGAGAATTTACCCAAAGGATTGAGAAGGAACAGTTGCTCGTACAACCCTTTGCTACCGTTGTAGCAAAATCGTTCTACACACCTTTTCACCAATCCCGAAGATAATGTCCGAATCACCAATCATTAATTTTCCTGTCTCCGGATTATAACGTACTTTATCCCTGCGCAAGTGCTCCGTGTCATTGTTATAAATACCAGTAAAGTTGGAAAACAGATTATCGACATAGTATCTTACCGATGGTAAGAATCGTTGTAAGTAGGTCTGATGTTCTTCGCTGTTTAGGTACCGTTCGTACTCTGTATGGGTCTCTGGAGTGTTGCCGCTACTCTCCGATTCTTCGAATGTGGACTCCACAGACTGGACTGGGCTATGAGGATTGTGTTCCCATGCCTCCTCTATTGGTGGTGCGGCGATTGGTGTGGAACTGCGCACCTGATCGAGAAATTTAGGGCGTCTTTTAGGAGTAGATTGTACGTCATGTTGTTGTGGTAACCAGTGCTGGCTTTCGATCTTGGACTCCTGTTTAATATCTTTCAGCAGACCGGTCTGAAGTGTTTGTAAACGTTTTGTAATAGGTGCATAGACTTTACTTAATGCAAGCTCCTTTTCAACCACACCTGCTTTTAGCGCTTGTAATTTCCTTTTGACTGCCTTTCGTACTTTTATGAGTTCTCGTTTGGTTTTCACGTCGTCTGCCATCGTCTAGAAACGGGTAGGAAGTGATGTGCTATTTATGTGCTTTATAAGTATATATAGGTGTCAAAACCTTTTCGGTAGCGACCGTTCTGCAAATCGCCATCTTTATTGATCACCAGGAACCCATACCGATCTCGCCAGCATACGCCGCACAATTCTTTAAACCGGTTAAACGACATATCCGTGTTTACATGGTCAGCGTATACGTGTTTTAAATTGAGTTCGTCTTGTTTGAATAGCACTAGGACATTAGCATTGTCTCTAATCAATTGTTTAGGTATTTTGGAATAGGTCTGACATAGGTAAAACAATCAATGGCCTTATGTCGACCTAAAGAAAAATATTCTCGCATTACATTTTGTTTATCGCACGACACGTCATCGAAAATAAATATCGAATTAGGTTTTGCTTCCGCTGGAGTAACAATTGCATCCCATTTGTTAAACGCAAAATATCCTATTTCTTTTATTGGTTGTAATAACCTCTCTAGGTACTGATACTTTGGTTGATACAAGGATTTTGAGTAGAGATAAACGTTTTCAAAACGTACACCATTCGGATGTTTCAAGAGACCGATGACTACATTAGTTTTACCACAATTCGATGGACCTGTAATGATACACCGTATTGTTGATGGTAATAGTAGTCCATGCTTTTGCACGTTAGTGTTGTTGCTGCAGTTGTGGTCCGTAATTGGCAACGCCAATTGTTGCTTTACCAGACGCATTCTATCCATATACTAAAACGTAATTGCAGTATGGTAAGCATTTAAGCGAGTAATTCTACACGCATGACCAGTCTCCTTTAAACCTTTCGACTGACAAGATTAATGAAATCCTATCGTGGCTACGGGTTACTCAATAGTGCTATCAATCGTTTACCGGTAGAATTACATTTACCAGGCTATCGCTTCTGTGGACCGGGTACTAAGCTTCAGAAACGCCTCGAGCGTGGTGATATAGGTCGTAATCCCTTAGACGAAGCCTGCAAACTACACGACATCGCCTACGATCTTTCTACAGACTTAACAACCCGACACCAAGCTGATCGACGTCTTGCCGAAACAGCACAAAAACGTCGTACTGCACCCGACGCTTCGTTAGGTGAAAAACTTGCTGCGTTTGCTGTTGGTTCTGCAATGAATGCCAAAGTTAAATTTGGTATGGGTTGTCGCAAGAAAACGATAAGGTGTAATGGAAAACGACGTGGTCAGCGTCTACGTACAGGAAGTGGTATACCATTCAAGCGTTTAATTCGCACCATTTGGGAACGCATTAAAACGTTCGTCCGACCGATCTTATTAAAACTGCTAAACTTGCAGTGGCACCGATTAAAGATATAACAGATGAAATTCGTGGCATCCCACGTGTAATCCCTGTACCCAAAACTGGTGGTTTCCTACCTTTGATACCTATTTTGCAGCCCTTTCCGCAATTGGAGCGTTGTCGGGTGGAGCAGCTGGGATTGCAAAAGCTGTCAACGATGCTAAACTTGGACAACAACAATTAGATGAAGCAAAACGACATAATATGGCACAAGAGGCAGTGACACTTGGAAAGGGTCTCTATTTGAAACCTTATCGCCGTGGACATGGACTGTACCTAAAGCCTTTTCTTACACGCGGGCAAGGTTTGCGTAAACAAAGACAACGAAAAAAAACTCAACGCATTCGTTAAACCTACCTATGCGAGCGTTGACCAATGTTGACTTGAACAAATACATAAAACGTTTACCAATATCCCACTTTCGTGGAATATTCATGCGCAATTCACTTCCAAACACAATTCGTTGGCGAGAATGTGGTATTCTTAATCATGATACTACACGTGGTGTGGGAACTCATTGGACCGCGTACAAAAAGATGGTTCAAGGGCAGTCTATTATGATAGCATTGGTAATCTACGACCTCCGAGGAACTTGTCAAATACTTAACCTCATCAGGACCATGCACTCTCTATTATAATTATGAACAATTTCAACCGCTTAACACTGTTACCTGTGGACACTTCGTATTGAAATTTTTACTGCAAAATAGTCCTCCGTTAAGTTTCTAACAACGTTATATATTATTTGATTTTAGTGTATTTTAACTGTTTTGTATAAAAGTGTTTAATTAAAACCATATATTGCAAGTGTTTCAGGAATTTGCTTTTAATTACCCCATCCCAACTACAAATACGACTAGTTGTTAGTTTATCGTCAACCACCGAACATGTACACATTTACTTTAACTGGAACTGAATCTACGCTCACCGCAATCATCAACCCACCAATTGTTCTCGATGATGACCATGAATACGTTATTGGTCTTACAAACTTTGATACATATTTTCAATTCCCAATGTAACGGAAGCGAACAATAAATTTTACATTGATGACATCGTGCTTACTTTACCAGAAGGAACTTATGAAGTGGCAGATATTAATAAGTTCGTACGACGTAATCTGAACGATCCCCGTGAACGCACTTCATCCAAACGTTATCTTATTGATATTCGAGCCAATAATAACAGTTTACATACAGAAATCAAAGCATCAGGTATAGTGGATTTTACACAACCAAATTCACTTGCTTCGTTGCTGGGTTTTGAGAAACGTAAACTACCAGCTCTCACTACTGCTATTTCGGACCATCCGGCACAAGTCTTTCCAATCAATTCAATATGTATTGAATGTAATCTTGTGGTCGGATCGTATCGGAATAGCAAACCTGTACACATTTTGCATCAATTCTTTCCTGCAGTTGCTGCAGGGTACAAGATTATTGAAAATCCCGTAAACGTCACCTATATGCCACTTAATACACGAATCATCGATCGCATCATTGTTAAAATAGTTGATCAAAACGGTAATCTCATCACTTTTCGTCGGGAAACCATCACGATTAAACTTTATCTAAAGCGTCTTTAAAACAATGGTTTTGCGCTATGAGCATAAACCACCAAAACCTATTAATAGACGCATTGTCAGCACCTTTACCAGTTACAAGACACCAGTGCACCGATTAACACCGGAAAACGTTAAATTTCTGCAAACATTATGACTCTAAGTGCTACATAGCTAAAATGGATAGTAATATTTTAAATGTTACGCAACGTGCTATATTTGATACAACCATCGTCAATGCCGACAAACATATGCATACTCCGTACTCCAATACCACGTATGAGAAGAACGATGTTATACGGATTCCAATAGAAAACGAAGATGTCTATACACTACCATGGGACAGCGTAATTTATATTGAGGGTACAATGAATAAGTCAGATGGTGGCGTTTCGCCTACAGCCGATTTTGTCAACAACGGAGTTTTATTTTATTTGATGAAATTCGTTATGAACTTGGTGGAAAGACTATTGACCGCGTTCGTAATCCAGGTATAACTACGACTATTAAAAATTTCCTATCCTACGATTATAGCGAAAGTCGTCGCTTTAGGAACGCCGGTTGGTCCCCATCGATAAGCTTGATCTCGTTGATGCTAATGGTCATTTCAACGTATGCATTCCCTTGCGCATGGTTTTAGGATTTGCGGAGGACTACCGAAAAATTCTTTTGAATATCAAACAGGAGCTTATTCTTATTAGAAGTAGTGCTGACGATGCAGCTATATCGAATTCTGATACCAAAGAGTCCATCAAAATTACTATTACACATATATCATGGCGGATTCCACATATAACCGTTGCAGATGCAGAGCGCTTAAAACTACTCAAACATATTCAACGCAATGCCACCATGGACATAAGCTTTCGCAGTTGGGAACTACACGAATATCCAGAATTACATACAACACACACGCATACGTGGGCCGTGAAGACGGCTTCTCAAGTGGAGAAACCGCGTTTTGTTATTGTCTGCTTTCAAACCGATACATCGCGCAAAAGGGGCGCAGTCAGTTCGACCACTGTAAGTTGACCAATATGAAATTACATCTGGGTTCATCTATGTATCCTTACGATAATCTTAACATTGATTTCGATACCAATCGCTATTCTATACTATATGAGATGTATGCACAGTTTCAACAATCGTACTACGGGGGTATCAGCGAGCCGATATTAACACCCAATGAATTTCAAACGCACGCTCCACTTGTAGTCATCGATTGTTCCCATCAAAACGAAATAGTGAAAGTGGGAGCGGTTGACGTACGATTAGAATTTCAAGTGAAAGAAGCGCTTAAAGCTCACACTACAGCGTACTGCCTCATTCTACACGATCGTTTGGTCCGCTACAATCCTGCAACCAGTATTGTGAGTGAAGTCTAAAATTAATAGTCCATTAGTTGTCGACGTTCAAAGGTTTAAAATTGCACATAATAACTTTGTGTTTAAAGAAATGGCTGTTTACAACTATCCCTATCGAATGGAGTTGCAATAACATATGTGCTGAAACCACCATATTCTTGGAAATGTCTATCAGCTCGCTTCAAATACCAAAAGGTATGGTTAAGCAGAAACTTTCACGGTATATCTTGAGATGATGGCAATTTACAATGAATTTCCACACCTAAATGTTATTAACCTAGAAGATTTAGGGTGTACTCCTCTACATAAATTAAAGTATTACACCAATTCACACAAGTGTTTCTACCATACCACGACATTCGTCATTCAATTGCGCAACCACAGATGTAATTGTACTCAAAAACTGGTTTGTACATATAACCAATTATTCATTTTAATAAAGAATAATGTTTACATTAAGTAGTGTTTTTATTTGTATATTTTATACCTACATACATACATATTCCTTGAGACTAGTAAGATGTGTTTCAAAAAATGTCTTGAAATAAGTTTAATTGTAAAACTTACTAACGAATCTGTAAGTATCATATTGAAAAATTCCTCTTAACGGATATGTATTTTGCATTTTATGCAAACTTTATGTTACAATAATACAATTAAAAAATTATATTCTACTACCGAGGTATTAAATTTTAAAGTATGTTATAGTTGTGTAAACATAAAATGCATTGCATAGGTTTTTATCATCAAAGTAGTACATTTTTATTTAATCCCACCTGTAAAATGATTAATTTCTTAAACCTAAGTTTCATAAAATTTATTCTCCAAAGATCAACCAACTATAAACCAGAACTACTAAATTTACATAAATTTCGGTGTTATTTTAATTTAAACTATGCTCATAAAAAGTCGTTTATATATATAGCACCAACATTGTTACTACCTATAAATATCAAATCTTTAAAGGAATTTACAGTCATGATTAATTAATAAGTGGTCTTTTCATTTGTACACATTTTGTATATGTTGTTTTAGTTCCATTGACGACCTATTATTAGTAATCTGTTTATTATTTTATTGACGATATAAATTTTAAGATTGGAAGGGAACGATAAGAAATCTTCCTCTGACATTTATATGCACTCCGCATAGTTGTTTAAGGTAGCAAATATAAATAAGCTGTTTAATGTGTTGTAGAAGAATTTTTACCATTGTATTATCGGTATGTATACTTACTTACTTAATGTGTTTTTAACGGAAGTAGAAATTATGAATTTTGGTAATTAACAATTATGCTAAAATGATTTGAAGTTATGCAGTTTCCATATATAATTTACATATATCGGTATGTTGTTATAAATATCACAACCTCGAGGTCATTAACTACCATGCACTTTACTAAACTATAATTAATAAAATCCCCGTACATTTAACTAAGATACATTTTTCTTAATGTGGAAGTCTTATCTATATTTTATTCAAATAAGAATCTGCTACCGCCACCTACAAAAGATAGGGACAATTAAAGAATGTAAGTTTTGTAAATAAAACATTAAAATATTGTGTGTTTCTTTTAATATTATATATTTAATACAAAAATAATTTTTGAAATTCTCGGAGATTCTTCAACACGTGCCATGTTTTTGCTTAACCTAAAATCTCCGAAGTATTCAATCACCTAATGCGTGCAAAGCCTCCGTTCAGAACGCCTTATGGAGTACCATTCCGCATTTGAGAATGAGTACATCCCCATCCAAATTCTTCACCACGTTTTAAATAACGACATTATTTGCATACATTTAAAGGTTATATAGATCCGGGTACGAGTTTAGTGTGGTTGTATAAATTATTTTGGTGATGCAATCATGAATAAAATAACGAGTGACCTGTCTTAACATGTTTTTACATATACACACATATTAAATATATATTGAAATTGCTAAATGTAAGCAAGAACACCTCTTGATATAAGATCAAATTAATTTTTTATTTGAGAGTCAAATAAATCGTTATGAAAGGTGGTATAATTTGCATACCAAGAAGGAAATAGTCTTAACATGTTTTTGCAAACACACCATATGTTAATTAAATCCATTATATTAAAAGTTGAATGATTTGCATATATATGACCAGAGAGCTATAATTTCAATAAAAAACACGAGGTTATATTCGACTGCGAATTCTTGTTATTTTATCTTGGTAATGAAATCGTGAACAACATGTTTTACAAGATTTTACATGCAGACTTTATAATTAGATCCATTATATCACATTTCGTATATTTTTAAATGTTATTCGCTACTTCATACACAATACAGCTTTTGAGGAAAGCTAAAAATTCTTTACCACTTGCACGTTTTTACTTAACATAACAAAAATCTTCATATAGGTAAAATCACCACTTCGCTATGCTCTCGGCTACCTAGTTTCGGCTACTTTTCCAAGGTCGTTGTGACATCATAGCCTTTTATAAATAAAGAACAATGTAATACTATTCTAAAATTTTTATTCTGGCATTATACATAACAAAATTTAAAAATATTTAATGCCAAGCATGGAGCCATTTAAACTTAATTTTAATATAAATTCGATTGTTTAACATGGCTAACAACCAATGCAAGACTTAAGATATACAACAAATTTGTGTGTCAGATAACAAATCCTGGTGTTAATAAACAACTTGGAAATTATATACTAGATTTTTACGTTGTCCAGATGCACGTTTAAGAGCAACATTCGCGTCTACTTTGACCAAAGAACACGGTATTACGCAATTGGAAGCGACAATATAAAACTGTACAATTGGAAGCTATGTCAGTGCGGAACGGGTGTATAATCCCTTAAAAGACTGTTTAACCTTATTGGAAGATAGTAAGTTATACTTCCTAAAGGTGCCAATGTACTCGGTATCGCTAAAATGTGGAGTAAGTTATCGGACAAGCTTCAAAATAGCTGCTGTTTAGTGTATAATAACCTGCTACAGTACATGTATTGGGGAACGGCAATACAAAGAAATTGACAGGCTTGCAAATTAAGTTGCCAGAAAAACCAGAGAAAAGGAAAAATTGAAAAAGTATGTGCTTTCAGCTTTTAGTTTTAACTATTTACCTGTAAATTATTTGGAGATAGTAGAGTAGGAAGACAGCCAAGATAAAATAAAATCTTACACAAGTGCTACATTAAAGCAGGTAACATATTTTACACAATCTGTAACACCATATTCTACAATTCCAAAAGAAATAATCATTTCGGTATCGGGGTTGATAAGTACGCCTAACATTCGCCCAGAGGTTGTACGACAACGCGTAAATATTGACAGTAAACTCTCTCCGTTGACGCTGCAGGAAATTGCCCAATTATGCACGCCATACGCTGTAAGTGGAAGAAAAAGACAGCTGGAATTAGAGGAAATGCATGCAAAAGGCAAAAGTTGGACTAAATAGAAGACACTGCGACAATACGCGAACAATACAAAGATGTGTTAGACAAAGAACATCTTATTAGAGAAAGAGGAAAGGATTAAAAGATTATTTTATGTGCCGATGGACTGACTTGGATACATCCGCGTTCTACAAGCTGTATGTATTTGTGGTTAGTAAGAAAGACTCTTTTTAGAATTTTAGAATAGTATTACATTGCTCTATATTTATAAAAGGCTATGACGTCACAACGACCTTGGAAAAGTAGCCGGAACTAGGTAGCCGAGAGCATAGCAAAGTGGTGATTTTACCTATATGAAAATGAAAATAAAGAACTTTTAAATTTTTAAATAAATTTTGGTAGGAAATATTTAATAAATAAGTATATGTTAAGGAAACACATATTTTCTAAATGATATTGGTGCTAAGGAAAGCTATTTTTATTAAGTTCTATAGTTTGAGAGTGACGTAAAAACCTTGATGCTACACCTTGAGTTGTAAAGTTAATACATAAGCCTTGATATAAGATCAAATCAAATAATTTGAGAGTCAAATAAATCGTGATGAAAGGTGGTATAATTTGCATATATTTTAATTCATACGGGTATAATTAAAAGATTATATGTTAGATCCGACTGCAAGTTCAGTGTACTTGTATAAATTATTTTGGGATGATGTAACCAAAAGGAAATATACGACATACCTGTCTTGAAATGTTTTGCAACACACCTTATGTTAATTAAATACATTATATTAAAAGTCGAATGTCGACGTGATTTACATATATATTGCCAGATAAAAACACGTTGTTATATTCGACTGCATGCAAATTCTTAGTATTTTATCGCGACATTGAAATTGCGAGATGTGAACGACTTCTTTTTACAAGATTTTACCTGCAAACGTTTAAAATTTGACCTCCATCATATAACATTTCGTATATTTTCTCAATTTTATTTGCTACTTCGTACAAAACGCAGCTTATGAGGAGAGCTAAAACACTCTTTACCACTTGAACGCGTTTGCCTAATATTAAAAATTCTTCACAGCGGCGTTTTAATTTTTAGCTTAACCTACCCCAGAAAAATACGAACCAACACGTGAACTCCATTTTCTACACACAACATTTTTTAATATTTAATATTTAACGTCGGGAACGCTGCTAAAAAAATTTCTTAAGAAAATATCTCCACCCCAGCGCACGCGCACCACCCCACGACAAAAATCTAACGACCCCGCCGAACGCACACCCCAAAGACCTAACGACCCCCCGACGCAACAAATTTACACACAAAGACAATTTCGTTCTCAAAGCGGCGTATACATATCTTGCTGCACGTTTTGTTTCCCAAAGCGGCTTAGCTGTTCATATTGTTCTCGAATCGGCGTATACATATCTTGCTGTGGATCTCTGTTGCCAAACCGGCTTAGCTACCCTACTATTTTATAAGAAAAGCAATTTTATCAAACCCTGAATTCGCACAAACACTTTTTTTAAAGGTCTGTGCAATACAGTATATGTTAATTTTATAAGACACAGAAGATTGATTCAGATAGTACCGGATACAAGCCGTATCAAGAATTAATGTTCGTTGTGTTTATGTGAGGTATAATAAATTCGTTTCAACGACAATCACTATTAACTGATTATACTTGAACATCACTGGTTGCTATTTTGTATCATACAAACGAACGTTCTGAATTTAACGCCACAAAAGAGATTATGCTCGAATCGCATTACGTTTCTATTCAAGTTTCATAAAAATGAAGCAAAATTGTATTGCAAACTTTTCAAATTTCAACCCGTGAATTTTTTAACAACTGCTTAACGTGGATAGATTTCATTTTTGGATATACAGGGTGTAACAAAATAAGTGTAAAACATTTCAGGGGGTGATTCCTCATCGTAAAAGATATAGGGTCTTTCATATAAAGAAACTTCATCGGAGCATCCCTTGTTAAGATACAGCCCCTTAAAGGGGGTACATAAAATTTGTTTTTCATTTTTTTTATAAACACTAAAAAAGTAACAAAATTGAAATTAAGGTGACATTTTACTATCAAAAATACACTTACTCAGTAATTTATTTGGTTTACCCCATGGTTGTAAGAGGTGGAAAACGCAACCCCTAAAATTTGTTTCCAATGTAACTTTTTATCTTATTATTTGTTTGCCATTTAAAAATTTATTTCCAATAGCTTATTTCATTCTAAAGAAAAAATGTCTCTTGAATTTTTTGCCCAAAATTAACCAGTTCGCAGAAAAAGTAAAATAAAGTAAATCAGTTATATGAAAAACCGGCTCACAGTAAATCATTAGTAAATCGAAGCAAATCAGAACAAATATTTATCCAAGTATATGTTAGCATTATGGGAATATGAAATTCACATACTCACTAATGCTTAAACTATAAACTTTTATGTGACAAAAATCTTTTCGTTTTTCTCCCATATATGTATTACAGTTTAATGGCAAACTATAGTTCAAAGCAGAATCTATTATAAAGGAGAACTTGATGGAAAGTGTTTTACTGTTGGCAGTATGCGAATACGGAATTGAGGTTAGGTACATTTTTATTGCTTTTATACTTGTAGTGCTTTCTTTATTTTGCTTCATTTCTGAAAAACTCCAAGCAAAACAGTTTTTAGCCTAAATCTAATTTAAAACGTTCGCTAGCATTTATATTACCATGTTTCGAAAAAAACATTTAAAATCTCAGGCACAGCTGGTGATTGTGAACGTTTTAAGTTACTTTGAACAAGGCACTTTTGTACCCTTTGGATCAGTTATGTAGGTACCAAAATTAAGTATTCCTTCAAAATCAACCACAAATTATTTGTTTTAGCGAATCCTGGATTTTTGTCGTGGTTCTACGAAGAAAAGTTGCCACGACAAATCCAAGCAAACTATTAAAAATAGCTATTTGAAGAAGGAGAAAGGTTAGTTTTTAACATTAGTACAATTATTGTTCTTAGTAATTATGTTTTAGATTTATGGTACTGCATCTAGGAAATAAAGATGGCTTTATTCAAGGCGCTGCACTAATATTTTCAACAAAGGCACTACTTGCAGATTATCATGGCGGTACGAATGCAGAGTAGTTTACTAATTGATTTGAAAATCGTTAACTGCGAATCTGGATAGACCTAGCGATAATGTACTTGATAATGCATCGTATCGTTTTAAATCGTTAGAAAAGGTGGCAAATATAGGTTCTAATAAGCAAGAAATAATGGATTACGTGCACAAACACAATATTGCTTATGAGCATTTTATGTTGATGAGAGAATTGTTGGCATTAGTAAAACAAAACACTAAGCCGAAAATCTACGAGATAAGGTTAAAGACTCTTCCCATACCACTGCCAGTTTAATTCTATTGAACTAATACGAGCTAACTGCAAGGACTTTCCTGATAAAAATTTTGGAAAATTTAATCAGCAATACAATGATGACAATGTAAAAGCACGCCGAAAAGTGTATGTATGAACGATGGAGCATTGAACAACATTTTGAACTACCCTTTATTCAAAGTGCCTTACAAACTTTTATCACAACAGTGTGTATACCAATGCAATTTACATAATTATACCAATAGTGCATTTTGTTTCGTGTTAGCTTAAGGAAAATCGTGCAGCGTAGTAGATAAATGGTATAATTTACTTTAAGAATTGCCAGTTGAAGAAAACTAGAATGAAATTATGTTTTGGCATTTATAGGTCTAAGTAGTGAAAACTATTATAAAGTCTGTCTAATTCTCAATACCTAATAATAAGATAAGATAAGACTTTAGTTGTTTAACCGTTTTATGCAAACATATCGCTCAGGTAAGAACTTCAGTTAGCTCGAACGCTAAGATCAAAACTATATGAGACCAAATACTGTTGCAAATGGTTCATTACTGAAAACTGTATGGAGCTATAAGATAATGATTTATTTTCAAGATGAAATACTAATTCAATTAAGGTAAGCAAAACAGACCACTGACAAGAATTCTGACAGTTTTAATTAAACAGCTGGTTCTTTTAAAATAGTTTTCCCTAGTGTCACCAGCAATTTTTTGGCGATTACTGTAAAAAAACTAAACGTTATTGCGTTAAATATATTATGTATACGACGATGTTTCGCAAACTTTGAGGCTATTGGAATTCAATATTAGACGTACGCATATATACAGGTGACCAAAAAGGGTTGTTACATGTAGTTTCTGCACCTGTTCATTACCTAATTAAATCTCGCATTTCTTATTTTATTCAAAGATCATACGAATTTTCATTAACAAGCTCCAAAGTTTAATATGTTACATCTATTCTATTTTGATGTGCTAAATCTAGGGTATTATGATTACAAAGTAGGGAAATTTTCTTTGGTTATCAAAGACTAAAAATTCTTCCATTATGGGTTAGCTGAAATACGTTTAAACACCTGCAGCTCTTAAATAAAGTATGAACACATGGACTGAAAATATGTTTAATGTGCTAGCATGAAATTTAATTCGATACTGGTTAATGAAAATTCGTATGATGGCGAATATAATAAGAAATGCGAGATTTAATTAGGTAATGTACGGCGCAGAAACTACACGTAATCATAATTTGTGTACAAATAAAAAAGAACGTAAAAATAATGTATAGACAATATAAGTTTTTGTGCTCGTTCATTTTGATCCTTAAAAAAGTACGGTCCGATAATACCATTAGAAAACACAGCAGCCCATACGACCACCTTTGAGGCTGTGTAGCGGACGTTCATGTTTTCTGTGCGGATTACGGTAAGACCAATATCTGCAATTTTGTTTATTTACATGGCCGTTGAAATAAAACAAGTCTCGTTGCTAAAAGAAAACCAAGCCGTGCACCATCTGTATTTTATAGTCATGGATATGCAGGCCTTCCGCCAAAATGGTACTTAAAGATGATCTTGTAACATCAATCGTCTGATTTCGTCTTCGTAGAGATAATATCGAATTCTCTTTGACTAATTGCAGTATAACTTCGATGTTTGTAGCTTTTAGGCATTCCGTTAAAATAAAAACCGGAGGCAAAAAGAAAAGAATAATCTAAAAATTTAATATTGGAGCAGTCTGTAAAATTTAGATTTCATGAATAGTAGCGTTCAGTAAATATCGCATATCAATAAATTATTAGTCTATTTGAATCATAAATTTGAAAACCATAAAAGCCTCGTTCTACCTCTGTTAAATACATAAATTATTTTAAACAAAATATTTATTTCAGTAAATTTTCACAGCTGAATTATGTTATTTTAAGAAAGTTTAGAATTGTGAAGTAAATAACAGTAAATTCATTGATATGCATCTCAAATATAGGACAACTTTTACAAAATTTAGTAAGATAAATTAGAATCAATGCTACACAGTTTCAATACTAAGTTGCCATGCAATGTAAAAAAAACTCCGATGTTGAGTAGGGGATATTCACGGATACCAGATTGCAAATATAATTTAATCATTTCGGTACAATACAGTGAATTTATTTTATATTGCTGAAAAGAGGGAAACACCAATGTCAATCTAAGTAAATTACGTGATATCACAAGGCTATCTAACAGAATTTCAAAGAATTCCAATTATAGGATAGCACATAGCAACAACAAATTAAAATAATTAATTTTTACATTAGTAAATGATATAAGGAAAACCAAGGATAGAGACTTCATAGTAAAAAATAAAATATGAAACTATAAATTAAATTAAATATGATGCTAATAAATTGGGGAGATAAATATTCATTGTTTTTCAATGCAAGCAATTATAGCCTTGTTGCGCGCTACAAGCCGGGATAAATGAAATAAATCAATTTGACTGAATAAAGAGTTAAAGTTTTTTGCATTGCTGACAGGGGTGTGTTGTTGTTGGGGTAGTCAGTATAGTATGACGACAAGTAGAACATATGTTTCGTGCGGGTACTATACGAGTTTATATTAAATTAAAGCTGACTAGTTATTTGGGGTGAACCAATGGTACCACGAATAAGTTTACATAAAAGTATTAGATGGCGATATTTCTTTTAGAGGAGAGTTTGATCATTCCATATTTTCGAAGATTAATTTCATATGTGTTAAAATCACAATGTTTGTTAAATTTGTAGTTTAAGTGGTTGATTAGTTTTACCTAAATCTTCTCTATACGATTAATATATTTGTGATATATCGGATTCCAAATGATACAAGACTATTCCAAATGACTACGAAAAAGAGAGTTATATAACAGTATTATGCTCTTGGGTACTTTAAAATTTTTTGTTATTCTAGTAATGAATCCGAGATTTTTCAATGCCTTCTTAACTACATATGCAATATGATTAGAGAATGCTAGTTAACAGTCGAGTAATACACCCAGGTCTTTAATAATTGAAACACTTTTAATATCAATGTTTTTAATGACATACGATTCCAGACGTAATACTGACGATCTAAAGAGTAAAGAGTGGCATATTTAGATAATACAGTGGCTTTTCTGAAGATATGATTTTATAATCTGAATTAAGAGGTTATACATACGATTAGGGAAATTTGAAAATTTATTATTTCTATTATTTTTAGGAACTAGTGCGGTAATTTGAAAATTAGTGTTTAATAAAATTTAGTGCATGTGAAATATTGTGTCATAAAATATTTTGCAATTAGTTTTAATTTCACCGATTTAGAAAAATCGAGGGTAGTCTTGCATATTTTAAATTGATTTTGATGATAGGGGTTGTTTTAGGGCGTCAAATACTACTATAAATTTTGTTTAAATACTACTTCAATCTCAAATACTACTTTAAATATTGGTTCAATTTCTAGTACAAGTTCAAATTCTATTCATTCATATCTTGGTCAAATTTTAAGCAACTTCAATTAAAAATTCTTAGGCAATTGAATTCGTTGCAAATTCGTTTTTGGCTTTGTGGTGGAAAGGTCGTGTGTACTATTGTTCAATAAGTCATCACATCGTGTAGAAAGTTTGTGTGAAGTCTAAAGCTGTGAGAACAAGAGAGTCAGGAATCACCTCACTGCATCAGATATCAGACGTTAGATTAGTTTTTAAGATTTGTGTATTTTTGTGTGTAAAAGACTTTATGAGAATATTTAATCGGCTTTTAGTATTTAATAGTTCTATTGTGAGAAGTTGTAGCATCACGGTTTAATTAATTCAAACTTTCATTTAGGAAATTATTTATATAACAAAGCTCAATTTACACGTATCTTAAGGTATTCTTAAAGAGAGAAAGTGCGATAGAGGTAATACTCTGACGCTGGAAGTCCAACATAAGTTTATTCTGGGTGTAAGTTGAAACTTTGCTACGCTTTTTATATTGCTTTATATTGCATACCGCACAAATTTTCATCTTTCTCTGTATTATATTTTGTAAAGATTTTAATTTAAAAAATTTTAGTTAAGATCGTGCGAAAGGACTACCTGGAACACTATTGATTTGGCAAGTGTCTAAGTTGTGGAAGATCTTGGTAGCTGCCAGGTCGCTTAAACCCATTCCATTGAACATCGGTGAAATGGGGCATATTTTTAGAAAACAATAGAAGGAGAAAAGTGTAAAAGGTATAAAATAAAAAAAAAGATTAGCACAAGCCGTACTGTATTAAACAACAAAAAGCAGCTGCTATGTTTAAAGACAACAAGCATAGAAATAAGGAAAAAATTGCTGAAAGTATATGTGTGGATCACAATGATACATGGCTATGAAACGTGAACGGTAGGAGAAGCGGACCAGAAAAATGTAAAAATCTTTAAAATGTGGTAGAAGTTATCATGCACAACGTTAATAACAAAGAGGTACTAGAAATGGTAGGGAAAGGAAGAAAAATGTGGAAAACAGTGAAACAATAGGAGACATCGGATGATAAACACACACACACTAAGGTATGATGGAATAGCGCGATATATGTTAGAAGCAGAGAAGAAAAAAAGAGAGGTAGCGGTAGACCTAGATTAAACTATTTCACGCAGGTAGTGAAAGATTTAGGCTGAATAGGGAAATGTGTAGGTAAACTCAGACTAAAGAACAATGGAGGTACCCTTCCAACCAGTTCTAGAACTAAAGACCTAATAATGATGAAGATTAGTGTACTAATCTATTCAAACAGGAGAGTCTTTTAATGCTCTATCGACTGAAATTGTCGAGGAAGTGGATGCTTAAATTTAGTTTTAAGGTATCTGTAGCATAAGGAAACTTAAAAGAGCTTCATCAAAAAGCCACTATGTTATAAAATGAACTTGTTGGATATTTTAATTATTATGTAAAATAATTTTTGTTTAAGTTATAGACAATAAACAGTGCAATATAAAAATATGTTGCAATACTGTGGTTCTATCTTTCTCGATTGCAGTGCCATTACGTTAAAGTGTAATTTTATTTACTTGGTTTAAAGGTTTTGATGCGATTCGTTATACTGATTCCATTTCTTCTAGTTTTAAGAACAAATATAAGAAAGCTCACTTTAAATTTTGCCCAAGAGTTGCTGTTGCAATTAACATAAGGGTGATATGCAATTCTTAAATACATATAGACACTTTAAAATTATAAACAATAACAGTTATTTTTCTACTGAATCATCTAATTTAAAAATATCTTCTTTTTCCAGCAGGTAAGCAATTTTTTGATTCCTAGTAGTTACGCATAATAGCTTCGACAACAAAATCGTAGTTAAATCTTTGCCGTATTGCTTCCTTTAGTGGTTCCAACAATTTATAATCGAAGTAGGATAAGCTTGGACCGTATGAAAAGTTTGCCGATATAGCCTAGAATAATTTTGAATTTTTGTTAAGTTTGAGAAGCTGTATGAAGGTGTGCGTTGTTGTTAAGTATGATTACGTATCTAATTCAAATTTCGCGTTACTTTTGACGTTATGCAACGTTTGTTTCTTACAAAAGTTGGAAATAGTACCAGGCATTGATAATACGAGGATAATGGAGAAAATCAATATGTAAGACTCCTTTCAAGTAAACAAAAAGCAATTGCAAGACCTTCTACAGCTTTGTGCAAATTTTTGGCAGGTGCTATGCAAATTCTCCCTTTCTTTACCACTCGATATTGGCTTGTTTGGATTCAGGGTATAAAGTGTATCCAAGTTTTATTGCAAACAACGATCCGGAGTAAAAGAGTTTCCTGCACTTCAGCCTGGCAACATCAAAACCCGTTGAAATACTTTGAAATTGCAGTTTCTGATTTTCGACGAGAGGACAGAAAAACCAACTTGCGCTCACTTTTTAAAACTCAAAATCGTCACTAATGACAGTAGGAACACTGCCGTGGCTTATTTCAATATTAAAAACAATTTCAGCAACAGCTATTCAACGATCATTCTCGAGTGGACAGTCAACAATATCAATATATTTCTCTAGCACGCTGCTTCTTGGACGTGGGCGAGTTTCATATTTAACTACTTTCGTGTTTCTAAGAATTGTCTGCGCCCTCGTACACTTCTTAAGTATTTTTAAATATTATGTCCCCGAACTGCACTTTAAGTTTTCTCAAAATATCTGCCAGTTTTCGCTATGTATCGTGAAAAGTTTTATAATAATTCACTGCGCAACGGACAAGGGTATCTTTTGCTCGGACATCGTGTTGCTGACAATTCGTGCAGAAGCGATCCCCTTCAGTCATACCTACTACTTATAACGCTAGAAAGGTACCTCCCTCTCCGTTCGCCTCACAATATGTATAAAAGAAATTCCAGTTTATATTTGATATTGCCTCGTACAACTTAGTGACAACTTCGAAAAAAGAGAATGTTTTTATAAACTTAATCCAATGCTAAATAGATGCAATACCATAGATCATACGCATAGCTGAATTGTATAGCTGTTTTCAAAAACAATATGGAAATCAGTTCTGTGTTAAAAAGCAGTATCAACTTCATGGATTTTTATGTTTACAAAATGCAGGTCAGTCTATACAACTCTGCTACTTTTTCATTTCAGGAAATTAACAATTTTAATATAAAAACGCTTTAAATCATCTACTACATAGATATGATAAAAAGTAAAGTATGTTCTGGCAATTGGGTGGATGAAAACGTTGCTCTACTTCCGTTTCATACACTTAATCTAAATTCAATGTCCTAGTTATTAAGGAAGTATTCATATTTTCTAAACTTTCCTGATAAATCTATCATTATATAAAACGCTTCCGAACCAAAAGCGTTTAAAAGATAGACATGCACAAGGTTTATGAATAATGTATAGTTCCTTTTAATTAGAATCTATACGTATTGGTCCATCGTCAAAATTAAGATAACAAACTGTTCAAATACAAAAATTTCGTTTCTTGCCTTTGGTGTTTGTTTCAAATTACAGTATGTGCGTAAAACCATTAAGAATTTGAACAGAAACAAAACTTATATTTAAACGTCGTTTGGACAAGTCTTCGTTCACTTGCATGCTATTTAACTGTATTCTTCCCTATAGTGTGAAGGGTAGAACAAGGTCGCTTGTTTCCGTGATTGAAGGCCAGGGGAAAGGGATTTCTTCCAGCTAGACGTATCTATTCCTACAGTAGGCAATAAGAATACAGGAGTGGATCAAAATCGAAAAATGTTCCATACAAAACAGAAAAAACTGTATAATAACCTAGGCGTCACTGCGTCTAATTTAGACAGAACAATTTAAGATAGGACGCAGAAAAAACCCCCTAGGTGTCACTTTGAATTTAATAACATCCGATATTTTGCTTATGCAAAACCCTGCTCTAGGATCAAGACCTAAAATAAAATGATACATAAATTATAAATAATTATGATGACATAATTGATTAAATTTAAAAGTGTATTCACTATTCCGTATAATAAATATATGTCTTATATTGTCCCCAACCTATATTGAAATTCCTAAACGTTAAACAAAGATTTTTGATTTACCTGTACAAAACTATCAACTGAAAATCAACTAATCACAACGTTTGTACTACTAGAAGAAAATCTTTGTTTCACATGAAGTATATGGATGTATTCCTTCTTATAACAAAATAAAAAAAAATAGAATTTTGCGTCTTTGACAAACTGACATAGTTCCTAATTTTAAACATTACTAGTACTGGAACTAGTTTTTGGTTTCTATGTTACAAAAAATGGCTGTGCTATTACCTCAATAACCATTGAAACAATAAAATTTTAGTGTATGTAGATTTTATATACAGGGTGAGTTTTTAGTGTGGCAACGGTCGATAACTCCGTTATTAAAAAAGCTACGTAAACCAAATTTGGAAGCATATTAGGCATACATAAAGTGCACATTTTAAAAATATTTGGAAGCATACAGGGTGTTTCATAATTCCAGGGCATATTAAACTTATATTTTTTTTAATGGAACACCCTATATATTATTACATTTTTGAAAAGCCCATAAAAAGAGCTTTAATTTGATATCAAATTGTATCTGTCTATTCCTTTTAGTTTGTGAGATATTCAACTGTTTTTAGAAAAAATGACCCCAATTAGATACATTGCCATTGCACTAATACACAACTTATGTTAATTTTCAAGATGCAGAAAATTTTACCATATACCATAGCATATTTGTAAAAATCACTTTTTTGAAATTTCTTCCCAGTATACAGGGTGTGTCAGGTTTCGCAAAATGCAATTTTTAAAATTTTTTTTAAATGGCACCCTACCAATTTTATTGCTACAATGGATAGTTCATTAAGTGTCCTTTCATTTTTGTTAAGCATTCCCTATACCTAAATCCATTACTTTCTGAGATATTTTTGATTTTCTTCCAATTTTATGAATGTTTTTAATTTACATAACTAAAAATAACTTACTATTGGAGAATATTATAAAACAATTAATGCATATTGATTAACAATCAACTACACTTATCCAATAACAATTTTCACTAAAGATATAACAACCTACAATAATACGCTATCAACAGAATTCTGCCAGATCAACAATATGCATTTTATAGAAAATGTTCAAGCAGGAAATCAGGCAGGCTTTGAAAAAAATAACAATTACAATTAAAATGTCATTTAGGTTTATTAATTGTAGTGTGTTGTCATTTAACAGGATATCTCTCGGTATATTCTTGATGCAAGTAGGCAATTTCTTAAACTTTCTCCCAATACCCAAATCATATCTATTTGTTCTTCCACTGTAAAATTCATTTTGTAAACTTCTTCAAAGATTACATTTAAAACAGAACTGATAATGTGTTAAATGACAACACACTACAATTAATAAACCTAAATGACACTTTTCATGTAGTAGTTATTTTTTTCAAAGCTTGCCTGATTTCCTGCTTGAACATTTTCTATAAAATGCATATTGTTGATCTGGCAGAATTCTGTTGATAGCGTATTATTGTAGGTTGTTATATCTTTAGTGAAAATTGTTATTGGATAAGTGTAGTTGATTGTTAATCAATATGCATTAATTGTTTTATACTATTCTCCAATAGTAGGTTATTTTTAGTTATGTAAATTAAAAACATTCATAAAATTGGAAGAAAATCAAAAATATCTCAGAAAGTAATGGATTTAGGTATAGAGAATGCTTAACAAAAATGAAAGGACACTTAATGAACTATCCATTGTAGCAATAAAATTGGTAGGGTGCCATTTAAAAAAAATTTAAAAAATTGCATTTTGCGAAACCTGACACACCCTGTATACTGGGAAGAAATTTCAAAAAAGTGATTTTTACAAATATACTATGGTATATGGTAAAATTTTCTGCATCTTGAAAATTAACATAAGTTGTGTATTAGTGCAATGGCAATGTATCTAATAGGGGTCATTTTTTCTAAAAACAGTTGAATATCTCAAAAACTAAAAGGAATAGACAGATACAATTTGATATCAAATTAAAGCTCTTTTATGGGCTTTTCAAAATGTAATAATATATAGGGTGTTCCATTTAAAAAATATAAGTTTAATATGCCCTGGAATTATGAAACACCCTGTATGCTTCCAAATATTTTTAAAATGTGCACTTTAGGCATGCCTAATATGCCTCCAAATTTGGTTTACGTAGCTTTTATAATAACGAAGTTATCGACCGTTGCCACACTAAAAACTCACCCTGTATATTACACGAAAAAATAACACAAAAATAACATTTATAACTACCTGCTTCAACCGTACAAAGTTTGTCAAAACTTCGTCAACAATTTCTAAAATGAAACAACTGTTCATCAAACCATTGCAGCAGAATTCACGCTTCACGTGTTTGTTCTGTTTACAAGAAAACGCATTTTCTTATTCTGGTGATTGAATGTTGACTTATTCAATATGAAAGAACTCAAATATATCCATAAACACGAGACTGCTACATACTACTTTCGTTTAAACATCTGCCAACTTCAACGAACAACTGACGAGGCGACCATTTTTAAATTTTAAACTTCAGCTTTATGCTTTGCATTTTATTCTACAACAGGGGAGTTAATTTAATAATAATTAACGTGTAGGATGCACTGCATAATTTCAAACATAGCAGTTACCAAAGACCGTAGCGCCATGATCGCGGATGAACATAGCGTTACCTAGAACGACACCGGGAGATTTATGTGATACGGGTTGCATATACAGAGAAACCGAGCCGATGATATTTTATTTATTTCTATATGATTCTGTACTCTGTAGTATTTTGAACACACTTCACTCTAATGAAATTTGTTTAATTAACGATAGTTTAAGGCTATTTCTGCAACTTTCTCTAAAGATCGATATAAAATTTTATATTTCGCAAGAAATCTCAGAATATAAAGTGAAAAAGTGTAAAATTGTTAAAATAAACGAATTTAAATATAAATAGACAAACAGATGAATAGTCAAAATCCTACACATTCAATTATTCCTAGATTTTTGTCTGAAACTAGGAATATGAAATAATGTTCCTCTCCTGCTGTCACTCACGTTAATGTATTATTACTGTATGTTAAACTGAACTACTATGCGGAAGCCGTCCCAATATGATGCAGACTACCTACACAGCTAAATAATAAATGATTTATCTTCATAACTTCCAACTAAACAATTTACAAAGTTTTCCGATCTATTGACGGTCACCAAGATCGTACACAGAAATTTATTTGGTAGGGGGTCCATGCAAAATAGAATAAATTAATTTATCTCACAAAGAGACTTACGCATTACTGAACACATACGATATCGACATTCGACATAAGATATACTTCGAATTTTCAACCATAAATAAATATATGTACTATAAAGACAGTATCGTTTTTACAAAGGTGTATAAATTGGTAAACTATTAAGAACCATAGAATACAAAATAATATAAGTACTATAAAATAAAATTAAGTCTTTTTGACCAAATCGCAAATTTTCTAGTTACTTCCTCAATTGGTGCTTTATTTTCCAAAAAAAATACTCAATAAAGCAAGTCCAGTTAATCCCTCACTTCCCATTCAATTTCTAAGTTTTAATCCGTTTCGTTGTCGAGAATGTTCTCTCTGGAGTTGCAGTAGATACAGGCTAAATGAAAAAGTTTACAGCAAATTGGAAATATTGTTTGGTTGTGCAATTTTGTTATCTCTAAAGGATTTTCTAACACACTAAACCACGTTGTTTTCCAAATATTTAGTTCATTAAGTAAAGTTATGCGTCAAGAAACTGCTTATATATTTCTAACAGTTCCATAATATCATCATTAAAGTCTTAGTTTGCACATTGTGCAGGCAAAATCCAACTAAAAGCTTTAATAACATTTTTATAATTTAAAACCTGCAAATCTAGCTGCATTATAGTCTCCAAAAAAGATTGCAACTGATATTCTATAACAATGCAATGCTCTGCATTTGAAGACGTTACATTTACACAATTTTTTCGTTTTGACGTTAATATAGGGATAGTTATTTCACAGCCAATATTTTCTAATAGAAACTTAAACCCAAGAAAAATTTTAAAAACGTCGAATTTATGTTTGTTCTAGATGTTAATATGATTTTTTATGTTCTTAATATAGCCGAGCGCGGCAGACAAATCATATTCCATTGTTTACGAGGTTGTTGCGTGAAAATATATAGCCGAAACACAAAATGACGACAATTTCTTCCGTAGTTATGCACTTTAAATATTGCATAGCTCTTAAAGAAGCGTCAAGATCTGCCATTTTGGGAAAATCTTCAAGAGAGTCCACGATCGGTTAATACATATGCTTCAAACGTAAAAGACCGCTATGATTTTTAACCCACCTGGTAACACACATAGCGGTAAGCTTTCACCATTTAGAATGTGGTAAATATTTCTTATATTTGTTCTTAGAACTTCAGGTCTTTAAATGAATATCTAAAACAGTTTCCAGCGAACTTAATTGTTACTATACAATTTTTAATATATTGATGTTGACAAGACTATTGCTAAATTTAACGAGTGGGCATTACAATGCACATATAGAGCTGCCGGATACTCTCTTTTAATAATCGACTGAACTCCTTAACCTGCCTGTCATAACAATCGCTCCGTCGTAACCTTATCTAGCAAGATAATTCAAATTAATTCCTAAAGTTTTTAACAAATCATTTATAACCGCAACCAAATGATCGCGCGTTGTTTCGTTTACTAAATAAATACAAAAAAATGTATTCATATTGATCGATGTTCAAGCAAATACCGCGCGTAAAGTGATAATTGTTCCGTTCGTAAAATATCAAAAGTTTCATCGGCTAAGATAAAAAAAATCTTTTAGAGTTATTGATTTGTTTTATGAGTTTGCCCTAAATTACATTACCACATACGAAATTATGCAATTTCGTTTTTAAGATTGGTTGCATTACTTGCAGAACTTTGCAAATGTCCTTGTAATAGTTTATCACGAAAACGCAGATGCAGCACTGGACTGCATAGTCTGAAGTCTCACACAAGAGAAATTTTTGTCGCCTAAAAAGAATTATAGTTTCTATAATAGGTTTGAACTTTCTGGCGATTTTGCGCCGTTTGCTCGTTATAGATTTGTCGAGTTTCGATATCACACAGTGATTTAGAAAAGGTTTTACAATACAAGCAATGCTTTTAGTACGATATGTTAATTTTTCAATTGCATCTCTATAAGCACAAAAAAGTTTTGTTACTAAGACACTTATTTTTTGGCAAGCCTTTACCCACAAATTCGCTTGAAAAGAGCGCCCCATATTTACAAAGCACTCCATGACCATGCTCTATATCGGTTAGCCAACGAAATATAACCAATTATTGCTTTTACAACTTTAAAATTTTAATACGTTTTAACATATCCATTTTTCCTTATTGGGATTAGAGATACTCTTTTAAATAATAGAACTAAATATATGTCCCATAGTTAATTTTTAATCTTGTTTTTTTAAATTTTCATCCAAAAAAGTAATAATAGAGGGTTTAGATTCTCAGTATTCTTTAAAAAAATGTTTTCAATTAAATAATCTTAAGTTTACAATTGATTCAGCCGATTAATAAAATTTTAAAAATTTAACCGCCATCATCAGAACATGGTACAATAGTTGCTTATATGACGAACAATAGTTTAATAGAAAAACAGATATTTTTTTTGAAAAATATGGGCGCTATTTAGTAGTAAACAAATTCCTAAAAATTTTTTGTTCTAAGAACAATTTTATTCTAAATAAAATAAAATAATGTCACGATACAATTCCGTGTGCCTTCAACAACAATGAGATGGCATAACATTCTTAATATTATCATTGAATTAACTGATGTAGAAAACTGCTGAAAAATGTTTTAATAAAATGTTTTTGGAAAATTATGTATTGTGTTGTGTTTGTTATTGGTAGAAAAAGATATAATATTGTTGGCCCATGGTGAACTATCATTAAGGAAAATAATGTTATCATTTAATGAAGCAGCTTTAATTTCATAACTTTCCATGAGAACTGATTTTTTGTAAGAGTTGGTGAGATGTAATAATTTACAGTTAGTTTCATAGTCAAAATTATGTAAAGCTGAACGAAGGTGTTGGGCAAAAGGAGATTTTATACCCGATTTATTCCTGTTATGATATTAAGGTTTTAAATATTGTAGATGTTCTTTAAGTCTAGTTTTTACTGACGGCTTCATTCTACCTATGTAGACAGTATTATGGCTGTTTTTTTACATGAAGTACAAGTAAGTTGATCACTGTGTTTAATATGTTCAGTGGAATCCTTCAAATGGCACAGTATGTATTTTTTGAGCGAATTCCGAACAGAAAATGATATGGCAGTGTCCTTGTTTTTTAGAATATTGGCGATTCTATATGATAAATTTCCAATAAAGGGTATGGAGGAATATCTTTTTATGGTGATATTGTTTGATATTGGAGTAAGATTTGTACGAATATGCCGATTTGATAAAAAAACAGTCAATGTTTTGACTAAGTTTGCATCGACCTACTTATGTGAAACCAGCATTTCAAAATTAGTTGCCATTATAACAATATCGATTTCGATTGGACCCAGAGGATGACTCGCGGCTTGCGACTTCCGATACAAATCCGTACATACACGCGATCATGAGTTTTTTGCGAGGGCATACCTCAAATTGAAATCTTATGATGTAAAGCTTATAAAAATAGTTTTCATTAAAAAAATGTTTAATACTCATATGCGTAAATAAAACAATGTTTCATAAAATTATGTTTTTTCTTCAGACCTCTAATAAAGTAGATCCATAAGCACAAATCCCATAAAGAATTTCACTTTTTAATTATCTTGATGATCAAAAAAAAAAACGTCTACTGTCTATCTAGGGGTCGCAACAAAAATTTTTCACACAATAAGGGGTCGCAAATGAAAATAATTTGCCCACCAGTGCTCTAGAATATTAGCTTTCCACGGTCCTCGCATTTTCTCTGAAAGGCACTGCAAACAAATCTTACTTAATCACTACGTATTGACGTATTACGTATGCTGTATTAAAAATTTTAATAATTCTGAAACGAGAGCCTGTGCTTATTAGAGATTTTACTTGCACGTTGCAATTTATTTAGAAATACAGTGTCTTTACTTTGTGCACTTTGTACTGTTTTAAAAACAAGGAAATGTACTTTTATCGAGTCAGGAGGGGCATCCCCCCGCGCCTTTGAGTACGGGCTTGACGGGTACACAGTCAACTACTGTTTAGTGCTTCCTTATGATTTCTGTACGTATGAATTGCAGAAAAAATCAGTTACACAAACTATTTCCAGGTAGCAAAAGTCCGGTTAAAACTGATAAAAGTTCAGAAAATGACATGAGGTGCCAGATTTAGTTACGTGACGATTTGAAATAAAAACAAGTCATAGAAACTCTGATCATCTGATAGAACATGTCGCGTGCTTTTAACCACACATTGAACGTAGTCCGATCAAATGTATGAATTTGTCAATACATATTTAATGTCGTATTCTATCCAATAAAAACAGCGGGAACTATGGTAACCCTAAAATATGCAAAAAACACGTTGTTCACTTCCAGATAATGAACGCCATAGTTTATTCTAAATATCAAAACCATTGTTTAAACACCCATACAAAAATGATTTTGAAATTATCATTTTCCATTCTACGTTGTATCTAAAGATACTTTAACGTATTTTTTTCTTGCTTTAAATATAACGAGAATATTTATAAAATTTATTTACAAACAAGTTTTTTTGGTTTGCGCTGGCATTTTCCATCTTGTTTAACTTCTATTCCATAAGTCGTAGAGAGCTGTTTGACCCCTCATTTTAAAGAGAATTCCATAAGGTTTAACTTGATATACCCATTGACTATTCGGGTAAAAACTAAAAATATTGAAGAAATCAAACAACTTTTTTAAAAAAAATTTTGAGAAGTGTTTTTTAAAAATTTAAAAAAAATATATGTTTTCAGTTTTGTTACAAATTATAAAAATTGAAATTTATAGAGTGGGATCTCAATAGGTTAAAGAGTTACGGCTAAAAAATTAAAACTACTGTTAAAAAAATTCTCGTTTTAGTGTGTTTACATAATAATAGAGTTTTGAATCTTATTACATTATCCATCATACTAAATACTAATACATAGTCAAACATAAAACAAGGAAGAACAGTTCCGAAAGGCAAAAGGTTTTACCTGGTAAAAATTAATGAGTTTCTTTTAGAGTTAGTAGTCAGAGAAGTAATTACGCCAAAATAGCTACAGGTTAGTTCTTCTTGAATCTAACAAATAATTTTTGTTTGCCGTTTTGGTGTCTGAGTCTGTGAGTAGATAAATTCTTACTGTAGGTGTTGTAGGATCAACCTTGTTAAAACCTCACTTTTATTCACAACTAGTATTTTAGAGAACGTTAATGTATAAACGGGAAGAGTAGAGGGTCCAAATTTGAGCCTTGCGGAACCCCAAATTTGGTATATTTAATGCCTGTTCATTTGATTCCCAATGCGGTAAAATCTATCGTTGAGGATGATATCCGTTTGAGTTAGTTAAATATTTTTAAAATAAATTTGATCTAAGCGCTCCGATTTATTTACCATTGTACCAAATACACGTATGCAGTTTCTACGGGAGTACGGTTACGTTTGTCAGTTACTCTTTCAAGAATTGGTCATCCGTTCTTAATGAGAGGACTTCGCTTTTCATAGCTGTTATTTTTGCTTCGTAATTAGAAATTACCACATTAACCGCTTTCTAGAAGACCGTATCGATCGACTGATCGAACTAGCTCTGCGTTCGGACTCTGCAGTACAACTGCCGATCGGACTGTATCCTGAGGGCTGCGTTATTGCCCACGTAACATGCAAATAGTTGAAGCTTTGAAAGTAGTTTACGCCAGCTGACGGTGACTGAAAAATTTTGAGTTTTGGTTAAGGACGATTAGAATTTCGAACAGAATTTATGGATGAGCGGGGAACGAGGTTCATTTCCATCTCGCTAAGTACGTCAACAAACAGAACTTATAAGGGCGGATTGTAATCCTTTGCAATTTCAAACAATAATCTTTTCATTTCCCCAAGGTGTCGTGGGGTACATTCACAGAAGCCATCCCCATGAATGCAACGCGGTATTCATAAATTTTGCAAAAGTTTTCATCCTCAACCTATTGAAAAGAGTGTAGGAAAAACCCCCGAAGACAGAATATCAAATATGTTCCATACGGTTGATGCCGATTATATCTAAACATTCGAAATACTACTTTTCAGATACATGCACTATAATTACAAGAAAGAAAATAGGTTTTCCGGCGGTGAAGACACATACCGGTACTTTGAAATAGCAAAAAAACTGCAAACAGGCGGTACAAAAGAAGACCTCTACCTTACTCATTTTCCTTTTTGAAACTTTTTCTTACATTTTTCTTAGTATATTCTACAGGTGGTACAAAGGAGTTTGGTAAAGGTCCCGTCCCCAAAAACCAAACGATTACTAAATAATTCATGCTTAAAAATAACATCAAAGCCATTAAGACAGAAAGTTTTGTGAACTACCTTAGGAAGCTGACGGCTGATGAAAGTATTAATAACTTCCTGTGGAAGAAAACAAATTTTTGAAGATACCAATGTTGGGGATTATAGAATTTTAAGATGTGAAGTTACTTCGCGTTTGTGCCAAGAACTACTTTTGTGGCGTAAGGCGCTCATGTTTTGTTGCGTGCTTCGTTTCCAGAATTCATTCGCGTTTAAGATGTCTGAGGGCTTAGCTCGTGACAGCTAATTCATTCTAATGTATTTTACTTAATTTTACAATTATATTCAGTTACAATAAATGTATTCCACGTTCAAGCATTCTTTACAATTTCTAACTTAGCAAGAAACAAGTTTTCAGTTTTATTGTTAAGTGGTCCTAAGAGTACAACGAATACACGTACAGCAGATTCACAGCGAAGATGTACTTATACAAAGATTCCCAAACAACCAAAGCATCCCGATCCTACTATTTGCAAATATGATGGAATTGGACTCGGCGAGGTGATAAAAACAGCTGTATTTTCTTATCATTTGGTAAATGCTTTCTAGTCTCTCGAGTCTACTGGGACCGAAGGAATACAGCAAATTGCTAACGCAGAGACCAATTGATAATTAAGCCGATAATACCCGCCGAGATTAACAACACACTCTGAAACAACCTCAGCACTAGAAGGTTGTAGATTATGATTTAATAACTTCGCAAGTACTCAAAGAGTTTGTCCCGCAGAGACATTATGATACTGACACATCTCATCAAAACAATACAATAACTCTATATAGCAATGCAGTAAAAGATTGCCAGTAATAATAATTTCCAAAACATGCATACCCTTGAAGATAGAACATCATATCCGTCCCATATCTTTGCTGTTGGTAACATCTAATCTGTTCGAAAAGCTACTTTTGCAGCAACTCGAAACTCTAATTAAGGTAAGGCATCTTATTCTACTTCATCATTTTGGTGTTCGCAACATGCACTGGACCCTCGGCCAACTGCATTGAATCATCTACTTAATTCAAGGAGCATTAAAAGAAGAGATCTGAGCAACGATATTCGTAGAAGTGGCCCAAACATTCGATAGAATGTAAAAATTATCACTGTACACTTCAGATGATGTCGGTCTGCTAGAATTTTTATCAATTATACCAAAGCAACATTTTCGGCTTTTGTTATTTTTGAAACACTGTTATCGCATAATTTGTAAGTTTTTACTACGTAAAGTCAATGTTGGCAAAAATACTAAAAATTTCTTTTACTTTGGCCAATACAATTATTATCCTTAAAATATTTTCAAGTGAATCATCCCACTAAATTTTGACAACAAAACTCAACCAAACAAGTAAGCGCTATGATTTCGAGTGAACACTTTTATTTTATTTTCAGTATGAATGGGCTGAACTGCATGAAAGTATTTTTCTCTTGTTTACTATACAACGCCAACTTTTACGAAAATAAAGATGATTTACTTTGCGAGTTTACATGAATATTATCGCTTTATGCAAAAAATAATTTATGTTATGGTATAGTTGCAAAAAGGGAAAATAACGTAAATAAACCGACGGGTTTGTTTGGTTTGCTGAAATCACGATAAATAAGTCACTAATTACTGTTGGAGTTCGCAGGTTTTTGCTTGAAATTGGTTTTTGTAGGAGTTTACTTCCGCGACATTCGTCCCGCAGATTGCATTAGCAAACAAATTCATCGATGAAAGCCAGAACTTTTACAAGATTTAGTGGGACAAATAAAATTATCATTATTAGATTTAAAGAACTTATAATCTTACCAATAAAAAGGTAGAACACCACACTCAAATTTCATAAAGAATAACCAAGCTACTTGTACTAAACATGCCATCTCGACATAAATAAAATGTCTACGACGCCTATTCTATTTACAAACTGTTCCTCTATATAAATTCCATTCAGCCGAATGAACTAATAACACGTAAATGAAGGCGAAGGCTAAATCGATAGACGTACATTGATACACAGTTCAGAAAGTCAAGAGCGATCCTTGTAACCTCATTATGGCGTGAATCTGGAATTTATAAATAAAGCCAGCAATTAATAACGAGAGTAAGTATGAGAGAAGTTTCAGCTGCAACTGAATATTACAAGTTATTTTTGCAGCGATACTTGTTGACTGCTTCCAATTTATGGCATCCCTATGTTTTAGCACTGAAGGATATTAGTGTAGGTCAGTACGAATTTGAAAGATTTAAAACGATGTGGGCGTTGATAGTGTAAGTTAAACCAAATGTAGAGAAACAACAATTTCCTGATATTATTGTGATTATAAGTCCGGGCACCGAAGCACCATATTTACACTAGCTGAAACACAATCTTTAAAATATTTTAAACAAGTTTATATACAAAAAAAATGATGTGGTATCTCTAGTGGAAGGTTAAAATCATCGACTTCCACTAAACTATTATTTACATCGAATGTGAAAAGATACAAAAAGTCTATTAGTTGTTTTAGGGACAAAAACTATTGCACATTTCAGTTTTGTAAGTATCAATAACAAACGAAATCCAGTTGTTACATTAATTGAGTTGCAGCGTTGCAACTGTAGCAATTACTATGGGGAACGTGAAACATTTCTTTGGTAATGTTAAAATATACGTTCGATTTCAATTAATAGTTTTTTTTATTGGGGAATTCAAAAAATTAGTTTACTATTAGTTATTTTAAGAGAAAACGTCCTTATCTAGCATAACAAAGTTTTTTTTACTATGTTGTACTTCAATGTTGTCAGTGTCAGTATTCTTTCTAGGTTATGTGTTATCTCCGAACTTAATTTTAATTAACAGTTTTGGTGTTAAGTGAAATTTAATAATTAATTTATTCATATAAATTTTGGGAAAAACTAACTCCCTCTATCAAGCTACAAGGTGATGAAAATGAGAAACACAAAGCCATCCCATGTATCACTATAATAAAAATGGTTTAGTAGATTACCATACCCAATTTCAACACCAAACTGGTGTCATCTTCAGGTGTAATAAAGTAATAAAATATATTATAACTAGAAATAATAATGTAATACAACAATATTAATAAAAATGAGACTTACCGGAGTTGAGAAATACATTGAGAATTATATTAGTTTAATATAACTTGAGTGAAAGTAAACTAAATAATAAAATGTACAAAACATTCTATTTATGAATTTGAAAACAAACAAAATATAAAATTAATCGATGTTTAACATTTTAAAGACAAGAAAATTAAGGACGAACGAGCTTGAATGCGCAACTGAACGATAAAATGAATAACACATGATATTCAACGTAGTTACTTGGGTGATAAATAAACTACAGATAAAGTAATATAGATCACAATAATGAAACCAAATCTGAATTTATACTTAGAAATTGAGAAAGATCGTCATTGATTGAAATCAAAGATTAAAAAAAAAGTAAATACTTTTCAAAGCTTTTAAAATCATTGACAACAAATTCACTATCGTTTTTAGTTAAATATAAAATCTCCAAAAAGTCGAACTACATATCTGAATTGTTTATACTAAGAATTTTGAAATCGCGCTCTTGATTAATGTTATGGCTGTGGTAAAGCATATGACTAGCAAAAGAAGATTTTGTACAATTAGAGTTGTCCGAATTTAAATTGTTATTACCAATACTATACGAATATACTATATAATATACTATACGAATACTATGTTAGTGAAAGATGGCTCTAAATACAAAAACAGGGACAACCAGTTTACAAAATTACATAATAGCATAATAATATTCTTAGATTTCCTTAAATTTTGTAATCTAAATTTACCATAATCCTTATAAGTAACGGACAATTTAAAATTATCTGATCATTACAAGTTAGTTTCTTTTGATGTGACGAATCTATATCACATCGTACCTTCCAATGTTACAATTTAATTATGGCACAACTCACAAATTCTCTTTTAACTGATACACAAATCTTAACTGTTTTTCTTTACTAAAATTATGTATCAAGCAAAATTTTTTCAAACTCAACAATAAATTTTATACTAAGCTTACTGGTTTATCAATGAGTTCCAGTCTCTCGCCCCTTTTATTTGAAATTTTTATGAATAATTTAGAACTCAATCATATGATTACCAAAACATATTTTCAAGAGCACAGTATATATTAAGGACGTTATGTTGATGCTATTTCTGTCATAAACAGCGGCACTAACGAACACATTTTTGATTTTCTTAACATTCTTAATTACCTATACAATATAAATACAATGTCGAACTTGAAAAAGATCTAGCTTTCTTAGACCTCACCCTAACAAAATTGATTTTAACAAACGAGGTCTGTTCAAAAAATAGCACAAATTTTGCGTTTTTGCAAAAAGTTTTTATTTATTCATTAATATCTATTTTGTCCCCTTCAAAGTAATTCCCTTCGGATATAATACATTTATGCCAACGTTTTTCCCCAATCCTCGACGCACTTAAAAAAATAATTTTTTGTGATCTTGTTCAGCTCCTCCTTCGATGCCGTCTCTATAGCTTCCCTTGCGATGATTGAGCTTTGGTTTCCACGTCATAACCATAAACCCATGATTCGTCACCAGTTATGATCTGGAGCAAATTTGGGTCGTCGCGGTGATTCGACGATTGGCCAATATTATTTTCTTCACTTCATCAATGTTTTCGTCTGTTGTTGATGTGCTCGGGCGTCCGGCATGCTTTTCGTTGTTCACATCTTCTCGGCCCTCTGAGAACATTTTGTACCACCGATGAACGTTGCTTTGGTCGAAGATAGCTTCACCATAGACCACAGTCAACATTCGGAATGCGTCCGCGCACTTAATTTTATTTTTCACACAAAATTTGATACAGATTCTTTGATCCATTTTTTGGAATAGGCAAAAATCGGAGACAAGCCAAAACACGTCCAACCAAAATAGTTGTCAACAATTAACTAAACATTTAAAATGGGCGACTTTGTCAGCATAAGTGAGAGACAAGTATACCAACCTAACGCCACAAAAAATCGACAATCGAATATACATAGCCCGCAGAAATTCAAAATTCGCGATACTTTTTGAACAGACCTCGTACTTAGAAAACCCACCACAACTGATACTATAATATCTTAACACTTGAACCACCCATTTTCTCATAAATTAACAACTTTTAATTGTCTCAGTTGCAAAATATTCCGAATATCGATTACAACCTACATCGAGCTTTAATAGATTAATAAACTCTACAAGTCTGGGAAAATCATAATTAAATGCCATGATATGGCTTAAATTTCGTAACTAGCAAACGTGTTAAAAGCAGAAAACGAAATGAAAAGTATTGGAAATGTCAATTCTATTTTAACAGTCTACTTCACAATAAAAAAGACAGCCGAGATACTAAAACACTCCCATAAGCGCCGGTTTACAAAATCTCCGAGGAACTCACCCAATTTCTGATTCTAACAGGTATAAGTTGACGTCCTTATAGAAAATTCCGTGAATGATAAAGAAAAGACATTGCTTTTACAAGGTGAGATACAATAGTTTGAAAGAATATTTTAATTTCTTTGACACATATCAGTAAAATTAATTTCTACGCAATGGTAAGTAGTATATCAAATGATTCAGGAAATAAAGGAGTCGCTAAAAAAGATACTTTTGTCGAGCGCATATTTAATGTTGCCCAACATCTATTAATACCAATTTATAGAATGCTCTAAGTATTTCAAATCTGACATTTGCCACATTTTCAATTATTGGGTAACCAGTTTCTATTTTCTCATATTTAATAAACCTATTATTGTTTGTATTAAAAGTAACAATAATTCTCATTGCTTCTTGAATCCGGTCCTGTTTAAGTCATAAATTATTAGTTACATTGTAAGTTTAGAATGATCTAATACGAGAAAATATGCTAAGCTTGCCCGGGAAATTTTTTTATCGCGGTTTCCTATGACGTAATATAGTTTATTAATTAAAAAATGTTAAAGGTGAGTTTCTTTTTTCTCTGTATTAATTAAAGAAAATAAACACTTTGCATCGACTGCATGTAACTTTATCTTCTGTGTCAATGCTTGCTTCGCCTTGACATTCGAAATACTACCTAAACTAAAAACGTTAACTTTATTATTAAACTGCAAAATATTGTTCAATTTCATAATAGTTACGTTCCTTATTTTGCAATAATGCGGAAAACGTAATTTTCTACGTGATACGAGATACATTAAACAGGTTTTTCAAAGTAATAATTAATGTTTATTTTTCAATAATGTTAAGAAACTAAAAGTGTGGATGTTGCGAATATTTAATGAAATTTACGTCTGCTTAAAGGAAAAATGTTAAAATTTTATACTTAACAACGCGTTTAAATTTCGTGTCTAGCACGTAACCTACAAATAGTTTATTTTCAATATATATATTCCATGCTATTGACGATATTCGAATTCACAGTGCAGCAAAACAGCTTTCGCATTCTAAAAATTTTACTTTTGTGGCAAGTTGAATCGAAAATTGACGTAGGCAAGGAAACCAAGTCCCGTCGGCTGTAATATAGTGATCAATTAGTGGAGTCACTTTTCGCGCCTGACCTTCTCAGTCAACTTCCTTAAACAGCGTAAATCTTACGATTTTCGCGGCTTGATTGTTGTTAAAGCTTTTGACTCGTTGTGGTGAATCGTCTAGGGGTGGGATGTTACGAACGATCGGATGTACGAAGACGTTCATCTTCTCGAATGTGCTTGCTGCCAGCGTTGCACAGTGGTTATGGGATGTGGTGATTTACAGGTGGTAATGCCTGATGGAATCGCTTTCGACGTACCATGGAGCGCCTATGATTAGCCGGATGGTGCTACATTGAAAGGCTTCGAGTCGACATTTGTTTGCTTTGGATAAGTATGTGTATCAAGCTTCTGGCACATAGCTCAGGATGGATAGAAAGTACATTTGGCATATCTTCAGCTGTACTTCCAGTAGCATCTTGATACTATGGTTTAGTGTCGGGTGTAGTCCTTTTATGCGTCATGTCTTGAATACACTGTGTCGTGTGTGCTAGTAGAAATTCAATTTTCTGTCGACTTTGAATCCCACGCATCGGATGTCCGTTTATCACCGTAGTCTCCTCCCTTGTAGGGTTCAGGGATCGTCTAGTAGCGCCCTACGCTTAGAAAATAAAATTACCTAGGTGTTATTTACGTTCAACTTCATTCTCCAGTCGTCCAACCATTGAGTGTAGCATTGCAGATTGTCACTTTCGGATATCTACGAATCAAGTATCTATCTTTAAGTAAATCTATGCAAATCTTCATTAAGAATTTTAATTGCGTAACGTCTAATTATTCCTTGCCCGTGTTTTATCCGTTTACAAATTATATATTCATTTTTAAACTAACTACTCCACTGAAGTTGTCCAACCTTAACCTATTACTTCCGTTGCAAGGGCAAGAATATGGACTGCATGCATTCTAAACATTACATGTGATTTTCCAATGCTCCACCCGAAGGTACTACATTGGCCAGGAAGCGAGTTTTTTTTTTACCTGGAAAATTTTGAATTTTGCCGAATCCTTGCTGTTCCAAGCAAGGTAGGGATCTTTAACGTGCGTGACAACACTCATACACGGGACCTCCATTTTACCTCTCATCCGAACGAGGGTGTATTTTTGCGAAAAATGCTCGCCTAACATTTTTCAAGCGGACCGTGTCGGGATTCGAACCCGGGACCTACGGCGTAGTAGTCACACACATACCACTACGCCACGGAGCCGCCTATGCATTCTAAACAGCAAACTAATCATAGAATACCCTTTGACCGTGTTCTTGTAACGTTTGATGATCCTAAGTAAAATACACCGTACCTTAATCCTTTCGACCCTGTATACATCTTCACACGTGTCTAAATTAAGAAAACGATATTTTAAGCTTGCAAAAGAGTCACATAGTTGAATTTTAGGGGAAATCAACTGCGCATGAATCTTCTTGCGATCGTATGATGACCTATTTCATTTATTCTGTTGCAATATTCGAGTTTTGGTCAGGTTTACTCGTGATTAACTAGTTTTTGTGGTTAATACAACTTATATAAGTTAATTGTTAACTTCCTCAACGTGAATGTAAGTACAAATCATGGTGTCATAATGTGTTTATCGTAATTATAGGTTATGGGACATGTATACCCCAATAGTATTTTCTTGCGGGACGTATATATCGCGTTAGGTATTTATGGATTTATATCTTTAGACGGAAAATGTTTTTAGCATGTCTAATAGACGAAAACCGTTGACTTTTGCTGAGCTTACGAGGTTAGCACAGAATTTCAATTTGATAGAATCTACGGACGAAGCAGAATCTGAACATGACAATTCGAGCAAACAGTCTAATTATAAATTGTCCTCTGAAAATAATGATGACAAATCAATATCTGAGTCCATGGAGGGCATAAAATATCGAACCAACTATGATCATGTAAATCGTAATCTCATCGATCAAGATGGGAGGACAACTGTAAATGATTCAGTAGTGCGGTGTAAAGTTACCGCTGATAAATTTAGACCAAGAAAAACTTGACCATTGGAATGATAAGCAATCGTGCGTGCGAAATTGGATTGCGGAAGTCGTGAACTGGATTGCTTTTTCGCTGTGCTTCCAAGAAGCCTGTTCATAAATATTTCGCAGTGAATTAGAAAAAGATTAGTTTATTCATGAAAAGGAGAAAAGGAAAAAGAATCAAAGAATTTCACTCGGTGAAATGAATATCCATACAGGGATCTTTCTCATAATGCATCACAATTGAGTTCCTTCATTTGCGATGTACTGGTCAACAAATTTATCACTTGGTAATCAAGTAATAATGAACGTTATTGTCCAGAGATAGGTGTTTGATAAATATGTCAGAATCGCAGGACACTTCAAAGGCCTCAAGGGGATTTTCTTAGAGTTGCAGGAGGAATCCCCTATCAATCCATTGATGCAGCAATGGCTAAAGTTAAAGGCCGGTCTTCCCTCAAACAATTCATGCCTTTGATGCCAGTCTAAGAAGTGTCAAATTATGGCGCTGATGCGACGCAAAAACTAGTTACATCTAAGACATGAACATATATTGCAGGAAAGAAGAGACTACGCACGAGGGTACATTTGGAGAAAGAGTCGTGAATAAGCTGGTTTCCACAATTAGAGATCACCAGTCTGCTTATGCTTTGACCGATTTTTTACTTCAGTTCACCTTGTTGATAATATAAATTTTCATACTGTCGCTACATGCTTGAAACGGCATAACAATGTTCGCATTTGAAGGAAAGTTGAAAAGAGGCGAATGCCAGATGGTAGGAAATTCCAAAGGAATTCTGGTAATCAGATTGCAGGATATGAAAGACTTTATTGTATTGACAAACTGCCATCCACCTGTCATGGACAAGGAGAAGCGTAAAGTGAAAGACTGGTCATCAGTAAAGGTTGATTGTCAAGAAGCTATCAAACTTTATAATAAATACATGTAAGGCGTACACCTCACCGACCAAACGACTACCTTATATGATATTGAGAGGAAGTCGCAAAAATCGTGAAAAAAGTATATTATAAGCTAATCTCAATGGGAGTTCACAATGCATGCATTTCGTATAAAGAAATCACCCACAAACGGCTCACACTCATTAAATATCTGGCGCCTCTTGATGAAAGTCTTACTGCAGAAGATAGAAAGACTGCTGAAAAGAAACGCGATATTCGAAATCATTTGAACAACTAAACGTAGGTGTGATCATATGCCTCAGGAAATTGATACTCGAAGATATTGCTATAAATGCGCTGAAAATAAAAAGGAGAAAACAAAATTCATCTGCTCGATGTGCAATTGGCCGCTTTGTTTCAAACGCACCCTATTCAATAAGTAACTGTTGGAACATATACATCGCAATGTAAATACTTATTGGGACACATGCCCCCAACTTCGTTTATAACAATGATTACAAAAAATTAATTAAATATTGATATTCCTCGTCTTTTTGCCTATTATTAAAACCTGTGGTAATAAAAATCTTAGTTATTAACCAAGAAAATAAATCAGGGCTGAAAGAGTTAAAACAACTGCTCTTCCTCTAACTCATTACATTTGAAGACTAACTGGCTAGCCTATTTGAAGTTGAAAAATTAGCTTGTATTCAATATATCAAGAATTATTGAATAAAATCAGTCAAACTTTGCACACTCTAATCTACCCAAAGTTAATCAATATCAAAGTTAGTTTTATCAAAATTCCTTTATCTGTGAGAAATCAATAAGATAGTTTTTCTTTTTAAATTTTTCTTTAACTGATCGATAACAGAATCGCCCAACTTAAACAGTGTAGAATGGTAGGGTCGTAGTAGCTAATAAACCTCAATATTTTTGAGTATGTTCTGACCTCACAAACACCGTTCTACATTACCCAAGCTTCACAAACGTGTATCCGTGTATATACTGTTAAATTTTATGGTGGAGAAATCTGATGTACTGCCAACATCTTTCAGTAAAATCAAGAGCTTCCCTTTGTTAAAACATTTACTTACTCAAAAGCTTCTTTTAAATATGAAATAAAAACTAACAAGTTGAAGTCAGTTATTCTTACCGCCATTAGAAAGCAGTTCTAAACACGAGATATCTATTGCTGTAAGTGCCATTAAACTAACTACAACTTAAGAGTTACTTTACTTAGAATAAAACTAAACTTTAAAAGACATATTTTTTTGTGAATTGAAAAAACAAGGTCTACAAAACGCTAACATTGGACTTGTTTTATCTAGGACAATGCTTAAATAATCTAGACAATTACCGATAACAAAAATGAGGGTCCCACATCCGGCCATTCATAATTCAGCCCATTTTTATATTCAAGCTGAAGGTTTAAATAACAAAACAGGATAAAGCGTTTATTTCTAACGAAACATCACATTCATTAAATTATCGAATGAATGTATTATAGAGCTACGGTAAAGTTTCAACTAATTTATACATTACGATTGCCTATAAATATCATTAAAGTACACCTGTATGACCTATGGGTTATAATTATTTAGCTTCAAAAGCGGGACTGACCCAAAAAGCTTAAGGAAAATAAAGTAAATTATAGGGTTCGTCAAGGTTAACAACCTAAATAGGACGTAATATTTGAATCATCTCCCAAGTAAATATTTAACTTTAATTTGTATTTTAAGCTTTCAAAGCAAAACTGATTTCCACGTTCAGAATAATTCACTTGGGGCATACATTAGTAAATAAGGTTCCATTAACTGAAAATTAATTAACGCTGAAATTATGTTCTATACTCCTACAATTACAAACAGTGAAAAAAATAAAGCACATAAAAATTGTAAGATTTCTTGAATATTTGTTATTAGTACAGAAATTTTTTATGGGAATTTCGGTTTAAGATTAAGTACTCCAACCACGGATTTTTTATAGGGTTCTACCTACAAGCACTCATTTGATTTTTTTCAATGCTCCAGGTACTACATTGGCCAGGAAGCGAGTTTTTTTTTACCTGAAAAAATTTTGAATTTTGCCGAACCCTTGCAGTTCCAAGCAAATTAGGGATCTTTAACTTGCGTGACAACACTCACACACGGGATCTCCATTTTTCCTTTCATCCGATTGAAGGCGTATTTTTGTGAAAAATGATCGCTTAACATTTTTCAAGCGGACAGTGTCGTGGTTTGAACCCAGGACTTTGGGCATAGTAGTCATACGCATACCAACTATGCCACGGAGTCGCCCCTACCTACAAGCACTACATTTGATTTGTACCCCACATTTGATTTTCCAATGCTCCACCCGAAGGCACTACATTGAACAGGAAGCGAGTTTTTTACCTGGAAATTTTGAATTTTGCCCAATCCTCGCTGTCGCAAGCAAGGTAAGGACCTCCATTTTATCTCTCATCCGAACGAGGGCGTATTTTTGTGAAAACAGCTCGCCTAACATTTTTCAAGCGGACCGTGTCGGGATTTGAACCCGCCTACCTACAAGCATTATAATTTAAATAAGGGCCGCCATACTTGCGGCCACGTCCCCAATGCTCCACCCGAAGGTACTACATTGTCTACCTACAAGCAGCATACATTCCGCAATACGCCGCGGCTTCTTCGCAGTCGCAACTGAGTCAATCCATATCAAGTGGTCCAAAGGTGGTTGCTTGGCCATTTTAGCAAAAATTGATATTTTTGCCATCAATTACATATGGAATCAGTAGTTCAAAAGAATTTTTAAAAATTTTTTAAAATCAACCGTTTGAAAATGGCGGCCATCTTTGTTTCACGGAGCATGCTGATATTTGAGTTTGTAAGCTCCTACGGAAAACTCATTTTCTCAGGACTGGTACATCATAAGCTAATAATTAAAACACCATTGTTTTCCTTACAGTCTGCTCTATCTTTTATGTTCTCTTCGCTATTAGACTATTTTGAAGTCAATTACTTGAAAACTGCTATTGAAAACAACTGTTTTCATTTCTCAAGAAGCCGCTTTTGAGGGTAATTTTTAGCACAAGGGGATGTATATCAAAGTTGATTTTTGGCATGATAATAAACCTAACTAAGTAGCTTGTATTAAAAGTACTCTTAACCCTGATATTTGTTACCTTATTTTTATAAATTTTTAAACTTCAAATTTTTGAAATTTTTGTTAACTTTAGGCTTTAATATCTCTGGTGGGTGACTTGATAAAATTCTAATTTTTTTATATGTTATACTTAGATGCAACATAAAACTACTATAAAAATTTCAACGTGTATATTAGCTAATGGAACTCCTGGAATAAATAACGCTTGGCATCATGTTCATTATTATATAACTATATATATATATATATATATATATATATATATATATATATATATTGAATAAGATCTTGGTATTTTTGGGTGAATTGCTTATATAAATAAAGGTTTCAATCAATTTTACTTTATTTACTTTACTAGATTCGGAGAATTTGTCCCCTTCGTTAGAAGTTTAGTAAATGCGTAAAAATACCTCAAAAGTAACTAGCAATGGATATATATATATATATATATATATATATATATATATATATTTGAACTTTTGACACAAAATGATGGCTTTTGAGATTTTGTGGTCCACCAAACATTCAAAGAATTCATCTCGACTTTTGATTACTGTTATCATTTCTGACCTGTCAGTATTTATCCATTGCTTGAATTCCACGTTTTCAGACAAACAATCTTCTTCCTCTGATTCGTTGAACATGTCAAGTAATGTTTGTGTACCTGGACATCTAGTGCAAATATTCATTATGCAATCATGGTTATTTATGTCACAAACAATCAGTTCCGTCGGATCTTTGTGAGAAACATTAAGTTTTGCTCCATCAATCATTAGTTTTACATTCTGATGATAAATACATACACATACATTGTGCGTCCCTGATGCTCCTACTAAAATACACCGTTTTGGACTTGGATCTTCCAATTTTGCAATCCAGGTTAGCGGCCTTAAAAGCAACATAGAGTTCATTCAAATTACAGAGTACTAATTGCTTTTGTTTTGTTATTTTTTTGCCATCCACCTTTACCGAAACACAATCCTTCTTTTCCGGGCACAACGTACTGTTTTCATCATCTTCACGAAATTGGATGACTTTCTGAACTGTATTCTCTTTAATTTTGGTTCCTGATTTTTTGCTTAACTCGGGAAGTATTCCTTGTTCCTTTACAAGCTTGTTTTGTAAGTTTTACCAATTGATCGCTGACATTGAATTCTGATGTTATTTTATGTCTTGACCAAAATTTCGAAAGTAAACTTAATATTTTCACTTTTTCATCATTTGTTGTCACTTTACATATATCTTTTAACGATTTAATTAGTTCTAAGTACTCCTCAGCAGTCAAAGCACTGTTGTCATCTCTGTTGTTCATCAATGTTTGTTTGATCAAAACAATGTTCAAGATTATTTCGCAATTTTTCAAATACTTTATGAACTTTAATTTCAATAGCTTTACTTCTTTTATCATTGCTTAGCTTTCTTAGTTTTGATGCAGGGGATACACCAAGAGCTGCACATGCTGAATGTAATTGACAATCTTTTCTTCTGGCAGTACAAAGTTTTGATCGATTTCATCGCATTGATCTACAGCCATATTATTAGTCTCTTTAAATACAAAAATCATTGTATAACAGTTAGTGCATATTGATTTTCCTGGTATTAATTCAACAGGATTTCGTTCTGGCATTCTTATTTGGTCCAATGAAATTTCTCTTAAGCCTTTAGTTACAGTCTTTTTATACTTTTCAAAAGGGTCACAGCACGATTGACCGAACAGATGATTGTACTTCATAATGTATGGTAGTCACAAATTGTTGAAACGGTAAATGGCAACCTCAGCTTTAGCAAAAGTTGTTTTACTTCATCAAAATTCTGGACATGTTTTATGTCTTTGGAAACAGGGCCATAAGAGTTTTTATGACACAACTCTCCAATGCATATTCCAACAGAACACGACTCCATATTTAATAAAAATTAATCAATAAAAAAACAAATAAAAAATAATTATTATTATCTGAAATTCACTAAATTAATTTAACTAGTACAGAAATTAAAAAAAAATTATAAATTAAGCACTGTATTAATATATACAATACACAACACTATCAAACTAGAATGCACTGTTCACTGGTTGAGTTGACAGACAAGACTGAGACTGAGCACTGCTCTGCACCAGACAGCTCCACTGTACTGACCTGTACAGACACGCTTACAACTTGTCACAATTGAAAGCTACAGCTGCTAACTTGTAGATTTCTTGCCAGTGGGAGTTATTTAGAATTTACTTGAACCTCTTTATCATACTATGCATGTTTGTTTGTCTTTATACTATTAAGTATTTTTTTCAATAAACAAAATAATAAAAATTTAATAAGAGTAGGGCTAGATTCTAATTATAATAGAACTACAATATTTTGTGTTGAACTGGACGTAGATAAAAAGTTTTTAAAAAACTTAAAAAGAGTTATTAAAAGTAAAAAGTTTAAAAATAATAAAATTTTAATGAATTATTCAAGTTTACGCATTGCTAAATAGGCGTAAAAAGAACCATTTTCAAAAATTCATAGCTACCAAAGTACTCAGATATACAGGTTGAAATTTTTACAGTACTTTTATGTTGCATCTAAGTATAACATATAAAAAAATTAGAATATTAAAGATATTAAAGCCTAAAGTTAACAAAAATTTCAAAAATTTGAAGTTTAAAATTTTATAAAAAAATAAGGTAACAAATATCAGGGTTAAGAGTACTTTTAATACAAGCTACTTAGTTAGGTTTATTATCATGCCAAAAATCAACTTTGATATACATCCCCTTGTGCTAAAAAATTACCCTCAAAAGCGGCCTCTTGAGAAATGAAAACAGTTGTTTTCAATAACAGTTTTCAAGTATTGGACTTCAAAATAGTGTAATAGTGAGGAGGACATAAAAGATAGAGCAGACTGTAAGGAAAAGAATGGTGTTTTAATTATTAGTTTATGACTTACCGGTCCTGAGAAAATGAGTTTTCCGTAGGAGCTTACAAACTCAAAAATCAGCATGCGCCGTGAAACAAAGATGGCCGCCATTTTCAAACGGTTGACTCTAAAAAAATTTTCAAAATTGTTTTAAGCTACTGATTCCATATGTAATTGATGGTAAAAATATCAATTTTTTCTAAAATGGTCAAGCAACCAGATTATTTTTTCTGGACTATTTCAAATGGATTGACCCAACTACCCCCGCAAAGTACGTCTATAACCAGCCGATCCATTTATGGAGCACCATCCCCATAAAACAAACATTTGCAAAAGAGAACCTAGTGACAACATTGTCACAAGCACAAACAAAATATGCTTCAGAATTGTATGAAAACTCGTCGCTGCCACTTATTCTTCGTTGCCGTCATCTCCCATCAAGTAACACTAGACTCATATAGATCAGCAACATCGATCCAGTCGTTATCCAAAGTCTAATGTATTTTAATGTACGACCAATCCACGGTACGGCTCGTTATTCGAGAAAGTGCAGTCGATTGAAGTTGGTATGTGTTCATTATCTGCTATACTTGCATTGTTGTTACTAATCACACCATAATCTTGCATATACATATTATATATCTTAAGTTTGTTAAATAACTTTTGTGACAATGGACATATTATTTGCACGACCAACACTATTCTGTTACTCTGGGTCAAGAAACAAAAATTGCTACCATTTTCATTTTAAAAAGTGTGCTCTTAAACTTTGTTGGTGGTAGTGTAAATGTCACGTAATAATCTAAACACGAATGTATTCTTTACCATACAACTAAAAATTTTAGCCATCTGTTTCCAGATTCGTCGTTTATGTACGGTAAACTTTCCTGGCGAGTCTACGGTAAGCTTGCAACAATTTTTATTTGACTATATAAGGAAATTTCATAGAGGTATGAAAAAATTCGCCAAGTATATTTATTTGCAAATTTAGATGGATATTGAATTCCTAGTAAGTCCTTAGTCCCATATGGAAAACAGCATACAATCAGTTATTTTCTAGTCTGGTTAAATTGTAAGGCTAAGTTTAACATTTGTACCCACAATCATATAGAAAACAATTCAGGAATTTTGAAATCTAGTCTGAAAGTCGTAAATGAATATGTAAAAGTCCATGTAAACACCTTATTGCTCACAATAAAGCTCAAGCTTTCCCCACTTGTTTCATACACACGGTGCGTGGGCACCAAGAATTTGTTTGATAAGATTTCCTCCGATTGAATTGTTTTTGTAAGTTACTTTCTCGATCGCTCACTACCACATCATCTTCGAGTCAAGCAGGATGGGAAGTCGTTGATGCACAAATTCCGTCGAACCGGCAAATATCTTCCAGCCAATAAATACCTTTGAGCCAACAAATACCTTCGAACCAACAAATACCTTCTAGTCAAAATGTAACCTCAAGCTTAATAGCATCGTTGATGTTCAAGCATCCTTAACCCTACAATCACCATCCAGTTCACCAGCCACGTACTTTCAGATCACTCTGGGATCATTGTTTTTTTCACCGCAAGCAATCAGCTGGAACCTGTGCCCAACCAATCTAACAGTAGCGGCCAGTGGTTAAAGATGAGCTATTTTTGCCCAATCCCGAAACGGATTTGTTTCGCAACCCCCTTTACTACAAACAACTAAGTTTTGAGCCGAAAACATTCATCGTTCCAATCTGTAAGACCCAGTACATAACTGAATCGACTTTTTGTTGATTAATTAAGTTTTTTTACTACGAACGCATATTTTCTTGAAAGTAATATTTTTGTTCAAACTTTGTTATATTTGAAACTCTCACTCATAACTATTTTAAGATTACTTAAATTACTGATTTTGATTAAATTTGTAAGTGATTATCAGATCTGATGCTCATTTAAATACTAAGTAACGACATTTTGTTCAACTAATTTTTTTATAACTAAAATATGTGAAATTATTTATTTCTTTTGTTAAATATTGTTATTGGATACAAATTATTTATTATAGAATAGAAGAATTCTGATTCTAGTCTGGTCAATTTTCCAAAAGGTTAAATCGAAAGTTTAAAAATTATATACTCCGAAAGGGTTTCTGTATCTACCCTAAAATTATAATTTCTTTAGTACTTGCTAGATACAGTAGCGTCCAACATCAATTAATTTTGTTTTCAGTTTTGCAAAGAATATTTCAACCCAGTCCATCGCTAACTTTCCCTTGGGCCGATAGCCAAGTTAGCCATCGGCATAGCAGTTATTTATCTTTTCATCTCATACGCGTAAAAGTTTTAAGTACCTTTGAAGTTCTGAATTACCGCGCCTCACGCATATTTATAATAATCAGTCCAGCAGCAATTATTTTAAACATGTTCATTATTATAATAAAAAAAGAAGTTTTAGAAGCGTTACAATGCCGCTAGCACGGTGACGCCGGAAATGTTGCTCCACCTCCTCCCTTGGAGCAAGGTCTTGGAACGAGATCTCAATAAATCAAATAAATAAATAAATAAAAACTGTTACAAGCGATAATGTAATTCCTTCCACGTTTTGCCGTGTAGTCAACATGCGGAATAATATGAAAATCTGCACCAAAACTATTCGAATCAGTTACCGCAATTCCTTAGTGTTACTCAAGTAACTAATAAAAATAAAAAACAAAACGTCAAAAATTATCTTCAAACATAATATGAACCACACAGGTAACTATCCAATACAGTTTGTTAAACCGCTAGTTCATAAAATATTACTTTTATATATGGATGTGTAAAATCAAACATACAACCGCAGGCTTCTGAGATATATATGTATATTGTAAACCGCAGGCTGTAGAAGGTATCTCTACTCACCCACAGAATTGTTCTTTGATATTTTTTAGGTATGAACATTTTAAGTTTTCATCGCTCGAACGAAAGTATTTGAATTTGCTTGCCAGTATGTTGCATTACTAAGCAACAAGTCTTAGCAACTCGTTATGTGTGAAATTGAAATCGTTGAAAAATTGAGCAACACTTTTACAGATTTACCATAATCTAACAAATAGCAAGAATACTCCCTGTATGTTTGTTGTGGTTTGTTTAGTATTCTTCTTAATCTTCTTTGGGGATTAAACCACTCATAGTTTTTAAAATTATCTTTATTAACGTTTCGATCAATAACCTAGGATCGTTTTCAAAATAATAAAAACTTCAAGTTTGACATTTATGACATAAATTGAAGGTGACTTTGATTTATTGATGTTTGAAATATTTGGTTTGAGTACACTAAGCAAAAATTTTTAAAGTTTAAATGAATAATTGCCTTCAATTTGTGTTACGGCCTGGGATCGACTTTTTGAGGTAGCCAATACGCTTAACGTGAAATCAGCTGATTAATTTTTATTGTAAAAATTCAATAACTTGGGAATTGGAAAACATTTTTTAACATGTTTCTATTTATACAATTTAGAGGATGGTTATTAAAGAAGTGTGCAATTGCATTATTGGCTTAATTAGTCGTTTTTTTATATTTATTTTGAAGGGGAAATCATTATGATTTAGGCTACCTCTTTGGTAGATTTTAACATTGTTCTGAGGGTTTACACCCGCCATAGGGTCGCCTCAGATCCATATACAACCTTCATAGAACAACATTGGTATCTGACAAGTGTAAACCCACCATAAGGTTACCTCAGAACAATGTTAAAATCTACCAAAGAGGTAGCCTAAATCATAATGATTTCCTTCAAAATAAATATAAAAACGACTAATTAAGCCTTTAATAATGCAATTGCACACTCTTAATAACCATCCTCTAAATTGTATAAATAGAAACATGTTAAAATGTTTCACCAAGTTAAATTTTACAATAAAATTAATCAGCTGATTTCACGTTAAGCTGTAACTACCTAAAAAGTCGATCCCAGGCCGTAACACAATTGAAGGCAATTATTCATTTAAGCTTTAAAATTTTGCTAGTCTAAAACCAAATATTTCAAACATCAATAAATCAAAGTCACCTTCAATTTATGTCATAAATGTCAAACTTGAAGTTTTATTATTTTGAAAACGATCTAGGTTATGGATCGAAACGTTAATAAAGATAATTTTAAAACTATGAGTGGTTTAATCCCCAAAGAAGATTAAGAAAAATAGCAAGAACTATTCTTTTTTCTTATAAATACAGAGTGCCGTGTTTATAATAAAAGTTCCGTTAAAATTTCTTTTTTGATGTTTATGAGGTTTAAACTAACAATTTGTGCCACAGAATATTGTGCAAGGTTATGTAAAACAAATTATAGAGAAAATACAATTTGTTAGTTTGATTTCCGTGTATGTATTGTTTTCGGTAAATTCAAGAAAATTATTTTACTATTATTTACTTTATTAAAAAGTTATTTAAAAATGCCACAGAATTTCTAAGCAAAATGTATAAAGAATATTCGTTTCCAATATCACTCTTTAAGGAGAAAAATAATTTAAAAGAAAATGTGTATACCTCAGTTCACGAATCCGGTGTAGTGACTTATAGCCGTTACGTTGCCATTCACTGCAAATATATGCATTTTATAAAGATTAAGCAGAATTAATAAGCAGAGCAAAGCAAATCACAAAATATTGAAAATATACCAAAGTATCAATTTACACTACTACGGATATATTGATTAATACCTCTCATGGTTGAAGTGATCTCACGTCCGACTATTACTTAAAAAATACATTTGAAACAAAAACTCGTGTAAATTGCTGTTCCATACAAATTATTTCCTAAATAGAAATTGAATTAATAAGTTTTTAGGATTGGGTTTCCACTTACTACAGGTTATCCCTCATAAACACAGAATTTTACCCTAAAATTATTAAATACATAAAGCACATTTCCAATTATTCTTTATAAAAATTTAAACTTTATAAACCAATCTGACTTTGATTACAGTAGTCTTGTATTGTATCCAGTTAACAATTTCTTAACACTGACGTCTTTCTCAAGAATTGAAGTACGAAGTTACTCAAACTGACATCCAGTTTAAATCCTAACCAATTGCCACATATTCTATTTCAGTAGCTCCAAACCGATTTGAATAAATATTTTCAGTGAAGTGTTTGTAGAACTATTTAAAATTTTCTGTTGAAGTGACTAGAGTCATTTAGGGTGATACTCAAACTACTAAGTTCTATACCAAAATGTTTAGGGCGGGGAAGCTTGACATTGCTCTGGGTGGTCCATAAAAGCCCCAGAATAATTCCTTTAACAAAAACAATTCAAACAAGCAAATACTAGTTACGATTTGAATAGGTTGTTGAAAGACACTTAATTCTACTTTTCAACATTGAATAATGTTTAATTGTGACTTAAACGTAGCATTAAATATTTTCGCACTTTACTGGTACGCTAGAAAAAAAGCCGCAATCCCCTTTCTTAGTACGTCTACTGTTTATAATATTTGTTCCCATAACGGAGCATTTGTTCCAGTAAACTTTCATGTCACGCCTCCTGTTAGACTTGTACAAATGCACGTACTCCATTTCTAATGAGCGATTTGCATTTTAAAAATATTAAATTCTGTTCGTGGAATACTATGAAGTCGATAAATAAAATCGTATTACAGTTAATAAGATGAAATAATAATTTAGACTTTTATGCAAATGATCATTTGGGCTTTGCATAAAAGTCTAAATTATTATTTCATCTTATTAACTATATGCATATATATATATATATATATACCCATTACATAGCATTTTCTAAAAGAATTTTCATTTATATTTAATAACGGAAGGATTGTATTTTAAATCAAATTAATTCTAATTTTAGTATATGTACAGGAATGCTTATGGTTTCTACGCAAAGCATTCATTTTTAATTAATTTTAAAATTTACAATTGTTAAGAAGTTCAAATCTTTAAATGCATAACAAACAAGCGGTCGATAAGGAAAGCATTGAAAGACGCCTACCATGTTTGAGAATTAACGCGACGATTCGAGAAATCACGGTAGGATTGTATATTTAAACAGATACACGTAGCATTTGATGGTTAATACATATTCAATCGCTGTAAAGAAGCACATTGCTGTCTACAATTGAAAAACGTTAGGCAATATTAGGCAGTGAGTTGTTATTTGAAAGTGAAAGATCTACAACTTAGTGCATAAAATAAAACATTTTTAAAACGGACGTTTGATTCGTAGAATAAAAAATTTGAAGGTTAAGTCTGCATTTAAGTTCTACAGTTTAAAGCGATTTTAACGCTAGTTAACAATCAACAAGAGAAAATGGATCATTAGTACTGAATTTATAAAAATTGGTAATCATTATACTTGGATTTTGAAGGGTAAAATTTGGACTTTGGTAATTTTGAAAGCAAACCACATTTGACAACAAAATGGACCCTTGGCTGTACAAGAAGGTCAGACATAGCAATTATTTTGTTTTAATTGAGTGATTTCTTAAAGGATTTTATTAGGTTAAGAATTTTATTTTCACAGTAGATATTTGTGTACAAAGTCAACTAAAATCGTTTCAAATGGGGGATTGCAAATTCACCTTAAGAATTTGTAACTATATGGAGGAAAGTAAACATAATAGGTATTCAGCAGGTTTAAAACGGTATTAAGGTTGGGATATTAAATTAAGCGACATTAAATAGAACGGATTATTTTCAAGGCATGTATAGGAAGTAACTTGTATAAGTAGTAATTCTACTGAAAATACTTAACTAGGGATAGGTTGATAAATAATTCTAGTGTGTTTAAAATTTGTTTAATAGAGTAGTGTAGAAAGTAACTGTGAATTGTGTATGTAAAATGTTATTTTGAGAAAGATATCATGGACGCATTATATTTTAGGTCCGGGTTCGATTTCCGATACGGACCGTTTGCAAAATGTTAGGCTGGCACTTTCAACAAAAACACGCCCTCATTTGAATAAGAATTACAAATGTAGGTCCTGTGTGTGTGTGTTGTCACGCATTTTAAAGATCTCTATGTTGTTTGGAATTGCAAGGGCTCGGCAAAATTCAAAATTTCCAGGTACAAACTCGCTTCCTAGCCAATATAGTACCTTCAAGTGAAGCATTGGAAAATCAAACGTAAGGACTTATTATATTAGACGGCTCCGTGGATGAGACAGGTTTGTACCTGACTGCTGATCCCAAAGTTCCGGGTTCCATTTCCAACACGGACCGCTTGATAAATGTAAAGCACGCATTTTTCACAAATATTCGCTCTCGTTCGGATAAGGGGTGAAATGTAGGTTCCGTGTGTGCGTGCTTGTGTGTGTGTGTGTGCGTGCGTGTGTGTGTGTTGGTTGTCAGGTACGTTAAAAGAATCCTACCTTGCTTGGAATAGCAAGGGTTGGGCAAAATTCAAAATTACCAGATAAGAAAAACTCGCTTGCTGGCCAATGTAGTACCTTCTGGTGTAGCACTGGAAAGTCACTCATTATATTTGTATTTGTCTTCGAGCAATCAATTCTTTTCAAAACAGAGTAGACGTTTGCATTGAAAAGAATGGTGCTCATTTTGAATATCACTTTACTTGAAAACACACATACGCACGCACGCACGCACGCAGGCACGCACGCACGCACGAACGTATGCACGCATCCACGTGAGAGGCAAGGGGATTACTCACGTTAAACCAACATTTGAAAGGGAACAGACTTCTACTAGGTCCACTGCTTTGGAGCCTCAAAAAGTACTCAATAAAAAAATTTTGTTTTAGTGTTTTGAAAAGCTCTCGAGATAAGCTACAAGAACATGTAATTAAAAATAGGTTCTATTTAAGAAATTGAACATGACCTTCATGTGACAATTATGTAATTTTTCTAGGCCAAACTAATGAATTGAATACGATCTTCATGTGACGATTAAGTAATTTTTCTAGGTCAAACTAATGATTCCATCTCGTGCTACCCTGGAAGTCATATAAATTTCGTCTAAAACATTTTTTTCTAAAATGTTCTATTTCCGAAGAGGTTTGAACCTGTAATCTTCCCAATTTACCCGGACGCTCATACCAATTAAGCCATTGGCACAGGTTGGATAGTTCAGTGGGAAATATTGATAAATTTAAATTGGATATGTAAATTATAACAATCTAAGTTTCAATCACGTTTGGCATTTTTGTCAATCATATCTGACAGTGTCATAGTTTTCACGTTAGATAAATACCGACCTATCATTACCAAATTTCCCGAATATAACCTAATAAAATAGCAGATGTAAATTTGAGTAGCTAACAAACATTTTCTGAATTGAAATTGTTAGTATAATTTGTAAACAGTTTGTACATTATTATTTATATACATAACAAAATCAAAGCGCAAAAAAGAATAACGTCGGTAAGGATAATGAGCGGTATACATATAAATTCAATAGTTACAATAGAGTGTAACCATATATATTTTTAAACAGTGTTAGTTCAACGTAACTTAAGGAAAAAAGGTAGAACGTTACACAAAATGAAATAGTTGCAAACAAATTTTATCTAACTAAAATAAATCAACAAAATCATCATCTTTATGGTATACATTTATAACTAACAACTCCATATCGTCTCTTTCAAGCGCAACCTTTGTCGCACATGTTTTTTGCATTTCAGTAATAAATTCTTTTCTTCTGCACTCCAGCGCTTTCCTCCACACACGGTTAAATGTTGCTCGACATAAACCATCGCTGCTTCTGATATGATTCGTATAATAATTTTTGGTAATGCTTCAAACACGCACAGCAGTAGCATTAAACATGCAATGATATGGATAAAGACAGAGAACTTTGGTAACAAACTTTTCAACTACAGCAACGGAAATATACACTGGTAGATTTATACATGTTAACTTATTAGGGGCATTAAAAACTCACACAAAACCAAATTTAGCAATTCTTTCTTGTACATTGTCGTATCACAGGCATGGCATATTGATGCTTGCGGGTCATTCTTGAATGCTGAATTTCTTTAAGCTGTTGCAAGGACATTTTCTACTGAATACTATGCTAACTAGCATTGGCAATAACAAATTGCTGCAAGTTGTATCTCAAACCACCGCAAGAAATTATCATTATTTATTTAACCATAAAAATTCATATTTAATAAATTAAAAGCAAACATTGATTCTTTGCATTACAAGCATAGCATTACATAACAATATATTGGATATCGCAAATTCTTGCACCTCTATCTTGCAATGGACGCATCAATAGTCCCATTTCTAAAAATTCAACCTATGTCCATAAAAACAAAATGATGACTCTTTTTCTTCACAGTGGCACTCACTTCATTAAAAAATCGATGCGATTGAATACTATTTGTGGTACCTCCAATAATTCACGGAGTGGGCCCCTTTGCAAATCTTAAAACCAATAATTCTATATAAAAACATATGCTTCAGTTAAAAGTCTCAAAATCTGAAAGTGTTCATTGCACATGTTTTTCTAAAATAACTTACAATTATTCAATGCAATAAGTTACTGCTGCTTACTGTTGTAGTGCAGATCGTATATAACACTCCAAATAGCAGTTTCGTCACAAAAATCAATAACGTTTATCTGGTTTCGAAACGTTTTCTGGTAATTCTCTTCAACTGACTACACATAATTTTGTTCATCGTAGTTGTGCTTTAACCAGTGTTGCACGGGCATGCTGTAACAAAATATGAGAATTAAACAGATTAAGCATTTTTAAACCGAAATTTAAATCTAACACAAAATACAAACGTTAATATAGTAAAAATATCATATAAAGTTTAATTTAATATGTAATAAGGAATTACTCACATCTCGGGCAGCTCCTAAGGTTCTAAGGAGTATTGAACCCTTCCCTCCCCCGTAAGATTATGTTCCATTTTCAAACACGCATTAAAAGTTATAACCATTTCTTTAAAACGCCTGTAACGGCTTCGAGATATTATTCTTTGATAAATACGAACAACGATACAAAAGCAAAGTAGTTCTGAAAAGAACAGTTTTAATACAAATTAAATAAAAATGATTACAAAATACCAAGGCTCGCAAATGACAGCCCACAGATACAAACTAAAATCAAATTAGAACATGGTAATGTGAACGGCGCCAAGTGCGGTCAGCTCAGGTATATAGTTTTTCCTAGTTATTAAACATATTCAGTTTGAGATTCGCTCTGGCAAAAAACATCAGTTCCAGATGTTACTGCATGATTCGTGAAGTATATCCTTTGTAACTTGCCACCTCAAAACAAAATAAAAGGTCACAGAATAAATTAAATTGACTGCATTTGACCAAGCAACTCCATTTCAATAATTAAAATGTCTACAGATCCTAAAAAATTTATAACTATAGTTGACTTCAGAAGAGGATAAAGAAAAAAAACTGCAATATCTATCTAACTTCCACGCTCATTGAGTGAAACTGGATGAGTCTTTGTACGGTATCTGATTTTGAAATGGACACTATAATATACGTATTTTTCACAAAGCTAGCACGGCAACTCAGCCACCATACACGAATTCTACTTTGGCCTTGCGTTCTAATGTCAGAGTCTCACAATTTATAATTCATTTATTATTTTTTGTTTAGCGTATCGCTGGAAGTTACAAATCCACATCAAAAAGAACAAACGTGTAAATTAATAAAAGATTGTCTGATGACAAGCGGAAATGTATCCTTTATTTTTAAGGGCGTCGTTTATTTCCAGACCTGTAAGGATAGAAAATAAAACTCTCAGAAAGTGTGTTCCACGTTCACTTATTTATAGTACCATAAATACATGATATTAGTAAGATACTTAATAGAAGAATAATAAACAAGGCTGTGGATTGATTTAATTAATTTAATAACATCCACCTTGGAAAGTACTCCCGGAAACTAAGGCCAAATTAAACATTTATTATGATCTACACAAATATGTGCACGGATTTCGTACTTTCAACTAAAGTAGAAAGCGAATATATATTACAAGAGTCAAGTATTCTTTCCTCGAAAAATTTTAAAAAATATTGCGAGAAGATCATGTGTAAATCGTATTCGTATTGTTCTAGAATAAAGGCTAATAATTCATCAAACCTTCAGTTCATTGCTTATTCAATGTTACAGCCAAAAATCAAGTGAAAAAATTGCATAAAGTAATCAAAAAAAAATACTTGTCTTTTTAAAATTCCAAGTCACTGGAACTAGATTTAAAAAGCCAAAAACTTTTAAATGGGAAGACATGGACAAAATTCTCTCAAATATTCACAAAGAAAATAATTTTCAATAACGCGCAAATACATTCCAATTTTGTTTAAAATTCTTACGTTAATTTTAGTCAGGGGAAGATAAAAGTGACTCTGTGGAGGAAGAACCGCGTTCAAATTATCATAAGATCTATGAAAGCTAGGATTTCAGTTTCGCTGTTAAATTTAAATATGGTCGTGGTATTGAAGAAGTTGAGTAATAGCAGCATGGCTTTGTTGTAGGAAACGTATCAGATAATGAAATAAAAGTTGAGAATTTTGTATGAGGTGTAAAAATTATTAAAAATTAACTTATAATATAATTTAGAATGTTTTCTGAGCGGGCGCTGTAACTTTTTTGTGTACTGTTTATTGCTCTAATTTCGCAGGCCGACATGATTTTTGGTGTTTGAATTTGATAAGTGTCCTTAGCTAATACGGGTACGTTGATTCTGAATGTAAATTTGGTTTGAACCCATCACGTCAAGATTTTTCACAAAATTACAAAAACTTTGTGAGACATTTTGTACTAGAGCAAAGAAGTACCTTTATGATATCTCCTAAATTGCATTAAAATTATTTCTTTAAAAGACTTGATACATCGATAGAAAATATTTTAGTATAATATTGTTTATTTCATTTCAATGACAACACTGTTTCATTTCCGCATCTGTCAAGGTCAACTTGATGGCACCGGCAGTTGTTTACGAAATAGTTAGCGTCAGTTGTTTGTGGCATCGAGTTGTGTTTTGTTTTCTAAGTGTTTAGTGCGTCATTTTGTCATCAAGAAAGTGCAAAAGCAGTCCTGATATATTTTGTTACGTGTGTGGTGATTTAACGATAGCAAAGCATCAACGAAACATAACAGAATTTATCAAAAAAGCTCATCACGCTTACTTCGGTGTAAAGCTTGGTGATCAGGACAAACCTTGGGCTCCACACAAAGTATGCTTTCAGTGTGTCGAGTTACTGAGAAAATGGACAAAAGGTACACGTAGCTCATTTACGCTTTGGCATTCCTATGGTATGGAGGGAACAAAAAAAACATGGAGACGACTGTTACTTTTGCTCCTGCGATGTCAACGGTTTTAAGCTGAACTAAATGACATAGTGAGAGATTTGGGCCTATCGAAGGATGTTGCACAAATCTTAGGATCACAACTGAAAGACAAAAATCTGTTGGCTGTAGGAACCACATTTTCGTGGTATAGGCATCGTGAAAAAGAGTTCGCGGAATATTTCTGTCAAGAGGGTTCACTGGTGTATTGTAATAATATTCCCGTTTTAGTTATGAAACTGGGAGCTGACAATTACGATTCCACATCATAGAGGTTATTTATTGATTCTTCTAAGAGAAGTCTGAAGGGTGTCTTGTTGCACAATGGTAATACTTATGCCTCCGTGCCCGTTGCTCACTCCGTGCATCTCAAAGAAACGTATGAGAATCTTGAGCTGTTGCTAAATACAATAAAGTATAGCGAATATTGTTGGCAACTCTGCGGAGACCTCAAAATAATATCCATGTTTTTGAGTCGGCAGTCTGGATTCACAAAGTATCCATGTTTTTGTGCGAGTGGGACAGTCGAACACGAAATTTACATTACGTTATGAAAGAATGGCCACTCAGAGAAAGACTTGTGCCGGGACAAAAAAATGTGCTGCGTGATGCATTAGTTGACCCAAAATTAGTTCTTTTGCCTCCCCTTCGCATAAAGTTGGGATTGATGAAGCAGTTTGCCAAAGCTTTAAATAAACAAGATGACTGCTTTAAATACCTGTGCGACAAATTTTATGCACTTTCTGAAGCTAAACTTAAAGAAGGAATTTTTGTAGGCTCTGACATTTGAACCTTAAAATCGGACAGATTGTTCCAGAATACAATGACCCAGGATGAACATAAGCATGGAGTTCTTTCATAGAAGTCACAGACGGCTTTTTGGAAACAACAAGTCTCCAAACTACAAAGAAATTGTAGCCAACATGGTTAAAAATTATAAAAAACTGGGATGCAATATGAGCGTCAAACTTCATTTTCAAAATTCCCACGTTGACTCTTTGCCGAAAATCTTGGAGCTGTCAGCGAGGAACAGGGAGAGAGGTTCCATCAAGACATAAAGGAGATGTGGAGACCTTACCAAGGAAGATTTGTTATTAGAATGATGGCTGATTACTGCTGGACCTTGAAGAGAGACTCGCTCACAAAAATCTACAAAAAGGAAACTGCAAAACGCAGTTTTGAGGAAGAAAGCGAACAATTTTATTCAAAAAAACCAACGATTGTCTAACGTAGATTATACTGTTTTTTAATGAACAATTCAATTTTGCAGTGTAATTTTCTATTAAATATAGTTTCAATGAATATTTTCTCAATATTTTACAGTTTCTATGAAAAATTTCAAACACACTTTCCTAAAAATCTGACGTGCTGGGAAAAAAACGCAGCACAGATTCGTGATCAGCGCATCCTATTTATAGGACACGTATTAAACTTGAAACACTTTTTCATGAAAGAATATAGGCCTGTGTTTTCTTTGTATCGTGTTTCTGTGCGTGTGTAGAGGAGAACGAACAGGGTTAATTTTTGTAGATGCCTTTGGTAGTCAAAATATTGGTCTTTTATTATTTTGTGAGAATGCTTTCTTCTGTGAGGAACAGTATTATAGCTGCTAATGGGGCATTTTCAAAAATTCAGCCTGTCCATGCTCATCCGCACATACATAGGAATACAATACAAAAAGCATTAGAACAAAAACAAAGCAGAAAAAAAGTTGTCGAGGAAGCCGACTTCTACAGCCAGTTTTATATAAAAGAACAAAGCACTTCTGGAAAATATTGTCCTCAGTATATATGCTGTCGGTAAACTTCCAATAGGAATACAAATGTAATTACAGTGATTATTCATATGTTGATAGAAGTTTACTAATAGCAAAGGCACTCGGGCTGGAATTTTGCCGAAAGCACCCTGTTCTTTTACCAAAATTTTTAATAAATTTTATACAAAATATAAAATTCTCAAATTTATTTAACTAGAACGTGTTATCACATATTGAATCCTGATTCATGTTATAGAAATTTTGAAATATTGTTCAAAGATTTTGTCAACGTGTATATTTCCACATAACTAATTTTCCACCACGCGTGTGTAAAGGTTCGACAATTTAGTCTTCATCCATAAATAAAATTAGTCTATTTTGAAAGTAAAGTATCTAAAAATGTGAAAGTCTGTCTCTGTCAAACTTCACTCCACAGATCTACTAGTGAGATACTGTTTCGCAGTTTTCTGTAGCTACAAAGCTTACTCACCTCCTTTTGCTAATATAAATATTCGTGACGATATTCTTAGAGTGTGACTACTACGCCCAAGGTCCCGGGTTCGAATCCCGACACGGTCCGCTTGAAAAATGTTAGGCGAGCATTTTTCACAAAAATACACCCTCGTTCGGATGAGAGGTAAAATGGAGGTCCCGTGTGTGAGTGTTGTCACGCACGTTAAAGATCCCTACCTTGCTTGGAACAGCAAGGATTCGGCAAAATTCAAAATTTTCCAGGTAAAAAAAAAACTCGCTTCCTGGCCAATGTAGTACCTTCGGGTGGAGCATTGGAAAAATCACATGTAATGTCATCAACTTAGAAAGATAGTACCTTTGCTTAATTATAATTGATGTATCTTAATTACATAAGAATTTGTTTGATTTGACTAGTTAAGTCGACGTTTCTTTACATTAGCTTATAAATTAAATTATCGTATTGCATTTCCTAGGAATACTAATGCTATTTCGGATTCTTAAATTTCGAGGTTTCTGCTTTACTTAATGAAAGTGAACTTTTTTTTAGATAAGATTGCAGGTACTAATTAAATGGTTTCTAGGCATACTGGTATTTTGATTGCATTTTTGTATACAAGTACGTTATTTAAAGTTTAAGAAAGGCATATAAAATATTACACTTAAAGTTTCATTTCCTGTATTTTATTATTCCATTATTTGTTCACATTCAAAGTATATCTTTCATGTTCCACGGCTGATTAAGCATAAGCAATGTAAATAAGTTGATTTCGTGCAGAAAACAACCAGAGATGTCTCGCTTCGCCAGAATAGTTAGTTTTCATAATAGGTTCATTCATTTTAAATTCTTAAAGATTGATTTACTTTAAGTGTTTGTTACATATGTGGTTATTTCATGAATACATGCTTGTTCCCTTTTCAAAATTGTGTATTCATATTTGTTGTTCATGCTCGACTATTATTACAAAAACGATCTGCCTCTGGATGTTGTCCAATTTGACAAGATAAAAGTTTGATTAACAATTAGTCAGCTGTTTCAAGTTTTCGTTCTCTTTAATTTGAAACCTTGAAAAATAAAAATGTGTTACGGGCTCTACTGACAACTTAGTATTATTCTGTAATGAAGTCATTCAACAGTGTGTGTTTGGTATTAATTAGAAGAGAGCTAAGTATGCCAATTGAATATAATTAATTTTACTAACCGACATAGTGATGGACTTGGTACATCCATCTGTCATGCAATGCAAACCGTCGGTTTTGGAATGTAATGGAAAGCGAAGTTATGAGGGTTCCTTCCTTTCTATTTAACCCGTTAACCTGTGAACGATATGCAAAGAGAACAACACTGTGGTATAATGCTCGCTTTCAAACTCGAAATACGGAATCTAGTCCAGAGATGGAGTATTGTTATTCATAATGCATTTTAATAATTGTATTATGGTTATTGATTATGAATGTAATGAATTGTAATGATTTGGTGATGTTATTGTTGTACATGAATACAAATTTTAAACTATTATTGTATTATTGTAAATTGATTGCGTTATCGTGAAGATGTTTGTAAAGATTATTTATTCTAGTTGTGGGATACGAACTCAGACGCATGCATTCGGAGAGTTAGATAGAATTACTGATTGTTATAACAACAAGTATCAAGAATCGCAATTATCTATCTACTCTTATAGATCGTTAGTGCATGTGGAAATTTTAATAGATGTATAATTGTAAGTATTATTATTGATCCAAGCAGGTATCGTAAATGCGTTTCTATGTTCTTGTCCTTGTTATACAAAACACCCTACGAATTTCATGTTATAATTTTTTTCAGTAATGTTGTATATTATTCAACGAGTGAGATATGATAGCCATTACTCATTCGGAAGGTGTGCGCCGCGAGCCCACTCGGGCGAGAGGCGTAATTATAATGAATGATGGCCATGACCCGCGAGTGGAATGCTATACTTTTCCCACGACTACACAAATGTTCAATATCGGATATTCATTTTCTAAACGTTTAGATGAATACAAACACTGACAAGCAAAAATTAATTTGTCAAAGTATAACAGCCTACTTCGCATATTACGAAAATTCTACCTCGTGGATAATGAAAAATAGATGTTTGTATTGATTGGCCAGATTATGATCATTACCTAGGACCTGGACCGTCCTGACTGATTAAAGTTGTTGGAGCAGGATTCATATTCACCTGCAGAATAGGGAGTACTATTATTGACCCATTCTTAAATGCATAAGAAGTGCATTATTGGATAGTCCAGGGAAAAATATTAAGCTGCTATGAAATAATTGACGGAAACCTTTAATAAATTGTGGGATACCATTGGTAGGAGTTGTATAGTATTATTTTCAAACTTCAAAAAAGGTGAAAATGGAACAAGACTTTTCCAGAATTTTCACAAATTCAGTAGGTTGTTATAACAAAAATTGTTGATACACAGTTATTACTAGTGCTTCAAAAACATGGATTTAGCATCTTCTAGAGTAACTGTGACAAATTTTTTTCTAATCGGCTCAGCAAGCCTCACACGTGGGTGCCAGTGTAACGAATTTTCTTTTGCAGTGTAACGAACTATTTCAAATCAAATATATGGCAAGCCCCAAGCATGGGTGCCAGTGAAACTTTTTTTATTGGTATTTACTAGCGTTTCTCTTTTTAATACATATATCTGACTTTAGGTGTTGGGTGTCAGCAAAACAAAGTCTTCCGACATAACTAGGGTCTATTCCTTGGGTAGAGCTATGAGCAATGGGGGTAAGTCGAAATCTGTTGGGGGTCATACTCAAACTAAAACAAACAGGCGCCACCAAGTCCAGATTAATTCATGTTAATAGCATGGCATATTTCTAAGGGCGGACGTGGAGACCCAAAGAAAAAGATCGCCTTCGCTGACAAAAACCTGTCTTAACAGAATAAGACGCTGTTCCTGTAAGAAAGAATAATAATTAAGTCACATAGAAAATGGGAACACTGTTTGTGTCCCTCAAAATGCCTAAAACTGCAAAAGAATATTTTCTACATTAGGGTGGCATCAAAATTCAACTCTTATTGCTTTTCGGTTGTTAAGTTTGATCATACTTGATCAAAATAAAAACTTTAAGCTTGGATTAATAATTTACTAGAAGGAATCTCTTTTCTGTAAATAAAATTCAATGCAATAAAATTAAATAATTAATTGAATTACTTTAAAAAATTAACGTAAGGTTTATCACCCTGATTCTTGATCAAATATATTACTACAAAGTGTAACTGGTTACACTAATAATTCCTAACCCATTCAGATCTGATTCGGTCGGTTACATTATAACAAATTTACATTATAACAAATTAAAAAAACAAAATTTTCTCGTTAAGTTAAATGTGCTAATATCATTTTAAATAAGAATGTTCACAAGGATATTCTCGTTTTCAAAGGTGGTAGTAATATAATACTAAACATCTGCTTCCGATGATACAAGTGTCAGCAGCATATTTCAAACAAACAAGTGACGTAACAACAGCTGTTAGGTTATGCTGAAGCAACGTGTTGTTACTTACACATTAAACTGAGTGAAATTTAAATTTGATACTGGAAAATCCAGCCTAGTAACAAATGAATTGAATAACAAAATCGTATTTCTACGTATCGAAGCAAAATAACGTGCATTCAGAATGAAGCACAACAGAATTTCTTAAAGCTACTACGAACCAAACAAAACTGCTTTCCTCTACTGGACTGGGAAGTGCATCGTCGTGCGGAATTTACTGCAAATATCAAATCAAAGTAGTATCTTGGCTCGGAGCAACAAACGGCCTCCTACTAATTAGATCTGCTTTCTATCCTCTAAATACACGTGGTAAAGTGATGTGGTTTTCTTAACGTTGATTCAAAGTTCTAAATTCTTGTCGCCTAAACTTTGTAGCGTAATCTTTCATCGTCTAATCTTAGTTGTAATCTTAGTTTGCGTTGCTAAATCTGCATTCCTAAATTTTTGTTCCTAAATTTTGCGTTCCTAAGTTTTCTTTGCGCTAAACAAATTTTCAAATTAGATACTATAATAACGAGTATACATTACCAACCGTTATTCAGAAAGTGTGTCACACAATTAAACCGACCCGCAGGTCACTGGCCATTCTTTTATTATACATGTTGCTGCTGCTTTTATCTATGGCCGAGTGCTTGTCCCGCGCTCTCGCATGATGGGAGGATCCCAAGGGGGGAGTTGTCAATCCTCTCAATGCGCGTGCGAGTGGCTGTGGAGCACACCGACATCCAAAACAAATAGACTAACGACTCAAGATGCTATGTAAATGTAATTTAATTGTTAAACGTATTACGACTTTACTTAATAAAGGTGTTTTAACATTTGTAGTACCTTTAATGAAGAGATTTATTAATTCAAAAATAAAATTGTTACACTACCCCTTTCCTAAAAGAAAAAAAATTTTTTCAAGGAATAAACTATAAGTATAACAAATACAAAAAAAATTTTTTTTAAATATACTAGCCTTATCTACCTTCCTAACTATCAATACAATTTTTACGAATTTATTCAAACGAGGGAGCCAAATATTTACAAATTCGAGTGTGTTGGTAACTACGTGTACCTGACGTCCATCGGGAGACAAAATCGGGGAGTCACAATCGGTATAAATCAAAATTGGGAGGGGTCAAATTAGAAAGTCAAACACTCCACGGGACAAAGAAATCAATCAAAATCCAAGCTCAAAATAATCCTTCAACTAGAGGTTCTTATTCTTACCAAGGCTAGTATCTACTAACTGTAACCAAACATATCACAATTTATCTCAACTTCCACAAAAAAACTTCGCTTCCTGTAGCTCTATTAGCTCTATCTACAAAAAAAAGGGAATGCTTCCACATCAAAACAGCATCACCATTCAAATTATTATCACTTTATTACAAGGAGATAATCAAAACGAAGGTAACCTAACCATAAGGTTACTTAACAAATTCAAATACAAAATATCATCACTTTATTACAAAGAGATAATCAAAACGAAGGTAACCTAACCATAAGGTTACTTAACAAATTCAAATACAAAATATCATCACTTTATTACAAAGAGATAATCAAAACGAAGGTAACCTAACCATAAGGTTACTTAACAAATTCAAATACAAAATTGAATCAGATAGGGCTGTAATCTCCTACACCCTACTGATTATCCTATCACTAATTTCCAACAAACAACAGATCCCATTAGTGATGGACCAATTGGTGAAGCTCACCAAACAAACTTTGACCTTATCAAACAAAAAATTTCGAACGGTCAAAACGAGGGAAAGAATAACTTAATCTTCTCTCTACCTCGATATGTAGAAATCAGGACTAACAACTTTACATAGCCCACCTACTTCTACATCTAAAAGATATCTGTCAACGACATCTTCTAAACACATCTCCGAATAACGCGCGAACAAAACGACCAGTGTGCACACCAATGCACACCTCAAACCTACAAAACCTACAAAATCCTTAACCAGTTATTCCACTTTTCAACCAAAATACTCAAAATTAGTGAAACGACACTAAATCAAAAATCGGAACAAAACAAAGCAAACCACTACTGTATTATTTAACATCAAAGAGATGACCAGACCGGAACTAATCGTCAGGATCATCATTTTCATTTGGATACAAAGCTTCAACGGGTTTCAAGTCCTCTACGTGCCACTTCCCTGCTCTTGCTCCATCTTCATTCTCCAACTCATACACCAAATTAGAATGTTTTTTTCGAACTTTACTCAAAACGAACTTTGGAGCTAGCTTAGCGGAGAATTTATCACCAGCACTCGAGAGTACCTTATTAGCTCTCCAAACTCTTTCTCCGACTCGGAATGAAATGTCTCTTCTTCTAAGATTGTAGCGTTTACTCGAACGTTGATAAGCTACATGCAAATTTTCACGGACATTTCCAAAAATATCAAACAAAAGTTGACGATCTAACACATAAGAAGGTCTACTGCTGGAGACGACATCAACATCCTCACCAGGTTTAAAATTATCATTATAAGCTTTTCCACTTAAGGGTACCTGACGACCAAAGACTAAAAAATTTGGAGAATAGTTGGTGGACTCATGTTTTGCTGAATTAATTGCGTACTGAATTTTTGATATTTCATTATCCCACGTATCATGTTCTTCTACGTATGAACGAATTGCAGTACCAACTGTCTTATTGATTCTTTCCACAAAATTGCATTGGGGAGCATAAACAGCATTATACCAAATCTTTTGAATTTCGTACCTTGCACACAAAGCTTTAAAATTACGTCCAATTAATTGTGGACCATTATCACAAATAACAAACTGTGGCACTCCGTAGACAAGAAATACTTTTTCCTCCAAAAACTTCTCAATTAAATGTGCCGTAGCACTACGCAAAAGTTGTAAAATCGAATACTTCGAGAACCAATCACCAACAACCAAAAGCCATTTACCTGCTTATGAATCATCAATAAAAAACTAATCACGACGGTAGCTAACAAAAAATATGAGTGTTCAGGTACACTCTCATCCTACTACAAATCGAACTGTCGAAACAACTACAATGCTTCACAACGCCTAAATATGCTAGAGTGACAAACCCTCGACGAGTCTCACCTAGACTAACAATACAAAAATTACATCAAATCAAAAAAATATGATGCAAAAAAATTCTAGAGCGCCTAACTCACCTCGAGTCTCGTCTAGACTTACGCAATACCGAGCGACCAACTCTTCCTGAGTCTCGTCTGGACTGACATACTGCTGAGCGACCAACCACGACGACAAGTTCCGCCTAGACTAAATTGCGTTGCAATGCTGATCTAAACAAAATCTGCTAACAAAATCAAAAACGTGCTTATGCACAAGAGCAATTTTCAAATGACACGACGACAGCTCAATCCAATGTACCCTCAAAATAAAATCTCTAGCTTTATCATCAAATTTGGACAAAAATGTTCTTTATTGACTCAAGCAAATCAAACTCCAGGCTTATCAGCTTCTTTAACTGACAGTCTTCCTAAAATTTTCCTCTTCTCCAAGACTGGTTTCTCACTCACTACTCCAGTTCTTCTTTAAGTAGACAAACAATTTGGAATTTTTCCGACATGATTACTCAAGCCTAATGGAATCAAACCTATAAATCTAAATGGTCTAAACCTTACAAAAATTGTCAAAACAAATTCGGGCAACTAAAGGTAAAAGTCAAAAGTGTATTTGGTAAAATAAATTTTGCCAAACAATATCAACAAAATTATATTGGGTCAAAACAGAATGAAAGTTAAAAATAAATTTAACTAAGTTAATTAATTGACTGACTGTGGTTTAACGTTACAACCAATCTTTTAAACAACCAAACCTAATTATTACATAAACGTTGAGCAAACAAATCTCGATGCAAAACTATTTTTGAACAAACAAATTTCAGTGCAAAATAGATTTTGAACTAACAATTTTCGAAGCAAACTAAATTTTGGGCAAACTAATTTCGAAGTACATTAAATTTTGAACTAACAAATTTCGAGGTAAATCAAATTATGAACAAACAAATTTCGAAGTTAATCAAATTATGAACAAACAAATTTCGAAGTTAATCAAATTATGAACAAACAAATTTCGAAGTTAATCAAATTATGAACAAACAAATTTCGAGGTTAATCAAATTATGAACAAACAAATTTCGAAGTTAATCAAATTATGAACAAACAAATTTCGAAGCTAATCAACTTATGAACAAACAAATTTCGAAGCTAATCAAATTATGAACAAACAAATTTCGAAGCCCCAAACGTTGCCGGCGCCAGTGTTACGATTTTTCTCTAATCGGCTCAGCAAGCCTCACACGTGGGTGCCAGTGTAACGAATTTTCTTTTGCTGCACTAAAAGCACCAGCCACACGTTGGGCGCCAGTGTGACAAATTTTTTTCTAATCGGCTCAGCAAGCCTCACACGTGGGTGCCAGTGTAACGAATTTTCTTTTGCTGCACTAAAAGCACCAGCCCCACGTTGTGAGCCAGTGTAACGAACTATTTCAAATCAAATATATGGCAAGCCCCAAGCATGGGTGCCAGTGAAACTTTTTTTATTGGTATTTACTAGCGTTTCTCTTTTAATACATATATCTGACTTTAGGAGTTGGGTGTCAGCAAAACAAAGTCTTCCGACATAACTAGGGTCTATTCCTTGGGTAGAGCTATGAGCAATGGGGGTTAAGTCGAAATCTGTTGGGGGTCACACTCAAACTAAAACAAACAGGCGCCACCAAGTCCAGATTAATTCATGTTAATAGCATGGCATATTTCTAAGGGCGGACGTGGAGACCCAAAGAAAAAAGATCGCCTTCGCTGACAAAAACCTGTCTTAACAGAATAAGACGCTGTTCCTGTAAGAAAGAATAATAATTAAGTCACATAGAAAATGGGAACACTGTTTGTGTCCCTCAAAAATGCCTAAAACTGCAAAAAGAATATTTTCTACATTAGGGTGGCATCAAAATTCAACTCTTATTGCTTTTCGGTTGTTAAGTTTGATCATACTTGATCAAAATAAAAAACTTTAAGCTTGGATTAATAATTTACTAGAAGGAATCTCTTTTTCTGTAAATAAAATTCAATGCAATAAAATTAAATAATTAATTGAATTACTTTAAAAAATTAACGTAAGGTTTATCACCCTGATTCTTGATCAAATATATTACTACAAAGTGTAACTGGTTACACTAATAATTCCTAACCCATTCAGATCTGATTCGGTCGGTTACATTATAACAAATTTACATTATAACAAATTAAAAAAACAAAATTTTCTCGTTAAGTTAAATGTGCTAATATCATTTTAAATAAGAATGTTCACAAGGATATTCTCGTTTTCAAAGGTGGTAGTAATATAATACTAAACATCTGCTTCCGATGATACAAGTGTCAGCAGCATATTTCAAACAAACAAGTGACGTAACAACAGCTGTTAGGTTATGCTGAAGCAACGTGTTGTTACTTACACATTAAACTGAGTGAAATTTAAATTTGATACTGGAAAATCCAGCCTAGTAACAAATGAATTGAATAACAAAATCGTATTTCTACGTATCGAAGCAAAATAACGTGCATTCAGAATGAAGCACAACAGAATTTCTTAAAGCTACTACGAACCAAACAAAACTGCTTTCCTCTACTGGACTGGGAAGTGCATCGTCGTGCGGAATTTACTGCAAATATCAAATCAAAGTAGTATCTTGGCTCGGAGCAACAAACGGCCTCCTACTAATTAGATCTGCTTTCTATCCTCTAAATACACGTGGTAAAGTGATGTGGTTTTCTTAACGTTGATTCAAAGTTCTAAATTCTTGTCGCCTAAACTTTGTAGCGTAATCTTTCATCGTCTAATCTTAGTTGTAATCTTAGTTTGCGTTGCTAAATCTGCATTCCTAAATTTTTGTTCCTAAATTTTGCGTTCCTAAGTTTTCTTTGCGCTAAACAAATTTTCAAATTAGATACTATAATAACGAGTATACATTACCAACCGTTATTCAGAAAGTGTGTCACACAATTAAACCGACCCGCAGGTCACTGGCCATTCTTTTATTATACATGTTGCTGCAGATTTTATCTATGGCCGAGTGCATGTCCCGCGCTCTCGCATGATGGGAGGATCCCAAGGGGGGAGTTGTCAATCCTCTCAATGCGCGTGCGAGTGGCTGTGGAGCACACCGACATCCAAAACAAATAGACTAACGACTCAAGATGCTATGTAAATGTAATTTAATTGTTAAACGTATTACGACTTTACTTAATAAAGGTGTTTTAACATTTGTTGTACCTTTAATGAAGAGATTTATTAATTCAAAAATAAAATTGTTACATAACAATATATAAAAGTTTTGTATTTCGACAACCAAATTGCTTTATATTCATGCACAAATTCCAAACATTCACCACGTTTGGTTACTTATATCTTACTTTAAAAAGTAACTTAATCCTTGGTTTTCAACAAGGTTTCTAAAACTACAATTTGCGTATACAACCGCAATATAGCATAGATTTAGTTTGATTTCCATAGATGTAAGCCTCTGGCACGTATAATTAGTTAGCTATATAAACGTTTCGCTAACACGCGGTTTTGCACCGGTAATTAATTAATCGGATCAAACTCACAGCGAACAAAACGACAAATTTCAACCACATACACCAACACTAGCTTTCCTATATGTCTATTACAATTGATATGTGTTAATTTTAGCGGAAAATATAAAAAAATATGGAAGAATAAATGTACCTGAGATAATACAGCATATGCCATATACATGTAAAGGAAACCACAGACTGAGTAAATTATTTGCGAACGTTTAAAGAATCTACAAAGGCATAACCAAAGCTTATAATAAAAATGCCGAACAATAGAAAAGAGAATTCTGATTTAACTTCTGGAGAATCTAATATGCTAAATATTCACATTCTCTTTGTTTTGGGCGTAATCACAAAGATAAAAATTTTTGGCTAAAAACACTGCCATTATCACAACATGAAATTGCACTTTTATTAATAAAATTAAGGTTTGTGTAACTTTTAATTAATATTCCGAGAAAGATTTTTGTTATTATTATAATGCTCAAGAAATTTGTTTCTCTTAATTTAAACTTGCCACTGTATCACTCGACTACATTAGTTAGCGTCTCTTGGTACCCTGGAAACGCTTCAATAAATATATTGCATAAATCAGACACACATACGTACGCCCGACCGCACGCACGTGCTCGTCCGCGCACACGTGCACATGCACCCGCACCCCTTATCCTCAGTTGCACAAGCACACACACAAACTCACACGCACTAGTAATTGAACAAAGCAAGAGAGGATTCGAACCTGTGACTTTGGTTTACGAGACCGATGCGTTAACCAACTGCGCCAGAACTGGAAAGGAGAAAATTCAAAATGTCAAAACCTTTTAATAATTAGCCCAAAAACGCAAATCTTATAGTTTAGAAGATCTTAGTAGTGAGCGATTTTAATTGGAGAACTCTGTATATATACAATATATTTGTAATTTTATGTTAAATTCTTGGGATTTCATGTCCACGCATTAAAATTCCCTTACTCAATGACCCATTTATTTTTTATTTGTATTACCCAACCAAGCGCGAATACTTTGAAATGATGTAATTTAATAAAAAATCAAATGGATCATTGACGTAAGAAGATTTATCTCTGGATCTGAAATTCAAAGAATTTAAAATAAAATTTTTTATATATATTGATGTGATAAGGTCATAAGGAGTCATTGAGCGCCACATTCTGTGAAAAAGCAACCCAAAGCTGAGAAAATTAAATTTCCAAATATTAAATTTTTTTCGTATAATATTCTAATAAGATGTGCTTATTACAACAATTTCTAGCATACGTAAAACACGTGTGTAGATATTCCTCCTCTTTAAAAATATCACTTAAAACAGGTTTCTAATGCACGTTAAAAGGAACCAGTAAAACCAGTTCTAAAATGTAAATGCTAATTCACTAATGCATAAAGATTCATCCTCGTTAAAAATACCATTTAATATACGTTATTTAATCTAAAACAAAAAATGCTGCATTTAATTGTATTCTTTTAAACAAACTACTTTTCAAGATCGTTCGAAAATCCATTATCCTTACGTCAACAAGCAATATGAATAAAAGATCCGATTAGTAAAGCGCAATAACACCGGTAAAGATTATACACCAGATAATTTAAATAAGATAATACGTTTTTAATGGCGATAAATTATAACAAAAGCTCATAAATAAAGCGATAACCAACTAATAGTTCCAAACATTAGCAAGAGATAGTGAAACTCTTATGATTGCAATAAATCGTTATATTATGGGATAAGTCATACCTCCTAGAATGTAATCGGTACGATCGAGAACAATGACGTATTTAGAATTTTATTATATAAAGCCGGTAGATAATGAGGAGCTGTCATTCAACATTCGGTCCTTCATAGATAGTTACTGAATTGCTCTTTCTAGAGCTTGAAACTTTCGAAAACTGATAAAGTAGGCTTCGATGTTTGAAGATAAATTAAAATGGAAATCTAATATAAAGGAACCAGAAATTTTTCGATGCAGTTAATTCAAAATGGAAACGATTTTTATTTAGATAGCAATTATAATCAAAGATAGATTGTAATAGAGATATGAATAACAGCAAACATGACGACCAAAACAAAATATAACTTTTGTTTTAAACCATTAGAGAGATAATTTGCATATTATTAAATAGATTAAGCTAGTATATGATTTTTGCGTTACTTGGGAATGAATAATTTTTGTAATTTTGAAGTCAACTCTCGATGCGGTTTGATACTTACAAAAAAGTCTGTTCAAGGTTGCTGATCAACCACAGTAAGGCGAGATAATAGAAAAAAATTTTAATCCATCTTCGGTTTAAAGAAAATTTTGTGACGACATATGAAATGGTTAGGGGTCCTCCAATTATTAACAAGCACTAGGTGAAGATTATATGAATGTGTAGGTAGTGATGAAATGTTGTTTCTTTCTAAACTTAAGTTGTAAATTGCATTTATATGTTTTCTTTACACCTGTGTGTGTGTGTGTGTGTGTGTGTTGTGTGTGTATGTGTGTGTGTGTGTGTGCGTGTGTGTGTGCGTGCGTGTGCGTGTGAGTACTTTCAGTTAGACAGAGTGTCCCCGTTATCGGCGCAAATCTATAAGTGGTTGGTGGTAGGGGACACCTCTAAGAAAAAAGTTTAAATAAATTATTTTCTAAGTTCCCACCCTACAGGGCTGGGTCAATTTAGGCATGTATGTGGGTGTCTCTCTATAGATGGATATGGCATCGAATCTATTACCTAAAACAATCTAAATACTATCTAAAACTATTTTAAAGAGCGTTTGCATTTTATAAATTTGTTATACAAGTAAAGAATACTGGAGTTATCTAGAGATTTATATGAAAAAATTTACAAAAATTTACAATTTTTTTTGTAATATTTGAAACGTGGTAACTTTCAAACGGCAAGAGTTAGAAAAACGGACGGCCCACTCCAGATAGCAAATTTTATTGGGTACAACTTTGCTGTAATAAAGTTTTTTATAAAATTATTTTATCATGTAGAAAAATTAAAAGTAGTCAAAAGTGGACAAGAACTGATAAAACGCAAAACTATTAAATTTCACCTTTATTCAATTAACAGTTATTTTAATGCTACTAAATTCATAGTGTTGCGTTTCTAGTTTATGTACTAAATCATCAAATGGATACATAATTTTTTGAGAGAATTTCATAGTAGATAAGTCGTAACATTAATTACTTACTATGTGCCACCGTTTTTATATTTGACGAAATAAAAAACGGTTCTTAAATGTAAACACTAGCAAAATGTGCAAATATTACATCTATCTATATAAAAAGTATTCACATTTCCATGTGAATTAAGTCTGTTTATCCATTCATTTTACACAAAAAAAAACAAACATTTTGTGAAGTATATTTAATATGTAAACGATAATTATACCTTTAATGAAATAGTCTATTTCAAACTTGAAACTAGTTGATGGATTATAATTTTATCAGAATTAACAATACTTGTCACAACACGATAAAGATCGAGCAAAGATCACAAATGTTATAGGTGCGGTACCGTGTGCACATGTTATATAGTAGAATTTATTTAAGAAGAGCCTGTACTTCATTTGCCATATGCGCGGACCTTGAAAGTCAGTGGCGAAATGGATTTAATAATTTTTAGGGTTCCCATATAGTAAATATTCTAAAATCAAGTATTATTTTGTTGGTGGTTTAAATTAACATGGCGAATACGCGAATAAGCAAGGCATAAAACACAAAGAAATAGAAAGAAAACTATTAAAGCGTAAGAAATAAATATAGAAAGTCAAAGTCACAAATGTCAATTGACATTTAACAGCAAATTATCTACGCCACTGAAATGCTGAACGAACACGCCTATTTATAAACAATGGACTAATCTGACACCGTTTTAGCCGTGTGCGCATGATGACGTACAGGTTCTTCTTAACTAAATTCTACTCTACCGTACTTTAAATAAAACGCTTTCAGATTAGTGCGGTGCGGCCTGCGGAAACCGCAGACAGTGCGGCTGATGGTCAGAAATCGGACAGTTCTAATACTTCACGGAAATAGGACGACTATAGAATTAAATTGGTGCTTTCACACTTGTCGCTATGCGGCGACGGTTTTAGTTGAATGAGGTAGCCAGATAGGTGTACTTAGTGATTAGCAGCGTCAAAGATGTGAAGGAAGCCATACAATTATGAAATAATTGACCCGAGAGATTTTAATAACGAACGCACTCAATATTTTCGGTACTTAATTTCACGTTCACCATGCCGCAACCGCATAGTGTACTCTCCTAGGCTTAGAATAATTATGCATTTGCATATTTGCATATAAAAATGCATATTTTAGACGTTCTTATCAGTATATGCATATTTTATTACTATAGAGTCTAATGTGCTGCATTTTCTGTTTAAAAATGGCAAATTTACAACTATTTTGTATTATAGTACTTCCAAAGATGTAACATGCTTACAATCTTGGTGAGGATTAAAACTTGTTGTTAATAAAATGTAGTCTACCTTTTTTATAAGAAGCACAATTTTCCTGTATTTAAATCTTTAAAATAAGACAACGCTACTTAAATTAAATGGCCATGGTTAAGGTTGTAATAATAAACAGAATATATCTTTATTTGTAGGTAGGATGAACAACAATACTGAATGGGTACTGAACGTTGTACACCTAAAGCTAGGTATTTCCGTATTTAGTAGTAAACACTGGCACGTTTAGTGTAGATTATAGAAAACATACAGTAGGAGATTCACCAATTACATGTTAAAAAGTGGGGACAACAATGGCGGCTAAAACAGTTATGTCAATCCTTTGAATTTAATAATTTGCCAGTAATAATAGTACTGAACAATGCAACCAATCAATGTGAAAAGAAGAACTATGCTGAAACCGTATTATAATTAGTATTTTAAACACCGACTTAAAGAATGGAATACCTGTAACATCAATCTTTTGAATTCCGCAATGAACAATAAAAATATGATATTATATAGATTAGAATAACTGCAAGATAGTGAAGGCATTACCAAATAAAACAAGTAGAATAGAGGTTAGGTTGTTCCTACTTTTTCATTCAAAAATGGATGCATACGAAGCAGTGGCGTATTCTGGTACCATATACCGGGTGTGCTGTATGCTGGTCGCTTTTGCCAGCATAAGCGATAACCTACATGCAGATGCAGATGTAAGTACTATTCTGTTTTACGCTTGCCACATGCACGTTTTGCACTAGTAAATTTTTTAAATTAAAAGAACCTAAAAAAGTCATAATTATTTTTTAGTTTTTGATTGAGAAACGCTAAATACAAATGGATAACGGGTAATAATAACCAAGAAACTATTACAGTAATCGCTTTCAATTTCTGAAATACACTATCAGTTGATGAGTTGATATACAAAACAAGTACATGTACATACACTAAAAAGAATATCAATAATGGTATAAATACTTTGAATTTCCTTGTACTGCTCTGGGCAACGCCAAAATGTATTGATACCATAAACAAATAGATGGTGGACACTAAACTTTAATATACGCATTACGCTTAGCGTCGCTAACTACTATTCTTCAACCGGCACTGCTGCCAATTTACGAGAACAAAATTGTACATTCTCGCGCACTCACATACGTTACTGTTAACTAAGACAGCATTGGCAGATAGGCACTGTGCTGTAGAATAACCCGCACTATTGTTATTGCATGTTACCTCGGAATGGTTCGTTGATGACGGAACAGATATAAAATTCTAAATTAATTAATTATGTATTTAATTTTTTTCCACATATCAACAAACAAAACTTTAGTGAAATTGTCTATAACATTTTTTATTTATTTATAAATTAACTCTAATCTTCTGCTTTAGTCAAAAACTTTTCAATCACTAAATCATAGAGTCTTTTAATTTTAAACTGTGTAGTAGTTCTTTCTCAATTGATATTAAACTTAAGCCACTCAAACGGTCCTGACTTTGAGAACTCCTGCAGTAAGAATGAATTCGCTTTAAAGCTGAAAATGAACGTTCTACGGAGATTGTGGTACTGGGAATTGTCAAAATAAGCTCTGCCAACTTATATACTTCCTTAAGTCCAGATAATAAATCGTTATTTTCCATAAACCGAACAAGTTCAAAAATGGGCTTACCTTGAAATTCGGGGCTTGTATAAATGACACTTAGTTCACTTTTAAGAAGAACGTAATCGAATGTGGTTCCGTAAGTTAATCTTAAGGTATTTACAAGTTCATTAGGAAAATTGTTTTTGTAGTGCTCAAATTTTTGATGGGCGAGGAGATGAAAAAATGCCAGTTTGGAAAACGAACCATACCTTGTATTTATCTGCTCTACAATGTTGTCAATAATTTCAAAGTACAGTCGGCGATAAGTCAAGTTATCACAATTATTTTGACCCCTTTTAGTTCTTGGTTTTGTATCGTTGCCTTCTTTTCGAGATGTTGCCGATTTCCAAAGTGCTTTAAAATTCACATCATCTCTGTCTTTTTCTAGTTGAGAAACAATATTGCTTATTTTTGCACTACAATAAAGAATGTCTACTGTGGTTGTCTGCAAAATGTTATATAATACATCTGTGTAGGAAAACAATTTTGTAAAGATTTCTAAGAAAAAAGTTGTTTCAAAATCGGTCAAAAATGATAAAAATCCTCTTGTTTTTACAATAGCATCCGCGTCCCATTCGCTTGAGTTATTAATTAGCCACTCAAAAAACTCAACCAGTTGCTTATGATATTCGTTGACCGTATGGACTAACCGGGATGTAAAGTTCCATCTTGTGTGGGCCACTGAGGGTAATTTTTTTTTAACAAAATCTTGAAGTTTAACTGTTCTTTTGGAAGAGTGTGAAAAAATGCAGACAGACCACTAAGGGTTTGAAAGACAATTCTGCACTCTTTGATGCTAGACAAGCCTTGTTGTAGGACTAAGTTTAACACATGCGCATAGCAATGTGTAAATAGAGCTTTTGGGTATGCTTCCTTAACTTGGGCCTGAAGTCCGTTTAAGTGGCCACTTATTACAGAAGCCCCGTCATATGTTTGTCCGACTAATTTCGCACTTAAATTATATTCTTTTATAATGTCAGATACATGAGTAAATAATCCATTTGCAGTTCTGTCCGAGCTGACGTCTTTAAACCCTACAAACCACTCACAAGGAATACCATCCCTTATGTGCCTTATTACAGTTGACAGTTGAGATTTGCACATTACGTCTGATGTTTCGTCAAGCATAATAGATACAAAAGTAGCTGTATCAATTTCTCTTCTTATTTCATCTAATATAACATCACTTAGTGCAATTACAATGTCATTCTGGACAGTTGAAGAAGTACCTCGAAACACAGTTGCATTTTTTAAATGCGAATCAAGAAGGGGATCATATTCTCTAAGGGCGTCCAAAAATTCTAAATAATTTCCTTTGTTGAAAGACGTACTTGATTCATCGTGGCCTCTCAAAGGAAGTTCTTGTTTCGATAAAAAGCAAATTGCATCTATAAGTCTTTTAAGTATGTCTCTATTTTTTTTTACCTGCTCGTTGTGTTGGTTTATGTTTGACTTGTATTGTGAATCAATCAAAACGTCAATTTGCTGTTTGCTAAACAATTTACATTTTACAAAGGAATCAACATGCGCTTGAGACCGTTCGTGCTTGTGTTGTGCAGAAGACAGGTGACTTAAATCAAAAACCTATTTTTGGTCCACACGCCATTATCATTCGAAAACAGTAAACAGGGCCAACTGATACTGCAGCGCCTCCAAGCGCTACTGGATATGCGTGTAATTTGGGTCCAATAATTCCCTAGGTATCAGATTATATTCTTTTCTTTATCTACGGTCTAGGTTTGACAACAGAAGTAGAGTTTCTTTCAAAACATCACCAGCAAAAATTAGCCATGTGGTAAGTTGTGAGTGAATTGAAATAACGGCTACACATTCAATAACTACTATATTAAAAGAAATGAACAAATTTTAACATACATGTTTATGTTCGGAAAGCAGCATACATCTTACAACTGAACTTGAACACCAAGGCGTGATGTAAACTCGGATACTGTAATAATAAAGTGCTTATACATTACCACTCCAGAGAAGCTGAATACAAGGCACAAGCTTAAGACCTAACTTACCATCACTGAATTACTGGAACTCCAAGTAATCACGATGCACGCGCAGGAGGCACTGTTATGTACACAACCTAGTCATTACACCTTTACAATGATTCGACGTAAAATTATTGCTTGACAAACTAATACTAAAATTGCTGTGTAACCACTTACAGCACTGCCTTAATATTCCAGAATTACAATAATAAAATCATTAACAAATCACTCGTGTTACACCCGATATAACACCACTAACTTTGAAAGATAATATCCCTTACAGCAGTTTGACAAACTTCCCTTGCGCCAGATAAATCTAGGCGAAAAATACCCCTTTTCAGTTAACCATTTAACCGTCCAATTTACCTGATTTACAGGAGCGGTCGTCCTAGCTAACCCTAACGGTATTAAGATACTTATAAATAGGGCATTCCAAAGATGCAATATCCTTAAAGTTCATTAATCCGTATTAGAAATATCCGTAAATTAGAATATAATTTATATAGTTGCTTAGTTAGCGCGCTACAAGGTATTTCGAAATATTTCAAAATTAGTTTTTATAACCGTCACTGATAGCATTCAACGGTTGACACATTTAAGAGTGATCTTTTATTATAAAATACTGTTCCGTTATTCTTTACAGGAGTGAAAACTAAATAGTTTGTTCGTGTTTGAGATCCTCTGCTTATATCGTTTAAAGGATTTATTTCCAGAAAAAATGGGGTGTAAGGTAGTATTTAGAAGTATTCTTTTTAAAATTCAATCAACAATCAAGTATCAAAACTGTTTCTCCGGTTACCTCATTTTTCTATCCCATAGATCCTAATCTTTTTAATATATAAAAACTACATCTGATTACCCTCCAATCATCTACCCACATACAATTCTTGACCATTCAAATATAAGCTCAGCATACAAATCTAACCGTATTACCTACACCCTTTGCTTATCAAATATCAGTATCTATACTATGTTTACTAAATACAAATATGTACAAACTTTTCTTAATTTGACTATTTATAATTGAATGTCTATGCTAGAAACTAATTACCCCTCTCTTAAGCTACCCCGCACAATACTAAACCAACCCTTTTGAATCACAATAACTTACCTCTTCTAAATACTACCTAAGACCCTATTTTTTCTAAAAATAATCCTTTCTGCACACATACTCCACCAACTCGGTTTCTTAATAATCTCTCCTTGATTCTTGCAGTTCCTTTATGATGCCCCCTACCTTAGTTTTATTATATAACAAATATTTAATTACTGAATGACAGTGCCCTAAATGGACTTTAATGTGTATTACTTTAACATCCAGCCATGTGTCTAATTTTATTTTTATTTTTTAATGTCAGATTAACCTATATGTGTTAAATCCACCACATATTAGCCTTTTATACAAATTTTTACCACAATAGAAATAGGGTTCCTGGCAAACTAACCACTAAAAAGTAATGCGCCACTGCAGTACTAATTAACGAGTATCTCGTAAACAAATTCTGCGATATCCGCTGTTGTAATTGGAGTGGATACCTGCAGATTATTCTACCCAAATTGCGGTCAAAACATGTGTATTTTGTAGCCTATAAGTTTTCTAATATCCACTTAAAATCCGCGTTTTCTGTGGCCTAATCTTAAAAAATCAGTTTCTATGAACCACCTGCATAATAACATTGCCACCGCACACCCTCAATTTCTTACCAGAAGATGTCAAAGTTCAAAAGCGCCATGCTTTTACTAAAAAATAATATTAGAAATTGATACTTTCAAAAATACGTAATTCGTTACGTAATATGTTACAATAACTTTATTAGTGATCTTCTATTAAATGTATAATTTTAAAACGGCTGAAATATTTATCAATGTCAATATATAATGTCTTAATATAAGACCGTAAAAAAATATATTGTTCTTTCGAAACTGAAATACCTCAGGATCGCACTAGATTTTGCTAATGAATGGCTAAGCGGAATAATTGGATTTAATAATAGCATAGGGTTCGGCGTGGCGTTTGGTGCTGCACGTGTACATGTATGCTTATGCCAAACTTCAATTTGAAACATAATACACGCACACAATTTTAAAAATTTTAGTGCACTGCAACTGTAAGCCTCAAAACGTCAAAGACAGAGTTCTGTGGACAAATAAAAGACAATGTGGTTAGTAAACTAACAATTTTTCAAATTGCGCTAACCCTTTCAGACGAAGGTAAGCAGGGGGGAGGGTGATATACTGGAAACTTAATAGGTTAAAGAACATTCAGAAAATTAGCAAGCAAACATAGGTTTTCGTAAGTCTCAAATCCCATCAATACATTCCCCGCTCGAACAAAAGCCATTACAATTTCTCACAGGCACGAGAAATTAAGTAGTTAGTACATATTGATATGAAGGCTAATAACATTTTCAGTTAGAGGAATATTTCCTAAAAAATTCACAAGTGCAAACCAAACGCCACTGGCGTCCTTTATATCATTTAACCAGCAATTATTTAATTACATGTACACTAACGATGTGTCGTAACCTTTTCGTATTTACGTTAACGCACGAAACTTACATAATAGGGATCATGTAAGCAAACAAGTACGTGTTGGAGTAGCGCATTCATGTATGTTTGTATACTAGGTTATCATAAAGTAAGGGATATATTTTAAATCATTACAACTTTTTAATAAATTAAGTTAGTAACATAAAATAAACGAAATCTAGTTGCTTAATGAATGGGATTTTACCGTATCTATGAGAAACAAAAGCGTTGTCATAACAATTGTTGACACTAGTGTCAAAACGAAATTATTCAATTTGAAGTTTTATTTTGAAATTAAAACTCAAGTAAATGTTGAGTTCAAACGACCCAACTGTAATAACATGGATTTACAAACAAGAATTGGTTTAGTTCAGTGCTATTATGAATCCGGCAGAAATTACACCGCTGGATTACGAAGATTTCGCACGAGAATGGGTTTGAGAGCGGGACCCTGTCAAATGAAAGCGTATCGCAATTTGATACAAAAATTTGAAAGAACAGGGTCTGTAACTAACTTACCAAGATCAGGAAGACCAATAATTAGTGATGTCCAAGTTGCAGAGGTTCTTCATGAAAATCAAGACATAGCCAGAAGCAATTCACTCGCAATCAGCAGTGCAAATGCGATATCCAAGCGATTGCAAATGCCGTATACCACGGTTTGGAAAATTTTACGCAAAATTCTAAACATGTATCCATATAAACTGAAAATGCTGTTTGAATTAAAGGACGCAGATTTGGCTACTAGGTACGATTTTTCTTTGCGAGTAATGGCTCAGATGGAAATTGAACTCGAATGGTTATCCCGTATTTTATGGACAGATGAGGCACATTTTACTCTGAATGGTGGAGTCAATACTCAAAACTGTAGAATCTGGTCTGCAGAAAATCCGCAACAAATCGTTCAAAAGGTCTTCATGACAAGAAAGTCACCGTTTGGTGCGGTTTTACAGCTGATTTTATTATTGGTCCGTATTTTTACGAGGAAATGCAGAATGGACAAGCCGTATCTGTAACTGTAAATGGTGAACGATACTTGCAAATGTTACAAAATTATGTTATTCCACAGCTGCAAAACGAGCACTACGGAATTGAAAACATCATTTTATGCAGGATGGAGCACCCCGCACATTTTCGACCAGTCAAAGAATTGTTAACCAACGTTTTTCAAGATCGCGTGCTAAGCAGACATTTCGTAAATTCATGGCCACCAAGATCACCTGATCTAAACCCAGCGGATTACTGGCTGTGGGGTTATTTAAAAAGTTTAGTGTTTAGAAGACGACCAACTACGCTACAAGAATTAAAAGACAGTATTACGGAGCAAATTGGTACAATTCAACCAGAAATGTTACGAAATGCTGTGTACAATTTGAAGGTAAGGATGGTGATCTTACAACAACAAAATGGAGGTCATATTGAGCAATTGCCGTAACCTGTTTTGGGCATACTAAATCCCATTTCATAAGCAATTAGATTTCATTTATTTCTTGTTATTAACTTAATTTGTTAAAAAGTTATCATAATTTAAAATATATCCCTTACTTTATGATAACCTTATATAAGCCAATCATAAAATTGGTTAATATTTTGTGAAAGAGTGCACGTGCTAGTTACGTCCTAGACACTTGCTAAGACAAATTAGGTGTTTTTAGTTCGAATCTAAAACGAATGCGCTTGCTTTTAACATGTCAAATTTACAATTTAATAACGAAAAGAATTGCTCGAGATGATTTTTGTTGAATATATGGGTATTTTGTTCTGATGGATCACTACATATAAAAGATCATTTTCTTTTTTCATCATTTGAAACATACATAACGAAATTATTTTGAAAATAGATACGTCTTGAGCTTCCTGCATATGCTATAAATAGGGGTAGACTCGAACTTGTGACGTTCCTTTGAAATGCTTACAACCATATTTCATTTTAATAGTTTCTCTATTAGAAAATCCCACCAATAAGATTAGGCAATTTCCTTTAGAAAATGTAATTTTTAGGTTACTATATTTCTGATCTAAGGTAAAATTATTTTGTTTTATATATGGTTCATACTCACAGACTGTCAGATTCATCATGTACGATTTAAAGGTTACAGATGATCTCATCTTTGTAATTTTGTTCTAAATTAATATAGTTTTACGATTCATTTGTTTGAATTAATAATGCAGTACGCTGGCAAACCGGTGATCTCATCGGTGGGGGCCTGAAGACTTCATAGGTAGATTGTAGACTCAAATAAATAAAAAGTTCCGGTTTCTGGTTTTAGTTCCGCTATCCGTAAGGTCGTTATACATACAGATCAGGAACACAAAAACGACATGAGGTATTTTCATTTTGCAGTCTTAATTCATTTGTCGAAGTTTGTCGAGGATGTTTCAAATTATGCTTTAAAGGAAAGATGCATTTTTTTAGAACATTTTATGCCTAACATTCAAACAATCAACATGCCATTTTAGTAGGTTAGTTACTTTTGGCCAGAAGGTTATCGAACAGGACTGGAAGTTGTGTAACTATGTTCGGAGAATACCCCACCAAGTCAGTTATTTTCAATTTGAGGGTCACATTGGTTCCAAATTCGACAACTATACGTTGGAAATAAACATGCTGAGGATTGCAAAGTCCCCCGTAGGCATCTCATGATATCCACTTTAACGACAGTCAATTATTCATGAAGTATTTATGAATCCATCTGAAATTATACCAAAGAGGATTTATATTTAAAAAAACATTTGAAATTTATTGCATGAACTGATGAAACGTACGCGTTATTGAATATTCAGGTTATTTAACATTTGCTATTAGAAACCTTCTATGCGGTTAGCCGTTTTAAATAGGTCTATGTGTTTTTAGGGTTCGTGTTTTTTCGGTATTTTACCGACATACAATTTTTAGCGGAATATTTCTACGAGTCGTTCCGAATGGGCCTGCACCTTGAAGAAGTTCTAATTTACTAGAGCGGGTGAAATAGCTTGAGAGTTCATGTGATCTAAAAAGGCTAAACTACAGGTTCAATCAAATTAGTAGGATTTTTAGTAACGAACCAGACTAAAACAGATCCACGAAAGAGGCCTGCAGCTCTTTCGGTACTTCGATCGGCAGAGACCACATGGGTTGGTATGGCATTCTAAGACACACTACGCGATGTGGAAGGCAACGGGAAACCACCACGTTACTTCCCAGGTACACAACGCACTTAAATTACATTTAAGATTATGGTATTCACTGAGGTAAAAAATTCCAAAGTTAAAATAGTCCCCAATTCGGAAATCCGAGAGGGAACTAACATCAGAGGATGTGATCGGAAAGGTTAGAAAAAGAGTCGGGAACATTCTGCGAGTCGAAGCCTGGAATATCAGAAGTATGATGCAAGCAGGTAAGCTAGAGAATTTCAACATTGAAATGGATAGGTTAGCATTAGACATAGTATAAATCAGCGAAGTTCGTTGGTTAGAGGCGGGGGATTTTTGGAGTGGAAGCTTTAGGGTAATTCACATAGGATCAGAGGAAGGAAATTCGGGTGTGGGGATAGTTATGAGAAAAAGATAGGGCACTGTGAAGAAAACTATCAACAGAAGAACGAGAGATTAGACTCTAAACCGATAAATACAGTAATAATACAAGTATACATGTCCACCACAATGATATCGAAAACATACTAGGATACGTAAAAGAACATGAAAATTTAATAATTACGGGCGATTTTAATGCAGTGGTAGGTGAGGGTAGAGAAAGAGCGGTTTATTTGGTTTAGGTACGAGTCATGAATGGCAAAATTGACTGGTAGAATTTTTCGAAAAGAACAATTTAACCATCACAAACACATTATTTCAAAATCATGCTAGAAGACGATTCACGTGGAAGAGAGGTCTGCTAAACTAGAAGTGACACTTAGTGAAAACGTAATGAGGTCAGTTGAATTGAAAGCAACCCTTAAAGTAAAATTAAGTGAAAATGCTAAGAAAATAGAAAAAAGGTTTAGTGAAAATGCTGTGAAAATGGAAGAGTTGAATGAAAAGACGGCCACGTTAGAACAAAGATTAACGAAAAGCTCCAATGCATTGAAAGAAGATATCACTGAACAGGTAAAAATAGTTGAGCAGAAGTTGGACAGTAAATTGGTAAAAATGGAAGAAGATGTGATGAGGCTGCAAGAACAACTGATTTCACTAACAACGCGGCCACTTGAATTAGCAGACCAAGTTGTAAATCAGAACATTCCAGAAATAAGAAGCATGGAAGGGAGCGAGTCATTACCGTCAAAATTTAAAGTGAAACCACCCACTTTCGATGGTAAACACCTTGGCCCACATATTTGAAACAATTTGAAGCTGCTGCAATAGCCAACGGTTGGTGCAACAAAGAGAAGGCTATCTCTCTAATAGTGGCCCTACGGGGGAAGCTCTTAACATTTTGCAAACGATTTCCGATCACCAAGCAGAATGATTACGGCCTCTTAACATCGAAGCTTGAGATGAGATATGGAGGTGCTCCTTCAACAGGTTTACCATACACAAGTTACGAACCGTTCGCAAAAGACAAATGAAAGCCTGCAAGAATTCGAAGCTGACATAGCCAGATTAGTTAGACTGGCATACCCAACGGCACCAGATAGCTTCTTAGAACAACTGGCTGTTCAAATATTATTCGTGGATGGCGTTAGAGACGGCGAAATACAGCAAGCGTTAAGATTAGCACTGCCAAAAATGTTAGATGACACACTGGCTCATGCGCTTGAATTTGAAGCAGCTAAGCAGACATCACACCGAATGAGTCACAAAGTTGGGTCTGCTTTAGAAGAACCTGGTCAATTGCAGAACAGCATAGAAGAAATAATCAACCGTGTGTTTGAAAAGCAAAAGGCGGAAAGGCTGGAAAGACAACGACCTTACATCTGATTTTCCAATGCTCCACCCGAAGGTACTATATTGGCCAGGAAGCAAGTTTTTTTTACCTGGAAAATTTGGAATTTTGCCGAATCCTTGCTGTTCCAAGTAAGGTAGGGATCTTTAACGTGCGTGACAACACTCACACACGAGACCTCCATTTTACTTCTCATCCGAACGAGGGTGTATTTTGTGAAAAATACTCGCCTAACATTTTTCAAGCGGACCGTGTCGGGATTCGAACCCGGTACCTTGAAAGACGACGACCGCGGAGATGGTGTCTGCGATGCTGAAGCTGCGGTGAAGTTGGTCATATACAGAGACGCTGTACTCAACCAAAAAAACAACCGGTTGAGCTAAAGCAGGTCGATGTAAGGGGGCGAACGTCGAATATAAATTATATCGTGTAAAGTTAATTAGTTACGCTTTTGAAAGTCCAAGAGTAAATATAAATTTGTGTTATGTGAACGTGTATATTGTACCGCCAGCTTGTAGAATACATAAATAGGCAAAAGTGTAATAAATAAATTATAGTAATGTTTAGTGTTGTTGAGAAGCCTTATGGTTGAGAATTTAGTTTAAGAAGATATTAGTGCTTGCAAAGAACATTAATGTTATAGTGCTTCATTGTTAATTAGACTGAAAAAATCTATAAATAAGGCATATACTGCTAATTAGACTTGTAAAGAGTGAGTAGTAAAGACTTGTTATTACTTGTTTTAAATTAGTGAAACGCGTTAATAGTAGCCCACTACAATATTAAACCTTACAAAAAAAACCGCGCATGGTGTTTGAATAAAGCATAAAATTACTTCAAATGCTGGATTGACCAATAAAACTAGAAGAAATATTGGGAACGATTTGTATGCGAATGTGGAAAGTATACATTAGCATTAAATCACCAATCAAAAACAAATGGATGATACATAATCAAATAGATTAAAATATTCACAGGAGCGATAATAATAAATTTAAAAAGCACAAAATATACAAGTAGCAAGAAATCTACACATAAATAACATCAAAGTCACTGCCGTGCTCCCAGAAATATGTTTCTTATAGCAAAGAGTTTTTCTCTTTCTAAATGCTCAAAGCGTCCACAAGAGATGAAGCTAACTAAAAATAATATTTCTGGTAAACGCGTAAAGCCGGCAATATGTTGAAACTTGTAATTGCTCTCATTTACTGTATGACTGTTCCGTTTTTATTAGCTTAGTGCACTAATTTACTTTTTGGCTATAGTCTCATGGCTATAGTTCAAGATAATTGCAAACTGAAGCTGCATTCTTCAAGATGCATTTATAGATGTCTAAAAATAAGCTGTTTGGTCTATGAAAATTTCAGCTAAAAACTACCTACGAACTCTTAATTGTGAATTTATTTTAATAATAATGAACGTATCCGAATCTTTTGGTATAACATTGAATCTAAATCAAAAGGATGTTTTTTATAATTAAAGATTGTTCCAGTTACACAATTTACAATTGGTCGAACCTTCAAAACACCTATTCAATAAAGCAATATATAAGTTCGTTTTTCTAAAACTAACATTTTGAAGTAAAATAAATAACGTCTATTATTGTAATACCAAGACTGTTATGTTTATTATTATTTAAAGATTTATAATTTTCGTTCAGTTAGCTCAACTGACAGGAGTTTCGTATACATTTAAGAGTTCAAGGGCGGTGATTTCTAATAAAATCTGCATTTGTTGGCGATGCTTTTCAAATAAATGTGAAAGTTCGTATTTGACTGTAGTACGTTCAATGTACACACTCCTATTTATTTTAAGCAGTATAAATAATGCGAATGTTATTTACGAGAAATAGCAACGAGTGTTTGTAATTAAAGCCCCTTGACATTCGCTTAAAACTTGGAGATACTTAAAAATTCGTGTAACCGCAGTGCATCACATTAATCAATAACAATAGTCATCGTTCGTTCAATATGAAACCTTAAATAACTGATGCCAAGTTTTGTGCAAGGTTAGCTATAAGAGCCAAATGCATGAAATCAAACGGCTTTTATTACCATTTCATTTTAATCTGTCATAATTACCGTATACTAATGCATGCGTCTCTTAAGTTTCGTCAAATGCTATGTTCGTGGACAGAAATAGATTGGTGTCAAACTGGACCGCTTCCAGTACATATATGCCAATGCAAATAATTCATTTATTCGCATTGAAAATTCTGTAAAAACCTCAAAATTAACAAAGTTGACTAATTCGAGCATCATCTGTTACCATATTCAAAACGGCTATGAAAAAGTTGACGGCTTTTTCAAAAATGAAGACCAGAAAATTGCGAACAAACGGCAATGGCGTCAAGTAAACCCCAGATGGCGTTACGAAAACGCAACAGAGCAGAATTTGGTAATTCTCATATAAACCAGAAACCGCAATTTGCAAAGAGTTTACAAATAAGAATCTTATAAGATATGTCTACAAGATGTACGAATTGGATATGTAACAAATTTAATACACAGAATTACAAGTTTCAGCGTATAACTAAATTGTATGGAAAACACATTTTTCAAATTTATCAAATAAGTTATTAGACCATCGGTGATCTGAAGGGTTTTCAAGTATCAGGTCTTCGCACAAGAAATGACATTTTTCTAAATAAAAATAAAATTCCCTAGATACTAATTCAAAACCATTTATTCATTAAAATAATCTAAACTAGTATCAATAGTATGTTTCCAACCATCAGTCAAAGCGTTAATATCTTTATGGAAAAAAATGTATTTCTATGACCCACAAATTCTGCAAATGTCTCAATTACAGAAACTTGACAAATAAACCGACGATTCTACAAATGGTTTCCGAAGTCTCGAAAAAACGGTGTTTAGATGATAAGTTAAGGAAATTTGGTGAATGATTCTGACAGCTTTCTCAAAGCAATTGTGATACGTGTGACCTAGGGTTATCACGCAAGGGTATCAATCCACGTCAACTATCTAGAGACTGTTCCTTAACTTGTCGTTTTTGATGCATTATGGTTCTGCTGTTACAGTTTCTGTTAAGGCTTTATAAGTATTTTGGTTGTAGTGTAGTATGCCAATCACAATTAATTTAAGTCCTTAAACTATTCCCACCTAGAAACCCTCCATTATCCCTACCTTTAGTGCAACGACATAAAAGGGTTGGTAATGTACGAGTGGACGACTATTCATCTTCGTTCTCGCTTGGCTTTGGTTCGTGATTTAGTTCGGTGCATCGAGCATCAGTAATTAGCAACAATTAGTGAACATTATACATACAGTCCATAATTATCTGATAGCAGTGCAAATACAATCAACCACTACAACCAGTGAAAGGTAGGTGATATATTCCTTTAAATTATCATTTCCTTTATGTGATTGTAAATGCAAATTAACATTTTGATTAACATTTTGGTCCTTTGAGCAAATATTTGGCTTATTAATTGGTTTATTATTGGCATTTATTATTGGCATTCATTGTAACTACATTGTTAATTGCTCTTCGCTTAAATTAGGGGTTGACCGCATTTAGAAGAAAAGTGTAGTCATACCACAAGTTTCATACTCAATTGTGTAAACTAACTTATAGTAGATGCAATCTCGCATTAAATTTGAAATTTTGTACTGATACAGAATCTTATAAAGCCTTAAAATGACAAATCTTTGTAAATTTTAGGGATAGTTAACGTAAGAATTTGTAGTCAGAAAAGTGTTTAAGCAATACAGTTATTTTAAACTTGTAATTCAAGTTCGCTAGAGAATTCAGGTATTCGTAAAACCGGGTAGAATAAAACCCTTTGCTCTTTGTCATATTGAAACTTGCAAGCTCCCGTTAGGCACGTTGTAGTAAAATTCTTTAACAGGTAGTTCAACATTACCCTTGGTATATCCTATTATTAGGTGAACAAACCCTTCATTTTTGTAGCTGAAATCAATATAAAATCGATATTAGTAACCTTGTTCGTTAGGATGGCACATATTTCATCGGATAGGTTGATAGTGGATTTAAAGGCCGCACTCGATAGATTATCTGATATATCTGGTGCGATAGATAAATTGGAGCATATTAAAGGCAATTGTATTTCTGTTAATATTATGGCTGAAAGCGCCTTTGATATCAAAAACGATGTAGATACTGCTTATAAAACGTGCATATTGGATGAGGACAACTCTGAATTATTAAATGCAATTACAACACTAAGAATTGAAATAGATAGGTCTTTGTTAAACATTAAAATTATTAAAGCTCAGTTTGATAATATATCCACTGCTGAAAAAGGCTTGACTGGAAATATTACTGGTATTGGCTCATGTACTAATATTCGTCTCCTCGGATAGAAATGAAAAATTTTCTGGAAAAATAGAACATTTCCAAGAGTTTATTCAATTTTTAATAATTTAGTTCATGAAAATAATCAATTGCTACCGATCGAAAAGTTCTATTTTTAATTGATGCGTTGGATTTTAAGTCTAGAGAACTCATTAGACATTTGCAAATTTCGAATAATAATTATATGCTAGCTTATTCAATTATTGTGAGAGGTTTAATTCAAAACGTTTAATTGCAAACACGCATTGGAATGCTTTAGAATCGTCACCAAAAGCAAAATTTAATTCACATACAGATTTAAGAGAATTGCTTAATTGCTTTACGGAAAATATATCAAGCTTACGTCAAACTAAGATTGATTTGCTCGACTTCGTATTGTTTAATTTGTTATCAAAAAAGGTAGATACAAATCTTTTGAAAACATTTGAGTTAGAAAATACATCAGACATTCCATCTTATGATCAATTAAAATTATTTCTAGAAAAACATTGCAAGGCATTAGAAATTAGCAATATGGTTGTTTCCGATACACCGTCCAAATTTAATACGTCCATTAAACAAACCATATCATCTAGTGTACCTTCTAAACGTTCCTTTGAATATTCAAAACCCCAAGTTCGAAAGTCATTCGTAACAACTTCATTCGCTCAGAAATGCAGTCTTTGCAGTGGTACTCATAACTTATACCAATGTGAAATGTTTCTGAATAAATCGCCACAAGACCGTTATAACTTTGTTAAAGACAAACACTTATGCATTAATTGTCTTCGCAACTCTCATATGGTTACACGCTGCTCTTCCAAACTTGTTTGTAAAAAGTGTGCAAGGGTCATCATACTTTATTGCACTTTGAAAACCCTACAGTTGCACAGAAACCTGCAATCACTCAGGCAACAGATCAACTTCCCGAACCCACCTGCAACACTACTACAAGTACGTTGTTATCATCTAGATCGTCCAACACAATGACGTTATTAGGCACCGCAAGAATTTCAATTACAGATGGGTTTGGTAAAGTTCAGACAGTAAGAGCACTTGTAGATAGTGCATCAATGGAAAATTTCATGACTGATAAGTGTTGTCGACGCTTAGGTTTAAGAAAATCGAATATTTCAATGAAGGTTGAAGGCTTAGGTCTATCTGCTTCTCATGCGTATGGACAAGTATCGTGTAAAATTAGTCCTCAAGGTAAAACTGTTCCAGAGTACAGTATTGATTGTTTTGTTTTACCAGACATTTGTGGAACCCTTCCTTCATCAAGGATCTCACCAAATAGTTGGCCTCACATAGTTGGATTAGATTTAGCAGATTCGGACTTCGACAAACCTAGCCATATCGATTTATTGTTAGGTGCAGATTTGTTCGCGCGTGTTTTATTAAACGCAACTCGCATTGGGTCACTAGAAGAACCCGTGGCAATTCACACTACCTTTGGGTGGATATTAACAGGAAGGTTCTTTCTTCTGTTACATCTCGTATATCATTAGCTGCACTTGTAGAAGATGCTAACATTACTCGATTTTGGGAACTGGAAAATATTCCAGATTCTAACAAATTATCTCCTCATGCGGAAATTTGTGAAAGGCATTTTGTGGACACTCACAAGCAGGATGACACCGGTCGTTTTATTGTTTTGTTACCTTTCAATGGTCCTGAACCGCTATTTGCTGGCTCTCGGAAATAGCACTTCGAAGATTTCTTTCACTAGAACGCCGTTTGAAATAAATCCTCAACTGTATAATTCGTACAGAGAATTTATGCAGAATTATATCGATAGTGGTCACATGTCTCGTATTGTATCGGATTCAACTCGATCGTCTACATTATCGCCGGTATATTACATACCACATCACGCCGTGTTCAAACCAGACAGTACAACTACAAAACTTCGTGTCGTATTTGATGCTTCAGCCAGCGCTCACAGTGGAGGGTCTTTAAATGATCATTTACTCGCAGGCCCCTCTTCAAAAAGATATCATGGAGTTGTTATTACACTTTCGTTTACATTCTGTAGTTTTAACTGCGGACATTAAGCAAATGTATAGACAGATTCTTATTTCTACTAGCCATCGAGACTATCAACGTATAGTTTGGAGATTTAAGTCCTCGGAGTCTGTTATCGATTATCAGCTAAACACTGTTACATACGGCATCACATCATCACCATTTTTAGCCATGCGTGTAATTCAAGAACTTGCAAAAAGTCAATCGTTACGTTTTCCTATTGCTTCCAAGATTTTAGCATCGGATACGTACGTGGATGATTTGATTACAGGGTGTGATTCGATAGAGGATGGCAAACGACTCGTGTATGAATTAAACCAAATTTGCCAATCAGGTGGTTTTATGTTGCGAAAGTGGAATAGCAACGTGCCAAGTGTCATTGGCCATTTACCTGATTCCGTTCGGTATCAGCAAGCATTTTGTTTGAAGAGGTAAACAATACTTCTCAAAAAATTTTAGGACTGCAATGGCAACCATTGAGTGATGTGTTGTTTTACAATCTTAATATCGTTGATCGGCCTTGTACCAAAAGGAATATGGTTTCGGAAATTGCAAGGATCTTTGACCCTCTGGGGTTATTATCACCATTGGTCTTCTTCGCAAAACATTTGATTCAATCTGTATGGATATTAGGAATTGGCTGGGATGAACTTCCTCCCCAACAAATTGTTTTAAAATGGAATCTGTATCTTCAACAATTACCCGAGTTATTGAAAATTGAAATTCCTCGACGGATTCTTTGCGATAACCATCAAACTGTACAAATTCATGCATTTTGTGATGCATCGGAAGCTGGATATGCAGCAGCAGTTTATCTCCGCTGTGTCGATGAGAAAGGGAACATCCAAGTATCATTGGTCTGTGCCAAATCTAAAGTCGCACCAACCAATCGTATATCATTACCTCGATTAGAATTGTGTGGTGCAGTGTTGTTGTCGAACTTGGTCGAGTATGTGCAAAATACGTATAGAGATAATTTAGTATTGGACGATACATTTGCGTGGTCAGATTCCACAGTAGCATTAGCATGGATTCGATCTTCGTCGTATAATTGGAAGACCTTTATTAGCAATCGTGTCTCGCATATCCAAGAACGAGTGGCTCCATCATCGTGGCATCATATTAAATCACAGGATAATCCTGCTGACTGTGCATCAAGAGGATTATTAGCTGCTGAGCTTGTTAATCATCCTTTGTGGTGGACGGCTCCACCATGGTTACTATTACCTAAAGAGAATTGGCCTGCTCATATGGAACCAACTCTTACAGATCACACTCAGATGCACATTGAAAAAAAGAACTTTATCCCTTAACATACACGTTGCAGATAATTTCGTAGACTCGATGGTAAATCAATTTTCAGATTTGCGAAAAATATGCAGGATTCTGGTATATATTTGTCAGTTCATTCGTAACTTGAAAGTTCGTGCAAATTTGGATATTGGAAACTTAGAACAATTATTGGTCTCCCCCCGAACAGTATGCACTTCATTTATTAATAAAACGGGTTCAAGAACAAGTTTTCAGTCAGGACATTGATATCATTCGAAAGGGAAAACTTAGTAATAAACAACTTCGACCTCTCAGTCCTTTCCTTGACAGTGATGGGTTGTTAAGGGTGGGCGGCCGGTTGCGAAATGCAGACGTATCTTATGATACAAAATTTCCATTGCTACTTCCTCGGTCACACCGGGTGACAGAGCTCATTATTCGAGATTGCCATACGAAATATTTACACCCTGGACTTAGAACTACTCATTTTTGTTAGTACAAAATTTTTGGATTCTGTCTGCAAAAGGGCTATTCAACAGTGCCTAAACTCTTGTATTCGATGTTTTCGTCAAAAACCTATTTCGCTATGTCCTCCTATGGGCGACTTGCCCCCCGCTAGACTTACTGCCGGTAAAGCGTTTCTACATACTGGGGTAGACTACGGTGGACCCTTTTCTATCACCATGAATCGTATTAGAGGTGCCAAATCATTGAAAGCCTATGTTTGTTTATTTGTTTGTCTTAGTACAAAAGCGATACATCTGGAGTTGGCATCAAACCTATCTAAAGAGGCCTTTATTGCAGCTTTACGGCGGTTTGTAGCACGTAGAGGTAAATGCTTGCAAATTTATAGTGACTGTGGAACAAATTTTATCGGAGCATCTCGGGAACTAATCGAAAATATGAAGCAGTCATCCGAAACGGAAGGTATTCACTTTGTTTTTAATCCTCCGTCGGCTCCTCACTTTGGGGGAATGTGGGAAGCTGGGATAAAATCTGTAAAGTCCCATCTCAAGAAGGTGGTAGGCGAACAAATTCTCTCGTACGAAGAATTTAACACCATTCTAGTTCAAATTGAAGCCATCTTAAACTCCAGACCTTTATGTCCAATGAGTAACGATCCCACTGATTTTTCATTCTTAAGTCCTGGTCATTTTCTGAACGTAGAACCAGTGTCTGTCATTCCCGACCCTAATGTCTTAGATCTGAAACTATCTTCCTTAAATCGTTGGCAACTGGTTCAACGTATTCAGCAATCATTTTGGAAACGGTGGCATTTGGAGTACCTGCACACTTCAACAGAAAACCAAATGGTTTTCTGCTAATTATTCGTTAATGGTGGGAACGTTGGTGTTGATTAAGGATACTCAAGTGTCTCCATTACAGTGGAAAATGGGACGTATACATACGTTGCATTATGGAAAGGACAATGTTTGTCGTGTGGCTACCGTGGCAACATTCCAGGGACTATTTAAAAGGCCCGTGGTAAAATTGTGCCCTCTCCCATTTCAGAGGCAACTTAGTATTATAGTTAGTATATTAGGGTAAGTTAACTTTTAAATTTACGATTATATATATATATTTTTTTTTTTGCTCGTTTAGACACACTTAGAAAATAAGTTCCTAATACTTATTTTGGTGGGCGGTATGTTAAGGCTTTATAAGTATTTTGGTTGTAGTGTAGTATGCCAATCACAATTAATTTAAGTCCTTAAACTATTCCCACCTAGAAACCCTCCATTATCCCTACCTTTAGTGCAACGACATAAAAGGGTTGGTAATGTACGAGTGGACGACAATTCAACTTCGTTCTCGCTTGGCTTTGGTTCGTGATTTAGTTCGGTGCATCGAGCATCAGTAATTAGCAACAATTAGTGAACATTATACATACAGTCCATAATTATCTGATAGCAGTGCAAGTACAATCAACCACTACAACCAGTGAAAGGTAGGTGATATATTCCTTTAAATTATCATTTCCTTTGTGTGATTGTAAATGCAAATTAACATTTTGATTAACAGTTTCACTACGCCATAAGACAGAATAATGACTAAACTTTCTCAAGTCCTCCATACCGTCACCACAATCTTTCTTGGATAAATTCCGCTATAGCCTCATGCCTTGGATCTTCAGCACCATCCAACCAGGGTCTAGAATGTTTGAATTTGTCGTGGAGCGCCCATTATTCATGACAAGTTACAATGCGTTGAAGAAATGGTACAAACGTGTTCCAATTAAGCAGTGAAAATAACACTTGTAATCTTCGAAATTTTTGCATGGACGTTATTTCGCATGGGACGCTAATTCGCATTTATTGAATTTCATTACCTTCCCCAACTGATTAAGGTGGCGAATTACGGTACTTATCGATACGTCGAATATTTCTGCAAAGTTTTATAGCGAATTCGATCAACTTTGTTCATCTTCTTCCCATAACTCGTCATTGCTTAAAGTCGTAGTTGACAGCCAGCGTGCTTCACTTTACAAGACAAAATTTTGGTTGTGAAAATTTACAACTAACGGCGCACGGTTCGTTGCAAATGCCTGGATAATTGGATTAGTTTCTGCTATGGCATTTAAACCATCTCTCAACTGCAAAAGAAAAGTATCTGAATGTAATACGCTGAAAACATGTATGGAACATTTTTATAGAGTTGTAAAGTGACAATTATGCAAAATGATAAGAAAATGAACGTTTATTATCTGCCAAAACGAAAACAAAATAACAGCGTAAATAAGTTGATCTAATCTATACTAAGAAATGAAATTTTCGTTTACATAAAATAATGAAGTGTTTAATAATTCTGTGTTAAGTACGCATGTAATCTGTTTCAAACTCAACTTTATTCAAACAAAGTACTAAATTTAAATCTTAAAAGAACTACAACGCAAAGTGGGCTATATCTGCGAAAAAGATACTGAAGATGGTAGTGCCATTATTTATCAATCCCTCCAGGACGGATTCTTGTAACTTTCCAAAAACCACGGCTTTATTGATAAAACTGCTCCTTGGTTCTAGTTAGACTACCTAAGAAAAAACAATATTTTTCAAAAATTGTTTGGAGCAATTTTTACACAGATAAAACAACTTTTTAAATATTCTGTAAAAGTTGGCACGCTATACTAGTATAATTGTTTACTGTTATAAAATGCACCTACGCCCACATTATATAAAACATTTTCTAGTGTGTATGATTATATTTTCTATGAGGAACTTGGTTTTTACGTCTCGGAAGTGTGCAGCATCATTACCAAAAAGGATTGGAATTTTAAAGACACTGTGTGAATGTGTGATGCCTGCTCTGAAATAAGCGCTAAAGACGCATCGACACGTTATTTGTTTGCTTTTTCAGTGGTCCGCTGCTTTAGAGATTGAACCATTGTTATTTATTATATCAAACAGGTAGTTGAACGCTAACTATAAACGTATAGCAGCTATAAAATAACTTTTTTTCAGATTTTATTATATAACCTGCTTTGGTAGATGATAAACTTAATTAAACTACTCGCCTTCTTCTGCAATATATGTATCATGTATAAATCCAAAGCATGACATTTTATTCTTAGAAAGCTCCTATATATATCTCAATTGGAGACAGTCCCAATTTGTTGCAAGATAACTACTGCTAACAAATCCACCTTTACATTATTGTATAGGTATATCTTATTTATGGTAAATACAAATACGATTCGAATTTAACAATCTAACTTTCACTTCGGGAGTCGTTGAATGCCTTCCCCGTACCCCCGATCTATCTAGACTTTTCCTCTGGGGTTACCTGAAATGCGTGGTCTAAATCACAGAAATAAAATCGTTAAGGAACGCCGACGCCTTAGCGGTGAAAATTTTCTGAAAGTGGAGTTCGAATTTGAGCAAAGATTATCACTGTTTTGCTGCAAACATGGTACACTTTGAACAATTAATGAAATAGTAGACACGTAATCCTTAGTTTTGATTCTATTACACCACATTTGTATTCTATCAATAGTTTAGTTTTTATTTTGTATATATATATATATATATATATATATATATATATATAAAATATTGAAACTCTTTTTTATAGCCTTTGATAAAGGTTTAAAATAAACCGAAAGCTTAGGTTATAAAAAAGAGTATACATTATAAACCAGCTGACCTGAATATATTATTATAAGCAAAGTCGTTATAAAAAAAACTATATATATATATATATATATATATATATATATATATATATATATAGTAATGTTGATGGAAAATCGTTATGGGATAAAGGCGTCCGAATAAAATTAATTATTGAATAATCATTTACTGAACATCAACGTTTCGATAATATGAATCCTTAATCATGAGATTCAATGTGATTAAGGATTAAGGATTCATATTATCCGAAACGTTGATGTTCAATAAATGATTATTCAATAATTAATTTTATTCGGACGCCTTTATCCCATAACGATTTTCCATCAACATTACTTTATTAATTTCACGTCCGTAAATTTGATTGTTTTATATATATATATATATATATATATATATATATATATATATATTGACGTGATAAGCGGTCACAGAGGACAGTGAAACCCAAATTCTACAAATAAATACCACCAAGATATCAAAGAATCCAGAAAAATAGAAATTCCCGAAAATACATGGTTATACCCTGTATAATACAAGCTTACTTTTTGCTAAGCGAAAATGTAATTCCGTGTGTATAAATAATCACCTTGTATGATATAAGTGTATTATAAATACATAGCAAATAATGTAAGCTGTATATGTAAAAATAATTATTTTTAAGATACCTTAAAACGCATTAAATGCGAATGCTAATCGATCATTTTCAAGCGTAAATACATCATTATTAGGTCTTCAGTCCTGGAACTGGTTAGACGCGTACCCTCATTGTTTTCTATTCCGAACTAACCTACACATTTCCCTGAAATTTCCACAGCCTGCATCTAACACTACCTGTATGCGAAAGCCTAATCTAGGACTACCTCTACCTCTTTTTTCCAATCTCTGCTTGTAATATATCCCGTACTATTCCCCTGAAATGCCTTAGAACGTATCATGTCTTTCTATTTCTCGCATTGTTTTTGTTTTCCACAGATATCTTTATTCCTCTACTATTTGTATCACCTATTTGTTATTAAATTTGTCTGTCCATGCTACCAACCCCATACATCTGAAGCACAACGTTCCAGAAGGCTTCTATCACTTTCTGTCTGTTTTTCCTACTGCCCGTATTTCATAGGCATACCATGCTGTGCTCCACACATATGCTTTAAACAATTTTCTTCTGGTTTCTATGTTTGTTGTCTTTGATCATAGGCGCTGTACTTTCTTGTTAGAAGCAGTTCGGCCCTCTTCTATTGTTTTACAATTATATACCCTATTCCTCCGACATTCAGTGGTTGTGAAGAGGGGTAAGCAGCCTGTAGCTGCCAAGTTCCCCCAGCACTTGAACATTTGTAGTTCGGTCACCTTCTATTATTTTATAGTTATATATCCTACTTCCCCGATATTCAGGGGGGAGGGCTCCGTGGCGTAGTAGTATGTGTGTGAATACTACGCCAACGGACCCGGGTTCGAATCCCGACACGGTCCGCTTGAAAAATGTTAGGCGAGCATTTTTCACAAAAATAAATCCTCGTTCGGATGAGAGGTAAAATGGAGGTCCCGTGTGTGAGTGTTGTCCCACACGTTAAAGATCCCTACCTTGCTTGGAACAGCAACGGTTCGGCAAAATTCCAAATTTTCCCGGTAAAAAAAAACTCGCTTACTGGCCAATGTAGTACCTTCGGGTGGAGCATTGGAAAATCACATGTAAGGTATGTGAAGAGGGGCGGCTCCGTGGCGTAGTTGGTATGTGTGACTGCTACGCCCAAGGTCCCGGGTTCGAATCCCGACATGGTCCGCTTGAAAAATATTAGGCGAGCATTTTTCAAAAAAATACACCCTCGTTCGGATGTGAGGTAAAATGAAGGTCCCGTGTGTGAGTGTTGTCACGCACGTTAAAGATGCCTACCTTGCTTGGAACAGCAAGGGTTCAGCAAAATTCCAAATTTTCCAGGTAAAAAAAGCTCGCTTCATGACCAATGTAGTACCTTCGGGTGGAGCATTGGAAAATCACATGTAAGGTATGTGAAGGGGGTTAAGCAGCCTGTGGCTGCCAGGTTGCTCCAGCACTTGAAAATTTGTTTTTTCAACATACTATTTCGCACAATCAACATTAGTTCAAAATATTTCACAACCCACACCTGTAGTTGTTTATAATAATCATCAGATTTAAGTGCACTTATTTTTTCGTCATTGGATTTTCCATCTTGAAACTAGTTGAACACGTGCCTCCACTTATTTATGTTCTGAGCTACCCTACACAGTTCTATGAAATACCCAGAACAGCCGATATACAGCTCGGTTCCTCTTTTGTTGTTTTCTAATTATATGCCCTATTTCACCAAGATTCAGTGGTATATGAAAGGGCCAAGGTGCCGGGTGCGAATCCCGACGCGGTCCGCTTGAAAAATGTTAGGCGAGCATTTTTCACAAAAAAACACCCTCGTTCGGATGAGAGGTAAAATGGAGATCCCGTGTGCGAGTGTAGTTATGCACGTTAAAGATCCCTACCTTGCTTGGCACAGCAAGGGTTCGGCGAAATTGCAAATCTTTCAGGTAAAAGAACTCGCTTCCTGGCCAATGTAGTACCTTCGGGCGGAGCATTGGAAAATCACATGTAAGGTATATGAAAGGGGTTAAGCAGCCTGTGGCTGTCAAGGATCCCCCAACACTTAAATATTTGCCGAATCAATAGTTTTCCAGTGAAAACTTTCGTACAATTAACATTAGTTGAGAATATTGCAAGACCCATACCTGTAGTTTATAATAATCATCGTGTTCAAGTACATTTAGTTTTTTCATCATTAGTTTTTCCATCTTGAGATTGGTTGGATGCGTACTTCCATCGATTTCTGTTCTGAGCTAGCCTACACATTTCCCTGAAATTCCCACATCCTACAGCTTTCACTATCTGTGTGCAATAGTCTACCCTAGGTCTACCTCTACTTCTCTTTTTTCCTATCTCTGCTTCTAATAGATTCTGCACTGTTCCCTCATGTCTTAGTATGTGACCTATCATCCTATCTCTCCTATTTTTTTACACATTTCTTTCTTCCCCTACCATTTCTAGTATTTATTTGTTCTTAACTTTGTCTGTCCATGATATCTTTATCATACGTCCGTAGCACCACATTTCAAAGGCTTCTACATTTTTATTGTACAGCCGTACAGTGCTGTTCTCCACACATATGTTCTAAGCAATCGTTTTCTTGTTTCTATGTTTGTTGCCTTTGAACAAAGTAGTTGCTTTTTCCTGTAAAATTTAGCACGACCTTGTGCTAATCTTGCGTTATTTGGCTTCCTAGGTAGCAAAAATCCTTAACCTCTTGCAAGTCCGTTTCATAATATTTACTTCTCTACGTTTCTGTTCTAATTCTATTACCGCTGATTGCTCTTTGTATAAGCTATGTACTATCCGTCTATACCTACAACTGTTCCAATCTTTTTGAGTATTTGGAACATTTTTTTCCAGTTTACATTGTCGAATGCTTTTTTCAGATCTACAAACCCTATATATACACGCTTTTCCCATTTTCTACTGTTTTCTCAATTATCACCCTCAGAGCCTCCCGAGTTCCCCCGTTTCGCCTAAACCCAATTTGATCGTGTCCTAGTATTTCTTCAGCTGTTTTTTCCATTCGTCTTTGTACAATTCTAGGTAATATTTTTGACACGTGTGCTATCAAACTTATTGTTCGAAAATTTCCATATCTATCGGCGCCTCTCTTTTTGGTATAGTTACTATGATGTTACGTTTAAATTATTTGGGTATCTCACCTTTTGCATACATATATCTTACAAGTTGCAAGAGACGTTCTGTTACTATTTGTCCAGCGGTTATTAGAGTTTCTGATTGCACCTTATCTGTACCCGGCGCCTTACCATTTTTCAGACCCTTTAATGCTAATTCAAACTCTTCTAGCAGTATAGAATATCCCAAGTCATCATTTTTAATGTCTGATCCCTGTTCTAATGCTGTTAGTTCCTCTCCGGCATTTAAATTCCCTATACATTCTTGCCATCTAACCACTTTCTCTACATTTTCTATAATGACGTTTCCTCTCGGGTCCCTTATATTTTTGCTATGCGGTTTTATATCCCTAAAATTCATTCTAATTAGTTTGTATGCTTCGTCTGTCTTTTCTATTTCCATTTTAATTTGTACCTCTTTCCACTTCTCATCAATCCATTGTTCTTTAGCTTTCCTGCATTTGCGAACAATTTCCCATTTTATGGTTTTGTATCCGTTTTCCCGTTTCGTCTGATCTATTTTTGTATTTTCGCCTTTCTACTATTAAATTCAGGATATCTTTTGTTATCTATGGTTTCCTATTTTCTTTTTGTGTGTGCCCCAGAGTGGATTTTAAAATAATTCCCACGGTTTGTAATGGACACTTGACGCTTTCCGACAAATTACAGGGCGTATAAGAAGCAGTCGTCGTCAAAAATCTGGTGGGCAGGAACATTATTGACGTGGCAGTGTTCACGGAGGTTGACGTAACTCTTTATCTTTAACTAATTATGGGTAATACGTGTGGAGAAGTGCTTCTTTTATTTGATTTCCTTTCACTTTAGCTTATCTATTCCTATCTTATTACGGTTTTAGCAAGAAACAAGAAAGGCTTCACTACAGAACCTAAAAGCGGTCATCCTTACCACCCACGAAGAACACCTGAGATCTATCTACTACCTACAAAACTGCAAATTTGAATTAAACAGTAGGTAAGTGTTTAATTGATTGAAGTCTTTGTTTTAATTTTGCAACTTAAATATTCTTGTATAACGTTTTGCGCCCTCTGTTATGTAAATCTATAAACAGTCAACTACTAAAATAATAACAAAATTACAATAAGTCTTTCTAGAGCGTAGATTAGAAACTTACATGTATTGTATTGTATGCATGGAGTAAACGATTTTAGCAGATAACTCTTATAGTGTTTACAGAACCTAGAAATGGAAATTACTTTTCGAAGTTCCAGCTCCAGCGGTATAATGTTCCAAAGGTTTGTGCCCGTAAGAAGAATATGGGTTGTATATTTAACTACGATGAATAAGTATTGACAATAAATAGGTCATCGCACTTTGCATCGTACTGACTGTTTGATAATGGTAAATAATGAAAAGTCTGATTTTTCAATAGATTCATTTCCCTGTAACTGAAGTACCTAACCCTGAAAATCCTCCAGGTTCATCTATTACTTGCTGGACCAGATTAGTTATGTAAGAGTTAATCCAATTCTTATTAAAAAGAGTTACTCGAATACTTAAGCTTACTTAAAAAAATATCCCAATTGACATTGCTAAAAATTGAACATAAATCTAAAAGTTCTAAAGCAACATTTTAACGTTGCAGCGGCGTTGGTGTTTCACACCGGATGTCGGATTACAACGGTGGCACGACCTTCAATTTTGAGTATCAGCACTCGACCGAAGTATTACTAAAGGTATACAAATTTGTATCTTTTCTAACGTATTGGCGTACCCTCAAACTTTTCATAATATGATAATTAAGTCGGCTTCGGTAAAATTTCAGAACTAGTTATAATTAATAGTATATAATAGCAACTAAATCTGTAAGTATTCCAACAACAGGTCGGTATACTTCACTAAGATATATACTTTTGATGTTTTTAGTTACGATGTGAATATGCGTATTATTTAAAATAAAATGTGTATCCCGACAAACATGAAAATGTAAACGAATGGTACTTTACCGATAAAACTGAGCGAGATATTTTGAAAAAATTAAAATCGTCTTCAAATTATGAAATATTTCTCTACGACTATTATAATAATAGTACACGTGTGAATATTAATATTTACTCTTTTGCATAAATAAAATATTGCAAAGCATATCAGTACAAAATAATATCATTTTAAACAGTAATTTCATTTAATAATGGAAAATCTACATTTTTAAAAATTTTCATATACAATGGCAGTGCACATTTGTGTTAAAAACATGTCGACCTCTTCGAAATAATGTAACATAAACAAAGACCAAGTATGTATACTAGTTCCAACTGTTAGTAACAAAATTTATACAACGCTTTTACCAATTCGGCATATAGTCCAAAAAACGTACAATAAGCTGTACGGTATAAAACTTCTAGACAAACTTTTACACCAAAAACGATTTGTGGTAGTAGTAAGTTCAATCACCTTGCTAGTGCTAATATATCCTGCGTATTTTAATAGCATGTATTACATATAAATTACAAGAATATTTAGTAATTCAGACTTAGGATCGGACCCCTACTGACAAATTCGCAAGTTTTCCAACTCTATTTGCATATGTATAAAACACATAACTAAAACAAAATTGATTTAAAGGTTAAGAATTTGGTAATTAAAATTGTACTACTATTAATGTTGATCGAATGTCGTTCACAAACTTAACAATTACGGTAGGTTCAATCATCTTACAAGTGCCGACATATCATGCATATATCATATAGATCACAGGAATATTTATTAATTGAGGCGTAGGATGGAGTGCCTATTAACAGATGCGCAAGTTTGCCAAATCTATTTGCATATATATATATATATATATATATATATATATATATATATATATATATAGTATAGCAGCTGTGTTATCGGACGTTTTTACTAATAATAATATAAAATTTTTAAGGTGTTAGAATCTTCTTTGGGAATATGTTCGTCCATTAATTAATAAAACGCTCATTTATAAATTTGTCGACGTTTCGGTAAATTTATTTCCTTAGTCATGACCTATAAGTGATAGGCTGTAATACTCGATCACTTAATAGAAACAACCCTTCCGTCACTTTCATTTCAGATGCCCTTCATACTTAAATTCGTGGATGACATTCTTTGCTCGATACCAAGTAACTCTGTAACGGAAACGTTAAACGCATTCAATAATTTTAATCCTAATCTAAAATTCACAATCGAAGTTGAAAAAAACAATAGTATTCCTTTTCTTGATATAAAAATAACAAGAGACAATAATAACCAACTAATGCTAGATATATATAAAAAACCCACTGACTCCGGAAGGTATGTTAATTTTTACTCGGACCACACAATTAAACATAAACTTAACACCGTTCTACCTCTAAAAATAGAATTATTAAAATATGTCACCCACAATTTCTTAAACAAAATCTAACAAACTTAAAAAACACATTAATAAATAACGGTTATCCTAGAACCCTACTACAAAAAATAATATTTAATACCGCTCCCGGAAGTAAAATTGATAAGAGAGCTACCACAACCTTGCATAAAAGCCTCCCCTATATAAGAAACTTAACTCCGAGCTTAATAAAACTATTGAATACACCGGATATGAAGATTGCGGTAAATTATAACAGAACCCTAAGAAACCTCTTCACTCCACTAAAAGATCCTACAAACAAAAAATTATTAAGTAATGTAGTGTATAAAATTACTTGTGAATGCAATCAATGCTATATCGGGGAAACTAAACAATGGTTACGCAATCGTATAAGCCAGCATAAAAGCGATAATAAAATAAATAAAAATCTTGTGCTCTTGCAATTCATCCTAAATAAAGAAACACATAACGCTGATTTTGACGATATACAAATTTTAGAAATAGAAAACAATTACAAAAAACGATTATTTTTGGAATCTTTTCATATTAAAAACAACAATTCTGCAATAAATTTCAAATCCGATATTGATAATTTAAATACAGTTTATTCATTACTATATAAATTAAGTAGGCGCATAAAGACAGCAAAGTCATAATTCACACTCACCATGTATATCGTTAAAATGTAATTCATATAAAATATCAATTCTCAATTGCGATAACTAATCAGTATTAACAGGCAAACCAACAACACTATATTGTGAGAATCTTGTTTGAATTAGTGACCGTTCTTATATGTTATAGTTTCTAAGTTTTAAACTAATTTTATTTTTATGACTGTTATTTTTTAAAATTTGTTTCATGTTTTAAAAGTAACTGCTTTTATTCTATTGATGATTTTTCGAATTACTCAGAGCTCACATAGATTGTAAGTAACATCTATTTTGTACATTTGTATTACAGCCTATCACTTATAGGTCATGACTAAGGAAATAAATTTACCGAAACGTCGACAAATTTATAAATGAGCGTTTTATTAATTAATGGACGAACATATTCCCAAAGAAGATTCTAACACCTTAAAAATTTTATATTATTATATATATATATATATATATATATATATATATATACGATTGTGTTGAAATTAGCAGGTTTTAGGTCGGCTGGTAATAAAGAAAACTCTTTTTTTTTATGGCCTAAATTTGCGCATATATTTTTATGCTTGATCACAGGCAATAACTAAAACGTACAAACTATTAACAAACTACTAAAGTGAATAAAATAACTACTTACAGTGAGGGTATTTACATTAGCTTATTCTGAAGAATTTTTAGAACAATTTTCTTTAATAATTAAAAAGAAATAATGTGTATATATAAAAAATTTGATGAAATAAAATATTGGTTTGATAGAAGTAAAAGTTAATTTTGATTAAATGATTTTTATATATATCTTGATCTTTTTGTTTAACTTGCATGCGTGTATGTATGTTATGTATATATTAATTATTTTTTTTTGTTTTAATTTTTAATATGATACATATAATAGCGTCCTTAAGTGCATGTTTATATTAGGAGGAGGGTGAATATTGAATGTATCATATTGTTTGGTGTTTTGTGTATTGTGAGTATTTATTTTGTGTGTGTGTGTGTGTGTGTGTGTGTGTGTATGTGTGTGTGTGTGAGAGAGAGAAAGGGAGAGAGAGAGAAGGAGTGGGTTTGTAGATGTGTGTGTGTGTGTGTGTGTATGTGAGTGTGTTTTTTATTATAGTTAGATGTACTTAAGAATGCACTTGTATTTATTTTGTGTGTGTGTGTGATGTGTGTGTGTGTGAGAGAGAAATGCAGAGAGAGAAGGAGTGGGTTTGTAGGTGGTGTGTGTGTGTGTGTATTAGTTGCTGTTATTATAGTTAGATGTATCTGAAGAATCACTTGTAAAATCAATTCTTAGACTTATTGTTCTTTATATTTTCTTTAAAGTTTAAGTATAGTATTATTACTCTCAAAATTATCAATATCACTTTGTATTTAAATGTTTTGAATTTCTATGAAATATGGACATTTCTAAAAATGTTCTTTTAAATTTGTTAATTTAAAGACTATTTGTAAAATTTGTGATTTTGAAATTGTATTTTATGTTCATAACTTAATTGATATGACAAACATCTAAAATGTTTAATGATTCTTTTAAAGAGATGTTTGGCCAATATATAGAACGATCACAATCTAAACAATTTAATTTATAATTAATTTATTGCCAAACATCTCAAAATTTAAAACAAAGAATCATACAACATAAAAGTGATATAAAGTTAAACCTAAAGCATTGACAACACTTAATATAACATAAAATAAATTCAAATCCACAAATTTTACAAATAGAAATTAACAAATTTAAAAGAACATTTTAGAAATGTGCCATATTTATAGAAATTCAAATACATTAAATACAAAAAGTGATATTGATAATCTGAGCAGTATATACTCATACCTTTTAAACTTTAAAGAAAAATATAAAGAACAATAAGTCTAAGAATTGATTTTACAAGTGCATTCTAAGTACATCTAACTATAATAAAAGCACACTCACATACACACACAACACACACCCACCTACAAACCCACTCCTTCTCTCTCCCTTTCTCTCTCACACACACACACATCACACACACACACACACACACAAAATAAATACAAGTGCATTCTTAAGTACATCTAACTATAATAAAAAGCACACTCACATACACACACACACACACACACACCCACCTACAAACCCACTCCTTCTCTCTCTCTCCCTTTCTCTCTCTCTCACACACACACATACACACACACACACACACACACACACACACAAAATAAATACTCACAATACACAAACACCAAACAATATGATACATTCAATATTCACCTCCTCCTAATATAAACATACACATGAGGACGCTATTATATGTATCATATTAAAATTAAAACAAAAAAAAAAAAATTAATATATACATAACATACATACACACATGCAAGTTAAACAAAAAGATCAAGATATATATATATATATATATATATATATATATATATAAAAATCATTTAATCAAAATTAACTTTTACTTCTATCAAACCAATATTTTATTTCATCAAATTTTTATATATACACATTATTTCTTTTAATTATTAAAGAAAATTGTTCTAAAAATTCTTCAGAATAAGCTAACGTAAATACCCTCACTGTAAGTAGTTATTTTATTCACTTTAGTAGTTTGTTAATAGTTTGTACGTTTTAGTTATTGCCTGTGATCAAGCATAAAAATATATGCGAAAATTTAGGCCATAAAAAAGAGTTTTCTTTATTACCAGCCGACCTAAAACCTGCTAATTTCAACACAATCGTATAAAAGAAGGTCGTTACAATACAAAAAGTTATACAAGCTATATATATATATATATATATATATATATATATATATATATATATATATATAAGACTCATGACCAAAACAAAATTGATTTAGAGCTTAAGAATTGGACAATCAAAATTGTACTACTGCCAAAGTTGATCCGACGTTGTTCAAAAACTTAACAAGTACGGTCAGTCACCAACGTCTAGAGGATGTTATTTGATTAGTTAAATACGCCTTCGATCTATTCAATTAGTTGACGATCATCAATCAACGTTTTAGATCTCACTAAAACCGACGTAACTTATAAGTCGGACTCAATCGTCAAATGAACGTTGCTGTATAACCTGTAAGTACATTAATGGGTTCCCACGTTATATTAACAGCATATAGTGGTTGCGTTTATACTTGAGTATAAAAAGTATAGGCCGACCATAATTTGTTGCATTAACGACGTCAGACCAAGTAAAACAGTAGTCGGCAAAATGTTACTTGGGTACAAGGATCTTCAACTGTTGGATGTCTATCAATTGACGAAAATTATGAAGTTTCCGCAAGACTTTTTCACGTATTATATGTCGCGCGAAACCTCGATTGAAGTACGTCAAAGAAATTATTTATGCTTAATAACTCAAATTTTTTATAAATTTTAAGTATTCGAATATTTACAATAATGCTGGTAAAATACTTGTAAGGCAATATTCATATGGAGTAGAAGGATTTGACATTTTTTGGCAACGGTTTAATAAAGGAGTGTTTTGAAAGAGTTGTAAAGCAACCAGATAGAAAGTAGGTATTGATGATTGAGGCAATTTTTCTATAACATCAGTATATGTAGATTAACTTACAACAAGAAATATTATCGCTGTCTGCTGCCATATATCTAATATATTGAATCGCCTCCAGATCATCATCATCACATACTTGGATAAAAAAAAATTGTGGACATTTAGGGGCTAACTTCTAGTATAATATATATTGTGTTTTGCTTTCTGGGTCATCATAACGTTGCATTAAAAAATGTGGATTTACGATGTATAAATTCACGCTGAAGGGGGAATGTAATCAGGAGTCTTCAATACCAGAGTGTTTTAAAATTTTTAAGTTGTATGTAATTTTGAATATTTAATTAAATGTTTTACTCTATGAATGTCACAGATTATTCGATACTTCGTCAATCTCGTGCTAAAACGCACATTCGACATCAACACCTAGCAGTTGTAAGTAAATATTTTTAAAATTCTACACATCATAGACTTTAAACGGAAGATTTGTTTTAACCTAATAACAAAACAAAACCAAATTTTCTGAAACCTCAATCTGATCAAAATTTAATGCATTATATTTATGCGAAGCGATAATGTGATCCATAGAGAAAGATGACGTGATACATGGTGAATAGGCTCAAGAAACAGGATGTTTAAATTACTGGCATTTACTACGGCACGGAACCGGTGAACATCCGGTGCATCTTTTAGCGAATTAACATTCCAATTGTTCATGATAATAACTGCGGTAAAAGCTTTAAAATGACTTCTTCAACGTCATCTAAGAAACTAACCTGTGGAGGTTTGTATACGATGCTAAGCAACTATTTTCTATAATTGATGGTTATTTCGACAAAAATAAATAGTCCAGTGAAATAGATTAAGCAACAATCTTAAAATTATGGTCGCTTCGAACATAGAGGCTACACCTCATACTCTCTTGCCAATTCTATAGTTACGTATTAGCCCGTAGCTATTACGAAGCACTGTTGTGGCAGGAAGAAAAGGCTCGAGCATGTTTTTGACATGGCAACTCAGTGTAGCACACATAATGCAAATACTTAATTAATTTCATGAAACATTCAAGGTAATGATTCAGCATAAACGTGATAATTACATTTTTTTTTAATGCAGAGAAGTAGCCTGTGAAGGACTTGAAGCTGGAGAAAGAACAGGTGGAGCATAGATAATAGTTCTTGTTAGATATCCTCCATAGAAACATCTACAACTATAGTGCGTAAGTCTAAAGTACATTTTCAGCAGTTTTCAATATAATAAAGTATAAAGTAGTAACACTTATCCATAACACTCCAATAGTTCTATTGATAGGCTACACTATTCATAACATACATTCACACTTTACAATTAAACAAAAAATCAAAATATAAATGGCACGGTAAGATGAAACAATAATTTAGACTTTTATGCAAAGTCTACATAAACATTTCAAACTGAATCCTGTCCAGGACCTTATATGTTTCAATTACTAGCTCAATGTGAAGCATCGTCAAAATACAGACGCTTTCATTCATACCATAACGGTAGTCATTTCCTGACATATTAGTATTTAATTTAAAGCATTTATTGATTTACATCTAACAATAAATATATCAGCATCGTCATCATTACGTCTTCAGTCCTAGAACTGGTTGGACGCGTAGTTCCATTGCTTTCTATTCTGAGCCTACACATTTCCCATCATTCACTATCTGTGTGCTATAGTCTAGGTCTACCTCTATCTCTCCTTTTTCCTTCTCTGCTTCTAATATATGCCGCGCTATTCCCACATGCCGTAGTATGTGTCTATCATCCTATCTCTACTATTTATTACTATTATCCACATATTTCTTCCTTCCCCTACTATTTCTAGTACCTCTTTGTTCTTAACTTTCTCTGTCCAGGACATCTTCATCATACGTCTGTAGCACCACATTTCAAATACTTCTTCTATCTTCTTCCTGTCCGCTTTTCCTACTGTCCACGTTTCACAATTGTACAGTGCTGTGCCTCACGCATATGCTTTCAGCAATCCTTTTCTCGTTTCTGCGCTTGTTGTCTTCGAACATGATAACTGCTTTTTCTTGATAAATACAGTACCGTCTTGTGCTAATCTTTATTTTTACATCTTTTACACCTTTCCCCTTCTATTGTTTTCTAATAATATTCCCTATTTCATCGATATCCAATGGTAAGCGAAAGAGCTAAAACGAAAAACTCGCTAGTATGAATCAATGCTCCAGAACTTACCAATGCATCCAGCAATATTTCTTTGTTCGTGAAACCGAAAAATGGGTGCATTGCTTTTGAAGACAAGAACGGTGTTAACCCTATAAAGAGTGTGTATTGCAACGAAATTCCGAGCCACGAAAAGAGACGTAATCCCCATATTTTATTAACATGGGTTGATAAATCACTTTCAAACGTCGTTGTTAGATAACCAAACCGGCAAATTTGATTACAATTGCTTTTATTAAGTACTTTTGGAGGAATTTTATGTTATCCTGTTTAAAAATAGAACGAATGCATTCTTTGGAAATCACCAATTGTAGATTTTCCAATATATTTGCTAGAATAATATTTCTGAGAGCCACGTTTTTGATAAATAACCTGTTGTTCTATTACAAGAGTAATGTTTATATTCACGAGATAATAGTTGTATAAATTAAATCATACAGAATGTTTAATACGCATTTATTTCCTGCGTTTTAGAATGCGCTTTAAAAGAATAGATTGATAGGTTTATTTAGCAGGTACAGTCAACGGCGTTTCTTATGACAGGTAGTCACGGAATATTGAAACGAAAGCGCGGGAGTATTTCTACGAAGGAACCTTAAAATAAACAAAAACCGTTCGGCAGGGTATAATTGATCGTAACACATTTCAATGTAATTATTTTCGTCAGCTATAGACTATAGGGCGATACAATGTATATTCATGGTCGCCACGTTGCTAAAATATACTTTACAAACTTTTTAACTACATTTTCCTATAAACATCATTACACTTTATGCTTTAACAGTAGATCAGTAGATGTTTTAACATTTTTGAGTTCTTCTGCAGTATGTTTGAGTTCGACTCCTCTCAGTAATTTAGTTTTTTAAATGCCTTCTTGTTGAACATAATGTAAGAAAAGCTAAATATTTTAGCGCAAAGATGTTATAGTTTTTTATTTTTGTAATTTGAATAATACATGTTTTACGATTAACAATGTATTTTAAAAATTCTGTTTTTAGTTACGATGCCCTTTTAAAATTCAAAACGCATATATTAGTAATTGCAAAAAAATTATTGATTGAATGTAGTATAATAATCACTCTCTTTTGAATTATGTTTCCCCTTTTGCAGTTAAACTTTAAGGACAATCTTTTTCCAACTGAATAATAGTTATGTTGATTTGTAGTAAAAAGTCCACTAAAATTATACCTGTACTTGAGTGAAAAATTCAATGTTCATAATGGTGAATATATGAAGTAATAGTTTAAAGCAAATAAAACGTTAGAGAATCACACCGTCGTTACTTCTAGTAATTTAAACAAAATAATAGTAAAGTGCCACAAGCCAAATAAACAATTCTTGGACGACGTTTCGAAATGCAATAAACAAAACTGAAAAGAAATTGAAACAAACCATCGAACAATAATAACACAAATAAAGAAAATTCCGATAAAGCCCTACAAATTAGGAAAAACTTAAAATTGTTGGGAAAAGTAGACCAAACACTGTATATATTTAAGTGCAATACTTACAGAGGTGTAATGTTTAACTCCTTTAGCACTCCCAGAAATACTAGTTCAAAATAAACGTACTTTTTTATTTACAATATACTATATGTCGCTGAAAATAACACGAAGTTCATTCGTGCGATACCAGAGTTCCAAAGTCCAATCGAAATATATTCTTTCTTAAAATTCAAATATTTCTGAAAGATTATTTCTTAGTAGCATTTGGCTTCCTAAACACTACATAACGTAGCTTCACTAACAAGGACGTTTTTATGGTAAAAGTCTAAAAATCAGTATATTTCATCCTTGAGTAGTGAGTGGGACGAAAAGGCTCGGGTTAGTATGAAAACCTTTATCAACTAAGTGACTTAGAAAACTTCATAACTACAACTCAGTTCTGTTAACAGTACAGAGATTTTAGTTGAAACTCCTGGAACTTACATATTCCATGTTATCACAGCAGTTTCTATGAAATCAGCATAAAAAGTGCTTAAAATTAAAGTTTAAAGAGTTGACAATTTTTAAGCAACCTACTCCATAAAATTTTAAGTACAAATTATAAACTTGGAATTTGCCTATTAAATTTATAAACGGATATTACACAGCCGATAGATAATGCAGAAATATCAACGCTGATGAAAAGTGAAAATGGTTTTAGGTGTACCAATAATTTTGAATAGAAATATATAAAAATCTCCAGTTTATCGAGCAGTAGATTGCTATAAATTAGAATATTTAGTCGAAATAAATAATATAATAGGAAATATTGTAGGCGGATAATCGGAGAGAGTATCAGAGGAACACTATGCGTGGGTTACTCAAGCAATTAATATTTACAATGTTTACCCACATAACACATCCCATTTAGAGCGCAAGGTACGTTGCAATTAGATACCTTTACACGAAGATTGATGTTTTTGGCTGTAACTAAGCACCACAAAATATAAACCTAGCAAATAAAACCAAGAGGGTATGAATATGAAGTAATTTTGCTTTACAATTAAGTAATAATAAACACTAAATATTTTTTAATAGCATTCAGATTTATATATCACAAAAGGTTGATCGAAAATGTGGTAAACATCTAAAGAAGTTGTGTATGACTCATTATTCATAACCGTATGTTTCAACAGTAAAAGCACGCATATCGAGTAAACTTCAAAATTCAATGCACGTACGATAGCAGTAACACAATGTCAAGTTAAACAATTAGGCATTATATAGAATAAATAACAGGGGAAAAAGCTTTTGCATGCAAAAATATCCCGAAAAATGCGAACTGCAAACTGTATGCAATAAAACCTCAAATAACGAACGATTGAACATTCTCAATGTCAAAAGATATCTTTTTAAAATCTGTCAAGTCCGCTAACAGTCGTTTTAGCCACACAACCTCTCTAGCAGCGTCGCTTGCAGCTACCACTTCAGCTTCTGTAGTAGAGATTGCTACTTAGCCATGAAATGGCACCACCGGCAGATAAACAGATTACACCTGTTGTAGATCGCCCGGTCTCTCTGTCACCTCCATGATCAGCATCACTGTACGTTTTTAATGTTCCAATATCACACTTATACTTGTATACAATGCCTAAATCTATTTTTCCTTGTAAATAACGGAAAATCCGCTTCAAGTTGACTATATGATTTTTACAAGGACTTTCATTGTGTCTGCTGCAACGCCAACTGCCTATGCAATATCCGGTCGGGTTCCTTGGGCTAAATACATAAGAGCTCCAATTGCTTCTCGTTAAGCAACTTACCCTTCTCACTCTTAGCTGTTTCTGCAGTTTGGCCATTTTTTATAATTGCTGTAGTTGCAGCTCTACAACCTCCCATATTAAACCGTTCAAGGATCCTTCTTACATATGCACTCTGACTAACTTTGATTTCCTTGTCGTCCCTTTGTTGAATCTCTAATCCAAGAAAATAATTTGCATCAGTTACAGTTATTTTAAATTCACTTTTCAATTCTGATAAGAACTTTTCTTTTTACACATTATTAGTACTAGCAATTAGTCCATCATCAACACACAGCACCAACAAGATTTTCTCACTTCCATTCTTACCTATGAATAAGCAAGGATCAGCTTTACTAGCTTCAAACCCTCTCTGACACAGAAATTCACCAACCCTTTTGTTCCAACATCTTGGTGCTTGTTTGAGACCGTAAAAACTGTGTTGGAGTTTACAGACTCTATTTGTACCATCGCTGTAGTCTTCTACTTGTTGCATGTAAATTTCTTCTTCAAGTTCACCGTATAAAAATGCAGTTGATACATTGAACTGCGTTAGTACCATACCTTCACTTGCCGCTATGCTTAAAACTGTTATAATTGTAAGCAGTTTGGCTACTGAACTAAATGTCTCCGTGTAGTCAATTCCTGCTCGCTGAGAAAAGCCTTTCACAAAAAGTCTTGCTTTAAAACTATTAACTGAACCATCCGGATTACTCTTAATTTTGTAAACCCATTTGCAGTTAAATGCTCTTCTTCCTTTAGGTAAGTCACATAAATATCACGTTTTATTTTTTTTTAATGAACCCATTTCATTTTCCATAGCTTGGAGCCATTTTTCTTTATTCTTACTTTGTATTGCTTCAGCATAACTTTCTGGTTCGTCAATACAGAAAGCCCTCTCGACACTGTACAGAACAATTAGAGGTTCCCCCATCATTAAAACAGTTGGTATAATTAATTAAATACATTTTACTGATGTTTTCCTCTTAGTGCAATATCAAGGATACAGTTAATATCAAGAATACAGTAAAAATCATGAAAGTAATATTATGGATATAATTAATATCGTAATTGTCGTATATAATGCTGAAAAGAAAATTTAGTTTGAGATTCGAAATACAAGAAATTTATAGGATGTACTTAAGGAGGAATTGGTTTGGTTAAATAATGTTTTGTTCAGAAGATTTCTCATAGTTCCAGCGATAAATTCATTCGTAATCATGTGTTTCCTGTTTGTGCATCGCAGATGTTATGGAATATCCCACATCTGATGTCATAGTTCAATTTCTTTTAGTCGTACTGTACTTCGACACGTGAGTGATAATTAGTCTTTAATCGCATTTATAATTATTTAAAAGTTTTACGAAAGATAGAAGGTTGAAGCTTTACCTTTATTTAAGTAACTTAACAATTATTTAGTAAAAGAAAGATTCTGTTATAAATTTGTAACCTTGCAAAATTTTTAAAGATGGCTATGCAGTTTGCTTATCGTAGTTATTTCACAAACAGATAGCGTTAACTACACTGAAAAAGTTGTTATTGACATATGATGTCAAAAATATCTAATTATCCAATTTAAATATCTCTTGTTATTTTACTCTAATTTAAAAATATATTTAGCAATTTTGAGGTCATGTACTTTGATTCTTAAACAACGTGATGTTTCCTTTTATACATATTAAGTAAAACTAACTCTATCTTGAAAGATGCAATTTTATGAGAACTTAAATAATTAAATTTAATTGTGAAGTCAACGTAGTACTACAGATGGCTAAAGAATAATATATGTAATATGAATTATTAAGAGAGCTCAAACTTTTTAGTAAATTTATTCAGAAATATTCCATTTAGAGATCTTTATATTTTTTTTTATTACAAAACCATATTAATTTTCTGTTCTATAAACATATTAGATGAACCAGATTATGTTAAAACAAATCAAGTGAATTTAATTGAATAGAATCCGTTTTTGCATAACTCTTTTATTATTAAAAAATTCAAATAAGATTTATTGGTCATTCATGAGCAAACATTGAGTGTAATGATAACAAATACCCTAGGTGTATACTTTTGGAACTTAAATTCTATTATTTTATTTTTGGTAAATATTTTTGAGGACACAAACGGTGTCCATGTTGTGCATTTGTTTGTTCACAGGTTAAGTCGAGACATCTATATGACATCTGGTAATTGAGATTTTGGTAAGTGCTTTACAAAGGTGAAATTCAGGTTTTGTGGCTATATTAGTGGTGTAGATTTAAGGTTTCCGCATTCCCCTAATACAAGCACAGATAATTTTTGTAGGTTGTTGTATTGAAAAATACGGTGGCGCTCATTATCTATATTTTGGTCATTTGACAACCCATGACCCAAGCTCATGATCTACCCAGAGCTAACACTCTACTAGCCGTTTATGTCTAAAGAGTTTTTCTTTTCCTCAAGCCGTTTTCCATCCAACTTTACCTTGGGCTTTCATTGTTAATAAGAAATTCTCGACCTTGTGATATCAGGTAAGGGTTTATGATTTATGGTGGTCCAATTTACTATCTGATACTCACGAAGGAATAATTTTTTGAATACACTTGCGCTCACAACGTGGGGCTAGAATAATTTCACTTGCACCCGAAACGTGAAGCCAAATTATTTGTACACTGGGGCTAGATTGTTTGCACTTATATTCATTACACTTGTACTCAGCGACTGAGATTTGAATCGATCTTACTAATGTGATTTGGTAGTTTCATTTTTGTTACAGTTTGATGTGGTTCTCAATATTGTTAGGACATCTTTTTGTTTGTGAATTTATCTTCAAAAATTATATTATTAGGATACTTTAGAGACATAAATATTTAATTATGGCAGAAATATATAGCAACGTTCGTTTACTTAAAAACGAATTAGAATATGAATTGAACATTAGAGGCATTGAGAATTCGAGACCAGTTTCAGATAAAAGAAAAATTTTAGCTAGGTTGTTGGCCAAAGAAACAGACAAACCAGGTTGTTTGATTGATCTTTCAAGTTATAAGGTGGATTTCGATATAGAGAAAAAATTGCGTCCAGTATTGAGTCAGTAAAAAATGTTTTGTTAGAATTTATAGATGATCCCGCCGATTCTATATTTAAAAGGATACGGTCAAGATTAATACATCTTACAGGTAGAATTCAACGGTTAAGGCTTCCTAAAGAAAATTTTGAGGAAGTAGTGCTATTTAAAAATGAAAGTTTGGCTACTATTCTTGTTGTAGAGGCAGATCTTCATGTGAGATTAAATAAAGATTTAGGTTCGAATCAGAATGATATAAGTATTAATTCTAATGCTGCATCTAATGTGCCCATCTCAACGGTCACATATGTCACACAGACAGTTCCTATTGGATCTTGGTCTATAAAATATTCTGGAAACCCATCCCTCTTATATCAATTTTTAGAAAATATTAGTGACACTGCACAGTCACGAAAAGTATCTGATGTGGAATTGTTTAATTCTGCGGTTGAATTGTTTACTGGTGATGCATTGGTATGGTATCGTTGCGTTCGTAATTCCTTGACGGATTGGAATTCGTTGGTTAGTAGAATAAAGGAAGATTTTTTACCAGCACATCCTGAGGACGATATTTGGGAAAAAATTAAAAATAGATTTCAGAAAAGTGGTGAATCGGTTGTCCTATTTATTGCTAATATGGAAAGTTTATTTAACAGATTACCTCTCATTTAGAGTTAGAATGATCAAGAAAAATTTACTACCATATTTTATTCAGCACCTTGCTCTTATAGAGATAGAAAATGTTTGTACTTTAGTTAAATTAAGTAAGAAGTTAGAAGAAGCTTCCTTAAGTAATCAAAAATCTGTTTCTGTTGTGTCATATAGTAACAAGCAGCCTATTAATAATTTTAAACCTCACTTTAGAAGTAAACCCCCTATTTCATTTGAAAATGCTTCATCGTCGAAAAGTCGTGTTTATACCCCTAAGTCTTCGCATTCTGTAGTACAAGTTCTTAATTCTACTACCCCAATATCAGAAACGAGTGGAGTAGGTAACCCTTCTTTTGAACATAAATTGGTATATTGGAATTGTTCACGTTATGGACATACTTTCAGTGTTTGTAGATCCTTTAAAAGGTTATTTTGTTATGGTTGTGGTCGTAAAGGAGTGACTAGTATCACTTGTCCGTCGTGTCCAAAAAAACGAGTAAAGGAACAGAAGTTGAGTAGCGAATTTCCTGGTTTCTAGACAAAAAGCTACAATTATGTTGTGTGATCAAAAAGATCTATGTTGTAAGAAGAAGTGGTCGCAATGGCTTCAGGTAGTTAGAAATTTTTGCAAGACTAGAGTTCAACCTAAAGCTAATGCATTATTTGAGAAAAAGCCTTATGATAATCGCCCGTATGTGATGGTAAAGTTGTTTGATATAGATATTACAGGTTTATTTGATTCTGGATGTACTATATCAATAGTAGGTTCCCTTGCCATTCCATTAATTGAAAAAATGAAGTTAAATGTTTTTAAATCTGAAAAGAAAGAAGTATCGACTGCAGATGGTTCGTTAAAATTAGTAGAAGGTTCCGTTGATTTACCTATCCGTATTGGATCAGAATGTCGTATTTTGAACGCGTTAGTTGTGCCTTCGTTGCCTCATGCATTTATCTTTGGAAGTGATTTTGCTAAATTGTTCGGTCTAATTGCCGATTTTAAAAACAATTCTTGGTATATTAGTGATGATGTGGGAAATCATATTTCGTATGTTGGACAATCGTCCTTGCCTTTAAGTTGTAAAGATAGTTTGCTTAGTTTGGAAGAATTGTCAATCGAGCAAAGAAAGCAAGCTCAAGCGGTTATTGATTCGTACAATGAAATAGGTAGTGAAAATAGATTGGGTCGTACTAATAAAATTGAAATGTTTATTGATACAGGTGACTCTAAGCCAGTTCGTAGAAAGCCGTATGTTATGTCGCCATATATGAATGAAATATTGAATAGAGAACTAGATGATATATTAAAGTTAGGAGTTGTTGAACCTTGCGTTAGTCCATATTGTTCCCCGGTATTATTGGTTAAAAAGAAGTCCAGTAATGAGTATAGATTTTGCTTTGATGGCCGAATGTTAAATGATGTTACCAAGCATGACAGTTACCCTATGGCAAACATAGACAGGATTCTTAATTTCTTACGAGGTGCAAATTATATGTCTAGTTTAAATATGAGAAAAAGTTTTTGGCAAATCCCCCTTTCAGAAAGTTCTAAAGATAAAACTGCTTTTAGCATTGTTTCTAGAGGTCAATATCGTTTCACTTGTGCACCTTTTGGACTTCGGAATGCAGCTCAAACCCAACAAAGGCTTGTTGATGCTATATTTGGACCACGTTATGGACCTCATGTTTTTTGTTATCTTGATGATGTAATACTAGCGTCTTCTACTTTTGAAGAACATCTAAAACTTCTTGCAGATGTTAAAGAACGTCTCAAGGAAGCAAATTTGACGACTAATTTAAGAAGTGTGAGATTTTTTAAAAAATCTTTAAAGTTTCTTGGTTACATAGTTGGCTTTAACTCGCTTCGTGCTGATCCCGATAAAATATCAGCTATGGTAAACTTCCCACGTCCGAAGACTACGACGGAAGTTAAAAGATTTTTGGGTATGTGCAGTTGGTATCGTCGGTTTATTCGAAATTTCTCTTCGTTAGTGTCGTCTATTAATGACCTTATTAAGAAGAAAAAGAAAGGACAAGAAGTTATTTGGAATCCTGAGGCTGAATCGTCATTTATACAGATTAAACAAGCTTTAGTTTCTGCTCCGTTATTATCGCAACCAGATTATTCGCTTCCATTCATTATCGAATGTGATGCCAGTGACACTGGATTAGAAGCCGTTTTGATTCAGAAAATTGATGATGTTGAACATGTGATTTCGTACGCGAGTAAAACTCTAAATCGAGCTGAAAGGAATTATTCGGTTACTGAAAGAGAATGTCTGGCAGTAATCTTTGCGATTGAGAAATTTAGACCATGGGTTGAAGGCACCCGCTTTACAGTTGTGACAGATCATTTTTCTTTGTTATGGTTAAATAATATTCAAAATCCGACTGGTAAATTAGCCAGGTGGGCTGTACGTTTGAAACAACATACGTTTGATTTAGTTCATAGAAAAGGTAAATTTAATGTTGTGCCCGATTGTCTTAGTCGTGCAACCCCTCCGGACAATCCTGTTGTCGACTTAATTGAAGTTAATTTAGAAAAATTAGATCCTTGGTACGTTTCTTTAAGGAATTACATCGTAACTAAAAGTTCAATTTCACTTTGACAGATAGCTGCTAAATTCTGCCCTCCAGCTACACTTACAAAGTGCGGTACATCGTATGGTCTAAATGTTTTGAACCAATCCTTGCGCATTGATACATGATTTGTAACACCATTATCTATATACCATTTCTCTTCAGAATCATCAGAACTTATTGCAAAAGTACTGACACCTTCAATTACCATTGAAGTTTTATCTTTGCATTCATAACATGTGTCACGACTTTTATTTTGAGTGTCGTGTAGATTTTTCTCATTGCTTTTCTTATTAGCAATCCATTTTCTGCACTTGCGTTTACTATGTCCTGCTTTCTTGCAGTAGTGACATATCAAATTATCAAATTTTGCTCTGTGGCTAGATGCACAATCCTTTTGAGGATTTCCCAACAATCCTGTTGCAGTCTTAACATGCAATGCTTCTACTGATTCCGCTTTGTGTTGCAAAGCTTGTTGAAATTGACAAAGTTCATTTGTCAGGTTTTCAACCGCATGTTTTCCTTTGATAACATTTCTCAAGTTGTTTTAAACTGAAAATATGATTCCGGTAACGTATCTAACACCTTACAGATAAGGAACAGTTCTGGTAATACAATATTATCAATTAAACATATTTTAACAACTTCGTTCCATAAATTCTTATCTTTGATAAATGACTTGTAATATCTTCTCCAGGAATCCATTTTACGCTGAAGAATTTCATAATTGCATTATACATTCTATTGATAACAGCCCCGCCACAGATACGTTCTAGTTCAAGCCACATCTCACGTGCAGTATTAAAACGCATGACTTTATCTAGAGTTTCTTTCGACATGGCATTGGACATTATGAATTCAATATTGTACCCATCCTAGATGACATTTAGAATAGAAAATGTAACTGATTGTTAAGTAGACCTATTGGAAGCAATATAACGCTATAACATTGTTTTGTTCTTTGAGTGTTTATATTATAATTGTATCAAGCATGATATACAACAACCAAATTTTTCAGAAACTTAATGATATCAAGAAAATGGCTTGATTTAGATATATGGTATGTGGCATGTTTTATAGCTAGAATTGTCCGTATAATCCAAAAAGTTAGTAATATACACGGTGTTGTATTTAAAATAACACCGTTTACAGCTACTTCCGGTGTAATAAGAAGTAATATAAGGTCATCATTGTTTTCAATAGACAGAGCGCATTGACGAATGTGTGTATGCAAATTTCAGTTCGTATTATTTTTCTATATATGGCCAATGGCCCATCGTTGTGACACACCCGGTAGAAACTGTTTGAATCTGATGACGCTTACTTATCAAACAACACTTGAGTAAAAAAAGTAACAATAAACATGACTCTAATAGCACTTTAGAACCAACGTAAATAAATATTCAATATGCCCATCACTTTCAATTGGGAGCAACTCTGCGTTTAAAATACCTCAGTAGCAACACAGCGTTAAAGACGATAAATGTACAAGAATAAACAGAGTTTAAACAATCTTGCTTAGACATGTCTAATTGTTCCGTTGAGCTGACAGTATCTTGCCAGTCTGTTAAATTATGTTATATTAATGACTAAGAGACTGTTTGCACGTAAATGCGAATACCTATAAACAGAATCGTCATACAAGAATGCTTAATTGGTCAAGCGTATGAACTCCTAATAACATAGGTGCTAATTTGATCTACGTGTTTTTAAAGTTAAGACGTCGGTTTAGACGATAACACTTATTAAAAAGTTTTTATGTTTGTTCCTTACTTACCGTATTTAGAAATGTGCTTTTAGTTATCGAAACTAGTTTATGATAGTAAAATGTTATACAGGTACAAAGCCGTTGAAAAAACATTCTACTCATTATCCCTAAAATTCATTACAGTAATCAAGTTTAAATTTCGAGGCAATTTGGATATAATTTACTTTATAATGGGATCGCAAAAGAAATGAAAAAGTGGTGTCAAAAGCACCCTTAGTCATTGTACCTATTTAACTTGCTATTAAGCGTCGACACGCCACGTGTTGAGTTAATTGTAAATTTAAGGGTATACGGTTCAATTAAGCTACAGAAAACTGTCGTAAAATTAATCTCTACCAATCACTAAATAAGCCTGCACAAATTTGTTAAGTGTCTACAATAAAGTGATAACTATAAATAAACTGAATAGGCAAGATTTCTCAATTTGATAGCAAGATAAGTATATTGGACCGGCTAGTATATCGCATATTCTTCTCAAGGCGTGCTCTAAAAATCTATTGCTTCCACTCGAAATCCTTTTCAATCTGTCATTAAACGAGGGTAAGTCCGAGTTTTGAAAGCTAAACTATACATAAAATATATAAATCTAGTTCCAAGAATGATATGAAAAACTACAGACCAGTTGCAATCATCAGCTGTGTTCCGAAACTATTAGAAAGTATAATTACGGATTTGCCTGCAATAATTTTCAAAAACGACATGTTTTATGTCTGACTCTTCTATGACCACAAACCTGTTATTATATGTACAGTTTATTGTCAACTCTTTAGAAAAAATTTTCTAAACTGACTGTATTTATACCGATTTCAGTAAAGCATATGATAGTGTAAATCACAAACTACTGTTAGCAAAGCTTGATGGTTATGGATTAAAAATTATTTAACGCATTCCTAGTAATTAACTAAAGTAGAAACATTTATGTTTAACAAATTTACAGTTTCTTCTTGGGTGCCGCATGGATTTCATTTGGGCCCTTTTTTATTTATATTATTCATTACCGTTATAATAGACGGTTTTAGTAATTGTACTAGTCTTTTGCATGCTTATGATTCTAAGGTGTTTTCCCCAGTTCATGATATTTTGGATCAGAGCGATTTAAATAATCTTACTTTGTGATGTAAAGCTAATGGACTGAAATTTAACAATGGTTAAAAGTTCCATTTTATACTAAGAAATAGTCTCCTTGTAACTATGGATATTTATTGAATGATCAAATACTGGTATCTAAAGATTATGCATGTGTAATGATCTTCGCATTTGTAATATTGTTTAGTTAGTTCTCGTTTAGAGTATAATACCGTTGATAGTTACCTTACTATAACGTTCATAATTTTAATTGCATACAAAATGAATTTTTTCGTTGGATGTCTTTTCACAAAGTGACTTTGACATTTTAAATGCAATCAATCTTAAATCATAGCCATCAAGAAGAATTTGTTCGGATTTGTTATGTTATATAGGTTAAATAATGGCCACATATGCTGCACACCTTTGTTTGATTCCTTTTCTAGATTCCCAATGTCATTTTACACTGAAACATTTAGAATTAATTATGCAAAAAAAAAAAAAAAAAGTTTTCAGAATGTAAAGGCGTTGAAGCTAACATTGAAATGCCATCAGGCAAATGGTTTTATGTTAGCGATCTACAAGTTTCAGAAGTGCCAGAAAAACAAGTGCTTGAAGCACAAGCCTTTTTATTATTTTACGAACGAATTGTGTAATTTTGCATTGTTGTGTTCTTTTTATTTTCGTTTTTAAGTACGTGTTTTGTAAATCACGTAATTGCATACTAATATAATAAATTTATATACTTCATTATGAAGAGATAAATAAAATTATGCAACAAGCTCTACACTTAGAATAATCTATACTGCTAATGAATATGCTATGATAGATTTGTAAAGTCTTTAAATAAGAATGTATATGTTTATCAACGAAATGCGTGCGCGATGGTGGATGAGTGGGTGCGTGAGAGCGCGTGTACATGTATAGGTATTTGCATGGATGGATGGATAGGTGCGCGCGCAAGTGCGCGCGGGTCTTTCCAGTTCTGAAAGGGTACTTGTATGTGCGTGTGAACGTGCGTATGTCTGTGTGCTTGTGCGTGCGTAAGAGTGGTGTGTGTGTTGTGTAACCATCATTTTTCTAATTTGAAGGTAATTAATTGTTTAATACAACAAAAAGTATATTGATAAAAAGTATCTTTTCTTTAAAAATATGCCTAAGGTGACTACTATTGAGAAACATAACATCTAATTGTTTAACTTTTTTTTGTGAAAGTGGGGTTTACAGATCTTTTCTACACCGTGTTCTACTGCTATGATCGTGGTTATTTTTTTAGTATAGGAGTAATTAGATTATTAATTGATAAACTGGCTAGAATGCGTTGGCTCAGTATACCTAAAACTATAAAGTATCAACGTCTATTCGAATGTCTAAAAATGGTATTACGTGATTGTCCTCAATTTCAACATTGAATGGTAAACAAAAAGGTATTAACATATGTTTGAATATCCAAGAAATATAACATTAATGTTTACAATTCAAGGTGGAAGTTGAGAACAATAAAATTATACAATTTTTAGGTTCCTTTGTCATTTGAACATAGGTTAATCCTTTACAATGTGGTTGGTATACTAAATCAACGCATTCAGAACGATTTATCAATTACTTTTACAATAACTTTTATAATAAAAAAATAAGCACAATCGTGCACTATAAGACACTGTGTAAAAAAGATCAGCGAAACACACTTTCACAAAAAATACATTAAACAATTATAAGCTATGTTATTCGGTAATGATTAACCAAGAATATTTTAAAGTTATTTTTTACCAATACACTGCACGGATCTAGACAAGTCTTTTACAACGGCATATGCCAGAGACTCTTAATGAACATATGAAATCTGAAAACCGAAGCCTTATAAATTTCACTACCGGTTCGAGTAAAATGAAGACGATCCAAATTGCAGGTACAATTCTCTGAAAACATACACAACAGACGTATTGAAAATCTAAATTTAGTCAGAAAAACTGTGTTAGATGGTGTCATTAGAGAAAGCGATTGAATTTGGCCTATAGATAAAACTATTATATGTGATAAGTTCATATTCAGTATCCAGAGAAATAAATGCAAGCGCGAAAAAATTTAATCGAATTGAACTTTACTCCGCTGAAGGTAGTGTTGTTGGTTCTCGGTATTTGTATTTATTAAGAAATAATGTTGTACTCCCTATCGCTACGCTTTATTCTCATTCAAATAATCTATAATCCTGATTGAGGACATATGATTTCAGCAAGACGATGCTGCACCTACTCTTTGCTCCAAAACAGTACCAAGTTTTTCCTGGTGAAGAGATGATGGTCAGTCAGTTCTCCTGATCTATCATCTCTAATACTTTCGCATAGAGTTGTCTCAAAATCCATTGCGGGCATTTAAAAACCGTTTCAGATATTGTCAATAAGCAAAAAGTCAAAATTTTGAACATTTACTCTAGTTGGTAATTTGCTGTGTTGTTTGTTAAACTAAACGCATTGAAAGCTTGTTTTGGAAATTCTAAATTTTACAATTTATTCATGATCTACTATGTAACCAACGAAAATTGATAAAGTAATATTTTTGACTACACTAGCAATTATAGAGTTTCTTGTAAATAAATTCAAAAATATTCAAGATGTTCAATCTCAAATAACCAAATTGAGTTCTATTTTCAGCACAGTAAACTTAAATTATTCTTAGATCTTTTTACACGGTAACACAATTTTATTAAACAAAAATTAACCATAGCAGATACCTTTAAGTTAGGGAGCGGAATCAGGAAGAGAGGAGGCACAGAAAAACCCACATCTTCGCTTCCTCACATTTTTTCATTAGCATTATCAAAAGACAAGTGTTTCTATTTACACCAGTAATGAAAAAAAAATAGTATCAAGTGTTTGATTTGTAATTCTTATTTCATATCTATCATTTCATACTCATTGAAAACTTTTTCTAAAGAACCTTTGATCATCCGTTATCTATGATATCAGGTTTTCGTCTGATATTCCTGTTTATTTCTCTGTAAAATGAAAGCAGTTGTTTTCGGAGTAGGTTCAACCCCGGTTTCCTTCACAATATCTGCATCCGTTAATAGCACATACGAAAGTTGCTGCTAAAATTTCGGTATGAGATAAAAATGGTTAGAACTAAAAAAATGATTTTGTGGTTTTTCAAAATATTTTCTTTTATAATTTATACATTTTGTCATGCGAATAAGTCAATCTTCAACGTATTTTTTGCATCAAACGTACGTTAGATTTTTGAACATACACAACACAATTTATGTTAGGGTTGTATGACAAACCAGACACTTAATCCACCGCTTGACTTGTTAACTAATTCGTGGTTAGCTGTGTCGTGTAAGAGTTTCTATTGTCCTGAAGCAGAATGATATGATTTCCAATTGTTTGTTCGTGTTTGAAGGAACAGCTGCTAAACATATTGAAATATGTCATTTTTCACACACACTTGCGGTATTGTAAAGTTTTTGAAACAAAACAAACACATATTCTCTTTGCAATGAGTAACTATTGTTTATTTTGTTTTACCTCGGAATATCCAAGCAGTTTATTACTGTTTCTAAAAGTTCTCGCAACAATTTATTTCCAGTTAATCGCTAACAGTACAAGTATTATCTTCTTAGAACTACGACACTACCTTCTTAATTACTTGCTATCGAAGCACTATAAACTACCCAAGCACTGATTATTAATTTATATAATGACTACAGTAATTTATATTACACGGAATAATTCATATGAGCGGTAATTTATATCAGATATGTACGACTTTCAAAGCTTTAAATTATAACAGGTATTATAATCAAAGCTTCTCCATAATCATATCAAAGCTTTAATTATAACTGACTTGACGAACGCTCATCACGACAATTTATATTTTATCCAATCGTTCGAGAACATACCGGAAATCATGTAAGTAACGTTCTCGAAATTTCCTATTGTAATCTAAATAACGCTTAAATTCAAAACCTTTGTACCTGTCAATCAAGTACATTTGCAAGATGTGGTGCCGAAGGACCCATCAATCATCTTTTTTGTACAAACCTATTTTTAAGTTCTAATGTAATTATTCTGACATAGGTGGCAGACCAATCGGTGCTACAATATACATGTATCCAAATTTTAACACCACTAAAGATGTCATATACCCAAATTTGAAATTGCTAAGTAAAACCGCTAAGTATTTCTCAAATTCATTTAACAAGAATGTCTTTTTGATCTTGAGTGTAATTGTACGAAATGTAAACATACTTTTTTAATTTGAGTGATCACTTAAAATCACATTTGCTTGTTATATGCCGATACGCAAGTGCAACGCACTTTCTCTATAAGTTACATGCCGATCTTCCACTATCAGGTTTCGAATAGATCCGCTGTTTTCGATGTTATAAGTTTGCCTTTATCAAATTCGTCCCAAAGGCAACTACGACCTAATTTAAATTCTTGGTACCACCGAAACGCCTATCTCTTTATGGTGCACTACTTTTCATTTTCTTTTTCGTCGAAAACAGAACTAAACCAATGCTGAAAATGGAATTGTTCTATATTTTTTCACTATGTTGCCTTTATTTGACAACACAAATGTTAAAATTTTTGAATTTCTATACGTCAAATAACTGATAAGTACACCGTTGCCACATTCCACATTTTAGTAGCAGCCTTCGAAATAAAACAAGCACAAAGAGTGCTGTTAAATAATAATTTTGGACTAGTTAAATCTTTTAAAACTGCTAAAATTCATCATTATAAAAGTCATCATTTCGTTTAAACTCCCATCATCACCAACGTAAATGTTGTTTTTTAATTACCATAGCCAACTGTTAATAACTGTATATAGTTACACTCTCTTAAAAAGAAAACATTTATTTTATACTCTAAAGCAAGAAATTCCTTTAATATATTATAGATCACATGGTTTGACTTTCAATTCTGTTTAAATGTTGATTTTAAGTTTCTAATTTTAAATAATCAATTTAATTGAGAACCATAAAACCATAAGCATAATAACTGCACAAAGACACAAAATAATGTTTGTAACTTACGTAAAATAGGACGAGATGGGCAGCCAAGTCAGGTAAAGAAAACTTACCTACGAAAAAGAAAAAAAAATAAGCATTAAAATTTACAAAGTAATCAATTATTTTCTAATCCTAATAAAATTGAACCAGGCAGTTTTTCGTGAACACGTCAAATTTAATTCGTATAACCTATATATTATTTTTTCATCAAGCAGGAATATTATAAGTTATCACGCTTTAAAAACATAAAAGTCAATGGAATCATTTTTATATATCATGCGAAACCACGCAGTTATTGACCGCGGCAAGTGAAGAGTAATTGCTCCAAGCGGCTCCTCAGAAAGGGTGACAAATAATTTAAGGTTATATTTGATACTACTGACTGCTGTTAACCTGAAAATATTTTATCTTAAAAATTTCAGAATAGCACCTTCAAGTTAAATTAAATGCAGTTTAACTGAAGTAAAATTTATTAAACAGAATTAAAGGTTGAGGGCTGATAACGGGAGACCAAACAGGAACGAAATTAGAGCTTGTAACGGGAAACCAAAAAGGGTATTGGCACTTTGTTTCACTATTTACTGCAAAATGCAATCGTGGTAGGGTGCAACTGTAAAGCAGTACGTTACAAAGAATTTTAGTTACAATGGAGCCGTTAACATAAGAGGGTAACGCGTTTCGTGTGTACGGACATTTTTATCAAAACAATAATTCTATCGTGACAGCACGTGGTCAGTATCGCGCACTTTACCAATTACGAGACATTAGCTTATCACCTAGCCATTATATCATTGAAAAATGGATACGAATATTTGAAGCTACTGGTTCTATAGAGAAAATACACACAATCTGTAAGAAATGTTGCAAACATTGAACGACAATCAATCAGAGAGAATCAGATATATTTCTACGATACGTAGCCAGACGACAAATGTTAAAAGCTCATCTTTATCTTTAAGTAACATTTTGATGAAAGACTTTTAAGATCTCCGTGCTTGTAAAATATAGGTGGTGCACGAATTAAAAGCGACGGATTACATTACCGGTTTGGTTTTATCACGAGATGATGGTACGGTTTGAAGATTTCGATATAATTTTATTTAGCGGCTATATAAATAAGTAAAATTGCAAGTACTGGTTTGATAGTAATTCGCACAGAAAGCATGAACGTCCACTGGGCAACCTCAAGGTTGGATCGTATGGACTGCTATAACTCCTAATAAAATTATCAGACCGTACTTATTGAGTATTAAAACGAATGAGCGCTTATGGTTAATACCCAGCAATATTGTGCAATGTTGCGATATTTTCTTCCGCCATCTTTAAAACAGTTTCAAGGATTTAATTTGGAAATTTTGGTTCAGCAGGATAGTGCCACATGACAGATATCAAATAAATCATACAATTGAACCTCTTCAGCAATTATTTTCCAATAATGTGAGTTCAAGAAGAGGCAACTAGCCCCTTGGGAGCTCCGACCAACCGCCTCTAGATTATTTCTTGTAGGTTACCTTAAAAATAAGGCCTACAAAAATAATCCAGCTGATAGGAATCAATTAAAGACAAATATCGAAGCACAAGTAAGATTGATCTCAAAGTAAACGCGTGGACGGGTCATCAATAATCTTCGTTCTCGATTTGATACAATGCAACGGACATTATTTAGGCAATATTGTTTTCGGCTCATAAACTTTCATTGTCTGTACATTACTTTTTTCATAAATAATGATCACAGAAATTTTAGGTTTTCTTTTTTATTTATATACAAAGCATAGTGCTCATATCAGTGAAGGTAGCGGTTGGAAATAGCAACCAATTACATGCACCTTTTATTAACCACGCCCCTTCTACAAATCTGCAGAAAAAGTCACGCCTATTTCAGCCCAACATTACTTAGCCTTGCCCCGACCCTCTTTCAAAAGTACACATATAGCTAACGATTAAAACAAATTAACTATGCGAAATTGTCTAAATCAGGCAGCAAGGCGTGTTCTCTTATTAAATTTCCACAAATATTACTGAAAATCGGGTTTCTTGGGTACACTATTATTATACAAATTATAAATTTTTAAATAATATACAGGGTTATTTACGGTATACGCCTCGGAATATTATAGATAAACTAATAAATATTTAAAAAATTTTCTTTCGCATTTGGATAGAGGCATGTTAGAGGTACATTCCAAAATTATTTTGAAATTATACAAGGTGTTCCAAACGCTAAATAAATAACAAAGTTATGTTTTTTCAAATGAAAGCCCCTGTATATTATTATGTAATTGAATGCCCGATCCAAATAAAGCAGTTTTTTTTATTAATGGCTGTTATACCTAAACCTTAAGGTTTTTGAAGTAATTTAATTTTTTTAAAAACAACCCAATTTTAAAATATTAAATACAAAACAAATATCACATCTACCTAAGCGAAATTTCTAGTGAAGTGTGAGAATTGATCATGATTTATACTCCCAGTATAAAAATTTAAATATCTTATACAGTGTTCAGAAATCTAACTTAATCTTTTACAAAGTTCAAGTTGCTATAAGTTAATTAACTTAAATACAACCCCGTTTTTTTAATACGTTATTAAATGCAGAATTTTATTCTCTATCGAATCATATAAGGATATCCTATATCTAACTTTTCACATTTTCACAGAATTCGTTAATTACTGCAGTTAAATTTTGAATAAAAGTAATGATTTATCTAGTTGTATATGAAATTTTGAAAGGTAAAATTATTTTGACATTCGACATTGCTAATTACTCTAGTTGTTATTATTTGAATTTATTGTGTGGGCTGTTACAGACTAAAGTTAATAATATGAAGATTTACCAAAAAGAAGAGCGCATTGATATGATACTGTTATTGGGTAAATGTCATGAAAATTGTTTATTGGCTTCTCAAATATATGATCAAAGTTCTCAGAAAGAAATCATCCCAAACTAACAGTTTTTAACAACGCTTTAAAAGTGTTTAAGGAAACTGGAAGTGTCGATTACAAAAAAAAACCTGTTACAAGTAAACCAGTAACTGATAATGAAGATATTTTTTTAATAGTTCGTAAAATGGTTTGATGTTTCTGAATTTTCTAGAAAATGAGTTACCAATGTTGTTGGAGGAAAGTTCCTTTAGAGAAAAAAGAACCATGTGGTTACGATTAGATGGAGCCCCGTCTCATTATCATCGTGAGGTTCGCAATTTTTTGAATAACATGTTTCCAGATGGATGAGATTTGGAAGAGACGGTTATGTAAAATGGCCCGCTAGGTCACCAGATCTGACTTCACCCAATTTCTTTTTGTGGGGCTACATACAATTAGTTGTTTACCGTACACCTTCAACTACACAAGAAGATATGAGGCAACGAATAACGGAAGCTTTTCGAACTGTAACAGAAATATCCAGAGTTAGGACAAATTTTCAGCAAAGAATTTTTATGTGTTTACAAAATATTGGTCATCATTTTGAACCTTTGTTGAATTAATTTTCGAACTAATCCTAATAAATTCATAAGTTTGACAGGTTTTTTTACATTAGTTGTTAAATTCTTGTATTGAATTTAACAATTAATGTAAAAAACCTTTTTAATTGGCGAATTCCGTAAAACGTGAAGAGTTAGATATAGGACATCCTTATACCATTCGATGGGGAATTAAATTCTGCAGTTAGTAACGTATAAACAAATACAGGGTTGTACTTAAGCTAATTAACTTATAGCATCTTGAACTTCGTAAAAAATTTAATTAGATTTCTGAACACTCTGTACAAGATATTTAAGTTTTTATACTGGGAGTAGGAAACATTATCAATTCTCACACATCACTAGAAACTTCAGTTAGATAGGTACAATATTTGTTTTGTATTTAATTTTAAAATTAGGTTGTTTTTTAAATAAAATTAAATTACTATTAAAACCTTAAGGGTTAGGTAACACACCTTAATAAAAAAGACCTTATATGGTTCGGGGAATCCAAAATGTAATAATACACAGAGACTTTCATTTTAAAATACATAGTTTTGTTATTTATTTGGTGTTTGGAACACCCAGTTAGTGTTAAAAATAATTATAAAATGTACTTGTAATATGCTTCTATCCATATGTGAAAGAAATTTTTTTAAATATTTGTTAGTTTACCTACAATGTTTCGAGGTATATACCGTGTATAACCCTGAATATTAAGTGGATGTTAACCGAATTTAATTTTTTCTACGTTTACAAAATAGTTGCGTCATTGTTACTAAGCCTTCTTATAGTTTTTAATACGTATGCAGTAGATTATTGAATTCCAAGTACGAATAAAAAGTTATTAAGTTTCCCATGACATATATAAAATGACCGTTATCTATGCTTTAATTTTTTCTAGGGTTCATATAAGAACTACGTGCCCTCAATTCATATGGTACATGTTTTTAAATTGCAAGTGCAAATAAAAAAGTTATTAATTTCCCACCGCTGTGCATAAAGTGGTCGCTATCTAAACTTTTAATTTTCTTCTAGGTTTATATAAAAACTGAGGTTCTGTTAATATATCATCATTTAGGTGACTAGCTCACAATTCGTACTCTGCAGATTTTCAAATCGTTGCGCAAATAGAAAAACTATAAATTTTCCCCTGATATAGGTGGTCAGTACCCATACTTTAATTTCTTTATCAGTTTATTTGAAGCTGAGGCCATATAATTAATCTTCATTTAGGTATATTAAAAGCCCGTATACAAGTACTAGCGCGATTTAAAAAGATCATTTAGGCTTTGCGTAAAAGTCTAAGTTATTATTTCATGCTGTTTCAATTGACAGGGTAAAACAAGCATATTGGAAAATGAACCATTAAAAGCAGTCAAAACGAATCCAGAAAAACCAAGTTGTCCTCCTTCAACGACAATGATCAGAAGCGGTAGAAGAGTACACTTCCCAAAGAAATATCACTTTTTACTATTGTGACTAACGCAGTTATTAGAAAGAGAGTATGTAGGAGTATATAACCAACCATACTTCAAAACTAATCTACCAATGAGCACGCAGCCCGCAAACAAATAGCTTGCACGCATAAAACACCCATCAATCATAATGGAGTCGTCCAACGCCCCTCGAAAATAAATAGAACCGTTCGAATGTACAATACGAACAAACCATGGTGTAAAAGAAGCTCGTTCTAAAGGCTATAGTAAATCACTTCTGTGTTCTCTCTTTAAGAAAGTCGCCAAAACTTCTTCAAGGAATTTAATAATAGTGCAAGACGAAAGTCACCAAGCTCCTCGTGCACTAAAAGTTTACCTTCAGATTATCTCGCTGTGACCACCAAGTCAAATGGGATGAAATAAATTAAACTCTCATAACAGTACGGACAGGATCCCGCCTTGTACAACTTCGACCGATTCACTTACAAAACCATCGCGGCGACAGAACCATCTCGTAGAGCACGGGATGTTAGGAACATTCCGCCATCAGACCGCTTCAATTTCTACAAACCAAGAAAGCCGCTCATACACTAGCGCCCGCTCACGAGCCGCTAGGTACCGAAGATTATGGACATACGATTACACGACGTTCCGCATCGCATTCAGCGGCCTACAACTAAGTGGAACAATCGTGTCAAATATACCATTAAAATCAATCTGGTTAGAACCCCGTGCCAGTACAAATGAAAGCAGCCCTAGTTACATTACTGCAAGAGTCCCTGGAGGACACAGCACGTTTAGCAGGCAAAGCGCAATCTGCACACTATGCTAATACAATTGCGGATAGAACATCCACACGCCTGGAAAAGCTTACAAAAAGAGTAGCGGCTGTTTAACTACTGCATACTGTAACCATTGATATAATTCCTTCATTCTCGCTTAATGAAGACAATCTAGCATCGTTTCGTTCGTCATCCTATTCTTTTACATCTTTTAAAATACGGCCAGTAGACAGACAGAATGTGCTTTACTTGTACGCATAATATAAAAGGAAAGTTTTGTCCGACAGTTAGGCTTTGCAAAATTTTGAACTGCACCAATAACCGAACGCCGTAATTTTCGTTATTTTTACCAAGTCATTTTCTCATTGATTTTTAAATCTTTTGAAATGTTAGTGTTGATTTTAGACTGAATTTTGGAAAAAGAAAATTTCACCAATATAGTGAAGATAATCTAAAAATTTAAGCGGAAGAAGTCAAAAAAGGGGGAAATTAAGAGATATGTCGGCAATACGGCGTGCCTAAATCAACCGTGCTGGACCACATCAATGGACGAATTCCTGAATGTGTAAAAAGAATGGGCCCAGAACCAATTTTAAGTAATGATGACACAAATACATTAGTAAATTGGATTGCCGAATTGGCAAATTGTAACTTTCCACTGAAAAAGCAAGAGCTGCTAGCTTCTGCTCGGTAAATTGAGCGAGAAAAGCTACAAAAACTTGTTTAAAAACGACCGACCAGTTAAAAATGGTACACTAGCTTTCTAAAAAGGCATCCCCAATCAACCTTAAAATATTCCGATTTCTTTTTAAGGTATAGAGCACAAGCTATCGAGGAATGTATACGTGTATAGTTTAAAGACATAGAAACTTTTTTAAAAGAAAGTGATTCTCTATCCCCGAGAAAATGCCAGTCGAATTTTAAATGCAGACCAAACAGGTTTTAATCTCTGTCCAAAAACTGGAAAGGTGCTGCGTTTAAAGGGACACGTGGTAAAAAAAAGGAAATCTTACAGTTTTAATTAAGTTTATAACAGATGCAAGGCTCCTCCGCTTGTAGTAATTCCGTAGTTAAACCACTAAGAGCCGTTGTTGAGAGCATGCCTTCGAATTGGGTTTTGGGTAAATCTGGAACGGACAGGATGAGGAGTGACATTTTTTGAATACGTTGCCAATATCCTGAATGAATGCTTTGCAACTAGCAGATGCGGTAGTTTTTAAAGTACTGACAGAGTATTGGCGTAAGAAAGTAAGAAATTGGCAGGCCAAACATATCAAACAAGTAGTTGTAAAATCTAATTTTTGTCAAATTTTTCAATAAGTGCTTACGCGTCCAAATATGCAACAGAATTTTATGAACGGATTTAAAGCTACCGGATTATTTCGTTTTGAACCGAACAACATGAACCTTTCCAAATGTATACGAAATCGATTAGAAAACTTAAATACTAGATGTAACAGAACTGAGAGAAGACAGAAACAGCATAACTGAAGAAGATATCAAAAATGCTGAGAAGATTAGTACAACTCAAACCAAAACTATTAGAGAAAAAAATTAATACAGATATAACATTAAACCTACTACGCCTATTGAGCTCAAAAAAGAATGAAATAAATAATTTTACCGATGCAGATTTTAATGATATGGAAGTAATTTTTTTATGATTTATCAAACAATGGGACTACAACTGACAATGTACCTGCCAATGTCCATTCAAAACCGATTGAGGATGTTCCACAGATTGAATAGACTACAAGGAATATAAATGAAACAGAAAAAACAATAAAACTAACTACAAATACTAATCACGGCAACTTTATGGAAGAAAATACTATAAAAACACCGATGGTGTAATCCGGAAACACTGAAACAAAATTGAAGAATTAGGAAAACAATATGAGACTAAAAAGGTATTAACACTGAAACTGAAAAGATCGTAAACGCAGATGTTCATCGAAGTACCGTATCAACCGGTATTATAAATAGTAATCATCAAGATCCGATTCAAAAGCATTTAGTTTTTGCACATTCTATAAATAAACCGAAGCGTAGACAAGCAACGATACCATTTGCGATTTCATTGGAAGTTTGGAGAGAATACTTCCTACAAAAAGCAAAGAGAAAGAAGACAAAGAAAACGCTAAAAGAATGCATAACATAATGTTAAAGAAGTGGACTGAAAAAAAAAATAGTATACTAATCACTATTAACGGCGAACATCCTATCACAACCGATGAAAGAACAGTTCAAGGACGTTAGATGTGTAAGGAGGGCTTGATAACGACACCGAAGTTGAAACAGAAAAGAATGTAGAGTGTGATCAGTGCCCTAGATGGTTCCATCTAGGTAATACCAAGTTTTTCGAATGAATCTACTATGATTAAGGTTTGTGGATTTTGGGAAAGTGAACTTTAAGCTATGCATATATGTATTGTTCAAAATGTTAATACTTTTACTTATGTGCTTTTTAAGTTTTAACTACTACCTTCTTAATTATTACGGAAAGTTTGGTAAAAAGTATTTCATCTAATTAACCATAAATTAATTTTATTAGGCTACAGAAAAGGTTAAACAATAATTAGTACGGGTCTGTTGGAAATAGCCCTGTGTTCGATTTATTAGGAATTAAATGGGCGAGTATACTGACTTGTCCTGTCCGACTAATGGTCAAAAGAGAACATTTTCGATAAAATTATGCAAATTATCGACATATTTGTGGAAGAAAATCTTTGATTATGATTGTAAATAGCAACTTCAGACCATCCTTGTTTTCTATGATAAAAGAGATATTTTGATAATTGAAATTTGTGCAAAAACGCGGCGTCGATTTTTCATATTAGTGCTCGACCACTGGCTGATTCACACCTACCGTATGGTAACGCATTTTTAATAATAATAGCAACCATTTTATAAATTGTGTTTTAAAATCTTACCAATAATTAGTCAATAACTATATCAATCAATATTAAAAAAATTACCTCAATCGAACATGCATAGGCATTGTTATCTCGACAAGCACAGAAATTTATAAAATATCACCTTATGGGAAACAGCAGACGATAAAACAGTAAATGTAATTTTTATATTTGTATTTGTGCTTACTTAAAAGCTCTTATGATTACTAAAATTTTCTGAATGGTAACCTTTCTGAAAGGAAACCAATTTAATGTATATTTATGTCAGACATCGCAGCTATGGAAACGGCGAGGGCTTCAAGTTAATTGGCGTGACATCTAATGTTGACGACCACATACCTTTATGCCTATCATATTTTAATCCCCCCCATGCACACTCTATTAATGTTTCTCTGCACCCATGTACCCTCTTGGACAGTGGTTGGGAAACGTTGATGTAAGGTATTTAAAAACAGATGGTGTTTAAAAATCATTTGCATATTATTGATATAAGAATTTCTACATAAAACGTAGCATACATAATGGCAAATTTTGTATTCACAAACCTTTTCTTAATAGCATATATATGTTGTGAGTGTATAAAGGCGTTTCAACGATCAAGTTAATTAGAACATATCACGGTAAGTTAATTCTAAAAAATTACATAAACTATAGATCACAAATGTTCACGGTAATCCACAGTGAAATTTAAAAGCAGGCCACAGGCAAAATACAATCATGTTTTTCCTACATAAATTATAAAGGAAAAGGATGGCTAAACTCTGCCTAGTTCTGGTTAAGTTTATTCAGTACTAACTCACAATGTAAAACTAATAATTAAGAAACCAAATTTAGCATTTACCCAGTCTCCCGAGCTCAATACACTTAGCATTCTTTAGATACTCTAACGACGCAACATCAATTAATTAATTGGACTATTCTCTGCTGCTGCCTAACGTAATCAATCCCATCCTCTATAATACGTCTTTGCTAAGTAGCCGTCCCCGACATTCGCACACAAGTAGTTGCGCAACATATGTACCATTCAAACAAGCGAACATTCACTTTCGTGCACCGTTATTGACCGCGTTAGTCGAGCCACTATATACTACTGCTGGGTATGACAGTGAAAACGAGGACAGCGGTTGACCCAATAACAACAAACAGTCTCTTGAAATTTATTACGTTCATCGGTTTCATCAATAGACTGATAAAAGGTTAAATGCTTTATCCCTGTTTATTTTTTACGAGTCATTCTAGTGTTATTTCGCCCTTTACAATCGCTACAACTCAACGAGATTAAAAGAAACTTTATATAGCTTTTGCCAGTACGAAAAGAACACCATTGAACAGAAATTGTAAGTACAAACAAAAAAATTTCAACACGAGCAATTTTAAGAATTTAACTACCTATAAATACATTCACGAATTTCCAATTTCGCTATTGCCATATCTATTGAATCATCCAGTGTTTGTACTCTAAATAATTTTTTTTCGGATAGTGTCAGCAGTACAAAATGATTTTTGTTACGTGTTTAAAGACAACTATAACAAAACTTGTTCCCAAAAATTTTAAGAATGTTAAATGCAAGTCAACTCCCGAATATGAATTATAAGCATACCAAGGCTTGTATCTTTTTTGTCGAAACAGAAGTAAAGTTCAGGCTAGATGGGGCGCTAACAACTTATGAGCGTTCCCGCAAACTATTTGAGAGGTCATCCACAAATGAAAATGCATGATTTTTTAATAGTTCATTTATAATATTTATAACTATATAATGTTCTATCTATTAGTAGATTTATTTAATATACCGTATTGCGATAATACTATAGTTCATTCGTTTTTTAACAAGAAAAAGCAACTATTATGTTAGGAGACAACAAACATGAAAACAAGGAAAATATTGCTGAAAGCATATGTGTGGAGCACAGCACTGTACGGCTGTGAAGCCTGGACAGTAAGAGAAGCGCACACGAGAAAGGTGCATTTCAAATGGTCCTACCGATGTATGATAAAGATATTATGGACTGACAAAGTTAAGAACAAAGATGTTCTAGAAATGGTAGGAAAAGAAAGAAATATGTGGAAAACAGTAAAAAAAATAAGATAGGATGATAGGACACATACTAAGCCATGAGTAAATAGTGTGTAATATATTAGAAGCAGAGCAAGGAAAAAAGAAAGGTAGAGGTAGACCTAGATTAGACTATTGCATACAGATAGTGAAGCATGTAGGCTGTGGGAATTTCAGGAAAATGTGTAGGTTTGCTCATAATAGAAATCAATGTAGGTACGCGTCCAACCAGATCCAGGAGAGAAAAACTAATGATGATGAGTAATTTATAAATATTTCACTTTTACACACAATTATAATTGCTATAATTTAACCTACGTTTGTTAATAAGAATATTTTCTACTATCACACACTCTATTTTTGTTTTAATTCATCGTTTGTCAGGCTTCTTAATACGCGCTTGTGTTTGTATGTACGTGCGCGTGCGTGTGATGTGTGTATACATGTGTGTAGTGGGTTTGTGCGCGTGCGGGTGTATGTCTGCGTGTGGTATGTCTTTAGGTGTTTTTATTTGTTTTGTTATGTTTGCGTTTGCTTCTTACTAAGGTCTCGACCATTGATAACCGGAAATAAGAGACTGCCCCGTCAGTGTTTATAGTGGACGTCACCAGCTCTCGGCACCCGGAAACCAAGGGTTTTTTTTTAGAGTAGCAATATCTTTATTTAAACATAAATACGTTACATTACTAATAAATACATGCACTGCATTCTCAATACCAATATCTTCCCACGGAACCGCAATTAAGTATAACTTCACGAGAAGTAGTTGTTGCTCATACGTCTTCTTTGAGGATTCGATTAGATAGAATGAGTAATTTGTTGTTCCATTATTTGGATCTGTCAGTCTCATATAATTTTCTTTTAACCTCAATGATAATGACGTCTTATTAAATTTTTTCGTACATCCCACAGTGACTTTCTGCATCCTAAAATGATTCACTTGGTACTCGGTTGAAAAATCAGGCTTTACGTTTTAAGCTAGTCGAAATCGGACCAATTCCTTCCTGGACGTTGGATATTGTAGTAATTGTAATGTGCATAATTCATAAAGAATATTCATGAGAGTTTCGATTAGGAATTAATTGCAGATATAGTCTAATTCCTATCTACCTATTCTTTGGTTGGTTGAGTTTCATTACAAAACACGAAGTTCAATCTATACGCAGTTATGAATGAGGTTAAATCATGTGTTCTTCGATTAAGATAATTCTGATAGCAAGGTCGAGTTTTTTTGTATATAATTGTATTATGTATTTAACGCTTCTCTCTTTGTATTGTGAATTTGTCGCAGTTCTTTAATTACCATTGCAGCAAATATGGTAACTGCTAACCATACTTATTTTGATTCTACCATTTTCTGGACCAACGTATTTGGACTTAGGTTTATTTTTGTAAGAGTAGTTAGTTTCTCACGTGGTTCGTTAAATCGTGGGCAGTGAAAAAATACGTGTTCTGCATCTTCAAGGACGTCAGTGCACATTGGACAATTAGGAGTTGTATCGAATTTAAATCTATAGAAGTATGCTCTAAAGCACCCATGACCACTTAGAAGTTGGGTTAGATAAAAATCTAATCCTCCATGACATCGATTGAGTCATGGTTCTATAAATGGTATCATATGGCACGTCCATCTACCTTTCTGCGATGTATCCCAACGTTGTTCCCATTTCGCTATTAATTCTGCCTTTTCTTTTTTCTTTTTTTGCTATAGAGTTTTATCTCTATGATACCACTCCCGACGGTAGTGTGTTAATATTTCAATCGGGGCATGCCTGCGATAATGCATGCAGCTTCATAAGAAATTGTGCGGTACGCACATATTACTCGTAGAGTGCTTAATCTATACACGGAAGAAATTTTACGGCAGTTCGATTTTATTTTTACAGCATTAGCCCAAATAGGAGCTCCATATAAGATTATAGATGTAACAAGCGATGCCAAAAGTAATCTTCTACTAGTTTTTGGTTCACCAACATTAGGCATTAGTCGTGAGAGTATTGTTGTTGTGTTTGCTGCTTTTCTGCTCACGTAGGACAAATGTTCTTTAAATGATAATTTGTCGTCGATCTTCACACCTAAGTAATGCACACTGGGACTAGAAGTAATTTCGTGATTACCTATATGCAGGTTTATTGTTTCACGTATCTTTCTACTGGACACAAAAACGACTTCAGTTTTTTCAGCAGCTAGTTCAAGGTTTAAACTTTTTAGACCGCCTAATTATTTCCACAGATTCATTACAGATTTGTACGATTTCTTCCTTTAGCTTTGCAATAACCACTAGTACCAAATCATCTGCAAATGCTACAGTTTTAGCTTCATCCGGTAATTTCAGCCTTAGGACTCCATCATATGTTAAATTCCAAAGCAGTGGGCCTAAAACTGAACCCTGTGGAACTCCACCAGAAATCATATATTGTTTTGAACCTTCATCAGTGTCGTATCTGAGGATTCTATTCTTAAAGTAGTCCCCGATAATTCTTCTTATATATGTAGGTACCGATGCCATATCAATAGATTTCTCTATGGAACTCCACTTAATAGAGTTAAATGCATTTTTGACATCCATTGTTATTATTGCACATCAATTTTTGGATCCTCTTTTCCATCTTTTCCCTGAGATTTTAGTCTGAATAATATTGAGAACCGAGTGAATTGCATCAATTGTAGAACGCGATTTTCGGAAACCATATTGATTTTCTGAAAGTACGGCTGCCTCTTCTAGAGCCATTTCCAATCTGTTTTTTATAATATTTTCTAAGATCTTTCCAGCTGTGTCCAGCATACATAATGGACGGTATGACGATGGTTTGTCAGGAGGTTTATTTCTTTGGGTATTAATACTAGAAACTGTTCTTTCCATGGTTGAGGAAACACCCCGTCATTTAAACAAGAACTATATACGGATGCAAAGATATCAGGACGGCTTCTAATAGCTATTTTAAGAGCAATGTTGGGGATGCAATCTAGTCCTGGCGCTTTATTGTTTCCTATCTTATTACAAGCATCTAGCACTTCACTTTCAGTGACTGGTGGTATACATTCTTCATCGCAGGTTATTGCATTTCCATATTTTTCTTCGCATTGCTTTGGAAATAAGGTGGTTACTATTTTCTTAAGAAAGATTGGGCATGCGGGTTGCGAAAAATGTTTTCTTTTTAATTTTCCCATTACTGTTTTATAAGGCCTTCCCCAAGGATAATCATCAATTTCTTTACGAAGATCATTCCAATATTGTTGTTTGCTCGACTTAATGGCAGATGTCAAGTTTCTTCGTGCAATTTTATATTCCTCCCGAAGATTATTGAAGTTGCTTTTACACGAAGTTCAGCAATGTGATCATTCCACCAGTAAACGTTATTGCGTCCTTTATAGGGTGGCTTTTTGGGCATTGATGCATTGCAGGCCTTCTTTAAAGTGTCTAGTAGTTGACTGGTTTTTGAATTTGCTGAGCCTGATATTTTACATTCATCCCGTATAATTTTGAGTAGTTCTTTATCAAAATTTTTACTTATTCAGCCATATTGTTTAACCTATGGTATTTGGTTCTGTTTAATTTGGTTACGCACTTCATATAATATTGCGTTATGATCGCTGTGAGTGTAGTGTGTAGACACTTTCCAGTATACATTGTTTTTTGTTAAGGAGCTACTCATAAATGTCAAGTCTATTATTGATCCTATGTTACCTCTACTAAAAGTGTAAGACTTTCCTTTGTTTACTAACACTATGTTTAAAACAGAGAATGTTTCTAAAATTGTTTGTCCCCTTTTGTTAGCTAGTCGACTACCCCATTCAACGGCCCATGCATTAAAATCTCTTGTAATGATGACTGGAGTTCGATCCCTCGCATCACTAACTAGTCTATCAAGGAAGCTAGTATACTCTATATATGACGCATTTGGAGAAATGTAACAACTATAAATATAAATGTTATTTATTTTAACACGCACAAAACCGTTTTCTTTTTTGTCCATAATTTCTTGAAAAATAAACTTACCACAAGTCCAAATAGCGACTTTACTATTAATGTCTGCTACCCAACGCACATCTTTTATGTCTTTGTATTAGTTCACTTATTGATTGTAACAAAAGCTTTTGGGCAATTTCACGATGATTTAGGTGTAATTGTAACAGCTTTATGTTTTATGTTTAAGAAATTCTACAGCACTCCGACATGCTGAACACTTTATGCTTCCTAGAATATGGTTAGTAGTCGCCCGGAAACCAAGAGTGGTTTGTTCCAAGTGTGTGTGTGTGTGTGTGTGTGTGTGTGTGTGTGTGTGTGTGTGTGTCTGCACGCGCTTGTGCATGCTCGTGCGCGCGTGCGAGTGTGCGTACATGTGTTTATATAAGGTTATTGTTTTATCTTGCGCGTCAATTGTTCAAGCTGGGTCGTTGACAGTTCTATGGTTTGTATACAGTCTATTTTCGTATTTTATATTAGTGTATAATATCCTAGTCTACAGCAATTTTATATAAGGCATTAAATTCATAATACCGATTGTCCACATATATGAAGTAAAATACATTTCTATGTTCTTCAACATTCGGGTCATTGTAAAAATCTAATTTATATCCCAAATGTCTAAACAGTACTTAGGTGTAATTCTCCAATCACAGAAATGCTATCTATCTATCTATCTTTTCAAAAAATAGCTCAATAGAATTATTCTCTAGTAATTTATATACATTCAGAAAGATTTTGCAAAAACGGTGTTTCAATCAAGGCCAGATATTCACCCTATACACACATGTACACATGCATACACCCACACACGCAAACGCGCGCACACACATACACACCTCTAGAAGTGTGTGCACTAGCATTCAAACACTTACATTACACATACATACATGTAATATACAGTGCCATCAAGCAGACATAGGACCCGGAAAATATGTGAACTTATTTCCAACAACAACATATGGAACCAATCAGAAAGCAATTTGTTTCAAAGTACACTGCGGGAACAAAGTATTTTTAAGCAGCAAATTTAAAATTCCATGGTGTGTATTATGTCATGTCATTGTCAATTAAACCTTCTAAAATTATTAAAGATTAAAAAATACAATAATGCCATTAATGTTGAATATTAATAACCTAACTTTACAAATATTTCATTTTACAAATAAAACCTTCTACTTTGAGTGTACTTCTTAGCAGGCAGTGACACCAAGGACACACCTCCCAGGTCCTAGGTTTGCTTGGTGGCACTATACATATAATATAATATATTTGTTTTATTTTGATCTCTAATTAATGAATGAATTTAATTATGTATCGAATGCAATATATGCTTAAAGTTGATAAGAGTAGGTGTTAAACATACGTTTTCTGAATCAATTCCTGATTGTTATACAGTTCTTGAGCTCAAACTTCGGCATCACTAATACCAAAGGTAGCAGCGGAGTTACAGCTTCATTTTTATCTAATCCTATTGTATGCTGTGCTGCAGTACAAATTAGATTCCATCTGTGCTGGGGAAGAAATGGTTATATATTTGGAGAAAAAGGCATATCGGATGCTCTTATACCTAGGTGGTTATTATTATTTGATCCGAATACGTAATCCTTTCCGGCAACCTTGGTAAATGTAGAATATGAACCTGTCCAAATATTCTTTAAAATGTAATTTTAAAGTTGGCTTTAAGCTAATGGGAAAAGGTGTTAATAATTTAAATAGTTTATCAACATCTGCTCCACTTTTGACGTTTCAATTACAATTATATAGTTCGATCGAGCTGTCCTTGTTGTCCACAGCCACATGTATAAATTGTTTCGTTTTTTGTAAGAAAGGCTGTAATCAGCACCAGATGCTATTTCAGCAACATTACTAGAAAATATACGGTATGGCAATCTTTTTTATTTCAATTTATAGTCATTCCCATGTTACCGTGACTCGAAGTATAAACGTGTTCGTGATTCAAAAGTGTTGTAATGTAAAAATCTCCTGCAGATATTTGTACTACTTTACAGGGCAGTTCAACCACCGTTGTGAAAATTCAGAATCTTCTTGATGTAATGTTACTCTTCCAAAAGCAGCTTCATCATTGTGTCAAAATCCTAACGATATAGACATGCAGTGTGCATATCTCCAGCACAAGCATCGATGATTACGTGATCTATAGGTACTCTGTAAAACTGTGTTTTTCCTTTAAATAAGTCAATGCCTAAAACAGGTTTTCTAAAAACAAAAACCATGTCACTAAGTGATAAAGTTCTATTTTCAATGTTAAGTGGATCATAATTCCTATATAAACATAGGGGGTGTAATTTTTAAACCAACCAACGCGTTTAATTCAAAAAAGTATAAGGTATAGAAAAAAACGTTCAGATAAAAATTGTACCTGATGAAGGGAAACACATTTATGGAGACAGTTCTGAAAATTTTCAGCAGTTTTTTCAGGAAAATACAAAGTTACCTTTTTTTTAAAGAGAAAGGGGTATTTTTAGCTATCGTATCGGATAGCGCTTTAAAAATGCCATGTTTCAATATAAAATACCCCTATACCTAAAATAAAAAATAAACCTTAAAAAGTGCATTAATGTGTATACATGTGTAGAGGCGATCCTGTAGCATCATCTCTTATCGTTATCACGGCTGGCTGTGATTTTGATAATACTTACTCATTTGTTCTAAATCGTGCCTGTCAGACTGTGAATTAATCGAAATGGCTTCTCAATGATTAAATAATTCTGTATATCTTTAAAATATATTGTGCTTAACAAACATTTTAAACTAACGCGACCTTTGATTTAGTTCATTGACATAAGCATCGCTCATAATTGACCGACATAAAGACAAATGGTCACTGATTTATCAACAGACAATAGGTTACTGAAATTCTGTTCTAATTATTTCCGGTTTGTATAAAAATCTTTACTACGTCATTATTTCTGGAAACTTTCTATCCGTTTTTGGTTGAGCTGATGTCATAATTCCCTGGAAACTAGTTCATTTTACACGTGTATCTTATTTAAATTAGCCGCCAATTTTAATTTATTAGGTCATAAAATCTCACTATAGTTTCTTAAATGGTATATTTACTGAACGAATGTGAAATGCTTATCAATAAGCTTGCTATTGCGGGCTATCTTATCTACTTTATTAGGTCGTTAAACGTCTTATGTTTCTTACAATCTCGCTAATTAGGGTGTTGATTCATATATTATGTCACCTATATATATTTACAAGTTGATATATGGATTTTACTCTTGGTACTGAATGAATCTATTTTTCAAAAAATCTAAAAATAAAGTAGTTTCGTTTAAAATACAGTATTCCATGATTTGCATTAAAATGCACGAAATGAAAAATGATGTTTTCAGTAGGAGTACTTTAATGTTCAATATACGCAACGTGTTATTAAATGGTATTTACCACGGATATTTAAATATTAAAACTCATTTTATATGTATGGAAGTGTGTAATGCAAGGCTGTGTTGTGGAATTGTAATTACCATTGTTGCTGTTTATTGCTATATAGTTTATTGCCTGTTCTGATTTAAAGAATTATCGGATAATAATTTATTAATCCTGGAGGGTATGAATTTTATATAAGTAAGTTTTTTAATTGGTTTAAATTATAGTTTTTTGTGTAGGGTGTGATATTAGTTCAATTCTTTTTTCATTTCTAGCACTAGATTAATTATAGTTTTTAGTGGATGATAAGAGTTAAAATTTAAAAATCTTCCTGAAGATATGGGTTTCCGATACCAACTACTAATAACGATGTTGTTGTCTGTTCTAGTAATTAGCATATCTTGTACTCTTACCACTCATGTAATAGAGAGAGAGGACATTACATGAACACGGATACTAAAATGGTTTTTGCAGAATCTAATTATCATAAACGCTTATTTATAAATGCCAAATATGGATCTATGACTGCTGTGCATGGGGTGAACAAGCTAAGAAAGCTCATGAAGATCATTTGTGCTTGCTATCCATACTCATATGAAAATAATTTGTTAAATTAAGCAATTTCTATAAAGGCCAAAACAAAGATAAAGTTTTGACAACTGTTGATAGTACACTTTATCATCCTATATTTCAAAAAACTAATCAAATTCTTTATTACAGAGCATTATTATCTTCTTATACAACGCCTGTATAAAAGCAGAGAGTGTATAGTGAAGCAACAATAACATTTATTTGCTACATCATTAAACTAAAGTAAGAAAAGCATGTCATGGAAAAACTGAAAGGTAATTTAACTTATATTCATTTTTAGGAAAACAAATTTTAACAGCTCTTTGACTGAAATAAAATTTCAATAAAAATATAAAGATGGAATCATATTCATGTATCTTCAACAACAACCAGGCCTACTCGAGCTTCACGAGATGGTTAACGCAACCGAAAATTTGTTTACTGATAAGAGAATGTAGAAGATAAATTAGAATTCAGATGGGGGTTCTGAAGATATACAACTGCAAAAAATTAGTGTTGATAATTTAACTTTTTATAACACCTTATCTTAAAATTAACACGGTATTTATAATATTGGTCTTGATAAATGTAAGTATATAATTTATTTTAAAAGTCTGTATTATAATTTTAAATACAACCTTAATTGAGATATTTGTTGCTTTCTATTTGCCCAAAAACTAAGATAATCTAACCTAAGTTAAAATAATCTTAGTTGAGGACACGTTCTTTTTACTACTAAGGAACTTAGATAAAGTTAGATTTTTTGCACTCCCCTTACCCCAGATAAGGTGCCTATAAATCTACCTTAGATACTAACTTCCCTCCCTAAGTTTATATTGAGATTATATTTTTCGTGTTGTGTATGATATAAATTTTTGCTGCACATTTATAAAAGCAACTATAACATAACAGTTAATATCAAGTTGATTCTTAACAAGAATCGGTTGATTTTAATATTATTTTCAAACCCTTTATAGTTTAGTTAGCTAAAATGCTAAGTTGTACCTTCTAATAATCAAATACAAATAAAGTTAGGTAAGGTTAGATTTTCACCTAACTTAATTTTAAGCCATTCTTAGCTAAGGTGTAAATAGAAAGCAACAATTGTCGACAAAAGTCACAAAATAAGGATATTAATAAAAATATCAGAGGAGAATACCACAGCACGATAGAGGTAGCGTATGACTAAGAACAAAGATCTCGGTTTGGATTTCCAAGCACGGTACGCCAGAAAAAATTTAAGGCAAACATCGGATAAGAGATTATGCCACATAGCTAAAATATTTTTGATATTATAATGCAACAAAAATAAAAACAAACCCTATGTGATTGCTGCTAGATAATGATGCTAATATAGCCCGTTCTACGATAAAAAAGCGATCATTCTACGAAAATAACTTAGAAGATAAGATCACGTGCCAAAAAATAATATAGAATCGTGCTGCTTTTCGGGCAGTTTTATGTAACCCAGAGTCAGCACACAATTGTGTAATCGTTTCCACCGACAGTAATAGTAAGGAATGCTATCTTAGATACTACGTGTTAAAAGAAGGTATCACAAACTTACAGAGGATGGGGTGGGGATGATGGGTGGATAAATAGACTTTGGTGTATTATTCGATTGTTTTTAGAAATCGTTTACTTGAAATGTTGAACAACGTTGGGTAGACTCCTGAGTTACTTCCTCGATTTCTTTAGTGAACGCTATTCCTGTTAGTGATCTCAAAAAGCAGCTGTTACAACGCAAGGATATCAACTAATCCGAAGTAACGCGGAAGTTTTCGAAAACACTGGTGAGTCTTGCAGCATATATGTTATGGCTGCTGCGGCAGAAGGCACTTCCAACATCTTGTTTAATTTTTTGATTTGTTATTTTGTTTATAAATACCTTTAATTTGTTCGTTAGTATATAAATATTAAAGAGTGGCGTAAACGCAAAATGTTTCGTCTCTCGGACACGTATATTTGCGGTATCCATATTCATTAGGACCAGGACTTCTGCATACTTTGTATCACAATTCCCCTCGTTTATGTCAGCTTTTTTACACCATGTATAGCTTGTATAAATCAATAGAACGTCAATCCTAAACCGTAAGAATGCAACCGTTTTTAATACGCTCATGCTTCATGATTTATTGAAAGGCGCAATTAACTGCAGGTATATCGATACCATATCTGTTTTACCATATTTATTATCTTTGTAAAAATGAGACTACGGCTTTTGTCGTGGAACAAGAATACCACCATAAAGATTCATTGTGCAATTGCAGAAATACAAAAAAAAAGACAAAATGAGAATATTATGTTACAGTGTAGATTGTTATTCAATTCGTCTTAGTCTATGAAATGTTAAAACACATATGCTGGTTCTACGTTATACAAATCACGAATTTCTGTTACATTCGGCATTAATGTTCAACTACAAACATAGTTGAAAATAAAAGTTAGCATACGAACATCAGAAATTTGTTTTAAAAGTATTTCTTCTGCTAGATTAAGATTGTTAATTGTTTCGCAATGCTTTGATCACGTTATAGCTAAAAATTAAAGCAGTTGTCAGAGGTTGCTTATGCGTTTGCGTAAATAAATTCAATGTTACAATAAGTACTTATTTGTCATGGGCATTGTTTTCCATTAAAACCCCCATAAAAATAGAAGCAACGATAACCTCTAGATCATTAATAACAATTTTATTAACATTTACGTATCAGCAGCGTTACAAGCACACACTATTTCAATACACAATAGTTAATAATTTTTAATGGATATTTGTTTTTGACTCACCAGCCAGCCAAGTAACTTGCCATGTTATAACAATTATTCACAATTTTTAAAAAAACAATTTCCCAAAATGTAATTATTCGAAGGTTAAGAACATCGCAAATTCCCGCTATATATTTTTTTTGTATAACCTTCATAAAATATCAACAACAATTAAGCAGCCTCGTGTATGAACTGAAACTCTAGTTGCTAATTAAAGATAACACAGTTTATTTGGGTTAAGATATACTCAGCAAAGGCAAATAACCTAAAAATATAAAATTCGCAATCAGCTCTTATCTCATAATGTTACGTAGTAGAGGTCGAGCTTACTATAGTCTGATGCTGTTAATGTTATCACATAATTCTTAATTAAGTTCATTTTGTTCATTGATGTATTAGCAACTCGAATGACCTTGTAATAAACATGCATTTTCCACTTAGTGTAATTTGAAGCAATAATTAGTGATGCCTCGAAGGTCTATATACTAAACTGAAATCTTCAATTAACACCTCAGGAAGAATATTCGGGAAATGACTCTTAAATTCCATTACGCCCTGTCAGACCACCATGAACAAACGACCTCTTTATTATATAAACCTGGAACAAATCCAATGTAATCACTCTGGCACAAGCCAAAATACAAAGTATAAATTAGCAGAACGAGTTTTCATAACTAAATAATAGATAACTAGCATGTAGGTATGTAACTGTTTTATAATCACACGAGTATAAAGTAGAAATAGGTTTCAAAATGTCTTGGCACACAATTAATCATGCAATATTTATACATTTAAATAATAAATTGTCTTGCCTAAGATGATATAATAATAACCAGAACATTTTGAATGTTGCTGGTTTGGCTATGCTTCATACATTCACATACAATGTATGTTGAAGTTAATGACCCATTAAAATAGATGATTGTCATCACAAAAACCAGATTTCTTTCTACAAACAACGAAATCCAAACCAAGGTGAGACATTTATGACTTAGGTAGTAAAACAGATATATTTATCATGAGATTCGAATTAGCCATGATGTTTTTACATTTTTGTACAGAACAGAAAAGGTGGTGTATTTCTACGGTACGATAATCTCAACGTATTTACATACAAGTTAACTTAACGACCTTAATGCTAAAAAATACTTACACCAAGTTTCATTTGTAATTATAGAGTATTGCTTGTATGAAGAACAGCATGTACCTAGAAACATCTACCGGCACTGTTACCAAATATTAGAAATTATCTTGTCACACGCCACTCAGTATGTCTCGAAACAGTTGTGTAGAAATTTTCATACAAAATATATAATAAATACGGTGTGCATTTAGGCATTTTGATCATTCGTCTACAAAATAAGCAGCTCAAATTGCTTTCGCATTTAGACGTTTCACAAGTAATACAAACGGTTCATATTCATTTTATTTTGCTTAATCTATAACTTTGTATTAAAATACAAGCGAGCTGAAGTCCTTTGAAATGCTGTAACTTGAGTCCAACCCTGCATATTAAAGAATGCGTGTAATGTCATAACTATAAAAACTGCTCAAGTTCTCGCCGTTGCTATCAACACAAAGCTGTACGCGACGTATCGACGATTCAGTAACAGCACTCAAAAATCAAACACGTTCACCTCTAATTGTTGCTGCAGTTGCCTCTATGCGTGTAACCAAATCCTCTCGAGAGTTTACTAGGATTTTATATACTAAACTCTGCATGAAACCCCACAAAAAAATCACACAAACTAAGGTCTGGTGACGTCGGTGGTCACGAAACACCCATATGTTGGAAAAGCTACTACCTAAAAGCGCTCGCACTGGCCGACTAAAATGAAGAGGTGTCCTGTCTTGCAAAATCCACATGCTTTGACGAATATCTATTGGTACATCTTCTAACAGCCCAGGAAGATAAATTTTCAAGAGGTGGATAGTTTTCATCAGTCAAATGATCTGGCAGTATGTAAGGTCCTATGAGTAAAGTAATATCATATTCACCAGTTCATTATTTGCATACATGTGTGCGATTTCACTTACAACAAAACTAAAGTGCAATTCATCCGATAAAAATGAACGGTCATCAATTCACCATAAACTGCAGGACTACATCTCTAACAGATGTGACCAGTGGCATAACTAGAAAATATGCGTTCTTACGCAAAATCTTTTATGGGCTCTTGTTATTCATAAGACGAGCGGGCCAGTAAGCAAAGAACTAAATCACTTGTAACAAAGAAAGGGAAACAAAGAGAAAGAAAATGAATGCAGCGCTAAAAAATAGTTGGAATTGGTGGGGGTGAAGTGGAGGTGGGGTCTAAAGAACGAAACAACAGAACGCACGACCCAATTCGACTTTTGTGGAACATCTCTATCTAAACGGTTAATTAAACACAAAAAGACGTAAAATATAACTCTAATAACTAACTTCTATGAATTTAGAAGGCTAACAATACTACATTGTTGGTTTAAAGCCGAAAATCTGAATTCTTCACTACACAATAACATGACGAATTCAGATTGCGTCTATTGAACTCGATGATACATGAAAACAAAACGACAAGCGTAAAACAATCTCAAATTCTAAATACAATAATAGATCTAAAGAGCTATACAAATAAATCATGCCCAAGTTACTTGCTAGATGTACGCTGACGATTACGATGACAAGCTCGCATAATCTGCACACAAGAGCAGCCAAACAAAATGTGTGGCAACGACAATGTGAAATTTCTGCAGAACGGACCAAGTGAGCATTAATTCAAAAGACCTAACAATGTTGAAGTAAAATGTACGAGTTAGAATGTGCGTTAAAATTCGAAAAACATTGGTTACAAACCGGACTGAAAACATTTCTGTTAACGGAAGATCACCCTTCAATTGCCTACCGGTTACGTAAAAAGAAAGCACGCGTTTCAACATAAAATTTTGTAACTGCCCAATTGGATTCATATTATTTATTGTAAAAGAAACTACGCGAACTAACGTTAGAAATATAGTGAACTCACTCAACACATGTATTTATAAAATTGTTTTCTGAAAAATAATCACGGAAATTCCATATGGAATAGCACTAAGTTTAAGCATATTTCTATCTTTCAAAGATAATACAGCCACTTTTCCTATTTACAACTAAACTAGCAACATTCAAAAAATTCTTATCAATCACATGCCTAGATAAGGAACCAGAAAGTGTAACATACAAATGTGGGCTTGTGAATTAAATAAGGGACGAGCAACGTTGGTTGCGTAATTTAGCCAACTTGAAACGATAAAAGGGTAGCAAACCCGTATATTCAAATAAGTAGAAACTGAAATGGTTTTTAAATTAAACAGCTAGTAAAGTTACTAAACAAAATGGAACGTTATACTCTTACGCAATATCATTTTGAGCACCAATAAAAATTTCTGTACCTATAGCAGACCCATCACGTTGGTCTTTCTTAAATCTTATATGAATTCCCCAGTTTATTGTCTATTTATTTATTACTGCTATAAATGTGTACCATAATTCTCTGAAATTTACTAAATAAAATGTTTTATCAAACAAAATCCGCACCGTTGAGGTTGTCCAAATTTGAATTACTGCCGTATCAAGATAATAATTATAAATTGTGATACATAATTCATATACAACTCGAACAAGCGTGACCGTGTCCTAAAAATAACCATGTTAGAGTAGTTACTGTGGACAGTACAAAATTACTAGTTAGCAAACCTATTTCGGCATTTCAGCAATATTATACCTTACAGAATTGATAAACTTCTAAGGAAAGATAACAACCAGAGTAGTTGCTGCGGACACTGCATAATTATTAATAAGCAAACATGTTTCAGTATTCCTGCAATATTGTACCTTACAGGAATGATAAACTTCTAACGGCAAATAACTTCGTTGTTTCTGAGTTAAGTGGAAAATGTTATTTAAAAAAGGATAAAATAAAATTTAACAATGAAGCAGGAAAACCTTAAAGTCTCCAATTAAATCAGGTGTCAATTTTATAAAATAACTCGTCTTATGCCTGTGATCAAGGATTAAACTGAATTCAACAATTTAGGTATTAAAAAAAGTTTCCATTTTCCGCCAACTGACCTATAAACAATTAACAAAACATTTACTATACCTATAGGACTGATTATTTACAAGGGGTGTAAATAGAATGTAACTTGTGTAAATTAGTAATTCAAGTGACAATATTCCATTAAGGATTTACTGACAAACAATTTCATCTGTTTGAAAATTTGTTTACTAGAGTAGAGTAGATAATAAGTGTGCATTGTGTGTTTAAAAATGTTGTTTTGAGAAGAATATTTTAAACTCTTTTTTTTATTATTTGTCATATTGAAATGCACTGAATAAATGCGAACTAATACCGTTTAAAGTATAAAGCAATATGCTAAAAGAAAATTTAATGTATATTTATTACCTGAAAGATCGTATTTTAAATACAATCGTATTTCTACATGAAAGTGTTAATTTTAAATAATTTTAAAATTTATAATTGTTAGAAAGTTCAACTATTTTAAGGCGAATTGCATATCGCATATTAAAATGCATAACAAGCAAACGGTCCATAAGAAAGAATTGGAAGAGGCCTTATGTTCGAGAACAGAAAACAGCATTCAAAAAAGAATGACGTAAGACGGGAATGTTTATAAAAGCAGATGCTGTAACGTGTTGATTTTCTTTCCTTTCCTTTCAACACTTACTATTTTTGTATTGCTGAATGCATCTTTAGTAAACGATCTGTATATAAATTTTCCTTTTGTACAAATTTATATTAATTTGGGTTGTCAAGCATTTGTCTGTTATATATTTAATGATTTAAATTGATTGGTTGCTAATCAAAGAGGGGTACAGGTTTTAATCCCTACTCTTTCCATTATCCGCGACACAACACAACTTTGTCTTTGATCGTAAACAACGTAAGTTGAAAATACATACGCCATTTTTGCAAGGTGCAAGCGTATTGCAATATTTCGTTTTTGTAAAACGTTTATTTTCTAAGGTCCTCCCGTAGCATATCCTTGGATGGTATACCATTTGGTGGCATATCCTCCAGTAGCATATTCCTTTGGTGAAGTATCTAACCATTTGTGCTAGGCTATCTAAGCCTATGCATTAATTTTACTACCTACAAATATAATCTTTTATCGTACAAGAATGTTATGTTAACGTTTTATGTACCTTCTAAAATAAATTAAATATCCGTTGATGAAACATATGGCTGTGGAGCAAACAAGGATTGACTCTTACAAATTTGAAGTTTGAGGTTAACAACCAAAATAATTAACGATGGTGTTCCTTTGAACAAACCGTAAGAAGATCTTATAGTTCTGAACAAGCCGTAAGCTCAAAGCTTAAGTATACGTTTCTTTCATATATCTTGAATACAGGTGCGAGTTTATCTTATTTATTTTTGTGACGGAACAATGTGCATGTGTTACATTTTAAATCTCAAAGATCTAGAAAAATAATGTATGTAAAACATAGTCACACTTTTACTTACCTATATCTTAACTAATTTAATATTGTCTTTGCTTTCCTATATAACCTTATGAGTTGTAAACAAAAAAGCTTTCATTAAACCTTTTTTTGTGTATATTGAGGTTATGTTCAATTTAAACGTTTAATTAAAATTCTCTTAACTAATATTAAATACAACAAAGCGTATTTATGATTTCTTTTTACTTAGAACTTTTAACTAGAAATTGTGTCGAAGTACAATAATAAATTTAGATTTTCTAATATCTTATCTGGTAAACTCTAAGACAAAATTTTAAAATTATGAGTGTGTAGATATATAAACTACACTTAGTGTTTATGTCGTATGAAAAATTTGGTTTTAAGAAAATAACGGTATATATTTAATTTTTTATTAATGTTATTAACTAAACGTCAATATATAAGTTGTATTAAGGTATTTTCTTTTGTCATGTTCTAAATTGCATCCCTATAACTTGTCTGGGTAAAATTTAACTTTGTTCTCTAAACCCCTGAGATAGTCTTTTGCGCGGCCACAAACGGTCAACGCTAGTCCCGCCAAAGTTTTATTTAGACTCTGTTGTACACCCATTCCTACCTGTAAAAAGGAAGGATGCAATTTTATTTATGAAATTGAAAACAACATCAAATTTATAACTAAGATGTTGCACTATAACATTTATTTAAAGCGTCGAAGCTTTCCCTTTGATAAAAGGTTTATATTGGAGATAATTTACTGGTTCATGTGTACACAAAAAGCAGGCCACTGCATAGCATTTTTAGTAAAGACTATTACCTTCAAAAATAAAGGTATAGGTAAATTATTATAAAAGTTCTCCAAGATTTTTCCTTGAGCGGCTTAATATTATTGATCGGTGAAAAGTGATATTGATTCAATATATACACAGGGATTGATAGGACAGTTAGAAAGTTCTCAAACTGTAAAATTAAGGGAATAATATATATATATATATATATATATATATATATATATATATATATATATATATATATATATATATATATATATATATATATATTATTCACCTAATTTCCCTTAATTTTACAGTTTCAGAACTTACTAACTGTCCTATCAATCCCTGTGTATATATTTTTTTAGAGTGATTGAAGCCGTCACTTTCAATCTTTTGAGCTTTAGGGTTTCCAGGCAGTCTTCTGGCGCCCACAATTATCTTAACCTCAGTTATTGGCTTCAAACTTGGTCTCCATGACCCACGACCCAGCCGAGTCGAGTTAACGGGGAAACATCACTTTATTTCACTGTGTCTGGCGACTGCCTATTCCCAGGGAGATAGGAAATAGGAGTGGCAATGCACGATAGTCGGTACTTATTAAGATTTATGAAAAAGCACGTCGTTGTCTATAGTTAAAATGTATTACGAAATTAATTTCAAACGTAAAACATACAGTATTTGGCAGTTAGCTGGTACTTAAAGTATATCATATAAAAATGGAAGTTTATACAGTATAACACATAGAATAAAACAAGTTTGAGTCACAACATCGAAATGTTGAAGATTAAGCCTGCAATTTAAGTCTATGGAAATTCTACAGCTAAAAGCGATTTTAAGGTTAGTTAACAATCAACAAGAGAAAATAGATCATTAGTATTGAATTCATAGGAATTAAGTAATCGTCTTGGATTTTGAAGAGTAAAATATTGGACTCTGGTAAGTAAACCACATTAGAAAACAAAAAGGACACTTAACTGTTTTAGAGAAGGTCAGATATATTGAGTTTTAATTGAGTGATTTCATAAAACATTTTTTTATTAGGTTACGAATTTAATTTAATAGTAGATATTTGTGAACAAAGTCAATGAAATTAATTTTGTTTGAGGTTGCAAATTCGCGTAAAGAATATGTGATTACAAAGAGGAGAATACGCATGCTGAATATTCAAGAAACTTAATACGGCATTAAAAAGAGGATATTAAATTGCATGACTTTCGATAAGACTGACTATTTACAAGGAGTGTAAATAGAAAGTAACTTGTATAAATTGTAATTCTAGTGAAAATATTGAATTAGGGATTTATTGATAAATAATTTTCATGTGTTAGAAAATTTGTTAATTAGAGTAGTGTAGAAAAAATCGTGAATTGTATATTTAAAATGTTGTTTTAAGAAAGATATTATGGGCTCATTATATTTGTATTTGTCCCAATGGCGGTATTTGATTTTGGGTATTCTGGTATTTGAGGCGAATACAGAAGTTGAATATGTATCATAACATATATGTATATATATATATATATATATATATATATATATATTTTACATTTATATATATATATTACTCATATTTAGACCAGGGTAGAAAATTAAATAATCACATCAAATAATTTTAATCACCGTGTATAAGGAATTTCATTAAATAATACGCGTTATTAAAACCATGAAGCATAAATAAACTCGGTTGTTTCAGTAAAAATAAGAAATTTAAATTATTTATAAGACGCTTTATATCAAAAGAAGCAGTATTGAAAAGCTCTGCGTGTAATGTAATTATTTCTAAACAAAAAGAAATTACGTGCAAAATTTATCTTAATTAACTCTATTTAAGTAACCGGTAGTAAAACAAAGTGTACCCATAATAATTAATATTTAAGTTGTATTCGCTAAAAATGAAAAGGATAGAAATCAATTTTAATTGGAGTTAATTAAACCGTTAATAACATATAATACCTATTGAAACTTGTAAAAACCCAAGATTAAAATACCACGGAATAAAGCTCTGAGAATTAATATTATTTTGAACACCTGCGTAGTTTAAATATCACATTCGGCGTAAATTTTGCAGATAATTAATGTTTCAAAGAATCTTGGAGAAACCGGGGCTTAGTATTCACGAGAATGTGCGATACGGGTTTATTAAACCCAGATAACAGTCCGCGTGGACTGAAATAATCGATAATGAAGAGTGTCAATTTGCACCAATAAGAACACGGTAGAGAAGGAAAGAGAAAATGCGTCAAGCAAAGACACATATTGTAAAAGTCGGGATTTAAGCAACGTCACGGGGGTCACAATTGGTTAAAAATAGGATGCAAATATCAGAGGTAGAACAACAATTTCTGTACAAAATCAATTAGTTTTTCTCGGACATGCTTGCGTGCCGTGTGGAAATTTTCTGAGATTTGAATGGGGCGAGTGAAAATTCGTAAAAATCGACGCGTGAGCGGCAGACTGGGAACATGGCATGAGAAATTCTTTAGAATTACCCGTTTTGGGGAACAGACCGATAGACAGGCTTTTTGCTATATATACCGAGATGAAGATAAACAAGCTCTCTTAGACTTTTGACGATTCGATGCGTTAAAAGCTCGTACATACGCGACTTGATTAAAGATGATAAACCGTGCATTTTAGTTTGATTAAATAATTTAAAGTTTGCTAGTATATTTTAGTGATTCAAAATAGCTTGTTATTTACGTGTTAACATGAATGTACTTCAGTGCACTTATATACAAGGTAATAAAATTTAGTTTCACTGTACCAATTAGCAAAATTTACAACGACGAATGTATACACAAAAGTAGGCAGTTTTGGCATATATTGGTGACAGAAGCATGAAGTTATTTGCTATTTTTCGGGGGTGTTAATAATTAAATGGTTCAAATACGTGTCTGGATCCATGAAACAAGGGTCAGATAAACACAGATGAGTTCCGGAAAGGCCCAGAAACGACTTTGAATGGATGGTGATGGAGAAAATTTTAAAAGCGTAGAGAATCAGAAGCCGTAATTATAATCCTGTTGAATGGTGTGATTAACTAAAGAAACGATACTTTGAAACGACGAGGACAGTAACCTTCAGGTAAATTATACTATTTTGTTTGACATTTTGTGTGTATTGAATGACTTTATAATTGATTTACTTTAAATGGACATTAGTGAAATTGTTCTAACCATAAAAGTTTAATTTTAAGATGAAATTTGCTTGTTTAAGTAAAAGGGTATTTTGTTTTGATGTTCGGGAATATGATGAAACTTTGGGTATGTCTTTGAGCTCAATTAGACAAACCTGGTTAATTAACGTAAAGGGGTGGTAGATGCTCCCTTTGTACTCAGACTCCGGTCTGCTTATATTGTTATATTAATTAGTAGGCATCCAACAAGGACTTGAATTCTGGATGCACGTTAAAGTGATAATAAAATTAATTTTGAAATTCCTTTTAAAAACTGAATTTTATGCTGAAGTTTAATTTGAAAATTTAATGTATTCTGAATATTGATGTAAATAGAATTAACGTTGATGTTTGTGGTAGGAATGTGTTTAATTTTTATGAATGAGGAGATTTATAAAATTAGGTGAGCAGCCGAGGCGAAAAGAATAGTTCACGGATTTGGAGGTTTCACAGCATAAATTTGGCGACCCAAAAGTGAGGCTCGAGTTCCAAATAAAATTTTTGTGATTTTATTCCAGGAAACTGGCGATCTGAGAGAGAGAGTTTTTGTGTGTGTATAAATTTAAGAGTATTTTAGAGTGTGTGTGAGTGATTAGAACGTATGCAGAGCAAAGAGTGGTTAAGGAGTCAAGGAGTGGAAATTGGAAGTGACGATAGTGCATTGTGTGAGAAAATTTCTAAAATGGAAGATGCTGGAGGCAGTAGAGATCAGTCGAGGACGGAATCAGGGATCAAGGAAACGAGATGATATTGAGAATGTTAGAGAGGATGAGTGAAGAATCTAATAGAGCTAGGGAAGAATCGAATAGAGCGATGGAGGAGTCCAATAGAAAATTAGAACAGCTAAGCGATGAATCTAATAGAGCTAGGGAAGAATCGAGCAGGAAGTTAGAAGAGATTAGAGAAATGAGTGAGGAATCGAATCGTAAGTTTGAACAAATTAGTCAGAAAATAGATAAGACGAATCAAGAAGTTTCAGAATTTAAAATAGTCTTACCGTAAAGATGGGGAAGTTGAAAATAGGGTTGAAAAAATGAACGTGATATTACAGGTCTTCGACAGGAAATGGGACATTTAAGGTCCGAAGTACGCATTTTCTGTGAAGAAGAAATAAACGTAAAATGACTGAAGTAACGGACTCATGTAGGGATCAGTTAGGCAGGGTAGAACGTGAAGTTAGTAGTATTAAATACAACATGTCAAATTTAACGGGGGATGGTCCCAGATTTTATACAGGTGGAGTATCATTGGACCAACACATGAAGTTTTATGGCGATAACAGGGTAAATCCACAAATTTTTATAAATAGTGTAAGAAATCTAGTGGGAAATTTATTTGACGAACAGACCAAACTAAATACGATAAAGGCTTTATTAAAGGACAACGCGGAAGCATGGTACAATTTGGTAGGACAGGACATAGACACGTATCACGACTTTGAAGACAAATTTTTACAACATTACTGGAGTGATCACAAACAGGATCAGATTAGGGACGACTTGATTACAGGAAAATTTAAGGGAGAGTTTGCAGGTTCTAGGGAGCAATATGCCATCCGCAAGTACAGTGTGGCCAAACAACTGAATCCACCATTGACGGACAGACAGATTATTAAGTACCTATCACGACATTTTGAACTGGAAATTAGACAACATGTGGCCTTACAAAACATCACAGAACGGGAGACATTTTAGAGTATTTGCAGAGATATGACGATGTATGTGTAGGACGGACAAGAGAGATACGAGAACGAAACGTTAACACAGTTAGGTTTGACAACAGGACACCGAATTATCCGAGACGGCCTGACTACAGCAGAAATTTTCGACCGAATTGGGAACGACGAGGACAGGAATACAGGAGCAATAGTGCGACTAGGGGACCGACGCCAAGACCTAGTTACACGCGACAGAACAGTTTACCGGAAGCAAACAGGACTGTGACCAGCACGCCGAATAGAGACAGGGACACGGATATTAACACGAGGAGGACGTACGCACAGGTTGTAGAAGGACAACCAGGACCAAGCACGGAAAACAGGATGAGACAGGATTTTTAGAACGTGACAGACCACTAGATTTCTGTGTAAATGTATACGAACATCCACGTGAATTTTTCAAAATTGAGGAGGAAGTAGAGCCAGAAACTGTAGAAAAATTATATTTGCCAATTATTAATTTAGAAATTTTAGAGAATAATGTAGAAGTATTACTTGATACAGGGGCAGAGGCGAGTTTAATATCGGAGGAATTCGTCAGCAAAATTAGGGATAAGGTTTGTGATAGAATTATGCCTATAAAGCGTAGTCATTTAGTAGCTCCAAATAAAAAGAAGTTTGCTGTAGTAAATAGTGTTGTGGTGCTTAGGATAGATATAGGAGATTTAAGCTGTGAACAGGAGTTTGTAATTGTACCTGGACTGAAGTTTCAGAGCATTTTAGGTGTTGACTGTATGATGAAGTTAGGGGTTTTGATAGATATGGAAAGGAAGGTAGTAAGGATTAAAGATAGGGTAGTGCCATGGAAGGGCAGTTATGAAGTCACAGAGGATGACACGGGGTTTAGTATTAATGTAGTAGAGGTAGAGGATGATGAAGTAAAACAGATCAACACAATAAGATGTCCAGAGGATAGGAAAGTAGAGGTTCAAGCTTTAATACAAAAACATGCAGAAGTAGTGGGGGTAGAAGCAGCATATCAGGAGCAGGTGAAGACGAAATTAAGTAAAGATGGCAAGTTTGTTTTTAATAAAGTAGATTTAAGGGATTCATTCTGGCAGATTCCATTACATAAGAGGTCTAGAAGGTACATAGGATTTTCCATAAAAGGAAAAATCGATAATTTTAAAGTAGTATCGTTTGGTTTGTCGGCAGAAAAGGAAATGATAATGAATAAGAAACAGACAAGTGTAGGGACTAAAGAAGAAGCAATATTTAAGAGTCAGGATAATAGGGATGATAAGTTTATTGTAGGTGAGATAATAGGGATGATAAGTATAGATATAGAAGGGGGAGAAATAGGGATGAAGAGTATTAGGATGGTAAGAAGAAAGACTTGGAGGGTCAAGAAGAGAGTTAGATTTAAATAACTTAATGAACAAAGGATAGAGATAGGTGAATTTTAGTAAGATAGAGGAATAGAAATAGGATAGGTGTATAATAGAGTAAAATTTAAATAGGATAAGAATAGAGATAGGTGTATATAGAAAAGTAGAAGTAAGTGTTTATAGAAAATAAAGCTAGGTATAGGATAAATATGGGAGATAATTAGGAATAGGTTTAGGATGAGAATAAAGAGTAAATGTAGGAAGAAAATAAGATAGGTTAAGTGTAGATAATTCATATAAGATTAGTGGAGAGTTAGGAATAGAGTAAAAGTAGGATAGGCATATAGGATTAGGTAGGGGGAAGTAAAGTATAGTGAAGATTAGTTAAAAGTTAGGAATATGATAAGTATATAGGATGTATATAGGATTAGATGGATGAGTAGGATGAAGTTAGGGATAATTTCAGTTTATAGAATTAGGTGAGAGTTAGGAATAGGATAGGGATATAGGATAGGTGTAAATATTTTTTTGGATTGGAGACAAAGTAGGTAAGTTAGATAGATAAGGGTAGAGAGAGATAGGCAATTTTTTTTTGTACTGTTTTGTCTAAATGCTTTATATTTGCATTCAAATAAGTGGGATTATTTGTATTCAAATAGGGGGAAAATACTCATATTTAGACCAGGGTAGAAAATTAAATAATCACATCAAATAATTTTAATCACCGTGTATAAGGAATTTCATTAAATAATACGCGTTATTAAAACCATGAAGCATAAATAAACTCGGTTGTTTCAGTAAAATAAGAAATTTAAATTATTTATAAGACGCTTTATATCAAAAGAAGCAGTATTGAAAAGCTCTGCGTGTAATGTAATTATTTCTAAACAAAAAGAAATTACGTGCAAAATTTATCTTAATTAACTCTATTTAAGTAACCGGTAGTAAAACAAAGTGTACCCATAATAATTAATATTTAAGTTGTATTCGCTAAAAATGAAAAGGATAGAAATCAATTTTAATTGGAGTTAATTAAACCGTTAATAACATATAATACCTATTGAAACTTGTAAAACCCAAGATTAAAATACCACGGAATAAAGCTCTGAGAATTAATATTATTTTGAACACCTGCGTAGTTTAAATATCACATTCGGCGTAAATTTTGCAGATAATTAATGTTTCAAAGAATCTTGGAGAAACCGGGGCTTAGTATTCACGAGAATGTGCGATACGGGTTTATTAAACCCAGATAACAGTCCGCGTGGACTGAAATAATCGATAATGAAGAGTGTCAATTTGCACCAATAAGAACACGGTAGAGAAGGAAAGAGAAATGCGTCAAGCAAAGACACATATTGTAAAAGGCGGGATTTAAGCAACGTCACGGGGTCACAATTGGTTAAAATAGGATGCAAATATCAGAGGTAGAACAACAATTTCTGTACAAAATCAATTAGTTTTTCTCGGACATGCTTGCGTGCCGTGTGGAAATTTTCTGAGATTTGAATGGGGCGAGTGAAAATTCGTAAAAATCGACGCGTGAGCGGCAGACTGGGAACATGGCATGAGAAATTCTTTAGAATTACCCGTTTTGGGGAACAGACCGATAGACAGGCTTTTTGCTATATATACCGAGATGAAGATAAACAAGCTCTCTTAGACTTTTGACGATTCGATGCGTTAAAAGCTCGTACATACGCGACTTGATTAAAGATGGTAAACCGTGCATTTTAGTTTGATTAAATAATTTAAAGTTTGCTAGTATATTTTAGTGATTCAAAATAGCTTGTTATTTACGTGTTAACATGAATGTACTTCAGTGCACTTAGATACAAGGTAATAAAATTTAGTTTCACTGTACCAATTAGCAAAATTTACAACGACGAATGTATACACAAAAGTAGGCAGTTTTGGCATCTATTGGTGACAGAAGCATGAAGTTATTTGCTATTTTCGGGGTGTTAATAATTAAATGGTTCAAATACGTGTCTGGATCCATGAAACAAGGGTCAGATAAACACAGATGAGTTCCGGAAAGGCCCAGAAACGACTTTGAATGGATGGTGATGGAGAAAATTTTAAAAGCGTAGAGAATCAGAAGCCGTAATTATAATCCTGTTGAATGGTGTGATTAACTAAAGAAACGATACTTTGAAACGACGAGGACAGTAACCTTCAGGTAAATTATACTATTTTGTTTGACATTTTGTGTGTATTGAATGACTTTATAATTGATTTACTTTAAATGGACATTAGTGAAATTGTTCTAACCATAAAAGTTTAATTTTAAGACGAAATTTGCTTGTTTAAGTAAAAGGGGTATTTTGTTTTGATGTTCGGGAATATGATGAAACTTTGGGTATGTCTTTGAGCTCAATTAGACAAACCTGGTTAATTAACGTAAAGGGTGGTAGATGCTCCTTTGTACTCAGACTCCGGTCTGCTTATATTGTTATATTAATTAGTAGGCATCCAACAAGGACTTGAATTCTGGATGCACGTTAAAGTGATAATAAAATTAATTTTGAAATTCCTTTTAAAAACTGAATTTTATGCTGAAGTTTAATTTGAAAATTTAATGTATTCTGAATATTGATGTAAATAGAATTAACGTTGATGTTTGTGGTAGGAATGTGTTTAATTTTTATGAATGAGGAGATTTATAAAATTAGGTGAGCAGCCGAGGAGAAAAGAATAGTTCACGGATTTGGAGGTTTCACAGCAATATATATATATATATATATATATATATATATATATATATATAACAAGACAAGTTATTTGCAGTCCGCAATAAGGAATTTGTGTAGAACACAATGAAAAATAATAAGATGTATCTGCAAACAAACTCTTATGAAAATAATAAAAGCTTATTTACAATACCAATCGAGCTGATAGTTGCATAACCATTACCAAAACAATAGCATTATTATTTCACAAGGGGAGGAAACATCCACTTAACGGTTTCAACTTCTTTAAGCTTCGTCAGAGCAGATTAGTTTCCAACAACCCTGGTTGTAATATCGTGAAATTTACCTGGGCTGCTCCTCGACTAATTCTTAAATCCTCCAAAACCTTTTAAAATCAACACAAACGCTTACCTGTTAACGCTGGATCTAAAAACTCCCACTCACTGCTTCTATGCTGAAACCTAATAGAAATTCACACTCTACAATCACACACTCAAAATAACGCAATTCGCAAAATATATCACACTCTATTTACATGAAATACATATTATAATTTCAAAACATCTTTCCCTATGCACATTCGTATTTTTGGTAATGTCAACAATTTAATTTTCAAAAGTGTTGTAATTCGATAACTTTATTCAAACAAATATTTTATCGAAGTAAGAGGGCGTTCCTCATACCTTACGTTAAACCCTTTGTCATAGTAAAACTCGTTAAATGTAAGTACAAATTTACCGCACTACAAAAATTAAATAAGCCCCCTCTACTTCTTTACAACATAGTCTAATTATTTTGTAAATTAATTATTCTTCACTACTTAAATAAATTTCAATTTCATCTCAAGTCCCGTAAATTTTCAGTTCATTAAATATATCAAATACGAAACACTCAAAAGCACAAAAACAATAAAAACCCTAGAATATATTCACCACACCATAGTTTTAAACAATGGCATACGTTCTCCACCAACCAGCCCTTGAAGATGATGCCGTCCAGTATGACACTAGTCCATAAAACAGCTCCCTGGTTGAATCACCATCCTATTATTCCTGCTGGTACCCCAGACTATCTTCATTTACAGTAAAACCATGAGCATTAATTTTCCAAAATTTACTCTTCGTATTCCAAAATAAATTAACCAAACATCGTCGCCTTCACCATCAAATATTTCCAAATTTCACTGTTTCGTGCATTCCAAAACCACAATAATAATACAAAATTTTACTCTTCGCTTAACTTGCTTTCTTAGCCTTTTACTTAAATTGTCATCATACTTCACTAACTTACAAAATTTCACTAACAATAAACGATGAGGCGCGAATGACTGAAGAAAAACTAAGAGAGCGCTACCCCCTTTGAAAGTGGTTTATATAGCCATCGCTGCACCTCCCCTGTTTCCAATTCGCACGTACAAATGTTAACGTACAAGTAGTATTCCACGTAAAAGCAGCAACCGTTCTACATTTCTCAAAATTGTTTGTTTAACCGTCTCGATATTCTCGCTAAAAGCTCTAACGACTCTTCGTTTAGCTGGAATTCTCATCACAAACACGCTAAACTACCCGGTAATCCATTTACAACCGCCAACTGTTTATCGATTCTGAATACAAACCCGCATTCAAACTCAAACAAACATCTTTTCATCTCTCTTGTTCATATAACCACCTTTACACACATATGTTTCCACCAGCTTAATATTGGCCCTTCCTAATACAAACTTGTAGCACGTATACCTGCATCCGCCAATCATCTCGTTCATTCCTTTCCTTTGCATTCAATCGATGCACGTCTGCTTCTAACATTCCTAGAAATTATTGATTATGTCCCCCGCTAAAATAAGTCTGTTCGTCGTTTCCCTACTATACTATATCCATGATTAAATCTTTGTTTCTCACTCGTATCTATACCTTTATGCTCCATCTTTGTTCATCAATGACAGTTGTTTCTAGCGTCCCTACAATACTATCTTCATAATGAAAAATCGATATCTTAACAAACATACTGCTTCTTCGTCTTACTTATGTGTTGTCCGTTTTGTCCTCGTTGTATATTGACTACGCCAACACCCAACGGTCTTTTACCTTCTTGTAACATATTAAAGCTTGTTTATATTGAAATATCTCCCCCTTTTCATTTAGAAAAGTTTTCTGGTTTTACCCTTGAAAATAATAATCCTATTTTAAGGAACATGCAAAGTTTATATGTTTTCGTATAATACCTAACTAAAATTGGAAGTGGTATTTTTACCTCATTGTTTTTAATTCTTTATCGTCCTAGCTTCCAATAAATACTATGTTACGTCATTCCTAAATAAATATAACTAAAATTAAATGAACCCTACATTATTATACGTTGACTAAGCTCTAAATTAATTATTAAAAATACCCTAACTACCTAACTTCAGTGGTTTTGCCTGGAAAGAAGCCCTAAAATCGAGCCCTAGTGTTGGGTGACCATAAAAATGCTCTGTATATCCTCTAGATCGGCTCGCTAATTCGTGCCCCAATGTTGGGTGTAATAAATATACAGTGGTCTCGCTGGAATTGTCTTAAAAATCGTGCCCCAGCGTTGGGTTGACATAAATATACAGTGGTCCCATATGTGAAGCCCCTACTTCCTCCTTACTGTGATAGAAATATAACTCCAGCAATTTGTACCTAAATAAAACTTTGTTACAAATTCCGTGTTTTGATTATGATATGTTCTAGTTTGATATTTATAAAAGTTGCTTCTCCAAGTTGATCTACCACGGCTAGCTCTGGGCACCACCTCCTATGATATACTCTACCCCAACTACACATTCTTTAAACACCTTTATACACAACTATATACAAAAATAAAATAAAATCCTTGGGCAAACATACACTCTTTTATTCATATGACGTAAATGATTATTCAGACAATTTCAATATTTACATTGTCATATTTACAATAAAACATTTCACCTTTTTTTCTCAATCTAAATTGTTTGCGAGTTATTACACTTCAATATTTTTATTTCAAAGTAGATGGGCCTATCGTGAAACCCTAAATTTACCTTTACTTGGTCTATGGTAAGCTCAGTATAAACCTTTTTCCCTGATATGCACAAAATATTGCATGGTCAAATTACTCTAAAGACCCGTTTACTCTTTACATCAAAAAATATTACTCCTGTTTTTACCTACTCAAATAATAATGGAAAATTGTCTTTTATATACGGTAATCAAATTAATTTTCAGTTCATAAAATTTTCACCACATAATCCTAATCACACATAGTTTTATAACACAATGCCAGCACCACAGTTCAACAATAAAACAAAATTCGTTACCTGGTGTGTTCTTGGAACGCACCACCTCCTTGGATGACCTCCACCAAACTCACGTACTTGGATTTTCCCCACGTTCTCACTCCTACATGGACAGCAACTCCATCTCAACTCGTTCATCCAGTTCCCCCAGTTATTAGTGAATACTTTTCATACCACCATCCATCCAAATTATGCCTCCGTCTCAATTTAACGTGCCACCAGCACTCTCGTTCAAGAAATACTTGGTTCGCTTACCTCAGTAGCATACTGTTGTACTCGTACAATTATTTATACAAATTTATTTACAGCTCGTTTAATGTGTTAGCACCAACTCGTGCATTTAGAACACTTGTAAAATATACGACGGACTGCACTCTGTCGCGGCTTTTAATTTTAAATTAGGATGTCTTCTCGATGCTACTTAATGTAGTCGAAGCGGATCAGAAGATTAAGAAAGCGCTACCACCTCTGGCTTTTATAATCTTCAAACTCCTTCTCTAGTCACGTATTTCTACAGCTTTCGCTGAACTATCACATTCGTTACAAACAATTCTCCAAATTCCTCCACTCAAATACCCAACGATCTTTTAAAACTCAGAATTCACTCCTTCCACCATGGCTTTAGCACGAAAAACTAGCTATCAGTTGCAACTGTCGACGCGAACCTAGAAATTCATTCCTCTCCATATCTCTAACCACCTGCAAAACACGCCCATAGAGCCTGCGTCTCTATTTTCCTTGCAGTCAAGCGTTCATAACCACTATTTTGTCTCACTCGTGTTTTCCTACTTTCATCGAACTCCCACTATTGCCGTATTGTCTACGGTTACGATTCTCTCGCTAAATGTGCGCCTTGAAAATCAATATCGTCGACAAACATCTTGCATCTTTGTTTCGCCCATTTGTCTCTTAAATTATACTCGTCTGTCATGCGCTTGAAAACCCCATGTCCTTCTACTAGCTGATGTATTCTCTGTCTCCCCTGGATTGCTTGCTCACGATTCTCTGTCCCTTAAAATTATTGAGTTTTGCTTCACAAATAACATACTCGTTCGTTAACCTGGTTTTTCCGTTGTACAATACTTTGAAATGTTATCACTACGTTTTATAGCTTTCAAGGAAATATTTATTTACTTGGAGCTCTCATTCTCTGACCTCCTCGACCGTTTGGTTATGTTATTTTGTAGCCTTCTACAAATTAAATTAACGTACCTTTTAGTTTACGATACCAAATAAATATCCGTTGCCTCAATTATTGATTTTTATATACTGCGAAGCTTCAATATTACACATGTTTGCTTGAAATAGTCAACCTTGTATTAAATTACCGTAAAATTACCGTATACAAATTATTGATTTTTACCTACCGCGAAGCTACATAAAAATGTCATTTAACATTAAAAATTTCTGTATATAATCGTCGGCCTTGTCTTATACTAAAGTATGCAAACTCTTGATTTGAAGCGTAATAAATAATTTATTATTTTCCTATCTACAGGGTCGTTATAAAAATACCTTCTGGGCCTATTCACACACGTTGACCTTTAACCTACACAGTAATATATATATATATATATATATATATATATATATATATATATAAACTCAAGGGAAGTCACGGTCGTAACTTTGTTAGTACTTAAATTATAAGGGGTGTCGACCTAATTATTGAATGTATATATATATATATATATATATATATATATATATATATATATATATATCATCAGCAAATTTCAACAGTTTCTGAACCACAAATAATATTCACATGTGTTCCATCTAAAAAACCGAATATTCAACAAATTGTTTAATTATTTAACAAAACAGTTGCTTCTAAATCACTCTGTATTGTTACTGTAGGATTTGATTACATGATGTTGAAGGCGTTAACTAATTCCAACCCAATTGGGGTTTAAATTTAGGAGCATACTTAATTTAAGTCTTACCTTCTTCTAATGAAGAACGAAAAATATTTAAAATCCAAAACTAGGGCAGACTGATATACCCTAGTATTAAGAAAACATTTAAAATAACTAAGTTACTAGTACGTTTTAATAGAATTGGCAGGAGTGATTGGCTGAAACTATTTTAAACAGAAACAGCATAAGTGAACAAAAATACAGATTGTTGTGTTAAGTAGTTCTCCGCTATCCACAGTGTATCACCGTGTACATTCAGACTTGTACGTACGAATAGGGCAAGTCAGTTTTTAGTTATTTCCTTATATCTTTTAAACTGCAATACACCTTAAACGTTTGAAGAATATTTTTTAAATTTTTCTCTTTTTTAATAACACCAACTATACTATATGCCCTCTCTCTGCTCTCATCAAAGGTAAGAAATTATAAGAAAATCTTGCATACATATTCGGAATACTATAGTATTACTTCTGGAGATTTAGAAATAAATTCGAAACAAGATCTTTAACCGATTGTTACACTGTCGATTATATAATATTAACCCATATTTTATCGTTGTATTGTTTCTTTACTGAATTGTATAATGTTAACGTATATGCATATTTCAATAGCGACTTTACATTTCCCATCGAGCTTGAAGTACATTCTCACTAGACAATGTATATTGTTAACCTTGTCGCACCTTGGTGGTTCTCATCACTCACGGCTGTCCAAGCAGTCATGAGAAATGCGTTTTGTATGTAAATCCACCGGAAGCACATCACGATAATTCGACAGCGCTACAGAATTTTATTCAGCAAAGCATAGGATTCCCTTGAACATGAACAACAACACCTAGTTGAAACCAAGTAACTTCATTATGAAACAGAAATATTTAAATTGCCGGGGGATATGCTTGCTTTTTCACTATTTCTTAACACTGAATCAAAAGGATTCCAGTAATACCTGGCATAGCAGCGATTTTGTTGAAGCTCTGATAGTTTGTAAATCATTTTTATTGTTTGCATTATTTAATTTTTCCACATCCAGAATATATTAATTCATTATGACATTCCAAATGTTCTGGTGTGATGAGAATTGCCCGACGGCGTTTTCGTATTCAAGCTGATGTGCAACCAAGATTGGATGAACATACCTACATTTTTCGTTTAATAGCATACTAAAAATCAGGACTTTTGTGTATAAAGCTTTATAGTGGAAAATTAAAATTTGTCGCAGAAAGTGTGCCAAGGTTTTTTATGTAAGAGTGGTTTGCACTTTAGATAAAAGCTTGATTGCGACGTTATCGAGAAGTATCAGCTTAAAACTAACAAAACACAAGTACGTTATAAATAATTGAAACCCTTTGCAAAATATTAAATTTGTCAACAATTTGTTGTCTATGGAGTTCTATGTTATCTTTTATACGTTTTAGCCACGCACTCTACTTGAATTGTGGGTCTTCTTCACTTTTGAGTAGTATTGCAGTAAATGTGTTCACGCGCGGGGGGTCTTATAAATTTATACATCGACTTACCTCCGCGGTGTTTTGTTGTTCTAAGCTGCAGTTCCTATTCTTTCAACCAAGTGGACTGTATGCGAATTGAGTCTATGTTACGTTACACTTGCACTATGTTTTTTAGGGGGTTTAACAACTAAAGTCTGCGGCACTTGACTAACTTACGGTACTGAACGAAGAAACCGACGACCGTTCTGCTTCAATATCCATAAGAAAGTGTTTGTTCACTACTCTTAGTCCAACTTATTCACAGATGCAGAAGGAATTTTTATGGCAGGATATAAGGGAACAAGGGATGACAGTTTTACTACTAGATTTATGACTACAAATTTAAATAACTTAAAATTATCCACGCGAACGTGCGACAAAGAGACCGAACATCCCGCCCACCAAAATAAGTATGAACTAACTTACTTTATATTTTAAAACTAATTAGAGCTATTAACTAAGAAACCTAACCGACAAACTTATATAAGTGAATATACGTGTACATACCATTAAATATCAAGTAACTGGCAGTAAACATAGTTTCACTAGGGGGCGTTTAACTAACCCTTGGGATGTCTTGACTGTAGCTACCCGAACGATACCGTCTCTACCAGGGTGAACATCTACTACTCTTCCTAAACGCCACTGTAGAGGGGGGTTAGTTTCTTCCTTTAAGAGGACAAGCGAATCAATAGGTAAAGTAGCGGAATTCCTTAACCACTTACCTTTCTGCTGCAACGTGTGCAGGTATTCCGCACTCCATTTCTTCCAAAACCCTTGTTGCATCTGCTGCAACAGTTGCCAGCGATTCAAACGAGATGGGTTTATGGACAACAAATCTGGATCTGGTAACACCGAGACTGGTTCAACATTAAGAAAATGCCCCGGGGTCAAATACGAAAAATCATGCGGTTCGCAACTCAGTGCACATAGTGGACGTGAGTTGAGAATCGCTTCGATTTGAATCAATACCGTTGAGAATTCTTCAAACGACAAAATTTGTTCACCGATAATTCTCTTTAAATGGGATTTTACAGATTTAATCCCGGCCTCCCACAAACCACCAAAATGAGGAGCAGCAGGAGGATTAAACACAAATTCGATTCCCTCAACGCCTGCCGAATGGCGCATCAATTGAGAGATTTCACGAGAGGCCCCAACGAAATTAGTACCATTATCACAATGAATTTGAATACATTTGCCTCTTCGAGCAATAAATCGACGTAAAGCACCCAAGAAAGCGTCTGTGGACAAGTTAGACACTAGTTCCAAATGGATGGCTTTAGTGCTGAAACAAATAAATAAGCAAATGTACGCTTTCAATGATTTTGCGCCACGACATCGATTCATCGTGACAGAGAAAGGTCCACCAAAGTCGACTCCCGTATGTAAAAACGCCTTACCTGGAGTTAACCTAGAAGCTGGTAAATCCCCCATAGGGGGACATAAAGCCACAGGGTTTACACGAAAACAACGAATGCAGGATTTCAAACATTGCCGAAGAGCCCTCTTTGCGGACAAGATCCAATAATTTTGAGTTAGTAAAATTGTGTTGTTCGATTTCCAGGATATAAATGTCTTTCATGACAATCTAATATAATAAGTTCAGTCAACCGATGCGACCGAGGAAGCAAAATTGGAAATTTTGCATCATGCGACAACTCTGAGTTACGTAGGCGACCGCCCACCCTCAACAAATCATGACTATCTAGAAACGGCCTAAGGCTACGAAGTTGTTTACTAACAAGTTTTCCAGTTTTAATATTTACAATGTCTTGAGCAAAAACATTTGTTTGAACTCTTTTAATCAATAAATGTATAGCCTCTTGCTGCTGAGCTAGAGACAAACCATCAGAATATTTTGAACGCAAATCTGGACATTGAACATTACGAATGAAATGACGAACACAGGTAATAATCCTACAAATTTTCTGCAGGTTTGAAAATTTATCCAACAACATATCTAAGAAATTGTCAGACATAACGACTGTTAACGACAGAGTACGATATTCGACGTCCATCTGAGATGAGTCGATAAGTTTTGGCAGCGATGTTACTGGCCATTCTTCATTACGACGCACTAACCAAGAAGGTCCTGTCCACCATAATGGATGATGAACCAACTCTGAAGCCAAAAGTCCACGTGAGGCACAATCCGCAGGGTTATCCTGGGACTTAACATGAAACCACGAAGATGGAGGAATACGTTCTTGAATATGCGAAATACGATTGCTAACGAATGTCTTCCACTTATGCGAGGAAAACCGAATCCAAGACAAAACAACAGTAGAATCTGACCACGCAAAAATATTACTAAATGATAAAATATCTGTATAAGTATTTTTGACTAAATCTACTAAATCTGCCAAGAGTACGGCAGCACACAATTCGAGACGGGCAATGAAACGCGATTAGTAGGAGCAACCTTCGATTTTGCGCATACTAATGAAATGGTAATATTACCTTCTAGATCGAACGAACGGAAATAGATGACAGATGCATACCCGGCTTCAGAAGCATCACAGAATCCATGCAACTCCACCTTTTAAAATTATGACATACGATGTGACGCGAAATCTCAATATTCGAAACCGCTGGCAATTCACCCAAAAATGTTTCCATTTTTGTATGACTTCAATGGAGGCTCTTGGTCCCACCGAGACCTAATAGCCAAAGATCTTGAACTAAACGTTTAGCGAACAGTACTACAGGTGCTATCAAACCGAGAGGATCAAAAATTTTGCGATAGCCGACAAAATATTACGCTTAGTGCAAGTGCGCTCTTCAACGTCTAAGTAGTATAAAATGCATCTGTAAGAGCACGCCACGAAAGGCCCAAAATTTTTATTGAACCACTATCTTTATCTTGAAATGTAATTGCGTCCGAACTGGACAGGGACTCCCTCAAGTTGGACATCACTTCCGGGCAATTACTTCTCCATTTTCTTAATTGAAAACCACCACTAGAGCAAATACTATTCAATTCACCAATTAATTGATTAGCAGCTTCAATCGAATTACATCCAGTGACTAAGTCATCAACATAGGTATCGCTCGCCAATACCGATGACGCGAAAGGAAAATTAATTGATTCTAACCTTGCCAATTCTTGAACAGTACGCAAGGCCAAAAAAGGCGACGACGAAACTCCATAAGTCACAGTATTTAACTTAAAGTCCATAATAGGATCTGACGGAGAAAATCTCCAGACGATACGTTGATAATTACGATGAGTATCTTTAACCAAAATCTGTCGATACATTTGTTTAATGTCAGCTGTAATTACGATAGGATGTACACGAAAGTGCAATAACAAAACTGCAATGTCCTTTTGCAAAGCAGGGCCAATAGCCAAGCTATCATTTAACGACTTTCCAGATTGATCCTGACACGAAGCATCGAAAACCACCCGCAATTTGGTGGTAGTGCTATCACGCTTATGTACAGCATGATGGGGAATGTAGTACATTTTCTCATGACCCGACGAAATTTCAAGCGATTTCACTTGAACCATGTGCCCGCTTGTCAAATAATCCTCCATAAATTTTATAATCTGAATACAATTCAGGATTTTTAACAAACGACGTTCTAACGACAAAAATCTTTTAATACAAATTGATCTCGTACCCACAAATGAGGGTTCCGAAATTTTAAAGGGCAAGGACACTACAAAACGACCGTCCTTGTTACGTCTATAACTTTCCACAAATTGATTTTCACACCTTTCTTCTTCAGGAGAAATGTGTTTTTTGAAGGGAATATTTTCTAATTCCCAAAATCGACGAATGTCGCTGTCTAAAGGCTCAATGAAAGCACACAACGACGTAATAGAACTATTCGGGGAAACGACCTTTCCCGTTAAAACCCAACCAAAGGTTGTTTTAATAGCAACTGGCTCGTTAGCGACACCCCAACGAGACTCATTCAACAAAACCTGAGCAAAGATTTCCGCTCCGAGTAGCATGTCAATTTTACCAGGAACATTAAAATTAGGATCAGCTAAGGCCAAACCTCGAGTATGCGACCATTCCTTGACCCCTATCGACGACGAAGGTAATTGATTACAAATGTTAGGTAAAATATAACAATCATTTCCATATGCTGGAGACCGTGCTCCCGAGGGGCAGACTACACACGATAGTGCACCAGACAAAACGACGAATTCAAGCCAAGTCCTTGAACAGTGACATTGGCTCTCCGTTTCCTTAAACCTAATTTCTGACGGCACCTTTCAGTCATAAAACTTTCCATGGATCCGTTATCTAATATTACACGAACAGATTGCAATGTTCCTGTATAATCAAGCACCGACGCCATTGCCGTAGCTAACAGCGTGGTTGTGTGTTCTAATGACGTCGAAATCAACGAGCTAGTGGCAGGTTGTTCATGCACAACCGACGACGACAGATTGTCTTCACTAGGTCTACTAGTAGAAGTAAGTCTAGGCGCCGCTCTCCGAGGAGACGCTGACCTTTGACGATGGGTTTGTCGGCGTGGCGACACCGATTTTTCTTGTTTATCGAAGTGAAGCAACGAATTGTGCGACTGATGACATTTCCTACACGACCAATCTAACGTACAATTTTTCATCGAATGTGAAGTATTTAAGCATTTGATACAAAGATTTTTAAGCTTTACCACCTCAAATCTTTCTTGAGGGGTTTTATCGAGAAACTGCTTACATCTATAAATAGGATGCACAGCTTGACATAAACTACAATTTTTAACATCATTGGTGGTACCAACTAAAGAAGTTTTAGCCGAAGTGCTAACGAACCTTCCTGTTTCTCTTTCTTTTACGGAATCTCGAGATTTTAAGCATGTTCCTGAAGCAATGTCATTGATTTCCAACACTTTACATTGTTTTTCAATGTACGACCTTAAATCTTTGAACGAGGGAATTTCGTCATTATTTCCTAATTCGAAACGCTTTAAAATGTTTGTATCTAATTTTTTCGATAACAGATTAAACAACATGAAATCTAATAAATCTATTTCCATCTGCCTTAACGCGAATATATTTTCATCAAAACAACTAATTAATTGCCGGAGTTCCGGATGCGAGTCTGAGGAACTGACCTTAGGGCATTTTTCGAGAGCATTAAAATATGTTGAAAGTAATAACCTTTTGGACTGAGAACGATTAGTAATGATTTTATAGGCTTCCACGTATGCATAATCATTTAATGGCAAGTGTTTTATCAACGCACGCGACGACTCATCTAATGTATCAACGAGATGGCAAAATTTTTCAACGGGTGACAAACTGACATTATCATGAATCAACCGCTTATAGATTGCATTGTAACTCTCAAAATCTGATATGCGTCCGGAGAAGCGGGGGACTGAAAGATGTTTCAAGCGAATTGCACAGTTTGACGAAAAGGAATTATTCATATTTTCCACCTTTGGCTTATTTTCTACCCGATCTAATTCGCATTGTTCAGCGATAATACGAATATCTAATAGATAATCATCGATTTTCACCCTAAGAGCAGAAAATTCATCCAATTGTTCACTTTCTTCATCAAAGAAAATATCCTTGCAAAAGGATTTGAAAAGCGTTTCAATCTGTTCGACACTTTTAATCGACGCTCTAATTAAAGCAATCGATACGTCTTCCGGTTGGTTGATCTTACTGTAAATGTGATCCAACCTTTTAACTACAAATTTAGCTTCAAGAATAGCTTTATCAATTGATATAACCATATTTGATTAATGATTAATGAACGACAATAAAATTAATATAAAAACGATGCGTAACTCGAATACGCTAAATTACTAATTCATCTACGAAATTAAATTATTAATAGAAAATGCACCTAACTACAGTGCTTGCCCGACAAAGCTTTTAAGGTTTCAAATAAATACCAATAACCCCTTTGTTATACAAGTTGCATGAACCCGAATGGTTGCTCCAACTTGAAGTGACAAATAAGGTAAAGATCTAGGATACAATAACCCTCATAAATAGTTTACATAAAAGGATACCGACGACGACCCTAATCTTTGCCACAAAGGATAAGGAATGTATTGTAAAATCTACAGTAAATGTGTAAGCAAGATGTTCTTTTCTGTGTAACACGTTTAACCATAATAAAAACTACGACAATTTTATAAATTTAAGTATAAGGAGCTTAAAGGATAGGAACTAATTATTTAATTAAAGATCCGGCCCAAAGGACCAATTTTGTTCACGCGCGGGGGGTCTTATAAATTTATACATCGACTTACCTCCGCGGTGTTTTGTTGTTCTAAGCTGCAGTTCCTATTCTTTCAACCAAGTGGACTGTATGCGAATTGAGTCTATGTTACGCTACACTTGCACTATGTTTTTTAGGGGGTTTAACAACTAAAGTCTGCGGCACTTGACTAACTTACGGTACTGAACGAAGAAACCGACGACCGTTCTGCTTCAATATCCATAAGAAAGTGTTTGTTCACTACTCTTAGTCCAACTTATTCACAGATGCAGAAGGAATTTTTATGGCAGGATATAAGGGAACAAGGGATGACAGTTTTACTACTAGATTTATGACTACAAATTTAAATAACTTAAAATTAACCACGCGAACGTGCGACAAAGAGACCGAACAAAATGGGTTACATATATTACAGATTACAAACGATACAGTTACTTGCCGTACTTTTCCTACTGTGACGAAATTTTCGGGATGGCATTACAAAATGAAACAGGTATCCAGGTTTATGTTTTGTCATACAGAAGTCATTAGAAATTAACGCATTCGCGGTTAATAAGCAAACGGTAAGTACATTAATACACTAATCAATAAAGGTCATCAAATAATTTCCCCATACGACATGACATCTCTTATACATTTATCGTATAACTTATATACTAAGCACTAAAGCAGCGCTCTATTTGATGTTTGCCGATACAGTTACCTCAGAACGTTCCAACATGATTCCGCACTTTCAAAATCCTAGAAACGAACACTAGTACATAAAAGAATGCTATCTGGAAATTTAAAAAAACTCCTAGTCCCCGCGCTTATTTACATCTTTAAATATTATAACTACATTAATAATAAATATTTTTATCTACCGCTTGCGCGTGGGGCATATTAAGATTCTATCCCCGGCGTTCATATGGGCAAACTCATTGCCGCACAACGGCGTCAAAACCTTAAAGGCGCCGTAGGCGCCTGTTAAGTTAAATTTTAAAAACATTTTTTAAAACTTTATAACAAATCAACCAATTTGCATAATACCAAAAATCTACCAACCAAATTGCTGGGTGGTAAAATTGTACTATAGTTCTCTCGGCGCAAACCGTTCGGGCAAAGGTTTTCCGGATTAAACATGCACAATTTTGGGTTTATCTAACGCTTTCACGAAAAATAATAAAAAAATAATAAGTGATTAAGTAAATTTAGTTTTATATACATTAACTTACCTAATTTCAATAAATACTTAACAAAGGTTGGCATAACAATAATGATTACGAACTTTAAAAATTTGAATTTTCTTTTATATTTTTTTTAGTCGTGCAAGTAAAATATATAAGCAGATGGTGTTTTATGTGGTCAACAACTTCCCTACAAAAGGCATGCTATTTTTAATCAATTTTTCTGTATTGTTTACAAGTTTTTCTATTTTGCAACTATTACAAAGCTATAAAAAACACTTTAATCGGTTCGTTTATGGTGTTATGGCCATTTGAGTGCGTTAATAGCCTAATGAAAATTTTTGTCTCAAAGTTAGTATTAATTAGAAGTGACAAAAATGTAGAAATGTTTTCAAAATATACCTCGCAGATGACTGTCAATGAAGACTACAATTTTCACAATTTTTCCTATTTTACGCAGAGAGCAAAAATACATTTTTTCCTAGTCCCTTTTTAGAACATATCTATAGCAACTACCATATATTAAGCAAGCGTTATCAACTCCTTAAATTTTTTCCTCAAATCCCTTAATTTTGAAAATCCAAAATTCTTTTTAAAAATGTCGAAAACGCGCGCAAATAGAAAAAAAAGTATAATAACTCATTTCAAAGTCATTTCTTGCACTTGTGCTTTTTTATAGAACTTGGACTTCTGCCATAATAAATGCTTTTTATGAAATTTGTTTTTTTAATATACTATAAAGCAATACTAATTCTCGCATCATTTGTCAATGTTTTAGTAAATTATATAGAGGTCTTTTCGTAAACACGTGTCGATAATTTAAAAGGTTTTTCTAAAAAATGTTTGTATTTTATATACAAAACAATATTTTGTGTTTCCTAATTTTTAATGATTTTATTTAAATGGGCAAAGCAGAAAAAGAGAAATTGTTTGATTATCAAAACTTGCTTTGCAAGCGAAAACGAGAGGACGACTTGCAGAGCAATTTAAAAATAACAAATTTTTTCGGAAGCTCACACATTATCAAGTTAGCACTGCTACTGATATACTGATAACAGTGATTTTCCTTTTCCATCAGTATCAAAGTTGCCATGAATTAGTAAAGCAAAGCAATGAGGATCCGATGGGTTCAGTTATGATTATGATACGTTAGAGTCGGTACAATCATATTCAAGTAAGCAAGACAAATCATCCAAAAACAAGCATTCGTCCATCTGTAACGATCCAGGTCTTTTGCCGAGTATAATATTTCCAACCCAGGTCCAGAACTAGACGAAAAAGGTTCTATGCATTATCAAAATAAATCTATCTATCCCAAAGACAAAAGTAGACGTAAGTTTCTGATGTATGTTCCACTCGAATTTTGTCAAATGGTGATAAGGTTCAGCGACATTGGTTACTACATTCTATTAAGAAAAATGTAGTTTTCTGTTTCTGTATATTTAATGACACCAATAATTCATTCAATAATTGGCATTACTTAACCGAACATTTAAAATTCACGAAAAGAGTAATTTTCACTTTCAAAATTTACGATTATGGTAAAATTCATCGGAAAGATTAAAAACCAGTCGAACCGTAGATTCGAAAATCCAAATTTATTAAAAAGCGAAACTATACACCAGCGCAGTGTTATTGAGAATATAATTTCTACAGTTCAATTTCCAGCTGAACGAAATTTGGATTTTCGTAGACCTAGTAGCAAACTATTTGAAAGAAAAAATGAAAATTTTTAAAAATGTATAGAAATAATAGCAAAATCTGACCCAGTTATGTCTACACATATTAATAGATTTCAAAAAAAGAGGCCAAATTATCTTGGTGATAAAATTCAAAACGATCGGGTAAGGAATAATATTTTAAATGAAGTTATGAAAAGATTAAAGTATTTTTCTATATTACTAGATTGTAGTCCGATGTGGACAACCAGGAGCAAATTTCTGTTTGCATAAGATATGTTACACTAAAAAAAAACCAATTAATTTAGTGTGAGAGAACGTTTTTTACATTCCGTACTGTAAGTCATAAAACAGATGAAGGATTAACCAACTTTTTACGGAAAAGTTCGAATATGAAGGGCAAACTTCCAAGTATACAAAAAAGAATTTTAGACATTAGTGCACGAGTATGATTTGTACCTTGCTGTAACCACAGTTTGAACCTTGTCATGAACGACACTATAATCCAATATGTTTAGTATACATTTTGTCTCAACTGTTCAAAAGTGATATAATTTCTTCTCTATCTCAACTAATCGGTGGCCTGTTTTAAAAAGTGACATTTCAAATTTAACGCTAAAACATTCGGATACCAGGTGGTCTAGCAAAATTGATGCAATAACCCATCTAAGGTTCCGGGTGGACAAAATTTATTATACTTCTTCTGAAATTTTGTATGGAAATAATTTTTAGTAAAAACGCACTGCACTTAATATTAAATTTAATATCGTCCCTGTATGTTTACTTAACGTGCGACTTTTTCCCGAGAAATTTGCAATAGAACATCTTTCATATAATAAAAATATTAAGTAATATGAATTACTGCTGCTGATTGTTAAGGCAGTAAACAATCTAGAAATCCGATTTCTCTTTGGAATTCGATATTTGTAGTGTCTCTTATGATCGTAGTCACGAGTAGTTACTTTCAAGATTGTTTTCAAAACTCCTTCACTTTTTGAAAATATAATCTTTATACAACTGTAATTCTAAATTTTATTAAACAATATTTAGACTTAACATATTTAATAGCAATTGAACTTACTTGTCGACATCCCTAAACTTTAGGAAATGTATTATCTTTATTTTAAATACGCCACACTTATATAGATGAATTATTCAAACTTGATAGTAATTTCATAATTTCCAACCTCTTATTACAAAGCGTCCTAAAAAAAGCAAAATTTTAGGCATGATGGTGTTTCATTCCATTAAAAACCGATTAAAGGGTACTGTACGAACGAAAACAAGGTTTAAGTAACTGCAAGAAAATGCTAGAGGTAACTAACTAACCTTATTTCTAAAATGTAGTACTAAAACCTTTCAAGGGGTAGAATATTTTGATCGACAGTTGTAAGCGACGTGGCAATGTGTACATTATGTCCATAGAAAATAGTTAATTTACATATGCAACATAAACGTAAACATATTTATGTAAAAACTGATTCACGTACATCCCCCAATAAAACCTGGGTATAATAACATATTTCATAAGTTAAGAAAAACACGTATCAAATTCCTAGGACTTGCATATTATGAGATGCCTAAGAGAAAAATATATTGAATGCACAGTGAATACGGGACAATATGAATATTCACCTTTCTTTAGACTACAAGGAGACGGAATTAATCACACATTTTCATAGATGTTGTAGGAAAATCTGAAATTTTATTTGTCCACCAAATATAATTCTGTGACAATTTAAAGTAGACGCGGTATATTTAGCATATTGCATAATAGATGGTTAAAATTGAATATAAAAAAAGCCAAAAATTGTCAAAACCAAATGTTAAATTTGTAGTAGTCATTTGGAGGTCTGACTGTTGTTAGTACATCTAGCACTTCTGGTGATCTCAAATTGATTCCAGGACGCTGTTTGAGTTTTTGTACTAGCAAATATTCGTTAAATTTCCTCTGACTATGCGTACTGTTTTTATTTCGTATAGCTTTAAATTTGATAAACATACATCACTTTTTGTGACAAGTCGCCGATTCCCTTTTTGTCGTCTTTTTATTTAGAAAATGTAAGAATGTTTAATAAATTTAGCATGGGGGTTGTTACCAACAGAAGTTTGACATTTTCGGATATTTGAGAATTGCTACGTTCCGTGTTATGACTTATCCACCAAGCATGATCTATATACAGTTAACACTAAAACGTGAGAACTCATTTTAGCAAAATATTCAATTCGTTCGCAGTTACCGTTTTCCAGGAATCGGAAGTGTCGTCCTTCCTTTTCGCAAGCATTATTTACTTTTATATATAAATTTTTGTCACAGCTCTACGACGTTTTCTGTTAATTTTTTATTACCTAGATGTCTGTTGTAGAAGGCATTTTCAGTATCTGATATCTATTTCAAAGGTACTCACTTAGAGCATATTTTAAAAGCCGCTCGAGCTATTTCAAAAACTCCTCAACAAACGAAAGATTTGTTTGTTTAGGTAACATGACGATGCTCGTTCCAAATCACTCTTCCATATTTTAATAACAGTGCACCTATCATTCCCCCTATCTAAACACGGAAGTAAGGAATAATGACTAAAAATGTTCCACACAAAAATTATTAAACCATACGAATTTCGTATTCTCATACGTGGCGAAATCTAATCAAGGACAAGAACTGAAATACTGTAACGTTCTGATTTTATGAAATCGTAATACCCTGTGTGAACCTTATCTTATAGTAAGCGAACACAATTTAATATTTCAAATAAATTCCTGGCAATGTTTTAAAGTGCAAGGTTCAAGGTTGTCGTTACCCTAGTTTGTTTATGCATGTGGACACGCGTTCAAATATCTTGCTTGTTTAAAATGTTGCTTCAAACTTAATAGCGAGATGGATTATATCTCGCTAAATTTCGTTGTAGCATCCAAGTCAATGGTTCGTAGAATTTCCTTTACTAAAAATAAATATTTATTTTCGAATTTTAGCGCAACTAAGTAAGAGTATTACTATCAAGTACAATTAACAAAAATGAATAATTTTGCCTGGCATCGAGAAAGTAATTCGAGCATAGGGAACGAATTCAATATATAAATTGTTGGTTATTTTGCAAAAAGACAATTAACAAAACTAATGTTATTGAACGCCGTATTAATTCTACGTAAACCAATCCAATCTTCTAGTACTCTAGAAATTCGACTTAAGTGAATAGAAAGCTGATTTTGTTAGTTTTGCTGTACGTTCATAATTTTTTGTTAAATCGTTCTGCAATTCATGATGTCCAGAACCAGTTTACAACGTGGAAAAGTACACGTGAACGAGGCCTTGTTGATATTGATCTTCTTGGTTCTGTTTCAGTATTTGCTTTGAAAATATTTATTGTACCTCATCTTATCGATGAATGAACGAACCAGCTTGTTTTATTTTAACGGCGCATTTCATTATGGAGAGTTTTTGGCTACAAAATCAAATAAGTTATGTTGACAAACTAATGAAATACTATATTAAATGTTTACGATTTAAAGTTATCACGTGTTCATAACTGTGATCCGATATTTTTCAAATTTAAACAAAGTAGTAAAATACAGTGTTTTGTATTAAAATTTAGAACATATGTTGATGCTTGCGATAATTCACGTAGTGGGGTTATACCTTTCATATATAAAAACAAGTTTAATGCACATGTTTTTTGACAACTTATGTTTGTGTCAACTGGTGCTATTGTTACTGAACTTATGATTTTATTATTATGCTCTTATTAGAATTTGAATCATAAATTGACTTTGTAAACCAACATCTCAAACCTGGATATTGGTACATAAATATAAATCTCCAGTAAAATATAAAATTACATTTTGATAAAACTCCTTGAAATTAAGCTGAAAATTAAAAGTAGAATTTCAAGTTCTTTAACAACTTGAGACATTTAATGACATAAAATATTGCATTATTCATCTTAATAAGACCTAATGACCTTTTGTAAATAGTTGTGATTATGTAATTGAAAATACCTACCTATTAATGTAATTATCCATTTGATTGTGTTTATTGCTTTGATTACTAAAGTAAAAAAAGTAATTTATAAGACTAGGTATCTAAGTTATTCAAAACTTGTGTTTTGATAATATGGGTTATTACCGATATTGAATAACAAGGTCAATAAATTTTTGGACCAAACTCCACATGATAAAAATTACCTTATCTTGCAATATTTTTGAATTGTTTTAAGACGTGTGGGTGTTGTCATGCACGGGTGGAGCATTGGAAAATCAAAATGTAGTGTCTCGTATTTGTAATTAATGTTTTCCTTTCAAGTTCAAGGTTTGTGTAATTTTAACATACAGCATTTGTGTTTTTTCAACGTGTGTTCACGTTGAGATTTTTACACGTTCCTTGGCGGTGGTTTCTAGTTTATATACACCTTCAAAGATGTAGTAACGCGCGGCATATCCCTTGTTTTAACACCCCTTGTGTATCATCAAACTCAACGGAAGCAGAGTTCCGAGTTTGTCGGAAGTCTCCGAAACGTCCTTTAAAACAGATGAATTCTCATTTACTGCTAATCTTTCAGGAGAGGTCTTTAGAACAGGAAAGCATACTATACTCATTTCCCATTTCACATAAAAAGGATATTCTAATACACTAGCACTCCATTTTACACTAGCGCCCAAATGACAAACGTAGCCAATGATGCTCCACCTATTGCACAGTGTTCTTCCTTGTTCACGAGATACGCAATCGACTTTACCATGTGCCGCCACAGTATCGAAAATAAATAATGTTGAAGCTGTTGTAAAATTTATAAATCTTTTATGATATTTGTATACTGTTTCTTTATGACCTTCCTTCAGGGTGTCATTGTATTTAGCAATATTTTCTTATACAGTGCTCTATAATGCCGCTGCACCCTGTCGAATAGCTATTGTTTCAGAAGATTGCAGAAAACTTTTATTTCAACATATTTTATAAAATAACTCTTTTGTACAGTTTGTTTTCTTCCTAATTTGCCATTGAATTTCAGTACCACAGCCCGGCTGTAATTCCCCGAAATAGCACGATTAGCGTCTGTGTATTTTGCGTGGGTATTTAACTGAAACATCGGGCACAGTTTATCCTAACCGATACATTCTGCAAAAGAATAACGCACATTTCGATACTGCTACAGAAGCCATGGAAATTCTCCGCAAATCAGATATTACTATTATGCAGTGATTACTATTAGGTTTCCAGCGGAAACATAGGAAACTGCATTGCAGGACAGTTTACATGAATATATGAAAAAGTGGGCAAAGAAAGCAGAGCGGAAACTTCTTTAATACTCTTTTGTGTTACGTGTCGGTAGATAAGTTTCTACACGTTACAGTGCTTCATTTTTTCAAAAAATTATGACCTAGATCCTGGTAGACACACATATCATTAATATATCAAAGACGCAAACTTATAGGGTTAGAAATATGAAGAGTTACATGGTTAAGTTTTCAAAAAAAAACAACAACATTAGCTAACAATAATATTTCGGCATACAATTGTTGTCGAAAGAGAACAAAACAAAATAAATACAAAATGCAATTACTGTAGGAATTTTGAATTTTCTATGGAAATACAATATGTCCGAGAAACGGAAGACGATTTCAAAAAAGATGTCGCTTTGTACATAGAGTTCGCAATGAGGCTATATACGATTGTAAAACTTGACAGATTAGCCTAGATTGTGTTTAGAAACCTATTCAAAAATTCTTGTAACAGAATCTCTATGTTTTATACTTTATCGTCAGTTCATGCCTATATGTTATCATGTTACAATTTCACACACAAAAAAAAGCAAACTTATGATGTTCGTATATTTCTGATGATTTTTGTACTTCATGTTATGTTTTACTCGTTTTGCATTTTATAAATAATAGAAACTAAAAAGACAAAGTTTATTAAAATTTACTACTGCGGACACAAATGTACCAAAAGCACTAATTATAAAAAAATATGCGCAATATACGTGCCATGCACTACACAATTTTCTCAAGTAAATTTAGAATTGCACAAACCTATAGTTTACTGCAGCTTTACATAAAAGTTAAATAATTTATTTGTTCTCAAAGAGTAGCACTAGTTTTTTTCCATAACCTGCTATTGGCGTTGTTGGGTGTTGCCAGCACCAACCTATTTAAAATACTAAGTTAGTTTTGCTGTTATATTGCGCCTAAAATACGTCTGAATGTTTCCAAAAATCCAATTACACAGTGTTAAAAACAAAACAATTATAAACCATGTAATTTGATTGGCATTAACCTTATGCGCAGCTAATTTCAATATTTTCCAAAATTTGCTTTTGTCGATTTGTTACGCCCAAAGGAGTTATAATACATCAAAACATGTAAAACTCTAACAGGAAATGCAATAGTTATAAACAATTTCATCTGGCTGATGACTACTACAAGCTATTTCAAAATCTTCACTCACTGATTTGCTGTGTCAAAAATGTTCTCTGAAATTTAAGTCAATATCATTAAAAACAAAAAAAAAAATTAAACTTTTTAAGAGTATCAACCAATCGTTCGGTATCAAGAGTATCCAAATATTAAGCTTCTCAAAATTTGGATATACCATTTTATTGTCCATGAAATGCTCCTCAGTTTGCCTTAAAAATCAAATCTACTAAAAAACAACTTCTAAACAATTTAGTTTTGTCAGTGTCAAGATATTTTCTTGTAGATAGTTTTCCTACTAACGTTATTAGAGTTAAGAATATAAATTTCAGTTATAAAACTTGTTACACCTCAATTTGCTTCATAACGATTTGATTTAATAATTAATCGCATTGGAGCTTTTTGTATAATTAAGTAGGGTATTACGCATTATATAAATGCGTTTTTGAAATCCCAGCAAAGCCTCTGGCTTTTTTTAGAATTAGTTTCTATTATTATACATTTGTGGTGTAGACGTTTTCCCATGATTTAAAGTTATATGCGTCATTGCTTCGACCAATCAGAACGCGTAACGTAGAAGGGTAGTGGCTTTGACATATTGAAAAGTCAGCCGCCATGATCGTTCTCAACGTAACTACCTTACCTGGCAAAGCGGTGAAGAGTGCTGTATAAATGATGGTGAAGTTTACCTTGTCAATTCCTTAATCTCCATTTCCTACCGTACATGTTTGTTATTGTATGTTGTAGGTAAACAAACAACGAACTCCACTGTCAATCTGATCTAGAAAGACCACTGAAACTCCATGCCCTGTAGAACCAATGAAATGGGAACGATACGTAGGCGTAATCCAGCGTGGCAAATGCCGTAACACGAGGATTCATTAACAGGCGTACCGTAAGTTATTTATCTAGATGGACAAAAAGTAAGCCTAGTTTAAGTCATTCGCATGCTCACTTTGTAAATGATTTAGTATTGATTGTAAATTTACGTGAAACCGATTACGACCTATGTAAGGGTAAGCGCTATACTACTGTGTTGTACTGTCATTGTAGTAACTGTCATTTGTAACAAGCTTGTTGAAAAATAAGTCAAACAAAATAGATCGCAAACTTAAAAAAGGCACCACAGATATGATTTATAACGGAAATGTATAGATAGCTGAAGTTCAAACAGTAGAGGAAGTATCATATAATGCAAATTGGGACTAGTAATTATAAGATGTTGAAGTCCAAAAGGTAGAAGCTGCATCATATAATGCAAATTTTAACTAGTAATTATAAGATGTTGGAAATTATAAATAAATAATATCTAACGCGGGTTAGTATGTTACTTCTCAGAACCTTTGGCTATTAGGATGAATAACTACATTTGCAGTCATTTTACCTTTATGATATTGCTTAAGTTCGAATTTGTTTTCAACAAACAAAGCAAATAATGCAAATGCTGATCTCTCCATTTTAAAAGTACTTTCTATAGAATTGCTATTTATTCAATAGTCCTAATATTAAATTATAATCAGTGATCATAACAAGGAAAGTATACAGTTATACATTATGAAATTCGATTCGTTTATTGTGAGTCAACAAATTCTCATTTATTATTTAAGAAACACTATAATATAAGAAATTGCAGGGCGCAATAAGGGCATGTTTGAGAACAATACTATAGCAAGAAAAACTTATTATTTCAATGCAATGAGAACTTGTCTAGTGTGCAATGGTCTTAAATCAAATAAAAGTGTGTATAACTTTACGGGTTTTACTGCAACAGAATAAAAATCGAGAACGCGTTTTAGGTCCAAGGTAAAAAGAAATTTTGTAAAACTTACAATTTAAACTTATTTGGTGCCAAGCGTTTTGGTGACACCTATTATCTTAAATGGTTTTAAATCTTCTCGTTTTTGATGCCACAAATTTGAATATCATGGTACAATAAAACGGCAAAAAAAATTTGAAATAATCTATTATTTCAATCTGTTCTTAGAGTACTGTGCGTGAATTTAACACCGACCAAGTTAAATTATTTATCACTGCTTTTATTTTGATACTATAGATCTGAATCAGCTCATTAAAGGCATTTACAGATCAACAAAACCCTAAAAGGAAATTTTGTAACAACTGAACATTTCAAAGTACTTGGTGCTAATTGAGTATAAAGCTTGGGCACATTAGGATGCATTTTGGGTGCAACAAAACCGCAAAAGCATCTGAATATTTCACTTAACTTGATGCGAAACATGAAGATAGATAGCCCAATCAATTTAATTTTTTTCTAACGATTTGTTGTTAACATCATACATTTTAATTTTAGGACGCCTCCTAAGGCCAGAAAATACGATTACTTTTATAATTTGCACCATATGTTGTCGTGCCAACCTGACGCATCTGCATATGGTGTAATAAACTTATAAAAAAGTAATTAAAAACTGCGTAAAAGCTTATAAATGCCAGCAGTGTTGTTTCTTCATATTTACGTTTAAGAGGGTTGGGCTCGATCTGCATATTTTTCTCCAGTTCTAAAAGTGTTTTGAAAAAAATTATGTCAGCCCCTTACATCATTAGAAAACTTAATTAACTAATTAAAAACATAAATTCATCGGTAAGAAATCAATGCAGACAAGTGTAAAAATTTCAGTATATTCTTACGAAGTATAAAATGCATTCATTCTTTTAAAAACATTTTCTGTATATTATACATTTACTTGTACAAAACTATATTAATGTTGAATAAATCATTGGCGATTTTGAATTGTACGCCGAATAAACAAAGATGTCATTTTCAATATTATGGAATAATTATCGAAAAATTATACACCTGTAAAGTTGTTAACAGTGAATGGATTTTTAAAAGGTGAGCTTTAACAATACGTGGGTTTTAATATTAACTATAACTGTAAATTTCGGTAATCTACTGTGTCCGAGCCGGTTTGTCTCGAAGCTTTTACATAGCACTAAAAATCCATTAACATAAATAAGATTCATATTAAACTAACATTCGCAGTTCTCAGAAGATTCAATTAAAACGTGCCTGTGGCATTGCTATTTTTAAAATATGCATTTAACTTATTTCGCAAACTTAAAACTATTATTGTAATACGCTAGTTGTTTACAGTCGCTTGAGGATAACAACATAATAATCACAGATTTATCTGAAAAGGCAATGGGTCAAGATCAATCAAAGGAACAGAATTGATAAACTCTAAGAAGTTTATCTGCAATGAGTGGGAATAAAGAAAAGATACATTACAATATTGCTTACAATATGTAAGGAAAAGTGCTATGGAAAATTTTTTTCTTGCACTTGATATGGTCAAACTCTTGACCAGTGCAGAATACTTTTAATTTATGATGGATTTCGCTGTAGTAAAGGTTTAATTCTGATTCTGACACGTAGAGTTGAAAATAAAAAATTATCGATAACAGCGTTCAAGGCTGTTGCAGCAGCTAATATTTCAATATCGTTACTAAGGGAAATCTGTGGTTACTGTTAATCAATTAATCAAGGAAACTTTTACGAGCAATGACAGAAAATATTTTTAGAATCGCGTACAGATTACGGAAGCACATGCTATCAATAGCTATACGCAATTAAGCAAATTATTTGGTGAAACACGATGAAAGCGGTAGCTATTAAAATTAAAACGTAGCGATAAAACTACAATGAGGATATTGAAAACAAAGAAATACGAAACTGTGAGATGGTGAATTGCAATTACCAAGCAAACAAACCCTTAAAATGATAATTATTTTAGGAGATACTAAGTAAAGAATTGCGAAATAGATAATTTTATAGCTCTGTCCCCATATAATGCTTGGATTCGCAGAAAGAAGAAAGAAAATGACTGAAATGTAGATTTCTCAATTAATGGAGAAGATCGACTGGCAGAAGGGATTAGGTTCTAGAATAATTAGAGAAAGGAGAATTATATGGAATTGTACAAGAAAAAGAAATAATTGGACAGAACGTTGATTAAGGGGCAAACGCATAATTAGGCATACAGATATAACGGAGAGTTATAAGAAAAGACGATTTTTTGTTAGTACTCCCTTATTCTTATCCAGGTGTGTATTTGCCGAATTCATATTTACACTAATCACCAATAGATGATTAATTATGTTTAAAGCAAATTAAATAGCATTAATAACACCTCTCTAGCAGGTTTTAGCTGATAACTATTATTGCAGCGTAATTTATAAAACAAATACGAGACGTTATCTATAAACTATATCCTATTATTTAAAAGGTTCCCGGGTTGCTAATTATTGGATTGTATATAAAAAGCAAACTACGAATAACTTCATATGACATATTTTCGAATTGGACGGAAGTACATTTTTGATCAGCCGATGTGCGTAATTTAAGAGTTGTGTTTAAAGTTTAAACACATAATAGAAGATTTGGAAACGTAAAATGTTGAAAGAAATGAAATATTTTAAGCAATTAGAGATTGAAACGAATAAAATAAAAATGCAAAAAAAGTTCTATTTTGCTACATTTTGACTTCTTGTCACTATCACATAGAAGCATGTTTTTAAATTTTTACAGCTGTCATTTTCTAAAGTAAATAATCAAAATATAACAAAACCGGAAACAAAATTATTCATGGTCATGGTTTCGAGCGCCAAAAAAGAAAAGAACACGCCGCTCATGATTATAGTTTTTGGCCATTGTCCCCGTTATCATTATAAGAATATCTAAATGTTCTTAAACATCTCTCGTCCGTTGTTGCGGGTAAAATGAGCAATTTTGATTGTCCTGAAGGGACGGGGACCCCGTAACAATATGAACGTGCGTCGGCTAACTGCAGTTTCTATGGAAAAAATTATAAAAAGAAATTGAAAAATTTCAAATAAAAACAATAAAGAAATAAAAATGATAAATAAAATGGCTAATATACAAAAACTATGTTATACTATCTTTTACACTGAAAGACTTGTTCTACTCGTCCTAATTGAAGATGGTTATTCCGTATAGGTCTCCCATGCTTCGGTTTCCTAAATTTTGTCACGTTATATGTTGCACTTCTCTAAAATACCTTAAAACACTTATTAAATTCTTGATCAAATTAAATAAAATTTAAAAGCAAAATGCCTCTTCTAAATAAGATTCAATTAGTGAGGTAGCTGGGTGTGCTTTACAAATGTGACTGTTTATCAAGTTTTTAAATAAATTCAAATAAAATTTAACCTAAACTTAAGCTCTATTAACATTAAATAATTTCAATATAAATACAAATATACTTTCCTTAAACAAAAAGCCTACATTTCTTAACCTCAATTCTGACCAGGCAATTTAAAAATAAATCCTAAGAAGTCATTAAATCTAATCCATTTCATTTTCGTATTTTCCTGTTTCCCATATTAAATTACATAACGTTTATAAACCCCAACTTCTGGAAAAGCCTGCAATAAACCTAGAAAACTGTTAAATATCAGCTTATCGTTATATCATTTTATTGTCCATTCCAAAATACTGATTTTTTTATGCTTTAACTAACGGGTTCTAAATTCTACCAATAAAAGTTACAGTTAAATTACTATACGTACATATTTCTTAATATTTTAACATGTTCCTAACTATTCCAACTCCTTACACGATAATATCATACTTAAATTTAACAACCAACACTAAATCTTTCCCGTTCGCTTCCTAATACAAGAATACTAGTCAATTTACATTTAAAACCACATACACATTATTACAAAGTATAAACATAAAACTCATGATGTAACTCACTATTTTAAATTTCAGTACTTTAAAATAGTAAAGGATTACCAGAAATCACTAGTATGACAGTTTCCAATTAACACAGCTTTCTTAACTTAACATACCACAAAATTCCAAATTAATGAAGCGACGAAGTCTCCAGGCCCTCGCCTCTTTTTCACCAGACGTAACGAGGATAATTCCACGAATTCATGAATCGAAACCATCTACCTTGCCCATGCAAGCGTACGTTCAAAGAAATTTACTCGCACGCAGTGTTTTTCCTGCGGGAAATCCGTCTCATCTCAAAACTGTTTTTCTTTTCACCCTTCAACTTCCATCCCCTCCTTGCGATTCGCACGTAAGCCTACATTTTGACGTTTTACAATAACTGCTCGCGGATAATTAATTTGGTTTTCTGTCGGATGTATTATTGTCTTTTAATTCCTCTCTTATGTTTTGCCATGGTGGTGTTTCTATTAGGTTTATGGAATGAATCCCAGAAAAGTAATTGTAGTATCATGTGATTTTCTTAGGTTAACGTTCGTGTTCCTTCTGTCTTGAGAAATATTAATCGAATATATTGTAACATTATATTTTGATGCTAAATCTGTGAATATCATTAACTCAGCTCTTTCTGTATATTTAACAACATTGCAATAACCTTATTTTTATTTGGTGGATACGTTGCAGCTTATATCGGTAATTATTTCAGTGTATTATTAAAAGGAGTTATATTTAATGACCTACGTACAAAAGCTTTCTTAATTTTATGCGAGGAATGCATAACATTGAAATTTGTTTCCACTGTTTGTGGTTTTAAAATAATTTATAAACCTGAGTTCCGTCTTAATATGTATTTTACCATAAATAAGTTTCTGGTATCGTGGTTTGAGTTAATTGCATGACGCCCTGTATTCAATACGTATTCATTACATTGTACGATTTATGAAAAGTTTGATTTCAGTGGTTTATATTGTTGCACCGTTTATCATATTGAATGACTAATACGTTATTTCAACATTGTATTAAATTGAACAAATTTATTTAAGAATATTAATTTTTATTGCTTTAGATACAGTAGCTGCCGTAATTTAAATTTATTTTTTAAAACAAAATATTTGAAATAGTTTCCTTAATTAAGATTAATTATTTGTGAAATTTATTATACAAGGTGCGTCATATTTAATTTGACCGTTCAAATTTACTAAATTTTCTTTACCCATTTAATTTTATACTAATACGTCTGCGTTACGCCGTTCTCTTACAAAGCAAAGATATCCTAATTAATGTGGATTTGTCAATAATAATGCCGAGTTCAGTTCGATATTTGAGTTAAAGTTGGCGTCCGCAATAGTTTCCCGATATTGTTAGTTTGAACTGAATGTTATACTTCTATGAAGTATATATTACTGCACCAGTACACAGAACAATGTAAGATGCCTGACGATTTAAGATTGATTATGACTTTTTGGACGCAACGAAACCGATATTGTTCCAGATTTATATAACTCATACAATTTTAATAATTGGCAAGAAGCACTAGGAATGTAGGGACTCCTTGAAAAAACAAATAAGAAAAAGAGAAAAAATACTTTATTCAAATTACGATGTTCTAATCGCCAATTTTGGAATTAGATGAGATGCGGAGTGAACAATGATTGAGATGAAATATTATTCCAGATTTATTACTAAATCAAAAATAATTTCAAATCAAATTAGTAATTGAAAATAGAACAAAAAGCAGGCATTGAATATGGTTTCACCGTTAATGAAATCCTATTCAAAACTTAATTTTTGTTCTACTTTTGATCACTAGTTTGAGTTGAAACCTCATTTCTGATTTAGTATTGAATCTGGAATAACATTTCACCTTATAGCTACTGTTTATCAATGGATTTAGATATTTGTGTTAAGTAATAAACAGTAACCAAGCCAGTTACAAAGGAACATGGCGCAGGATAAGTACAAATAAACCCAATTAATATTAAATAAGTTTGAGAAAAAATGTATAAAAGTGACTGAAAACATATACGAAAAACAGACATTGGATAGTAACTGTTATCGTAACACCAGACCATTCAGAGATTGCTCACAGCCAACAAACCTGAACCAACAACAGAACCGCGGTCATCACCATAACTCATACATTAAACAGAGGTGGCCAAACTTTTGAAGTGTGCGGTGTACATTATAAGTCAAATTCAAAATCTTCCTAGCGGCATACACCCTTACAGTTTTAAACGCAGTGGTTTTCATCTATTCGTTTTGCATATTTAATGAATGAAAAGAATCCTAAAACGTATTATAAAGTTTCAAAGAGAATTCGTAATAAATAAAATAACTTAAGGAAAATTAGTTGTTTTCACAAGCACTTCTGAACATTGTGTCTTTGACGAGATGTGCGGCATTGCATATTTTCTAAAAGTCTCTTATGATGCATTTGTTAAAGAACTCAATAGTGTTTCGTTTTTATTGCATTCATGGTAGACAACGTTAATTCACAAAGGTAGGTGCATTCAATGAATACCGTCAAATATAGGAACTACTTTTCCAAAATGTCCTACTTCCGAATGCTCTAGCTGTCCGAAATGTGTTGTAATGTATTTATTATTCTAGCATATATTTATGCAAATTTGTATATAAAGTCCGTGTTAATATTATATTACTTTATATTTTCTAAAATTGTCTTTAAAATTTCAAAAGTACTTATTTGAATTTGTACTGTTTCGCAGTGTAAATCTACCTTTAGTTAAGTTTATAGGTGTCCTTGTTATTAATTAGAATTATTGGAGAGGCATGCGTGATTTCTAACGCGTGCGCAAAGAACTTTTCTGTCTGTGGTATGTGATAATTTATAATTATTGACATGTAGTCAGGTGTGGTTTTGTGATTTGAAAATTAAAAGCTGTACGATGTATAGAACATTATAGAATGTCTTTGAAGCTATCAGTTTGGGAATTTCGTTGTGTTTTCAAGTTCAATTGATAGTGGTGGTATGTTTATAACGTTTTAGTAGAAGGAATTTTCTGACTTTGAATTTAACATGGCGACAGCGTATATTTTTCAAATTGGCGGTTCATGTGAGGGGTTTGTAATGGACTTGTTAGCACGCAAAGCAGTTTTAATTTTAATTGATGGAAGAAAATCATTGTCTGTATGTTGATTTCATTTTAATATAAAATTCCATCGTTTTGATTATAATTTATTCGTAATGTATTGGAAGATTAGAGGTCCTGGTTAATTTAAATCAACACTTGGTGATGGTGCCGACGTGATCATACGTTTTGTGTATAGCGTTTTGCTGTGTAATTATTCTTAGTCCGTGACCAGTTGTCTTTTCGTCAAATTCAAGTTCAAGATTGTGCTGTTTTTGTACTTGTGACTGCAATTTAACTTATAGCAATATATTTCAGAAATATGGATTTATTTTGCTAAACTTGTTACTTTTTCAAATTACCGGTTCTAAGAATATTGTTGTTTGATATTCAAGTATTAAATGATAGCAGAATATTTTTTTGCCTTTACAATTATTGGCATGTCACACAAATATTTGTGTAATAATTTGTGAAATTTCAAAAACTAATTTATTCTAAATTTCTTAACTTAAAGATTTGTTATTAAGTAAATTTTTACAGTGCCAAATTTGTTTTATAGTGGAGTACGGGAGCATACGACATTGCAGCAAATATAGTTTTTGTTGTAAGAACCTGATTAATTGTTTGTATGAGATCTAAACCTTGAATTTATTGGTGCTTAAAATGTTATTTATGGTTTATCACTGCAGCGTGTGTTGAAATATTTGAAAGATACTTGTTCAAAACATCATGCTATCTGGATATTTATTGTACTGAATTTTTTAATACGAAAGAATAAATTTAAAATGTGCACTGAACTTCTGATCTAACGTAAAATTAATATGTAAAACATCTCTATACTTAAAACATTTCAATTATTGAAATAACTCTTAGTTGATGCAATCTAAGTTTGAAGCAATTTAAGAAAACTTATACAATTGAAATAATTTTTAGTAATGAAATATTACCTGATTTTTGTTAAAAACATTTTCTATGAATTGTACATACAAACAAAATGATTGATTACACAAGAATATTCTAATTTTTCATTACATTGTTAAGGTGAACTACGTTCCATTATTTTCTCTAGACAAAACAAAAAATAATTATTATATATTGGAGAGGTATCTCAGGTTTTATGAAAGCAAGGTTATGGATAGAGCTAAAAAGGTGAAGTACTGCTTGTCTTGTGTTGTCGTATGATATTTAATTATCGTGATTTGTAGAGTACAAACGGCGTTCTTAACATTTAACTTAATCATGTGCATTTTTATTTCAGACCTAATTCGATAGTATTTTTGTATACTCAATTTGTAGGTCCATCCACGAAACATCCTGCGCCGGTATCCTCGACAATGCTCGCACTTCACGTATACAACACCAAAGCGAACAGTGCGAACACATGAATTTTCGACAACCCTTCGTAAGCTAAACGGTATACGAGTCACGGTGAACGAATGGTTTAATATGGCAACGAAGTAACTAAGATAATAGTGTTACATTTTATAAAAATAACCATATTTTCTGTTCTGCTTTATCACAAACTTTTATTTATTTTTATTTGAAATGTCAACCCAAGTTACTGATGCTCAAAAAAGCGTAGAAATATTAACACTTACAAATATGTCAAAAAAATCTAATCTCTCAGAATCTTATAGAATAAATCGCAAATAGGTTTACCGTAGTAGAAATATCTAAATCCGTGGCACGATGTTGCAGGTTGTATATAATCAGGTAGAAGATTAATTAAAAACGTACTATCTCCTTATAGAAAGGCGAAACAGTTTAATAAATTGTGTTTCTAATAAATCATTCAGAGAATTTCCTCGATTTCGGTAGCGGCGCCTTGGCACTTATTACTCCATATATTCCAAAAGATTAACTAACATCAATTGATTCAATTCATTCGCCACATTTTGGATCTCACAAATAAAAGCAAAAATGTAACGGGTGTTTATTGTTTTCGTAAAAACCTAACATAGATAACTTAAATACAAACGTCAATAAACTAAAATGATAATGTAGGTTAGAACTCACTACAAAACATTCAAAACTAATGGAAATAACCGGTCGTTGTTTACATTCGCTTTCAGTCCGCATACTAAAGATTTCGAAAGGTCAAGAATATCAACGTGTGCGTTTGCGCATACTCATCTCAAATCACATGCCCAGGATAGACCCCCTGGTCGTTAGTTCTCAGTACTACTTTGGAGTACTGCGTTTCTCTTTTGTTTTTATTGTAGCTTGCGTACCTCTACATGCAGTGGCGCTCTTCCCTTTTGATGAGATTTAACTAAATAAACCCATACCCGTTATGATGCCTACCGCCTAGAGTAATTTCCAAGTTAGTCACACATTGAACTCTAGGACGTCATTTTCGCAGTATTCCAGGTTCACCGCAGTGTTGCATCTTAATTTGATAATTTCCTCCTCGGCAATAAAAGATTCAGTATCGATTATTTGGCCTATTTTAACAGACACTGCCAATATTAGAGTCTTCGTTGAGAAACAACATCATAAAAATAATTACTTCTTCCAAAGTTTTGAAATATGGATATCGTTTGAATTCCTAGCGTGACTAATCCAATTGTTCAGTGAAATTTTTTGATCTCGTGATTTGAGTCGTCCATGTTTTAGTAATTCTTTAATTCACCTCTTCTTAATTGGGATCAAGCATCCAAATCTTCTCTTTAAACGTTTTAATTAAACCTATATTAATCAAACTTTTAGGTCCCTTGCAGGTATAGATTCAGCTCATTCAGTTTCCCAGTTACGACGCAAAGAAGAACAGTTTGCATAAGTCATTTTTCGTCTTCTACTACTGGCATGACAAGATAATTGACAATAGAGCATGTTGTGATGGTAGCTCTTTCAATTTAAAGTGTTGTAAAAAGAAATTAAATCATTATATTTGTATTAAGTGCTGTGGAAGCTTTTATGGGAATTGTCTACTAAGAAAATGTAAAGATTTTATCTTCTTGCATAATAATATGGTCATCTGTAATGAATCTTCTATAAATACAGATAACAACACGGGTTCTATAATTGACAAGGACAAAGATATTATTTGTTATCTAGAAAGCCAAACTAAAGAAATACTCAAAGATACTCAACTTAAGGATATTCATATTGATAAGTTAAAAAGTGATTGTAGTATTCTGCTGAATGAAGCAGTAGCAAATGAAGAGACTTCAAAAACTAGTAGCAGAAGCTAACAAAAAATTAAATTGTTAGAGAAATCTATCGGTAAACATCAAAATAAAGACAAATATAGTAAAACTATTCAAACCGAGTTCCTAAATGATAGTTTGGACCCGAGAAGATCACTTGAAAAAACTTACTCAGATCAATGGTTTGAAATAATGTTTGATCAACCACCATTTTACAAAAATTCTGACTCATTTAAGGATCACAACAGCAAAGCTACATGCTGCAATCTACCGAATTCAAAAATTAATAAAAGTTCTCAAACTTGTAAACAACACTCATAGTATACATAATGCACCAAACAAAACAATAGAGATTGGACCTGGGCTCCGTAAACCAATTCAGGCAACTTTAAAACACATCTGCAGATGGCTCTCCAGAGCTATGATAAATCATCTAATCAACAACGTGTTGCGAATAAAAATTTGTCAAAAGTAAACAACAAATAATGCATCAAATATAAGGTTATTAATTGCAGACAGTCACTGCAGGAATATTGCCAAGCAAATACCTCATCAGCCTAGTTTTCAAGATCAGGTAATTGTTTAATGCATATTTAAACCAAATGCTTTTTTTGAGTGGACGTTTGGTGTTTACGTGGAATGATTATTGTCGGTTGTAATTTTACATGCTCAACTTGGTAAACGCGGGCGGACGGGGGGGGGGCATGATCCCTATATAACCGCCTTTAACGGGGGTGTCGCCCTCTTAATTTCTTCGCTCATCATCGAGATTACTTCTAGTCGTGAATGCATTAAGTGAGTTTATATAAGAAATTATAATTGCACACAAGTTAGTGTGTTGGGGTGTGAAATATGTTTATTATAATCTAAATATGAATAAAGAGTTCAGAGCGAAGCTTGTAATGTAAGTACAAAACTACTGCTGCTTTGGTGTTGCAGCGTACAAAAATTATTAAAATTTGGAATTGAATGAAGAATGCTGAATTAATTGATGGGTTCTTTATAAATTGAAATCTGATACGAAATTTTGGAAGTTTGAATGGATTGGGTTTATTATAAATGAGGAAAGATTTGAATATTGTGCCGAGAGCGATGGTGATGCAACCTAGGATCGGTTCCATAGACTAGAGCCATAGGAGACGGTATCTTCTTCATGGGCTGGTTTGCAGATACCTGCAGAAGGATAGTTACCAGGTAATTAATTTTATTAAAAACATTTTGTGGTGGTTATTGGTTGTGTTACTTATAACTTTTTGAGCTTTGGAGTGTTATATAATTTAATGAACTGAAAATTTTATGGGATTTTGATGTAGATGAAAATTTGTGTAAATAGAAAAGGATAATTAATGTAAAGATAACCAGGCTATGATTGTACAAAGTAAAGGGGACTTATTTGATTTTTGACACTGTTGTAAATTTGCACTTAATTTAAAGAGTTTTACTGTGAGTTCATGATAAGACAAGGGTTAACGTCAGGTATGGAGATAGCCCTCTTACTTTAATAGGGTATTTGTTTAATGAGGTTATCAAATCAAATTAAATTTTGAAAAGGCAATTGTTGATTGTCCAAAGGCTACGATTGTACTTAATGAAACGAGTTTTGTTGTAATATTTATTTCATGTGAATAGAGTGTGACGTATTTTATGAATTGCGTTATTTTTAGTATGAATGTAGGGAGTGATTTTCTTTTAGGTTACAGCATCGAGGCGGTGAGCAGGAGTTATTAGATTGAGCAGTAGGGGTAAGCTTCAATTGTTAGTTGCATATGCATATTTTATAGTAGAGATAGAGAGCAGCCGAGGTAAATTCCAGCGATTAAGAGATAACTTCACAACTATATATATATATATATATATATATATATATATATATATATATATATATATATACTCATATTTAGACCAGGGTAGAAAATTAAATAATCACATCAAATAATTTTAATAACCGTGTATAAGGAATTCTATTAAATAATACGCTTTATTAAAACCATGAAGCATAAATAAATTCGGTCGTTTCAGTAAAAATAAGAAATTTAAAATCATGTACAAGACGCTTTATATCAAAAGAAACAGTATTAAAAAGCTCTGCGTGTAATTTATTTATTCCTAATAAAGAAACAAAGAGAAATTACATGCAAAATTTATCTTAATTAACTCTATTTCAAGTAACCGGTATTGAACAAAACGTACAGATAATATCTATAGAAACTTGTAAAAACCCAATAAAATGCAAATCCTAGAAGTGTTAGTTAGAAGTAGGATGTTTGAACACACCTGCGTATTTTAAAAGGCAATTTCAGTTTAATTTGTTTAGATAAACATGTCGATTCTAAGGATATTGGAAACGGTCAGATGCTTTAGCACAAAATACAAAACATTGTTTATTTAAAAAGCTTATTCGGCGAAAATTTTGCAGATAATTAATGTTTACAAAGAATCTTGGAGAAACCGGGGCTTAATATTCACGAGAAGGTGCGATACGGGGTTATTTAACCCAGATAGTCCACATGGACTAAAATATAATCGATAATAAAGAATATCAATTTGCACCAATACGAACAGGTTAGAAAAGGAAAGAGAAAATGCGTCAAGCAAAGACACATATAGTAAAAGGCGTGATTTAAGCAACGTCACGAGGGTCACAATTGGTTGAAAATAGGATGCAAATATCAGAGGTAGAAACAACGATTTCTGTACAAAATTAATTAGTTTTTCTCGACATGTTTGCGTGCCGTGTGAGAATTTCTGAGATTTAAATGGGGCGAGTGAAAAATTCGTAAAAACCGACGCGCGAGCGACGGAATGGGAACATAGCATAAGAAATTCTTAAGAATTGTCTGTTTTGAGGACAAAAGCGACGTGCCGGCTATTCGCTATATATACCGGTGGTAATATGAATTTCGCTCTCTTAGACTTTTGACTATTCGATGCGTTAAAAGCTCTTACATCTGCGACTTGATTCAAGATGTTAAACAGTGCATTTTAGTTTGATAAAATAATTTAAAATTTTGCTCGTATATTTTAGTGATTCAAAATAGTTTGTTATTTACATGCTAACATGAATGTACTTCAGTGCACTTAGATACAAGGTAATAAAATTTAGTATCACTGTACCAATTAGCAAAATTTACAACGACAAATGTATACACAAAAGTAGGCAGTGTTGGCGTATATTGGTGAAAGAAGTATGAATTTCTTTGTTATTTTTCGGAAGTGTTAATAATTAAATGGTTCAAAAACGTGTCTGGATCCACAAAACCAGGGTCAGATATACACAGATGAGTTCCGGAAAAGCCCAGAAACAACTTTAAATAAATGGTGATGGAGAAAATTTTAAAAGCGTTGAGAATTAGAAGCCGTAAATATAATCCAGTTGGAATGGTGTGATTAACAAAAGGGACGATGTACCTTGAAGCTACGAGTGCAGTAACCTTCAGGTAATTTATACTATTTTGGTTGAACTTTGATATTTTTGTGTGTTGAATAACTTTATAATTGATTTACTTTAAATGGACATTAGTGAAATTGTACTAACCATAAAATTTTAATTTTAAGATGAAATTTGCTTGTTTAAGTAGAAAGGGTATTTAGTATTGATGTTCGGGAATATGATGAAAATGTGGGTATGTCTTTGAGCTCAATTAGACGAACCTGGTTAATTAACGTAAAGGGTGGTAGATGCTCCTTTATACTCAGACTCCGGTCTGCTTATATTGTTATATTAATTAGTAGGCATCCAACAAGGACTTTAATTCTGGATGCACATTAAAATGATAATAAAATTAATCTTGAAATTCTTTTAAAACTGAATTTTATGCTGAAATTTAATTTGAAAATTTAATGTATTCTGAATATTGATGTAAATAGAGTTAACGTTGATGTTTGTGGTTGGAATGTGTTGTTTAATTTTATGAATGAGGAGGTTTATAAAATTAGGTGAGCAGCCGAGGCGAAAACAGGATCACAGCAGTTTATGACGCCCAATCGGTGGGACTAGAATTTTTTTGTTGAAAGGACCCAGTTCCCGCATTCACAGGAGTATATCACAGCATATATATATATATATATATATATATATATATATATATATAAAAGAAAAGTAGGTTCAATGAGTCTTAAATTATACAAAGTAAAAAGGAATTATTGGCAAGTGACTCAAATTCAGCTACGAGGGCATCCTGTCGACGCGTTTCGCACTAATTGGGGCTCATCAGCACAGGAGTAGCAAAGTTGTATTATTTAATACAGGCACCTTGTGGGAAGTACAGCATCATCTAGCTCACAATTTGTGTCTTCTGATATAGCAGGTTTTACCAAGAGTCGGCACGGAGAAGATCCGGCTCAACTGCCTTTTTCCATAGTCAAAAGTTATAATTTAAAAGAAAACTTCAAACTTTTCTCTCATATCAAATTAACTATTTTGAAGGCAATCTTTATTATATCACCTTTTTTAAAAATTTGGTACCACAAAAATTAATATATAGGGCAGTGATAGCTGCTACAACTTAAAATATCATCATAATTTTATACAACATTACAAAAGTACAGGCTGTGTACTGTTGTTCTAATTGGCTTCGAGACAATTCTAGATGAGTATTTCTTTAGCAGCCGGTACACAATTGTTAGAACCCGGTGCAAACGCATTTAATTCGCGTGTAATGGAAATTTTTCGTGATTTTTATTCGATTCCTGTCACTCTCCTCTCTCGCTTTCGCGGTCTATCGACCAGCAGACCCAGATTGATTTCTTGGCCATCGCTTCACTAAACGGACAACACAAAATCAGTAGTTCTACGGAAACACAAAATAGCTAGCATTAATCACATATATAATTTGGCACAACTCCAAGAAACCCCAAAGGTCAAATTGCATTAGAAGTTCAGAAATCGTACAAATACCGTGCTCAAACAGCGACCAGTTTTAGTTTGAGCACAGAAACAAGAATTAGTACTAGGAAGCTGAAACAAAGATGGAATAAAAAAGAACAAAAAACATCTTTAGCACAACACTACATCATACAGGAAACAACATTTACATAACAAAATATGGGAGCCTACCTAATATTGTACACTACACCAAGCATAGTGCGTAAAACCATCGAAGTAGAAAATTGCTAACACATCTTCAACACAAGAAGGTAAGTCCCAAATGTTACTACCTGCATGGAAACCAGCACTTGTGCACATACGAACACAGTCACCTAAGAAAAAGTCTTTAAACCAATCCTGTTCTTGAAAAATGCCTTAACGACAAAAGTAGGGTGCTCGCTTGACCACTCGTCCATTTTTACCGAATGATAACTAAATGGCCAGTATAAGTTCATCAACGAATAAAACAAATGACAAAAACATAAAATGATGTACCGGTGTATGCTAATTTTTTGTTAGCAATTAAATAAATGTCTACAAATCAAAGGTCGGCATTTGAACTTAGAAGTAACAAATAAATGGCATAACGTGTACTATAACATTAACAAAACAACTAACATACCACAGTTTGTACTTTAGTTACAGGTATTAAGTCAACATTATCTTACACAGTAATTCAATTGAGAGCTCAAGTAGTAAGAAAAAAAAGGTGGCAACTGATATTTTCCCATTTGCTGAAAATTATACATAACGTCTTGTATTTAATAGAAAAATTGGTTGCCTGCGTTTTAACATCAATTTTTGTCACGCCAATACGTTTACCTATAACCACGACGGAACTGGCAGTTAGAACACATACATTAATTACACTTGCATCAGAATAATAAAATTTCACTTTCCAGCACCACGAAACTTTAATGACTGATAAATATTAAAAAAAAACACTTGTGTATTATTATTTAAATTGCAATGTTTGTTGAAATACCTTAATAAACTATTTACGATTTGCGGAGTATAAGTTTATCTATTTTAAGAAAATAACACATATATCCAACGATATAATGTCAATTACCATACAATTACTTGACATCTTTTAATCACAATTTATGATTATAGTTCAATAGGCCAGCTGGAAGTACAACACCACGATGCAGCCTAGAATGCATTAATAAGTTATTTTGCAAGAAATAACGTTATCAAAGTTTGGTAATCTTGTCTTCGAAGAATTTTGATACACTATTAGTCCAAAGTGTTAAAGTTGTTGTTGCTTATTAAGAAATTAAGATTTTTCGTGTTAAGAATAGATGCATAATTTGTTATTTCAATAATACAAAAAAGTTTTGTGAAGTGATCACTTTTTTTGATTAAACAAAATAAAGCATAAGTGTATAGTAGTTGGGAACATATTTTTCTTTTTTGAGAAATAACACAATAAAAACAATAACGTTGAAAATCGGTCCAATGAACTAAGCGTATAAAAAAATACATTAGAATTAAAAGTTAGTACTATCGATTCGTTAAATTCTTTTAAGGACTCTGGAAATTCGCTTTATTTTTATTTAGTTTTTCCTACTTTACCTTAATTGGCTTTTTTTTTAAATTATTTAGTTTCTTGTTCTGCGAACGATGTTTTTGAACTTATATTTATATTATATTATTGTAAGTTTACTTACTAATATTTTAAAACATCTTTTATGTATATATTCTTGCACCAGAAAACAAGTTAGTTCAAGCAAATTGTTGAACAATTGGTATGTATACACAGTCCTGACTAAAGGACTTTTTGGGGAAAACCGAGTTTCAGTGTACCGGAGTTTTTGAATACTTAAAGTTTTCATTTCAAAGGAAGTTAGTAATTGAAAGAAGTAAATATGATTGACGAAAGTGTTCAATGTAAGCAATTCAGATTGTAATTTAGTTTTTTACATACAACCTAAATGATCATTTCAAATCTTGTAAGTAATTGCAACAAGGAAAATATAAAGTCGCCGAGAAAATTTGAACCTGCAACCTAGCCATTAATACTCAGATGGCTCAAGCTACTTTTGACATCTGTCGGATACATATCTGTCGGATATATATATATATATATATATATAACGATGTGAAATTTAATGAAAATGATCTTTTCAGCAGTATATTTTTGTAAATAGTTTGAAAATCGCACCTGTAATACAAATTTTTAGCATCTAAAATTAACCAAATAGTATAAGTAGCTCGACGTCACAATATTTAAAGTGTATGAAATCTTATTGATATTAGTCTGTAAATATTTCATAAAGAGCATTATTCAATTGAATTCTAGTGTTAGAAACAAATACAGTATGTTAAAATAATTATATTTTAGGGCATTAGAATTTAGACATTTTCAAAAATCATTAATTTGTAAACGTTCCAACATTGAAAATAAATAATTTAATAGGAAGCGCTCAAAACATAAGTCAAATAACAAAATAAAGTAGATGAAAATATTTAATCTGTCCAAAATAGCGTGCTATTGAAACTTTCGTGCAGTAAACATTTAGATTTATACAAAATTACCAGAACAACTGTCCAAACAGTATGCTGTTTTTCAAGGCAGATGTACTCAAGTTTGTCATTACCTTGCTATTTTAATCTGAAGTTAATAGAGGCGAAAATAATAGAAAATTGTATGCATTACAGTCCTTAAAAGCTTATAAAATTATCCTATTTGTCGAGTAGTTCTAAACAGCACAAATGCAGGAAGAAGTTAAAATACGACTGATAATCCACTATTCCACTATTAAAAAACATATAAATAAAAAAATGTAAGAATGGAGTTTTTATTATGTGACTCAAGTGATATAAGCGGTCTGCACGCCAATGTGCACGAATAAATAGTAAAATTAATATAAATTAAAATTTTCTACTTAATACAAAACAAAAGCTGTTTGACAAACGTAATAATAAGAATTTATTTTAACTTACAGTTATACAAAATTTTATAGAACTTTAAGCAATAGTTAGAGAATGGTCAAGCAACTTTTTTGGTTTTGCAAAGTTCAAATAACTTTTGGAAAATGTATAGAAAATTTACATATTTAGAAAACCTTTAAGTACTTTTTGAAGTATGTTTGAAACTAGACATAGGAAGAGAATTACTACTCTTCACGGAACAAATCTAAGCGAAAACTTATGCTGATCGAGATATTATGAACAGCAACAGATAAACAAGGTATAAAATTTACACTATTTTAATACTTAATAAACATTGACATTTTATGATGATATATCAATACTTATTATTACATTATGGATATTCAATATCTTATGTAAAGCGAATATTACACTGTTGAGTTTAAAACCTATTAATATTTTTATGGTGGAAATTTTTGTACAGGAACACTTCCAATACGACGACCAATTACAAGCAAGGTAAATTTTTGAATCACGGTGTAAAGCGAAACCCGTTTCAATAATACAAATTTTATAAAACTTGATTATCTACAGGATAAAGTAAGGTCGAGAACGTAATTAGCATTCGATTCTTTGATATTAAATTGGAACCCTTCGAAATCATTAATTATAAATAACTTGTCTAATAAACGTAATATTTAAAACAATTGTACACATATGTCACATTAATTAACATTATTTGATTAAGCTTTAGCTTTTAATCATAGAACGTTCAATCTACAAATTCCACAAACTTGACAAGAAGTTTTCATATCTACCTGCGAACAGCAATTCTCGTCACAGTTAGCAACAAAAAGGCATTCCACAGCATTATATATATATATATATATATATATATATATATATATATATAAAGTAATGTTGATGGAAAATCGTTATGGGATAAAGGCGTCCGAATAAAATAAATTATTGAATAATCATTTATTGAACATCAACGTTTCGGATAATATGAATCCTTAATCATGAGATTCAATGTGATTAATAACACTAATTCATAACAAACATTGACTAGAATATTAAAGTCAATGTTTGTTATGCCCCAATATATACATTGGGCAAAGTTCACAAAACCTCAAACAACGGTTAACACAGCACCAAAGTGATATACGCACTAAACCAAATTCAACTGCTCTATCAACACACGTAAATACCACCAACCACAAAATTGATTTTAACACTCCAAAAATTTTACATATAGAAAATAATAAATTAAAACGCGAATTTCTTGAAATGTGTTACATCTATCAAAATTCTAATACACTTAATAAAAAAACCGACATTGGAGACTTGAGTTCTATATATACCTACCTTCTAAATTTAAAAAAATGTATTTGAAAATAAAAAATTAAGAAATAAATAATTAAGTTATAATATTATTTTGCTAACAACCATACTCACACAAAAAATTATAAAAATAACTAAATAAATTGATAAAAATATTTTTAAAATGTAATATATTTACAAAAAATGTCATTACAATTAATGCGTTTAATTAATACATATAAAGATACCTTTACTAAACAAAAAAATTCTCATATAAACAACTATTTACAAAAATTAAATTTAAAGACAGTATACATCATAATCAAAATTTTTTTACCTTTTTGATGATATAATTAGTATTATTTTTATTTTTAAATTTAATTATACCATACCCTTATACACTGTACATTATTATTGATCGTCCAATTGTATCTTATCTCACTTTAGTAAGTATCAGTTAATTATAATTTTTAGCTATTAGTCAACCTTGTTCACGTAACTAATTCATTTGTATTTACTTTTAGTACTCTTGAAAATGGAAAAATAAATTTCCGAAAGCTTGAGTTTATAAAAAAGAGAACTCTTCAATTCTGCTGACCTAAAACCCAAAACTAATTATATACACACACTATATATATATATATATATATATATATATATATATATATATATAGGTAGATATGAAAACTTCTTTCAAGTTTGTGGAATTTCTAGATTGAACGTTCTATGATTAAAAGCTAAAGCTTAATCAAATAATGTTAATTAATGTGACATATGTGTACAATTGTTTTAAATATTACGTTTATTAGACAAGTTATGTATAATTAATGTTTTCAAAGGGTTCCAATTTAATATCAAAGAATCGAATGCTAATTACGTTCTCGACCTTACTTTATCCTGTAGATAATCAAAAAAAATTATGCCAATTAATTAATATACAGGGTGTTTTTAGAAGGAATTTTCTAAAATTGTCTAGAATAAACTATCTTGGTTTTTAAAAGTATCAATTATATTTACTTACAAGTTCTTTAGAATGAAAAGTTATGACAGATTGACACTTTTCAAACAAATCGGTCAACTTTGATTTTTATTTTATTTTTCACATCATGTACCTACAACGTGCTTATGAAATCAATTTTTAATTATCAGAAAAATAAAAAACAACTAGTATTATAATAAATAAACAAATCATATGTAGGTTACTCAAATTTCAATTCAGGTGATTCATATCACTTACACAGCATTTATCAGGCAGGTTGAACGATGTATAGTACGAGTTGATGGCGGCACATTTGAATAACCTTCATATTATTTGTTCATTCATTATTATCCTAGTTATGTTTTTATTTTTCTAATAATTAAGGATTAGTTTAAGAAACACGTTATAGGTATATGATGTGGAAAATAAAAAAAAATCTAAGTTGACCGATTTGTTTGAAAAGTGACAATCTGTCATAACTGATCATTCTGAAAAAAACTTTTCTAAGTAAATGATTTTGATATTTTTAAAAGCAAAGGTAGATTACTCTTGATAATTTTAGAAAATTTATTTAAAAACATTCTGTATATTAATTAATGACCTAATTTTTTTAGCATCTTACTTTAAGACCAAGCAGAGTTGATCCCCAAAAGCTCAAATTTCAACTCGAAATTTTTTTGGTATTTGCACCCCATGTAAACTCTATCTGTGAACACACTGTGTACACATACAAACGCGCGCGCACGCACACAGACACACACACAAAGTATTTGATTAACAATAGGAACAGGCAAGTTGAGATACTATGCATCAAATAATTACCATGGAACCAAACTTTTCTTATCCGAATGTTTATAATGTTAAGAAGTACAGGGTTTCGAAGGCTATAAGTTTATTTCAATTTTTTAGCATTATTCTGAAAATTTTTGGGTTATCGACTTGAAAAATTTGCATCTTTAATTCGTTAGAACGCTTACATAAAAGTATTTTAAAGAAAATTTTCGAAATATGCATCATTTACTTGGATACATTTTGTACTACGTTTTCAAGAGGCTGGCGAGTTCTAAACAATGCTGCTTGATGGCTTTTGATTTTATTCGCAGCCGTTTGTATTCTCCCCAAAACTCCTCAGGCACATCAACAGTTTCCTTATACTCCATGTCTTCCATTCGAGACCAAATCGAATAGTTCAAAAGATTTAAGTCGAAGTTCCTAGGTGGCCAAGAAAATTCATTGTCACGACCAATTCAACTATGAAGAAAGACGTCTAAATATTCGCGTACCGGCCCAGATAAATGTGCAGGGGCTCCGTCTTGCATTAACCACATGTGCCCTCGAATTAAGCGGTACTTCTTCAAGCAAATCGTTTAAATTTTCTTGAAGAAAATTTAAATAAAGTGTGCCGATTAGAGAGGGGGGCAGTCGAAAAAGCCCAATAAAAAAAATTGAAATAATACCTACCACACCAAACACTGATGTTAAATTCATATTGAGAATGTCTTTCTTTTACGGGATGGGGGTTTTCTGAATCCCACAAATGATCGTTTCGCCAGCTGAAAACTCCACGGCGAGTATGCGTCTCCTCATCAGTAAAGAGAATCTTATTCAAAAAATTAAGATGCAGGTTTTACTGTCCCTGTAGAAACTGAGTAAAACGGAGGTGAGTTAGAGAATCTTGCGGCAATAAATTTTGAACTGAAGTAAAGTGGTACGGAAGAAGCTTCTTTTTGATTCAAATTCTCCAAACTGATGAGTAACTTATGCCCGTTGCCGCACTTAGACGACGGGATTTTCTTACACTCTAACCACAACCCCTTCTTCTTGTTCAACCGAGATAGTTTTTGGAGCGTTATTTTCACTTTTGGGACGAAACGTACCCTTCTCACATAAACTATTGTACAGGTTTCGTAACAGTTTATGATTCGGCTGTCTTCTTTGGGGATATAACTGGGTATACCTGGGTCGCAGCGTGGCCATTGAAATTTGGTAAAGTCACTATGATGCAGCATTTTTAAATATTTGAGTGGAAAAAATTTAAAACAGAAGGTTAAAGGAAACACAGAGTTGGCACTTTAAATACTTTCATTGACTCATTAAATAAAAACTATGATAGATCATAATGACGACTGTCAGATTAGTAAAGTAGGCCTACTAAAATATTATTATTATTACTATTTTCGGCGTGACATCCCACTAATAAAGATTAACAACATAATTTAAATTGAACTGTTTTCTTCAATATCAAACAGAGACAAGAATACGTTTTTTATGTAAAAAAAGTTGCTCTTTCAGATTTGGAAGTCGATTGTACGCTAGATGTAGGTGATGGCTAATTAACCATAAAAAAAAGGTTATTAAGTAACGCCCTTTATGACCAAAGTCAAAAATAGTGTCATATTCTTTTCCTCTGCACCCAAAGCATAAAGATGCCCATTTTCAAGTCGATAACAAAAAAAATTCAGAATAATGCCAAAAAATAGAAATAAAATTATAACCTTCAAAACCCTGTACTTCTAAAACCATCAACATTCGGTTAAGAGAAGTTTGGCTCAATGGTTAATATTTGAAGCATAGTAGGTATTTCCAGTTAACCGTTGTCCCATTGTGAATGAAACACCCTGTAAATAACTAGGCGTTTCCCTAAATTTGTAAGAAGTTATTAATAACCAAGATGTATATTTTTAAATACGCCATCAATACTGCTTTAAATATTGCAAGAACAATAATTACCAAGACAAACTATATAAAATGAACCAGTAATCTAAATCGATTATTACTAAAACAAAAATTTAAAGAATGTTAACAAATCTTACCTTAAAAAATCCAATGGCAATTGTACAAGATAAATTCCACTTTACGGTGAATGGTGCAGTTATTTTGAAATGTTGTTATCAATCGCGACATTTACTCTAATGTAACCGATTCGATAGTAAATATAACTGAACTATAATTATTTATTAATCAAGTTTAATTTATCTAGTATTTAATTCTTACAACAAAAATATTATACTATATTAAAGGCTTTAACGATAAAAAATTACGGACACACATATATTGCACTGAGAAACGATAAAAACTTCCGATAATCTACGGGGCTTATATTGGGAAGATGAAAAGGGGTTAAAAATGGGTTGCCAATCTTTTATGGTCAGCTCTTCATGTCCTGGATAATGGGTTTATTAGAACTGTGCAAGCGGTCCATGCACCCTGAAACAAAGACACGACATTTAGTATAACATAAGATATTAAACAAAAAAGAAAAAAATGTGTTTCTTTCATTAGTGACTTGGGTGTACTTTCAATGATATTTAAAGAATTGTTTTGCACTGTTAATGTACAATCTTAGTGGTAGACGTGCACAGAATCAATTTTCTACTTATATTCAGTTTTTAATATTTCGATTTTATGATTGCGTTGAAAAGCTGAAAATGCCGGAAAAATATGGAAAACGGCAAAAGATACACACATGGTTGTTTCAAATAAATTTATATAAAATCAATAAATTTTTCAGAAATAAACAGTGTTCTATTTAAAACAATGAAGTTAGTGGAGATTTTTGGTATTAACGCAAATGATGATTTAAAAATATTTTAGTTTAATCAAACTCGTATGCATACTTTCAGAAAGTACTACTCTATATACATACACACACGCGCGCGCGCGCGCAAACACGCACGCATGCACGCACATTTTTGGTAATTGCAAGGGATTTATTTCATAATAATCTAACCTGCGTGTGACGGCATCCAACAAAATGTGGTGTAAATAATATGAAATCTGCATCAAAGCCGCTGGGATCTACATTTCGACCCTCTGAAAATGCGAACGGAAGTCTTAAACTTAAAAATATGAATTAAAATTCCGGACTGAAAACATTAAAATTTCTATTATAAAAACATCGTTCTTCACGTACCTACCAGTCATGTAAAGAGAATGTAAGTTTTCACCATCAAGATTTTTGTAACTGCCCGATTGAGGTTATAGTGTTCAACACAAAAAACCCAGGCAAACCAACTTTATCCAGCAATAATTAACTAGGCTATGTAACTACAATAAATATCGTGGCTCGTATAATTGAGTGGAATGGTATTATCAAACACGAAAGCATTTATTAAAATATTCAAACTACGATATGTGTAATTTTTCTAAATTTCTAAATTTTTCTAGACGCCCAAATGCAGTTATTAGAATATAGGTACCAAAAAAATTTCTCAGCAGTACTAATTAATTTAATTAACTAATTTTATTAATGTACAAATAGATGCCCGCAATGAAATTCTAACGCAACGGCTATTTTAAGTACAGGACCAATACACATTTTAAGAACATGTCTAGGGATCTGGGGAAATCTTACTTTTAATAAAAACTATAAAATTTAAGAGATTATATGATAAAAGAATTTAGATTATAAAACACATGATTGAGTTTTTCCTGTTTTTTAGGTCGTTGTGTATGACTTACTAGGCAAGCTGATATAAATGGAATACTTGCTAGCTAGCCTACACGCGTTGGTAAAGTTCTCGCCTACTACAACATAAGCGGATTCGGAGCCGTAAAGCAGAAGCGTAACAGCATTACCGGAGGAGGTTATGTGTAAAACAATTAATGGTTATTTAACTGTTTTATTTTAGTGTAAAATGTTACTCACTATATGTGTACTCCTTCCCACTACTACTGTTCTGAATCCAAAATTTACAAGTAATACCAGTTTAAAAGATTTATCGCTCATCTTCAACTACCTAAAATAGGAATTCGACCTGTGCTGAAAGTGTAAGTGGAGGCGTATCCTAAAACCAATTTTGTAGAATTGCAATTAAGTGTTTGAAACAATAGTATATCATCGCTAGTACAAAATTTATCATATTAAGACGATTACGTTTAGACAATTAATAACGGCGAAGCGTTTAATTTTTTATTTCGAAACTATTATGTAGGCCATATGTATTGTATACAGAGGATATGCGGGTGACAAGTTATTTATAAATAATACAATTTGTGTCTCTATTTGCATTTTAGGATGCGGGCTATGTTACATTCTTCGCCCTTCAGGCTTTTATATTTTACTAAAATTAGTGATAATTAAAAAGCCCTCATAATATATCATGGTTAAATACTAGATACCACAGACACATGCAGCTTTGTCTATTTTTACACGTAATTTATAAATACCCTGCAATTACAATAAGGTATTTGAATTTTATAGTAAGCACACGAGGCAGCAAAGTATGTCCATAACTTGCTAACACTTCTTACCTTTGTCCCGCAATAATACACACGATATAATTGCATAAGCCAAACTATTTACGATAGCTCACTCTTGATATGAAAATTTTGATTTTTTTTAAATTCTATTTAGTACAACAATTTCCCTATATAATTTTCACATTCATTATTTAGTTTAGCCCGATAGAAACACTCGCAATAGAACCATCTGCTATTGACACACTTACAATTAGGAAGAATCCAATGAACATCTGAAGGAATTCCACGAACGTTCTGCGCAGGAATTCTCTTCTCGCTTTTATGCCTATTAAAACCTCTTGTAGTCTTAAAACTAAGTCGTCTCAACGTAAAATACATAATCCAGACAAATTTTGACCGATTACTTTATTCAGAAACCTCATCGCAAAACACAATTTCCATCACTTGTACCATAATAATAACAAAACGCTATATACTAGTATGATGAATTCGTAAAAATCATCAGTCTAGAAGCAGGTGTTAACAACCAAATTTTTGCTTGTTTTCTATATAAAGTTAAAGCTGATAATTCTTTTTTGTAAATTTAAGGTATGGACTGTGGGGGAAGAACTTTTCAGTACATAATAAACAAATTTCCAAAAATCAGCAAAGCCAAAATAAAAGAGGGTATATTTGTAGGTCCTCAAATTCGATAACTAATGAATGATGGCGACTTCGATGCGGTTCTGCAAGATAAAGAAAACGGCGTAGAATCGTTTATGTAAATACTTTCGTTTGTTTAAACTCATTTCAACAATTTCCTAATAATTGTCCGATCGAAACTGCTGAAATAATGGACCACAAAAACCGATATTTTTAAACAAATTAAAATCACAAGTTGTCCAAATTCAACAGTGGCAAGGTATTCATTACAACCGCACAAAACAGAAACTACAAACGCATTATTCTACCCTGGGTTTCGTTCTGATATCATATAACGTACAACACTGGAATACTGTGATACAACAAATATAAAAAAAAGACTATATGATCAGTTATCGAACTTCTTACAAGAAAATAAAGCAAACCAAATCTTAAAATAAACACTCTCTTGAAATCTTGTAGATTTTGCAAAAAAATGTATTGTCCAGTATCCGACCTTTTCAGTCTTTCATTTAAACCTCTTGCAAAACAAATATTAAGAACATTATTATACCTGCCCACAGCCCACAGGATTACAAGATAAGCCTTTTCAGCAGTCAGTCTTCATGGACACGTTCTCTCTTTCTACTACATCGTATAATGCAAATACGGATTATTAAGCCCTAAATCTTCCAAACCATCTAAAAATGATTTCAAAAGGTACACACAATAGTATACGTTATTTGTTCGTTTTTCTTAGAATCATCCTTGAAAAGAAGAAATTTCTTGTTTACAGAGAAGGTTTAACGAAAAATTGTCAATAGTAAATATAGTAACATGTGAATTATTATTGAATATGTTTATTGGTCTCCTACGATTATAGCCTCCCCCTCCCATGCGTGCCTATTAGTTACGCCTCTGTTTGTAGTTCTTGTACATCTTATTCATTAACTAATATTTCTAGTTACCAGAGTGGCTTAAAAATTGAAAATATCTACAAATTTGCTGCACTGTACATCATGTCAGATTGACGACTTTATGTTAAAATGTTCTAGAGTAATCGTGTTAACGAAAATGCAGACAGGCACACGGACAGGTTCTAAAAAATAGTATTTTCGGAATCCAGAACGTAAGAAAACAAGTTTTCGAGGTCGAATTTTTGGAAGACTACAATACTTTTGTAAAATCAGGTACACGCAAAAGTATAAATTGAAATACATGACAAAATTTTGCATATAAAAAATAACATACACACTGGTAGAAAACTGTTTATCTCCGTAGCATATATTGGCGGAAGATAAACAGGACCGTAAACAGTTTTTCTGTGCGAAATAAAATTTATATTGAATGTAAGTAAAAAAATCTGAGTAAACGAGGTAACAAAATTAAAATATTAAAGCTAAAGTTTTTTGCAATAAAATCTCTTCTGCTAATGCAGTATTTTAAGTCCGGCGATGAGTTTATGTGAATGGATAAAACTAAATAAGGAACCAACAGATAAATATAATAAATTGCACTTCGAAAATGCACGAATATGTTTATTCAATATCGTTTGCCAAATTGCGAAGGAAGCTCATCAAAAGTTAGAATAAAGAAATTAAAATAGGATATTTAATTTCGTATATAAAAACTTTTTGAACATACCTTATTGCGTTATATAATTCGATTCATTCTTAAGTAGTTAAAAATATACAGTATTTGTATTAATAATATTATTATCCTTTCACCAACGGACAACCACATTTCATATTGTTCATCTGCATTCCCAAGGTTCCCCTTGAGAGAACATGCTGGTAGATTTTGATAATTTAACTGAAGAATTTTGTTTTAAAAATTGATAAATAAGAACAAATTAAAAATGTATGTAACACAATTCAAATGCAGAGTACTTCGTACAATATTAAATCTAACGTTAGTATGAGTGAAATAAATATCTACTGTTTTTAGACCAATATTTTCGACAATGGTATTTGAAGTAACGCTGTAGATAAGGTATTTGTTTTCTACTTTATTCGAAATTTCCTTATACTGTTACAAATAGATAGAGGATGATTAAACTTATTTCTTTTAATAGATTGAATTTTATGAAAATTACTTTAAATGTAATAAATATTCCTTTGTTTTTGAATATGAACACCATTTGACATTTTTAACCCGTAAAGTGGCCTACCCAAATATTCATCTAATCAATGAACTAAATAGGAGGTCGATAACCAGCAATGAACGAATTTCCACGACCGGCATCCAATATAACAATAGCACGTCAATAAGTAACATATGCGACAAATAGAAATATAAAAAGAAGTAAAATCGAATATAACGTGTTTGTTTCTATCTCTACTGCATTCAATTAAGCTGCCCTAACCTACACCGTTTCTAAAAATTCCCACAGCCTACATCTTTCACCATCTGTGTGCAATAGTCAAATCTAGGTCTACCACTACCTCTCTTTCTTCCTTTTCTCCGCTTCTAATATACCCCGCACTATTCCCTCATGCCTTAAAACATGTCCTACAATTCAACCTCTCCTATTTTTTACTGTTCTGCACAAACTTCTTTCTTTCCCTACAATTTCTAGTACCACTTCGTTCTTAACTTTGTCTGTCCATAATATCTTCATGATAATCGGTAGCACCACATTTCAAACACTTCTATATTTTTCCTATACATTTCTGTTACTGTCCACGTTTTACAGCCACCAAATGAGCAATAGAAGAAAAATAGCAATAAAAACTCAGAAAGAATTATATACAGTAGATTGTAAGTGAAACTTCCAAATACAAGTAATAATTAACATAGAAGCAATGTCTATAAAGAGCAAGTTATACATACAAAAGTCGAATTTGTACTTTTCAAATGCAAACAAAGTACAATACAAAAATGTACAATTACAATGCACAACTGCTACAAATATAATTTTTGCAATAAAAGTAGCACAAATATGATTAGTGATCGGTGTAAACAAATAAGAACTTAGAAAATAAATAAATAAAATAAACAAATAAATTAAAAAACAGTTTTCAATGGCACACCAATACCTTTCTAATAACGTATTGAAAAACAACATTTGCCTTTACAACCCCTTGGAAACCACCCCCAACTTTTTATTAATAAATTGCACCCCCTGTATATTTTCATCAAAAATGAATTACCATTGTATTGTGAATACGTTGACATATCATACTTAGTAGTTTACACCAAGAAATAAACAATTTATGTTTTATAAATGATCTAACGATTATTGTATATTGAAATCCTAGATTGCTGTTGCTGCAGTCTACAAAAACGTCATTGAATGTTGAAAAAGTGGGAACTCTTTTTTGTTTTGGAAATCAACACTGCCTGTGTCAAAAAATTAATCAATTGTTTTGAATTTACAGATTCTTTTAAACATATTTTATTGGTGTAATTTAGTTGTTATATGAATTTGTTGTTTGCGTTAGTAATTATTCAAAAGTATTTCATTAATCTTGGTTTACAAGAATGCCGTTTACGTTTAGTCCAAACGAACACATTGATATGTTATTGGTTTATGGAGAATGTAGGAAAAACGTTCGAACTGCTGCTCGTTTATACCATGAACGTTTTCCTTTGAAACCACAAGTATCTCATATGGTGTTTTCAAGATTAGAACGTAAAATGCGCACCGGTTTCTTTCCTAACAAACAACATGCATCACACCAAAATCCAGTTAGAACAAACAATAATATCATTAATGTACTTGAATATGTTGGGGTCAATCCCAATGCTTCCATTAGAAAATTAGCTGCAAAGCTAGGAATAGGTAAAACCACTGTACAGAGGATACTGAAGCAAAACAAATATCATCCATTTAAACTGCATTTAGTTCAAGGATTACAACCTACTGATTTCGACCGAAGATTACAATTTATATCATTAACAAACATTATGATCCATGATAATCCTAAATTTTTAAATCAAATATGTTGGAGTGATGAAAGTCGGTTCCACAACAACGGTGTAGTGAAGAACCCAATTCTCATTACTGGTCGATAGAAAACACACACTATGTACAACAAACAAGATTTCAAACAATTTGGGGTATAAATATATAGTGTGAATTATTTAATGGTCATCTGATTAGGCCATACTTTTGTGAAGGTTTATTGACTGGAGAAAGGTATTTACGTTTTCTACAAAATACGTTACCTGAGCTTATGAAGGACATTCCTTTGGCAGAACGGAATACACTTATTTGGCAACAAGACGGTGCTCCACCTCATAATACACACGTTGTTGCTGAATATTTAAATCAACAATTTCCAAACAGATGGATTGGTACTTATGGACCGATAGCTTGGCCGGCCCGATCATCCGACCTCACAACACTGGAGTATTTTTGGTGAGGCTACATAAAAGAATTAGTTTATCAAAGATAACCTGTAGATTTAGATGGTCATAAAGAGCGTATTCGTGAAGCATTCCGTAGCATTACGTCAGCTATGATTCACGCTGCGTGCACAAGAGCGCTTCTAGGACGTTTTGAAGCGTGCGTAAAATCAGCGGGAATGAACATTTACTTTAATTTATTAAAAGGAATAAAAGAGTTTTATTTTTTTGTTATTGTTTCCATTATGATAATACGTGTAATTTATAAAACATAAATTGTTAATTGTTTTGGTATTAGTAAATAAAAACTACTAAATGTGATATGTCATCGTATTCACAATACAATGGCAATTCATTTTTGATGAAAATATACAGGGGGTGCAATTTAAAAATAAAACGTTGGGGTGGTTTCCAAGGGGTTGTAAAAGCAAATTTTGTTTTTCAATACGTTAGTAGAAAGGTATTGGCGTGCCATTGAAAACTGTTTTTTAATTTTTTTAATCTTTTCAAATAAGGAAGATATTGCCTGTATACGATAACATGGGACACCCTGCATGTCAATGTTGATCTCTTTTAACATATTTAACTAACATTAGTCTTATTTAAATGCTTTATTCGATTAGCGAAAAAGCTTCCTCCCAAGCAATAGCTGAGTCAACTGCAAGTAGCCACAGATGTCAAGAGAAACTCTGCGGCTGGCCGTTAGCTACACGCTCCCTGTTGAAGATACCAATAGAAAAACGCGGTACGCTGTGAACAGTGAAACAGTAGTAGGCAGTTCCAGCAATCTCTCTAAGAGATAATACAAAATAGTACAAATAAGAACGATTTGTAATTGATAAAAAAGCAATTCCCGTTTTTTAAGTTAGGAAGCACAAGTACCAAGTCAGAAAATTTATTAATTTTGTCTTTATTATTTTTATTTCAAATTTTTCAATGTTTCTTTTATAATCCTTTCATTCCTGCACCACTACAGTTAGTCGACGCAACCTTGTATTATTATGGAGTCCCTGCCCCTTCGGGGCAAATAAAGCTTTATTCACTTAACGCTAATTTTACTCATTACAATTTGCATACGGGATTGGCTTTTGTATTTGCTTAATTTAATAAGATGTATCAAATTAGTGCATATATCTAGGTACAGACACATTTATATATGGGCACATAGCATTGATTTTATTTCTATTGCTTGTCATTTCTTGTTTATTTAGCATAACTTCCGTGGTTTTCCATCCTAAACCATTTCGTTTCAACTTTACGAATTGTTTTTATTAACTTGTTTATATTGTTTGATCACCATTTAATTATTCGTAAATTGTGGGCTCTACTTGGTTATTTAAAGCACTACGTCTCTGGTTACTCGCAAGCGTTAGTCTTTTTGAGTCGCGTACCTAAAAACCCCCAAGAGTAAAGATATCGGATTAGAAGTCAAGTTAATAATAATTGAAAAATATATATTTCTTTTTTTTTGCTTTTAATCCAGTAATCAGTTAAGTAACTAGTTTTCTTATTAAGTTTCATTATTGTGTTAGTAAAGCTTTTTGACATACAAATTTGCTAATAAAAATGTCCTTAATTCTGATACCTGTTCATCATCGGATGATCTATCGGCAAGGTTTATTCAGTCACATTCTCGCCATCATCCACACTTCCTGTAACAAATTTTAATATACGTGATACTGCTGTTACTAATGATATATCATAACAGTCAGCCACAACTGCGCCCGATCATCTTAGATTTGCTAATATTATTTTATTACTGGAGAAACTTTTCCATGTTATGTATGTGGATGTTCGGAGCATCTCACACATGAAATATATTTAACACTTTTTTCAGGCAACTACATACACGCGATTTTGATTTATTTATCTTGACTAAAACCATTTACTAAACTGTAGAAGTTTAACAACTGATCGGTGTATAGAAGTTTGTTACGTGCCTAAATTTTTGAAAATCGGTGTAATAGTTTCATTCGCGTTGATTTTTCTTATGCAAGTACAACTCCACACCCAGCCACGAATGTTCTAGATTCTTTACACGTATGCAGTCATCAATTCACTATACAGTACACAGATACTTACTTTGAACAATTTTTCAAGTGATAAGGTTTGATGGAATAACGGTGTATTATAACTAATGAGGAACCATTTTTAAAAGCAATTACTTTCTTTAAAAATTCTTATACTTTTGTAATTAAAGTTTTGAGAACAATCTTCGTAGCATATCTGTAAAAATAACTGTGTCTTAAAATTTTTATTAATTGTAAAATACGTTATAGCATTTCATCTTTAAAGGTTTCGAGGTAATACGTGCAATTTGTCGCTCTAGAAGTTATGATTTTAAATAATTATAGTAGGAATACTTGTACAAAATATATCACGAAGTATGTATGGCCCATAAATGTTCAATTGCGCAATTGTGCACTGATAATTATTAAAGATAAATCAATCAGTCATTAGTTTACATCAACATTGTTAAAGGCCCATAATAATACCCATATACATAATAAATTCTGTATAAATTATAATGTAGTAAATAATTTGTCTATTCTAGTAACTCGAACCACACGTCAAATTCCTAGCTCCTTATACGACTACGCTGATTGAAACAAAATTATTATTCACATTTTATGCACATTTATAGTACTTTATTCACCATAAATGTTTGTTAGTTGATGTCTACAGAATGTGCGATAATTATATAGCAAAGTAATTATCACTGTTAATTCGATAAAATGAATAAATATTTTGATAGCTTTAAAGTAAATGGCTTATTAGCCAACATTTAAATTTCCTGTAATCTTAGAGTTAGTAATACCGACTTAATCGTCCCGTGAGTGAAATATGTAATGAATTGTAAGGATGATTAACGAAATCTGACAATACAATATAATATGCACATAGGACATTTAAACGTTTCTTGCTAACAACGTTATATTTTTCAACAGATTGTAAAAGTATATTTTGCTCTACTCAGAAGGTTCAAGTACCATTTTAACCGCGAGGGCAGATAAAGTAATTTATTTTTTAATTATAATTTTAATTTATATTTCCAGAAATATCAATTCTTGAAACACAAATTTTTCATGTAGAACCGGAAGTAGGCTGCAGGAATTTCTGTTCCATACAGTATTTTCATCCATGCTTCAACCTTTTTTGCTGATGAATCTTGGATGTAATATTCGGCCGTTAAATATGATCTTCTCCCGCATAGTTAACCCTAATCAGATCTGCACCAGAATTTTCCAGCGTTGTGACTGCACGAAGAAAATGTTCTGTTATAGATTACTGTATTCGACAACTTTAAAAAGTCAATAATTTTTTGAGAACATTATAAAAGGTTTTTGTTCCTATAGCTTGAATGGTAATTAACACAAACTCTTGGTGATGTACGTATTACGCCGTAATTTTCTCGTAATATGCAAAACACTCACCACTTTAATAGTCGGTAAGGCAAAATAAGAGATATCATCCTTAGTTTTGGCGTCAATCAGAGAAACGATTATAACAGATTTTCGATTATCGATATGGGACATTTCAAGCTTGTATAATTCATTCTAGTGACACGCTCCGTATAAAGCCATTATCGCAACGACGATCGTAAACAGATAGTCGTCATCAGCCGATAATTCTTCATATCCCTGATTCGATAACGTTAGATTTTTAAGGCTTGTTACAATCTGTCAATTTCTTCAAAAATGTTATTAATTTTCTGGATGTGTAAAGATGTACCTAATATTATTTGGCAGTGTATTCATTAAACGTATTACTTACTTTGAAACGTCACAATTTTCGTTATCGAGCAGTGTAGATTTCAGCATTGAGTAATAATAATAAGATCATGATGTTGAGGGCTTTACTTTCTTCTAAAATTTTCCAAAACTTATAACAAAAGTACTTTTTGGTTTACATTATTGTCAATTCTTTATGATTTTCCATTTTTAGAAAACGAGAATTTTCATTTTGGTGGAGGAGACGCAGATGCGATGGAGACCGTAATTTTCCTTCGACCTCTAATGAATTTTCTTTTATGTCGGGCGGTAGGTTGTCTGCTTCTTTTTCCCTCATTTCTTTATAGCCACAACACTTCATAGATGAACAACACTCGATGTAAAACATTATGCAAAATTTTGCAACGCCCATACAAAAGAAATTTTAAAACGTGACGCGATTAGTCATTCATTTTTGAAATTTTTTCTATAAAATAAGTGCTATAGAGAAAAAAAATAGAATACCATTTAAGACGATAAGATTTAATTATCTTCTGATAGCTATTCCTAAAGTGGTACATATCGACCTGTAGGGATCGAGTCAGAACTGCAAGGAGTCCATGTCAACGAAAACAAAGATTGGGGGGTGAATAAGATGTAAATGGGGACCACGCCAATGGATATCATTTAAGCAGTTCGTGACTAAAATTTCGACTTTCCATAAATGGAATAATTCACATAACACAGGTAGTACATATATACTTATATTTTCTTAAATAGCCACCTATGAAGTAAAAAAATTTTAAAACATAAATGTTTATGGAACATGATAAAAACTGGAGCTAGATTTGGGGAACCTTATGGCTCCTTGCTTTAATCATGAAAAAATTCGAAATCTATGATACAACTTTATGTGTTTTTTGTTAACTTTTTCACTCTACAGTTAGACCCTTCAAAGTGAGTAGCGCCGTATCTGGGGTCAAAAGCACATTTTTAACAAACAGAAAAATTTGGCACACGGTCTTTGGATTAAAAGAGTCTTCCGGCTCTGTTCTAAAGCATAATAAGTCTCTCAGCGCTAAGAGAATACTCTCAAAAATAAAAAAACACATTTTTATCCTTTCATAAGATAAATAATCATTGATTTCTAAATTTATCCTTAACTTTAAATAGATCATCAAAAATATCAAAGAGCACAAAGTACGAAAACACTTAAGACATTAGCAAATAGACAAACAAACTTGAGACTATGTAATAAACCTTTGTAATCAAAAATGAATATTTGTACAAAAGCACCTTCAAATATTTGCCTTTCAGTTTGAATATTTGTAAACAGTTTACGCTTAACATAAGGAACAAGGTTGGAAAATAAAACTTGGTATAAAAACTTTATTGGTGGCGTGCGCATAAACGTACTTTCTTTAAGAAATTTTTGAGAACACCAGCCTTCAAAACTAAGTAACAGTAAGTTTATTAAACTAGTTGTATTTGCTGAAGTGGTAAAAGTGTATTTTTTTAATTCTTTGTTTTTGATTTTATGTTGACACAGATTATCTAATAGACCTGTCTGTTAGGTAGATTACTATTTAGGAATTATCAATAAAGTTAGATTTAGTAGCAAATGATACTACATAAATCTATTTCTACTATGACCTAACTTTCTAATCTAACAATACCTCGTAAAGCGCACCGCCCTATTCGATATTTACAGTGTCCGACCTTAGTTAAAATACAAGACAGTTAGTGGAAGCGGCGCACGACGACGTCTGGAATATGAGAGTGGCAGTTGAAGGTTAAGAATTTCACGTGCGTGTACGCCAACTTTGATTAGTAAAAATAGAATTAAAAGAAGAATATTTTGATTAATTTTTTGTATACTTTAAACTGCATAGTTATCATTAAAGGTATTACGTTTCGAGGTTATCTGTGGTGAAAGTATGAACAAGTTCTGCGGTATATTTGTGTTGTTCAAAACCATAGTTAATACATTCTGTAATAAACCGTTTCTGGACTATAACTATATATATATATATATATATATATATATATATATATATATATATATATATAAACAAAATTTTGCCACGGCTGCTCAGCTGCTTCCTGAAAATAAAACTAACTACTCAAAAACAAAAAACCGCTGTAACGGTACATCGCCTACCTTTATTAACATACCAGACATAAAGTACACGCCAATATAAAAATTAAAATTAGACTCTTGTTCACACATTATTTACATATTATATACACATTTCAAATTCGACATTTATACCAGATAATATATCCAATTACTTCTATAATAGAAACAAGCCGTTATTAATTTACTATCAAATCTCTGATAAAAGCTATATACATCCCCCAAATTATTCCCTTAACAGTTCGTTTCAATATCCACAATTACCTCAAATAAATATTTCCAGTTAGTAAAATAAAAGAACAAGCAATAGGGCTTTACCACGTTTCTGACTTTAACTCTGGTTTAATACAAGCTCATAGTGAAACCTTACCTTTCGTGCTAATTTCGGCACATCAATAATCAAAAAGACCCTCTTACCTTGTACATAAATTAAATATTACAAATACCATGCATCACTCATAAATTCCCACATAAAATACAATAACCCTAATTTAAATGAAATTGTTCAATTAGAAACTTTTCCCTGCTTGTCCTTTTTATACATAAAAATTATACACCTCAATGCACAACGTCATTAAGCACCAGTTATACACATATACAATGGAAAATATCAGTTACCTGGGTTCTATAACTGCACACGAATCTGCTATCATACCATCAAAGACTACGGCATTCATGAACACCCCGATCTGGACTGCAATAACCTCGAGATGCAAGCTGTTACCATATTACCACGAATTCACCTCGTCTACCAATTAGATAGTGCATCCAAATTGTCCATACTCTTCTACTGATACCATTAATTGTTGGTAATTACCACATCGACGAAACACTGACATTTACACCATGTTCCAATCGCATATTCATCGCAACGTAAAGCACACTGTATCTACTTACGTAACTTTAACTTTCATGCAAAACGTAAAAGCATTTTTGTATGGAGCCGTCAGCTTGAAGAACATTAATAGCAATGTACGCTAGGCTGTTTGAAGACTAAGAGCTAAGACCTTTTCATAGACTAAGAGGACCTTCCCTCCATGTTCTCCAGTTTATATAATGCCTCGCATCCCCTCAAAACATGTTAATTCCAGAAAATTTCAACCATACAAACACTTCTGCACAACAATTACTTGAAAAACTTCAACGACCACTCGTTTCCACAATCATCTTAACATCGTAACATAGTAATTCATCGTATTTCTCTAACTGAAACTCGTTTCTCTGAAAATCACTTGACGTTCACCACCACGCGCGCTTTACTAAAATGCTTTCCTTATGTTTCAATATTTTCCTCCAATCACGTTGTGTATATTTATTCCAAGCTGACGATAGTTAACGTTTTAAATACGCCCCTAATGCAACACATTTTATCCCCATCTCACTTTACCCTACACGCTAAATCAACTATCTCTCTTATACCGTGTTTTCAGCTTTCGTTGTAACCAAGCCACTGCTTGCCCATTCCAATTAACGTTCAAACTACACCTATCCCTTAACACGTATTATACCTATCTCACTCCAACATACGCGCTACAAATCAACTATCTCTTACTAGTTTTCCATGTCTGTGGTATAACTACCCCTGCTACTCGCTCCACTAGCCTTGTATTCCCTCACCTAAGTCAACAAACGCTAACATTCAAACTACATCTATCTCATTATACACATGCTATCAAATAACCTCTCTTTGTTTCTTCGATTGCAAGCTTCTTTCGTAACGGTCAAAGTTACCCTTAACCCACACCATTTCTTAAGTTTTATGTCGTTTTAGGAGGCTATCAATTTCTGTAATTGACGTCGGAGCCAACAACTATCCGGAATTTCTGTTGTTTATGCAACGTCATCGCTCCTCATACAAGAAAGCATGCGACGGTTACATCTGTTTACAACTTAATGATACTAGAAAAGCTTCTTCAAAACACTTTCAAATGTTTTTAACAATTATAACGGTCAACTTGGCTTTTAGTTAACACTACCCGGAAAACTGAACAGTTTTAAATCTTAGAAAAGTTTTCAACACATATATAACAAACTTTGCTGTAAATTAAACGGTTTTTAAATCTTACAAATGAAGCTAAAAGCTTTTCAGAAACTACACTTATTAAATATGAGGGTTAAAATATGTTTATGATATGACCTTTTAAATGCTATCTTACACACCCTTCGCTGCTGTTGAATCAGAATTCTTCGTCGTAAGATGTTTTTTAATCATGTACCAAAAATAGTACTTCTTCTTGTTTCGCTACAAGAAAATACGGCTTAAGGCATAGAGGTTATTGTTTTCCAATTTAACTATACGACAATAATAATAATTAGTTGCATTTGACTGTAGCGCATTTGGAGTACCCGGTGGTTTTCTCCCATACAAGCCGGGTTTTGTCAGTTTTCTGCAAACTCCGACAGATGTAAGTGACCATATCTAACCAGTATTAGATGCACCAAGCTATCCATCTCAGTGGTGTTGGAAAGCAACGATGAGATATAGATCATACGCTGTATCTAAAAATAGGCGATCTCTACCACAACTTTCTGTTCTTTTGTCGTCGTTCTTGTTGCTACCCTTTCATTGGTGGCTAAATGACCTTTTGCTTGTGGACAGTTGCTTGCACAGAACTTTCTACTCTGCTCTTCCGCAATCGATTCGAACTGGATAGTCATATCCTGTTCCGATTCACCAAACTCTTATTTTCCGTTGTATCTCCTCATGGCAGTTCCTCCACATAGGTGGATTCTAAGCAATTACTTTCATTACAAAAGGCCAATTAAGCTAATTATGTAACAATGAGCATGCGTATACCTTCTAGACAACTACAAATATCTACAATCTAACATATCGGGCCCAACACCGTATAATTTTAATTTTTCTATGCTCTGTCTGAAGGTACCGCGTTGTAAACCTTATGACAGCTTCAAACTTAATTCACTTAAATACCTGCGTAGATAATAATAAACATCTAAAACAAAATTTTAAGTGGTGTTAAATATTTAATTCATTTTACTTCCTTTTTTAATTCGAACTAATAGTGAAGAATCTGCTAGTTATTAAGTCAGAACAATGAAAGAATTCGGTTTCAACTCCCTTTATCATACATATTACTTTGTAATCCACTAATATATTGCTTATTCATTTTAAGCCGCTCGGTTTATATGAGATGATAGCTATCACACAAAAATTAAAGAAACAGCACCGAATCTGTTGGTTCAAACTAAATAGCTACTCTAAAGTCCAGAAAAATACGCATACACAGAAACTATGGTTTCACCTCTCTTAATAAAAAGTACATATTATTTGAAAAACATGGTTGCCTTAAATTTCTTAAAGAGTGCTGTACCAATCTATCTAATTCACCAGACAAAAGACAAATATCCACCCTCTTACATCATCGATACATTCTATTCTCACAATATTACACAATTTAGAATTCTTAAACGCTTTCCTTTTCCTTGCATAAGTCTCGTTTAATTTGTTTGAGATTATTTATCATGCTATTTTTGAAATGCCACAAGCTCTGGCTTTTTTCTCGATTTTAATTTACAAAATAATAGTTTTTGAATTGACCGGATTGATTAAGAAGTTAACAAAAGATTAAATTAAAGAAAATGGAATCAGATTCTGTTCATAAAACAATATAACAAATAATATAAATGAGATAAAGCAGTAAATGATTTCCATTATTAACAGGGTGATATAGTTTCAGTTCTATTTCAGACCTATTTTTAATAATAGCAGAACTTAAAGCATTTAGATGTTCTACTATTTTTTTTGGACTTCGGCAGGGCATTTCTTATAAAACGATTTTCTATTGTGTTTATGACAAAACTAGATAGTTCTTTTTTATTTGTGAATTCTGAGGCATCCTTTTTCGCAAGAAGGTTATTTAAAAATTCACAATAGATATCTCACGCTCTTGAAGAAATAAAATGAAGAAACTCTGGAGAAGAAATTAAATATTTGTGATTTGTGATTAAATACACGTCATTAATACGACAAGACCAGATACTCAATCATCGAAATGAAATTAATTAACCATGACATTACTTACCGCAAAAGGTTTTCTTTGGTAGAGCTCTACATGACCATTTTTCAAGGTGGCATGACCCGGCGCACTTTCGATGCGGGTCTGGTATAAACATCAGTTTATAATACTGGTTAGATATACTTTATATATCATATCTAAAATTTTGAAGTTTTTCGAATAGGACCGAAATATTTGGCTTCGTTTACCAAGTAATACTTTCAGATAGGTCATTTCTCAGGTCGCTTAAATCTAGCAAGAATAATCATCAGGTATCAATTTAAAAATGATGACGTACGAAGCAGATATCACAGAAGAGAATACCGTATATAGTTTTAGTGCTACAGGATCGTGCAGTTTAATTTCAAGGCAGTGTCTGGTTATTGAGTGAAGTAGCAAATACTTAATAGAGACCGTGTAAGAACTAACAAAGGTGCTACCTGAACCAACTGGTTTAAATACTGGGTTAGAAGAGTAGTCCGAGGTACATTTCAAATAAAATGCTAGTGCAGCAGAATCTATGCTTAAATGTTTTTAAAGATGCCGTCATGTCAATAGGGACTCCGGAAAAAGCTCCTAATTACTAGCTGAAACATTGCTCATTTCAGCTACGTCCTCCTTACAAATTTAAGCTACAATACGAGTAGATACGTAGCAACTACCCTAGCTAGCTCAGAAAACATTAATGACGAATAAAATTCAAAGGCAAAAAAGAGAAGCCACTACTAAATACAAGAGACAAAAAATTTCGAACGTGAAACCAGCAAAGCTGCTCTCACTGACACCTCTTCACAAAATGAAGTTTATATTAAATTGAGTGATACTAATATTAATGAAAATGATTGTCTGTGGTATAGAGAAACTATTATATTACAAAAAGCAAGGATGCTTGATATTAGTGTTCCATGCCAACGGTGGTTACATGAGAGATATCTGAAGTATGTGTGGAAAAAAGAGTTTACAAAGGAAAATTGAATGTACTAAAATGTATTAAGTTCATTTAAGGATCAATATAAAAAATGTTTTGACATATCTAAAACAGGAATAGTGGCTGATCTCATACTTATGCAGAACTTAGCTACGATATGGGCGAGATAACTACACTCCATTTTGAATTTTCTGCTACAAAAGTAGAAGCATGCCACTTTCATGCCTTATATTAACAAATTAAATACTTAAAAGTAATTATATACCTCCAATTCTTCTTTATTGTTTCGTACATAAAAGAATAATATTATAGCTTCTTAAAAACTCGTCGGATTATTCCGGATATGCTTCGTAGACGCTTTACATAATAAAATCTAAATAAACGTATATTATAAACAACCAAAACAACTAAACCCTTTCAAGCAAAATTTTATTATTCAAAGAAAAACGATAACACAACTACAGGTATTCTTAGAGCTATGCATAAACTGTAACTTATGACTACACCTACGACAAACTATACACTTTTAGATCTTAGGTTAAAAACTTATTACGCCCTGCGCGCATCGAGTTGAAAATAGAATATAGTACATTACTCGCAACGAAATTCATTTGAAATATATTTATACTTGTTAGTATGTAATACGTTAAAATAGATTTTACAAATACAATTAACTAATTGCATTTATCTGTTGAACCTTATTGACGATCACGTTCTCGTAAGCAAGGGTATGATTAATTATAAAACTGCGAAGTAATTAAATTAAACTCATCATCCTTTTAACTTAAAACGCAATTTTTATATTACAATTATATATATTAAGAAACCACTTTTGTAACGAAAAAAATGCAATACCTATGTAAAATCCGTGTTAGATAAACTATATATAGTTTTGTTATGATTACTCCAAGCCCCAACATTTTTTACCAATATTCTAAAAAAACAGTCGGTATTGTGAGTATTAGGAACTAACGTGCGACAGCAGCAACAAGAACAATTTAAGAATTTCTAATATCCGTATATTTATCTTTACATGCCTACTTTCCTTATTTAGACTCGTCGAATAACACATTTTCCAATTTTTTCGTGGATCTAAGGTAAGAGATTGCGGGATACTAATGAATGACTTGGTTCATTTCTTGATAAGCGAAAGTTTTAGATTTATTACAGGTGACGGCAATACTAGAATAGTATAAAACACTTGGAAACGTTTAGTTCTAGCCATTATTTTTTGTACATGATTCAGTTACAATAAAACCTATACTATTCCTTTTGAAGGTTATTTTTATCAAAACTTCGTCTACATTAGTAGTGCCATATGTATTATAATGATTACTAGTAGAACATAAACAATCCAGCAATATGTTCTAGAATCCATCGTATACTATGGGGCAGAGGTTCCTAATCGAAATTCCGCCGAACCGTAATGCGTTTAACGAACAGATTCAGTAAGTGCTCATTCCATAAATGAACGCAAAGTTTCAATAGAAATTTTGTATTGGTTGGCAGGGTTCACACAACCAGTCAATAAGTTTTGTATTGCTAACCTACAAATGTCAATTAGTTTCTAGACGAGATACTCCTCGTTATAATGTCATGACGTCATAGTTTTTGCATAAGGAATCGCTTCCGAAGTTGGAGCGCAATGACAGATCAGACAGATGCACATGCGCTGGATGAGCAGGGAAAATAGCCGGGAATTGGTTGTAGAACTTTGAGGTTAAATAAATGTCCAAAATTCCGAAGTGAAATAAGCAGATCGTTTAGTTTCAAAATACGTTGTTTTCGTGTACAATAAAATGTCTAACTGCAATTCCTGCGAAAAACGTATGCTTTTTAAAAAGACATTGAATAGATATGATAGGCAAGTTCGTGGAATTTATGTGGAAAAGTGATATGAATGCAAAAGCTACAACTTTTCTTTTACTTCAAAGCATATAAGAAAAATGCAGATTTTTAGTTCATCTAAAAGAGCGTGTTGTATTATATAAATGCCATGACTGTGGATTAGCTTGACATAATGAAACTGAACTAATTCCTCGCGTTAAAGTTCACAAGATGTTCTGGAGAAGGAAAATTAGTTTACGTCCGATAGACGAATATCAAGAAGTATTCAACAACTACCTAAATCTACACAGTCATCTTACTGAGAAGCATAATATAAGCATTGCTCAAGAAAAATAAATTTAAAAGTAATGCTGGTAAGTTCTTGTTTACGACTACATCCACATACGACTTGAAATATTCCACATTCACCTCTGGCTGGGTTTGTCGTTTCAGTCGGATGTGAATACAGCCACTGCATATGTTAACCAAGTTATATCACTAGCGTTTTTGGTTTCAAAGTCACACTTAGTTTTATTGTAAAATTCAACAAATGGAAGAAACAAAAAGAATTGAAATTAAAAGCAAATTATGTAACAAAAGCGAGTGATATTTCTGTGGTGCAAGATATTCGTATTTACTACAGACATCTTTGTTTTTTGATTTCACGTTTGTCGGAAGCCCTCGTAAGTAATTCTAGGTCGGTAGGCGCAAATAGGATTGGTCGGACATGTCCGTCTATTCTTATTACCACAGGTTCTGCTGGCTGTATATCAGTTCTATTATTTCCCACATACATTGGCTTTATTAAAGACGTAAGTCGAAAAAAATGGACAAAGCAAATAAAAATAAAATAGCAGGTGGATAGAAATGACAAGCTACTGAAAACTAAACAGAGGATAGGGCCAGACCACATTACTAGGGATTATTATTTTTTCTCTTTTCAGGTGTTCACCAGCAATAAGTAGCTAGTCTCCTTTTGCAGAGCAGCTTATAAGTTTATTGTATTCTCAACTATTCTACAATCAAATGTTGTACATATTCATGTGAGTTAAATTTGTCCTGGTCAAGTTATTGCAACCTAATTTTTTTTTGTTTTCAATCACGTGATATACTAGGGGTGCTCGATATGTATCGGAAATAACTAACAAAACCAAAACTTAAGGTGTGAAAACTTCTTTACTATTTTTCAAAATATTCTCCACGATGACTGATATACTTTTGCATACGTTGGAACCAATTTTCATATCATTTTTTCCATTCCGATTGATATATCTCCAAAACATGGGTTTTGAACGCATCAACCGCCTCGTCTTTTGTCGAAAATCGTTGTCCACGCAGTTTGTTCTTCACGTGTGCGAACAAAAAATAATCATTAGCTGCGAAATCAGGACTATACGGCGGATGATCCATCAATTCTATATTTTGAGTGCTCAAATAGTCACTTGTTTGAGATGATGTGTAGGAGCTCGCATTGTCATTTGTGGCAGAATTAACTGTTCTACGATTCTCTAAAACAACGGTCGTGACATATGCATTTATTCCGAAAAAACAAGCAACAATTTTTTTCAAAGTGCTTCGAGCGCGGACAACTTTTGTTGGATTTCGTTCATCTTGGAAGATCCATACAGTCGACTGTTGTTTACTTTCGGGTTCGTACGAATAAATCCAAGATTCGTCAACTGTGTAGATGTTATACACTGCGCTTGATGCACCGCAATCGTATTTTTTGAGCGTTTCTTTGCACCAATCAACAGGTGTATTTTTTTAAACGATTGTCAAATTATGTGGAATCCAACGCGCACATAGCTTATTCACAGCTAAATGTTCATGTAATATCGAATGTATACGTATCATACTAATGCCTAGGGATTCCTGAATCTCACGATAAGTCACATGACGTTCTTGCATTAACAATTCGCTCACAGCATCGATGTTTTCTGGCACAACAGCCGATTTTGGAAGACCTTTAAATTCATTCGCTATTCTGAGATAGCCTACACAGTTCCCTGAAATTTTCACACCCTAGATACAACTCTGTTCCCCTTCTGTTGTTTTCTAATTATGTCCTATTATACCAAGATTCAGTTGTATGTGAAGGGGGTTAAGCAGTCTGTGGCTGCCAAGAGCCCCTAACACTTAGACATTTGCCGAATTAATATTTTTCCAATAAATCCTTTCGCACAATTTAATTACCATTATTCGAGAATATTGCAAAACCAATACCTGCAGTTGCTTATAATAATTATCAGGTTTAAGTACAATTATTTTCTAGTTATTAGGTTTTCCATCTTGGAACTTGTTGGACGCATACCTCCATTGATTTCTATTCTGAGCTAGTCTACACCAACACCAACAGTCTTCATCTTTCATTATCTGTCTAACCTAGGTCTACCTCTACTTCTCTTTTTTCCGACCTCTGCTTCTAATATATTCCGCACTATTCCTGCATGCCTTAGGGTGTGGCTTATCATCCTATCTCTTCTATTTTTTACGGTTTTCCATTTATTTCTTTCTTCTCCTACCATTTCTGGTACCTCTTTGTTCTTACCTTTGTCTGTCCATGATATCTTTATCATACGTCTATAGCACCACATTTCAAAGGCTTCTACCTTTTTCTTATCCGCTTCTCCTACTGTCCAGGCTTCACAGCCGTACAGTGCTGTGCTGCACGCATATGTTTTAAGCAATCTTTTCCTTGTTTCTATGTTTGTTGTTTTTGAACACAGTTGTTGCTTTTTCTTGTTAAATGCAGCACGACCTTGTGCTAATATTTGTTTTATATGTTTTGCGCTTTTACCATCTCGCATTATTTGGCTTCCTAGGTAGCAGAAATCCTTAACCTCTTGTAAGTTCTTGTTACCTATTCGTATTCTTCGTTTTTATTTATTTTCCCCTCCTATACATACTAGTAATTTAGTTTTATTTTTGTTAATTTTCATAGCGTATCTCACTGTTAGGAGTATTTCCATTACATTAAGAGCAGCTTCCAACTCTTCTTTGCTAGATGCTGATAGCGCTATATCATCTGTATATCTAATCATATCAATCCTTTGTCCCTGCATAGTAATTCCAAATGTCTTCCTGCATTTGACAGTATCCATTGCCTCTTCAATGTACAAGTTAAAAATTAATGGATAGAGGGCACATCCCTGCCTCACCTCTTTCCTAATATTTACTTCTCTACGTTCCTGCTCTAATTCTATTTCCGCTGTTTGCTCTTTGTATAAGCTATGTACTATCCGTCTATTCCTAAAACTCATTCCAATCTTTTTTAGTATTTCGAACACTAATTTCCATTTAATGGGGGATTATTTTAACTCCAGAATATTTTACCCCAGAGAATGCCATCCATCATGTTTATTACAATTTATATACGCTGTGTACTTGGGAGGTAATGTGGTGGTTTCCCGTTGCCTTCCACATCGCAGTAGTGTGCCTTGGAATGCCATACCGACCCTAATGGTCCTTGCCACTCTAACTACCGAAATAAAAATACATATTTATTTGTACGTTAAACGAAAAACAAAAAGGGGTGGGAAAGGACGAAGGCGGATGGGAATGGGGAACAATAGAGAGCATGTCACTCTATTGCTCATTCAAACACTCAAGCCGTTCCACTTGTTCTACTAATGTAGAACTTCGTCAAGGTGCAGGTCCATTCGGAACCATTCGGTTACATACGTATTTAAATCGGACACATATATGGACTTATTGTTATAGGAAATATACAGGTATCAATTAATGGCAAATTAAATATTACTATGGGCTTAAATAATAAGATCATTTTAACCAATTCTAATACAAAACAAGTTGGGAAACAATTGAATAATATTATTGATGTGTATAACAGTAGTGATTAATTTGATTTTGAAGTAAGAGAATTTGTTTGCTCGAAGATACTGTATAGTATATCGCATACAAAAAATTTCGCCCCAATTGGAGAATGGTATAATATAAATTATTATTTGACTGTATACTACTTTTTGAATACCTGTAATTATTAATTTAGTACATCTCTTTTTAAGATAAGTAAGTGGATAGTGTTTACTAACAATATATTAAACAGTTTCTTACAACAAGCTGTATAAGTGTAGCATATAAAGTCCCATAAGCAATAATTAAAAATAAAATTGTGATTTATCACAAAGTTTTAATAGAACTAAAAACGATTATAGAAGACACCAGAGAAAGACACATTTTTGGGACAATAAAAATTATGATTTTTGTCATTACAACAATATTGATATTTCACCCAGTACATTTAAGAATTATGTTGCTTACGAGGAATATTTAATTGAATTCTTAGTAAAATAAAAATAGGTTTCTTACGGTAAATTTCATTTGTTGACAATTGCAAATGGTTGAGTATAGACTCTTGGATAAACTTCACATGCCCAACATGATATAATGTCTACTCACTGCACATAATGTTTATTGTGAATAGAGACCCACACGAACATGAATTTTAACAAAAGTCGAAAGATTTTTTTAAAATTATTGGTCTGAATCCAACTCAAGCCTAAACAGAATTTAACTAGGTCTGAATAATCTGAATAGAGAACAATTGGCTATTTTATAATTATAAACCTAAATATGGGAATTTTTTTAACGCCAGAATATCCAAACGTTATCGAACCTACGTGTATTCTGTTACTGAACTGTATATTTGGTTTTGGTTGGAGGTTTGAGTTTGCAAGTTCCTTATATTTGACGTCCTGGTTCCTAATGCAAAAACGACGACACCCCGGCATGATAACCAAGTTTCTCGTATGTTTGCTGTGGTTTGTTTTGTATTTTTCTTCATTTTTCTTGGGTATTAAACCACTCAGCGTTTTTAAAATTGTCTTTATTTACGTTTCGATCCATGACCTAAGATCGTTTCAAAATAATAAAAAAAATTAAGTTTGACATTTATGACACAAATTGAAAGTACTCGTTCTTCTAAACCTCTAAAATTGTCACCTAATCTATTCAAATCAAAGATTAATAAATCAAAGTCACCTTCAATTTGTCATTAATGTCAAACTTAAATTTTTTTATTATTTTGACAACGATCCTAGGTCATGGATCGAAACGTAAATAAAGACAATTTTAAAAACACAGTAGTTTAATACCAAAAAAAATTAAGAAAAATACAAGTTTTTCGTGTTTCTAACACACATTTGTAGTTACCGCAATGTGTTAATTTGTTCTCTGTGAATCAAGTTTGTGCTCAGTTTGTACTACGCAACTGAAGCACGTTCTATTATTTTAATTACTGCATTTTTTCGTTAAACGCACTATTGTTTCATTTGATGTAAGTATCCTTGTAATTGTATTTCCTTTTTAATGACTTGATTTTTGTTAGTAGTTACAGATTTTTATTTTATAAATAAATCATTATACAACATTCATTCCGTTTATTATTTAATACAAATTAATAAGGCTTTCAAAAATTTGTAACATTATTAGAAAGGTTCGTATTAAAAGTTAGTTCTAGTAAAGTTATTAGTTGTCGGTCGCTTTCTTGGAAAGCCACTTGGATCTTTAACTTTACTAAATTTACTCATGTTAGAACTTTTAGCAATGAATTCAAAATAGATAATTAATTCCATGCATTAATTTCTCATTTGGGAAAAAATTTTAGTTTAGAAGCTAAACGGTTATAGTATATTATTCAACGAGCGAGTTATGATAGTCATTACTGATTCGGAAAGTATGCGCCGCGAGCTCCAACGGGCTCGCGGTGTAATCCGAATGAGTAATGACCTTAAATCGTGAGTGGAATACTATACTTTTCCCACTACTACAAAAATTTTCATTATCAGATATTTATTTTCTAAGTTTAAAACAATATGACAAACAGTGACAAACAAAAATTTATTTGTCAAAGTAACCTACTTCACATGAAACGAAAATTATACTTTGTGGATTATTAAAAATGGAAGTTTGTAGCGATCGATCAGAGGTGTTTGCATTATGAAATCATATACACCTACAGAATAATGAGTACTATTATTGACCCATTATTAAATGCAAAAAAGTGCAGTACTGGATAGTCGTGGAAAAAGTTTTAATGCTTCTTTGTATCGATACGCTTATTCAGACTAGAGTAGCTAAAGTACTATTTAAGGTCACCTGAATCCTATGAAGTAATTCAATTATTACGATTGCTAAAGTGAAATCTAATACCCCGTTAACCCCGTGGATTCCTTCTTTATGGGGTTCAACAATAAAAAATGATATCGTAGTGTATCAAAGTTAGATTGTAATAATCTTCAGCTGTATCTATCGCCTTGATATTTATATATTATTTAATATAGCAAAAAAAAACGATAATATTTAAAACTATTACAACAAAGGATAGTGAAGTAAATGCCCTTAAATCGTTTCAGCTTAATGTGTAGTTAACAGTGGCAACGGATAACCTTGTAACAAGACAGAGTGTAAAACTTTTTGTTACACATAACTTGTAACGCTCGCGCCGTTCCTTATATACATATTAGGTCGTAGGAATAAAAATATAATTTCAAGTAGTTCAATGAGATTTCAGCAACGAAAATCCTTCTGAAAATGTGTAGAAGCTAGGGTAGTTTATATTTTGTAAAGGGATTATTTAGATATGATATTAAATTAGGAAACACACCTAGTAATTTTTTATATAAACAACAATGACGATAGGGATTTTACACTCGTCATATTCAATTAGAAAAATTATCAAAGAAAATCGGCATCACAGTCCACAATAATATTTATATCAATTTACATAAGGTTTAAGAAACCACAAATTTATAGTGTCATAAAATTAATGCCATCACACCAACTGAAAACATTGAACTTCACCATAAGAAAGCTTTAGACGCACGAAGTGTGAAAATAGAATTTTTAAAAGAAGACGGAAAATTAAATATAACGATTAAGTTCAGAAGTGAAGTTAAGAACAAAATAATGGTTGTGTGATAACGGACACGTGTAGGCCGAGGACCCTCGATATTTGGTTGATGGCCAATTGCTTTGAGCTGCGAGATGATATAGGCCAGAAAGATTAAGCAAGCGGGTTACGTGTGAAATTTAAATCGCGTCAAAGGTGTATCAAAAGAGTGATAAAAGGGTTTTCCTCTGCAACTAAATGTTGAAAATAAAATAAATCCACGGAATGTGGGACCTAACTTGTCGAGGAAATTAACAGGCAAATCAGTGGAGTTAACCTAGAAATCCTTAGATTATTATACTGTGAGTACTGGTTTGGGCTTTTTTCTTCCCTTTTTTGGTTTACGCTTAATAAATATGTACATATGAACTTGTAAATAAATGTAGTAATTGGTTCGTAGGGTGACGGAATTAGTTGTGTTTACATATAAGCCTAATATTATTAGAAAGGGAGCTTGAAACTTTTGTTAAGCAAGATATGCGTATTAGATGAAACGCAAGCTATAATTGTGGAATGTAATTTGATAGTAAATTTCTCGGTGTACAGTTAGTATTTTTTTAATGGACATTGGAATGGCGAAAGCAGAAGTTGGTATTGGGCTATATTCTTCTAGATATTGTTGTAATGACATTTCCAAATAAATGGGATTGAAAAATGTCATATAAAGCAATCTAGGAAATGAGTGCAATGGAATGGTAGTATTATTTACGGATTAATGTTTTTTTAAGGAGTTCTGTTAATAATACCTGACCAGTATAGGTAGATTACGTTTATTTCTTTTTTAAGGTCAATGTACGTGCAATTATGTTATCGAAATTTACTGTTAATAAAATTTAAACTTAGAATTTTATTTTGACTTATTTATAAGATAGGTAAAGGTGATCATTGTGAAAGGATATCCCGTCGCTACAGTGATGAAGTCGTATTTTGCGAAAGGACTTTATTTTGAAGATTTCTTTAATTCGATAAAAAGCTAATGAGTATTTTAACGTATGGTAGATAAAAGTACAGAATGAAGTGACGAGATTTAGGAAAACCAAAAGTACGGAGACCTATCCGAAACAATCGTCCTCCGGGTAGTGAAAATATCGAAGAAATTGTTGGGGTAAAACGGTTTGGCGCCATTATTAATAGAAATTTTTATGGTAAGAGGTACTTGTAAAGCAGTTTTGTACTTTAATCATTTTACATGTTTATATTTGTACTATTTTTTACGGTGCAACTTTAACGCTGATACGAGGTGCCCGTACCTTCTGGGCAAATCGATATTCGTAATGTAACGCCATTTTTATCTATAACAAACTAAATGACATGGCATTCCAAACAAATCATCCTGCTACCTGAATGTAACTCTTTACATTTTGAGACAAACTAAAGCAGCTCATTCGAGAATTGAAGGACCGATAATTGTGCTTAATTTTATCTAGTATATAATTTATCTTATGAAGGTAATTTAAATATTTTTCGAAAATATTACAGAACAAATTTTAATGATTACTTTCTTGCAATCTAAGCTAGCGAAGAAGGTATCTATGGTCATCTAAAAAGTTGAATTTGAGATTTTAACACATTTTGGTGTTTGCAAGACTTTAAAAACAATAAACAATGGTTTTCAGAAAAATGTCTGTGGTGGGTGGGAAGGTGTCTTGCGCGTGCGCTTGGATATTCTATAAATAGATTCAATGCTGTAAAGAACAAGCAGTATTTGTTTTGCTACGTTTATTGCAAGATAAATCTGTAAAATAACTACACGCGTAATTTCAGACTTCACGATGCTACTTCTTTCGCATGAGTGAAAACACTAAAGTCGTCCATAATTTAAGTAGAAAATCTCTAAAAAAAAGACGTACATAACGTTAATATACAAACATTGTAATATAACGGAGAGAGTTCACACAATTTCCACATAAAGGTGATATGGTTTCATAACAGTAGGTTACGTTCCATTTCGTACTTGTAAATTTTACTGCCTCCTTAATTTAAGACTGCTTCAGTTTCTACTTACTTGAATGTATGTTCGATATACTTTCATATTTTAAGTTTGGGATAATCAGTTAGGTAACCAAGTTTGCTAGTCCTTTTATTTAACTTACAAGTCCGCATTTGATATACTATGCTTTCTGGTTTCTTATCTAGACATGTGTTGGATAGTCAAGAATTCCCTGAATGTTGCTATTTCAAATGGAATTGAAAATCGCTTTTGGTTCGGTTGTCACTATATTTTCGAATGTTGATTCGCAATCAGGCTTCCTACTAATACATTGTTACACGTTTTCCTTATAAAGTGTGTTTGATGTTTATTGTACATGCAGCGAGTGGTTTAAGTGATAAATTGTGACTTGTTTCTTTACGGCAGTTAGAAAGAAACATTTTGATACTGATATCAAGTAAATATACAAATTGTGTTAAGATACCATTAACGTGTACACTCGATTTCTTATCAGATTTGTTTTGATATAATGCTTAAAAGGGCTATAAAATATACCATTACAAAATCGAGATACAGTTGTCAACCGATTTCAAAAATGTGTTTAGGTTTTAATATTAATACTTTGTTTCCTTTGGGTGTAACTGTTCGTTACCTTTTGAAAAGTTACAAAAACCCTTTACAGCGTGCGTGAAGGAATATCATATCATACTGGCCAACAGCTGTTTACTTGACTCCTTTACGATATGTAATTGCCTACATTGTAGAAATGTTAAAAGTTTTGATGAGTAGACCACCGTGAACTAATTTAAGTTGTAAGATTTGTCCAATAATTTGGTGTTTGTATATAAATGTGATATTGTAAATATGTATTTTTTTGTGTTAACGAACTCGTCTACACATAGTAAGTAATTAGATACAATTCTGGCAATATTTATACGCACTTGACGCCGCAGTATAAATATAATGAATTAGTTGTTTGTTGTGTCAATTTAATTACAGTGGTTAAATGCCACTTAGTCTGATATCCTAAAGTGTGCGACAATAATTAATGAGTGTATAATAAAGTAGTTTTTTTATTTATAAAACACCCTTCAATTTGATTGTCACTTAGATTTAATTAATATTTAATATTAGTACGTGAGTAGTGAAGAATTCCGATGTTCATCCTTAAACCAGTAATTTAATATCGTTTTGCCATTTAAATTCATAAAAGTTACTTATTAGAGTTATATTTTACATGTAATTGTGTGTTTAATTATCATTTCAAGTACAGATGTACTAAAAAAAAGGCGATTTGGTAAGTGTGTTCTACCGTTTCGTCCGCCCCCCCCCCCCCACCATTTTCGACCGTGTTAGCGTGGCATTCATTTTTTTCTTCCCTTTCCTTTGTTACCGTAATTCGGGTGAGTTCACCCCTTATCTTCCTGCTCAGCTGGTCTTACGGGTAACAAATAAAGCGGGCTTTAATTCATAAAAATAATATCACTCGTGTTAACTAAATAGATATTTAAAAAAAGCAGGTGTCAAATTGGGCCAGTTATGCAAAAACTATAAGAAGAAAATATTTAAAAATTAAAACCAAATAAGTTCTACATAACTTTCAACACTGTAGCTCATGTTATATTGGAGATATCTGTTTGGTTTAAAACTATGGAACAAACTGGGAGATTTACATCGTTAAAATATAAAAACGTGCCCAATTACAAAAAAATCAGACCTTAAGAAGTTTGAACGCTCCACATGTAAGAATAATGTAAAGAGGGATCATATCCGTATTCCCTTACACAGCAATGTAGGTTAATTTCTAAGTAAAATGATATAAAATGAACTATTTAAGTTCTACGGATGTTTTCGTTTTATGTATAATCATACATTTTCAATGCTTGTTAGAATTTTCGTAAAACAGGTGTATTTTTAGAAACGTTTATTTTCTAACTGATACTTCCTGGATATAATACTTTTAATTTTTAATACTTCAAGTTTTATGATTTATCGTAATTTATGTTATATCAGTATCAATAAATACAAATAAAGCTTAGGTATTTAAAGTTCACAACTAAAGTAAATATAATGCATGATGTAAAGATGTTAGTAGAACGCAACTTTAGTTTCTCGAATTTACCCCGTTAAAATGAATTGAAAATTAAAATTTATTATTTGGTTTAAAATACTCTTAAGCACAAGCGTGTGGAATATATATGGATATTAATTTTTCAGTTGATTTTACGATATGAAACAAATTCAAGAAAAAGGTTGAACACCTAACTCAAGGACTTAATTTATTGATTAAGCGTGGCTTATTTCATTCTAGTAACGTAAAAACGAATATAGGTGCGTAAACGAAATAGCTCATACGTTAAAATAACACCCACTCTTTATAATAAGTAATTTTTTACATTAAATAACTAACTGATGTAAACCATGCCGCTGTAATTAAGGGTTAAAAAGTTAAAATATTTTTATAAATACTACCTGAAATTCATGGAGGATGCCTTTCCCGAAATTAAACAAGCACTATGCTTCCCTTATCAGATAGTAGGTCCTTATTTGATACAATTTTAGAGGGTACTTAATACGGTATATACATATGGCGTTTTCATTTCAAAATTAGTCACTTTTAAACTCTTAAGTTTTGTAGTTTTTATTTTAAACAGAAACACGTCGATTTCAATATCAACGAGGAAGTTTAAAAATATATCTACTTAATTTTAGATTACATCATCATCATCATTAAAGCAAATATGCTGTAAGATATTTGTTTTCTTAGATTTTCAGAGACATTGTATAGGAAACAACTTCCTCTGTTTTTAATATCTTTGCTAAGTTGTTGATGCATTTTAAAGGACAAAACATAATTGTTTTTAAAATTTTATGTATGCAACAAACTGAAGTGTTTGTTAATGTGACCACTTTTGGAATAGAGCTGCTAGGGTCAATGTCGAAATGGTCCAAAACGTCCATCTGTACAGCTACAGACAAAATTCTAAGTTTTTGTCAATTGTATTACACCGAGCCAGTTTCTGCAAAATTTCATATTAAATTCAAGACATATTAATCACCAGGATGTTTACTAGGATGTGCTTCATTGAAAAACTCATGTTGTTCTAAGCGTGCAAAAATAAATTGTAACATGCCATTTTGCCAAAGACAAATTGCCATGTTCAAGCTAAGTAAACCTTTCAGTTTTATTTTGGATATTCTTTTCTTGCCTAAGTTTTTTCAAAGTTTATTCTACACAATACTTCTGAATATGCTTTAATATAAATAAATTTGTCCTTAGTATTAATTTCTATTATATTTAACTATCGAATACAATTAAATGTTCATTTTAAATACCATAAATCGCTTATACATTTGTAAATACATTTGGCTAAGGTGAATGTTGCTTTAAATTCATTAGCAGTGATGTTATCCCGTACATAATGTATGTGGATTCGAATTTAGTCAATTCAGTTTATTATTTCAGTTTTATTTATCAGGTCCTTTTATCTTTACTTTGACCTATGTATTGACCGGATGGTTGATTTTGTCCATTTTCGTGTTCTAATGTATAATGATCTGGCGATATCATGATTTTTCTAATTTTTTGAACATGAGATCGTTTAAGGAATTTTCTAAGAAGTGGTTTCCACAAGCTGTGCTGGAATGAACTCCTTTTCAGTCTAGTAAAAATGGGTTCTACGGTAATGTTTTATTGGGTTCTTCGTTTCTTTTTTTCGAGCACTTGGTCTTTTCTTTTAATTTAGCTTGGTACATAAATTTCTTGGAATAATTTCCAGAAGTTTATCTTTCACTTGGAATGCATCCTTGGTGTATATTTATCTTTACTTTCAACCACATGCCGATGTGAGATCCCGTTGGTCATGATTTGATTTCTGAAGAAACAGCAAATTCTACGGGTTAATATATATTTTGTTAGAAGACCTCGTGATTGCATGTTCGGAACTCCGTTACTTGAGCAATAGAAAAGAAGCAAAAAGGGGTAACAGTTGCTACTAAATAGTGACCTTTCACAAATAATCTAAACAGGTCATAAAAGCTAACATCAGAAATAAAACCTATTTTTGAGATTATTGAAATTCCTATGGTAAGAATTCCATATTCACCAAAAATGTATACTAAATTTTCAAAAATAAACTGCATTTTATACGAATGAAGAGAATTTTGAACATTTTATATGAGTTTAATCAAAAATTTTAAGATTTCCTATGCTAATTAGTTTTCATGTTAATTTTATAATTGGATTACTTCAAGAGTTCTTTTTGGCTGCCATAGATGTAAATAAAACAAGAATGCCAAGTATCAAAATATTGCAAAATAAATAGCAGCTGGTTGGAATATACGAGAAAATTGCAATGGGGGAAATGATGACCACAAAGAAAACGTCGTCTTTTACGGTTAAAACAATTACAAAGAATGCATGTCATCAGAATAGGTAATATCAACTTTAAAATGTATAATGAGAACGTGGACTAACAATACTAAGTGTTTGTAACTGAGATGGTGAATCCCATGTTGATACACGAAAATGTAGGATGTGTCTTTACTATCTAATGATTGAATTTTCCAAATAATTTATGCATTAAACCTGTAAGCTGTGTCCTTAGAGGTGCTTAAATTACCTTTAATATATTGAATGATAATGTAAACAATAAAACGACACTTGAGTACTGTATAATGTCACAAAATTAATATCAGTATAATACGCAAATAATCAAAGTTGATTGCTGTGTCGTATTATTTATTAATTAAAAGTATGCATCGCGATCCATAACAATTAAGATATAGATATAAGTTGCCGGTATCTCGGTATGACGATTGAAACATTATACCCGGATTGTTATAGACCAACACTGTACGTAGACGGCTACTGAAATACTACCCTTTTTCTTCAAAGGTATGTTATTCGTCGTATTTTTTTACCCTACCGTTACAAGATTTACGTGTGACATACCTGCAAGTAATAAATTTTAAAATCTATTACGCGGATAAGTCGTCCATGCCTGCAGTATATAAACACAGAAAAAATTTCTCAAGAGCGAGTCGAGCTCGCACTATTAGGATTCCGTACCAATACTACAGTGAGCAATCAATAAACCAAATTAAGCTGTTTTATTTTTTATGTTTATTTAAATCTTATCTAAATTTGATTGTGATAACTGAAAAATGAATATATTGTCCCACATTGTACTGGTACATTAGTAAATACGTTGTCTATTACCGTGTTTAAAAAATTTTTCCCAGCAACTATTACACTATCAAAAAAAAACTAGTTTTCGATAATCCACTACTCAATAGCTACTATCCCTATTAAAATCAGAATTTAAGCTTTGGAAATGTAGGAGAACAGGGGGGAACGGCCATTTTTGGCACATTTTGAGCTATATCATGAAGACTACTGGACCGAAAATTATAAAAAAAATTTTTAGAAGCCTTTTAGAATTCTCTTTCAAATGATACCTCACACGATATATTTACTAAAACTTTTTTTCTTTTGACCGAATTAACCTCCGCCATTTTAATCTAGAAATATTTCTTTCTATTTTCTGACTGTCGATGTATGTGCGCGCCATAAAGACCTAGCATTGTGCCAAATTTCAAATTCCTACGTTACATAGTTTTCAAGAAAAACCTCTGTGACAGACGGACACGAGAGTGATCTTATAAAGGTTCCGTTATACCTTATAAGGTACGGAACCCTAAAAACGGACCAAACACTGGGCAAATTATACCTATTTCAGTTAAATTCTCAATAGAGATTCTGATATAGTTTGGAAATCAAGTAAAGAATGTATATGATTTCAGTACGAGATACGACAATTTAACTACACAATTCTTGTTAAAAACTGAATTTCACACATTTATATCAAATCGATTATATTCTTTAATGAAGACGCCGTCACCTAACAACAGTCTACTTTGATGTCCAACAGGTTTTGGTGAAAGTGCCCACAGGAGACGCGTCTTATGCTCAGTAGCTTTATCTTTGATCCAATGTGAATCACACACATTGGGACTAAAAAGCCAATGATTAATATGTTGCTAAAAAAAGCAAGAAAGTTTGTAGAGGTTGTACCGATCATATGTCTTTTTTAGTCATGCAGAATTTTCGGAGCATATAAACGAAATAAAATGACAGCAAAGGTCGAACTATAATATCCATATATATTTTGCAGTTGGTATTCGTTAAAGCCAGTACGAAATGAAAACTGCTTACGTTTCAAAAGTATTATAAAATTCCCAAAACAGTGATTTGAACTATAAATACAAACGGTATGAAGCCTTAGTACTGAATGATGAAAAATAATAAAAAACACATCTACTTCTTTCAAAAAATGCATATCGTTATCTTTGAAATAGTAAGAAAGTACAAAATGATGCTTTCATACATGGGTCCAGATAATACACTGCCAATAACTATAAAAATACTAACTTATAAAACAGCTTAATTAAAATTAAGAAAAGTAAAAAGTTGTCCATGCGGTGGATTTGGATAAAAATGTAACAACACTACCATCATCAAACAGTTTACAACTAACAGAAAAAATAAATATTTAGTTTTGAAGAGACTGTAAAACTAACTTTGATACTGACTAATAGGTCAAAATAATGTGACCTAGCACGTCATTCCCCTTTAAAAATAGAGCACATGTTAAATCTACAATATATTTTCAGTTATAGCAAAATATTAAGAAACGGTTACTATGAAATGTTTGCAAAAGGAAATATGGAAAGCAATTGTCAGTAACTTGTGCAGTTTTGTATTAAGACATATTTCAATACATCATAAGTGAGTAGACTCCAGTTGAACATGAAATTGGCAAATATAGTTTGATTTGTTACATTTAAAAAACCCAAAAAGTGGCAAATTAAAACCTTCAGATAAATTCTACTATACAAAGGTAGAAATGACTTGTAGCATAAATTCAGGACTCTTTAATTCGCGCTGATCTAGCCTGCAGGCTACTTATTTCCAAAAAGTATTCAACATAAACAAGTGAATACTGGAAATAATATTAATGCGAAAATAAGGTTTATGCCCTCGCGTGCTCTATTACAATTTGACCTTCAACGAAATGTTAACTTTATTCATTATCAACATATAGTATTACGACACACGCATTTGATATTTGCCTGGATAGGAATGCCTTTAGCTTCATATTTTTAATCAGTTTATTGCATAAAACGCTTAATTTTGTACTAGTTATACTAATATAAACAAAGGCAAAACTAATAAGAAATTTCAGACTATGAAAGACAACATGGAATGTATCAGTATTCCAATGAGAACAGCAATTATTTATTCCAAACAAGATTCTTGCGTGATATCGCAGTTGAAGTACAAGTGAATTTCTAGAAGTTAAGGTGTGTTTCTTCACATTTAACCTTTAGTACAATCGAACATAATTATGAAATCGTACGTAAGAATAAATTGTAGGTAAATATAACATGAAAAAGGTTGTGTAATGAGAAGATCAATAGGGCGTCAACGTCCCCATTACATAGATACAGAGCGTGAGTTGACATAATTCTGTACTGGCGTGGGTTTCAGTTTCCGGACATTTTCGAGGTCGTCGTGGGTCATGACCAGCACACGAAAACTTCATGCAAAGTTACTAGCCGTGTCGAGTAGAAAATATCTTTCTTTATGTACCCTATTGTCCAATATGGGCATCCTTTATTTTAGGATAACACGCAAATATAATTAATTCGTGGAAATAGTACATTATTCCTTTGGTGGAATACATTGCTCTATTAAAGTTGAACAACATTTTTGGAAATAATTTATAATGTTTCTTGAAAAACTAAAAGCAGATGTAAAAGAGTGACACACTTTTTGAATAATGCCCACACAAGCACAAGCGGTTTCCAATTTTATTAGAATCTAGAAGAGTAAAACAATTGTTAAACGAGCAAACAATTTTCAATAAAAATTTTCGGTATTACTAAAATTACTCGTTAAAGATAAAACAATTGTTACGTCTCTACGTGTAGGGACAGGCATACAGCCGAATAAATGCAGTTGGTATGAGATTTTTGAGAGATGAATGTAATACTGAATGGGTAGTGAATGCTTACAGTTAGAAAACCAAACCCCAACACATCAGTATAGAAAAGCGTGTTTATTGAAAAGGTTTTGTTGACTGAGCCTGAAAGTTATGCAAGATAAAAATCAATTAAGAAAAAGGTTTTGCAAGACCTGCTTACCCCTTCTAGAGAATAGCGTGATGTGTACGTATGTATGCAAATGCAAAAAAAAATTATATATCTTTCTAGTGTATCTGTAATTCTGGGAATAGAGCAACCATATAAAGATTATTGAAGTATTACATTGTGTTTTCAATTGCGTGGCTAATTATATACACCCTCATAACGAACTTAATGGTCTAACAAGTGGTAAACCCCATTAAATTAGTATATTACTTCTAGCGTAAACTTCTTGTTGGTTTTAAACAAGTAGTGAATTAAACCAGAAAACTTTAAATTCAAATCACTGCGTCTGCCAATTTACTTCCAAATGTACACTTAAATCTTTCTTTTGCGGTGATTTTTTAAACTCGCGAGGTATTTATAAACTACAGCCAAAACTCAAACCTCCTGCCAGACTCAGTAAGGTGAATGTACATTAATTTAACACACTAAAGTAAGTGAATTAACAAAATCTGGGTAAGATATAAATTACTATACTATTATACCGGGTGTAACAAAATAAGTGTAAAACATTTCAAAGGGTGATTACTCATCGTAAAAGAGATAGGGTCTTTCATATAGAGAAACTTCATCGGAGCATCCCTTGTTAAGATACAGCCCCTTAAAGGGAGTACATAAAATTTTTTTTTCATTTTTTTTACAAACACTAAAAAAGTTACAAAATTGAAATTAAGGTGACATTTTTTACTATCAAAAATACACTTGCTCAGTAATTTATTTGGTTTACCCCATGGTTGTAAGGGGTGGAAAACGCAACCCCTAAAATTTATTTCCAATGTAGCTTTTTGTCTTATTATTTGTTTGCCATTTAAAAATTTATTTTAAAATAGCTTATTTCATTATAATCAAAAAATGTCTCTTGAATCTTTTGCCCAAAATTAACCAGTTCGCAGAAAAAAATTATTTTACAAACAACTACAGAAATACATCGTCATAAATGCGAACTGGATTAAAGATGACTAAACAAAACTAATTTATTAATAACAAAACATACAACATGTAGAAATCATAGTAAATCTTCAATATGTCCACCTTCAGTCATTACACATGCGTCGGCGCATTGAGCCACGTATTCGCTCAAATATTCTTGGAGCCTCTCTAATTACCCTGCACGCATCGATGAAGCGGTGTCTTAAGTCCTCTACATCGCGAACAGGAGTAGGATAAACCAAACTCTGTAAATGACCCCAAGTAGAGAAATCGAGAGGATTCAAATCCGGGGATCGAGCGGGCCAATTCTGTGGTCCTCCTCGACCTATCCAATGATTTGGATATGTTTGAGTTAAATGCTGACGTGCTGCTTGACTAAAATGAGCGGGAGCCCCATCATGCATAAAAATCATAACCCCTCTGATACCACAAGGAACTTCCTTTAGCAGTACTGGATGCACTTCTCTTAAAAATTGAGTGTATGCCTCACCATTTAATCGAGGAGGTAGAAAATGAGGGCCAATTAAATAATCCCCAATAAGTCCGACCCACACGTTAAGACAAAAATGTTCTTGATGGTTAGCTTGGACAATAGCGTGAAGGTTTTCATCAGCCCATGTGTGGTTTTTACGAAAATTAATAATCTTGTCCCGAGAAAAAATACATTCGTCTGTGAATTCGATCGTCTTCAGAAAGTCGGGATTTCTTCTAATCATTTCCAGCATCCAATTGGAAAATTCAAGACGGTTCGGAAAATCTCGCGGTAACAGTGCCTGTACTCGTTGTAGATGCTAGAGGTATAAGAGTTGTTCCTTTAAAATTCGAAATACCGTCATATGATCAACATTTAACTCGAAAGCAATCTTTCTAGTACTGCTAGTGGGTTGTTCTTCAACCAAATTAAGTACTGCTTCTTCAAGCTGTGGTGTTCCAACTTCTTGATGGCGACCACAATCCTGCGTTCTTTTTTCGAATGAACCACATTCTCGTAGTCGTTGATGAAGTTGGGCAACTATTCTATGCGAAGGAAGCTGCCGTTGAGGATACATTTCAGCATACCTTCTACAAGTTTCTAACCCATTACCCTGCGACAGACCGTAAACATAATGCATATCAGCCATTTCCGCATTTGTGTATGCCATTGTAATAACAAGTAAATTATTTAACTAACAAATTAAGAACAGAACAACGACACACAATTATTATTTCAATTTCAAAAATTTTCAAACTGACAGCGTGATAACAATTTAATTGTCACTATCACTAATAGCGGCCTACTAGATAAATTAGTTTCGCATTTTCGTCTTATGACGATGTATCTCTATAGTTGTCTGTAAAATAATTTTTTCTGCAAAAAATTCAAGAGACATTTTTTGTTTAGAATGAAATAAGCTATTGGAAATAAATTTTTAAATGGCAAACAAATAATAAAACAAAAAGTTACAGTGGAAATAAATTTTAGGGGTGGCGTTTTCCACCCCTTACAACCATGGGGTAAACCAAATAAATTACTAAGTAAATGTATTTTTCATAGTAAAAAATGTCACCTTATTTCAATTTTGTAACTTTTTAGTGTTTGAAAAAAAAATGAAAAACATTTTATGTACCCCCTTTAAGGGGCTGTATCTTAACAAGGGATGCTCCAATAAAGTTTCTTTATATGAAAGACCCTATCTCTTTTACGATGAGGAATCACCCCCTGAAATGTTTTACACTTATTTTGTTACACCCGGTATACACATCTTTATACAAGTAAGCTATACACAAGTCGGACTGACCTTGAAATGTTACTACCCTTCGATAACTATTCTAATTAGGGATGTGACATTATCCATAAATTAAGCTTTTCACGGCGGTAACATTAATATGGGTTTTTAAAAATGCTTCTGGTTTCTTGGACTGCAATATAAATTTGAATGTTTAATGTTTCTAATTGAGATAAAAAATGGTATTAAAATGGATTTTTATGCTTTCTAAACAGTGATATAAGTGGTATAAAAATGGATTTGTATGCTTCCCAAACTGTATTATAATCGGTAAAAAAAGAATTTTACAGTTCAGAAACAAATGATATTCAAGTGAATTTTTGTGTTTTTAAAATGGAAAGCCAATACATTTTATAATTTAACTGAAATATAAAACTTGCATAAAATTTCTTAAAGTCATAAAAGTGGATGTTTATTAAACAATACTTGTACTCCATTTGTACTCCATTTATATATAAACTTTTTGCTTATTCATAATTTGAGTTATGTTCAATTGTCTTACTGTTTATAGGTACAACTCAAGATATATTGTACATTTTGATAACACTACCTTGAAGTTACACAAAAAATAGATAGCCCATCTTGTATGTAAGTTCTTTGTATAAAGACAATTTAATGCAATTAAAATTATGAATAAAAATTTTAGAAAAAGTATTAAAATATAGCAAACAGCTTACATCTTGGAATACTTTTAAATGTATAGAATTTTAGTCGTCTAAATATTCAAGTAGATATTAACGACAGCAGCTAAAAACAATTTGTTTAAAACAAGTATGTAGTAATTCTTATTTGGGATTGTCTGTATGCAATTTTGCACTTTATTCGGCAACTGCTTTTTACAACATAGTGTTGATAATAATAATAATAATAATAATAATAATAATAAGAGACAAATGTAAGTTATGCAAACAACACATAGAAACAATAGAACACATCACAAGCGCATGTCCAATACTAGCAAACACAAAATACATCAAACGACACGACAACGCCGCAAAAATAATACACCTCCAACTAGTCCTACAACACAAACTGACCAAAGAACTTACACCAATATACAAATACGCACTGCAAAACGTACTTGAAAACACAGAACAGAAGTTATACTGAAACAAAGCATAATAACAGACATTATACTTATCTACAAACAAAAGAAAATAACACAACTAATAGAAATATCTATCCCAAACACACCCAATATGCAGAAGAAGACAGGAGAAAAATAGAAAAATACATACAACTGGCTGAAAAAATCAAAGACATGAGGCACCAAGATAAAGTAGAAATAATACTGATCAAATTATCAAGTACATGAATCATATCAAACATCTTACACAAATACATCCAAAAACTACAACTACATCCAAACACATTCACACATATACAAATATCAGTGATACTCGAAATATGTACAATCACTAGAAAATTTTTAAATGCATAATATAACCTATAGATAAAGAGAATTATACCTTTATAACTTATCACTGCCTCTGCAACACCTTAAAGACATTTCTTTATGCAACCAAATAAAAACCTTTTCCCAGATCTACATAAACATGTACCTTTCCTACAGCTGGTCTCTTCTAAATTTACTAAAAAAAATTGATATTGCGTTCAGGATGCTGCCATTTTTATTAAAACAAAATCGGTCTTCTTCTAATTTATCTGCAATGCTAACTTATATTCTCCTAAGTTAATTTTAGATAAAGAAAATATTATGCTGATGGTCCTAAGCTGTTCGCGTCTTCCTGTATCTACGTTCATAGGCAGAATAATAATCCGACCCTTTTGAAAATTACTTTAGACAATTTATCAAGAACTTTTGTGACTGCAAATTTTATTATTTAGGCTAGAATTCCATGTACTCTCTTCGCTTTAGCCTTTCACAATTCTGCTACCTCTCTATCAAATTCAAACCTCAGTCTACTGTTTCATACTTTCCCACATCGGTCGGTTCGTGACGTGCTATAGCAAAATTTCCGTATTGTATAGTTCTTAAATATATTTCTTCATTCTAGCCGCCCTTTCAGCAACATATTTTAAAACAGACGATGTAGATGTTGCTTATTTCCAATTTCCATGGTGCAAGATATATATTCCTTCATATATACTACTTCTACATTTAAATAACTTTGTTATTTTTCTACATTTCATTTCCCAATTCCATGTATTTCTCATTCCCTTGTTATGTGAACATTTTTATACATCTTTTTCATCTATGAGCAATCTACTCGTTTCTCACTATTCTTTTCTTTGTCCCCAACACATTTATAGACTCTTACCTATAATCAACTTCAGATCCATCTTATAGGACTTTTTATCGTTTTTGTATATATTTTTTTCGCAATTTCTTTACATTCTATTCAATGCCTATCTAAAAACCTTGACATGCTTAGGTTATCTAGTTTCTTCGTTTCTTACGCTTAAGATGGATATTCAACACAATTATGTTATGATCGCTTTCTAGGTCAACTGCTGGTTATCTTTTACTATACACACCGAGTAGTGATCTAGAGGTAACAATGGGACGTTCTATTTTCAACTTTTTGATAGTACACGAGTTACATATCCCCCAAATTAATATATATGTATATTTAAATGCAATTATTATGTCTTAAGAAACAGAATGTTACATTGTATAATTGAAGGACGCATTATAAAAGGTTAATGAAAGTTCATAATCAGATGTGAGAAAGAGAACAACTACTTTGTATTCCAGATGTAGCATTACACTGCAGGTGCAGGTCACAATAGATTATAAGAAAGCAATTGTTAGAATTAATATTACTAAGAAGTAATACATTGTAGTGTATCAAGAAATAGCAGACATGAGATCTGCATTTTCCACCAGAAGATGTGAAGGCAGGGATAGCATAAATACCCTGAGGAGCTCATGATGGCCAGTCAGTCTCGAACTTCATAACTTTAACATTGTTGGTTGTTCAGCTACTCATTAGTAATTAGTAACTTTGAATATTTGTTAATTAAAACGTTAATGAACATAACGTCCAAGTTGTCAAATCATTATTGTAATTACTGTATAAATAGAATACACTTGATAGAGAGGTTTTTTTGGAAATAAACACTTTTTTAAAAGAAACTCCCAAAGGCCCAAAACCTATCTTACGTTGTAAAAAACTGACCTGCTTTTCCAACGTGCCACATTTTCATTAATTACCATGCACGACTCAATGAGTGAAGTTGCTAAAATTATTCACAAATAGTATTACATTTTGAACAGATTGAAAGTGCCTAACACATTTAACTTTTTCGTGAAAAGCTATGGTAATTAAATTAGTTTACCGAATTATCCTAAATAAAAGGTATAATTATGATATTGTACATTGTCATGTCTTATTCATTCCGTTCCAAAAGATTCAGTATAAATTCCTCAGTTTTCTTAATGTTACTATATCCAATCATAAAAATGTACAATTTAGAATCGTTAATAATATAATATGAGAAAATATGTTGACTTTGTGGCTTCGCTTTTATTATAAACTGTACAATTGATGAAACATGACAAATCTTTTCAAAACTTCTTGCCCGCCAATGTCTTCACTATGTAGTATGATAAAATTTTCAGAGTAAAACACGACATCGAAATTATTGGTTAACCACATATGGGATTATTTTGATATCAAATGATTTTATTTATTACGTTTAGACCATGATTTTGGTATATTCAGTATATAATTTTGAAAGTTTGAGAAGCATCCTGCATATTTGTATTGCTTAAATACATATACAAGGTACAACGTATTATACAATATTATATTTGTAAAATTTTAAAAGCATTAGTTTGGATAACCAAAGGGATTTCTATACAGTATCTTGGAAGAAAGGATAAGTTAATTTAACACTTAGAGAGAAGTGGATTTTAAATCTTGTAACGCCCTGCCCTCAGTCTCTTATAAGTTGTAGTATTATTTGAAATAATTCTCGATATTAGCTCATGTTTATCTCCCTTGAACCGCATTTTACTTGACAAGCTGTCAATTGCATCTTGTCATTATGTGTTGTTCACAACCTTGGCATTCTGTTAATGTTGAACGTTAATGTCCTGTAACCTATATGAAAAAAAAGTTGTTATTTCGTAGGAAAATGATTAAATTAACACAAGGATTTTTGATAATGTGGAAGGTGACGTGGTGACGCTCTCTTTGTGTTAGTCTTGCAGGAAGTACGACGTTTTGGGGCCTTGCTCCTACGAATAACGTTTTATGGACGGATTTTTGCAAGTATCCTGAACCTGAATTAGTTTTCCATTTTGTGTTGATTTGGAAATTAATTACGCCTTGGCAGATATGGTCGTATATGCCCTGTAGCACGATGATTATTTCTGACACCAAACGGCTGTTATTTCTTCGTTGCTTGTGTACCCATTTGTATATTACATGAAAGTATTAGAAATGTCTTTTTTTAAGTTTTCTAAACCAGTTTTAGAAAACTTAAAAAAAAACAGATTTCAAATACGTTCATGGAATATATAAATTTTTAATTTTACACCCTAGTTAAATTCAGACTACTTTTACAACTATATTTTAATTCAGATACAAACTTTTTATTAATCTCAATTTTAAAACCTGTGATCATGAATTCAAAATAATTCCGAAAATTTAGGCAATTAAAAAAAGAGTTTATATACCTAAGAACCAGCAGACCTAAAACCCGTAATAAAAACACTGTATATGATTATAGCCAGATCGTTACTATAAAAGTTATATATATATATATATATATATATATCAATATATATATATATATATATATATATATATATATCAATATTTTAGTAGTTAATTACACAAGGTAAGTTGATAAATACTATCGTATTATAGTGAATAAGATGAAATAATAACTTAGATTTTTATGCAAAGCCCGAATGATCATTTCAAATCGAGCATATATATATCAATATATATATATATATATATATATATATATATATATATATATCAATATTTTAGTAGTTAATTACACAAGGTAAGTTGATAAATACTATCGTATTATAGTGAATAAGATGAAATAATAACTTAGATTTTTATGCAAAGCCCGAATGATCATTTCAAATCGAGCTAGTAATTGAAAGATGGAAAATATAAGGTCTTGGACAGGAGTGTGGTGGCGTAATTGGTAAACGCATGGTTCCGGCAAAACTAGGATACAGGTTCAAGTCCTGTCCAAGACCTTATATTTTCCACCTTTCAATTACTAGTTCGATTTGAAATGATCATTTGGGCTTTGCATAAAGGTCTAAGTTAAAATATATATATATATATATATATATATATATATATATATATATACAGGGTGAGTTTTTAGTGTGGCAACGGTCGATAACTCCGTTATTATAAAAGCTACGTAAACCAAATTTGGAGGCATACAGGGTGTTTCATAATTCCAGAGCATATTAAACTTATATTTTTTTAAATGGAACACCCTATATATTATTACATTTTTGGAAAGCCCATAAAAAGAGCTTTAATTTGATATCAAATTGTATATGTCTATTCTTTTTAGTTTTTGAGATATTCAACTGTTTTTAGAAAAAATGACCCTGATTAGATACATTGCCACTGCACTAATACACAACTTATGTTAATTTTCAAGATGCAGTAAATTTTATTATATACCATAGTATATTTGTAATTATCACTTTTTTGAAATTTCTTCACAGTATACAGGGTGTCGGTTTAGGAAAATGCATTTTTTAAAATTTTTTTAAATGGCACCCTACCAATTTTATTGCTACAATGGATAGTTCATTAAGTGTCCTTTCATTTTTGTTAAGCATTCCCTATACCTAAATCCACTACTTTCTAAGATATTTTTGATTTTCTTCAAATTTTTAGAATGTTTTTAGTTTACATATCTAAAAATAACTTATTATTGGAGAATATTATAAAACAATTAATACATATTTTCATTACCGTCTTTGAGTATTAACTTATTTATATAGCATTCACTTTTAGAATCTTAATATCCACGAAAGTTAAATCTTTTTCAACGTATAATTAAAACTATTAAGTTAAATTTTTTGTTGTTATAAAAAAAGTACGTTTTATTTAGTGTAGTGCGATATATGGTAAGCACCTAAACTGTATGGTCTGAAAACAAATAGTAAAAAGAAACAAAAGTATACATAATTATGCTTTCATATTAAGTAAAAGACATAAAATAAACAGATTTCAAAATTTATGCTACTTTTGTGGTAGTTATATGTATTTTTTTGGAGTTCGATTTAGTTCAATATAAATAATGGAAGAATTTTAATTTCGTTTTAAAAATGCCGCTTCAATGATATAAAAAAAATGCCAGTAACAAACTCGCTTTTTATTTGTGGTGTAATAAGTTAGACAAAAATATATTTAAGGTTGTTGTTTGACTTACAACTGCGTCCATAAATTTAAAGTAAATCTTATTCTAATAAATATTTTGCTACAGATGATGCAACCTGTCTATTAATGGTCCGAATTTAATGGGATAATGAAACTATTCCATGTAGATAATAAAGTCTAAAATTTACAGCTGAAGTATACGTCATATAAAAGTGGACGAAAAGGTTAAATACCTATCTCAAGGACTTTGGTGTATTGATTGAAACGTGGCATAATTCCAATATTTTAGTCGAGTAACACAAACACAAATTACCTACACAAGATTTTGATCTTCGATTGACAAGTGTTTATAATAAAGCAAAAACAAATATTTTGTGGATGTTCAATTTTAGTGCTACTTTACTAAAAGATCTGAATCCATAGAAATGTATGAGAGTCGTGCATGTGTCGATACATGACAAAAATAACGACACCTAGCTATTATATAATGAGCTTTGACAATGGAGCATATTAATTTATAATTATGTTTTCAGTTTAATTCCATTATAGGGCATATTATAGTGTATCGAGCAATTAGAAATGTGCAAATTTCAATAATCGAAAGCATACATTTGAAATTATTTCTAACAAGCTTCAGTTACAAGATTGTTTTACTACCGAAAATATTTGCGATTTCGTTTGAGAACATTAACATACTAGCGACAGGTCTAATTTAACCTGAAACAATTTATATGAAAGAACGAAACATTTTAGTAAAATATAAAATTCGCGCTTTCGGCATAAATTCGTGAACTTATACAATCAGCAACCCCAAACATAAATTTCTTGACTAACTGCGATAGATAAATTGCTTGTATTTATTTGTGGAATTATTAACCCTCTTTTCTTTAAAAAATTGTTGTATGTTAACTAATATAACAGAAAATTTCCAAAAAGATGTGTAGCTCGCTATGCTATAATTTGTTATTTATAGTTTTTTAACAGTTTACTTGGCGACATATCTTTAAAGATGCGTAGTCTTTATTATAACGTATTTTGTTAAAAATAAAATTATTTGTAATATTTTTGGTATGGTATCCATAAATTCACATACACAATGAAATTTGAAACGTGTTGCTGTAGGGCAGTTATCGAAGTTACATCTGGCAGTAGAATCGAATATATTAAAGTGCTAGTGTATTTACCTACAATTACTCCAGTTTGTTTACATATTTATCAAAAATTGTAACTGCTATTGAGTAAAACTTTGAAACGAACGCTTCAGGTATGCAATTTATATGATATTCACATAAATATGCAATAAGAAATAATATGAAATCATGGCAACCACTAGTTAAAAACTGGGTATCTTAAAGATACATTGCTAGGCTAGCCTAAGCTATATATTTCGTTTATATGCATCTTTAAAGATGAAATGTCAAATACTCCTTTCAAATAACACAGTGTGTTTTTCTAGCTATGAAAAACAGATATGGCACCCTTTTATGATAGAACTAGGCGTTTAATGGCAATATTGCTTCCAGAAGGCTCTGGAAGCTCAGAGCAGACAGACAACCATGAATTTGTCAGAAATTATATATCATTTATTCCTGACATCCGAAATCGTGCCACGTGAAGACTGTTTAGAAAGCATGAATTTTGAAAATCCAGAAACAAATGTTGAATTCGAGGCAACCTCTTCCACCAGTACGAATATTCAAGCAGATGAAGTTCGAAACTCAACGGCGATCGATTCAGAGTAACTGCAACTACCTGATTTACAAGTACATTTTTCAGCCACCACTTAGAGGAACCCCAAACGAAAGAACTTCGAAAACCACCCAGCCTAAAATAAGTTTCCGCGTCGTCTACATTAACAAAGATATCCATATTAAACGGAGAAAATGGAGCTTCAGAGAAGATCAAAAGTAGGGAAGATGATATTCACATGGAATTCTAAAGAATTTTTTATCCGCTTGCAATTCCATCTCAGACATTCAATAACATGCCAGCTGAGATTTTGTCCTCTTATAAATATGTTGCAAAATTTTTTACCAGTAACTTGTATGTCATGATTGTTGACCAAACCAACTCGTATTCAATGCAAATAACTGATAAATCAATAAATATCTCAGTTGAAGATATGCCTAGTTATATGGATTTTTGGTCACAATCCTTTAGATGCAATCAAATTGCAAATATTATGCCACTCAAGCTATACTGAGCAAAACGTAGAAATATACATTTTGTTGACAATGAGGACATATACGGTACATATAGGTATTACAAAGTCCGTCCTTTATTAAAACGCATTCGTGAAAACTGCCTCGTTATTGAAGAGGACCAAAGATTTTCGTTTGATGAAATGATGATGCCCTATATAAGGGACCGTGCAGGAAGTAGAAGACAATATGTCAAAAATAAACCCAAAAAATGGGGGTTTAAATTTTTTGTTCGGTGTGGAGTTAGCGGTATTATTTATGATTTTGCCCATATGGTGGAGAGGATACATTTCGTATTCACAACATAAATGAATTTGAACATGAATATTTTGGTATTGACCTAAATTTTACCTCGTAAAGTCGTATATTTTGACATCTCGTTCACCTCACTTGAATTGATAACATATACAAAGTGAATTTGAACTTCTCAGGCTGGGTACCATACAGATCAACAAAATGCGTGACTGTGATATAATCTCCGACAAACTTCTATTGAAAAAAGGACGTGGTAGTTTTGCTTCGAAGCGTGATAATGATAGTAAAATATACGTTACAAAGTGGATTGATAATAAGTACGTTAAGCCTGTGTCTTTATACCCTGCTACCTTAGAAACTTCACATATAGCAAGGTTTTGCAAGAAGAGAAAAAAGAATTGACGTCTCATATCCAAAGATCATTTGTGATTGTAATCAACACATGGGCGGTGTGGATCTAGCAAATATGCTATTTTCAATTTATAGAATAGAACTAAAATCTCACAGGTGATATTTGAAAATCTGCGAAAAGTATTAGACATGTGTAAACAATGCTTAGCTGCTTTATAAAAGAGAATACTCCAAGTTGAATATAAAGAAAACCCTGCCTCTAAAACATTTAGGTATGACATAATACGTTCACTGATCATACCTAGCAAGAGAAAAATTGGCAAACCTCTCCCTTGGGAGATCCTTGCACAAAAAAAAATAACGTGGACAGTTGCTATCAGACCGTTAGAAGATACCCAACTGGATGACGTCGATCGTTTTCCAACACCTACAACAAAAAAGGTCGTAAATTATGCCCAAAAGGACAAACTATATTTTTGTGTCAAAATGCTACATACGATTGTGTATAATAAGAGAGCGAAATTGTTCTATAGGTTATCATAAAAAATAACTTTCTTTTATATGTAGTTACTGCTAGAGTGTATATTAAAAAAATTAAAAATTTGTGTATCTTTTTTGACTCCAAAATACTGTATTTAAATTAGGCGGTGTGTCTTTTAACATACAACTCATATTTCTTTCATCATATAGGGCAAAGCAAAACACTCGCAGCTATGCTAAACCATATGCTTCTAAAGTCTTTTGGGCGTATCAGATATTTTTTGGGTAATTTTTCAGTGCTTTTACTCTATAATCCTTTCTGTATACAAAGTTATTACAATTTTCTTAAAATTAAATATAAAACAAAGCTTTCTTCATCGAGAAATTCTAAAGTGCAAAAGAATTAAATTGTTAAGAGTCTGCCAAAAGCCGCTAATTTTTTCAGGAAATAACATTCAAGGGACAAAAAGAAATTTTAGTTCATGAGTTTGATTGATACATCACATGCCTGTCTGCAAATGGTAAACGTTTTACGAAGAGGGATATTGAATAGGCACTGCCACATCTACATAAAACCCAGATATGATAATAAGAACTATAAATATTGTAGCCGTCCCAAATTTTGTTGTTATCTTGAAACGTGCAAGGTTTTTTGCTGTACATTTAATAGGTTACACTTTGTTTATACTTTATTGCTCATCGTGTCTTCTGGTGATCAAGAAAAGTATATATACTTTAGCCTTGCAGTCTAGTATCAACTCACCATCACCTTTTGCTTTCCTTGAATTCAAGTTTTTAAAGTTGTTAGTTACGCAATTTGAAATATTTCAGTCTCGTGTTTGCTGGACACTAAACTACATCTGGTCTTCCACTACATGCTAAGATTCTTGAACACGAAGTAACCTTCCTGGTTTGCTTAATGTATTGCCAGTTAAGCGAATAACATATCTTCGCTCAATTAATTCGGATTATTCTAATAGACTACGGGTACATATACTATTGTTTCTGATATTTATTAATTACGTCTTTATTCTAGTTCGCACTTCTACTTTCGAACTATAGCCAGTATTTCTGCTGTTTACTTCAGCATTGATATTCCTAGTTTCCAACTATCAGTTTAATTGTTTACGACTCGACGAATGCTAAAGTTGTCATAAATTATTACCAAGCAACTAGCCTTGAAATTGGTATTGCGTGAAAGATGATCCTAGACTATCAACGTAGATAAGTTTTTCAATCCCTGACCTACCAAAATCAACTTATAATATAGTTTAGATTGTTTTCTGAGCGGGCGGTATAACTTATTTTGTGTATTGTTTATTGTTCTAATGCATATATGTGGATGAAAATGGACATGCTGAATTTTTGAAAATACCCTTTAGCAGCCATAGTACTGTTCCTCACAGAAGAAAGAATTCTTAAAAAATAATAAAAGGACAATATTTTGGCAGCCAAGAGCATTTTCAAAAACGCAGCTTATCCATTCTCATTCAACACGCACAGGAAAACGATACAAAAAATTAGAATAATAAACAATACAGAAAAAGTTAACGCGCACGCGCGGATGAAACCAATATTACAAAGAATGTTTTCTTCTTTGCTTACGCTATAACTCTTTTGTTCTGTTTTTATTGTAATTCTTTTCGTGTTGTATTCATGGGAGTATGTGGATGCAAATGGTCAGGTTGAGTTTTGTAACTACCCCTTGGCAGTCACAATGCTGTTCCTCGCAGAAGAAAGTGTCCTTAAAAAATAATAAAAGGACAATATTTTGGTTGCCATGGGCATTTCCAAAAGTTCCGCCTATCCATTCTCATATACGCACGCACAGTAAAACGATATAAAAAGAATCAGAACAAAAACAAAACACAAAAAGTTGTCGGCAAAGCCGACTTCTGCAGCAAGTCTTAACACACGAAGGTTTTTAAGTTCCTCATATGCAATGTAATAAATAACATTATGTTAGCTTTGGTGTTATCTAAATTTATAGAATATAATGTTGTCTCTATAACTTAAATTATCGGCATACCTTTAATATACCATTTGTGTGTTCAAATTTTTTTTAATAACCTACAGTTAGTTTTCCTGCAATAAACTGACACTGCAGTTGGACCAATGTATTATCTAAATTTAATATGCATTTCTAAAGTTAAACTAGAACATAATCACGAGTGTGATGTAGGCACCTCATTTGCTTCAACAACTTGGCTTAACAGTAATTCTAATGGCATCCACAATAGTTCCGCCAAATTAATTAAAAAAAAAAGTGAATGAAAGATATGCAGTTCCTTTCGTTTCATTGCACTACAACTTTTAAAACAATACATTTTAAAAGCGAAACATATACCCACCCGCAGTAAAAACGCACTTACATTTTTTGAAAAAAACCTAAAATATACCTCTGTGATATTTCAATAATATATCTTAAATTCAAACAAAACACCACATTTTAAGTGATTATTAAAAATAATTGAACGTTTATTTGAAAGAAAACCGTTTGTTATAAATAAACAATGACCTTAACTTAAACTTAAATGATTTGCACTCATAAGATTTTTAATAACTAGTGTTGCCCCCAAGTGCCCGAATTACGATATTTATTCCTTTCTAGCACACCGAAAATCAATTGCTGAATAAATTCCCGTTCCTCTAAAACAATCTACTTGTAACTAATTTAAAGTAAAAGAAACGAAAACTCGCTTTCGCATTCTTCTCCCAAACATATCCCAAATATGTTCGATTGTGTTCACATTTGGATTTTGGGCTAGCCACTCCATAAAAGAAATGCTTGCATCGTATTAAACTGTTGAAGATTCTCGCGGCATGAGATCTGAAATTATCGTGTATCTCCAACAAATCGACATAAGAAACAACAATCATCGATGTACCTGTCAGCTGTTAAGGAGCTTATTGGAAGGATATACAATTCTGCGTGTGCCTGTGGAGAAATTCTATTCCACAAAATAACTGAAACCCTTGGTAGTCTACTCTAAGATGCAAACGCTCCCCCGGCCTTCTCCATATTCTCTCACGGTTATCTAGGCGCGGGTCAAATCTGAACTCTTCACTGAACAAAACGGCAAACGGCAGCGTTCTTCTTCGTCCCAGTGCTCCTGATTTCAAATTGTGTCATGCTTCTAACATTTCACACCCCGACTGACTAATGTTCTCGGTTATGCTTTCCTGCTTATTAAGCTTGCCGACCACATCCTCTGAAGTAGTCCCCTCCCGGAGATCCGAATTAGGAACTACTTTAATTCTGTAATCTTTTACATGTGATTTTCCCCATGCTCCACCCGAAGGTACTATATTGGCCAGGAAGCGAGTTTCTTTTACCTGGAAAATTTTGAATTTTTTCGAACCCTTGCTGTTCCAAGCAAGGTAGGGATCTTTAACGTGCGTGACTACACTTACACACGAGACCTCCATTTTACCTCTCATCCGAATGAGGGTGTATTTTTGTGAAAAATACTCGCCTAACATTTTTCAAGCGAACTGTGTCGGGATTCTAACCCGGCACCTTAGGCGTAGTAGTCACACACATACCAACTACGCCACGGAACCGCCTAATCTTTTACCCCAAAGGATACCATTATTTTAAAAAACTTTTTGGTACGCTGTGTACTTGGGATGAGGCGGCTCCGTGGCGTAGTTGGTATGTGTTATGGCTACTATGCCCAAGGTCCGTGGTTCGATTCCCGACACGGTCCGCTTGAAAAAGTTAGGCGAGCATTTTTTTTTTTACAAAAATACGCCATCGTTCGGGTGAAAGGTAAAATGGAGGTCCCGTGTATGAGTTTTGTCTGGCATGTTAAAGATTCTTGCCTTGCTTGGAACAGCAAGGGCTCGGCAAAATTCAAAAATTTTCCAGGTAATAGAAACTCGCTTCCTCACCAATGTAGTGGAGCACTGGAAAATCAAATGTAGTGAGTACTTGGGATGTACCGTGGTGATTTTCTCTTGCCATACACATCCCAGAAGTGTGTCTTAGAATACAATACCGATCCCTATGGTCTGCCACTCTAAGTACCGGAACAGCTGTTGCTCTCTTAGTCTGGTTCCTCACTAAACACCCACTAATTTGGTTAAACCTATAGTTCCGCTCTTTAGCTAACTGAAACACGCAAGCCATTCTACGCGTTATCTTATTCTAACTTCTTCAAGGTGCAGGTTCGTAAAAATGAAGTGCCTACTTTACACCGGGGAGAAAGAATATGCAAGTAATAGATATTAAACCAAACTCAAGTTTCATTTCACATCGAGGGAAATATAACAAAAATTAAAAATACCTTCAAAAAGACTTTTTTCAGGTTTTCAATTCTTCAAAAACCACCTTTTAACAAGAAAATTTTAAATATTTAACAATTCAAACCCCACTAACGCAACCTCGAATAACAATATATCGAAGCTTAATTGATATTAATTGATACAACTACTTTCATACTAGTTATAGAAACTATAAAATAAAGGAGGCCAACTAAATTATGTAACTAGCAGTAGGTATAAATATGTGTGCGACATGCTAGTTCGGTCAACAAGTTTTGAAAGAGGCAACGAACGAATGTACACCATCTAACACAACATTGTGTCATGGCAATAAATTCCCTAGAAAAACAGCGTATAAAAAAGCCAGTAAATTCCTGAAAAAATAAATCGCTTGGAATGTGTATCTCGGTCAGTGATATCACTTGAAGCGACCTGTATTTATTTACTTTATTCCTACATAAAATATGGTTATCTTGAACTTGTATTGAAACGCTGTTACTTTAATAAGGGATTAATTTTTTAAGGTGAGAAAATAAAACAGCTGTGAGGAGAACTATTGATACTCGGTCCGGAGAGTAAATATCGAACGTGTGTAGCTATTTATAACCGACCTGTTTACTTCTTGGCTGCGTGTAGTAGCAGGGCTGCATTTTAAATATCAGACGATAACGAAGGAAGGAAGTTAGCCAGACGCGGTAAATATAGATATAACACAGTAATCTCAACTCGTAAAACAATTGGTTAGTGGCGGGTGTGAAAGCATCTGCGTTGATTGATAGATACATTCACATAACATTACACTTCAAATGGTACTTTGAATCTAATCGGGTTTTGCATTTCTGCAAGTGTGAACGGGCTGCTTGCTGTCTATTAAATGCAATATTTCTTGTTACTATGAAACAAACCCAAACTATAATATTGAAGAAAGGTTTTAATAATACGACGTCCACACTCGCAAAATATTATCATAGTACAAAACGAGAATAAGGTAAACAATCGTGAAATTATGCTTTGTACTGAATATACAGGGTGTCCCACGAGGAACCCGACAAACTTCTAAGGTGGTTTCCTCTCATCAAAATAATGAAAAAAGTTCATATAAACATATGTCCAGAGATGCTTTGTTAGCGAGTTACGGCTAGCGAAATAGTTCACCCGATTTTCTGGGAAAGGATAAAAATAAAGCCAAACTGATTTTTTATGGCGTTAAGTTAGGTGTTAAATTTATTGGATTTTATGTAAAATGAACTGAAAAATTGAATAAAACATGTCCCAGACCTCTAGGATATCTCATATCTGAGATATCAGACAAAATATGCAAAATTCGGTCACGAAAACCATGCTTCGTTTAGATTTGAACTACATTAACTTCGTTAAATGGGTAATAAACAGATTGTGCATAAATTATCAAGGAAATCATTTCGAACACCATTTGTAAGGTATGGAAATTGGAATAAAAGAATCAGCAATTAAAATGTTTTGTTTTTACGTAGAACGTTTATTTAATAGAGATATTGCATTTTCTGTCTTATTTTTCGTATGTGTGTGTTGATTTAATTAAACATTAATTTTTTAAATTTTGAATTTTTTTTATTATTGGCTCGTTTTACATCATTCTCTTCAGAATTAAATTCACTACAAGTTTTGTTTAAAAAGTTTGCGTGTATATTACCCATTTAACGAAGTTAATGTAGTTCAAATCTAAACGAAGCATGGTTTTCGAGACGCAATTTTGCGTACTTTGTCTGATATCTCAGATATGGGTGATCCTAGAGGTCTTGGACATGTTTTATTCAATTTTTCAGTTCATTTTACATAAAATCCAATAAATTTAACACCTAACTTAACGCCATAAAAAATCTATTTGACTTTGTTTCCGTCCTTTTCCAGATAATTGAGCGAAATATTTCGCTAGTTGTAACTCGCTAACAAAGCATTTCCGGACATATGTTTATATGAACTTTTTTCATTATTTTGATGAGAGAAAACCACCTTAGAAGTTTGTCTGGTTCCTCGTGAGACACCCTGTATAGTGCAGTTTTTAAAGTGTTGCCATAGGATATTGTATGTTAAAGATTCAGCTATTATACTATTATAATTTGACACTAATTTTGATTTTTAATAATAGATTATGTTTTTTTGTTGTACTATAATACCGTATCCACACAGAACTTTGAAAATGTAAATTAATTTAATTGAGGTAATTTAACTTGAATTTTACATATTTAATCAACTTATAATAATATTAAGAATGTTTTCTGAGCCGGCGCTGTAATTTTTTCTTGGGTACTGTTTCTTGTTCTAATTATTTTTGTATCGTGTTCTTGTGCATATGTAGATGAGAATTAACAGGCTAAATTTTTGAAAATACCCTAGGCAGCCAAAATAGTGTCCTATTATTTTTTAAAGTAGTTTTCTTTGGTAAGGAACAGTATTGTGGCTGCCAACGGGCATGTTCAAAAAATTCAGCCTTTTCATTTTCATCCATATACAGCCAGGAATATAATACCAAAAGAATTTGAACAAAAACCAAACTAAAAAAATTACAGCGCTCGCAAAAAAGAAAACATTATTTATAAGGCTGATTTATTCCGTACGGCCGCTGTAACTTTTTTTTGAATCCTGTTCTTTGTTCTGTTACTTTCTTTATTGGTTCCTGGGCGTGTGTAGATGAAAATGGGACAGGTGAATTTTTGAAAAATGTTTTATTTTAATGACTGTGTGTATTTTTAAATATTGGACCAATTTTTTAAGAATATTTTCTTCCGTGCGGGCGCTGGAACTTTTTTCCGTATCATTTATTGTTCTAATTATTTTTGTATCGTGTCTTTTGTGTGTGTAGATGAGCACGGACAGACTTGATTTCTGAAAATGCCCTTGGCAGTCAAAACATGGTCCTTTTATTATTTTTAAAAATGCTTTTTCTGTACGAAATAGTACGTTGGCTGCCAATATAAAAGATAAGAAAGTTCAATGAGTCTTCAATTAATATAAAGAAAAAAATTATTGGCAAGTGACACAAATTCAGCCACGAGGGCATCCTGTCGACGCGTTTCGCCCTAATTGAGGTTCATCAGGACAGGAGTAGCAAGTTGTAATATTTAATACAGGCACATTCTGGGAAGTACAGCATCACCTGACTCACAATTTGTGTTTTCGTGTCGTTTCACCTGACATCGCAGGTTTTAGCAACATTCGGCACGGAGGAAATCCGGCTCAACTGCATTTTTCCATAGCCAAAAGCTGCAATTTAAAAGATAAGAAAATTTAATGAGTCTTCGATTAATACAAAGAAAAAAATGTATTGGCAATTTACTCAAATTCAGCCACGTGGGCATCCTGTAGACGCGTTTCGCCCTAATTGGGGCTCATCAGGACAGGAGTAGATAGGTGAAACGACACAAAAGCACAAATTGTGAGCTAGGTGATGCTGCACTTCCCATAAGGTGTCTATTAAGCATGACAACTTTGCTACTCCTGTCCTGATGAACCCCAATTAGGGCAGAACGCGTCGACAGGATGCCCATGTGGCTGAATTTGAGTCACTTGCCAATAATTTCTATGTGTGTGTGTGTGTGCGTGTGATGTATGTATGTATGTGTGTGTGTGCATGCGTGCGTGCGTGCGCGTGTGTGCGTGTGTGTGCGAGTGCGTGCGTGCGTGCGTGCGTGTGTGCGTGCGCGTGTGTGGTGTGTGTGAGAGAGAGTGTGAGTGCGTGCGTGCGTGTGTGTGTGTGGAGTGTGTGTGTGAGAGAGTGTGAGTGCGCGCGTGCGTGCGTGCGTGTGCGTGTGTGCGCGCGTGTGCGTGCGTGTGCGCGTGTGTGCGTGTGTACGTGTGTGCTTGTGTGCGTGCGTGCGTGCGTGTGTGTGTGTGTGTTTCTTGTTAATGAGGGAAGCCCAAGGTAAAGTTGGATGGAAAACGGCTTGAGGAAAAGAAAAATTCATTAGAGATAAACGGCTAGTAGAGTGTTAGCTCCGGGCAGATCATGAGCTTGGGTCATGGGTTGACAAATGACAAAAAATATAGATAAAGAGCGCCACCGTATTTTTCAATACAACAACATACGAAGATACATGTACTTGTATTAGGGGAATGCGGAAACCTGAAGTCTACACCGCTTATGTAGCCACAAAACCTAAATATCAACCTTGCAAAGCACTTACCAAAATGTCGCTTACCAGATGTATCTGCATATCCTGTGAACAAACAAATGCACAACAGAGACACTGTTTGTGTCCTTCAAAATATTCACCTATAAATAACATATTTGATTTTAAATTTCAAAAATATATACACTCAGGGTATTTGTTAACATTAGACACAGTTAATCTTTTGCTTAGTAGGAACCAAGAAATTTCCTATGAATTTTTAATAATAAAAGAATTAAGCAAAAAAATTCTATTCAATTAAATTGGTTTAGCTTGTTTCAATCTTAATATTTACAATAAAAATGTACATGGAAAGAAACTAGTATTGTTCTATCTTCAAAAACACGAACATCTTAAAAAACTCAATATTTCAACAGATGTTTACTGTAAGGTATTTGCTTTCTTAATAATTTAAATCTCAAATTTTAATTATAGCCTTCAGTAGTACTACCGTCGACTTAACAAGTGAGAAACAAGATTATTTTACGTGATTCTAAAATGTAGCATTCAAACAAAAAATAAGCTTTAACTTTATATCCTTCAAAAATTTATCATGTCTTAAAATTAAATTGCATGACCTCAAAATAATCAAAGATATTATTAATGTAACATAGAATAGCATGTGGTAATTATATTGATTAACTAGATATTTTTGACATCAAATGTCAATAACAATTTTTTAAGTGAAGCTAAATTTGTACGCTTGTGGAACAAATACAATAGGCAACTATGGAGCCATCTTTAAAATTTTGTAAAGTTACGAAAATAAAACGGGATCTTTCTTACAAAATGAATTTCACAATAACTAAATCAAAGTAGAATATCAACCTTTGATCACACGTAAGATATTTAAATAAATACAAATTAAATTAAGGTTAAACATCACTCACGTGCTTGAAGTACAGTTCAATCAAAAAAACTTGAACGTTCTCACCTGAACCACACAATGTCAGATGTCGACAAATCTAAGCACATCTGCGATGCACGCAATATGAATAACCATACCATTATGCTGGATTTTACGCTGGAATTTTCAAAAACCTTCAAAACAAAATATTATCCAACCAAATAAAATCTTCGTTACATATGACCAACAATTTTCATGTTTTCTAAATTTTAAACTAAAACTTTATTTCTGTGGTATTGCACTACGGAAAACGAATTAATAAATTTTATCAAATTATTTATACCAACTGTTTTAATGATGGATTACTTCAATCTACTTCGCATCTGCAGGAATCAACCTCTCTTACGAACGCGACTCCGGGCCATGTGCCTGACCATGTTGACTTTTCTATGCTCCGGAGAGCAGCTTACTTCTTCAAGCGCTAATGGAAAAGTGAAATTGAAATGACCGACAAACGATTTGTGTTGTAACTTAGATATAGAAAGCGAAGGAACGCATAATCCATTATACGCTTAATAAACTATTTTTAGTGATCAGACAATTATAAATTATGTTTTTATATTATCGAAACATGATATTAGATTTATAAGGAATGTGTAACTAACTTGAAAAAAAAATACGTTACAGTATTCGTAATAACAGTTTAAATTTGGACAACTCCACTACTACAAAACTCTCTTTTGCTAATCATATTCTTTACCACAACCATAACTTTAATCAAGATCGTGTTTCAAAATTCTTAGTATAAACAATTCAGGTATTTAGTTCGACTTTTGGGAAATTTTACATATAATTAAAAATGATAAAGAGTTCTGTGTCAATAATTTAAAAGTTTTTAAAAGAATTTCCTTTTTCTTAAACTCTTTGATGATCCTTTTCAATTTCGACGTACACATTCAGATTTTGATTTTATTATTGTAATGTACATACATTATCTATAGTTTATCGTCACTCAAAGTTATTACATTAGATGTCATTTATCATTCATGTTACTATTCAATGATGCATTCTAACTTGTTCAGTCTTAATTTTCTTAAAATTTTATACTTTGAAAAATTATATATTTTGTTTACTTCCACATACAAAAATAGAATATTCAGTACATTCTATTATGTAGTTTATTTTCACTCAAGTTATCATAATGGTATATTTTTCAACGAGCTTCTAATAAAGTCATTATTTTCGAGAATTAAGTTTACGTCACGAGCCGCACAGCGGCGAGTGACTGGGTCATTCGAGTGAATAATAACTATATTAAGCACGAGTAGATGACTATACTTTCTCTATGACTATACGACTTGTACAAGAAACTACACATTTTAGTTATTTACATCAACCCTTAATTACTTACCATTGTTTTATTAATTACAGGAAGGCAATTAACTAAAATATTTAACACATACATCTATACACTGGTAGAACTTGTCTAAGTTTACTTTTTAACGAAATTTGTGGTCAAATTTCTGCAAATAGTAATATTTAATACTGATGGAGTTGTCTCGATCAAACTTGACTTCACTCAGAGTATTAGCGTTTGATGCCTGCATTTTGCACAATCGTCTGAAGTATTTTGTTCGCAATATTCATTTTAATTGTCATCAAATCATCTACGTAACCTTCAGCTGCAGACGTAGTCTTCCAATCCCAGTGTCATTTGAGCGCTGGAATATCTCCACCTGCATCAACTAACAACAAAGTGGCAGAGGACCTACGGAATCTATGACCGGTACACTGATTTGCGTTCAGTAAATTTAGGTAGGCAGCTATTTGTTTTCCCCATAGATGCAAATTTGTTTATACCAATCCTGAACAAAGCATTTGCCGTGTTAGGCATAAATTGGAAACTATATAATGAACACTTTTTATTAACAATTAGTTGAATAATATTGATAGCGAGTGTTCCGTACAGTCGTCTAGAGACCATGCCATGCCGCAACTAGTTGCTATGCAGAAGGGTATCTAATGCACGGCTTCTATGAAACAGGCCCTCTATTCGGCCAATAAAATAAAATCTGTTAAAAGATGTTATTCTCAGTTAGTAATTATTTAGAAACAAACAATTCATCGGTTTCTTTGTTTTCGCAGTGTTCATAAAATGTATCTATTTCTTTACTTCTTGATACACTACTTGAGACTCATGGATTAAGTCCATTATTTATCGTCGTCGCTGCGTATTTATCATTAATGTAATTTTTATTTACGGTTTACATGAACTTTATTGGTTAATTACTTACTTTGTCTATATTTTAATGTATTTCATTGTTGAATATCAAACTTAAAAGTTGCGTTTCACATCAAACGCCATGTTCTATATACAATCTCTTAAATACACAATATTTCGACATATGATCGATTTGCTTGTATTTCTTAAACGAGCAGCGAGGTGAGCCACATGAATAACCATATTGATTTTAGGTATATAAGTATGTCACTGTTGCCTCTTATGATATTTTCTTGCCCATGGCAATTCTATATATAATTTGGGCGTTAGTTATTTGCAAACTTTTATGTTTATAGTATGATCTGTACAGCAGTTACTGGTACTGCGACAGAGACTTTACACAATGACTTTTTATACTTTTGTTTATTTCTAGTGATATATGAGTAATAATGCTATTTAAAGATAATTAGGATATTTCAATCTATTCGCAAAGAATTATGGCATTATGGAATTAGGTGCACCCATTTATTAATCTTTTTTTGTATAATATGCATATTTTATATACGGAACCTTATACACTTCATTTGTAAACAGAATAAATACTTGAGTAGCATCTGACTAGTTTCTGTATGCAATATACTTTTTTATGCTAATTATAATGCGTTCACATATTGGATAATATATTATCGTTAACAAATTTAAATATCTCAGTAAAACCACACGTAGATAGGTTCCAGCCTAGTTAATAAAATTCTATTTTCTTCAGAGTTCAATAACTGTTTCTTGTACTCTGTACAGTAGGGATGTACACCTTATTCAAGACTAAACGGCTGCAAAAACGGTACTGTTTTGTTATGTCGTCAACCAAATCAACCTAACGAATGCTCATATCAATATAACACCTTTATTAACAAAAATAAAAAATTTTAAATCATTTACTTATCAGCTAAAGATTGATATCTTGACAATTTCTGAAACATGTCTGAATGAGAATGATGCTAGTAGTTCAGTGTATATCAGAGACTTTACTATAAGACAAGATTAAATTAGTTTGAAAATTCCTTAGCTCTGTATCTTGCTTACTCTGATACTATTATTCGTCTCGACGATTTTAATATTGATTTTTCAAAACCCGAGAATGCATTCACTCAAATTTACAAGACATACTAATATCCTACAGTTTAAGCCAAATAATAACTCGGCAAAGAGGAATTACTAAAACGTCCAACTTATCTGATTAATCCTATGCCGGTTTCAGACCTCTCACTAGTGAATGCTAGCCGTGTAGTTGTGTGTTGCTTAGTTAACCACGATCTCGTAGATTGTGACATATAAACAAATGTTCAGACTTCTGAACCTGCTACAAAAACCTTCAGTAACTTTATTAGTATTAACCTGGACTTGCTGTACAGAGACCGTTTCAACAAATTTTAAAGTTTACTAAGATCAATGATAAGTTACTTTTCTTTACAACTGATCAATTATTTGACAAGTATGCCCCCATAACTACTCTTAAATTGCATAGACATTATGCTCCATGGGTAACTGATAATCCTAAATTTCTCGTGAACTTGAGAAATAAAGCGAAAGCTAAGTTTAGGAGAAGAAGATTGCCCAAACATTGAGAATACTATTCAACTCTAAGAAATTTAACTAATTTTGCTATAGTTAATAAAAAAAAGCTTACTTCAATTCAGTTTTAACTGGCAGTAAATCAAGTATTCTACGGAAAAATTAACATTTGACAATGAAAAACTGAAGAATATTGCAGTGTCTGTACACCCAAATATTGCTAAAAAAAACCTCCCCTATCTCTGCAATAAAATAACATACCAAACGGATATCCATAATATTTCTCTAGACTTAGAGGTCGTATTTCACCTCTGTACCATATATTGAGTCTAAATAAGATATCGTTTTCATTTTAAATATATATTGTATATAACAATATTCCAGATATTTGTTTCAGAAGCAATTAGGGAACTGAAGTCTGGGCAAATTTATCTTCACTAGAATTAAACTGTTTATTTGATAACCGGTTTGAAGTTAGCAGTACTCAAATCCATCCACACATTTAAAACCAGTGTGGATGAAACCTCATTCACACTTTTTAAAACATAAAAAACCTATCTTAAAAAAATGTATCTCCTTTACGAAACGATGTCTGCTAAATTTGTTTCCGCGAATAACCATCTACCTAAAGGAGCTTCAATTCAGCATACTTCAATTTAATGTAACCACCGTCGTTAAAGTAAGGATAGGGGGTGAAGTAGTAAACCTTAAAAAATCGTATCTCTTGTCCAAAATGAGTCTGCTAAATTTGTTTGCGCAAATGATCATCTACCTAAAGAAGCTTCAATTCAGCATCCTTCAATTTAATGTAACCATCGTTGTTAAGTTAAGGGTAGGGGCTGAAGTAATAAATCTTAAAAAATTGTATCTGCTTTACGAAACGATGCTTTCTAAATTTGTTTACGCTAAGAATCATCTACCTAAAGCAGCTTCAGTTTAGAAACTCAATGTAACCCACCTTCGTTAATGTATGGGTAGGGGATGAAGTAATCAATCTTTAAAATCATATCTCCTCTACGAAACGATGTCTGATAACTTCGTTTGCGCAAATAAGCATCTACCTAGTTTATCTTTCTAAAGGAAAGTGGTAGCTGAATATTCGCAACAAATTTAGCAGATATCGTTTCGTAAAGGAGATACAATTGTTTAAGTTTGGTTTTTGCATGTTTTAAAAAGTGTGGACGACTTTTCAGCCACACATCAATGATATATAATAGCTACATTTTGTGTGCCACTGGTTTTAATTGTGTGGGCGGATTTGAGAGTTGTTAACTTCACACTGATAGTAGGTCAACACTCTAAAATTATTAGTAGTAATTTATATCTTCGCTTGCGTATGTTAACGCAGAAGATGGTTTTAAGGTTAGGTTAGATAAACACTGGTTGAATGTATGATTGCATATATTTTTAAAGGTTTAGGTGGAAGAATGGAGGGCTGCTCACCTGAATCTCGCCTTTTGATTTCCTAATTAGTTTACTTTTTTCTAAGTTTCGCACATTTGATTTCTTTAATTTGTATTATTAGAAAATAAAGAGTACTATTATTATTATTAGTATTATTATAAACATAATAATAAGAATTTTTCTTCGCAAGGCCAAATAAATGGAAGCTAAATCACCGAATTACGTGTCCACTGACATCCCTCGCACACTGCAGAATGCTGTAAAAAACACACCAATCAGTTACAATTATTTTATATAACACTTCCCTAATTTTTTACTTTTTATTTATACTGTTAACCCAAGTATGTAGCATATGACATTAGACTTTTAAATAGTAAAAAGTTTTTAGAAAAGAAGTTTGATTATAATTTATCACATGTGCACCTAATTTTACATTTCATCATTAACAATTTATTTTTTAAAGACTGACAATAAGACCATGGGCAAATTCTGAATTCATATTCACCATTATTTGTTAAATTGGTTCCATTTTCTTGCATTCATTTTTTAACCTTTTCCTTTATAATGTTTTCCCACACTTGAAGAATGGCTTATAAATTCGCAAAGAATCCCAATATACCATTTTTGTCCAATCATTATAAATTTTCTTATTGATAAAATTTGTTTAATATTTATAACATGGACAAATTTAAAATTTTGCAAAAACTGCAATTATACATCCACTTTTATCTTGAAATTAATTTTTTTATTTTACATCATTCCGACTATCAATTTCACCGAACCACTTCGTTTAGAACAAGTCGCATAAAATCGAATAGTTTTAAGATAACAGTCATCAACTGCAGTTACAACATGTATTTTAAACAAAATTTGCTACATCGTGAAATATTTTGCACTGTAAACCCATCTCCAGTTGCCATGATACTGATTCATGTGTTGACTTACTTTAAATTTGATTGTTTATTGGTTCAAAGGTATTAACATGAAAGATATACGATTAAAAAATAAACATATAAAGTGCAAACTAAAGGTATTTGAAAACTTAGTATTACGAAATAAATAAGAATCACCTGCGCAAGCATGTTTTAAGATTTATACATCAAAAATTTTTTATAATATTCGTATAACATTTTTGTAACATGCAATTAAAAATCCCACTACAATAGATTGTGTTACTAACTGTAGTTCTCCAGACTTTTTACATAACCATTACCATTACAACTAAATTGTTGTAGGAGTATATTTGAGTACAAAAAGTGTCAAAATCTAATTAAATTGCATCCTATGTAGTAAATAATCTTGTAGATTTTATAGTACTATTATGATGTTCTTCACAATAGGAAAGATCAAAGTGAGGGTGCGGCTTTTAAATTAGCAATACGCATTAATGTGATTTACAAGTGCTAATGCTGTCATTGTATGCAAAAAAATAGCAGTATATTCTAGTCCTAGAGCACTTTGTCTCTAAATGAATGGTTTCTTGTATAATAATTTTCACAAACATTTCTTCAACTGAGCGATAGCCTTAGAATTTTATGATACATCAAAGTTAATCCAAAATATATTTACAAAGAACGTGTTCTGATTTATTTAGATTAATCTAAAAATAAAAAAATTTTCCTTCCATCCTTAGAGCGAACTTTGGTAATAACTAACTGTAACGTGGCCGTTTCTTAGAACAAAAAACGGAACTTCTGTGTAATATATTTTAGGAGTATACGGTTCATTATGAAATATGTACATACTTCTATTATAAAAATCATTCTTAGGCGTTAAAGAACACTTTGAAATTCTGAAATATAAAACGAATCTTATATTTCTGTGAATGCTACTAAGTTGGGCAAATAATGAAAATTGTTTTGAACATGTAACTTTAAACTTATTTAAACTGTTTGCGATTTAACTTGAGTCCCTCCCCAGATTCAATCCAAGTGGCCACCGAGTCACTCTTTTGCTAGACGAAGAGAAATAGAACGTTAACGAATATCCAAACGTAAACTAAATAAACTCAAACCCTTTGAAGTAGAAACCATCAAAAGATTGTGAGCATAAGTCCAAAAATATTAACGCAATGTTAAAAAACACTATAAATGCAGAAACTCGTTAAATTGTCATAATATTGAATCCAACATAAAAACATATGAATAACACCTTTACGTCCATATTAAAATTATTTAGGTAAATAGCGTTTAATTCATGAAACCACATGTCAAAAATTAAGACTCTCAAAAATCTTACTCCAACATAACACAAACTTAAGTCTCCATAAAATATCTGTACATAACCAAACCAAAAGAGTTTCGGCTGTATACATAATGCGCTATATCTTACTATAACCAAATTAATACAATTACATAAAATAACGCTTTAATGAAGTTCTAATAAAAATTGCAATTGGTTAAAAATAATTAAAGCTTGAAACATGCAATATTAACCAAAAACATAATGGCACAATAGCTAATGATTTGCTTAATTAAAACATCAAACGATTCCCATCATTATCGTTATGGTCTTCTGTCCTGGACCTGGTTCGAAAGGTACCTTCATTGCTTCCTATTCTGAGCTAACTTACATATTACCCTGAAATCCCCATAGCCTACATATCGAACTACCTGTGTGCACTAGTCTAGTCTAGGTCTACCTCTACCTCTCCTATTTTCCTTTCCCAGCTTCTATTATATCCCGAACTACTCCCTCATGCTTTAGAACATGTTATATCATCCCATTTCTCCTATATTTTTACTGTTTTCCACGTATTTCTTCCTTCTCCTACTATTTCAAGAACCGCTTTGCTCTTAACTTTGTCTGTCCACGATATCTTCACCATTCATCTGCTTCTGGGTAGCTTCTATAATCTTTTACTTGATCCTAAACTGTTGTCTAACAAGAATGTAATCTATTTGATATGTTCCTATGTCTCCTGGGATCTATTTCCCCGGCGTTTCTGGTGTCTAAACAAAAAAAAACCTATTACGGCTCCTTGCCTACCCTCGCATACAACTGCATTAAAATTTCCCATACTCATTAAATTTTCAAGTCCTTTTGCGAATCTTAGTATGTTTTCCATATCTTTGTAGATCGCTCCTATCTTTTTCTCGCTGTATCTAGAGGTGGGCTTGTATACTTCTATTATTACTGTATTTACTGGTATAGATTCTAATCTAATCATGAGTACTCTTTTGCTTTTTGTAAGTTGTTTTTTACACAGTGCCCTAGCTTTTCCGCAAAAATAATCCTCACATCCGAATTGTCTCTCTGATTTTGTATGAATTGCCCTAATGTTTACGCTCAAAAAATCCCCCGTCTCTGGCCACCGAACTTCGCTAATCGCTATCCATTTCAATTTTCAAATTCTCAAGCTTAGCTACTTACTTCATGCTTCTGACATTCCACGCTCCGAATCGCAAAATGTTCCCTGTCTTTCTTTTAAACTTTCCGATCACATCTTCTGAAGTATTCCCCTCCCGGAGATCCAAATGAGGGACTATTTTAACTCGGAAATCTTTTGCCCCAGAGGATGCCATCTTCTTAAAAAGTAATTTTAATAAGCTGTGTACTTGGGAGGTAATGTGGTGGTTTCCCGTTGCATTTCACATCGCAGTAGTGTGTCTTAGAATGTCATACCGACCCCCATTGTCTCTGCCACTCTAACTACCGAAAAAGCTGCTGCCTTCTTTCGGAGACCTGTCTTAGTCTGGTTCCTCACTAAAGACACCACTAATTTAGTTAAACCTATAGTTCGGCTCTGTAGCTCACTGACACACGCAAAACCATTCTATCCGTTCTAGTATTCTAGAACTTTTTTTAGATGCAGGTTCATTAACAACGGCCAACAATTCTCATATAACAAACATTAAAAATAAATATATTTTTCAAGCAAGTTTCCAATTTTTTACTGAGGTATCAAAGAAGCATCACAAACAATATTTGCTTTAAGCTATTGATTAATTCGATAACAATGTTTGTACTGTACAAATTATTATAATAACAACAGTGTAGAGTATAATAAACGACCAAATTGTGAACACAACATAAACAGTCTAAACCAGTGTTTTGTCATGCCATCTCCAGAAGGCTTTAATGCTACAAATTAAACCTTGATACTTACATTATCAAAAAGAGTTTATAAGTTCTACAAAATCAAAAACTTGGTGCACAAAGGATTGCATGAAAACAAGGAACCTATTATAGCGTAAACCGTAGTAAATAATACCAAGTATATTCCACGTTTTTAAAGCATTCTTCACATGTGTTAAGTATAAACGGAAGTGTATATAAATAAAAAAACCGTTAAAATTGTTAAACGACGATTAAATACCAAGAGGCAAATATACCGTATAAAAAGCATTGATTGCCAAATACACTTAGAAACAGATGAAACTCAAAACTATCAACAAACACTGTTCGCAGCTCTCCCCTTACATCTTCAAATGGATAATTAATCAAAATGAATTCAAAGTCTCCACTTAAAAAATTTCTCAGCCATTTTACTCTATCTGCTACAATAACAACAGGTGCTTCCAAAGACGGAAAACGTTCTCGCTAAAACAATTTCATCGAATCGAGAAAGCACGGAAAGGTATATAGGTAAACGGCATTCAAATTATATTATCCTGCTGTATGTTACAGACCAATCAAGGAGCGAAGGCTACTCAGAATAAATGCAACTGGAAATTAGGATTCCACAACTACGACAAGTACATTAGAAAGGTGGTGAATGCACGATAAAACTTTATAAATTGATTAGAGTGCAGACCTCTATAGCCCGAACAATTCAGTTAGTTACAAAGCTACGTAACCGCAACAGTGATTTAACGAGCAACAAGATTACAAACAGTGGTATTTTGTAAAACCGGAATGAAAAGTAAATGTGATGTTCACTATTATGATTTAGGATGTATTTCCAAATCATGTGAAATCCAGTAGGAGTGCTATAATTGATTGAAACATATTTATTTTAGATACAAAATACTAGCAGTATTTGAAGCGATTATAAATGCGAATTATTACGGTTAAGTTTAATTTTTCAAAAACCGTAAGAGATTAAACCCTAAAGAATAAAATGGCACATGAGATAGAATACGTTGTTTTAAATATTATACAAGGTGACATAAAATTTCTCCTAAAAAACACTACTATACTCTTCGCTCCGCCACGTAAATTTACAAAGCTTACATTGTTTTTTATAGTAATACCAAATATTTCAAGTGATTCAGAAATTGAAAAATCAAAATAAATTTCTTTTTAATTTTGAACACCCTGTAATTAAAAATGTCGCATTTTAGACCCTTATGTTTATATGGTGCGAGCCATAATATACAGTCCTGGATTTCAGGCAGGTATCATGCTCATGTCCGTTGAAAGGCGAGTCGGTGCATCAGCAGTACTTGTTCTTACTAGTTTGAAAAACGTTGAACTGTGAGGTGGCAGTTGAAAGTGGGTCAGACGGAGGCGGCAAAAGTTTTAATCGTAGAGTACTATATCCGTTCATAAGGACATGGCGCCCGAGGCGGATCAAGTTTGAAGTTAATGGCAAAGCAATATCGCCAACAATTTATGAAGGCTCCAACAAGCAACACAGTTATTATTCATTATTACAAAATTTTGTCATATTGGTAGACCAGTAACTGTCTCCACAAATGAGATTTGTGGAGTATCCTCAATCAAATGTAGAAGTCACCAAAGCGAAATCAACGACAAACGTCCTTAAAATTGAACATTATTAAGTCCATTCGATGATTGTTTAAACATTTCCGTACCGTATGCAGGTGCAACAGCGTTTACCGAGGCAAGACAAACAAGCTAGGGTTGCGCATTGTGCACGCTTTTTGGTCATGGTATAAAAGGATTCAGACTTCTTGATGTTTGGTTCTTCGACGAGAGCCACATTCGTTTGAACAATTTCATCAATCGCCAAAAACTCGCTTTCTTAGTTTTGAAAGATTAGACGTCAACAACCACTGCGTGTGACGATATGGTGTGCAGTCAGCAAATGGCCTGCTAGGCCCTTATGGGTTCAATCGACTTATTTTGACGTCTACAATACGTGGTAGCTTTATTTCCCAGCAATTTTGGGACACCCTGTGTAATATATATATATATATATATATATATATATATATATATATATATATATGAAAAGAAAATGAGCTACTGCATTGAACATAAATTAGTGTGGGCGTTTCCAATTTAACAAGTACAATTAAAACTACTCTGGAACTTGAAATTTACATAACCAAACCAATTTTCTGTTTTTCTTTTAAAACAGTACGTTCTCTCGTGTCTACCGTAAGCTTACGTGTATACATAAGATCCTCAAAATTTGTTGAAATTCTACAGTAAATATATAAACGAATTGGAGTGTATGACCATTACAAGTCCTTAATAGCTACTATGTTAATTTATTGCGCTAACAAATTAAAAACGATTATTTATTTTTAATATACGCTATGAAATTGCTCAATGTAAGTAACTAATCAAGTACAAAGCCACTTCCATTAATTTATGTCAAAATGTTCAATTCACATCCTTTGCCGAATTAATACAACATTTAACTATGGTAGATTTTCAAGGATGAAAGTGCAAATTAATGTAACAAGGTTTAATCCATTTAATATTATTTACGGACGGGTAAAAAATTCAACTGTAAAACCTTGGTTGGTATAATTAATAGGTATTCAAGAATACACCGATGCCGTTTTTAAGTACAAAACTTTATGTCGTAACTGTTGCCATGCAGAAATTGCTACGCTGAAAATATAAAATTTTTAACGCCATTATTTTAGAATCAAGATAAAAGGTTATTAAAGCAAGGATTTGGCGGAAGCGGGGAAGGAGATTCCAAATGCCTAAATATGCAGATCGCAGTAATTTTAGCATAAGACAAAACCGATTTTGAAACAGCATGAAATGGTATTGATAAAATACTTATTTGGAATTACCAAATGAAGACTAATAAAAGTAAAACTAAAATGCTGAAATGATTACAGGAAATAATTGTTAAGGTAAGCAATGGCACTATACGTAGGGCGAAAAAATTGTGATGCCCTACGTATAGTGCCATTGCTTACCTTAACAATTATTTCCTGTGTGTATATAGAAAAGAGTAAATTATTTACGCGCCAAATTAATTTAATTCATTTAGTGAAAACCGACGAGTATTAGGGTATTTTTATATTTATTAATTGGAATGTTAGAATTACATGAAGGAAGAAAGCTTCAAAGCATATAGAAGTGCAAGGATACGCATAATTAATCATAATTTATTTTAATCAAACGCATATAAGCAAAACGGAGCGTGCTCGCATAAGAAAATCGATCATTTCTAAGGCAAATATATTCGTTTTAAAAGCCAACGTGCATATACACAGATACGGAGAAGCAGAACATCGAGGAATTGTTATTTTCAAACGCTCAATAATTAACAGAAACACCTGCTTGTTATATGTTACGTTCAAAGAATTTGAACGTACGTTAAGATAAGATTTCATAGAAATTGTTTTCAACCGTCAATTTGTATAAACAGCTAGGGTAACAAACATCTTAAGGAGCGAGTGAAATGAACAATCGGTAATATACAACAGATAGAGGCAAATATAGAGCAGCGTTGGATTAAAAGTCACGTAAGACATAGACGTAGAGTTGATGTAAGACGTCGACAATATCGATTTTCTGTAACTCAAGTGGGGTTTGAAGGAGACAGCGAACATGTATAGAACAAAGATGAATAGCGCCTAGGAGAAGTTTGATGACGACAGAAAACTTTGTCATTGGTTGAGAGCCAACAGTTTTAGAAACGAACACACACGCGAAGGTAGAAAACGAATTCTCCGTAAGCAGCACGTAGGACCGGGGGAAATTTTCCAAATTTAGCGACGATTACGCTCAAAATTTTTAGAAACCGCTTTGGAAAATAAGCTTTTCGAGTGAAACCGGTCCGGTAGGGGGTTTGAATGAGAATATAAATACCCAAGTAAAGTTATTAAAGCTGTCTCTTCTCTTTTACTTCGATCAAGTGCTGAATACTGATTCAGACCACCATAATAATAAAGCTTTTTGGTTAGTAGTTTGTGTGTGTACTAAAGTTACCTTTAATATCGTAGTTGAAAGTATAAAACTGTAGTAGCGGACCTCAAATTATTAACGTGACGTACGAGTTAGTGCGTATTTAATTAAAAGGTCCGGCTACTACAACAATAATTATTAAATGGATGCATGATATATGGGGGTAATCAGAACTGGTAATCAAGTTTGTATGCATGATATATGGGTATGGAATGGTACTGTGAGACGAGGCGAATAGCTTGCAAAGATATCAGATAGTAAAGGCCTGTGGATCGGCCAAGCAGCATAGTAAATGGAAACAACGCCGAGGGATTTTCTGGTAAACATCTCCGACGGGAATAAAGAATGAAGAATTCTCCAGGTAATTTATTTGAAATTTCTGTTGTTATATAAACATTTGTGGAATTTTGTGTTGTGTGGTTGACTTTTTGGTGGCATATTTATTGTTGTAGAAATTTGTTTTCAAAGATACATTTACTGGACAATTTACTAATTTTGAGTATTAAAAAGGGGTGTATTTAGAATATATCAAAATTTATTCAGGATATAAATTGAGTTGTAAAGGGTAAACGGGTCTGTAAATTTGTTTTAATTAATGCAAAGTTTAAAAGGCATATACAAACAAAACTGGGTTATAATGAGCTCACAATACTCCAGTGTGAAGTCAATTTAGGGTTACATGTGGGGCCAATCTACTCATATCTAATCGAATTTGTTTAAAATCATTTTAAAAATCAAGGACCTTAAAACATACAATATATTGAGCTGATAATTATTGTATCAAACTGTTTGAAAACATGTGTAAATATATTTTATCTGTTAATAGGTGTAAATAAAAGGTTGTATGGTGTCTTAATATTTTGGTAATTTTATTTGATCGTGTGAGTGTGAAAGAGGTATGAATGTAAATTTAGGTATTCAAGAAGAGGCCGATTGCTGAGCTAGCCAGGGACGCAGAAGAAAATCGACGGCGTCCTTAATAAAAGGGTAAGAAATTATCAAGTTTTGAATTTTTTGAAATTTTCATAAAATAGCCCAGGTGGGGCACGAAATTTACTGAGGTTCCACAGCAATATATATATATATATATATATATATATATATATATATATATATAGAGAGAGAGAGAGAAAGAGAGATAGCAAAAGAGCAGAATAACAAAACAATCATAGTAAGGAAGTTGGACAAACTAGGATAGTACGAAGAAACAAATTTTTGTATAAAAACAATAAAAATAGACATACGGATGGGAACATGTCTGCTCAAAGCCATTGTTGAGTGCAAATAAGAAACATGGGTAGTAGATAAAGACGAGAAAATAAGGCAAAAAACTTTTAAAGTACGATGTTATAAGATAGAATGGAAAAAGTACCACGAAGCAGTTTTAAGACTGGTACAAGAAGATAGAGCTATACGGAAAACTATGAAAAAGGTAAGTGGTATAAATTTTACGAGTAAAGGATTGATATATAAATACTAATAAAAGGTTGACTAGGGAGAAAAAGGCGTAGGTTGATTGAATATTAAAATACATCGACTAAATAACAAACAATCTAGGTAACAATCATTATGTGGAGAGCTGGTAAGTTACTACCTATCATATCTAGAACTACAGCCTTAGAAAATAGTTTCAAGGAGGCAAATACGTAATTGGAGTAATTAGCATACAAATTTGAAAATCTTACCAAACTAATCGTAAAACTGATGAAGTAATGATGATGCTATACATACGTGGATAAATACGTACGCCCAAATCTCACGATTGAATTATTAAATTCCACGAAAATTTCAAGATATGTAAGTTTTAAAGTTCTACGCAGTTTGTTAATTATATAAAGGAATGCTGCTAATAAAAGTACTATTATTAAAAATTTTCCTATAATTAAATCTTTCAAAAATAAGTTGGTATAGTTTCGTTAAATCTAGAAACTTGGCAGAACTACAAACACAAAAATTAATTCGGCCTATTTCATAACAGTATAAAACTTAATTTTTATTTAGATTTAACTAGTTTTATTACATAGAGCGAGTGTGACAGCAAGAAGTTCACAACATGTTTTCTAATAAAAGCAGCACTGAAGACATTGTACCTGGCGTATGATAAGCTGTAATCAATTTTTTATTTATTAGATGAAATGTGTATTTCTAGACGTCAGCTTGAATGTTTCATAGTAGATTATTAATTGATTAGTAAAGTGGGACTGATACGAGGTGTGACTACAAAATAACATGACTGATGCTGTAAAAATTTTTATTTTAAATTTATATATATTTAATTATTATCCCCTTCAATATACAGCTCCCCGCAATCCCTATACCGCTGCATACAAATATTCCAAGTTTAAAGTTGGACATAGTCTTTTGAGGGCTGGTTCATGACGCATGTCGCTATTTCTTTCATAGCTTCAACGGTCTGCAATCTTGTTTCTTTTAATGCAGATTTGACTTTGGGGAAAAGATAAATGTTACATTATATCAGATCAGGGGTATAAGGTGGATGGTCTAACACTGCGATGTTATACTTGGCTAGAAGCGCATTGACAAACAATGCATTTATTTTCGCACACGCATTTTCGTATTAAAATTCTTATGCAAAGTTTGCCTTACCCATTCTTTGTCAATTCCTACAAGTTTTCGCAATTATACGAATATAGTTAGTTAACCGATGATTAGATCAGATCAGATCACCGATTTCTTCAATGTTTTTGTTTGTTTCTGATTTGGAAGTGGGCCCCGTACGTATATCATCTTCAACGTCTTTTCGGCCATCTTGAAAACGCTTAAGCCATTCAAAAAACCGCGAACGTAATAAACATCTTCCTTGAATAAAAAATAGGCTTCAGCAGCGCTTTTTCCAGCATCATATGAAATTCGAAGACAACAAACATAGAAACAAGGAGAAAATTGTTGAAAGTATATGTGTGGAGCACAGAACAGTACTTCTATGAGATAGGGGCAGTAGGAAAAGCAGACAGTAAAACGGTAGAAGCCTTTTAGAATGTTGTGCTTCAGATATATGAGGATGATAGCATGGGCAGACAAAGTTAATAACAAAGAGGTTATAGAAATGGTAGATGAGTAAAGATATCTGTGGAAAACAAAAAAAGATAGGAGAAATAGAAGGGCAGGATACGTTTTAAGTCATTTTTGGGGAACAGTGTGGGATGTATTACAAGCAGAGATAGGAAAAAAGAGGTAGACCTATATCAGAGTATTGCACACAGACAGTGAAAGATGCAGACTGCAAATTTCACGAAAATGTGTATGTTAGCACAGAATAGGAAACAATGAGGGTACGCGTCTAACCAGTTCCAGGACTGAAGACCCGATGATGATGATGATGAAATTTAAGGACAGTTCGCTGCTCTAATAAAAAAACAATCATTTTTTCCGACAAAACAAAAGTAGATCTTATACAAACAAAGGCCCCTGACAAACTAAGATGTTTACAGACACGGAAAGGCCTGTAATGGAAAGAGAAGGGTTTACGCTAACGCAGTTGTTGATTGTATAATTTTGACGTACGCGTAGGTCGTCTGTAGTAGAATCAGGCTCGTTGTTTGATAGCCAAACTTCGTAGATTAGAAATCAGACACCTAGAGTTCTAGCGAAAATAAATAAGCTGCTATAGAAAATCTGTGAAAATTATATACCTCGGTAATCATTGTATAGATTATACAGAAACTTTAAACACGTAATTTTTGCAGTTTTAAAGTAACTACTTGATTTTCGAACAGACAGTTATTACTTTCTGCAGCGTTAATGATTCAATATCTTTACACTTTTACCTTAAAGCCGAAAAATAACAAAAACAGAAAACGGGTTAATGATGTCAGAAATTTAGTATACGTCCAATCAGTAGAAACTGATTCTCATTTAATATTAAAATTCAAATTGGTATGCGAATTAATTAGTTGTCACTATTATTGAGGATCTGACGCTCTTCAATCCTATAATCGAATTTTAATTCGAGCTAGTAATTAAAAGAAGAAAACTATAAGGTCGTAGATTTGTGATAGGATTTGAACCTGCAAGCTTCCAATTTGTACTTGAATGCGCTAACCAAATGAGTCACCGAAACAGTTAATTCAATTAGATATATGACAAATTTAAATCGTGTGCTTAACTATATAACATCCTAACCTTCAATTACGTTTACATCTTTGTAAATGTACATTTCTTTCGACTTTTACACAGTAAATGAAGTCTTCAACCATGACCTGACAGACTTAACTTTAAAAATCAGGTCAAATTTAAAACTAAACCGGTTGTAGAGAGAGTTGCACGAGTTATAAAATGATATGTTAATCAATCCGCTATGCTATTAAAATTTTTTAAGGTAAATTTTACTTACACATGAGGGCTAGAGCGGCCCAGTTCTAAATAATAGTAAGGGACCCCTTACAATCATAAATTCACAAATCCGAGGGTTTTATCTTCATTGGGCCACTATGTATAATAAACCTACATAAGTTAAATTTAAAAAGACGTTGTTCAAAATGTATGGATACAAATTGTTCAAGTATTAAATCACACAAAATTATTACTACAAAGGAAATCGTTAATGTCATCTGTAAATGCTTTGTCTGAAATTCATAAATGAAGCATATTGAGTGTTGGAGAAGCACAGTAGAATTACTTTCCACAACATAGTAGCGCTCCAACGACAAGATGATATAAAACCACGCCTTTCTTAAATAATATTACTTGCACCACTTATTTTTAATGATGTTATACACCACTGTCAATTAATGTATTTAAGTACATTCTAATTTATTAAACAATTAAATGCGCAAGTCTTGCGTCTAAATGCAGTTTGAGTATAAAATCCGAATCACTCATGTTCAATTTCTAATTCTTTATATGCAAAATAACAACATAAATTGCCTCTTATTAAGGATGTCATGAAATTCAAATGTCTTCCAACACTTGTACAGCGACTCAAATAGATTTTTAGTGCAGGACTCTTGTTCCTTTTCTCTTTGGGTTAAGAGATAATTATAGTTATACAGAATATTTTGATGACGTCAGAAACGCCTTACTATTTTCGGAGCTATCTTCATGCATTTTCACAGCTAAAATGTAAGAGAGAAACCATCAAATTGAAATTTTCAGTGTATTTGGCTCCTCTAAATGTAGGCAGAACAAAGATAATAATAGTTTGGAATTTTCAAACGAACATTCATCACCTTAATATCCAATAATTGGCAGGCTTTGATAAAACTCGTAAACTAAGATGTTTCATTACCATTATTATATGAGCTTTTATACGCTGTAGAATTTCCATTTACGAACCCTTATGCTTTGAACAATTTGAAATGAGGTTTTAGATTATTGTACAAAACTGTTTGCAGAACAGCGTTTCATATTAGCTGTATAATTAACTCACGGTTCTTTAGTGCGTAAATAGGCGGTTGGTTTTTCGGCTTTCGGCTAGTTTAATACGGCAATTCCCTATAACTCCTTCAGTTTAAATATTATGTCAAATCAATTACTGAATTATAAATAGAATTTGTCAATGGTCGTTTTTAATAAGACCGCAATTACAACTTTAATACGTAAAAGCAAAAGAAAGTTGCTGCTATTTGACAAAAGCAGGAAATGCGCAAATATAAACTAAAAACTATGATAAAATCTGGAATATAGGCTTCAATGTGCCTTTTAAATTAACAACCAATCGTCAAAATACATTAATAATTTGCGTAAGTTAACAAAATTATGTGAATGCGAAAATCAAAGAATATAACCAATAAATTCTGTAAGTAGTGGTAAAGATGAAACTGCAAAGCCTGGTACAGTGAAGTACGCCATTCTTTTTATGAGGACCGAAAATTTCGAAAGTACAATAATCTCTGAGCCGTTTACGATAAGCTCGGACTTAAAATAAACTTTGGCATAAAATGATTTCTAAATCTTTAAAAAAGCACACCGAATTGGCGACTTGGACAAGGGCAATAGGTAATGTATCCAATTCATAACAAAATTAACAACATAAGAGAATAGCCTAAAGTTTAAACATATATACGAAAACTGTGCCTGATTTCGATAAAAAAATCTGGGAATAAAAAACTGGTTCCGCAATGAATTTAATTCAAAACAAAATAAAGCTCTACATGAAGATTTTTCGAGATACCATACTTATTGTGTTTAGATGCTAGAAGACCAGAAATGCATTTGGTAGAAGTATAGCAAACATTAGATTCTACGGCAATAAATGTAGAAAGTTTTAGCACTTTCAACAATTCTAACAAAATAACTGCGGATCAGTTACTAGTACTATACAGTGTTTTTTTGAAAAAAAACCACCCTAAGTAACATGTTAAAATTTCCAAAAATATTCGTTCAGGAACTTTCTGAGCTATATAAACAATCCAGAGGATCCCCACCTAAAATTTTAAATTGCAACCCCAATGTGACACCATCGCTGAACGGCCATAGGTCAAAAACATTGATTCGGATAATTTGTAAAAAGAAGATTAATAGTGAAAAGTAACGTATGGAAAAAATAAACTAAAATATTATCATTCAAAATGTTCGAAGTCACCTCCAATATTTTCCGAGCAATAATACAATCTGTGCTTAAAATCCTATCTAACATTTTAGAACGTTTCTACATTAATATTGTAACACTCTTGCTCAACTCTCACCTTAGGTTCATTAATTGTTTCACGTGGTGTTTTCTATACCATTGTTTTTAAGAAAAAATTAAGTGGTGTCAAGTCTGGAGACCTAAAGGGCATCCAAAGAGTCTCTTCGATCAATCCACATACCTAAAAACTCTTTCATTTAACTGCTCCTGTACTTGTAAGTAAAAATGGTGTTCATTCACATCCAAATCGTTTTCATTATTGTATCTTTCCGGTGATTCAGTAATAAGATCAATAGCATTTTCTAACAAGTTCAACTACAAATTCAGCTGTCTAATATTCCTCAATAGATATTCGGCCAACTTTCATTTCAAAGAACATCTGCTTAAACATTAATTTTCTCTAGATGCGTGGTCCCAACAACAAAGATAAGGACAACACTAAGACTTGTAGAAAATACCATAGTATACAATGACAGTGAAAGATATTTAAACAGATGTTAGACGGGACTTTGGGCAGAGATTGTATTATTGTTTAGAAAATAATGGAGGTCACTTGAACATTTGAAATAACAATATTTTCCTAATAAGTTATTGTTTATTAATAATTTTAATTTTGCCAATTTTAATTTTGCATGTTGCTTCCTAACTTTTTTATTATAATACGTAAACAAATAGTTCCAATTAGCTCCTTTGACATAGGTTGGATAGAAGAATTTGCTACCTCTTCAAAATGTGTTAAAAGTTAGAGACTATAATTTCAAATTTTTAGGTTAGAGGTGGAGGTCGGTCATAAAATTTTTTAACCTATATCTTTAAACGCCTACTTAACATACCATCCAACGTGCTTTTTTTATTTTAAAATAAATAATGTTATTCATGTATTTGGAGTGGTATGTTGAATTGAAAACACTATGCAGGTACTGTTTATATAATATTTTCAAACGGGTATACTATAGAACAATGCTCGTAAAGTAAAAGAAACCTTTGACGTATTGGGCATACAAGAACGCGCATTCAACTCAGCTGTACCCTACACACATCCACAGCGATAACAAAGACTATTTAAAGAAAAACTTTTGCCAGAGTCAAGAATCAAATCTACATAATCATGAGGATTATAGCAAATCCGCTTATTCTATCTCAACACTAAATTGAACAGTGTTTTAAAGCACGAGCTTCGCAAGAACTATTCGAAAGGTAACGAGGTCTCGCAGCGTACGAAAGGCAAAAACTGTGAAACGAAGTTATTACACATTTTATCCAATTTTGGTAATTTAAACTTCCAATTTGATCTAAAATAATAAATTCCGATGTTATAAATTTGAGAATTTCCATTCCGATTGGTACGGCTAACAGCTACTTGTCCAAAAACAGTTCAAAATAGTGCACTCAGAAACGTCAGTCATATGTCAAAATACAGCCATGTATCTTAATTAGGTTATGAAATTTTATTATAGAGCTTAATATTATTAACACTAAAAACAACATACACGCTCTAATGAGCAATTACAAATCTAAAATTTAAATCATACCTGACGATTACTATGAAAAATAATTTTACTATACGTATCAACACTAAATTTTTTTATCACCAGGTTTAACTAATTCGCACGAGGCCAACGAATTAATTCTGGCCCACGTTCCAAAATTGACAAATTCTGTGGTTTGCTTAGATTACACAGTTTAATCAATGTCTAACCAGAGTTTTAAAATTCCCACACTGTGTTGTTTCGAACGTGTGTATAGCTTGTTTTGTTATACTCGTTAATGTGTGATGTACAAATCATTCTTCAGCCATATTGAAAACTTGTCTTTGACATAATTTGGTATAATAAGCGATTCTCAAAGTTTAAAAATAACCGAACAGAGCTTGTTACGCGTTAAAACGCTCCTCAAATTAATTTTTTATAAATAATTAATTTAAGTTATACCCATATTGCGTAACAGAGATTTAGTAAAATGTGGTCCTGTGATTTCCCCGAGTGTTTTTTATAACTGTTTCCATGTCGTGAGAAATATATTTTAAAACAATTTCCCACGGAATTTTAGTGTCATATGACGCTCCCAGATCAATCAAGGCACGTGAAAAATCAAGTGGTCGATGTTCGCAAAGCGGAAGCGACATTTTTATGGAAACAGTACACTGAAACGGACGTTACTTTAAATCTTTACCTATCGCGGGGTAGAACATTATAGTCATGTGGTGAAGTGTTTCTTAATCCCGGTAGTTAAGTTCACTGTACCTTCCTACCCGATTATGTTGTAGAAAAAACAACTTCACCACAAGAATTTGACCAAAACAGCGGCCTATTACCAACGGCGGCTCCGTGGTGTAGTTGGTATGCGTGTGACTACTATGCCCAAGGTCCCGGTTCAGATCCCGAGACGGTCCGTTTGAAAAATGTCAGGTGAGCATTTTGCATAAAAATATGCCCCTCGTTCGGATGAAATGTAAAATGGAGGTCCCGTATGTGAGTGTTGACATGTACGGTAAAAATCTCTACCTAGCTTGCAAACAGCAAGGGTTCGACAAAATTCAAAACTTCCAGGTAAAAAAAAAACTCGCTTACTGGCCAATGTAGTACCTTCGGGTGGAGCATTGGAAATTCAAATGTAGAGGGACTATTACCAACGCGGAATTCAACAAGGAGAGAGTTCAACCTAGATAAATCCTACTTGCAAATTTGAATTAAACGAAAGGCAAGCGATTATTAATAAATTGACCTTTTTGTTTAATTTTGCACTGTTTAGTGCTTCTTGCGTAAAGTTTAGCACCCTCTGTTTAGCTAATCTAGAAACGTCGAACTGAAAGAATAACAAACTTGAATTAAATTTAGCTTTAAAAATGCAACTAAGTGCAACTCAATCGCAAAAATGTGGCAGAATGTTTTCGGAAACAATGCTATTTGGAAAGATTTCAAAAGGACAGTATAACTTTTTTGTGACTATGTGATTTATCACTACGTTCAACGATGGAAATCACTACAATACAAGTATTTAGTCTAGGAAGGTATCATTCCAAAAATAGTGGCGGGATTTCCTCTCCGGATTGTTAACTTTATTTGTCGAAATAGAAAACTAAAACTATTACACCGTTATTAAATTGTGATAGAAGATTTAGTTCAAATTCTCCGATTATCCCCAAAGTTTCCACTGATATTGGAACAAACAAAATACAAGCCACGATGTAGGTCTTCATAACGATTTAGCTTCTCATCTTCAGTCAATGTTGCCGCTGCACCACGAATGCCTTGAGTTTTGCTAAGTGTACGATGGAGATCATTCCATTAGTAATTGTCTGTCTTCGGAAAAATTTTTGAAGATAATTCAGTCGGATCGTTTCTGGTCCTTTATAGATAAACCACTGGGTTCCAAAATTCCTACGTATTCCTCTTTTTACAATATCATTTAAATTGGTATATATATATATATATATATATATATATATATATATATATATTGTCGTGGATTCAAAGGGTTAAATCAGTGGTAAACAATAAAATTTCAACCACCCTGTATATAGCAAAGAACAATTTATTTATGCGGAAAATTAATTTGAGTCATTTAAGGAAAACGGACAAGTATTGACGTATTTTTATAATTCATAGTTGGGATGTTAGAAACTACAAAAGAAAAAACAGTTTTAAAGCAAATAGAAGTTTATAATTAATTTTAATTAATTTTAATCCAACACGTATAAGCATAAGAGAACGTGCAAAATAAATAATTCCAAGGTAAATGTAGTTCGTTTTATACAAATACGATGAAATATAAAGTCTAGGAATTGTTGTGCTAAACGTTCGATAATTAACAAACACCCGTGTTTTAAAAGGTTACATTCGAAGAAGTCGAGCATGTGTTAAGATAATATTTCATAGAATTTTTCAACCGTCAGTTGGTATAAACAGCAAGACTAACAAACTTCTTAAAGACCGAGGGAAATGCACGATCGGTTATATACAACAGATAGAGACAGGTAGAAAAGCGTTGAGGTTGAAAATGCACGTTCCATATACACGTGGAGTGGAGATAAGCTGTCATCAATATCGATTTTCTGTAAATCAAGTGGGGTTTTGAACGCGACAGCAGACATGCATAAGACAGAGATGAATATAGTTCAAGCGGGGTTTGTGATGCAGAGAATTTTATCATTGGTTAAAAACTGACAGTTTTCCAAACGTAGACACAAGCGAAGGTTGAGAGCGCTTTCGGATACGGCACGTAGACCGGAGAAAATTTCAGGAATTTCAAGACGGTTGTAATCAAAATCTTTAGAATTTAGATTTGAAAATAAGCTTTTCACTTGAAGTGCGTCCCGGGTGGGGTTTTGAAACGATATAAATACTCAATCTAAATTATGAACGTTCTCTTGTCTTCTCTTCGCTTCTATATTACTTTACTACGATAAAGTACTGTGAGTATTGTATGTGTTGATATAACCGTAAATAGTGGTTACAAGTGTAACTCAGTAGTAGCGGGCATCTATTTATTAACGCGAAGTACGTGTAGTGTATATTAAATTAATAGAGGTCCGGCTACTACAATACAAAGCACGAAAATCAATAATGGAAGTAAGATATATGTGGGGTAAGCATCACAAATAACCAAGATTGTACGCTGATATATGGAATGGTACTGTGAGACGAGGCGCATGGCTCGCAAATGGTGTTATCGTCTGTGGATCCGCTGAGTATCACAGCGAATGGTAACGAAGCCGAGGTGTTCTAGCGAAAATCTTCGAAAGAATGGAAGCGTGAAGAATTCTCCAGGTAATTTATTTGAAATTTCTGTTGTTTGATAAACATTTGTGAAATTTTGTGCTGTGTGCATGACTTTTGGGGTTTATTTATGGTTGTATAAACTTATTGCATAAGATACATGTACTGGACAATTTATTGAGGTTAAATATTGAAAAAGGGTGTATTTAAAACATTCAAACTTTTATTCAGGATATAAATTGAATTGTAAAAGGTAAACGGGTCTATAAATTTTGTTTTAATTTATGCAAGGTGTAAAAAGCATATACAAACTAAACTGGGTTATTATGAGCTCACCATACTCCAGTGTGCAGTCAATTTAGGGAAATATGTGGGGCCCTTCTACTCATATCTCATTGAATTTGTTTGAAAATAATTATAAAAATCAAGGACTTTAAAAATATACCATATTTTGAGTTTTGTAATGAGTGTATGAATCTGCTTTTTATACATGTGAATATAATTTATCTGTTAATAGCTGTAAATAAAGGGTTGTATGATTGTTGTATTATTTGGTGATTTTATTGAATGGTGTGCGAATGTGAATGGGAAATGGTTGTAAATTTAGGTATCCGATAAGAGGCACAGCTGAGCTAGCCAGGGAAGCTGCAGAAGGTTTTTGAAGCAGAAATAAAAGGGTAAGGAATTTTTTTTTGAAATTTTTTCATTTTTGAGAATAATTTGATGACCCTGGTGAAGCTTCGATGTTAAAGACTTAATCCCAGACTACCATGGCAATATATATATATATATATATATATATATATATACATTGCCGTGGAACTCTCTAATTTAGCTCCGTACCTCACCAGTTTTAAAAAAAAATATCCTTCAAAAATATAAAATTTATACAAAATTTTCTTACCAGGATTCATCAAATTAATTTCTTCAGCAGCTTCCCTGGCTAGCTCAGCTGTGCCTCCTCTCGGATACCTAAATTTACTATCATTCTCTTTACCGTTCACACACCATTCAATAGAATCACAAAATAATCCAACAATCATACAATATTTATTTACCACTATTTACAAATAATAATTCATGGTTATGTACAGTTCGGTGCTCTAGTTACACCTCAATAAATACTATCTTTGTAAAGTCCTTGTTTTTAAAATTGAAATTTCAACACATTTAATGTAACAGGAGTAAATGGGCCCCAAATAATACTTTATATTTATTTATTACTGCACACTGGAGTATGGTGAGCTCATGATAACCCAGTCTATTAATGTATGCTTTCCACTTTGCATGCTATGACTACAAACTTAATAAACCCATGTACTCTTAACAATTAAATTTAAATTCATCATGAAATTTAATAAGCTTTACGTACACCTTTTGTTTTATATTCCAAAATACCATAATAATAGTCCGTTATACGTATCTTTTTCAATACGTTAAATTACCAAAAATAACCATCAAAGTTCACTCACACATCACAAAGAATTTCAACAGTTTATATAAAAAAACAGCAAATTCAAATGCGTTGCCTGGAAAAAGCGTCAAAAATCCATCTCCGTTGAAGAAGCTCAATATCCCTGAACCACTCGGCTTCGAGATTATGCTCGCGCTACTCCAGCTATTTATAGATGACAACTCAGTTTAGGCTGAGCTGCGTGCTACCAATTTACCAATTCCAACATCCAAATCCATGTATATTACACTTGTTTATTATTGCATTATTAATTTACAAGCTTGTTAACGTATTCGTGGACCTCAGTTAAATTTAAATTACACTCTATTATACTCGCGGTACTAACTATAAGGCCACAAATAATCTAATACTATTTCACTGAAGGTTACAAATTTTTAATACCCACAAGCTTTTTCAGTAGATTATAACACCTTGTTAAGCGATGCAAAATTAAAGAGATCCTTCCTAATTCTCCCAGAGTATTTATATTATAAAACTAGGCCCCCTTGGCCACACTTTACGCGAACTACTTAATCGAAATTAATATTTCTCCAAATTTTGTATAACCGTTTTAAACTTCTCGAAATATTCCGCGTCAACACACCATATCATACAAAACTATCGCATCCACCTGTAGTGTGTTCCTTTGTTCTAAAACTAACTATTTCGACCAATGATACATTTCAGTCACGTCTTAAAACTCCGCCTGTAATATCTCTATTCCTGTCTTATGCATATTTGATGTCGCATTCTAACCTTGCTTGCGTTGTAGAAAATCGATATTGCTGCCCGCGTCTTTATGGACTCCACGTGGATCGAATACGTGCCTACTCAAGTGACTGATTTTATGCCCGTCTCATTCTGAAGCATATTATTGATTGTTCATCCCTTCTGCTCTTTAAGAAACTTTTGTTAGCGTTTATGCGAAACCACCGACGGTTTGAACAATATTTCCTTGGAGCTCGCCTCGTTATCTTCACAAATAAGCGTAAAATGACCTTTCCAACATGCAGGTGTGCTCAATTAACGATCATTTAAAATAACACTTCTCGGATCTTACATTTCACAGTATTTTATACAACCAACGTTTGTTCGTTTGTTAAGAAAGCTTTTCGCCTTGGGATTATCGATTTTCATGCTCTGATGCGTTTTCTGACGTTATAACCCGTTGAATTCAACTAAATTAAATTAATTAATAATTTCTATTAGCTTATAAAACTGATTTTCTTTATGAACCTATTACCTTTTAATCCCTAATTATAAAATTATGTCAATACTATTTAATTTAAATTAAATAGATGAAATAAATTTTGCGCGTAAATTTTATGTTCCTCTCTCTACACAGGGTGTTTAAAATTGCACTATTTATACCCAAATTTAACCCTTTAAATCCACTACAATATATATATATATATATATATATATATATATATATAGTCTTCGCTGACTGTTACAAGAACTTACGCAATGGAGCCCGAGTTCGGAGACAAGTTTCTTCGCAATATTGACAGTTACGAGGACGAACTAGAGGTAGGCCTATAAAAACGGCGATTCAAACTCCAATCGTCTGTTTATTGGCTTTGTAGATTGCTTCAAAGTTTTCTAATTGATAAAAAATATGGTATAACATAGATAATTCTCGTGTCTTTGAAGAGATGGCTTGGTAGCGTGTACAGATTATATGCATGTGTAATTTTCTGTAATGCGACTGCATCTTGAATCACGCTAGTGGAGACAGAAGTGATGTTTATGGTAAAAGATTATTTACTCGATCTTGATTGTCATAAGAAATGAGATGAAATATGGGTATGATAATGTTTCAAAAGTTTATTACCCTACATTCTTAACTTCATAGGAACACCGGCTTACTTCGTTTAAAAAATCTGCAAATTTTAAAGTTGGTAATTTTCTTTACTGAAAAAATTAAATGTTAGTCAAATGGGTTAATTATGTGATCCAAATTGAAAAAACAGAAATTGCTTCAAGTAGAAAAATAAATTTTGAAATAGCTAAAGTGTTGCGACAGACGAAGCGGGGTTGATGATTACTGAAATATTTTTGGTGACATACGATCACTTTATATTATTCTGGTTTGATATTTACATTATCAAAGTTCCTTTCCTGATATCGCCTATCCTATAACAAATACATACAACTTTGGATATTGGAAGGAGTGCGCGTGAGTACCTTTTTGTGTTCGTGTACACGGTTCAAGACGCGCATCAGACAGAGTATTATTAACTTGGCAACGGGAGTGACCGTAAGATTCAGTTCGGTGTGCTTGACCATGAAGTTTTCTATGGTGGAAACTCCTTAAGAATAGTGAACTTTCGTTTATGCAGTTTACGGCGATCAAGCAGACGCAGATTACAGTCCACTACATTTTTCATACCAGCGCAATTGGCAACCATTACAGGCTAGTGTATTTTTAATTGATTAACTGTTTTAAAATGCCGTTGGTCGATAAAAACATACAGACATACGTTTAATGGCATTTGTAAATACCCTTAAAAAATTCATTTGTAATTAATAATAAAGGGGAGTATTTCGAAGTGAAAAGTCTTAATTTAACCAATTTCAATTACTGAGCAGTTTAAAATTTTCAATTATTGCACAGCGCAAGTTATCAGAAAAAAACCTATATTCAATATCAAATATTGGTAAATGACAGCAGATTCCTGGAATTTCGAGAAGATACCTGAGCGTTGACGTAAAAAACATATGTTCTATATAAATTATATTGTAAAAAGACGAGTGCGTTCTAGAATAAACGTCAAAACACGTAAGGATTGTCAGAGTGAGTTTAGTCTTATTTAAAACCAATGTATGTAGCAGTTGAGGTCTGTATTAGTTCAAACGCAGACGCAAGCATATTGTTATTCATTGTCTAGATATGTTTAAACGTAATTAAATTCTTCCGCAAATAGGACAGTATTTGGCTGCTAATGATAATTTAAAATATATTTAAAATGCAGAGTCGACAATTTACTACAAATTAAAACAATTTCAAGATTGGAATTTAATCAAATATTGAAGATTAATTATAATGGAAGTATAGTACTTGAATGATTTGGTATTGATTTACATGAGATGGATAGATTAATTTGCATTTACAGGGAGTGGAACATTAATATTAATTCATAAGAATTGGTAATCATTATTTTTGGAAGAGTAGACTCTGGTAATTTAAAAACACAACGATAGGACGCTGAGCAGTAAAATAAAATATTTTAGCTATTGAGTTATTTCATAAAAGATTATTTTTAGATTAAGAATTTAAATTTCATGATATATCTGTGTGCAACACATTAAATAATTTGTTGGGGTTTGCAAATCCACGTAAAGGATTTGTGGTTACATAAGCTATAATAAACATAGTGTCAGTTACGTCTAAAACGGTTAAGGAAAATGGATATAAAATTCGATGACTTTCTGAAAATAATTGGTATATATAGTAGTTATAAGGACAATTAAATTAAGGATTTAGTAACGAATAATTATCATATGTTTAAAAATTTGTTTATTAGGGTAGTAGTGTAGAGAATAATTGAGAACTATGTGTATTTGAGAAAGAAATTTTGGGAGTCATTATATTTGTATTTAGAATATGGGCTGTGAAAAGGAGATTTTGGACTCGTTGTATTTGTATTTAAAATATTGCTTCTGAGAAGAATAATTGTGAAATGTATATTTAAAATCTTGTTTGTAGGAGGATAATTGTAAAATCATTATATTTGTATTTGTCACATTGGTTTCATTAATATATATATATATATATATATATATATATATATATGTATGTGTGTGTGCGCGTGCGTGTGTGTGTGTTTGTGTGTGTGCGTTTGTGTATTTGTGTGTGTGTGTATGTGTGTGTGTGTGTATGTGTGTGATGTGCGTGCGTGCGTTCGTGTGTGTGTGATTGTGTGCGTGTGTGTGCGCGCGTGCTGCGTGCGCGTTAGTGCGTGCATGCTTACGGGAGTGTGTGTGTGTGTGTGTGTGGAATGTAGTTTTTCAGCATTTTTAAAATAAGTTAATTATTAGTAAAAGGTGTAATCTGTAGTTTTCCTAGTTTTATCGCAAGTATCCGATGTTCTAAAAAAACCACAACCTATCAGTATATAACTAAAATGGTTTAAAATGCTATATTTCCTGGTCCCGTCGTATTTTCTGTAATCAGGGATATCTCTGATATTTTCAATAATGATAACAGCATAATATAAAATTAAAAGACCAAAAGAATTTGAAATAGTGAACCTATATACTGTATGTCGTGTTTCACTATACATGCTGAAGAAAAAGTGATAAACTTGTTAAATTGCAACGATAAGGATAGTCAAATTCAAACAAATTATTTCTTGTTCGGATGCTCATAAAGTTAGGTGCTTTATTTCAATCTTAAGTAGGTCATTTCGTATTGGTAAATATATCAAATACAATAAATAAATAGTTCTTACAAACGGAAATGTAAATAATTTACATGCTTTTATAGGAGATCTTACTAACAAAAGTGATAAATTTACAAATTCCTTGGCATCGAGCTACAGAAAATCCGCCGCTTCTGTTTTCTATGTTATAGTTTATTATGTTGTTCTCTGCTCAAAGTAAATAAAATATACCCCGCAAGTAAGTCCACTATTTTACTGTTTATGCTGTATAAATCATGGCTATCTTAGAAAGCGATAATTTCATTAAGCTAATATAAATAAATATTTTGAACTCTACAAACTAAAATTAAAATAATTCTCAGTATCGATATGATTAAACGTATTATAACGAGACATTGTTCAGTATGAAAACTCTAAAGGATGTCAAATGCACGAGTTATTTTTCTGCGACCCCACACATCACCTGGAATAGTTGCCAATAAACGATTTATATTTAGCAATTTCATTTACTTACAAAATACGTAACAAGCTTTTTAATCTAATTTTAGCGAACAAACGTAATAATACAATGAATGTATTATAAAAGCTCCACGTTAGATATACAAATGTAGGAAAAGGTAAATTTTAATTTTACACTCAAACACTCTATAAAGTATACTTTATTAATATAGTCAATTACCTACAAGAAAGCATAAGTTTGTTCAATTAAACTCCAATAACTGACTACCATTTAAAACCTCCATATATTTTTAAAAATTAGCACTACATGTATCTGAAAACCCACGGTCAACACCCAATAAACTCATATTCGACTCTTAAAAAGGCACGATGCAATTATTTCGGAATAATATAGCAAGTTAATGGATGTAATTAGAATGTTTGAATCCATTATTGTTGCTTAAAGGTATTTAGTTAGAAATACATGAGTCGGGTTAGTGTCTACGTGGAGCAGTACTAGTACTCAAACATAAGCTATATTTCTAATATGTAACAAGATGCAGTAGTTCTGTCTGAATACATTATTTATTAATTTCAATCAAAAATAAAGTTTTAAAATTTAACATTTGTAGAACAAAATGAGCTATATGAACTTCAAGAATTTTACGTGACACTTCGTTTTATCATACTGTTCACTGATGCCAAAGTCTTCTATTCCTAGATGTCGTTCTAATATATGTGCTTATATAGTACACGACGGTCTTGGAAATATGTAAGTTGAAAGTTTTTCTAAATAATAAAGACCACTTTCAGTAAGAGCTGTACCTGTGCTTCGTGGAGTGTTCCTATTCTTATTAAAAATCTCTAGTTTGCTTGGAACAACAGATCAAGAAAATTCTAATTTTCAAATTTAAGCAGTTCTCCTCCTGGAGTCAGCGTTGATTAAATCTGGATCGCATTCATTAAATTACAATTCACACATAAATTATATACACAGCTACCCTTTGGGAGAATATTCGGATATAACTAAACAAAAATTTGAAAAAATTCTATTTTTCCCTTTTCTCTGAATACAACCAATTCCGTCTGATATCACTAATAGTGACTTTAACCCGCTTTCACAAATGTATTTCCTAAATTATGGTAGAGTATTTTAAGAATTATTAAAGAAAAGCAAATTTTTTCGATTTTACTAAACCAAAATTTACTCCAAATAAGATAGGCTGGTGGAGGAGCAGTTTTGATGGAGACACAAGAGCTGATGAAATGAAATACGTAGATGGATAGAGTAAACGCATATTGAAAACATTGTAGGTAGGACAACCTTGTCGTACGCCTCAAAATAGTTGTAGCGGACGTAACAATAAAATCCGATTCGCAAAAAAACCTTTGTGTATCTGGATACAGTAATTTAATAATTTTAGTAAAAAGTTCGCCAAAGTTCGTTAGATCTAAAACATGAAAAAGAAATTTGTGATGGATTTTGTCAATAGCTGTTTTTTGATTAGAGTTCAAAATGGCGAGTGGAGAGTTATTTTTGTTGGCTTGATAAATTACAACTCTGTATAAATGCAGACTGTCAAAAATGAGTTCTATGTGGAACGAAAAAACTATATAGTATATATATATATATATATAATATATATATATATATATATATATATAATAGTATGTAAGCTGTATAAATAAACACCCACTTTACGAAAAATCGAAAGAGAGTTTTTAATTATACAAATCAAGCTAATATTTGCATAGCCATAAATGAAAGAATTTGTTTGTTTCATAAAGGGAATAAACATTCATCGACTAGTTTCGATCTCTTCGGATCTCATCAGGATGAAGTGGTTTATAACCCTTATGAAACAATCAAAAACAATTGACAATAATTATATGTAAAGCAAAATTTCCATACTTAATAAGTCTTCTTGTTTTGGCAACAGACATATTATGGATTTTGTGGTAGATTTTGGCAACTCGTATATATCTATTACTGCACTAATAAAGTGTTTTTGTGTTCTTGTAGAGAGATGGGTTTAATCAAATCAATCTAATTGCGACTACGGAGAAACAATATATGCTTATACAGATCTGCAGCCTGATTTGGGTTGGTGGCAAAATCCATAGCATATATTGGTTCGAAATATCTCAAGACAATAGAGCATCTGTGGGTTAATTTTAAAAGTCTGAGTGTCTGAAGTATTTAATTTAGTTATCGTTAACCTGCCAATTTTGATCAGTTCTTCGTATCCTAATTTTAAGGACTTTCTTTCAACAGTACGTTTATAAATGTGTATTATATCTTGTATAAATTGAGAATACTGCTCTAGATCTTTGCTACAAGCACATGTTTTGGATACCTCTTCTCTGGAAAATTGTAGGTTACTAAGATGCAATCGTTTTAGATGTTTGTTATATTTATGACAAAAGATTGTAATGGATTTGATTTTTATTTTTAGATTTCTCCACCACATATGAGAGCACAATCCTGAAGAATGTGTTCAAATCAATTGTCAAAAAGATGTAAATAATTTTGTTGTAATCTTGTTCTACAAAAAATTATCAAGTTTCCAATAAGGTGTAGATACATTTGACTTAAAATTGCATTTAATATTGATAGGTACTGCAAGGTGATCCGGAAAGAAGCCTTACGCATTTACGGATACTAACATTTGCAGCATATTTTGCGTGCACTAAAAGTGGTCAATGCTTGTAGCATTTTGTAGCCTTGTTTGAGAAACATCGGTGTATCCATCTTTGTAATTGCTAAAGTGACGTCAGCAATCCTACAAGTTGGCATTACCAATTACGAATCTGAGCGCCCCAACAAGTCTTGGATACTTCCCAACCGAATGCAGTCATTCATTTGACAATCCAAAGTGCAATTAAAGTCTCCTCGAATAATTATATTATTGATAATTTACTAGTGTCTTTTTAAGAGCACATGTTAGTTCTGCATTTTCAATTACGTAAATTGACAGAAAAAGCATTTTTTGTTGGAACATTTGAATAATGGTTGTAAGTACGAAAATTGTATATTACTTCATGCTGCAAGATATTTAAATTGGAGTTAAGTTTTATAATAAATTATAATATATGGGTTTTAAGAAAAGTGTACTGTTTACATGTCGATACAATCGGTTCTTCTTGTATATTAGTTTGTTGTAAAATAAAATAACTAGAGTAACCTTTTCGAGAAAATGTTCTAACTGGAGCCATTTGAAGTCACCGTTAACACTTTTTACATTAAGATTAGTGTTTCTGCGCGAATTCTGTTGCTGTGACATGATAAAATTGTTGGTACACTTTAGAAACTTTGGTTACCGTCGGTATTCACCATTGACAAGACCCTTTTTAAGGGTTCTGGTGAAAATTGTAAGGATTCTGACAGTAGGAGCGAGGGTGGGCTCACATCTTTTCCTGACCTACTGTTTGATTTGCCCAATTTACAGGTCAATCTTCTTAGTCTTTCTCTCAAGGCTTTTTACGGTACGAATTGATTAACGGTTTTCAATAAGTGCAGAAACCCAGTATTTTTCAAGTACACCTATAAATTCATCGCTTCCTTAAGCCTCTCATAGAAATTGCCTAAAATCAATAACTCATAATTTGCTTGGGACTATTGATCTATAGCTGCTCAATGCCGTCATTTGTCTTGGGAATGTAACTTATCGTCTTCTGTCTTCCTACACTGATTAATTTTTGTTTTTTTAGAAAAACTTTTTTCTTGTTAGAATTCTTCCAGCAAAACATTTAAGGATTCTAAAAGACCTTTTGTCATTATTTCTAAACCATTTTCTAGGTCAATAGTACGGTTTGATACAGTTGAAATATGATCTCTTCTATTCACGATCGGTGACACACCCAAACCCTTACTTTATGTCTTGCATCTGTTCCTAAAGTGCATTTTGCAGCTATGTGTCCATATACTCCTTAAATTTGAAACACCGCGGTTTCTCATCTGATAAAAAAATTCTAAATTCTTATTTTCGTAAGACACAACAATTGTTAACAGAAGTAATTCAGTCTCATCATTAGCAATAAATACTTGCCGGCGAAAACTACAAATATATTTATATTCTGTTTCCGACAAACGAAATAGGCCATATAACTGTAAGGTTATAGTCGAAAGCATGAATGAAGACACCTACGTCATAGGTGTCTGACTAGGTTCACATCATACCTTTAAGGTTTTTTAAAAGTTTAACTATGCATGTGATAAAAATAGCAACACGAGTTGTGCGTGTTTTAAGTGAGGTATGTTGGTAATTAGTCAGACACCTATGACGTAGATGTCTTCTTTCCTAATTTCTACTAGAGCTAACTTTAAGACATTTTCTACGATTTGATGGAAAATACGAAAAACGTTGGATAGTAAAATATGTTTAGCAAGCAATATAAGCTTTTAGGCTGGTACATACATATCGTTTATTTAAATTCCGCCGTGGCCGTCAATAAATTCATTTATCAAATATATATACATAGTTGCACACCCTGCTATTGAACATTCGGGACGTAATATATTTTTGACTGCAACTTTTTCGCCAGTACTAATTACCTAATCTTAAACTTGCAAACCGTCTATCGAGGGATAAATTATCGTCTGATCTTTGTTGGGGAAAACCGATGTCTTCGCAATTCTTGAAAAAAAAGTTGGTCGTCGTTGATTTTGATTGATTTGGTGTTTCGTATAAGAGCTTCGCTGCTTAAGGTAGAGATTTCACAGAAGATAATAAGTATCAATAGTGGATGCGGGATAATTCAGCATTTTAAAAATTACAACTAATAATACGTTCCAAAACATAACATCGAATGCAGCTGGTTGGTTATCTGAACAGCTGCGTCCAGCCGAAGCAGACGGCTTTGCATATGAACTTGAATTTTACTACCAATCTAAATGCTATTAGATTTGTACTTACAATTATAACAAACGTCCATGTCATTCACTTAATAATCTAATCACGCTACAGTAAATTACAATCTCTTCTAACATCTTAACTTTCAAAAGAGTCGCCGTGAAACACGCCCACCTCGTGTGTGTGTCCGTGAGGTTTTTTTAAAGTTTACAAACCACAAATTAATGTGTTTTATTATTAGCGGTGCCAATGACCTCACAGACCTTAAAAATAATTTTTATTCGTTACTCATTAGTAAACTGCATTTTTTAGTTTCGATACAAACAATGGATGTTCTACTTTACAACTAGCTAGCTTGCAACAAAACGCTAGTAGTAGCACATGATCGGCATTTGCAATTCCTTTCTGGTGTTAGTGTTGAAAATTCCCAATAACCGCAGTCATATATTTAAAAGGATCAAATAACAATAAGCATTTGTTAGTACAAAATAGAATTCGTTGTTTAATGTTTATTCAGTTCCAACTTTGTCATACTTTTGCTTTCTGTGAATTTTAATTTACACTTGAAGGTAGCGTTTAACAAGCGCGCTATCTTGAAAGTAGAAATTTGTGGTTTTGTAAAATTTAAACTCCAAACCATACTATAAAAATTTTTAATAGACTTGTCATGCAGCATAAACATTATAACGGACGACACTCACCAAGGAATTTCAATTAGAGCGCATGCTTACTCACCTTATTATTTTTATACATACCCTGAAAACATTCGGTTCAATTTTAGTCTTAAAAAGAAATTTCTTTCGAGAAAATACCAATCTACGATCCATTCTTAAGCATCAGTTAAAATATTTCTATGAAGTTGAGAATCACCCTTGTTACAGGCGGAAAAGCTACTAAGTATGTATTTTCCAGTAAAATTATAAAATGGGGGCGGCCTGTAAAACAAAAATTAAAGGGGAGTCACCGGCACTAGCTAGCGGAAGGTCGTGGATCATATAGAGAGTTAAAATTTTGCAAAAAGGGTTAAATTAATTTATAATATACTACGAAAGATTTGGCACTTACCTTTCATAAAATATTGTGGCTTAATGACAATTACCAAGGGCGCCAGACAAGTCGAGAATGTCCAAATGTTCGTACAAAACCTTGAGAGACTTGTCATCCCAAGGAGGACAATTGTTTCTTTTAATCAATTCCTCACTTTTTTACTACTTATAAAAAAAATAAGAAAAACTATGGACTTAATCAACGGCAAACAAAACTATTTAATTCACAGAGCAAGAAACGTGAACCTCTTACATTCATTGATTTTAAGTTAGAAATTTAAGTGAATAGGTGACTATGGAATTTATGAAAATTTTGAGTACATAAGTAGTTCCCAAACACTTGTATATGAAGGAAAACTTATATTACAAATCTTACACTAAATTAATCCTACGGTTTATGGCCAAAACGTCCTAACAAACAAACTAACTAAAAATTGGTCATGCTACTTAACTATAAAAACTTACTTACTAAAAATTGTCCATTGTTTGAGGGTTGGTCTTCCAACGTAGAACAGTTCTTAAATTTTGGGAGAGAATCTCGCTTGTTGCTTCTGTTTATAATTTTTAAAGAATTGACTGGCACACGAACCCGGCAGAATCTTGACAATATCACTTACTTGTGCGTCACACGCCTACAAGCTTTTTAATAGTTACCTTGTATCACTATAAATCCGCGAACATATGGGCATAACCCTCGCGAATTGGAAAAGTAATCACTCCTTTCCAATTTTTAATATCGTGATACGAAGTGAAATATTATATCTGTGATGCCGGAGAACGCTACCCGCGAACTACGTTTCTTTCTACTTCTTGACCACGGACAGCCCCATTGGAAAAACTCCCTTTTTTGGCTAAAGCCTTAAGTTATATAGCCTAATTCCTACCCTAATCATTATGTACGTCATTTTCGGTTATCCAATGACTGAACAGAACCTCCCACAAAACAAGATTTCAGAAACCAAATCCAACCCCTTTTTAGATGAGAGTCACGGAAGCAATTATTTTCCCAAAGGTTTAAATTATATTGTACCTTCTACGAATTTCTTAATTATTGAAATGTGGAACCTACCTATGGCGACAGTAGTCTGCCATTAACAAAGACCGGCTAACCTACTTGAGCCGAAATGGATTTTAAATACAATGGATGTCTCCAGACTACTTAAAATTACTTGTGATATTTGAAGAAATCAAATTGGAAATAGTTTTCGCTATTTATAATGTTTCGTTTTCTATAACCAGCTGACAATCAACTAAAGTATTAAGAAGGTTAAGCTTTTCAAACTGAAATTGCTTTCCTTTATTTACGCTAAAAGGTACTATTACATTTTAATTTTATCAGATTCGTCAGTCTGTAACCGACCTAAACTTTAAGAGGTTTATTGTATTTGATTTACGAGGGTAGACCTTTAAATGATGAAAGCCGCTAGAATTTACAATAGTTTAGCCTGAAGCTATTTGTAACCCCGGTCTTTTATTATAAGGGAGCCTGACTGAAATATGAAGTAATTTATTGTGGAATTTTTGTCTATACTTTATGCAAGCTACTGAATTTTAATTAATTGATCTGTTTATTCGTTAACATTACAAAATAATGTTACACCCTGTGTGTGTGTGTGCGTACGTGTATGCGTGCGTGCGTGTATGTGTGTATTTGTGTTTACGCGCGTGTGTGTCGCGTGTTTGTGTGTGCGCGTGTGTGTGGTGTCGTGCGTGTGTGTGGTGCGTGTGTGTGTTGTGTGCGTATCGTGTGTGTCGTGTATGTGTCGTGGCTGTGTGTAGTGTGTGTGTTTGTGTGTGTGTGTGTTTGTGTGTGTGTTTGTGTGTGTTTGTGTGTGTGTGTGTGTGTTTGTGTGTGTGCGCGCGTGTGCGTGCGTGCGTGCATGCGTTTCCGTGTGCGTGCGTGTGTAATTAACTAATTAACTACCTAAAATAATACTAACCTCAATTTTAATAAATCGCCTCATTTTATAATTACCAGGTACAGTAGACTTTATTTCAGAAGAGCCTGTACGTCATTTGACATATGCGCAAACCTTGAAATTCAGTGGCGTAGCTGATTTAATAATTTTGTCAAACTCCCATAAAGTAAATATTCTAAAATCAAGTTTTATTTTGTTGGTGGTTTAAATTCACATGGCGAATACGCGAATAAGTAAGGTATAATAAACAAAGAAACAGAAAGAAAACTATGAAGACGTAAGAAATAAATATAGAATGTCAAAGTCACAAATGTCAATTGACATTTAACAGCAAATTATCTACGCCGCTGAAATGCTGAACGAACACGCCTATTTATAAACAATGGTCTAATCTGACATCGTTTTAACCTGTGCGCATGATAACGTACAGGCTCTTCTTAAATAAATTCTACTCTACTTATAAGTTTAATTGCAAAATTATACATTTATATCGATTACATCATTTTTGATATGCGGAAAAACCATACAAATTCCAAGTTATATGTACTAAAATATCATACCAATAAAATACAATCACATTTTATGTCAATGTTCATACATATACCTATTGTTGATTAGGCAAGGTGCATTTTCCAGCTATTCTTAAGCAAGGTTAACAAATGAAAAATTATTTAAGGATGTCAATATATTTAGCACGATAAAATTTTTACAAGGTGCATAGAGTATTATTGCAATTTTAAAACAAAACAGAACTATATTAATTACATGCCAAATTAACAAACAAAAATTATGTTATGTGAGCCTTAAAACTAAATCTGTCGAGATTTTTTAATGTTCTACAAACTCAGTTGTTTAGGAAGTGTTTTCGTGAATTTAAGTTTGAAATTCTGCAACTGTTGTGTTGAGGATCGGTATTTTTTGTAACTTTTCAGAAAATACAGGAGGTGCAATAAGATGAAATAATAACTTAGACTTTTATGCAAAGCCCAAATGATCGAGCTAGTAAATGAAAGAAAGAAAATATAAGGTCTTGGACAGGTCTTGAACCTGTATCTTAGTCTTTCGCGGACCATGCGTATTCCGCCACCGACCGAGTCCTATCCGGGACCTTATATTTTCCATCTTTCAATTACTAGCTCGATTTGAAATGATGCTAATTTGTACAATGCTTTTTCTTCGGGTTGAATAGTACTGTGGATAGGAAATAAAGTTGTCTTAATAAAAGTATAAGCATTATGTATGCCTACTATCTATAAAACTAATTACGGCAAAAACAATATAGTTGTAATCAAATAAGTGTCACTTCTGGTTTTTGCTATAAGTTTGTGTACTGTCACTTTATTTTAAAATGAATTTTTCATGCCACAGAAATGCTACGGATGCGTTGCGAGTGTAATGAGAACGCTAACCACAAAAAAATCTCCAACATACAAAAATATTTTCACGGTCCGACACTTCGTTGCGACAAAGTGGAAGCTTTAATAAATCTAAAAGAATACGGCAAACACAAGTAGAGACGACAACTATTAGAGGAATAATACTTCTTGTTTGAAGCTCACCTCAAATGTCTACACAGTAAGCTACAGCCTAGTGTAGTATTTCTGCAGAAACGAAATGACTAATTTTAAAAAGTATAATTATAAACCATATAAAATTACATTAGTGCAACATTTACATCCATTGATCAAACAAAAAGAATGCACTTTCGTAATTAGTTATTAGATAATAATTGAGAAGACAGACTTTTAGAAATTGTATTCTATAATCAGACTAATGTAATTTTTGTAATAACGGTATGTTTAATCGAAAAAATAATCATTACTGGTTTACCGTCAGTCCATTACAAACCAGAGATAAGAATTATCAACGTAAGTTCTCAGTGTTAATGTTTGGTGCGGAATTTTTAACAAATCGTTTGTCGGGTCATTTTTTATAACGGAACATTGTCGACAGAAAAATATGTTGACTTTTTAAGAAACTAAACAGAGGACTGGTTGGATAACTCGCCACTAAATTTACTATAAAAGTTGTACTTTAAACAAAACGGTTTACCTGTGTATAATGCTATTTTAGTAGAACAATACCTTACCCAAATTACTGGTAAAATGTGGATCGGAACCCATTGTCGTATTAAATTTCCTCCACAACTTCCTCACCTATCCCACTAGATTTTTTTGTGGGGTTATTTAAGAGACGTAATTTATAAGAAAACATATGAATCTGTTGAAACATTGCAAAACAAAATTGGAGAAGTACTAAGAGAAATTAACCGAAGAAAATTATGATATCTATGCAAAAACATCCGGAGATGAGCACAATTGTGTATAGACACAATGGGAACAATTTCGAACAATATATGTAATAAATAGGGAAGTTATAACTTATTTACAAACAGTTTTGGCTGTATTGTTTGTTTCTATATAGTTAAATATGATACTAACAGTGGTTTCAGAAGTTTAAGTATGAAAAAATCTTCGTAATTTTTCATTTTAGGCATACATAATGCTTATACTTTTATTAAGCTAACGTAATTTCCTATTCAAAGATTTGATAATAGTCAGGGTGCTTCTTTTGAAAATCAAAAGTTAGTAACACATTCTGCTGAACCAGAAATGATAAAAACAATGGATTTTTTATTTTAAAAGAGAACGAAAACACAATCTCTCTCCATTTAACCTACTTTCTATCTCTAAAATAAACGAACTACCAATGGTAGACATGTTAAACTTGGCACCCTGTATATATCCCTGCTGATGGTGTGATCTGTTGAAAATCGACATTGTTATTTCCAGGGTGTGTTTGAAGGCGCAGGGAATTATCATTCATCACCACTGTATGAAATGCGTCGTGAATTAAATAACATGTCTACTGCACGATAAATCGACTAACAATGAAATATTTTCCTTCTAATAGCAACATAGCTGGTTGTCTTATTTAATTTTGGACCTCCGGTGAAGCAGTAACCTGCGTCTGCAGTTACTAATCAGTGATTTTGCAAGACTATTACACTTGTTTTACCAAAGTCCGCTACATTTTTTTAACATAGTGACTAGGGGTTAATAAAAACCCGTGTATTGCATTTAATAATTATTTAATAATTATAAATAATTTTTGGAAATACTTAAGCAAATTTTGTATTTGAACGTATCACTTTTTAAACTTTAAACAACTAAAAACGAATAACAAAAATGGAATTGTGTTATAAAATTAATTCACTTGTTCCAGAATTTAATTGTGCGAGCTTACAATATTAATGTGAATGTGAAGAAATAACTCCTTAAAATATGAAGGGCAATGTTCTCACATGAGCTTCAGCTACAATTTGCTAACAACAAAAACCTTAAAAATTCCTTATAGCTAATTTATACCTAAAAATGTCGGAACTTTCTAATAAAGAATAAAAATGACCCAAAACCTAAAGAGAGACTGAAGCACAATCGCTATACAAAGTGAGTTGTCTCACTTTCATTACTGAGACATAGGAAACCGAAACGAATTTAGTTAGATGAGGAAAGTTTTAAAAGTTCGTTCAAATCAGGGTTCTTATGTACTTTTTAGGGTTCCGTACCTTATAAGATATAACAGAACCTTTATAAGATCACTCTCGTGTCCGTCCGCCCGCCTGCCACAGAGGTTTTTCTCGAAAACTATGTACCGTAGGAATTTGAAATTTGGCATAATGCTAGGACTTTATGGCGCGCACATATATCGACAGTCAGAAAATAGAAAAAAATATTTTTAGATTAAAATGGCGGGGGTTAATTCGGTCAAAAGAAAAAAAGTTTTAATAAATATATCGTGTGAGATATTATTCGAAAGAGGATTCTAAAAGGCTTCTAAAAAATTTTTTTTATAATTTTCAGTCCAGTAGTCTTTATGATATAGTTCAAAAGGTGCCAAAAAATGACCGCCCCCCTGTTCACCTACATTTCCAAAGCTAAAATTTTGATTTTAATAGGTATAGTAGCTATTGAGTCATAGATTATCGGAGGTTTTTTGACAGTGTAATAATTGCTGAGAAAATTTTTTTAAACACAGTAATAGACAACGTATTTACTAATGTACCAATACAATGTGGGACAATATATTCATTTTTCAGTTAACACAATCAAATTTGGATAAGATTTAAATATACATAAAAAATAAAAACAGCTTAATTTGGTTTATTGATTGCTCACTGTAGTATTGGTACGAAACCCAAATAGTGCGAGCTCGACTCGCTCTTGGCTAACTTTTTTTACTTGAAAGCACAATCTTTATTTTGAATTTCAATTCTAAGAAATTCTTACAAAATACAATTTTTGTCAACTATCGAGTAAGAATAACTCAAATATCAACTGACGTATTTAACACGCAGCCAAGTACGCGAAAAGCATGAAAATCATTTTGTAAATAAAAATCAGAAGTCTAGACTGAACAACTTTCGTAGAAAAACACATTTTATATTTTTCACATAAGATTGACTTAAAGATTGACCCGTTTAACACCTCCAGTACATTGTTAAGTGTAAAATTTATTGATATCTCGAAATTTTGTTTTAAATAAATGAGCCTTGCGTATACTTTGGTGCGCCAAAATAACTTTTAATTATTTTCAATGTGATTTCTGGGCGAACTGCAAGTCGAAATGAAAAATACGTTACTTTATAAAATCCGTGATATCATATAATTTTATTTAATTTTATACTGGTAAATTTCCCAATGCTAGAGGCAATATTGATTGAAAAGTGTGAACCCTACATCAAAGCTGCTTTCTACAAAAGTTGCTCAAAATAGAATTAAATCCATCATAAGAATAACAAGTTTCCAATACAACAGAGTTTGCGTTATTTTTGGCACATTTGTGTTAAATATGTAGACGCTTAAATTATTATTGCTCGAAAAGGTTAACCCTGATTTACTTGCAGGCCGAGAGTTGCTTGCGGCCCGAGTGTTCTTTAAATGGGGTCCGCGACAGCAAATCAAAATGCAAAAAGAAATTTTGAAGCATTAAATCACGCACTTTTGTTAAATAAACTAGTGTAATGGCTCATGCCGTTTGGCATCTGCAAGTTTATGAATAACCGGTGTAAAAGTTATAATTGAAAGAAAATCTTACTCGACTTTTGATTGCCCCCAATTTCAAAAACGCATGTTCGTAGAAACAAACAGACCACATAATAGCAAAAATTCTCTGTGTAAATTTTCAAAGCACGCCAAAAGTTGAATCCAAATTTTTGTAAAAAAAATTGAACTTTAGCGATTAATTCTGTAAACATCTTGAAGAAACGTATTCGATTGGATTTCAATAAGTGCCACTTGCAACTTTCTACAAATAGAATACCTTCTAAATTATAAATGCTCGGGAATAGATTAAAACAATATGGAAATGAAACGAGCATGTTCAGAAATAGAAAATCCCGAATGTGCCAAAAACAATTGTTTTTGATATATGAAGAAATTGTTTAAGATTTTATGGGAATTTCGAAAACTAACCTAACTCTGTAACATATTTTGTTTATAGGTAAAGAACGCACAAGGACGAAAAGTTTCAGAGTTAGTGATCTCTAATCCCTTATTTTTGAAAGAAATTTTCAAAGTATTTCTGTTTTTTTGTTGTTGTAAATTAAAAATATCTTTAAACGTGCACTAATCGAAAAAAAGTAATAAGTTATAATTGAAATCTAGAACGTAATTATAATCAAATAGTGGTCAACGTATGCGGGACGTAAAGTGAATGGTTCATTACATGTAAGCAAGATCGTAGATAGTTGCATATGCATTGTTCAAACACCATTAAACAGTGGGACGCCATCCTGTCTTAACGCGTTTAATTAAAGTTATACCGTTAATCCGTATGCATCTAAAATAGCATTAACAAAATATCGTACTTTCGTTCTACAACTCTTAAAGCTCGATCACCAGCTATTTTAAGATTAATCTGTGAACGTTTCCATACAAGTGACAACGTAGTTTCTGAAATGTAAAAAAATTCAGAGGTTGTAAAAATCTAAACGTAAACAAGCGTTAGAGATGTTTTGAAAATGTTCCGAAATCTAGCATGTAATTGAAGACGCTTCGAGTACCTTAGCTGAATAGCTAGCAGCCTCCATGTAAATATACCGAACAGCAGTTCACAGACACCGAAAGAAATCAAGTTCCGCATCGAATTTCAACGGAGCAAACTGAAACCTAAAGTTGAGCGAATCGTGGAAACAATACTATCATGACGGATAACTTGTAGCGTAGTTTTATTTGAGTTACAGCGTGAGGTGTCAAATAAAAAGTAAAGCTTGCATTTGACAGACAATATTAGCATGTGATCCGCAGTTATAACAGCAGTCGCAGAGTTATCTGACATCACAATTTGTTTCGCTATTAAATAGGAGAACGAGATCGTTTTTAAGCAAGACAACACAATAGCACTCAGCGCATGCTGTTTTAACCAGAGATTTTGGTGCTAGTGGATTATTTTTTGTAGGATTTTTAATAAATAAAATTTCTCAAATCACTATGTTCAATTTAGAGAAATCAAAAACTGCAATTACTGAGTGTTAAACGCATTCACTTTTGCGTCACTATTATCAAACCTACCTTTCCACATTTTTCTTCTTTAAAAGAAAAAAGAACTATAGAACGGAGCGCAGGTGTTAGTCGGCTTTCCCGTATGGTCGACAAAATGGTACATTAACATTATTGATATTCAGTTGGTTCGGTGGCATCAAGTGTTATGTGGACAATTACGAAAATAAAAGGGCCGCTCTATGTTTTAATGGCTTATTTGGAATACAATTCACGAAGAAAGGATGCAGTTTTGGCGGAAAATGTAAGTGATTTTCTATCCATTGGTCCGTATATTATATGTTATTAATCATTTACCTTGATAATAACTTTGATCCTAATAGCGCTTGGCAAAATCCTATTACAAACATTATTGGTTTAGGTTGTGGCATTGCACAATTTAAAAAACATTTTATGGTTATGTACTACACGTGTTTTCTCATTGGATGTTCATATATGTATAGTTTAACAACAAGTAATTATTACAAAAGAACCTCTGGTTTAATATTTTCAAATACAAAAGTGTAGTTAGGGGTCACTCTAACCCTAGTTTAATTTTGCTATAAAGTACAAGCATGTGCAAATCTTGTCGGATTTTCCGTTAATGCTTTTCGGATTGGTCCTCAAAGGTCAACTTTAGAACTCTGGATACAACAACACGGAACGTAATTTTAAGTACATTCAATTTTGCACCCGTTTATAGAGAACCTTTTTAATGATTGGAAACATACAAAGTGTTGCATGTTATTTAGTTGGTTGTGAAATATTCACAACAAAGCTTGAAATTTTATTTACAGCTTATTGATATACACATTATTAATTAAATTACGTAATGAATGCCAAAGTTTCTGTTGAGAGGTTTATGGTAGACGCTCAAGGTATCTCCAAAAATGTAGATGATTATTGAAAGACGGTTCAGCGCTGAAAGCCACCAGTGCGAAAATTGTGGTCCAAACTGCCTTAGATTTAAAGGCTGAGTATTAATTGCTCAACTAACTTAAAGTAACCAACTTCAATGGGAAACATCTCGGGTCAGTTTTCTGATTGAAATTCGTTTAATAATCTTTATAAAAATTTGGTTTATGATAACACTAATTTAGCAAACGTGGAAAAATTCATTTTACCTTTGGATGAATTAGACTTAGGTTCTAAAAATTTAATTCGTCATCTTCTTGTGGTTGGTGAAAGATTAGAAATAGATCATTCAATTTTGGTAAAAAGATACAAATGTAATCGTTTATTGGCTAATTCATTTATGACAACCCCGAAAAACATTCCTAAAGCTAAAGCTAGTGCATACGAAGAGTTAAAAGATGTGGTAAATTGTTTTGTGGAAAATGTGGTGTTGACTATATCACCATGCCCGAGTTGAACACAGAACAAACTAAAGAATTGCAGTTCTCTATATCAAAGTACATAAGCTGAAAACAGAACAAACTAAAAATCGCGAGAATTTCCAACTCATTTTTTGTGTTACCGAAAAATCAGCACGCTCATTGGTCAATCGAAATTTGGAGATTCTTTACACTCGAAAATTGAAATACACAATTCCATTGGTTAAAAACATCATTAACATTTTTCAACACAGGAAGCATAGGAAATGGAAGTGTATAAATATAATTGCAAATACATCGAAAGACATTCGTTAGTGCTCGCCATAGCCTAAAGAATAATCTTGCAGTGCTCCCCATAGCCTGCAAAAACATTCAGCGAGCAGCGCTCTCCATAGCCTGCTATACTTCAGCACGCAGTGCTCTCCATAGCATGCGTATTCTCCGACGGTGACGCTGTCCGCCGCCGTACCTAGGTCACGTCACTATAATTCACCAATCAATAGTTAACAAGCTACGTATGGGCGTTAAGCTCCGTTTCATACTTCACCGACAAGTCGTTATTTTGATTGCGTTGTCAACTCTACCACCGGGACCACAGCCCCGTAGAGTTTCACGGCGACGCACTCGACGAGGCCTAAACTACCACTACCCCGACGCCTTCCGAAGGGTTCCGAAGATCACCGAAGACCTCTGAACCCGTCCAAGCTGTACATACGTCCACGCCATAATTGTTCATAACCTCACGTTGTCTCACAAGTAAAACACAAAGCCTTCCGAAGAGTTCCGAATACCGCCAAAGACGTCTGGACCTCTTCAAACTGCAAATATTTTCTAACTACCGTTATCCAAATTGCTACTCGGCCTTACAAGCAAGTTCCGAAACCTTCCAAAGAAAACCGAAGACTTTTACACCCCGTTAAACTGTATATACATTCATTCAATAAGTGTTTAAGTTTATTTTGGTTCCACAAGCAACCACGAAGCCTTCCGAAAAATTCCGAAGGTTACCGAAGACTTCCGAACAGCTTCAAACTGTTAAAATTATTCAATTTTAACTATTTCACTTGTATTTTTATGTATTTATGAATCTTATAATTATTTTTGCTTATACTTATTAAACAAATAATCAAGCCGAGCCTACATGCTTTCAGACGCCGCCCATATTTTTTAAAAAAATGTTGAAAAAATTCCTACCTATGAAGATTAGCGTTAAAAGTAAGCAAGTTGATAGTGTTGGACAGAAAGTCAAAGCCAAGCAAGGCAACGATTTTTGGGAGACAATCTTCAACATGTTCAAAAATTAACTTACCTATGTCATTGGTAACAACGTTTTTCTGGTAAAAAATGATAGCTATACGATGATAATCATAGTTTACATCACTGCCAAACATTCTTAAATAAGACGTCTCAGGAGCGTTATTATAATTTGGTAAATCATAAGCAGTTATGCATCAATTGTTTAGTGGTATCGCACGAAGCGACAAAATGTTGTTCAAAATCGTTGTGTAAAAGGCGAAATTCTCATAATACATTATTACATTTTGAAAGACGGTCATCGGGAGAAAAACATAAACGTGATGTGGTTGATCAGTCGGGACAGGTGACTAGTTCGAAGTCTTCAGTAAACTGTCCCAGCACTTCAAGTACAAGCAGCGTATTCATATTAAGATGTTCAAATACAATTACATTATTAACAACAGCTAATATTTCAATTCGTCGTTGTAATGGTAAGGTTCAAACAGTAAAGGTCTTGCTAGATAATAGGAGCATAAAACGTTTAACGACCGAAAAGTATAGGCAACGACGTGGGTTACGTTATAAAAAGCTCAAATAATGGTAAATGCGGAAGGTTTAGGACTTGCATCTTCTCACACTTCAGGTGCTTCGACCTGTAAAATCAGACCTTGTAGACAAACTTATCTTCAATATAAAGTTGAAGTTTTTATGCTACTAAATATTTGTGGAAAGTTTCTTACTAAGGAATTGGTTATAAAAGAATAGTTGCATATTAATAATTTAGAATTGGCGGATCCTAGCTTTGATGTGTCAGGAAATATTAATTTGCTTATCTTGCACGTTGTTTATTAAGTGAAACTCGCACAGGCTCATTACAAGAACTTGGTTGCATTAATATATCTTTTGGTTGGATTTTAGCGGATAAAGTTATGTCAACCGTTACCTCATTTACATCATTGTGTACAATTGTGGGCTCGTTGGATATAGGTTTTGGTAACTGAAAAGTATTCCAGAAAGCAACAAGTTATCTACCATAGAAGAAGCTTGTGAACAGACAGTACTGGCAGACTTATGGTATGTCTGCCGTATTTTAGTCTTAAACCAATATTTTTGAATTTTTTAGGGATTGCTCTCAAAATATTTCTGGCTTTGAACGTCGTTCACAAACCGATCCTAAAATGTCTTTGGAAAATAGAAATTGTATGCAGGATTATTTAGACAGTCATCATATGTCTCAAATTTCAACAAATTCTGATTCACCTCTTAGATATTATATTCCTCATGAAACTGTGTTAAAGCCTAATAGCTCAATTACAAAGTCACGTGCCGTGTTGGTGGTGCCTTGAATGATCATTTATTGACTGATCTTCTTTTACAAAAGGACATTTTGGTATTGCTTTAACAGTTTCGTCTTCATACTATCGTGCTTACATCAGATATTAATCAAATGTATCGCAAAAGTTTGGTGACACCTGCACACCGTAATTTTGAAAAATCTAGTGGAGGTTTGAACCTACTTAACCTATTATGCATTATCAATCGAACACTGTAACTTACTGTCTCAAATCAGCGCCATATTTGGCCCTGCGAGTTATACAAAGTACTTGCACACATTGAATCCGTGCACTTCCCAATTGCAGCAAACTTTTGGCTTCTGGTGGTACATATATTGGCGATCTGGTTACAGGGAGTGGTTCTGTGGAAGAAGCAAAACGACTAATTTTTGAGTTGGATACAATTTGTGGCTCTGGTGGATTTGTTATGAGAACGTGAAATAGCAACGTTCCTGTGGTATTAGAGAATTCATCATATTCCTTACGTTGTCAATGCACATCCTCGTTTAATGATGCAACAGTTAGTTCTCAGAAACTTTTGAGTTTGCAATGACAACCTTTGGTGAATGCTTGCATTTATGAAGTAAATCAGAGAGGGAATGTACGAAAAGAACGATGATTTCAAAAATAGCGAGGATTTTCGATCCTTTAGATTCATTAACTCCCTTGAAATTCTTTGCGAGACGTCTCATACAATGTCCTGGATGTCACATCAAAATGGTTAAATTAGGCTGATTTATTAGATTTTGTACAAGAAACATACAAAACTCGGTTAGCGCTCGATGGTGTTTTTGCTTTTGATCAGATACTACCGTACCCTAGTCGCGGATTCTTTCATCATCTCATTTGTAAAAACTTTTGTGGGGAATCGTATTTCCTGCACCTGCTTGGTGGCATCATGTCAAATCAATTGGCAACCCGGCAGATTGCACTTCACATGGCCTATTGGGTTTGAAGTTAGTAGACCATCTATTATGATAGACCGGTTCTTATTGGTTACAATTGCTAATTGACCAATAGCTTTCAAGACCTCCCGTAGATTGATCATATGAATTTGTCACATGTTAAAGGAAAAAAAGGAGTATTATCGTTAAGAATTGTTGTGGTAGATAACTTTTTGGACAACTTATTAAATAAGTATTCTAATTTACAGATATATGTCGTATTATTGCATATGTTCAAAAATTTATTTTGTCATTAAAAACTCCTTTGAAACATTTGGAATTTCTACTGGTGTATTACTGCATCAAAAAGAAAGTGCTTTACAGCTTTTGGTTAGGAAAATTCAAAACAAAATATTTGGCAAGGATATAAAGCGTCTCGAAACTGGTAGACAATTTCGTTCGTTAAGCCTCTTTGTGGATAGCCGTGGTTTGCTCAAGAGGAGCAGCCGATTACGTAACTCCGAGTTATCGTTTAATGAAAAAATTTTCTCGTATGGTCACCAAAATGGCATATTCACATTATTTTTCGGTTGGTACGGTGACAACCTACGGAAGTGAATGGGTCGCCCTGTGTTTTAATCGTTTATTTAGAATACAGTTCACAAAGAAATGGTTCAGTTTTGGCGGAAAATGTAAGTGTTTTTTATACGAAAACTAATTAGTATAAAACGCACATTGACCCATACAATGAGGAAATAAGTATACATGCCCAATCAAGTAGTTTGTTATAGATAAGTTGGATGCTGTATATTATGTGAAAATACAAATTGTGGTTATTTCCAATATTCATTGTACAAATAAACGGAAAATAAACAATTCCTACTCTTAGTCTTTTCTTTTGTAACTGGTGTTTTTCGTGGAACACTCTGAAGAAGCAGGACAATAATAGAACATAATGTAAAGCTGTTTGAGTTTAAAGTTAGCGAACTAAATTAATTTTAAGACACAGTAAAGTTATTTTTAAAATAGGTTACGTAATATATGTACTGTGTTCAAAAGGGTTCTAAATATAGTACAAAAAAGCTTCAGGTGTAATGTGGCATTCAGTATAGAGCAGATACACAAACTTTATTACTACAGTAGCTTCAGAATTTTTCAAATATGAATAAAATTGGTAGCTTTCATGAAAATAAAACCATATACTAACGGCGCTGATCACATTGTAGCTATGTTATTCATAGGAACTTGTTTAAACGTCAAATTACGTTATGTTAACATTTGTGAAAAATTTTCAAGCGTAAAGAAAAATGTTAGAACTACCTTTCAGTTCGTAATATATCTAGTGACACTATATATAGGAGTACACTAAGGGGAGACCACAAAACAATAACAAATTGAATAACATTCTGTCACCCTAAAAAAAGAATAAACGCTGATACTTTGTCAATAAGATGTGTATTCACTTTAAAAAACAAATTCTGCGATCTTGAGAAAGAATTCGCAAATTTTATAAACTTTTCACCAGTTACAAACACTGTAAAAAACTATGCTTCCACAATTGATAGCTTGTTCCGTATGTTTGCTTGTTACCACTCTGTTCATTAACATTTGGGGTCAGTTCGGTAACCAACTATCAATTGGTGCCCATTCAATAAACAAATTTCAGCGTTTAATCTCTAAATGGGAGAAGTAAGAGTAACAAAGTGCAGGCATCATAAATATTGAAGCTTTTAAGTTGTGGTCGAAAAGGAAAGAAAGTGTTAACTGGGTAGACACGATTACAATTGGAAATGAACTACAACGAATTGGTGTAAAACAATCAATCGTGAAATACAGCAAAGAAAAGTGATCGGCAGATAGATCATTAGCCACGACGTCCAGGATCGGTACCACTAATAATAGAAGGAAGGCAAATACGATAAATTACGTAGGTAGGTCAAGATAGAAGTATCTTACACAATGTATAAATGACGTAGGTTCTATCAGGTATATTGATACACAGCAACCGGGTCAGAAGAGAATGGCTTGGAAAGTTGCATCAAACAGGACATTTGGCTGAGGACAGAAAATATCTCTGAATCTAGAGGTAGCTAAACCGGTAATGTTAATTGGTTGCACCTCAACTTAAATTTGAAAACAAGAACACATTTCGATTTCCAGGTTTCTACTTAATAAAAATTGGAGCGCTGTCTTTTAAAATATTCAGTACTTCAATATATCTAAGACGCAGGTTAATTCTGATGATTTAGAATTCCGTGCAAGTACCAAAACATTAACACTATCATCAATTGAGCACACTAAATAGTATTGTATATAGGATACTAATATGTAATGTGAGTTAATATATTATTAAGTCTAGTCATCGGGGTGGCTCTAAATATTCCATCCAAATACTCTGATAATAAGAACCACCTTAAAAAATATGAAAGATCTTTATCAAAATATGAATTTAAAATGTCAATTTTGTTAATAACCGATTTAGCATTCGATATGAAGATAGCGATTGCATTTTGATCTAAACCATGAGTTGAAAATCAGGTTTATGGAGAAAAATCGGCCATACATCAGTTTGCTTGGTTAGGTAAGGCACGTTAAGGTTAAGTTAGGTATGTATTACTAATCCCCACTTTTTGGTATCGTTTGATTTTCTATGAAACTCTACATGAAGAAAGTTTCGGGAAAACACTATTAATTAGGGTATTCTTCCCTCAGTACATAACATAATTTACCATCCAAATTTCATTTTTCTGAGTTCTTAAAGTAGTATTAGCCCTATTTAGAAACTTTATAACATATTACTTGTAATAAATATTTCCCATACCACACCTTTGGTACTACCGATAATATGCAATATTTTCTAAAAAAAAAAAGAAAACTACGTTGTGATTCCAGTTATGGTAGTACGACGTAAGTAGAGATTAGCTCACAGATGACGCTAGGGTAGAAGTATTTCACATAAACAAGATCGTTGATAGCTTCAAGCCAGGTATTAGATACATATTATTCAATGTTTAAAAGTCATTGTACAGAAGAGCAGCATTTGGTGTTAACGCACTTAGTGAGCCATAAGCAGCGTCACGATATAGTTATATCTATATACGTGGGTATTTTTGCTTAAATTACGTTAGGTTAGCCATGGCGTCAGTAGTCATATTGACATCGCATTATGTAGTAGTGTTTAGTAGTCTATCTGCCAGAACCTCTCATACAAGTCGGTCAAAATGTGGTGTAGTTTTGATTCGAGATTTACGCTGATATCAGTTTTCTCCAAACTAAAAGCAGTACTTCTTGTGCGTTAAATATGGCAGAAACATTATGAGTGACGATTGTAGAGTGAAAATGGAATAAGATTCCTCGGAAAGGACAAACTAATATAAATAATGAAGATCAGGGAAGGATGCCCATAGCAACAGACGACATTATTAAAAAAGTACACACAATGGTTTGATAGCACCACTGGTTCACAATTTCGTCAGTGTTTGTTGATTTTCCTAAAATTTCTAAGTCATAACTTTATGACATTGCTACAGTATAACTAGACTATCATCAATTTTGTGCACGATGAGTCTCTATACGGTTCACAGACGTTCAAAAAATTCGGTGAATGAGTTCTGTGTTAATTTCTTTGCATCGCCAGAGTGAGACATGAAATACTTTTTGAGAAATATTGTAACGGGTAACGAAAAGTGGATTCATTTTGCGGACGCCGAGAGAAACGCAATCAAAACAGTACACGAACTCGCCAACAAACCAAAAGTTCAAAAACTTTGTTCAACAGAAAGCTTATGGCTATCAGGTTAAGGAATTTTGTTAGTAGAGTTGATGAATCCCGGAATAACAATTAATGCAGTGACATACTGTGAAACCTTAAACGCCTACGAAGAGCAAATCAAAACAAAAGGAGGGGTATGTTTTCATCAGAAATTTACTTTTTTGAAAAGAATACACGCCCTCATGCAGCAACAACACCAAAAGAACTGCTGAAAAATTTAGGATGAACGTTATTCAACCACCTGTCCAAGCGACTATGTTGAGAAGTAGTTCACGTGTATGAGGAACTCTTGTGTATATTAAAACTTTTCAGATGACTCTTATTTATTTTCGTCATCTGACTAGAACTTGAAAAAAATAGCTTTCGTATTATATCACAGTAAAAACTTAAACCTTTTTGATCTGTCAATGCACGTATTGTACATCCCTTATTTTTTCTCCAATTCTTTCGTTTCCTTATTAATACATTGTTTTACAGAACTTCGGTTCTTAAAGATCATTGGTTTATTATCATTCTTGTTTCGTTATAATGAGTTAGAAACTTAAGTTCAATAAATTCCTAGCTAATTTCAATGTGTATAATTTATTAGTGTCTTTTACGGGAACTTTATAGTATTCTTTGGGCGAGCTTATAAAATTTATAATCAACTACCAACTGAAGAATACGACGGCGTATTAAAGATACACCCAGGCCTCAATGTGTGGAAAAATTAGATGCATCTACGAAATAAATATCACATGAAATTACATATTGATGTGAATAATTTATTTAGTCTTCAAACACTTAATCCATATTTTTTAACATCTTAGCGATTAGTTAAAAATAATACATTCGGTAAAATGTTCAAAAAATGACCAATCTGTTTGAGTGTCAAAAATACAATTAGATTTGGGTATTTCAATCTACGTCTCCCGCGTCTACTTTTTTCCTTTTTTTATTCCTCTTTATTTTTTGGTGTTATATTTTACTCTTGCTATATTTTTGATTTCAAAGTACCAGTACTAGACGACAAATGGTTAACAGTTGAAACTACTCGTAAAAGTGTGCATGTTAGTCGATTTTAAAAACTAAAAATATATAAATATGGAAATACTCTTGGTCTTGAGTTTAGAACAATAGGAATTGATATGTTTAGAAGCATAATGGACAAAGAAAACTGTCGAATAGATCATAATGTTAAATGATATATTTCTTTTTTCCCATGAATACAAACTGATCAAAAACAGGACGCAAGTTTTTAAACTTGCGATATTGTATTTAACCTTATACTTTCTATTGCATTAAATTAATGTTTAATTACGAAATATCTGTGAAATTTTCGATTAAACTTAATAAAAATTCGAATTTTAAGGATACTGCGGACAAGCTACGACTATTTTTATCCATTTCAGCAGATACCTCCTGTTTATTAATTTACACAAATTGCTATGCAGAGGAAACCGAAAAAAATTCATGTCTAGTACCTTCAAGCCGTCAAAAACGTCCAAGTATCCAACGCTACTTAGAAACATAATTTTTCAAATTCAATGTCATTTTGTTACTAAAGAAAGTATTCAAATCGTATACCTAAAATCATAGCAACTATAACAGCAAAATAATACTGTAGACTAAAATAGATAACAAACAGATACTGACCTATTAATAATGCTGCATTTCATTACGTTCACTACCATATCTTGTACAATATGAATATTTAAATAACTACCACAGAATGTGATAAACAATTACACACTACAACTTAGAAAGTTCGTGTAAAAAGTAAACGCTGACAATAAAATTTTATTGCAACGTTACGAACTTGTTAATTCATATTTGCATTATGTATTGCACTAACAATAATGCACTTGGTTACTAAACGAATTCTAAGTAAAACAACACTTACAGTGCGCTAGTATATAGATAACTCTTATATACTGCAAGCTTTATTAATATTATCATAGTTTCTAGATTCGTGGAAGAAAGATACTGTATAATAAATCTGTTGTCTGTGAAACTATGCATATATATGATAAAAAAAAACGTGTACATTCTACATGTGACGAGGCAAATCGGACATACTTTTACAGTATCAGGTATACGGTGTTCTATATCCGCAAGAAACAATTGTTGTAAGAACATAAACGCGATACGTAACATACTTTTTAACTAAAACACCTGTATAGAGCGCGGAAAATGGATCGTGATACAAAATAATTGGGAGTCTTAAATATTTCAACCGATTTACAATTTACAGATAACTTAACAAACCAAAAGTACATGTTCATTAAATTGTAACGTAGCTATTGCTTGAATTATAATGCCAAATGTTGTATGCATGTTATAGGTACACTTCGAAAGGGCACATGCCAAACATTTTAAATATGAATTACTTCCCGTAAGATGAGCGGACCAGTAAGAAAAGAACGAAATTAGTAACGTAATGCTCGCTTAAATTACGCGTATCATAGAGAATGGAAAGAAAGAAAACTTAATACCACGGTAACAGAGCCGGAAGGAGGAGGGTCCCTAAAGAACAAAACAAAAGAACACAACCCAATTTGCACTGAAAAAAATTATTATTACATATACAACACATACATGCGGACTGAACACTAGTCTGTCCAATACAATAAAATACAACACTCAATATTGCAGAAAATAGACAGAATAATTATGGGGTTTATTACAGCATTTTTATACATTTTAATGCCCAGTAACAAATAGAAATAAAGAAATATCACTTATAAATATAAATATGACAAGAATCTTACCAATTTATTTTCTTCATTCATTGATGAGCTCGCCTAAATAGAATCTACTAAAACTTAGAAACAAAATACACATTTTTAATTGTACTTTAGGCGCAATCAACAAACCAGTACTAATAAATAATCAACTTCCACAGTTGATGGATAATTATCAAGTCTATATATAATTTCGAAACCAACTGTTATCCATCAATATAAAAAACAATATGACACAAAACCTACACTAATAGCAAAAATTCGTGTACCATAAATGAGTAAGGCTATCGGTTATCCGTCGACCATGATGGTGAAAAAAAGAAATATGTTGTAGACAAAGCAAGGCTTCCGTGATAATGTAAAATAAGCATTGGTCCAAAGAACCTAAGAATGGAGGGTAAAATCCGGAGAATATAAGTTACTATACGAGGTAAAATATTAAAATTTCTATTAACGAAACATCACCCCCAATTACCTTCCAGCCGCATAAAAACAAAACGGGTTTTCACCATAAGAAATTTGTAACTGCCGTTTTGGATTTATAGTGTTTATCATCAGAGAACCCACGCAAACCAACACTGAAGATATAATAAACTTGTTCAATAAACAAATGTAAATCCAAGTATGAAAGGAATCTTTATGCGCGACAACATTCATACACGGGACTTATATTTAATTCCTCTTCGTAAAGAGGGTGTATTTTTCTGAAGAATGTTCGTCCAACACTTTTCAAGCCATCTATTTCGGAATCGAATCGGAGGCCTTCCAATTAATAGTCACGCGGATCTGCCTGATAGAATCACATACCGCAAGCCATATATAAATTCAAAGGATTTTGTAGTAAATAAAGGATACGGATATTTTTAAAGTAGAAACTGTAAATGTAACCGAGAAGGTCGTGATGAAAACAGAGTTAAAAAATATATTATCAATATAAGCAAATGAAGTAAAACAATAACTGCAATTATTAACTCCAACAAAAATATACACCTAACGAGTAAGGGACCGATCGGCGTTACTGTCACCATAGAGCTCTCCGAGTATTATTTGAACGTTTTTAATCGCAAAACTATTATTCTAAGGAATTATATATTATTATATATAACTTGTTTTACTGTTTACTTTGTAACACATGAATGTCGACTGAATAGAGTGATGTCTTTAATTAAATTATCCCATCTCTCTGTATTCACGTACAATAAATTTAACAAATGTCCAAGAAGCATTTAGATGTAAAATACGTAGTAATTCAAAATTATAACATCTAAAAATGCAAAGCACTTTCGGCATAAGCCATCATTTGTGCTAATTCGGTGATTGTAAAATAAAATTTTCCAACAAACAATAACAACTGGAACAACATTTAATATAACTCATTTGGTCATATATTTGCAAAACTAAATTTTGTAATTAAGAAAAGGCTGTATGGATATAAGATACGTGTTTCTTTGGTCACTGAAGAAGTTTCAACCTATAAGTTAAACCGTATTATAAAGAAAGCACTGATCTTATACATACATTATTGCCGCGAGAATAATTTGAAGTACAGTATTGCCCGAAATAAACAGTACTGAAACTAAGTTGGCGGTGTTTTTATGCGTGCGCTGTCACACTCAAGTTAGCTAGTATAGACCTGTCAAGTAAACCTCAAACAAGTAATTAGTAGGGCCTAATTGTTAAAAATGGTGTTAAGTACAGAGGAGAAAGTGTTTCTGGTAGAGCATTATTTTCGTTCATACGGAATCGGCCGACATAATGGTGCAAGTTTGCTATACGTGTCTGATCAATTCACACAAAGGTTTAATAAACGTTCTCCAAGTAATGCTGTAATTTTGAAGGTTATTGAAAAGTTTAGAAATACAGGTAGTGTATTGTGCCAACGAAAAGGAAACTCAGGGCGTCCCAGGACAGTTAACAACAACAATAACCATGAACGTGTTTTGAGCAAATCTTAGAAAATCCGAAAGTCAGCCAGGCAAGGACAGCGTTACAACTTGATTTAAAAGAACTTCCTTTCAAAGAATCCTGAAGGAGCTGGGTACATTTTCGTATGTGATTCAGGTACATCAACAACTACATCCTCGGGATTATCGCAGTAGAGTGGAATATTGCGCCAGAATTCTCGCGTTACAGTATGAAAACCTGAATTTTTGAAAAATGTTTGGTTTTCAGACGAAGCACATTTTCACTTGTCAGGCTATGTGAATCGTCGCACAAATCGATTTCTGGGCTTTGCCAGACCCGATGAGGTTCAAGAGGTTCCTTTACATAGTGAAAAGTGAGTGTCTGGTGTGCTGTTTCCGGACACGGAATCATTGGTCCGTACTTTATCGAAGAGAATGGTAGGTAAGTCACACTTAATCAACAGAGGTACAGACAAATTTTAACACGATTTATCCCTGATCTACGTCAATTCTGTCGTGCACGTAACTTGGCATTTCGAAACCAATTTTTCAGCAGGACGGAGCAACTTGCCATACTGCTGCCGCAATTCGTCAATTTCTTCAAGAACATTTTCCAAGCAAATTCATATCACGATTTACTGACTTCCTTATCCTTCACATTCTCCAGACCTCACACCTCCAGACGCATACATTTGGGGCATGGCTAAAAATGCCGTTTTCAAACGGGCACCACAAACCATCGATGAATTAAAGGATGCCGTTAGAGTCTTCTTCGCAGCCCTGAGACAACCCTTATTCAATAACATGACCAGAAACTTAGAACATCGTTATGAAGTCTGTCTCGAACGAGGAGGTGCACATTTAGAACATATAATAAAGTGTCAATAATATGTATTTTTTAAATATACAAAACAATTACAATTTCAGTACTGTTTATTTCGGGCAATACTGTATTTTGATTTTATTAAGTTATTGTTTTGACGTCTGTCATTAATTTACAAGATAATTGCAAAATAAATAATAAACAATTTAGTACATCGTCAGTCGATGAAATTAGTAATAAAATCGACGAAAATGTATGCAAGAATACCATGATAAGTAAGGTATCGATTTAGAAACAATTTAAATTATTTTGCGAAAAAAAAGGTCTACAATTAGAAGAAGATACATCAATGACACAATTTAATGATTACTTCCTGATTACTTAATGTAAAAAAAATAATCAATCGAATCACGAGAACTCGATAAATTGAAAATAACTTGAATTATGTTCTTAAACGTGTTGCCATTTGGCAATACACACTCAAGCCCTTTGGGTTCTCGTCTCTATTGCCTGGCAACAAATTTTCGAAAATATATAAAATTATTCTCAATTTGATCTCACTTTTTTGAGATATTAGGTACAGTAGAATTTATTTAAGAAGAGCCCGTACGTCATTTGACATATGCGCAAACCTTGAAAGTCAGTGGCGTAATTTTTATCAAACTCCATAGAGTAAATATTCTAAAAATCAAGTTTTATTTTGTTGGTGGTTTAAATTAACATGGCAAATACGCGAATATGCAAGGCATAAAACACAAAGAAACAGAAAGAAAACTATGAAAGCGTAAGAAATAAATATAGAACATCCAAGTCAAAATATCAATTGACATTTAACAGCAAATTATCTACGTCACTGATATGATGAACAAACACGCCTATTTATAAACAATGGACTAATCTGACACCGTTTTAGCCGTGTGCGCATGATGACGTACAGGCTCTTCTTAAATAAATTCTACTATAACTATGAAAATTCTATGATGACAGTAATGTCGAACGATTCTTTGCATGCTGTTGACACACTTTTACAATGCATCTTAGTGAACATGCTTTGAGTTGAAACTAGCTTACTTTTTTTACAATGACTTTTTTCAACTTCTCGCTAGAACATACTTTGAGTCAAAAAAACTTTTGCTGCTGACCTATTTTTCAACACACCACAAAATAAACACACTTTGAGTTGAAGTAAACCTTAGTACTTTCATAACTGACCTACTTTTTAATTTGTCCTTAGAATTGGTCTATTGTGAGTTCAAAACAGCTCAATTTTTGCACGATTGGCCTACTTTTCCAGCGTACCACAAGAGTGAATTCACTTTGAGTTGAAACAGGTTTTGTTCCACAAATGAGATATTATGGAAAATTTACCGAAGAACAGTAGCATTTCAAAAATTTTGTTTAGTCAAAAACAAACAGCATATACTTAAAAGTGCACTGTAGATGTTTTTAACGTAAAGTGGAAGAAACCCGCTTCTAACAAAAACTAGATATCCAAATTAATGGCTTTAAATGATTTCGTTTAAAAAATTTCTAAAATATGAATCTGTGTCAAAGATTTTTTATCTTAATAATCTTTTATAAGTGCAGTATAGAAGGAAAAGCAACTTGACAATAGAAGGCAATTTACATGATTTGTATAGAATATATTTAGCTGCTAGTACGTTTGGTTGAGGTTCAAGCATCTTGTTCAATAGTTACCTCTTTAAAAATTAGTAAACTTCTATTATCAATTAATAGTGTTCTGTGTTTGAACAGATTCCATCCTGAATTTAAAGTATAAATTCTTCATCCAATTTTGAGTTTTTAATTTACTACGTTGTCGATTACTAGGCTACATCCTTTTTTATTCGTACAGTATTAGTTATTCGATTTTTTCTGTTTTTAGTGTCTATTTTTGGTAGAACTTGTTGCCTTCATTTTATATTTATTTACTGTTTCAACAAACTTTTTTAGCCTCTGCTCTGCAACGATGCCGCGTGTCTTTCGATGAGTAACTTCTAAATTATTCTCAAGGATATACCACAACTTTTAAAATTGATTAAGGTTCTTTCTTTGACTTTTGTTTGACATTGTGCATAGTTGTCCCCAATATCGCCTGATATGTCCAGTTTGGCAGCAAACTTAATGCTTAGATTCCTCAACCAGTTTGGTGTTTCCAGTTGTGTAACTATTGAATGAATTGTTAGTTTTAGAGATAGTCGCGCAATTTTCAACTCCTCATGAATTCGATTTCCTCATTCCTTCTCAACTTCAATAACGTACTTAATTTTTAGATAATACCCTATCCAATTCTTTACCCTTTTCTTCATACATACATTTCTTCATACATTACAAGATCATTCGTTCTTCACCTAATCTTTGCAAAACCTTGCCATCTATACTTTCACTCCTCAGCTTATATTTTTCCATTTGTCACCAAGTTCATATTTCAAATGCCTTTAACCGGTTCCTTCTATCTTTTGAACGTCTAAGGTTTGTATCCATATACAGCTGTACTATCCATAAAACAACTAATTATTGTGCTATCCCTTTTTCGTTAAATACCATCTTAGCAATTGCTATACCTGCTGTTATTTTATACTTACGTTTCATACTGTAACATTTGCAGATCCAAATTACTTAAACGAACTTTAGTGTTCTAGAGTGTGCTTTCAGGATTACATACTTTCCTTTTTTGCCAATAACAATTTCTTTTATTTTTGTTTTTGCTTTTGAAAGTGATTTTGTATATGCTTCGGTTTCTGTTCTCGTTTCCACTTCCATTCCTGTTTTTATTTGTTTGTTTTTCTGTTTGTCTTTTTGTACCTATTCGTGTTATTACTTCTTATTTTTTAAAGATTGGTTTCCATGTTATTATTCAAGACCTGAAAAATGGCATTTGAGGAGCTTGCTTAATATTAAAATTGTAAATCAGTTTATTTATAAAATACTAATCATTGATCACTTCTCTTTCTATGGATCTTATGGCAATATCAAACTTAGCGGTAATGCAATGCAAATCACGCATATTCAACAAGCGAATTAACAATATAAAATTACAAAGCAAAACTTTAACAAAATAGTTAAACGAACCGCAGTTGAAGTAATAATTCATAAATAAAAAAGGAAAAATTTTTATTATAAACTAGTCCAAGGCGTTAATGGAAAAAATAGAAAGATAGTGTTGGTTCTAGAATTTGATGACTACGAAGGGTGCTCGATATGTTTAGTGTTGTTAGATGCGATCTGACGTTTCTAACCTTGAGTTTGACATTTTTGACAGTATACATACTTATAACATTTTGCCATATGAACACTATTTGTTTTGTTTTAATTGAGTTGAAAATTTCGCTTCGGCCAAAAAATGGAATTAGCTCGTGAACATTTTCGTGCGATGATTTTTTACGATTTCCAGCGTGGATTATCTCCACAACAGTGCCCGAATCAACTTATTTCGACTTTTGGGGAAGAAACTACAACTAAAACCACTGTATATCGTTGGTATAGTAAATCCAATCGGGATCGTAGTTCGCTAGCGGATGAATTTAAAAAAGGTCGTCCAAAATCGGCTGTTGTGTCAGAAAACATCGATGCTGTGCACAAATTGATAATGCAAGATCGTCATGTGATTTATCGTGAGATTCAGGCATCTCTAGGCATTAGTATGACAGGTATACATTCGATATTACATGACCATGTAGCTTTGAAAAAGCTATGTGCGCGTGGGATCCCGCATAATTTGACAATCGCTCAAAAAAAGACTCTTGTCGATTGGTGCAAAAAAATGCTCAAAAACACGACTGTGGTGCATCAACCGCAGTGTATAACATCTACACAGTTGGCGAATCTTGGATTTATTCGTATGAACCCGAAAGTAAACAGTACTCAACTGTATGGGTCTCCCAAGATAAACGAAATCCAACAAAACTTGTCCGCGCTCGAAACACTTAGAAGAAAATGGTTGCCTGTTTCTTCGAAATAAATGGACATGTCATGACCGTTGCTTTAGCGGATCGTAGGACAGGTAATTCTGCTCGGTATACAACCATTTTTTTGCCACAAGTTTTCGGAGAAATAAGAAAAATAAATCGACGACGCCCAATCATTTTCCATCATAACAATGCGAGCTCCCACACATCGGCTCAAACAAGTGACTATTTGTCCGCCCCCCCCCCCGGCAAGAACAAACTGCGTAGACAACGATTTTCGACACCAGAAGAGGAGGTTGATGAGTTCAAAACCCATGTTTTGGAGATATCTCAATCAAAATGGAAAAAATGCTATGAAAATTGGTCCCAACGTATGCAAAAGTGTATCAATCATCGTGGAGAATATTTTGAAAAACAGTAAAGAAGTTTTCACACCTTAAGTCTTGTTTTTGTTACTTATTCCCGATACATATTGGGCACCCCTCGTATACAAATATTCCGCTATCAAAAGCACACATTCATCAGGTATTGTATTATTAGAAACTTTTAGCAGGCGTATTCTGCAACACAATCTAAAAGAAAATACGTCAAAGTAGTATCACGAAGTACATTACGAAGAGCAAGGAAAAGCTAATATAATAAAAATTATGTCATGCTCTGAATAATTTGCCATTTAGTAATTCGGAAACAATACTCCCCAACCCCCACCCCCGTTAGGTTGACTAAAAGTTTAAAAATATCATAAAATAAATAAGTATCATAGATAATTTATTATTAATTACACCAACAAAAATACCAAACAAGTTTCAGTCAGAGACTTAAACAAAGATATAATGAATTGCAAATACTGGTGGATATGATTTTCTAAAAAAAATGTGTTTCGGAGGAATCATAAACTCTTGTCCGCATTAAAACAGTTCTATTGAACACAAACACTTTTCTTGATTTAAGTATTTCGACTAAGGAAGGTGTTCGGCATATAAGTTAAATCAATGGTTTAAACACATGCGCCTATGAAGACGCTTTTAATTACTTTACATAACATTTTTCTATGCCACAGTCAAACTTAAGCTGCAAATTCGATAAATTATCTTTAATTTTGTTCAAAAATAAAATCCTTTTTAGCTAAAAGAAATCCAAAATGTCTTGTATACAGAGTGTTCACTTGAAAAGTTTTCACAGGTAAAATAAAGAAAATTAATAAAGATATTGCAGTGCGGTTTCAGTGGATTATTAGGTGTCAAGTGGGAAGCATGACTTAGGGGTTGTACGATTATAAAACGATACTAGCCCATTCGCAGCCTAATCAATTTTAAAATGTTAAATAACATTCTACAGTTTATACTACATCATAATTAGACTGTTGAAAAACGTAGTCCTTTGGTGAAAAAATAAGTAAAATCGGTTAATCCATTCTGCAGTTATTAAATAAAAGGTATTTTTATTGCGAAAAACAAATTTTATACACACCAATCTAGTTGCCATAGGTTTTATGAAATACAGAGCTGCAGCAAATGTTCAAAATTCATCTGAGATGTCATAAAATTGTTTAATTTTCAAACAAATGAACAGCATTAATTTATCATTTCTGCAGTTATAAGTAATTAATTAGTAATTTAAGAAGGGTTTAGTTTAGGTGAGAGAGTGTAGTAATTTTCATTTACGGAGTCGAGAATAAATGTGCTCGGCAACGGCAGCTACCTTTAACCAAAAACATCCAATTAAAAATGTCTCACACGCGTACGGGTTAAAACTCGTAAGAAAGTTTGAGGAAAGTGAATCTGTTGAAAATAAAAAACGTTCAGAACTTAGATTGCTGAACGAAGAAACACTAATTGAAATTTTAGGACAGCTTACAACAAATCCTACCAGTTCAATATGCCAGGTATTTAATCTGACGGGAATTTCACTTGGTTCAGTTCATAAGGTGATGCCATTATATAAATTCCATTCATAAAAATGCAGATCTGTAAAGAATTACGTGAAGATGACTTTGATCGAAGACTACAGTTTTGTGGGACAATGAGTGAAATGATTAACAATGCTCCGGATATTTTAAATAACATCTGTTTTACCGACCAGTGCACATTTTTCTTGAACGGACGCTTTAATAAACAGAACTGTCGCTATTGGAGTAATACAAATACAAATCTACACACTTTTAGGACATACCCAGTGGTCAGAAAAAATAAATGTATGGGTATCTTGGGGGACACAATTATCGGTCCCTTATTTATCGAGGAAAATTCAAATGGTAAAATTTACTTACTGCAAGATACCATCAAGTCTCTAATTACAGAAGTTTTATAAAATCAACGTCACGAACATGGAAACCTACAACTAGATCAAGACCGTCTTTATTATCAACAAGATGGAGACTCTCTTCGCTAGCTGTTAACCGTTCGACAGTGACTAAATGAGAGGTGTTCTAATAAGTGATTGGCAGAAGAGGAGAAATCAAGTGGTCATCTAGATCTCCTGATCTAGTCCCTCTTTCTTGTGGAGTTACATAAAATCTATTGTTTACAAGACTCAACCAGTTGATATGCAAGATTTAAGAAATAGAATAATAAGGGTGTCTAACAAACAACGGTGAACACTTTAAACATTTGCTGTAGCACTGTATTTCATAAAACCTAAGGTAAGTAGATTAATATATAAATTTATTTTACACAATAAAAAAATACCTTTTATTTAATAACTACAGAACGGATTAGCCAATTTTAATTTTCTTTTCACGAAAAGACTACGTTTTTCAACAAAAGTTATTAGATGTACTAGTATAAAATGTAGAACAAAATTTAAGATTTTAAATTTCAGTAAGCTCTGAATACGCTGGTAAAGTGATATAATCGTACAACCCGTAAAGCATGGTTCCCCAATTGGCACTTAATAATCCTCTAAAAGCGCATTTCAATATCTTTATTAATTTTCTTTATATTACAGGTAGATACTTTTCAAATGAACACACGGTAAGTTATTTTTTGAGATGTGCCTTATATCAATTCAAATAATCCTTTTAAACGGATGCTCTTTCTGAAATATAATTAACGTAAATTTCTTAAAAATATTAGGTGCTATTATTGCATAAATTTTAAATATTTGGAAAACATTTTGGAGTCTCTTTTAATCTTTACCCACGCTCATTTCCATATACGGCAAGGGTAAAAACGGTCTACGTTGGCTAACAGCGAATTACTGTGAAGTTGTATAGTGCGCAGCATAGTGATTGTGTCTTGTGAAGCAAAAAAGAAACGTACTATTACCACTTTTTTCCCTATGTATGAATGCATTAATCCACCACATAAGTTTGGTTTGGTTTCCGGATGACGGATTTCAACTTTTTCAAAGTTGTATCATTATTGTAAATAAAACCTGATTACTTGGTGATGAGCTTTCATAATCATATTAGCAATAAATAGGTCACGAATACAATACGTCCGTGTACGATAAACTTTATCATTTAAAAGCCAACATAAAACTATGTAAATGTCGGTTTGATAGGATACTATTACAAATACGGCATACATTATGTTGTGAGCATATATCACACAGGCTTGTATAGGTGACTCAACAATGCACGAAAACAATTTCACTCGATTGTTAAATAGCCGATTGGATGGTCCAATATTTACGTGAAAAATTAGTAGCAGTTTTGAAGGTTGAAAATTAACGCGGAAATTTAGTTTGCCAACTCAGTGATTTCTATACATACAGTTCTCTAATTTCCCGAGAACAATAGTAGATTTTAATTGATTTTATTACGGTTTACTTCAACAGATTGCTAATATATTTATCGTTTTTCATTTTTTATTTTTTAAAGTATCATCTGAATACAACTTGCGTTGGTTTTATAAATACCAACATGTAATTTGCTGATTTCCTTATTCGTAAAATAATTGTACCGATTACATAATAAGATTCCATAGTTTCGTGGCCTATTGTCGATAAAATATAACAGATACTGAGCTCACTCAGTAAGGTAGAAATTCAATTATTCCCGTTCTTTGTTGCAGAAAAACACACACAAGTACTACCGGTTCCAATATCTATACCGAAACCATCTTCAGGTGCAAAGTGTATGGAGTTAGCAACCTGTATTTCAAAATTTAAAGTTTTGAAAGTTGTTCCAGATTGTTCTCTGGATGCTGGAAAATCGATTTGCTTTCGAATTTTATTATAATTTTTAAACCTAGAACAATTCAAAACACAAAGGGCTTGATTAGAACAAGAAAGATAGTATAAGTTCACCCTCGGTACGGAAAGCTATTTATAAAAAAAAATTTCTCTATTTTTCGAACTTCCGGATTTGCACTTTTAGAACAATGTTGGAAATAACTAAAACAATCTATAGCGGTAACGAATTATTCAATTTAAAGAGCTGGCATTTCAAAAGATCTTTTTATTGTTTTGTTTGAAAACTGAAACAAAGCAATATCACTTTAGAAAACTGTAGTACAAAGTCATAACAATCTGAAATAACTTCCAAAATTATTAATTTTGAAAGACGGGGTGCTAACTTCATATCATCAGGGGTGAATTATTTAATAATAATAACTAGTCTATTACAAATTAAGTTTAAAATTGAAGATTTAGACTTATCAAGAAGAAAAACAATTTTTGGAAAAAACAATAATTTTGTTAACAATTTGTTATTGAGAGGAAAAAAATTACTTCTGGGTGAAAACGTGTTCGATTTGTTTTTAATACTACATGTAATAGAGTTAATCTTGTTGCAATAGGCATCATCTCAAAGAAGAAAATTTTAGCTAATACCTTCTTTTAATAATGTTACCATGCAAAGGAAAGCAATTGATAATCGATCATTAGAGATATCGAATAAAAGGGTGATATGCTTGAATCAAAGAGCAGTTGAAAATATAGTGATGTAAAGTAGTTGAATTCAAAAAGTTTTAACAAACAGAAAATTCCTGCCAAAACTTTTTATTGCATTGACACAATGATCATTATCATTCTTGGTGAAGAAGTTTAGATGTATGCTTTTATTACCTATAAGAAATTTTAAAATCTTCACTGGGATCAAAATTGTGACCTGTAAGTATATGATTTGCAAAAGCAGACCTTGTAACAGTATTAGTGTATTGGTTTTATATATATTAGTAATGAGCTTTAGGAATGTAGACCTAAACCTTCTACCCGTTTGGCCTATGTAAAAGCAAGGACAGGCCCGTACGTTGTAGCTGATATATGTCTGACTTATTCAGTTACAGGAGTCTTATTTATAACCAAATGGTACCTTAAACTATTACGATTTCTAAAAACTATATTGTTATTGTATTTTTTGAAAACAGTTTTTAGGCACAGTGAAATGTTATTATAGAAGAAAAAACAAATAGCTTTATGTTCAGTGTTTCTAATTAGAGTTAAATTAAGTTTTTTAATTTAGTGACCATTGTAAATTAACTTAATTAATGGCGATTAAACGGAAAACATTTTTAACCGCTATTTGTTTTATTATGTTCCGACGTCTGTTTTTCTTCTGATAACGGAACTAAAATTAAAGCAAACAATTAGTAGAAGCTATTTTGGGAGATATATCATGGTTGGAATATCTTGATCGGTCAGGCCAAATGGCAGCTTGCACATCATACATACATTGATATCAATTTAAATCAAGATAATTTTAAAAAATGCAAGTTGTAGCTTTTAAAAAAAATTATTGCGCAACAATTCTTGGGTCAGTAACCGAAACTGTCTGTAAGATGTTGTGCGGTTGTTCATATCAACCTTCCACATTAATAAGCATATTACCTAAATCAAAACAATCTCATTTCTTCAGCTAACTCTTTAATATCAACAATCAAACCTTTTGCGTCATGAAAAGGGATATTCCCTAGATGAATTTCAACTTGTATAAAATGTTATAAACCAGAGGACGGACGTATTAAACGAGTCAAGTCCAAACGCGAACGAGGGTCATGATTACCCTTCTGTATTTGGTTTTCAAACATCCCAATATCAACAAAACCATTTGCAACTGAAACCGTATAATATGTGCATTGCTAAAATTGCAGAATATTGTGCCCCTTGTATTTTCAGTGTTCTGCAATTATCGTACACCTGAAATTTGTCATTTTTAACCTATCAATCAGTTCGATATCAAGCCTAGCAGTTTCGTTTCAGCAAAATTTAAGTGAGTAATATTTATTTGTGTGTAAAAATTGAAATCGGTTATAGTATATGATGAATACGAGATGGCGATATATTCGAATTCAATCTGTTAACGATTAATAACAATATCATCCACAAACAGCTTGTGTGAATATGCACCTAAGTTTTAATACCCCAAGTTTTAACGGTACTTCTATTTGCACCCACAATAGTTTTACAGTTCTTGATATGTTATATCAATAGTTCCGGTAAACTGGTTACAAAAAAATGACAAATTTGAAATATGAGGTGCTAATAACTTCACGAAGCACCGCAACTTCTCAAAAAATTCCTTTCGAACACAAGATCTTATAGCTCTAGAATAGTTATATAGTTCTTGATACATTTTAACAAAAATTCCAGCTCCTGACTATTTTTAAACAAATTTTAAAATTTTGCAACGGTGCCACGCACCACAAGAGTAGAGTATCAGTTTGCAGTCTTTTCAACCTACTTTATAGTATGTTCCTATAGTTTTACGATAGTTTTGATGACATAAGTAGGTTTCATCGAAAGTTCTGGCTTTATTAATTTTTTCACAGTTTTTTAATCTTAACTTCGGCACTCCACAAGAGTAAAGTACCAGTTTGCCGGTTTTTAAAATTATTTTATGCCATATTAGGAGGGTTTTATTAAGAATTCTGAACTCTTTATTTTTAACATTTTCGAAAGTTAACATAAGCTCCGCCACCATAAGAGTACCAGTTTGCCGGATTCTTCAACCTACTTTTTGGTATATTCTTACAGTTTACAATAATTCTAGCGACATAAATGAGTTATCTGGAGTTCCGACCTTTATTTATTTTCAACATTTTTTAATCTTAACTTCAGCATCGCATCACAAGAATCAAGTACCAGTTTTCCGACGTTTTCAACCTATTTTTTGAAATATTTTTATAGTTTTGCAGTAGTTCTGACAACTTAAGTGGACTTTATAGAGTTCCGAACTCTTTCCATTTTTTTAGCATTTTCAAAACTTAACATCAGCATAGCACAATAAGAGTAAAATCCCAGTTTGTCAAATTTTTCAACCTACTTCTTCTTGGTATATTGCATTAGTTCTGACGACTCAGGTGCGTTTCATCGATAGTTCCGGTCTTTAATTAATTTATTTACATTTTTGAATCTTAACTTCAGCACCGCATCAGAAGAGATCGCACGATAAGAGTAAAATATCAGTTTGCCAAATTTTTCAACCTCCTTTTTGATATATTGCATTAGTTCTGACGACTCAGGTGAGTTTCATCGATAGTTCCGGCCTTTAATTATTTTATTTACATTTTCGAATCTTAACTTCAACACCGCATCAAAAGAGTAAAGTACCTTCATACCGGTTTTAAGGATTGAAAGCTCCGACCTTTCTCAATTCTTTTTAACATTTTTAATACAACATCAGTACCACAACACAAGAGTAAAATATAGATTTGCTGGCTTTTTAGCATAGTTTTTAATATATTTGATTAGTTCTGCAATAGTTCTGTCGGCTCAGGTTTCATCGATAGTTCCGATCTTTATTTATTTTTTTTTAATTTCCGAAACTTAATATCAGCACTGCACCAAAAGAGTACAGTACCAGTTTGTCTGATTTTTCAACCTACTTTTCGGTATAATGTTGTTCTGTAATAGTTCCGACGACATAGGTGGTACTTTACTTTTATGGTGCGATGCTGAAGTTAAAATTCAAAGTTGTCAAAAAAATTAAAAAAAGACGAAGAAATATCGATACCCACTTGAGTCGTTAGAACTATTACTAAACTAATGGATTATACCAAAAAGTAAGCTGAAAACCCGGCAAATTGATACTATACTTTTGAGGTGACGTAAGTTTAAAAAAATATTAAAAATAGAGAAAGGTCGGAACTACCGAGGAAACCCACCTATATTGTTAGAACTATTGTAGAACTATAGGAATACACCAAAAGGTAGGTAGAAAAATTCAGCAACTGATACCCTGTGGCGGTGCTGATGATCAGGTTCGAAAATGTTAAAAAAATAAAGAGGCCGGAACTCTCAATAAATCCTACCAAAGTCGTCAGAACTATTGTAGAACTCTCGAAATAAGGCAAAAAATAGGTTGAAAAAGCCGGTAAACTGGTACTTTACTCTTGTGGTGCGGTGCTGAAGTAAGTATCCAAAACGTAAAAAAAGTAAAAACTAGAACTATCGATGAAATCCACCTGAATCGCCAGAACTATTACAGAACTAATGGAAGATATCAAAAAGTAGCCTAAAAAAGTCGACAAATTGATACTTTACTCTTGTGGTGCGGTATTAATGTCAAGTTTCAAAGTTAAAAAATAGTAAAAGACATGGACTAATGACGAAACCCACCTATGTTGTCAGAAATATTCCAAGAAAGTAGGTAGAAAAACCGGCAAACTGGTACTTTACTCTTGTGGAGCGGTGCTTATGTCAAGGTTTGAAATTGTTAAAAAAAATAAAAAGAGGTCGGAATTCTTAATAAATCCTATCGAAGTCGTCAAAACTTTGTAGAACTCTAGAAATATGGCAAAAAATAGTTTGAAGAAGCCTGCAAACTGGTACTTTACTTGGTGCAGTGCTGACGTTAAGATTCACAAATGTTAAAAAAATTAATAAAGACAGGAACGTTTATTAAAATCCATCTACGTCGTCAGAACTACTGTAGAACTACAGGAAAACCGCAAGAAGCAGGTTGAAAAAATAAACTGGTAGTTTACTCTTGTGGTGAAGTACCGAAGTTAAAAAAATTAATAAAGACAGGAACGTTTATTAAAATCCATCTACGTCGTCAGAACTACTGTAGAACTACAGGAAAACCGCAAGAAGCAGGTTGAAAAAATAAACTGGTAGTTTACTCTTGTGGTGAAGTACCGAAGTTAAGATTAAAATATGTTAAAAACAAATAAAGACCGAAACTCTCGGTGAAACCCACCTATGCCATCAGAACTATTGTAGAACTATAAGAATAGACTAAAAAGTAGGTTGAACAAGTTGAAAATGCAAGGCATTGTCGCAACGAACTTCCAAATGTAGACTTACTTTAAAACAATTTAAAGAAATTAAAATTATTATGTTGTAATAATTATAAGTATTCAGATAAAATAAAAATTAATTTCCCGGGGGGTCGGGTATCCGTGGTCAGATTTTGTGGGGGGTACCATATTTCGACTCAGCTATGTTAGGGGAGTCCAAATATGTATCGCACATTAATTTTTGACCTATTTGAAATTTTAATTTTCCCGACGGAATATCGCGGGGGCACGGCGTCCCCGTGGCCCGATTTCAACTGACATCAAAACTTAAGCTCAGGACACCGAGCTGAATCGATTGATGTATCACACATTGATGTCCGACCATTAGAAAGGCCTCGGACGGACGACAAATCGATTTCATAAACGAACGAAGTTCGTTGAAAAGTCTGCAAGCTGACGCTTTACTCCTGTGCTGCGATACGGTGCTGTCGCAAAGTTTCAAAAATTGCTTAAAAATAGAAGTCATAACTATTGCCTAACTGTAGCAGGAACTGTAGAACTATTCTGGAACTATAATGATCTTATGCTTGAAAGGGCTTTTTGAGAAGTTACTGTACCATGTGAAGTTAACACCTCATGTTTTAAATTTGCAATTTTTTGAACTAATTTAGCGGACCAGTAATATAATCTATCAGGAACTGTAGAACTACAGTGGGTACAAATAGAACTATCATTAAAACGTGCGGCGCTAAAACATGATCTGTCAACTTCACATAAGTCCACAAGCCATTGTGTTTCTTAAAGGAATTAGAATACACCAAAATTGACTTTGGGGCACCATTATCGGTGGTTAATATTTTAGTAAATTAGTGGATCGCTTGTGAATATTCTACAAACTTTCCATATACCAGCTACCATTTTTTTTTTTATAGAATTTACACTCACCGCCAAGATCGGCTTTGAGACACCTTTGCCAGTGAAAGTTTTTGTTATAGAGGATTAGAAAATTGCATGTAAACATTTACAGGGTTTTGACGCTTCGCTACTGGTAGATGTTAAAGTTTTAGAAGATGCATGCGAATATTTAAAACATTTTCTATCTTTCAGTTTACGACTTTAATTGTTTCACTATATGAGTTACAATCACCGCCAGGAATGATTTTGACGCATCGTTGCTGATGGAAATTGTTGTTATAGATAATTAGAACCTTCCATGTACATCATCATCATCATTAGGTCTTCATTCCTGGAACTGGTTAGACGCGTACCATCATTGTTTCCTATTCTGAACTAACCTACAGATTTCCCTGAAATTTGCACAGTCTGCATCTATCACTATCTGATCTAGGTCTACATCTACCTCTTTTTTCCTATCTCTGCTTGTAACCTATTCATTTCGATTTTTAGGTTCTCTAGCTTACCTACTTGCGTTATACTTCTAACATTCCACGCTCCGACTCGCAGAATGTTCCCGACTCTTATTTTTAACTTTCCGATCGCATCCTCCGAAGTAGTCCCCTCCCGGAGATCCGAATGGGGACTATTTTAACTCCGGAATCTTTTACCTCAGAGAATGCCATCATGTTTGTTACAATTTAAGATAATGTGGTGGTTTCCCGTTACCTTCCACATCGCGGTAGTGTGTCTTAGACTGCCATATCAACCCCTATGGTCTCTGCCAATCTAAGTAACGAAAGAGCCGCTGCCCTCTTTCGGGGACCTGTCTTAGTCTGGTTCCTCACTAACGACCCTACTACTTTGGTTGGACCTGTAGTTTGGATCTTTAGCTCATTAGAACGCGCAAGCCATTTCACCTGTTCTAGTAATTTAGAACTTCGGCAAGGTGCAAGTCCATTCGAAATGGCTTCCATGTACACATTTTGCAAATTTCCATCTATCTAATTAAGAACTATAATTTTTAGTATAAGATGCTGCAGCTACAACATTGGATTTGATGCGTCATTGCTGGTAGATGTACAGTATTAGAAGATGAATGCATGTGAATGTTTTAAAATTTTCTGCCTATCTGTTCATGAGCTATAGTTTTTTACCACAGGGGGTTACAGTCACCGTCAAGATTGGCTTTTATACCCACCGTTGCTGGCGGAAATTGTTGTTATAAACAATTAGAACCTTGCAAGTACACATTTTGCAAATTTCTATCTATCTAAATTGAAGCTATAATATTTTTAGTGCAGGTTGCTGCAGTTGCCCCCCAAAATCGGCTTAGATGCACCATTGCCAGTAGATGTAGACTATTAGAGAATGCATGTGAATATTTCAATAATTTTCTACCTATCTGGTCACGAGCAATAATCACTTTACTATATCTCTATCAAGATTGGCTTAGATGCACCGTTGCCGGTGGAAGTTACTCTTATAGATAATTAGAACATTGCATGTAAACACGCTGAAATTTTTCTGTCTGTTCACTTGCGAACTATAATTTTTTCACTGTATGGGTTGCAGCGACTCCCTAAAATGACTATGCTGTACCATTGTTGGTAGATATTTTTATAGAGTATTAAAGGATTGTATGTGAACAATTTGAAAATTTTCTGTGTTTCCGTTTCAAAGCTATACTTTTTTATAGTAGGAATGGTTGTCATTCACATAATTGGCTTTCAAATCGCATTGTTAGAGAATGTATATTGCTATACTCTTAACGGATTACACGTGAATATTTTTAAAATTTCCTATCTGCCCGCTTGGGATAAATACTGAAATATTGTATTTATGTAAATGTTTTCTAGAGTTGACACAACCGTTGCTGAAAAACCGTGGGTACCTTCACTAATTAGTAACGGAATGATAAAGAACATAAAAAACACAACTGTATTCCACTTTCCTAGGTCGTAACTAAATGCAAGATTGATACTATGCTTATTATTAATGATGACATAGATAATTAATGTGTCATTTGTATTTGTGTCAAATTACCCACGGTTTTCAATCAACGGTTTGTAAAATCCAGAAGGTGTAAGTTTAATACATAGTTATATGAACATATATGTGTATTCTATTTGAAATTCCACAATTTGTTTCAGAACACGTTTGTGTATTGCCTGTAATTCATTTTGAGAAACTTGCATATTCCAGGGACGACAGCAATCCCTAAATTTAAAAATAAATAATATACAATAGCGAAAGTAATTGTTTTTAGGAAGTCACAGAAAACTGTATATCTCAACGTTACGGAAAGTGGTGTTATACTTCGGTCAATTTTGAGGGTGATAACAATTAAAACTGTAGCTTTTGACGATAAAGCACCATCAAAGACTACTTACTGTTTACCAATGGTTTGTAGACTTCAATCGTGGCCGTTGTTCGGTTCATAACGAGTTTCACTAAGCTCGTCATGTGACTTATCATGAGATTCAGGTATCCTTGGGCAATAGTTAGATGTGTACAGATTCAAAATTGCATTTGGCCGTCAAAAAGAATTTTTGCGTTGGATCGCACATAATTTGACAATCGCGCAAAAACAGGTTCGTATTTATTGATTGTGAAAAATTATTAAAAAATACAATCGCGGTGCTTCCACACATGTCTAAAAACATCCTGGTGGGTAACGAATCGCTGATTTGCGCAATGAAGCCGAAACTAAACAGCAGTCGACTGTATGGTTTTTTAAAAATAAGCCAAATCCAAAAAAAGTTGCTCGTGCACGAAGCACTTCCAAATGGTCGCTTGTTTTTCAGAAAAACTGGATGTGTCGTAACCATTCCTTTAGTTTAAAGAAACGTAGAACAATCAATTCTGAACAGTACACAACCATTAGTTTGCCAGTAGCCTCCAAAGAAATAAGGAAAACCACGACTATGCGAACCTTGCAAATCGATTCCAACAAGTGACCTTTTAAATATTCAAAATGTCGATTGGATGGGCCATCTGTAGTATAGTCTTGATTTGATACGCAATGACTTCTACTTATTCCCGTATGGTAAGAATAAATTACGAAGGTATCGTTTTTAACATATATATATATATATATATATATATATATATATATATATATATATATATATATATAAACCGAAACGCGTCATACAAAATAGTTGAACATTATTGATGACCAATACCCAGAAGATCTACATATAATATATATATATATATATATATATATATATATATATATAACCCCTTACATACTACTGAATATCAGGAAGATAAGGTATATATTTATAAACAATAGAAGGGGAACCGAACTCCATCTAACAAAAAAGAGAAGCGGCTATGTTCGAAGACAACAAACATAGAAACAAGGAGAATATTGTTGAAAGCATATGTGTGAAGCACAGCACAGTACGTCTATGAGATAAGAGCAGTTGGAGAAGCAGACAGAGAAACGGTAGAAGACTTTTGGAATATTGTGTTTCAGATGTATGAGGATGATAGCACGGACAAACAAAGTTAATAACAAAGTAGGGGAATAAAGATATATGTAGAAAACAAAAGAAAATAGGGGAAATAGAAAGACAGGATACGTTCTAGGGCATTTATGGGAAATAGTACGGGATATATTACAAGCAGAGATAGGAAAAAAAAGGTAAAAGTAGACCTATATCAGACTATTGCACACGGATAGTAAAATATGCAGACTGTGCAAGTTTCAGGGAAATGTGTAGGTTAGCACAGAATAGGAAACAATGAGGGTGCACGTCTAACCCGTTCCAGGACTTTACATGTGATTTTTCAATACTTCACCCGAAGGTACTACATTGGCCAGTAAGCGAGTTTTTTTTACCTGGAAAATTTGAAATTTTGTCGAACCCTTGCTGTTCAAAGCAAGGTAGGGATCTTTAACGTGCGTGGCAACACTCACACACCGGACCTCCATTTTACCTCTCATCCGAACGAGGGTGTATTTTTGTGAAAAATGCTCGCCTAACATTTTTCAAGCGAACCGTGTCGGGATTGGAACCCGGGACTTTGGGCGTAGTAGTCACACACATACCACTACGCCACGGAGCCGCCCCAGTTCCAGGACTGAAGACCTAATGATGATGATGAGAGAGATTGTAATCCCCTTCCATATTTCCGGGTGACTTCACGCCGCTAAACTTTAGAGGGATGGAGAAGTGTAAGTAAATATTTTGGAAGAAGTTCCATTTGCGTCATATTTTTTTTAATAAGAGGTTTAAAAAACTCCCAAGATATACTTTGACACCCTGTTTCTTGTAGAAATATTTCACTTTATGAAGAACCTAACGTCATTATGCGCACAAAACAAAAATCGGTTTGGAAGAGTTCATTATATATGATTAAGTATTGCAGTTTTCAGCCATCAGTGGCATCGAATTTTGTGATCAACCAATCTGAAATTGCCTCGAACACTTTTTTACTATAACGCCATTATAGTTCATTTATGATATCAGTATTCGAAAACTCTATATCATGTCACTAAATCCTGTCAATTCCTCTGTTCTGATCTAGAACTAATAAAAGCAAACCTTTGTACGTTAGAGTATTTCTAAAATGCATCTCCTTTACCCATTATCGTAATAAGTCGACTACGCCACTGATGTAACATATCTGCGCGATGTGTCAAGTGAAGTTGGACTCTTCTTAAAGTGAAAAGCCTCTAGCTGGACGATTCTATGCGATGTTTTAAACATTTTCTATTTAGCCATTTATAAGCAATATTTTTTGTTTAGTATACGGGTTGTACAAACTTCCAAAATTGCAATTGATGCACCCATTCTCCAGGCATAGCTAGTGGCTGACATTGTACACAATTAGTGAAATATATGTAAATACTTCATAAATCTGTTTCTTAACATATGATTTATTTATTGCAGAAATTGAAACCATCCTAAGAAAAGCTTTGCCACAATATTGTTGGTGGATGATATTGTTATAGACGATTCAAGGAAAGCACCTGAATATTATGATTATTTTATATCGTTTTTTGACAACTATAATCTTTTTAAGTATAGGAATTTAGGAATTGCAGCTACCCCAATAATTATGGCGGTAATATACTTGACATTCAAATAAATTAAGGACCAGATTTTTGTGGTTGTTACAGCATTTGTGTCTTTTGTTTTTGTATGCTATTGGTGTTTTAAATTAATAAGTCATCGTTTGTAGAGTAGTGGTAGGAATGCCGTAGGACCCGTTCTGCATTATAATTACAAAAACATATAGAACATAAACTTGGAAATATTTTAATTTTATGTAGGTACAGTTAATCTAAATATTGAAATTACAGTTTGAATGCTTAATAACATTACGGAAGGACCGTGAATGACGTCAAACAATATTTGCTACCTTTATCAAAATAGCTTCAACGCGAGTTTTGCAGCGCATCTCGATAGGTAGCAGGTTCTAACCCTGGCTGTAACTATAATAAATCAGTAACGCAATTTGTAATTAATGTTTATAGTGAAATCTTAAATTAGAAGTTTAGACTCTTGTTACCGGTATTAAACGGTTTTCAAAAATATTTAGGTAATATTTGTAAATACTGTTGTAACGTATAGCAAATTAAAAAGGCGTAAAAAATTGTATCAATCTGATGTTAACTCAAAAATGTTAAACTAATAAACATTCGAATTACATAACGTACGGATTTTTATATCTGAACTGAATGTTTAGTAATAAGTAGGTCAAATACCCACAATTTCATTTAAAACAACGATAAAAATGCATATGAGTTTAGAACGAATACTACTTGAAAATAATGAGCCCATTAAAATTCTTGGACTTACAAAGGTTGAACCTTGTGTTGTCTGTCTGGCTTTAACAAAAAGCGTTGTGTTGTTTAGCTATAAGAAATTTAAAGGATGGCGTAATAAACAAGTATAATGAGAATACGTGTGTACTATTCAAATAGAAAATATTAGTTCCCCGCCAATCACTGAATATTTAATATGAATCAATGAAATGCAAGATATTCACAGTTTGTAAATAAAAGAGGAAGACAACCTTGATTACTCGATAAATTTAGGGGTTAATTCCCAAATATTCATCTAGATTTCTGTAGGAAAATCAACAATGACCCTGACTTGCTTCAACATTTGAGGTCAATTATCATCAAGAACAGCCGTCCCAGTTTACTTTTAAATGCGCTCGTGGATAGGACACGACGCTTTATTTATTCAAAATAGAGCTTAGCATTTTTTGTTTAATTGATGGTGTTTTGTTTCATACTGTTTAATGTTTAAAATACTTATTGGGTTATTAATAAGAAACTGGAACTGTAATGTAGATCGACAATAAATTTCATTTATAGCCCTAGCGGTTAAAAAGTAACAGTTTACAAAAAATTCAAGTTCACTAGTGCTCATTCTAAACATAGCAACGACATGAATTGTTGTAGTAGTTGTGGACCATATAGCCACATGACCGACTTGATAAGAAGTAATTCGGAACAGCGACCTAGAAAGCTAAATGAATAAAAAACTTACTTTCTAAAAGAACTGTGTGATTAATCCATTTATGACTGTATAAATGTCAGTTAACACTTTCTTATAAAATTCTAGTTTTGCACTGTTATTCACCTTGGAGTTTAAATGTTACAATTGTAAATAAGATCTTACGGCAGTGACAACACAACACATCCTTCAGCATACACTGACACGACCGACTAACTTCTCGTCCTGCGCACGGCGTTGCATTACGTATACAAATGGTGGATGGATGCTCTTTGGTCATGCGCTTTCAAAGTACGTGCCCGCCAATAATACAAAATATCAACAGACGTATTTTAATGTAATTGACATTGATAGGGATCGATGTAAATGTGTTTGTATTCTAATTTCCAAAGCCACTTAAGCTTCATTATACTTACACATAAAATAGCTTTAAGTAAGGACTAAAAACTACTTTATGTAAAACTGAAAAGTACACTGAGAAATAAATTTATATTTTAAACTTAGAAATCTGAAAATGCAAGAGGTTCAATCTACGCAACCTGAAATGCTAACTTAAAGTGGATATACTAAACGTATTCGAACTTACTGGACTTGACCTAAATAAGCGTCTTGCGGTATGCTCTGGTTGAAAGTTGTATTGACCCTGCAAAATCCGGGAAAGACATTTTCAGCCTTTTACCGCGAACTTAAATGCTGCGCTAGTAATTGTAAATCACCCAAAATTAACGTAATTTCTTGAATTTTATAGAATTTCAACTGCAAAAATCTATAAGACACGGATTTTTAATTGATTAATATCTAGAAACTGAAGATTAAAATATATATACCTGATTTTTTAGTTACCGAAAAATTTAAACAACTCTTACTTGCTTGTTTCCACAAAACGTTGCATAGTTTGATAAAAGTATTGAGCACACAAAAGAATTCTTTATTTTAAGAGGCCATTGTGCAGGACCGGTTCTAGTATGTTTTGCGTGACAAACAATGATGTTATTTGTTGTGCCCACATGTAGGCAGTTCTTTTATTACATTTAAAATATAGAACAGTAATAGATTTTTAACTGATTGACTATAGTTAATCTTAAATGGTGAATATGAATATTTTCTTCAATAACACAATTTCAGTTTTTACTACATAAACGTCCTCAACATTTCAATATATATAAAGATCAAACTTACCATAAAAGTTGTCACTGACAATGTTCGTTCATATACTTGTCGAATTCGGGAAAAAGTTTAAATATTGTGTATTTTAGTTACGTACGGTATATAAAACTACAAAATGTAAAAACACCAAAATTATTTTCAAAAAAGTCTGTGATATTATTATGATCTAGTTGCCTGATGTTGTTTATAGACATTCACTTTCCTATATGTCATTAGTTTTAATGTGTTTAGTATTTACTCTAATTAACTGTTTATTAAAACCTTAAAAGAGGTTCTCCATTTCATTACAATTTAATAAACAGTTAATCAATATAAATGGATCGTTTTCTGGCTCCGGAACGTTTCGACATCGACCCAAACTCTATAAATGCGACTCTGGAGTGGGAACACTGGTATACAAAATTTATTAATTTCTCATCTGGAAAAGAAGACCCTGATAAATTGAAAATCCTTTATAATTACATCTCTGCCAAAGTCTACCAGTACATTAGTGCTGCTGGGACATATAAAGATGCTATTTCAATCCTCAATGATATATATGTGAAGCCAGTTAATGAAGTCTATAATCGGCATAAGTTAGCCACTCGAAGTCAACTATCTGAAGAAAATGTTGACCAATTTTTACAAGCTTTAAATCTTCTAGCTAAAGATTGTAAATTTAAAGCTTTTACCGCTGAAAAGTATCAAGAAGATTTCACTCGGGATGCCTTTATTCGTGGTTTATCTGATACTAATATTAGGCAGAGACTTTTGGAAAGTCCTCTATTGACCCTAAGCGAGGCATATGAAAAAGCTCGATCATTAGAAATGGCTCTACAACAATCGATGCTTTACAATCAATCTCTGAATGTAAACTTTATACAAACCCACAATCCGGTCAATCATGCGGTCCCTTTGAAGCAAAAAGTTCAAAATGAAAACGTTCCATATAGTGAAACTAAAGAAACATTAGCGGCTACTTATTGAAAGTGTTTTTACTGTGGATTTAAATGGCATATTCGATACAAATGTCCAGCTCGAAATAGTCTTTGTAATATATGCCAAATAAAAGGTCACTAATCTAAGGTATGCAAATCACAAAAGAATGGGTCCAACTCAAATCAATCTGCTTCTATGATTAGTTCTATCAATACCAAACCCATACCTGAATGTTTGGCAAAAGCTGTGATTCGTGTAGAAGTTAATAATTCCTCTCTCTATGCACTAATAGATGCTGGTAGTTCCTGTAGTTTTATTAGTGACCAAACTGTAAAGAAACTTAAATTACCTATAATGTCTTCACAAGAGTCGGTTACAATGGCATCTACATCCTTCAACTCTAGAACATCTGGACAGTGTATTATTAATCTTCGTACTAAAGATCACTTCTATCCTAATGTTCGTCTGTCTATTCTCCCTAATCTTTGCTCAGATATAATAATTGGCCACGATCTTATGAAACAACACTCTAAAGTGGAAGTTGAATTTGGTGGCTTAAAACCTTCGTTGAAAGTTTGTGCTTTAGCTACAGCTAATATTGAACCTGTAACTCTCTTTGAAAATTTAACACCTGAATGTAGACCAATTGCTATAAAATCTCGCAGACAAACTGAAAGTGATTCCAAATTCATAGAAGCTGAAATTAAACGCTTACTCTCTGAGGATATAATTAAAGAAATTAAATCACCGTGGCGAGCTCAAGTGCTAGTTACATCTTCAGAAAATCACCGCAAACGTATGGTAATCGATTATTCTCAGACAATCAATAGATTCACTCAGTTAGACGCATATCCTCTTCCGCGTATTGAAGATATTGTAAATAGTGTGTCTAAATATTAAGTCTTCAGCAAAATTGACATGAAAAGTGCATATCACCAGTTTCCCATTAAAAAGGAAGACCGGCCATATACTGCATTCGAGGCTTGTGGTATACTTTTACAGTTTAAGTGAATCCCCTTTGGAGTAACGAATGGAGTAGCTGCGTTTCAAAGAGGCATAGACTACATTATTCGCAATGAAAAATTATCAGATACATATACTTACCTGGATGATATCACTGTTTGTGGTAGAGATCAGAAGGAATATGATGAGAATCTTCGGTGTTTTATAGAAGCTATTCAGAAATTCAACCTAACCATAAATAATGAGAAAAGCGAATTCTCTCTTCGTTCGATTCGCTTCTTAGGATATTTGATATCCTACGATTCTATTAGGCCTGATCCTGATAGACTCAGAGCATTGCATGAAATTCCAAATCCAAATAACACAACTTCACTAAAAAGAGTCGTTGGAATGTTTGCACATTTTTCAAATTATATTCCTCGTTTTTCACACAAAATAAGTATCCTTTCTCATAGTAAATTCCCACTAACTCCTGAAGCTCTAAAAGTCTTTTATAGTATAAAAAAGATATAGAAAATGCCTCGTTCGCACCTATACGTAGTGAGGATATGTTTACGGTAGAAACTGATGCTTCAAATGAAGCAATAGGAGCAACTCTTTCACAATCTGGACGTCCTGTTGCCTTCCTTTCAAGGACTCTTTCTCAATCAGAATGTAGACACTCGTCTGTAGAAAAAGAAGCATATGCGATCGTGAAAGCAACTAGGAAGTGGCGGCATTTCCTAATGGGAAGATATTTTAAGCTAATCACTGATCAACGCTCTGTTACATTTATGTTTGATCTAAAATCCAAAAGCAAAATAAAGAACGAAAAAATTCTACGGTGGAGATTAGAATTATCGTGTTTTAGTTACGATATTATTTATAGACCTGGACCACAGAATACTGCTGCAGATGCACTTTCTCGTATTTGTTCTGCAACAACTGCTAACGAAGCTTGACTTATGGATTTACATAATACTTTATGTCACCCTGGAATTACTCGAATGTATCATTGGATTCGAATAAAAAATTTACCTTATTCTATGAAAGATGTAAAGAAAATGACTTCTTCTTGTCCAGTATGTTGTGAAATTAAGCCTAGATTCTATATATTTAAGGGAAGGCTCATAAAAGCTACTTCCGCCTTCGAACGTTTACATGTGGATTTTAAAGGCCCTTTTCCATCCTGTACTAATAATCGTTATATTCTCACAATCATTGACGAATACTCACGATATCCTTTTGACATCGCCTGTCCAGATATGACTTCTTTAACTATCGTTGCTGCTCTCTTTTAGTCTTTTATCTCTTTGAAACTCCCTCTTATATTCACTCTGACAGAGGGAGCTCATTTATGTCTAACGAATTAAAAATGTTTTTGAACTCTAATGGAATCGCTTCTAGCAGAACTACACCTTATAACCCTCGCGGTAATGGCTAAGTAGAAAAGTACAATGGTATCATCTGGCGTACAATTCAATTAGCTCTTAAATCCAAAAATAAAAATATAAGTCAATGGGAAAGTGTACTTCCAGAAGTACTACATTCAATAAGAAGTTTACTCTGTACCTCTACAAATGAAACTCCGCATGAACGATTGTTCAGGCATCAAAGGCGAAGTGGTAATGGAGAAACGATTCCAACGTGGCTTTTAAGTCCAGGTCCTGTTTATCTACGACAATTTGTTCGTAATTCCAAATATGATCCCATAGTCAAAGAAGTTACACTACTCGAAAGTAATGCCGAATAGCTCATATTAGAGATTCCGAAGGAAGAATTACCTCTGTATCTACACGGGATTTGGCTCCAGTTGGTAATGCTGAATATATTCAGATTGGAGATTCTGAAGGAAGAATGAACTCTGTATCTGCACGAGATCTAGTTCCAGTTCATAATGTCCGCATTAGAGACTCTGAAAAAGAAGTTTTAACTCCCGAAACTAACGACATGCAATCAGACACTCCTGAATCACAAGTCGAATTAAATATTTCTCGGAACGTTCAACCTATTGTACGTAGAAGTTCTAGAACAAGAAGACTACCTTCTCACCTCGAAGAATACGTGTTATAATTTATAGGCAGGGGTGAATGTGATATTATTATGATCTAGTTGCCTGATGTTGTTTATAGACATTCACTTTCCTATCTGTCATTAGTTTTAATGTGTTTAGTATTTACTCTAATTAACTGTTTATTAAAATCTTAAAAGAGGTTCTCCATTTCATTACAAAGTCTAAACTCTTGTTCTTCTGTTCTTCAGTATACACAATTGGCGAAAATTATTAGAAAGCAGCTTTTCTTGCTTTTGCCGACGCAAAATCGGTAACAATTTCGTCAACGTCCATACAAGAAACAATGTTATGTTCAATGAATAACATTGCCAAATCCGTTAGGCGTGTTTGAGTCATGGACGAACGCAGATAAGTTTTAATCAGTTTTAATCCAGAAAAACTACGTTCAGCACTAGCCACTGACATGGGTAAAGTTAACAAAATACGAAAAGCCACAAAACAATTTGGATACAAACATTGGGCGTGGTTACGAATTATATAATCCAGTACTTCAACTGGGCCATCACTGTTCTTAAGTTGAGTTGAGATAAAGTCAATTTCTTCATAAAGTTCTTTGCCATCCACATCTTTTGAATCATTGTGTATTAAAATAATCTCTAAATTATTGCAACGTGAGAGTTTCTTCCTTATTCAAATCTTTAAGTCGTGCTATATTATAGAGAAACCCAAAATGCTTTTTATGTTCCTGGAGTTGTTCAAAACGTTCTGTTGCTGATTGGAGTACAATATCTAATATGAAAAAATACACATCCACTTTAAATTTTTGTTTTTGGTTCAATATTGGATCGTCATGGCCTTCGTACTCAAAACATCTTTTTTTTCTTCGCTTCACTATTTTAGATTCTTCCTTAAACTATGGTTCGATTTCTAACAATCTTGCAATGTCTGTAGCTTGACTGAGCATCAATTTAAACTCTTCATCGTTTCTTATCTTTCTTAGACTGAAAATAACATTTTCAACTGTTTTGGTAGTATCTTCTAAATGGCATGGTACACTTTGTAACATTATGCTTGCAAAATTAATCTTATTGCGCACATTGTACCATGTAAGCAACGAGCATATAAATGTATAGGATTTCAATTTTGTAGCAATCCCTGTTTTGGCACCGTGAGTGCCAATTAGATTCCCATCTTCAATTATTTCCATTAAAGCATCCTACATTTTTTCCAAATTAAATCGTAGAGGGCGCACAGCTTCTATTCTACTCGCCCACCTCGTTGAGCTTAAAGGGTTTAAAGTTAGACCTTTCAGATGCGTTTTGAAAAAATATAAAGGACGAGATTCGCCAATTATGCAAAAAGCAAATATTAAACACACTGTATAAAATTTACAATTAACTTTAATCAATGAAAGGAAGCTCACTTTCAAAAATTCAATCAGTCTGTAAGATAAATAATTTTGTACGCCATTCAATTCATTTTAAAACAGTAATGCATGCATAAACTTTAAATAAATACGCATGAGAAACATCTAAAAGTAAGACAAACATGCAATGAATCCTATAAAAACCAACGCATTGATGTAGGAAAATAAACAAGAATGCTTTCAATAAACAGATCTTTTAAAACAAACATGTTTCATAAACTCGGGAAGTAAACAAACACATTCAATTTACGTTATTATAAAATTTGCTTACGTGATCTTCATGTAAAATTAACACAAAACCCAAACAATTTAGGAAAACAAAAAAGAAAACATACGGTTGGCTACGTGTGATTTAAAGTTAAAAATTTCTTTACAAAATAGGAATACGTGACTTGAGAAGGTTCAATGTATCAAGATTCACAATATAAAACTAGATGTCTACGTGATGTGCTAAAGCATTGGGACGGGAAATTGGGATGGTAACTACATGCAAATCCGAAGGCTGGTGCGATAAGTCACAGTACAACGCCTCAATCAACAAAATAAACTGGGTAAACTAATTGTACAGGTGAATAGGCGAGTCCTTAAATAGCTCACGAGCTGATAAACGAATCAGTCTTTCAACAACTAAGGCACGCTTCGTACTGCTTTGAATCAAGATAACACGCGAAGTTAAAATATCAAATTAAATAATAATGTAAGTGAAAGTTGGTGATTGAAAAATTTCAATAATGGTACAAATGCAGAAATTCGAGTTTTAATAGTTAAAAACGTAAGTCCGAAATATTAATTAAACCTAATTTTAATATTTATTAACTTAGTGCTCTAAGAATTTATTCAAGCGTCTATATGAGACTATATGCTAGAATATACCTAAGAACTTATCTGAGAGTTGATTTTAGAATCTATGTAAGCGTTAAAATAAGCATTGATCTAATGATCCTAAATTAAGAGTTTAACCAAACTACGCAATTAAATAAGCAACTACCAAACAAAATCTATAAAAAACTGAAAACAATCCAAGGACACTGGTCAACTGCACGCTGTGGCAGCTCTAAGAATTGGAGTGCGCGCAGAGACGCATATTCACAACAAGGAGTTCAACAAGGACAAACAATAGGTCAGAGATAGAATTCATTAATAGCTTAACACGTTCACTGCCAATCACGCGCTAGTGCGTGATGATGCTATTTAAGCCAATGCCGATCACGCGCTAGCGCGTGGTTTACTCTGTGTTTTATATTACGTTTGATTTAGTGTGGCTTTGGAATTGTACATGGTATGTAGCGTAAGCATTGACCTAAGGTATTGAACAAAGTTTTAATGCACGTAGTTTCTAGTTTGTTTTTTTATATTGCAATGGGATCAAAGAAAGGTTAATTATGATGGATAGTAGAGATCAGTAAGCTAGCCCCTCTAGATCTAAAAAGATAAAATATGACTGTATCCAACCATTATTCACACAAGAACTTAAAAAGTTTGCGGCTCGAGGTTCATCGGATTTTTCAGACGATGAGCAGGTTTTTTGTGGTAGTTATACTGAAGATGAGTATTTGCCATCGGGCAACGTTTCAGTTCCAGAAAGTAGCAAAAATGAATGCGAAAACGAGGATGAAAATGAATTAATTTCTAATACAGCCATAAATACGCTGTCCTTGTACAAAATCCAGTAGAAGCTCAGTCTACTCAAAAAATTATTATGTGGGGAGATGATGCAAGCTGGATGAAACATTTTCCATTTACCAAAAAGAATGTTATGCTAAAAGAAGACGAAAAGATAACATCTACTTTTGTAAGGATGCACCTTGTTATTATTGTTTAGATTGTGCAACTATATATATAATTAATAAGATGAAATAATAACTTAGACTTTTATGCAAAGCCCAAATGATCATTTCAAATCGAGCTAGTAATTGAAAAAGGGAAATATAAGGTCTTGGACAGGATTTGAACCTGCATCTCAGGTTTGCCGAGACTGTGCGTTTACCAATTACGCCACCGAGAAGGATGACTATAATCGGGAAATTTACAAATCTAAATCGTGTACAGAATTTTACATAAACCTAACTTTCAATTACTTTTAGCATTTTTGTCAATCATATCTAACATTGTCAGGTTTTTTGACTTCTGGCAAAACTGCATGATATGGATGCAATTTGTGGTTTATTAGAATACGATGCACCGATGTCGTAGGTATCCCTAAATTTGCAGAAAGTTACCTGGTACTTACATGCGAATCTGCTTCAACGCACGCAAGCACATTTATAACACTGTTTTCATTTGTAATTGTACGTTTTCTCGTGGGCATTTTAATTGGATGCACACGCCCTGTTTCTCTTAAACGTTTTGCCAATTGTGTAAATACCATTTTGGTAAAATGTTTTCGTTCAGGATATGCCATTGCATATTCACGCTCAGCAATAGCCGCGTTTTCAAAACTTTGAAAGTAAATTCTAAGCATGTCATAAGCTTCAGCATTAGAGAAAGACATTTCTGTAGTTCAAAATTAACAAACAAACTTACACACAGAGCATACACGATTTAACTACTATAACAATAACTAGTATGACAGAGTTATACCTGTTGACAGATATGGATGTTTTTGTTTTCATCGCCTACTTGATGCATTTTAAAGCGATCTATTAGCGACATATTATTAATGTTTATAAACATCGTCACTAAGTGAAAGGCACTTTTGAACATCTGCTATAATAATATATATGACTAAATAATTTCAAATATTTGATCCGAAAATTTAGGAAAATTCTAATTAGTACTGGGATAGATCTCTAAAATGCACATACTTTTTGCAATAACTTAAGAACCATTAAAGATATCGAGGTGCTATTTTCACTAAAATCTTTTTTTTTACCCTTCATTCAATTCCCCTTTGATAAATATGTCTTTCCATTTAATTTTTTTAAGTAAATGAACAAAAACTGGCATGATTGGAAAAGCGCCCTCTAACATATTTAGAAAACATTAGAAAAATCAATTTAGTCGTTTTTCTTGATCCCTGAGAAATTCTCTTTCAAACGATTCTAAGATTATTAAATTCCAACATAGGCATTGTGAGATAACCCTATTTACATATAAACAAATTCACCAGGTCCTGCAGCTGTCCTTGTGCGATTTACAGAAAAAAGTTTCAAATAAAAGTTGTGAATAATAACGATAACTGCCTATTCGCGTTTTGAGCATAATACCTTGTGCTTAAATTTTGGGAGAAAAATTGGATTTTTTTGTTGACCTTAGCAAATACTCCCCCTTGCGGTAGAAATTGAAACTTAAAAATAATTTCCAGCAATTTCTCTTTGCCACTTTACATAATAAATTTTTTTTCGCAAAACTCTAGGCCTTATACTTTATGATATACAGCCGCGCGATACGCTTAATGGAACACCCGGTATATATATATATATATATATATATATATATATATATATATTGCCGTGGAAGTCACAAAAATTTGGGAACGAAGCTTTAACATCGAGCCTTCACCTGGATCAACATAAAAGTTTTCGAAAAAAAATTATATTTTTAAAATTTCTGACCTCTCTTAATGAGATCGCCTTCGAATTCCTTCAGCTGCCCCGGCTAGCTCAACTGTGCCTCTTCTCGAATACCTAAATTTACAGACATTTCTCTTTCACACTCGCACACCATTCAATAAAACTACAAAATAATACCACAACCCTACAACCTTTTATTTACACTTATTAACAGATAAATTATATTCACATGTGTTAAAACAGTTTGATACAATAATTATAAAACTCAAATTATGGTACGTTTTTAAAGTCTTTGATTTTTCTAATGATTTTTACACAAATTCAATGAGATATGAGTGTTACCCTAAATTGACTTCACACTGGAGTATGGTGAGCTCATTATAACCCAGTTCAGTTTGTATATGCCTTTAAAACCTTGCATAAATTAAAACCAAAATTTACAGACCCGTTTACCCTTTACAATTCAATTTTTATCCTGACATAATTTTGGATGTTCTAAATACACCCTTTTCAATATTTAAACCTCAGTAAATTGTCCAGTACATGTATCTTTTACCATAAGTTTCTACAATCATAAATATGCCACCAAAAAAAGTCAACCACACAGTACAAAATTTCACAAATGTTTATAAAGCAACAGAAATTTTAAATAAATTACCTGAAGAATCCTTCAGGCTTCCTTCCCGTTGGAGATGAGTGTCAGAACACCCCTCTGCATTGTTTCGATTTACTGTGCTGCTCAGCGGATCCACAGGCCTCCACCATCTGTTACCTCTGCAAGCTATGCGCCTCGTCTCACAGTACCATTCCATATATCATGCATACAAACTCGATTACTTGTGGTGCTTACCCCCATATAACATGCTTCCATTTTATGATTTTTGTGTTGTAGTAGCCGGACCTTTATTAATTTAATACGTATACTCGTACTTCACGTCAATAATTAGAGGTCCGCTACTACATTAATTAAATTCAAAAAAGGATATTGCGAGTACCTGCTTTCAAATTATTAATAAATATTTGGATTTTTTAAAGATTTAAGGCCCAATACATGAATAAATGTATGTGTACGTATATATGTAAGTATGCATTTCTTTATACATTCGTTTATGTGTATGTGTATTTATGAATATGTATATATGTGTGTATGTGTATGTTTGTGCATGTATGTGTGTGTGTATATGTATGTATGTGTGTATGTATGTATATGTATATGTATGTATGTATATATGTATATATGTATATATGTATATATGTATATATGTATATATGTATATATGTATATATGTATATATGTATATATGTATATATGTATATGTATATGTGTGTGTATATATATGTATGTATATGTATGTATGTGTATGTATGTGTATGTATGTATGTATGTATGTATGTATATATATATATATCTATGTATGTATATGTCCCTAGTTAGGTGTAAGAGTGGGCTCTATAGCCTAAATCTCGCTAGGGTTTATTGAATTATATAAATCATATTTAATATTGATTGTTTTTGTATTTATAGTAATAATAATAATAATAATAAAGATACTACTACTACTACTACTACTACTATATGTACGGTAACATAATCATATACATAAAATACTCACAGGAAGCTTTACTGTTATGTTGGTCTGAATCGGCATTGAGCACTTTATCGAAGTAAAGGAAAATAGAAGAGAAGAGAGCGTTAATAATGTAGCTAGGGTATTTATATCCTTCTAAAACCTCCTAGTGGACGCGCTTCCTTCAAAAAGCTTATTTTCAAAGCTAATTCCAAAAATTTCGAATATAACCGTCTCTAAATTCGTAAAATTTGCTCCGTTCTACGTGCCGTATACCCCGAATTCGCTTTCAATCTTCGCGTGTGCGTACGTTTATAAACTGTCTGCTTTCAATCACAAACTGCCGTCACAAACTCCACCTAAACCCTATTTATCTCTGTCGTATGCATGTTTGCTGTCTCGTTCAAAACCCCACTTGAGTCACAGAAAATCGATATTGATAACATCGTATCTCAACTCTACGTGTATATTGTACGTGCATTTCAATTCTTTGCTTGCTTTATATCTGTCTATATCTGTTGTATATAACCGTTTGTGCATTTCCCTCGCTCCTTAAGATGTTTGTTACCCTAGATGTTTATACCAAACTGACGGTTGAAAATATTTTCTATGAAATCCTATCTTAACATACGCTCGACTTCTTTGAACGTAACCTTTTAAAACGCAGGTGTTTCTGTTAACTATCGACCGTTTTGAACATAACAATTTCTAGACTTTCTACTTCTTCGTATCTGATAAAACTGACGTTGGCTTTTACAACGAATACAATTGTCTTGGGATTATTAATTTTCTTGCGCAGCACGTTCCCTTTTGCTTATATGTGTTGAATTAAAATAACTTTATGGTTAATTATGCGTATCCTTAAACTTCTAGTTGCTTTGAAGCCTGCTTCCTTCCTGTGATCTTAACATTTCAATTATTAAATATAAAAATACTCTAATATTCGTCTGTTCTCCCTAAATGAATTAAATTAATTTTTCGCGTAAATAATTTGCTCTTTTCTATATACAGGGTTGTTGAAATTTTATTGTTTCACACTGATTTGCCCCTTTGAATCCACAACAATATATAGTTATTTAAGTTTTGTGTAAAAAGCCCAATGAAGTGACATTTGTCCTTACAGCATGTTTGTTTCGCACTTTGTCACGTGTTGTACATGTAGCATAAGACCAATTTTTTACTTTTTTATATGCCTTTATTTTTTGTATTTGTATTTGTTAAGTATACTATTTTTGTACCAATGTTAATAATTTAATCATCACGTACAGGCGCGTGATCGGCATTCACGCTGGTGCGTGAAATTTTGAAATATATAAAACAACCCAAAAATTTATTAGTGATTCATAACGAAGTAAATTACAAGCTATTTAACAATTTTTTTAAATACTAATTGATAAAAATATAATTTGGTTACAGGTGAAAGTTGTTTTTCAATGTTAGCAGCGAACGTTTTAACATATTAATTTCTTTTTGAACATTTTAATTTTTGTATGCATTGAGATATTTATGTAATGTGGCATCAAAAATTTTGATACGTAGAAAATTACGTAAAAGGGAAAGAAGGTTATTGAACGTTCAACGTACTTCAAGTAATCTACAGAGTTATTTTTGCTGGCTTTAAACTGATTAAAGGGAGTTATAATTTGGGTACAAATCAATTTATATCGTTACTTTGATTCAGGGGTTTTCTTAACTAAGCGAATAATATTATAGAGCTACAAATTATACATATTTTTGGTTATTATATAAATATTGATTAATTTCGTTTGTCATTCAAATAGGAATTGTTAGAGAAAAGGGGGGTAAAACTTCTCTGTTTAGAGTTGAACCGAGCTAGTCGAGGCATAACAATACCAATTGTGTGAAATTTAAAATTTACCTTAGGTTATTTAGAGACACAGAGTGGTGGCGAGCAACAGGCAACAGAACGTTAAATACATCGGAGTACGGCGATATCATAGCAGTTTATATATATATATATATATATATATATATATATATATATATATGTTTTCTAATATATTCCTGGACGTATTAATATGTAAATAAAAATATTTTTAAATCTTGTGGGGTTTATTTCGTCCAAATACAATATTTATATAAATGTCAAACTGACGTTTCGGAAAATATATTTCCTTAAACTTAGTTCTGAAATTAAATTAAAAGTTACAATGTTTGCAGAATTTCTTAATATCTAAACTTACATTTATTTGACATATGGTTGTTGTTAATGTTATAAGGTCTTATGAAATTTATACATTGTTTTGTTTTCATAGAAAATGCTATAATAACTAGGTTCTAATACTAAATTTCTAATAGTTAATTATAATTGGAAGTTTAAAATTAAAATTGAAAACATTGTAAAAGAAAAAATTGTTGTTTTATAATAATAATCTACTATAAACATTAATAATATTTTATTTATATCTAATTTTAATTTAACTTTGATTGTATATGTGTGGGTGGTACTGTCTGAGTGTGGTGGATAATAATGGTGTCTTATTAGTATATGTAACAGTTTTATGATTATATTAATTAGGTTAAGTAGTAGGTTAATTATAAATTATTAAAGAGAATAGAAATGCGTAACTTTTGTTTAAGTTATCTATATCGTTTTTAAAATTAATAGTGTTGGGTTGTTTTGTATATGGTAGCTTTCTAGAAATAGTCTATTTTATATGTTTTTCTACATCTAATATTTTTGTATTGTTAAAGTCTGCTTGATGATGATAATCGTTTAAGTGTATAGATAAAGCACAAGATCGTTTATTTAGTTTTGGTCACTTTTGTGTTGTGTAATTCTATTTCTTAACCATTGTTTGGACTGACCTATATATTGTTTATTGCAACTGCACGGGATATTATATATGATGTTACTTTGTAGTGCTTTGGGAGTTTTGTCTTTGATTTTTGTAAAAGTGCGTTTGATGTTATTTTCATATTTAGTTGAAATTTTATTTTGATGTTTGTAATATTTTTATTAAAGACGGTGTTAGGTGTTGTATATATGGTAGTGTTTTATATTTAATAGGTTGAGATTGTATATTTTCAGGTTGTGATTGTTTTGTTTGGTAAATCAATTTATTGGTTAATTCTTTAGGGTATCCATTGTTTAATAGCGTTTGTTGTAGATGTTCAAGATTTGCTTTAAGGAAAATCGGACTACAAATTTTTGTAATTCTTTCTCTTAATGTTAAGGCAGTATTAATTTTGTGGTTGAAGGAGTGGTTTGAGTTGAAATTTAGATAGCGGCCTGAATTTGTGGGTTTCTTGTATATATCAAATATAAGTTTATTATCAGAATCTCTAATAACCATCGTATCTAAAAAATTTATCTTTCTATTATTTTCAATGTCAATAGTAAATTGAAGTTTTGGATGAAATTTGTTAAATACCATAGAAGTTTCTTCAATTTTGTCTTTTGGAACAGAACAAATTATGTCATCTTGTGCTTTATCTATACACTTAAACGATTATCATCATCAAGCAGACTTTAACAATACAAAAATATTAGATGTAGAAAAAACATATAAAAATAGACTATTTCTAGAAAGCTACCATATACAAAAACAACCCAACACTATTAATTTTAAAAACGATATAGATAACTTAAACAAAAGTTACGCATTTCTATTCTCTTTTAATAATTTATAATTAACCTACTACTTAACCTAATTAATATAATCATAAAACTGTTACATATACTAATAAGACACCATTATTATCCACCACACTCAGACAGTACCACCCACACATATACAATCAAAGTTAAATTAAAATTAGATATAAATAAAAATATTATTAATGTTTATAGTAGATTATTATTATAAAACAACAATTTTTTCTTTTACAATGTTTTCAATTTTTAATTTTTAAACTTCCAATTATAATTAACTATTAGAAATTTAGTATTAGAACCTAGTTATTATAGCATTTTCTATGAAAACAAAACAATGTATAAATTTCATAAGACCTTATAACATTAACAACAACCATATGTCAAATAAATGTAAGTTTAGATATTAAGAAATTCTCCAAACATTGTAACTTTTAATTTAATTTCAGAACTAAGTTTAAGGAAATATATTTTCCGAAACGTCAGTTTGACATTTATATAAATATTGTATTTGGACGAAATAAACCCCACAAGATTTAAAAATATTTTTATTTATATATATATATATATATATATATATTGCAGTGTAGCCGTTGGAACTCTCAAACAGATCCAATCGTGCCCCACAGATTGGGTGCCATAAAAATACAGTGGTTAAGTTGATTAATCCAGTCCTACGCTTGGGATGTCATAAAAATACAGTGTACTTTTTGTAAAATAAAGTTAACACCTACGAAATTTAAAAAAAATCTTTATTACAATATCTCTTGAAAAGCTCCCCCACATCAGCATACCACGGCTAGCTCTGCTTCCAGCTTCTTCGGAGATACTTACCCATCCTATACCTATTCTCTATCAGTTAGACTATCAATAAAAAAATTTACTAATCAAATAATTCAACAAAACATACAGCCTTTTTATTCATACAAATCAAAAGTTACGTCACACCAGCTCAATGCTTACAAAAATGAATATGAAACATCTCCATAAATTTTCACAATATCAACAATTAAATCCTTTTAAATTTCCTAAATTTAATTTATTTCAACACTTCTTTTCAGTTGAAGTAGATGGGCCTATCTGGAAACCCTAAATTGAACTTTATCCTGGTCTATGGTGAGCTCAGTGTAAACCTTCTTACTCTGAATGCATAAATAACTTGCATTTTATTTTAAACTACGCTAAAGACCCATTTATTCTTTACATCAAAATTATACGCCATGTATTTATACCTTCAAATAATAAAATCAAATTGTCTTTTTCATATACCCTCAAAATAAATTTTATCTTAATAAACGATTTACTAAATACGTCAAATTACTCTAACACAAAATACCAGCACCAAAATGTTCAAACAATAACCAAAAAAACAAATTTCTTTACCTGGAGTATGCTCTTGAACCATCACCTCTGTAGACGTCGTCCACCAAATTCTCGTCGTTGAATTCCATCAAATTCATTTCCACTCGCTCATCTAATTCTAAGTAGACGCCTTCAATACCGCTACTTATATAATCGTTCAAATATGTTCATCGGCCTCTGGATATACCATACAACCAGCACCCTCGTTCCGAAAAATAACTTGGCTCGCTTACCTTTGTAACATCTCTCGTTCTTTATGTGTATTTTAAACATACAGCCCCGTTTATGAAATAGCACCTACTCGTGCTTTAAAACACTTGTAATTTAAACTAAACGGACTGCACTATCTATAAATTTTCAGCTTTGATGTTACCATGTATGTCTGAAGCGAACAGAAAAAGTAAGAGAGCCTCACTACGTCTCCTAGTGTATTTATAAGCGTCTTAGCCTACCTCCTGTACCCTCTTTTCATCGAAATGCACCTCCACCTTAACCGATTCTCAAAACTCTAAACACAACGATCTTTGAAAACTCAGAATTTCCTCACTCCACCGTAGCTTTAGTCCTAAATACTGATTAGCGTTCTCAACGGTCGCACTACTCTCAGAAAAGCTTTTCGCCCCAACCGTAATCAACCAACCAGAGATATTTTCCCTGTTGCAGATCGATCGTCCAATCCTATTATCCTTGTCTACCTTATATTTGCTGTCTTTGGTAAAATCCCACTGTAGCAACTTAAAATCCATATTGTCGTTAGCCTCTACAAATTATCGCGTGCTTTAAATGGCTGTTTTGTACAACGTCTGTTATTTTTTATCCTCTTTTACCCTGTGCTATTTATACTGTCTTTGCTTTGTTTTAAAACTACTTGATGCTTCTCAACCTTCACTTCGGTCATCAGCTCAAATTTCTAAAGAATTATGTATTCAACGTACATTATGATTTCTTGAATTGTTGGTTTATCTGCAAGTCTTTTCTATGAACTGTTTTCCAGTTTGAAATTGTATTTTCCCAAGTTGCTTCGCCTGTAGACTTTCTAGAATTTGTTTTTAACGGACGCTTTGTTAGTTAAAAGCATATAAGCGTTTACTTTATCGATTTTATATACTGCAAAGCTTTTCGTACTACACGTCACTTATATGGAATTTAAAATATAAAAGCTTCCCCTCTATTATTTGATGTGCTCGATTTACAACCTTAGAATATTAAAGCTAATTATACTCGTATTATCCTTGAGTTTTTACGTACTACAAAGCTTCCACAACTTTAAAAATACGACTTATTGATACGAATGTATGCTACTATACTTTTGTCTTAAGATCAAAACTGATTAATTTGAAGCGTAAATAATATATTCCTGTTTTCTATATTCAAGGTCCTTACAAAATTACTTTCTTGACCTATCTATCTCTTTTTACATATAACCTACCCGATAATATATATATATATATATATATATATATATATATATATATATATATTATAATATAACCCCCCCTTTTAGGATTGATAATTATAATATATGAGCAAATTAGCAATTCACCAAATTGCCCTATAATTTCCTTTCTTTAATTAATTTGTTAACTTTTCTATTGAGTCTTTAAATCTGCGCCTCGACCAATGAAACTCTTATCTCAGGTTAATTTTGTGAAAAAATCTATATCTGCATACAGCGTGAGTTCTGAAGCATATACAGATGTATGTGACACTGCCAATCAAATGACCTCTAGTTAATTCTACTAAAGCAATTTCTAAAAGTGACAGTGTAAACAATTACTTGAAAAATACGCACAGTGAAACAGTTTATATTAGTTAATAATTTAAGATTTCAATCGAGTATAATGGATTAAGTGTTTAAATTATGACAGGGAAAATAATAATACAACCTGAACTTCCAATGAAACGTCTTGCTGCTAAACAATGAAGCTCCACTGCCTACAGTGATGATTCGAACTTGATGTGGGTTCTTAATACCTGTAGATAAGTACGTTTTAAAAATTTGTATTACTGAATTTACGCCTTTTATTTTAGGGTTTTAGGTACGCCAAAAATTCTTTAGAGACACTTATACTTATCGTCGTTGGTCTTATCAGGAAACTTAGCTCCGTGAAATCAACACCGTGTTCGACACCAAAAGTTCAGCAATTCCAGCGTTCTGATAGCACCACTTTGGAACTCCTCTGTCTACACAAAAATACTCCCAGAAATCAATGGTCAATAATAAGACAATGACAAGGACTCTTGCATTTATCACTTTTTAATATCAACAGTTCCTTTATACTTTGAATATCACAATTACAATTTTCATATGTTGAATTTTATGTAGGAGATTACAATAATAAAAGGTATAAATTCGTAAACTGTCACCAAAAAAAGATTATACTTTTTGTTCTATAGTTTGTAAAGTTTTTTTTCAGTTCTTTTTAAATCAGTTTTTCTCTTAATTTTTATTTCAACAACTCCCTTTTTAATTTTTTAACAACTCTCTTTAAAAATTCTTTAACAACCCTTTTTTTTATTAATTTTACAACTGTCACTTCTCTATGGAGATGCCCCTTAAAAATTAAACCAGCCTACTCTTTTACAATTCTTTTCCAACTAACATTCTATGATCCAACTTTTTATTAATAGATCTTATTGCTCTTGTCAAATTCTAATTTGGAGTAAACTAATACACAAATGTCATTGGCCGAAAATTTATAAATTGATATTTTAATCCTAACAACAAGTGAAATTCAAATGATATAATAAGACTTACAACTATATACTGAAAAGTAAATAAAACTTCTACATCTTATAACTAACTTAAATCTAATAAAAACATACTACTTGACTTTTTAGGCTTTACGTACATATTCACATGGCAGTGATGTTTCCTTTTAAATATTTTAACACAATTTTTATGATATACAAACAAAAGCAGTTCACTTCATTGGCACAAACTTTTCTAAATTAATTTAAGAAATCACCATCACCCAAGTTGAAATCTTAAAACTTCCTTTTCTCTTAAATTATCATTTTAAATATCTTTAACAAGCAACTGCCCTCACCATCTCCTTCATCAATCATTCTACGAACTAGAAGTCTATATCTGAGTGGTACTTCAGTGCGCCAAGGTTCAAATCTCATACATATCACATAATATCACATAAGATATATATATTACTCAAATTTAGACCAGGGTAGAAAATTAATTAATTACATCAAATAATTTTAATCACCGTGTATAAGGAATTTTATTAAATAATACGCGTTATTAAAAACCGTGGAGCATAAAAATTTATTCGTTCATTAAAAATAAGGGATTTAAATTATTCACTAGACGCTTTCCATAAAAAGAAGCAGAATTAAACTGCTCAACTTGGATGTAATTTAATTATTCCAAGTAAAGAAACAAATAGAAAGTACGTGCAAAATTTATATAAATTAACTCAATTTTTAAGTAAACGGGTATTAAACAAAGTGTACAAATAATAATTAATATTTAATTTGTATTCGCTAAAAAATTAAAGGGTAGAAGTCAACGCCATTCATTATTATTTTAATTGAAGTTAATTGAACCATTAGTAACATATAATATGTATAAAAGCTTGTAAAAACCCAATAATATTCAAATCGTAGAAGTGTTATTTAGAAGTATTACGATTGAACACCTGCGTATTTTTAAAAGTCACGTTCTGCTTAAATTTTGTAGATAACAAATGGTTACAGAGAATGTTGGAGAAACCGTCGCTTAATATTCACGGAAAATGCTAATAAAGTGGGTTATTTAACAGTCCACGTGGATTGTACACAGCCGATACTAAAGAGTATCGATTTGCACCACTAAGGCCAAGTTAGAAAAGGAAAGAGAAAATGCGTCAAGCTGAGACACTAATAATTAAAGGCGTGATTTGAGCAGCGTCACGAGAGCTACGATTGGGTGTAATCAGATGCAGATATGAGAGGGGTAAAAATAACATTTCTATACAAAATTAATTAGTTATTCTCGGACGTGTTTGCGTGCCGTATGAAAAATTTCTTAGATTTTCAACTGGCGCGCGCAAATTTTGTAGAATAGCGTGCCCGACTGTCGAAAAGGGAACGTAGAATGCGAAATTCTAGAAACTGACCGTTATGGGGACAAAACCGACAGACAGGCTAGCCATTATATAAACCCGGACTTTAAACAGTTTGGCTCTCTTAGATTTTCGATTTTGATTCAATTATTTTTGCTCTTATATTTTTGTGATTATTGAATACTTTAAAACAGTTTGATCTTTACGTGCTACGATACAAGTTAGTATGCGTTAGTGCACTTAGAAAAGAAGATACAAGGTAATAAAGTTTAGTTATATTTGCGAGTATTACTGTACTAAGTATCCAAATTTGTAACGATAAATGAATAAACAAAAGTAGGCAGTTTTGGGTATAGCGTGAAAGAAGTATGAATTTCTTTGCTATTTTCGGGGGTGTTAATAATTAAATGATTAGTAAACGTGATTGGATCCACAAAAGAAGATTCAGATATACATAGATGAATTCCTGAAAAGCCCTGAAACAATTTTAGATGAATGGTGGTGTAGAAAATTTTTTAAAGGCGACCAGTAATCCGAGGACCTAAACATAACCCAGTTGGAATGGTGTGATTAACAAAGGACGAAGTACATTGGAGCCACGAGTGCATTAACCTTCAGGTAACTTATGCTTTGTTGTTCGATTTTTGATGTTTTGGTGTGTGTTGAATAACTTTATAATTTGTTTACTTAAAATGGACAGTAGTGAATTTGTACTAACAACAAATTTTTAATTTTAAGGTGAAATTTTCTTGTTTAAGTAGAAAGGAGTATTTAGCAGTTTATGTTCTTGATTATGATGAAAATTTGGGTCTGTCTTTGAGCTCAATTAGACTAACCTCTTTGATTAACGTAAAGGGGTGGGAGATGCTCCCTTTGTACTCAGACTCAGGTCTGCAAATATTGTTAAATTAATTAGTAGGCATCCTACAAGGACTTTAATTCTGGATGCATATTAAAATGATGACAAATTTAATCTTGAAATTTTATGATACTGAAATTTATGCTACAATTTAATTTTGAAATTTTAATGTATTATGAATATTGATGTAAATAGAGTTAACGTTGATGTTTGTGGTAGGAATGTGTTTGTTTTTTTTTTTGAATGAGGATGAAAGTTTTAACTAGGTGAGCAGCCGAGGCGGAAAGAGTAAAGAGGCGATTATCAGAAGAGATTCAACAGGGCGAAAATCACAGCAAATCTTGGTGTCAAATTCGAGAGGCTCGAATATTTTTGTTTACTCTGGTGATGCTTTTTGTAGGTTACACAGCAAACATGACGCCCAATCTGTGGGGCTCGATTCGAAAACCTTAGTTCACGAATAATGGTGAGGGTACACAGCAATATATATATATATATATATATATATATATATATATTGCTGTGATATACTCCTGTGAATGCGGGAACTGGGTTCTTTCAACAAAAAAAATTCTAGTCCCACAGATTGGGCGTCATAAACTGCTGTGATCCTCTTTTCGCCTCGGCTGCTCACCTAATTTTATAAACCTCCTCACTCCTTAAAAAAAAAAACACATTCCTACCACAAACATCAACATTAACTCTATTTACATCAATATTCACAATACATTAAAATTTCCAAATTAAAACTCGCATAAATTTCAGTTTTAAAAGAATTTCAAGATTAATTTTCTTATCATTTTAATGTGCATCCAGAATTAAAGTCCTTGTTGGATGCCTACTAATTAATATAACAATATAAGCAGACCGGAGTCTGAGTATAAAGGAGCATCTACCACCCTTTACGTTAATTAACCAGGTTCGTCTAATTGAGCTCAAAGACATACCCAAATTTTCATCATAATTCAGAACATCAATACTAAATACCCTTTCTACTTAAACAAGCAAATTTCATCTTAAAATTAAAATTTTATGGTTAGTACAATTTCACTAATGTCCATTTAAAGTAAATCAATTATAAAGTTATTCAACCCACACAAAAATGTCAAACAAAATAGTATAATTTACCTGAAGGTTACTGTCCTCGTAGCTTCAATGTAATCGTCCCTTTAGTTAATCACACCATTCCAACAGGATTATATTTACGGCTTCTAGTTCTCAACGCTTTTAAAATTTTCTCCATCACCATTTATTTAAAGTTGTTTCTGGGCTTTTCCGGAACTCATCTGTGTATATCTGACCCTGGTTTTGTGGATCCAGACACGTATTTGAACCATTTAATTATTAACACCCCCGAAAAATAGCAAAGAAATTCATGCCTTTTTCACCAAAATACGCCAAAACTGCCTACTTTTGTGTATACATTTGTCGTTGTAAATTTTGCTAATTGGTACAGTGATATTAAATTTTATTACCTTGTATCTAAGTGCACTGAAGTACATTCATGTTAGCACGTAAATAACAAACTATTTTGAATCACTAAAATATACGAGCAAACTTTAAATTATTTTATCAAACTAAAATGCACTGTTTAACATCTTCAATCAAGTCGCGGATGTAAGAGCTTTTAACGCATCGAATAGTCAAAAGTCTAAGAGGGCTTGTTTATATTCATCTCGGTATATATAGCAAAAAGCCGGCACGTCGCTTTTGTCCTCAAAACAGGTAATTCTAAAGAATTCCTCATTCTATGTTCCCAGTCCGTCGCTCGCGCGTCGGTTTTACAATTTAGTACTCACCCCAGTTAAATTTCAGAAATTTCAACACGGCACGCAACGTCTGGAAATAACCGATTAAATTTTATACAGAACTGTTATTTTTACCTCTCAAGTTTGCCTTTTACTTTTAACCAATCGCAACCCCATGACGTTGCGCTACTCACGCCTTTTACTATATGTGTCTCGGTCTTGCGCATATTATCTGTCTCTATCTAACCTGTTCTTATTGATGCAAAGTGATATTCTGTATTATCGATTATTTTAGTCCACATGGAGTGTGAAATAACCCACCTTTAGCATTTCTCGTAACTATTATGCGACGTTTTCCCAAGATTCTCTGAAACTATTTGTTATCTGCAAACTTTTCGCCGTATGTGACATTTAAACTACGCAGGTGTTCAACATAATATTAATTCTCAGAGCTTTATTTTCTGGTATTATAATCTTGGGTTTTACAAGTTTCTATAGATATTATCTGTTACTAACGGTTCAATTAACTTCAATTAAAATTAATACCCTTTAAATTTTAGTGCATCCTAATTAAATATTCAATTATTATCTGTACGTTTTGTTTAATACCGGTCACTTGAAATAGAGTTAATTAATATAAACTTCGCACGTAATTTCCATTTGTTTCTTTATTAGGAATAATTAAATTATACGTTGAGCATTTTAAAACTGCTTATTTTTATGTAAAGCGTCTTGTAAATAATTTTAAATCTCTTATTTTTAATGTAACGAATGAATTTTTATGCTTTACGGTATTATAATAAAGCGTATTATCTAATAATATTCATTATACACGGTGATTAAAATTATTTGATGTGATTATTTAATTTTCTACCCTGGTCTAAATATGAGTATTTTCCCCCTATTTGAATACAAATAATCCCACTTATTTGAATGCAAATATAAAGCATTTAGACTGCCAGAAAAAAATTTACAAAAAAAAATTGTTTATCTCTCTCTATCCTTATCTATCTAACTTACCTACTTTGTCTCTAATCAAAAAAAATATTTACACCTATCCTATATCCCTATCCTATTCCTAACTCTCACCTACTTCTATACACTGAAATTATCCCGACCTTCATCCTGCTTATCCATCTAATCCTATATACATCCTATATGCCTATCCTATTCCTAACTTATAACTAATCTTCACTATACTTTACTTCCCCCTACCTAATCCTATATACCTATCCTATTCTTATTCTATTCCTAACTCGCCACTAATCTTATAAGAAATATCTATACTTAACCTATCTTATTTTCTTCCTACATTTACTCTTTATTCTCATCCTAAACCTATTCCTAATTATCTCCCATACTTATCCTATACCTAGCTTTATTTTCTATAAACACTTACTTCTACTCTTCTATATACACCTATTCTATCCCTATTCTATTTAAATCTAACTCTCTTCTACACCTATTTCTCCTGTGGTGCTGGTTCTCCGGTATAAGGAATAGTAGGTTGACGTGAAACCGTCCCTCTCATTTCCCGTACCTACTTCCTTAATAAATATGTGCACTCCCTACTACTTCCCTATCTCAAAAGGTCCCTCATATGGCAAGTGTAGTTTAGCACATGTCATCCTATCTCTCTCCCTACTCTCAAGCTTTTACTACTACCTGGTCTCCCACTTTAAATTTTACCCTCTTTCTAATTCTTGCGTTCATCTTCCTTGTATATTTTTCAGCTCTCTTCCTTAACCTCTCCCTCACATCTACCAAAAGTTGTTGGAATTCATCGTCCCTAGGCACAATTTGCCATGGTCTTTCGGGATACTGTTGCTTGATCAGCATGATGGGACTGGTTTCTGTCACGGTACTAGGGTTTCATTGATAAAAGATTCAACCTTGGACAAATTGTCCTCCCATAAACGATGATTCCTATGTGAAGCTAAACGCAAAAACTTAACCGTCTCTTGAATATATCGCTCAGCTGGATTCGCTTGAGGATGCCTTATGCTACAAAACACCACTTTAATGTTTTGCCTCTCCCAATAATCTCTAAATCTTTGATTATTAAAATAAGTAGCATTGTCTGCTAATACTCGTTTAAAGTTCCTACTTCCTACAAAATTGTTCCAATTTCTTGTTTGTTCCGACTGTGTTACAATCCCGAGTGGGATATAATTTGATAAATTTCGAAAACACATCAGTCACAATCAGCACATGTTTGTGTCCTTTTGTACTTCGGACTAGATTACTCAAATAATCAATAGCAACTAAGTCCAGGGATTTTGTACGTGTATACTTTGTACCACATCCTGACTCGTACTATTTTGTACTTTCCTAAAGTACATAAGTGACAAGTGTTGATGACAGACTTTACTAACCCTAAGTCTTTAGTTGAAAAAACGTTTCCCTAAAATTAACCATGTCTTTCGGATTCCTATGTGACCATATCTTAAGTGCAGATCTTTGATAATTAATTTTGCTTGTACCCTATCCACCACATACACTTCCAATTCTTGAATTTTTTACACAAAAGCCGTTTATCATATGGAAGTTTTAAATCCCGGTTCGCTTTCTAACTTCGTTCTAACAATCTGTAGCTCCTCACTCTGCCTCTGGTTCCTCAAGATCTCCTCTTCTCCATATACTGAATCATTTTGTAGTAGACTGTTCATGGCAATCATGATGTCACACGGTCTTTTGTTATCCATGTCCCTGTTTCTACTAAACGCGTCTGCTATAAAATTATTTTCTCCTTAATATATTTAATCTCAAAGTCAAACTCCTGTAGTAACAACCCCATCGATATACTCGATTGTTAGAAAATCTCGTATTCATCAACGCACACAACGCCGAATGATCCGTTTCGATTACAAAATGTCTTCCTATCAAAAAATTTTAACTTCGTAACACCAAACACCACTGCAGCCATCTCCTTTTCACTAATCGTGTAATTTACTTCATGCGGCTTCAGTGTGCGTGAAACAAAAGATATGGGCACCTCTTCCCCTCTTGTACTTGGTACAACTCTGCTGCTAATGCACTATCCGATGCATCCGTCCTCAGTACGAAACCTACATCAAATCTGGGATGCCTCAAAATTAGTTGGTCGTGAAATTGTTCCAACAGTGTTAAATATGCTGCCTCTTGACTTTCCGTCCAACTCCATCGTACTCCCTTCTTCAGAAGTTTAAACAATGGACTCGCTTTTCAGCAAATCCCGGTACAAACTTTTATAAAAGTTAAGGACCCCCAAAAAAGCTCTTAATTTCCTAATGTTATTAGGTCTCGGATATGTCAAAAGTTCGGACAATCTTTCCTTATCGATACACATACCTTGAGTGTTCACCACATACCCCAGAAATTTAACGGTTTTTGAAAAAATTCACATTTTCTATATTCAGCCTCAATCCTGCTAATTTAAGCTCTAATAATATCCGTTCTAAATGAGAGTAATGTTGTTCCTCAGTTTCACTAAAAATTAAAATATCATCCACATAGTGTATGCAGAATTGCTCATATGCTCCTAAAATTGCTTGCATTGCCTTAATTAATGCTGCACTTGACGTTGACAAACCATACGGTACTACCTTAAAATTATAGATTTTTCCTCTACGGAAAATCCTGTGTACCTTCTAGAATCTTTGTGTAATGGAATCAGCCAGAATGAATTCCTTAAATCTAATTTACTAAAAATAAACTTGCCACTTAATCTCGTCAAAAGTGTGTCCATGGATGGTGGACAATGGAATTGCGGTTTGGTCCGTTGGTTAATTTTTCGTGCATCTAAACATAAACGAATGCTATCATCCTTTTCTTAACTACCACCAACGGATTTATGAAATGAGTGTTTGATACCTCTATTATGCCATCTTCCAACATTTTATTTAATTCTGCCTTCACCTGCTCCCGATATGCTGCTGGAATTGGATAAACCTTTGCGTTGAACGGTTCTGAATTATCCACTTCAATCTGTGCTCATAGCCTAACGCTGTGCTTGCTTCTACCCCACTAATTCTGCATGTTTTTGTAATAAAGCTTGAACCTCTACTCTCCTATCCTCTGGACATCTTATTGTGTTGATCTGTTTACCTTCATCATCCTCCACCTCTACTACATTAATACTAAACCCCGTGTCATCCTCTGTGACTTCATAACTGCCCTTCCATGGCACTACCCTATCTTTAATCCTTACTACCTTCCTTTCCATATCTATCAAAACCCTAACTTCATCATACAGTCAACACCTAAAATGCTCTGAAACTTCAGTCCAGGTACAATTACAAACTCCTGTTCACAGCTTAAACCTCCTATATCTATCCTAAGCACCACAACACTATTTACTACAGCAAACTTCTTTTTATTTGGAGCTACTAAATGGCTACGCTTTATAGGCATAATTCTATCACAAACCTTATCCCTAATTTTGCTGACGAATTCCTCCGATATTAAACTCGCCTCTGCCCCTGTATCACGTAATACTTCTACATTATTCTCAAAATTTCTAAATTAATAATTGGCAAACATAATTTTTCCTCAGTTTCTGGCTCTACTTCCTCCTCAATTTTGAAAAATTCACGTGGATGTTCATATACATTTACACTGAAATCTAGTGGTCTGTCGCGTTCTAAAAATCCTGTCTCGTCCTGTTTTCAGTGCTTGGTCCTGGTTGTCCTTCTACAACCTGTGCGTATGTCCTCCTTGCATTATTATCCGTGTCCCTGTCTCTATTCGGCGTGCTCGTCACAGTCCTGTTTACTTCCGGTAAACTATTCTGTCTCCTGTAACTAGGTCTTGGCGTTGGTCCCCTAGTCGCACTATTACTTCTGTATTCCTGTCCTCGTCGTTCCCAATTCTGTCGAAAATTTCTGTTATAGTCAGGCCGTCTCGGATAATTCGGTGTCCTGTTGTCAAACCTAAGTGTGTTAACGTTTCGTTCTCGTATCTCTCTTGTCCGTCCTACATACATCGTCATATCTCTGCAAATACTCTAAAATGTCTCCCGTTCTGTGATGTTTTGTAAGGCCACGTGTTGTCTAATTTCCAGTTCAAAATGTCGTGATAGGTACTTGATAATCTGTCTGTCCGTCAATGGTGGATTCAGTTGTTTGGCCACACTGTACTTGCGGATGGCATATTGCTCCCTAGATCCTGCAAACTCTCCTTAAATTTTCCTGTAATTAAGTCGTCTCGTACCTGGTCTTGTCTGTGGTCACTCCAGTAGTGCTTTAAAATTTGTTTTCAAAGTCCTGATACGTGTCTATGTCCTGTCCTACTAAATTGTACCATGCTTCCGCGTTGTCCTTTAATAAAGCCTTTATCATATTCAGTTTAGTCTGTTCGTCAAATAAATTTCCCACTAGATTTCTTACACTATTAATAAAAATTTGTGGATTTACCCTGTTATCGCCATAAAACTTCATGTGTTGGTCCAATGATACTCCACCTGTAGAAAATCTGGGACCATCCCCCGTTAAATTTGACATGTTGTATTTAATACTACTAACTTCGCGTTCTACCCTGCCTAACTGATCCCTACATGAGTCCGTCACTTCAGTCATTTTCACATTAATCTCTTCTTCAGAAAAAATGCGTACTTCGGACCTTAAATGTCCCATTTCCTGTCGAAGACCTGTAATATCACGCTCATTTTTATCAACCCTATTTTCAACTTCCCCCATTTTTACGGTAAGACTGTTTTTAAATTCTGTAAATTCTTTAGTCGATTGCTCAATTTTCCCGCTTATCTGCTCTAATTTTCGGTTGGACTCTTCCCTTGCTCTATTCGATTCTTCATTCATTCTCTCTAGCATTCTCAATATCATCTCGTTTCCTTGATCCCCTGATTCCGTCCTCGACTGATCTCTACTGCCTCCAGCTTCTTCCATTTTAGAATTTTTCTCACACAATGCACTATCGTCACTTCCAATTTCCACTCCTTGACTCCTTAACCACTCTTTTCTCTGCATACGTTCTAATCACTCTCACACACTCAAAATACTCTTAAATTTATACACACACAGAAACTCTCTCTCTCAGATCGCCAGTTTCCTGGAATAAAATCACAAAAATTTTATTTGGAACTCGAGCCCTCACGTTGTGGTCGCCATAAACTGCTGTGATATACTCCTGTGAATGCGGGAACTGGGTTCTTTCAACAAAAAAAATTCTAGTCCCACAGATTGGGCGTCATAAACTGCTGTGATCCTCTTTTCGCCTCGGCTGCTCACCTAATTTTATAAACCTCCTCACTCCTTAAAAAAAAACAAACACATTCCTACCACAAACATCAACATTAACTCTATTTACATCAATATTCACAATACATTAAAATTTCCAAATTAAAACTCCGCATAAATTTCAGTTTTAAAAAGAATTTCAAGATTAATTTTCTTATCATTTTAATGTGCATCCAGAATTAAAGTCCTTGTTGGATGCCTACTAATTAATATAACAATATAAGCAGACCGGAGTCTGAGTATAAAGGGAGCATCTACCACCCCTTTACGTTAATTAACCAGGTTCGTCTAATTGAGCTTAAAGACATACCCAAATTTTCATCATAATTCAGAACATCAATACTAAATACCCCTTTCTACTTAAACAAGCAAATTTCATCTTAAAATTAAACTTTTATGGTTAGAACAATTTCACTAATGTCCATTTAAAGTAAATCAATTATAAAGTTATTCAACACACACAAAAATGTCAAACAAAATAGTATAATTTACCTGAAGGTTACTGTCCTCGTAGCTTCAATGTAATCGTCCCTTTAGTTAATCACACCATTCCAACAGGATTATATTTACGGCTTCTAGTTCTCAACGCTTTTAAAATTTTCTCCATCACCATTTATTTAAAGTTGTTTCTGGGCTTTTCCGGAACTCATCTGTGTATATCTGACCCTGGTTTTGTGGATCCAGACACGTATTTGAACCATTTAATTATTAACACCCCCGAAAAATAGCAAAGAAATTCATGCCTTTTTCACCAAAATACGCCAAAACTGCCTACTTTTGTGTATACATTTGTCGTTGTAAATTTTGCTAATTGGTACAGTGATATTAAATTTTATTACCTTGTATCTAAGTGCACTGAAGTACATTCATGTTAGCACGTAAATAACAAACTATTTTGAATCACTAAAATATACGAGCAAACTTTAAATTATTTTATCAAACTAAAATGCACTGTTTAACATCTTCAATCAAGTCGCGGATGTAAGAGCTTTTAACGCATCGAATAGTCAAAAGTCTAAGAGGGCTTGTTTATATTCATCTCGGTATATATAGCAAAAAGCCGGCACGTCGCTTTTGTCCTCAAAACGGGTAATTCTAAAGAATTCCTCATTCTATGTTCCCAGTCCGTCGCTCGCGCGTCGGTTTTTACGAATTTAGTACTCACCCCAGTTAAATTTCAGAAATTTCAACACGGCACGCAACGTCTGGAAATAACCGATTAAATTTTATACAGAACTGTTATTTTTACCTCTCAAGTTTGCCTTTTACTTTTAACCAATCGCAACCCCATGACGTTGCGCTACTTACGCCTTTTACTATATGTGTCTCGGTCTTGCGCATATTATCTGTCTCTATCTAACCTGTTCTTATTGATGCAAAGTGATATTCTGTATTATCGATTATTTTAGTCCACATGGAGTGTGAAATAACCCACCTTTAGCATTTCTCGTAACTATTATGCGACGTTTTCCCAAGATTCTCTGAAACTATTTGTTATCTGCAAACTTTTCGCCGTATGTGACATTTAAACTACGCAGGTGTTCAACATAATATTAATTCTCAGAGCTTTATTTTCTGGTATTATAATCTTGGGTTTTTACAAGTTTCTATAGATATTATCTGTTACTAACGGTTCAATTAACTTCAATTAAAATTAATACCCTTTAAATTTTAGTGCATCCTAATTAAATATTCAATTATTATCTGTACGTTTTGTTTAATACCGGTCACTTGAAATAGAGTTAATTAATATAAACTTCGCACGTAATTTCCATTTGTTTCTTTATTAGGAATAATTAAATTATACGTTGAGCATTTTAAAACTGCTTATTTTTATGTAAAGCGTCTTGTAAATAATTTTAAATCTCTTATTTTTAATGTAACGAATGAATTTTTATGTTTTACGGTATTATAATAAAGCGTATTATCTAATAATATTCATTATACACGGTGATTAAAATTATTTGATGTGATTATTTAATTTTCTACCCTGGTCTAAATATGAGTAATATATATATATATATATATATATATATATATATATATATATGTTTGAACTCCTATCCCACTTTCTCTATTCCTGGTTGTCCCTACTTGCTCATGCAGCAAGTCTTGAAAGCGGCACCCAACAAAGATCAAAAGTGTGTAGATTATGTGCGAATCACCGAAAGAGTCGAACAATTATTGTTGTCGTAAGTGAACACAGTGCTGTTTAAGTATCGCTATACAGTTTATCTTTGCATCATTACAGTCCACGTTGTTAGTAGAGAATAGTTCAAGTAAGTGTTTATGTTATTTATGCTCGCATGATACATCCTTTAGAATCCACATTATTTCTTTAAGGAGTTTGACGTAATCGAATTGAAAGCATGATTCGGTTTTAATGGCTACTGTGTTTTAAAATCGCTTAAATATTTCCATTTATTAATGACTTTTCATAAATTAATCGGACAGTTCCAAACTTTTGCTACATTTAATGATTATCGCCTGTTACCAGCCAAGAAGTATTTTATGATAAATTTCTATACATTTCACTTGCTCTACCAAATGTCAAGGTTAGAGAAAGAAACGAGATAGGTACACAAGTGGTTTTACGGCATACATATAACAAATGCTATAAATTATGCAACAAAACATAGGCATAAAAAAGAAAAACAATCTCAGAATCTCCTTGTAACATTAAACTCCACTTTAGTCCACACAACCAAATGAAATCTACGAGTATTGTGTCGATATCCTTTAATGCTTTATAGAAGAAGAAAACAAGTTTCATTTTGTATAGTACGCTGGGCCACAGAGATGTTGGTTTACTAAAAGCAGAACTAACGCGGCATCGTATATGTATCCCTAATTATAAATTTTTACAACACTAGCAATTAAAATAAATTTTCAACGTTGAACAGAAAACATTGTTCTGTATAAAACTTTAATACATCTGTACATTCGTTAACTTATATGCCACAAAGTACTGTGTCATATCAACTTATCAACCTCTATAAAAGATAAGCACAAAGCTACCAGCATAATTATTTTATGTTGTAAAAATAGTGGTGACATCAGTATTACTAACACCCTGAATGAAAATCGGTCCACAGAGCGTCAATGCTAAGGTCACCATCATTCCGCTCTAAATAAGTTATAAACTTAAAGTAACATCAAGACAAATGCTAAAAAATACGTGTAAATCTTCAGTATAAAACAAAAACTGATTTTATAACGACTGCGTACATAATCAATTTGCAATTAAAATTTTATATACATTTACAAGTTAATAATCAATTTCGCCAAGACGGGAAACTAAATGCCAATATTATTATTATTCAACAGAAATAAGATTCCATTTACAGGTTATTATTAAAAACTGTCTGGGTGTACAGTGAGAAAATAGCCTAATCTGAAACAAGAACATAAAAAATTGAATCTGCTAAGAACATTTGTCCAATGACTAATTACTATAAGAAAAAAGATTTATAGTAGTAGTATAAAGTAAACTTTGAACTCCATATAGGTCAATCGACTAAAAGCGACATGACTCCGTTGGTTTCTAGGTCAATCTACTAAAAAGTATGTAACTGTGTGAATTTAATGTACGTTCATCGGCTAGAAAAGTGTGTTACTTTAAACTCAAAGTATGTTAGTCAACTAAAACACAGTTACTTCGAACTCAAGTCAGCACAACTGCTGGTGGTGCATAATTTTGCTAACCGCTTACTTAGCAATAAAGCCGATTAAAAACAAAGTTATTTTGAACTCAAAATAGGTCGGCACCACTGTTAATGGTGCAAGTACAGTTGCATAATTGCTTAGCTGTAGAAACGGCGTAGCTTTTGGACTCCAAAATAGAGCAAATAAAGTTGAAAATTTTAAGAGTAATCAGCAAATGCAAAATTTAGATTAACTATCAACGAGTTATCAGATATTTTAAAAGTTGATGACGCTTGCGTTCTTTTTCGCAGTTCATGAATAAACCCAATTTATTATAAATGTATATATGAAGCCTTTATTAATTCGTCATTATAATATTAGTTGTGTTGTCAGGAAGCGTATAAGCAACATAAATACAAACATGGATTTCACTTTTTTAACAAATGTACCTACGCAAGCCATTCACACATTGCAAAAACCTTACTGTGCATCAAAAATATAAGGTTTTGAAAGTAGAATCAACAAAAACAGAATTTGGCGATACCCCAAAAAAATTATCAAATTTTGGGTTTTAAAAGATTGTCAAATTAATTCTGACCACCAAAAATTATCAAATTTTGACCTCCAAATATTGTGAAATTTTGACCTCTTAAAAGTCGTCAAGTTATTTTAGGTTAGGTTAGGATGGGTTGGTTTCGAGAAGGATAGGTTAAGTTGGATTGTGGTATTTTAAGTTAGGTTAGCTTAGACAGTAATGCTTTTGGTTAGGTTAGTCTCTAAAAATTGGGCTAACTTGTCCCACCGACCTATTTTAAAGAAAAACCCACAAAACTACTGTTTCTCCACCAGGCTAATAGAAGCGCTAGTCAAGGACCAGTAAATCCTGCTGGCCCGTGTCTTGTCTGGTGCGACTCTCTCAGAGTCGACGATGATCAGTGTTAACTGTAAGTTTTTACTGATGATTGTGTTGTGTTCGTGTTTTATGTTATATTTGTTTGTGAGGGGTTGTTATGTATGGTTGTGATTATTATTGTTGGTATTGGTATGGATATTTTCTTTTGTGTGGTTGTGTGTGGTGTGTTTTGTGTTTGTGAAATACAAGCTATGAGAGTATGTTATAAAATGATTATGAGAGATGATTGGTGGGAATTTTTTTTTTTTTATTAAATATTATAATACAAAGAGAGTGTTAATAATACAAGAAAGTATGAATACAGTAAATACAAAGATACATTAAATATAGGATATAGTGGTGTACATATGTACGTGTAGTTTTTTTTTTTTAATTTTTTTTTTTACATTATGTTAAGATAGTGTGAGTACAATATATAAATAGGTTTAAAAATGGTGTACAAGTTGCAGAAAATACAAGAGGTTTTGTTTTTCAGACCTCATCTAGGATACGTCGTGGTCTCTTTTTGCATGCTTGTCTTGTCCCTTGTGTCGAAGCTATGCCCCTGTGTGACAGTAGTGTTGAGGTGTCAAGTTTTTCGTATGTGTTGGCTGCTAGTGTTTTAATGTAGTGTGTAAGTGTGTTCATGTGGAGGTCGTGTCTTATGTTTTCGTTTCGTATGAACCAAGAAGCTCCTGTTATGAGTCTGAGTGTAGTGTTTTGTAGTGATTCTGTTCGTGTGATGTTGGTTTGGCTGAGGTAAGTGTACCATGCTTCGGAGGCGTATGTTACTATTGGACGTATGTACTGCTTGTATATGGTGAGTCGTGTGTTAAGTGGGATTTTACTGTGATGAGTGAGTACTGGGTGTAGGAGCCCCTTGATTTGTCTGGCTTTGTTTAGTGTGTGTGTGAGGTGTTGGTTAAAAAGTAGTTGTGTGTCTATGTATACTCCTAAATACTTAATTGTCTGTTTCCAGTCTAGTTTGTGGTGTCTTAGTGTAAGTGAGTTGTGGGGTTTTGGTTGATATCTGGAGAAAAGGATCGCTTCAGTTTTCGTCTCGTTTAGTGACATTCTCCATTTGTCAAACCAGTCTGGTAGTTCGTCGAGTTGCTGTTGCAGTCTTTTGGTGGCCGCTGTTTGTTGTGGGGCGTGGGTCATGTACAGTGTATCGTCAGCGTATAGTGTACATGTTGTTCGTGGTCTGCAGGGTATGTCGTGTATGTAGGCGTTAAAGAGCTCCGCGGAGAGACAACCTCCTTGCGGAACTCCGGCTGTTATGTCAGTGATGGATGAGGTGGCGTCTTATACTCTTACTTGGAGTTGTCTTCCGTTCAGGTAGTTGTGCAACAGTTTCAAGTAGTGTATTGGTAGTTGGTGTTGTATTGCTAGTTTGTATAGTAAGCCGTCGTGCCATACCTTGTCAAATGCGTTTTTGATGTCTATGGCTACTTCTGCTGTGGTGTATGCTTTGTTGTAGTGTTCGGCAATTGTGTCAATGACTTTAATGATTTGTTGTGTGGTGCTGTGGTTTTGTCTGAAACCAAATTGTTCGTTTCGAACGTGTAGGTGTTGTTGTAGGTGTGGCAGCAGTAGTCTGTCGAAAACTTTGGCCATGGTGTTGAGTAGTTAGATTGGTCGGTAGTTGTGTGGGTCGGTTCGTGTCTTGTGTGGTTTAGGGATCATTACTACTGTTGTTAGTTTCCACTGTGTGGGGTAGTGTAGTTGTCTTGTGATTGCATTGTATATGTCGGTGATGTAGTTTAGTGTCGACCTGCTAATGTTTTGTAAGTCGGCGTTTGTTATGTTGTCTGGTCCGGGTGCTTTGTTTTTGTTTTGTGCTAATATTGTCGTGGCTACCTTTTTGTTTGTAAAGATTGGTATCGTGTTAGGTGTGTTTGTGATTTGTGTGTGTGTTGTAGTATGTGTTTTACTGTTTGTTCGATTACTTTTGTGAATTTGTGATTAGTTATTGGGTTGGGTGTGAAAGTGTCTTGTAGTGTGCGTGCGAATTCCTCTGCACGTTCCTGGGAGCCGTACAGGGAAATGCCGTGATTGTTGTGTAGGGGTGTAATGGTAGGTTTGTTGCGTGTTTTGAGTGCTTTGTTTAGTTTGTACAAATTTCCGTGTTTGTCGAGTGTTTGTTGTACGTGTGACGTCCATGCGTCTGTGTAGTGTTGGCCAAGTATCTGTTTTACAAGTCTCTGTTGTGTGTTAAGTTGTGTCTTTACTGTGGGATCTCTTATTAGTTGGTAGCGTTTTACAATGCGTCGTTTCTTTCGTATCGCGTCTTGTACGTGTGTGGGTAGTTGTTTGATGTCTTGTTTGATGTGTTTTGTGATGTTGCTGTATTTTTTGGCGTCCTGTATGATTGTCGTAACCTCAGTGACTGCTGTCTCTATGTTGTCAGTCGTCTGTATGGCGCGTCTGTCTGTGGGTATTCGTCTTTGTAGGTATTCGTTAAATTTGTTTTTGTCAGAGTATGTTTTTGTTGTGCGTCTGTTTGTTCTGTGGGTGTTTGTGTTTAGTGTGATTAGGATAGGGAGGTGCTCGGAACTAAGGTCCTGGATAACCTCGCTGGATATAGGGTAAGGAATGTTTTTGATGATGGAAATGTCTAGGATTTCTGGAGGGTGGTCGGGGTTGGGCGGGATGCGTGTAGGTTCATCTGGTCCAATTACTTCGTAATTGTTGTTAGTTGTGTGTTCGTGTAGTATTTGTCCGTTTTGGTTACGTGTAGTCGAGCCCCAAGTTTCGTGTTATGCGTAGAAGACGCCTGATATTAGTGTGGGTGTGTTTCCGTTTAGTAGGATGTCGATGTCATGTGCGTCTAGTGGTCCTCTGGAGGGGCTATTGTAAATGGAGTAGATGTTTAGTAGTGTGTTGTCTGTTTTGATTTGTATTCCGTTTGCGTCCATGTTTGTATGTAGTGTGTCGAGTGCTTTGTGTATGATACGTTTATGTACTAGTGTGGCGACTCCTCCGTGGGCGTTTTGTCCTGGTAGTAGTTGACGGTCAGTCCTGTATGTCTGGTATCCTGAAACGTTTAGTCGTTTGCGTGTTGTTAGTTTTGTCTCTCCCAGCAGCGCAATGTCTATGTCGTGATGTCGTAAAAAGTGCCTAAGTTCTGTCATTTTGTTCGTGACACCGTTTGCGTTCCAGGAGAGGATTGTGATGTCGTGTCTTGTATTAGTCGTATTAGTCATCGTTCTATGATAGGATGTCAGTGATAGCGGTGAGGCACAGTGTGAGTATAGATTCTCCAGCCTGGTAGGCTGAGATTAGTCGTGGTAACCAGTGTAGTACTTTGTGTAGTATTTTGGTGAGTGATGGTGTTGTTTTTTCTGTGTGTGTAGATGTAGTTGGTGTGGGTGTAGATGTGCTTTGTGTTAATATGTTTGGTGTAGGTGTTGTAGTTGGTCTTTTGTTCTTGTGTTTACGTGAGGTGGTGTTTTGTGTAGTTGTTTCTGGTGCGGTTTCTGTGGGTTGTGTTTTAAGAAAGTCTTGTTTGTGCTGTTTGTTGTGTTTTTTGTGTCTCGTCCTCCTTGTCTTCTTTTTTGTGGTGTGTTCGTCTTCGGAACTGCTGTCGTCAGAAGATGTCTGTGTTTTAAAAAAGCGTGAGGTGGGTGGATTCGATGGGGTTTTGATCGGAAGTTCGGGTTCTGGTTCGGGTTTATTTTGTGTTTCGGGAACAGATGTTGTAGTTGTAGGTTGAGGTTGTGTGTGTCGTCCTTGTTTTGTTTTTGTCCACCCTTCTTGTGCGTCAGTGTCGGAGTCAGTGGTTGTAGGTATTTTTAGTTTAGGTGCTGATGGCGTCGGTGCTGTCATGTTCTTTTTACGTAGTGCGTCTTTGTATGCTGTGCAGTTACGGTAGTTTGCGGGGTGTTGTCCGTTGCAGTTTGAGCAATGTGGGGCGTCCTCAGGTCTTTTCCTAGAGTCGGATGGTCTGTGCGACCTGCCACATTTAACACATCGTGGCGTGTAGCCACAGTTCAAGCTTGAGTGCCCAAAGCGTTGGCAGGAATAACACTGTGCAATTGTTCGTGGTGTCTCGTATGCTGTCACTTTTATCCGTGTGCAGTATAGTATATTGTCTATGTCGTATATTGATCGTGAGAACTCTTGATTTTTTAACGTGACGAAGAACGTGTTGCAGTATGTCTTGTCCTTAGCTTGTAGTTTTGTTACGTACGTTACTGGGTAGCCTCTGTCTGTGAGTTCGTCCTTTAGGTCAGTGTCTGTGATGTAATTGGTGTTCAGTAGTGAGATTGGGCGGTAATTGTGTGGGTCGGTTCGTGTCTTGTGTGGTTTAGGAATCATTACTACTGTAGTAAGTTTCCACTGTGTGGGGTAGTGTAGTTGTCTTGTGATTGCATTGTATATGTCGGTGATGTAGTTTAGTGTCGACCTGCTGATGTTTTGTAAGTCGGCGTTTGTTATGTTGTCTGGTCCGGGTGCTTTGTTTTTGTTTTGTGCTAGTATTGTCGTGGCTACCTCTTTGTTTGTAAAAATTGGTATTGTGTTGGATGTGTTTGTGGTTTGTGTGTGTTGTAGTATGTGTTTGACTGTTTGTTCGATTATCTTTGTGAATTTGTGGTTGATTATTGGGTTGGGTGTAAAAGTGTCTTGTAGTGTGCGTGCGAATTCCTCTGCACGTTCCTGGGAGCCGTACAGAGGGATGCCATGAGTGTTGTGTAGGGGTGTGATGGTGGGTTTGTTTCGTGTTTTGAGTGCTTTGTTTAGTTTGTACAAATTTCCGTGTTTGTCGAGTGTTTGTTGTACGTGTGACGTCCATGCGTCTGTGTAGTGTTGGTCAAGTATCTGTTTTACAAGTCTCTGTTGTGTGTTAAGTTGTGTCTTTACTGTGGGATCTCTTGTTAGTTGGTAGCGTTTTACAATGCGTCGTTTCTCTCGTATTGCGTCTTGTACGTGTGTGGGTAGTTGTTTGATGTCTTGTTTGATGTGTTTTGTTATGGTGCTGTATTTTTTGGCGTCCTGTATGATTGTCGTAATCTCAGTGACTGCTGTATCTATGTCGTCAGTCATCTGTATGGGGCGTCTGTCTGTGGGTGTTCGTCTTTGTAGGTATTCGTTAAATTTGTTTTTGTCAGAGTATGTTTTTGTTGTGCGTCTGTTTGTTCTGTGGGTGTTTGTGTTTAGTGTGATTAGGATAGGGAGGTGATCTGAACTAAGGTCCTGGATAACCTCACTAGATATAGGGTAAGGAATGTTTTTAACGATGGAAATGTCAAGGATTTCTGGAGGGTGGTCGGGGTTGGGCGGGATGCGTGTAGGTTCGTCTGGTCCAATTACTTCGTAATTGTTAGTTGCGTGATCGTGTAGTATTTGTCCGTTTTGGTTGCGTGTAGTCGAGCCCCAAGTTTCGTGTTTTGCGTTGAAGTCGCCTGATATTAGTGTGGGTGTGTTTCCGTTTAGTAGGATGTCGATGTCATGTGCGTCTAGTGGTCCTCTGGAGGGGCTATTGTAAATGGAGTAGATGTTCAGTAGTGTGTTGTCTGTTTTGATTTGTATTCCGTTTGCGTCCATGTTTGTATGTAGTGTGTCGAGTGCTTTGTGTATGATACGTTTATGTACTAGTGTGGCGACTCCTCCGTGGGCGATTTGTCCTAGTAGTAGTTGACGGTCAGTCCTGTATGTCTGGTATCCTGAAACGTTTAGTCGTCTGCGTGTTGTTAGTTTTGTCTCTCCTAGGAGCGCAATGTCTATGTCGTGATGTCGTAAAAAGTGCCTAAGTTCTGTCATTTTGTTCGTGACACCGTTTGCGTTCCAGGAGAGGATTGTGATGTCGCGTCTTGTGTTAGTTGTATTAGGCATCGTTTTATGATAGAATGTCTGTGATGGCGGTGAGGCAGAGTGTGAGTATAGGTTCTCCAGCCTGGTAGGCTGAAATTAGTCGCGGTAGCCAGTGTAGTATTATGGGTAGAATTTTGCTGAGTGATGGTGTTGTGTTTTCTGTGTGTGTAGATGTAGTTGGTGTGGGTGTAGAGGTGCTTTGTGTTAATATGTTTGGTGTAGGTGTTGTAGTTGGTCTTTTGTTCTTGTGTTTACGTGAGGTGGTGTTTTGTGTAGTTGTTTCTGGTGCGGTTTCTGTGGGTTGTGTTTTAAGAAAGTCTTGTTTGTGCTGTTTGTTGTGTTTTTTGTGTCTCGTCCTTCTTGTCTTCTTTTTTGTGGTGTGTTCGTCTTCTGAGCTACTGTCGTCCGAAGATGTCTGTGTTTTAAAGAATCTTGAAGTGGGTGGATTGGATGGGGTTTTTATAGGAAGTTCAGGTTCTGGTTCAGGTTTATTTTGAGTTTCGGGAACAGATGTTGTAGTTGTAGGTTGGGGTTGGGTGTGTCGTCCTTGTTTTGTTTTTGTCCACCCTTCTTGTGCGTCAGTGTCTGAGTCAGTGGTTGTAAGTATTTTTAGTTTAGGTGCTGATGGCGTCGGTGCTGTCATGTTCTTTTTACGTAGTGCGTCTTTGTAAGCTGTACAGTTACGGTAGTTTGCGGGGTGTTGTCCGTTGCAGTTCGCGCAATGTGGGCCGTCCTCAGGTCTTTTTCTACAGTCTGATGGTCTGTGCGACCTGCCACATTTAACACACCGTGGCGTGTAGCCACAGTTCAGGCTTGAGTGTCCAAAACGTTAGCAGGAATAACACTGTGCAATTGTTTGTGGTGTTTCGTATGCTGTCACCTTTATCCGTGAGCAGTATAGTATATTGTCTATGTCGTATATCGATCGTGAAATTTCTTGATTTTTAAGCGTGACGAAGAATGTGTTGCAGTACGTTTTGTCTTTAGATTGTAGTTTTGTCACGTAAGTTACGGGGTAGCCTCTGTCTGTGAGTTCGTCCTTTAAGTCATTGTCTGTAATGTAGTTGGCAAGTCCTTTGATTACTACTTTCAGTTCTCGTTCTGATTTTAACGTGTAAGTAAAGTATTCAATCTTGTGTGTCTTTAGATATTCTTGTATTAGTCTGTATTCGTTGGTGTCTGTAGGGTAAATACGTGCGCCTAGTCCGTATGCGTTGATGTCTGTTTTCTTTTTCGTCAGTTCGTTTATGTTTTTAGCGTGTGTAATAAAACTTGGGAATGTGTCGATAAATATCGGTGGTATACGTTCAGTGTTTGTTTGTGGTGGTACGTTACCTGTGGTTGCTGTTTTCGTGGTGGATGGTCCTGCAGACGGCGATGGTCTTGTAGTTGTCGCAGCAGCGGCATAGCTTGTTGTAGGTTGTGCGTTTTGTGTTGTTGGTGTCGTCCGTTGTCGTTTGATTACAGTTTCTTCCATTTCTGGTTCTGATGTTGGTCGGGCTGTTTTCGTTGATTGCGTCTCCATGTCTTCTTGATCAGAAATCTGTATCGTTGCTCGTGTTCGTTGTTGTTTGATGTCTTTAGTTGTGTTGGTGATCGTGATGCTGTTGTTGTTAGCCCTTAAGAGGGCTGTTGACGTCGGTGATGGCGGTTCCATATTATAGGCGTACACACCAGTGTACACCTTGGGTTGTCGCTTGGATTCGAAGCACTTTAATGTTAAATTTCGAAGCACTTTTTACTTAAAAACTGTAGTTGTCTGATACGCAGAGCAGCACGATGTCTGCGAAGTCTGGACTAAGAATATCCTGCTGGTCAGTTCTCCTTCTTTTATTCTCTCCTAGAAAAGCGAGCATTCTCATTGGTTACCCCATTCTGGCTTGAATAAAAACAGAGCATTGCTACTGGTCGAGAAATGTGGTTACCTTGATTGAGTGTTTTTGGTGGTGGTCTATAAGTATAAGTGCGTAGGTCGCGCGCGCCCCTATATAGGACAGGATTTCGTGATGGTAAGATGGTAACAATGTATTCAATAATTTTAACAGGTCAATTAATTCGTGAATATTGTTCCAGTAGATCTCTGCTACGTGGTTTGAGTTTAATATTTTATAAATCTGAAGATCTGAAATTTCTTCTTTGATGGTGTTCTTTTTTTGGATTTCCACGTAATTATGCAAGATGTTTTAGCACGTATTTTTCTTGTTCTTTGTTGGAAATCCTGTTAAATCTTGTACCGTATATAGATTATACTTTTTTCTAATAGTCGAGACCGATTTTATCATGTCCAAGTATTTTGGTAAATCCTCATGTAGATTGAAATCATCTTCTTCGGGGTTGATGTTTTTAAAGGTTAGCAGATTGCATAGACCTCTAAAGCCAGGATGTACAGTATTATTTAAGGTTGTGTCTTTGTTTTCAGGTTCAATTTCCAACACACTTTTCCCAAAACTCCATGCATCGATTTGAGAATAATACTCTACACCTTAAACCGACTTGTCTATGTATTCGTCTTCATTCCTCGTCAATACATTTGCATAATAATGTAATGGTTTTTCGGAATTATTTGTTTAATTTTCTTTAAAGGTGGTTCCAAGTTTTCATCTTTAACGTTTTTCACAGACTATAATTTTATTTTATACATTAATCGGTAACATATTACGGGTTCTTTTTATCCCCTAATGTGACCAGTGACCTTTAAAGAAGGATTTCCTTAAAATGGTGGAACGCAAATATCTTCCGACTATGCTAGGGGTATATTCCTTGGGCAGAGCTTATAAGGATTGGTCGTGATTCTTTTTACAAAGCATTATTTTCTTACTAGGGCTAGATTCTTAACAAAACAGGGGTTTTAATAGGGCGCCACCAAGTCTTTAACTTTAAACACAGGATTTCCCTAAGGGGAACTTGAGCGTCCTTAGGGAGGAATACCGTATTAGCTGCTAACGCAAAAGCTGCAAAGAAAATTTAATTAAATTTACAAAAATGAGGACGCAAGAGGTATTCTCTTGTTACCTCATATGAAAAAAACATCAAAGATTAATCAGGCAACAATAATATGAACACAGATTTTATGCTTCAAATTCTGAAAATGCTATCAAAGCTTCTTGTTAAATTGGGTTTACCACTTTACACTATTTGATCTTATACGTTGTTACCCTATTTCTGAACGTACTTGTTCAGAATAAAACAATTAATTAAGAAAATTAAATGTTGCTTCTTTAATTAAAATTGTTCCTTCATAAATATTGTAAATATAAAATTCATGTTTAAGAAACGATAATACAAGTTTCATCTACTCATAAGGTAGGATTATATATTCAAAAAAGTATTAAAAACTTTAAATGTTGCATTCGTTATAAAAGTTTAACTTGAATTTATACCAGAAATATCAGATCTGTTTTTTCTGTTTACATATTTATAAAACTTTAACTACATTGTCTATTAATTCATCATTCAGAAATTGTAAGTGAAATCATGCATATATGAAACATCAATAAGAATTTTTTTAGGTTTGCCTAACTTCATAAAATTTAGTAACTGTGATTACACTGTACTAGTATTGACAATAAAAATTTACTAAGGTCCTTCTTAATTTGTTAAACGGATAAATGATAATAGATGGTTACAAAGATATTTTTCGAAACAGCCTCGTATCAAAGATCACCAAATGTAGACGTGGTGTAAGAATAATTCTAATCTCCTACCTTGGTTCAGCAAGTGTTGTTTACATGTTGGCATTGCAGCATGTTAGGGCAGGTGTTAATACATATGTTTTTCAGAACAACAAGTGACGTAAAATCCACATGTTCTACAGAACACGAATAGCTGCGTGATCTTTGGACCGGACCATACAAACTTCCATGCGTTTCTCTTATACGCACAATCTGGACCAACCAAACTCCAATACCAAACTTAGATGTTCTACTGTGTGTAGATCTTGACCAAAAACTTCAAAAGTACCATTTCAATTCACCATCGGATTTAATTTCCAAACTATAAAATTTCTACGTACTTTGTAGCACGTTTCCTTAAAATTCAAACTTATTGTTTTCTCACATAACATTACATAAAATCCAACTATTCATCGTACGGTTGAAGGACGTTCATCTTGGATCGATATTTAATCGCAAAGTTGACGTGAATGAACAATATCTTGATACTCGCAGGTGCGAAAGTAGAATTTATATCTTCTTTAAATACAACATAGGGGCTGCCTTATTTTTATAAAATCAGATAAAGCGTGTTCATTCCAACAAATGAATATACGGCGGAGCCTTACAATTTATATACAAAACGACTTCTTAAAAGTTGAGAATTATAAAATAAAAATCTAATTGAAGATTTTCTAACGAAGCGTTGAAAAACATGTTTTATCGTAACTTTTATGAAATTATTAAAGGAATATTTTAAGTGCTATTTAAACAAATGTCCAAAGATTTATTAAATGAATTTATCAAAAGAATTATCCAAACGAAGTTATTTATTAAAAGTCATTTAAAGACGTCGTTAAAAAGATGTTATATAAAAAGAAGAGAAGAGCGCATCGTTAAAACCACAAAGCCTAGTGTTCAGCGCACTAGGGCTATACTACCGCACAAGGCCAGACGCAAGTTACATGCCAGAACCCTTATTATTTCCATGATGGTTCTCGACGAGAGCTCTAGCTAATGTGAGTGCAGATGTGATATGCACAAAACTGGAAAGCTGCTTGGCCATGATAATATTTATTCTAACTTTCGGCGCCTGATGTTAGCAACCAAACTAGCATTTCTGTATGGCGGTTAGCACGCATATAGTCGAAATCATGAAAAAAGTCGTCTGCGTCATCACTTATATTTGTACGAACTAAGTTGAAAATTTTAAGCCAATGTAGCATCGTTCATATTACCAAAGGATAGCCTGTTAAGTATTCAAAACATACGGACATATACTCTTCTGTATAGTTTTCCCAGATGAACGTGCTCACGTATGTCTTTAATTAAAACACGTACAAATCGTATTACTATCTTTATCATATACATTAGTTAAGCTTTTAAGTAATTTTAAACGTATGTATTGAATTGAGTTAGACACCTATGACGCAGAGGACTTCTTTCGTGGTTCTTACTATAGTACCAATACTGGTATTTATTTATTTAAAAATGGTTTGCATAATATTAATGACCATACAAGAGTTTGTAAAACTAAAAATTCGTTGATGTTCTGCAGTGGTCAAAAAAACTGTTACAAGACTTCGGAATTTTTGTGTGATGTCTTGTAAATGAGATACTGTCACTTGCAACAGTTCGGTTAATTGTTTGTGCGCTTCTTTGAATTCTTACGGGAAACTGGTATAACTTTTTCTATACTCCACAAACGTTGACCACTTATGTCATTTCCAATGCTTATATTTTGATCGATTCTTCTTATACTGTTCTTAATCAATCTCAAAATTTTTGACAATAGTTACAAAGTTATGTTTCGAGTCACCACCATTCGAACAGTTTAAGCACATTTCTTTAAGTTTTGGGCATAACGTATCACCGTTTATATGATCCAGACAAATATGACGAAGGTTCGTGTCATCCTGCTTCCATAATGCGATTACATTCGGCGTTACTTCTAAGCCTGTGTTTTAAAGTGCTAGTATAAGTTTGCTATAAGTAAAAACAATCAATATTCTTATGCCTACCATACGAGAAAAACTGCGTGATCTTGCTTTGTTTGTTTGCAGGAATATCGTCGAAAACCGTAACTGAATCTTACTTGATATCTCCAGGTCCAATTAGATCATCATAATTTCCAAACTCATAGTATCGAAAACCTTCGTTTAAGGGTTCGAACACACTTCTTAACAGTTTATAATTTTTGGTCGTAAAGGCTTTTCGAATACACATAAACATTTTGAAATCTAAGTCCATTCTCATGTAAAATTAAAATATTAAGGCGTTAGTTGGTGGAGGATAACCCAGTAAACATAGCTCCTATGTTAGACAGAAAAAAAGTTCATGTTTAGACACATTGTTGGTTGAAGGTACCAAAAATTCGTCAAAGTTCTGTATTGGTATTACAAGATCTTGCTTATCAACATCCCTATTGCTTAAATTCTATTGTTTAGGAACAGTTTCGCTAGTATATAATTTTCTCCAAATCATAAAGTACAAACTGAGAGAAACCCCTAAGTAGTATAACTATGGAGAAGCTGGGACAGCCCTTTTTAAAGGGTCATAAATATCTTGTAAAGGGTGTGTGTATTATGGAAAAGAGAAGTATGTATGTGTGAAGGTCATGTATGTGTAGGTGTGTGTGTGTGTTAGTATTAGTTAGGTTTGAGGATAACAATAGTATGGCTATGGAGAAGCTGGCCGGCCCTTTTTAAAAGGATCATAAATATCTTGTAAAGGGTGTGCGTATTATATAAAGAGAGGTATGTATGTGCAGGTGTGTGCGTGTAGGGTGTAGGGTATGTATGGTTTGTCGGTGAAGTTAATGTGGAAGTCGTGCCGCCCTCATGATAAAAGTGTGTGTGTAGATATCGATCGGTGGGGGTGTGTGTGTGCGGTGTTGTTGTTGTTTTATTTTCGAAAAGAAAGGTATGTATCGTTATGCGTATAGGTGTGTAGGGGGGCGTGCGTGTTTTAGTCTAAGACGAAATATCGTAAGGCGCGCAAGTGGTGCGAACGTGTTTTTGTTTTAAGAGCGTGTTTTCGGAGGGTGGTGGTGGTCGCGTTCGAGAATAAGTCTGGGTAAATAACCGCCCTCCGAGAGAAGATGATGAAAGTGCGCTATTTAATTCGTATACATTGTATGAACGAATGCATAATAGAGACGATGACGGGTTTGTAGTAATTTAAAATAACTAATAAATTAAAAAATTAAATACTAACCAACTTCCCGCCGCCCGGACGTGTCGGGGTAATAAGAATCGTTTATTTATGAGAGGTCGATGTAGAGGTCAAGTATGTGTGTAGGCGGCGACTTCTTTGTATGCGAGTTTGTAATGATTTAAAATAACGCAGAGATTTCAGATCATCGGCAAAAAAAAAACGGGGTCACGATTATCTCATCGGACACGTGCAAGACGTTTCAAGTAATCTTTTAATAATTTGAAAAATGTTACGCTCGATGTGTCGTAGGCAATTATGATGAAGTATAAGGAGAATAAGGCTGGGGGGGAAAATAACCGCAAGGGTTTTTTTTTTATTACAGATGTCAATAAGAAAAAATTGCGTGCTGCGTTTGTATTTGAAAAAAAAATTTCTCCCCTACTACGAATAATAGTTTCGTCGTCTTGGTAAAAAGAATATCCAAAATATTTTTCTATTTATTATTGTGTAATTATTCGAACGGTAAACATCGTGTGTCGAAAGTGCAAAAAATGTCTCAAACTTCGGACGAATTAAAAATTCCAGACGCGCTACCTCAACGCGTGCAATTTTAAAACAATTGAAAAGTGCTTGCAACGTAGGTCGAAAACGTCACTACGAATCGATGCTGCTAAATCTGAAATGTAATCAGATTGTTTCTAATGCAAAAAGCAAGCGTGATAGGGCGATCAGAGGGGCAGGTATTAGTAAAAAGAATGGATCCGGCGATAATACTAGTGCGAAGGACAGCGACGACGAGGGTTATGCGAACGACGTCGAAGTCGACGATCCTGCTGAAAATTTCGATAGATTAACATCAAAGAAGAATGTCAAAAGACGTAGAACGTCGAACAATATCGTGTGGGTCGATTTGAAATCGGCTTTCGCCCGCAGGATACGTTCGAGTGCTGTGGTCAATTTATATCACATAGATCCCATGCAATTTTTAGAAGATGCATTCGCCCTAATAGAGCGACGTTTGAGAAAATGTTTGAGAAAATTCGGCTCTCTTAAAATTAATTTCGTGTTTAACGGTGAATACGTAAAGCCCAACGCATCAACATCATCATCGTCTTCAGAAGCCGTGGATACATCGTCATCATCATCGTCGTCATCGCTCAGACATTTTACTACTAAAAATTATAAAATTTTAAAATTGAAGACTTTCAAACTCAAGTTAAACCCGAAGCCATTCAGGAATTGAACAATAAACTGGGCGAATATACCGAAAAGCAGAGCGGGTTAGCTCTTTCGAGAATATTAAATTTAGGCGTCAATATAAATCATGCAGGAACATATAGTATGCATTCTTAAGGAAGGGGATAAGAAAATTGTCTACGAGATGATATGTTTATTTTTAATCATATACGTTTGTAATATAGAAGAATGTTGACGGTCGAGGATCTTACGAAATTACCGCTCGAGTATATCGAGAGGCATGAAAGTAAAGACGTCGCCAGAAATTTCGATAAATTACCGGAGTATTTGCAAAAACAATTATGGACGCATCGCTATTGTTTAGCGCATGGCTTACAATCGTCGTTGCATGCAGATCAGATAGATGGACCTCCTCTGCAAATAAAATCGTGTCCTGAATGCGCATGTTCTACCCCATATGTACGCGCGCACAACAACACATCGCAGCCCTGCAATAAAACCTATGAATGCAATTAAAATGCTCATTGTTCGAAATGACTCCTAAAGGACCGCCCGCAGCCGTCGCAGCATATCTCGCCTACTCTTTAATATGTAATAATTACCTATACATATTTAAACCGAGCGTGCCCTCCTGGCAAAGAAATCCGGTTCCCGTAGATCCTCCGAATGCATTCGTATGTTTCGAGGTTGTTGAAAATAAAGACGTTTTGGCATTGTCGAAGTCCGAGTCGTCACAACAACAACAAATAAGATGCTCTCGCTCTAAAGATTGGAAACGTATGGAATTAATTACCATGCAGCTGCAACAGCAATGGCAGCAGCAGCAACAGAACCATTCGGAAGAGGTTCCCTTATCGCCATCATCATCAGAGACGTCGTCGTCGTCGTCGTCCGCGGTATCGAGAGACCTTTTAATTTATAAAAGTTATCTAGGAGGAGGAAGAGGACGCCTTCAACGACGACGAGAAATAGAAAACGTAGATGGATCCGGCGACGGCGAGGACGGCAACGACGACGACGACGACGACGGTGCCGAATGGTTGAACAATGGATGCGCGGGCGATTGTGTCGGAGACGGAGTTGGCATCGATCCTTTTCTGATGTTTAAAATAAGATTTAAATACAATAGCAGTTTTACGGAGACCGAATGGTACGTCATGCCATGGAATCATAAACGAATCGCCTTCGAAAGAGAAAGAGAGCGAGAAAAAAAAGATCGAGAATTTGATAGTTCAGATGGTGTATGGACGTATTTAGAACACATCGTACTTATGCAATTAATAGGAGCGTGGGCATACTACATCTATTACAAATATAAAAATAAACTATGCGCGCATGAGCAACATCGTTTGAGCTCGAACGAAAACCTACGCATGCAAAATAATTTTCAGTTCTAACCGGGAGGTATCTTCGTTCAGGGTGTGTATGTGTGCGTGAAATTTTGCACTTAATTAAATAGCAATTATGGTGAAGTATATTCAAGACGAAAATAATCATACAAGTGGTGACGACAGTCAAGTATTTTAAATAACGATGATGATGACGTAATTTCGATCATCATCATCATCATCTACGTGTGCAGTATCTGGATCGCCGCAAGTTTTGTCAAGTATTCATGTCTACGATAACGATCAGACGATGGATCCCCTGATATGTAGCACCGAATACCGATTGAATTCCTCCAAGGAGAATGCGCAATGGTGCGCTCACGGTCATACGATCGAAGTGGGCTTAACCAAACGAAAGAGCAATATGGATTTTAGCCCTGTTATCAGACTTATATGCCCCAACAGATTTTGTAAAGAAGGCGAATTGCAAATGGACGAAAACGAGTGGAAAGATTTGTCGTCTATCAATATCGAACATAAATTTAGAAAATTTTTTTCCAACCGCTCGGATACTGCCAAGGTTGCATCTGCAGGCGCTACCGCCGCCTCCGTAGTCGCAGACGTATGGCACTGGAGGCGTGAAATGCATCAGACGATCGACGGATACTTGGAAGTGGAATTTAAAGACGAATACGAGTCCATTCATAGAGTCGAGGTGCAAAAATTGCTGCGGCTCTCGCCGCATTAGAATCAACAACAACAACAGGATCCGGATACAATGTTGCGCGAATTTCTCTCCCGCGAAGAATTTGCAAAAGTGTTTACTCTAGCTCCTCTTATAATGCTCAAATTAGAAATATTGAAAGGACAAGATTTTCAAGAGTTCTACGATAGAAATATAGAGTGCGTCGCCACTTGCCTTCCCGAAGAGTTCGGAGCTTACGCGTATAACAGGTGCAAGAGCAGTAGCGGCGACGGCGACGACGATGGAGGTGAAGGCGGGCCCTCCTCGAGGATGCTGGACTTTATTCGAACGTGCAGGATCAAATCTTATGTCGAGTCGAGATGATAAGCGAATACGTATTTGGAAATCCATCCCTAAGTACCCTAAACGTTCTTTACGACATCAACAGACTCGGCTTATTAGAAATCACGCGCCATTTCCCTCACAAAATTGTCGATGACGTATTATGTTTATATCAAAAGAATTTAAATGTCGAAATGAAACCTTTGTATTTTAAAGATAGTGTATGATCCTTTTTGTAAATAAAATTTATTCTGTATGCAGTTATTTTTATATATATATTTAAATTGTTACGTTATTGCAGGAGAGATGTTAGTCAATGTTGGTACACGGGGTGAAGGGTTGTTCAACAACCTCTTAAATAAATTGCCCTTCGAACTGCACCTTCCTGGTCATAACTTCTGCGGTCCCGGAACCAGGCTACAAGAGCGTTTAAACCGCGGAGACAAAGGTATTAATCCTCTAGACGAAGCGTGCAAGCAGCACGACATCGCGTATTCGCATCACAAAGACGTGGAGCGCAGGCACGAGGCCGACAAGGTCTTGCAAGAAGCGGCTTGGCGGCGAGTCAAGGCCAAAGATTCTAAGTGGTCCGAGAAGCTCGCAGCGTTGGGCGTAACGGCTGCAATGAAAGCGAAACGCAAACTAGGAATGGGAATAGACAAGAAAATGGCCGTGAAACTGGATCGTCGACAGCGAGGACGACGACGACGACAAAAACGACGACGTCGAGTACGTCGATGCTCGGGTAAATTCAAAGACAATAACGGCAACGTCGGCAGAAAATGCTCCTTCAGAGGCGGTCTTATAAGTAAAATATCTAAAGAAATCAGAAAACAAAGCATCAAGAGTAAAGGACACGGAGATGCTTCGCATAATCGTCTCATTTCGAGCGCGATGAATGCCGCAAAAATTATAGTCAACAGGAATGGAGGTCGTTCGAAAATTAAAGTACCGCGCATAATACCGGTGCCCAAGCGAGGAGGCTTATTGCCCTTGATTCCGATATTTGCGGGTCTTTCGGCGCTCGGAGCACTGGCCGGCGGAGCGTCGAGCGTTGCAAACGCCATCAATTCGGCCAAAAATGCAAAGAGGTATTTCGACGAGAACGCGCGTCACAACAGAGCCATGGAAGAGAAAAAAGTCGGCAGCGGATTGTATTTAAAGCCTCACAAGAAAGGTAGCGCCTTGTACTTGAAACCTTATCCGGGGGATTCAAAAAACGGATGACTTCGACGGTGCCGAGGAATGCTAAGCTCGCCACCACCACCACCACCACCACCACCCTTACACCTCCCATGCGCGCATTGACCGATCTCGATCTGCACAAATATGCTAAAGGTGTTCCGTATTTTAGAGGCGTGTACATGCGAGACGAGTTGCCGCTAAAAAGACGCGACGGAAGCTTAGCACCGCCGTGGCGAAACGAAAGTGGTATTATAAATTTAGACGATGGATCCGGTCCGGGCACGCATTGGGTCGGTTATAAAAAAAGGGCCAATACGGTGATATACTTCGATAGTTTCGGAGACCTGAGGCCTCCGAGGAAGTCTTAAGATATTTTCACGGTAGCGATATATATTATAACGTGGAAAGGGAGCAAGACTTTAACACGATCGTGTGTGGTCATTTAGTGTTGAAATTTTTACATAAAAGAACCATAATGCCCTCGAGCGCTACAGTCATGTCTAGGACATTCACGATATTCGGGTATGGAAATACCATCAGCAGCGGTACGCTATACCCACCTGTGAGACTGAACGATGGCGGCACGTACACCTGCGGCTTGGTGGGTCTTTACACGTGCAACACCGTTCGAAATATTTACGAGGGAAATAATAAGTTCTATTACGATAAAGATAAAGAAATCACCATCGACGAGGGATGCTACGAAATAGACGAGCTAAACACGTTCCTGAGAAAAAAATATTGGAGTCGGCTAAAGCCCACAAAGAAATTAATTCGTCCGTAACTTTGGACGACGACGGATTGGTCGACGGCTTGTTTTCTTTAAGAGCTAATAATAATACCCTAAAGTGCGAAATAAAATCGAAATACTCCGTAGACTTCACGAAGCGCGGCAACATCGGTCGAATGCTGGGATTTTATGATCGAATTTTAGAGGAAGGTCGTTCGCATACGTCCGATCGCGATGTGGAAATAATTTCGGTATCTAATATTTTCGTAGATACTAACATTACGACGGGAGCGTACCGCAATAACAAACTTTGTCATAGCATTTACGAATTTGGCCTAACCGTGCCCCCAGGCTACAGCATAGAACAACAACCCAGCAATATAATTCGTTTCCCTCTGTGCGTGGACGAATTCGCTAACATTACGTTGAGACTGGTGGATCATACGGGTGAAGCGGTTAATTTTTCGAAGGATACGTACCTTTGCGTTCGCCTAGAGCTAAGACGCGAATAATAAAATTATTATTAAGTTAAAAATGGGCGTCGTTTACGATGACGAGCATCAGCATCAGCAGCAGCAGCAACAGACGTTAGCCGCAGTCGTCAATATACCTAAGAAAAAATCCGCGCGTTGGGCATTGTTATCGTCGTTGCTGCCGAAGTCTTCTTCTTCTTCTTCCTCAAAACAAACCTATATAAAACGCAAAAAACGTTCTCGAAATCTGCAGTCGCACGCAAATCATCGTTAGGCCATAACGAAATAAAAAGCGGAAGAGGTGTGAAAAAGCGACATCATATTAAAAAGAAGAGGAAGAAGAACCTCGCTCTTAGTCGCGCAGACGCAAGTTTCTTAAAAGCGCTCGGCTACAAGTTTTTGAATACGAGAAAGAAAAAAGTACTAGAAATGGCTAAACGTGTCGGTAAAATACGTGGTGATTTTGGTAGTAGCACGAAAATGGTCGCAGATCACATCTCGTCGGTGATTAGTTCTCCTTTGAAGAAATTACGTTTCGACGAGGTGGCCAAATTAGACGTATTCAAAAGGCCTCGCTACGAAGAGACAATTTCGAAAGAAGATTATTATTCGTATTTACCCTTCACGCGAAACACAGACCACAGCGATAGAGTGATTATAGAAATCCAAAATTCCGATGCTATAACCGCAACCTACGACAGTTACATTAATATTAAGGGAACGTTTTCGGTGAAAACCGAAGGTAAACCGTATACGATAACGAACAACGCAATATTATTCTTGTTCGATGAAATACAGTACAAAATGGGGAGCACGCATGTGGTCGACGTTTGTAAGCAGCCTGGTATAACGTGCACGATGAAGGGTCTCGCTTCGTATCACAAAAAATTCAACGGTTTGAGCAATAGCACCTGGGACCCTCGAGGAGATACAAACGCCGACATTTTTAAGAACGGACGCTTCTCGTGCAATGTGCCTCTAAAGCATATTTTTGGATTTTGCGAGGATTATAAACGAGCCGTCGTAAACATGCCGCAAGAGCTTGTTTTAATTAGATCCAAGAGCGACGTCAATTGCTACAAGAGCGACGAAAACGAGCTAACATTTAAAATTACTAAAATATCGTGGAGGTTCCGCATTTAAAGCTTAGCGATGAATCGAAATTAAATTTATTCCATCATTTGCATAAAAATCCCAGAATTGTGGTTTACTTTCGTCGCTGGGAGCTTCACGAGTTGCCGTCCTTTCCGTCTTCGAAAATTCACGTTTGGCGTATTAAGAATTCGAACGAATTAGAAAAACCTCGATGGATTCTATTTACTCTTCAGCATGGCAAGTATGATAATGCGAAGCAATCGGCATCCCAGTTCGATCACTGCAATCTGACAAATTTAAAACTATACCTTAATTCCCAAGAATTTCCACTTCAAGATATGAATTCGGACTTTGCCAATAACGATTATTCGACCCCGTTCATGCACTATTCGAAATTTCCGGAAAACTATTATGCAGGCGCGAGCAATTTGAGCTACGCTCTGTGTTGTTTGAACGACTATCAGCAATTTGGCAATTGTCCCGTGTTCGTGATCGATTGCAGTCGTCAAGAAGAATCTATTAAAATTCGGCCGTCGATATACGTCTCGAAATCGAATCCAGCAACATTTTCGATCAAACCACTAAAGCATACTGCTTAATTTTGCACGACTCTATATTCGAATACGATCCGTTTATGGAAATCGTTACGCGTCATATTAGCGAATAATAGACATGAAGGTTATTAAACAGAAACAATCTCTACCGGTTGCAAATATGGATCTAACGGTCGAACAGGATGATCCTTATTCCTATTTTGGAACGCGCAAAAAGCACGGAGATCTCTTACCGGCCAGCATAAGATGCATCGTATGCGGACCTTCTGCGTGCGGTAAAACAAACCTGATTTTGAGTTTGTTACTGGCACCCAACGGATTGGAATTTGAAAACGTTTACATTTATTCCAAGTCGCTATTTCAGCCCAAATACGATTTTTGAGTCGAGTTTTGAGACCGATCAAGGGACTAGGCTATTACGAATTTAGCGAAAATTCCGAAATAATTTCACCGCAAGATGCTAAGAGTAATTCGATTTTCATTTTCGACGACATTCAATGTCACGAGCAAAACGCGATTCGTCAATATTTTCAATGAGCCGTCATAAGAATATAGACGCGTTCTACCTCAGCCAATCGTATGCAAGAATACCGAAGCATCTTATTCGCGACAATACAAATTTAATTATAGTTTTTCGCAAGACGAAATGAACTTAAGACATATCTATTCGGAGCACATTAATACCGACATGAGCTTCGAAGATTTCAAAAGATGTGCCGTCTAGCGTGGGAAAAAAGACGGCGATGGCAATAAAGCCGGATACGGATTCTTAGTGGTAGACAAAGAAAAGTCATAAACGAGGGCCGCTACCGTAAAGGATTCGATTATTACATATGTATTTAAAATCACGACGTTCGAGCAAACTTTCATCAACGCAATGTCTGCGGCTGCGATGAGACGAGGACGACGACGACGACGACGTCACTCTACGAATTTAAATCGAGCCGTAGTGCAGGCCACTAAAACGATAAGAAAAAAGTTTTTAGATTTTAAACGAGATGAAAATCGAGCTCAATTAAAATACGGAATGAAGCATGCTCAATTACTAGAACCGTTAAAATCGCTATCAAAATTCTCTGCAAGTAAAAATCCTAATTATATTCGACGTCAGAATGCGGAGCACGAATCTGATAATGTCGGCGACGGTTCAGATGTCTTACTTAAAAAGTATGCCGACATCCTGTCCAAAAGCGAGGATCCCAATATAGACGATACCGGAATCGGCATTCAATACGACGACCTTTCGAATAAATGGTCTATGGGCAATTCAGAGTTAGCTATTGCAGACGACGGATCTACGATTAATATTAGAAATAAAAAATATCCTATTACGGAGGGCTTACTTCGATTGTTAACTTATAAGAAAATCCCTTCGAATAAGAAAACGCCTGCTGGCAATCCTTCCGAGCTAAATGTAAAAAATTACATCGATATTTTAAAGAAAACCAATGCATATAATAAACTGTTTCGCATGGATCTGCCTAAAACGCCCAAATATAAAAATTATATCGTTCCGAATTTAACACCGTCGCCCGTGGCGACTACAATATCTACGCCTCCTCCCTCGCCGCAGCATGCTTCGTCGCCGTCACCGTCGTCGTTGTCGTCAAGAGAGATGAATACAGCATCGGCGACTCCTACGATTCCCATGCAATTACGATCCAAAATAACGAAGAAAAAGAAAGGTCTCGGTATGGATGATTTATCGAAAAAAAGACAGCCATCGAGTAATATAAGCAGAATTTGGCGATACAAAAAATTCGATAATTCTAATCATGAGATAGAATACGTTCATTGGGACTCGCCGGCCGAGCTGGTGAGCCGGCTTCGTTTGTTGATGGCCGAACGTTCGGCGGGCAACAATAGCTCTCAGAATCAAAACGAATTTCTTTCTATTATATCCGAATTAAAGGAGGCGAAATTAATCGCCTAATAAAATATACACGTCCTATAGAATAGTCTCAGAAATAAAATGGTCGTCGATAAATTTGGAAGAGCGTATGTTGCCAGAGACTCTGGAGGCGGAGGGTTTGGTAATACCGCTGCGCGCGGGCCTCCTGGTGTAGGCTTTAAACTAACTCCGGAAGGCGATTTCAACATAGAAAATAGAAAACTTTGCAACGTAGGCAATCCCGTGACCGGAACGGATGCGGTAAATAAACGAAGCGCCTTGGTATTGGACGAGGACGAGAAAATAGTTAACTTGAAGGATTTTAGAATAGTGAATTTGGCCGATCCTAAAAAATCAAACGACGGCGTAAACTTAAAATTTTGCAGCGAAGAACTCAATCTGCGTATAGGCAAAGCATTGGAAATATGTTTGACCGCTTCATCTTCGGGAAAAACGCATGCTAATAAGAAACTTAAATTTGACGCCAAGTCGCGATCCATTGTAAATTTGCACGACCCGCAGAGCTCGGCGATGCCGTTAACAAGAGATACGTGGACTCGACGTTGTCAGAAAAAGCGCAAAATTTTATGAAACTAACCACGATCGACGACGGTAAGGCCAAGAACTTCGACTCTCGAGGCTTGAGAATTGTCAACATAGGCGAGGCCGAAGATGAGCACGATGCCGTTTCTAAGTTCTATGTGAACGCGAGAATACAAAATCTTATCGAAGGTGTCGCCATTCACCGCGATAACGTGATCATTCGAGATGTATTGCAATCGGTCGTTCAAGTGTTGAACGAAGTTGTTTTAAACACGAACTTCCTGATTTTCAACCACTTGAAATTAGACGGGGTCAAGACGTCTGCTGGAGACGATTTACAATTTCACAAAATTAATACCGACGTTATAAGACACCTGCACGTGTTATTGGAGCAAGATAAAGCCTCGTCGTCTAACTCTCATACTCGTGTCAAACCTTAAAAATGCCTAAGAAATATAACGATAAGGAAATACTAGTGGATGAACTGCACAGAGGGGTTAGAATAAATTTTCCACGTCGAAGAACGATCATCAAATCTTATCACGACTTATTCCAAGCCGATATTGCTGAATTTATTCCATATTCGAAATATAATAAAGGGCATAAGTATATTCTACTCGTGATCGATTGCTATTCGAAATATTTATGGACGAGACCGCTTAAATCCAAGAATGGCCATGAAGTCACATCTGCGATGCGCGAGATTTTAAATGAAATTAAAAGATCGCGGTCTCCTTTACCGAAAAATCTGCAAACAGATAATGGTACAGAATTTTATAACGGCCAATTTGCACGGCTGATGAAGGAATATGGCGATATTAATCATTACTCCACATATAGCTCAATCAAAGCCGCCATCGTAAAACGTGCAATCAGAACGATAAAAAACAAACTGTATAAAGCTTTTAGTCTGAGAGGCAAATGGAAGTGGATTGATATAATCGATTCGATTGTATCGAAATACAACGATACGGTGCATTCGGCCACTAAAAGAAAACCCAAAATGTGACCGCGAAAACGCGTCTGAAAGTTTACGATAAATTAAAACTGGCGACTAGAAAACCTCGTTATGCCGTGGACGACTTTGTACGCATTTCAAAATATAGAAGTATTTTTTCTAAGGGCTACAATGCAAACTGGAGCGAGGAAACGTTTAAAATATGTAAAGTGTTTCGAGCAAATCCGACTACTTATTTACTCGTCGACATGCATGGCGATCCAGTATTGGGACAGTTTTATGAAGCTGAGCTGCAGAAAACGAGAGTTCCAAATATTTACCTTATCGAGAAAATACTAAGGCGAAAAGGAACCAAAATTCTCGTCAAATGGTTGGGCTTCCAAGAGCCTTCCTGGATTCAAAAAGCTGATCTTATATAGATTGTTACATTTAAAAATAAAACATTTGTTTTTTTATATTTTTTATTATATAAATATGTTACGTTTCAAAAAATAAAAAATTTGTTTCTTTTTTTTTGTTGATTTTTTTATTATACATTTTTTTTTGATCTTGTAAAAAATAAGAAAGATAGAGACGCTACAACTGCGATACTTTGACATGCAGCAGCACTTAAAATGTATTATTTTAGTTTATTTTATACATAATATAAAAAATAAAAATATAATGCAGTTTTTATCTTGCCTTGTTACAATATTTTAATTAATTTTTATAATAAATATAAAAAATAACAAAATACAATGCTGTTTTTTTTTCTTGATTACAATATAACAAAGAGAGCCTCTACAACGGCGCTTAAAATATATTTTTAAATTAATTTTATACATAATATAAAAAATTAAAAAAAAATACAATGCGGTTTTTATAATATAAAAATACAAAAAGACAATGCAATTTCTTTATCGTTACAAGATTTTAATTATTTTTTTATAATAAACATGCAATTCACAAAATAAAATATGGTTTTATTCAAAGGTCCTTTATTAGATAGTGCCCATGCGGCAAAGTATCTATTCCGTTAGACAAAATGTATCTTTTATCATCTTGATAACTTAAAGCAATTTTCGTCTGACGTATGGAATATACCTTATGCAAATATGATCGTATGCTATTTTGGTCTCGTTCTATGACTACTTTATTTCGTAACGTATCGAGATAGTGATCGAAACAGATTTGCCGATCGATAATGTACTTTTAACACCCTTAGCCTTCTTTATTATCTCACGGCCTTCTATTTTTAAAGAGTACATTTTCGATCGAAGGCCTACAAAGTGCGTTAAAATACGGCCTCTAGTTTCGTCTTTCATAAGACCAATGACTTTTTTATTAATTAAAGGAATTTTATAGATGTTATCGGGATCATAAGCGCTCGTATCAAATTTTTCTAGATTCGTCTTTATACACTCTTCATAGAAATCATTGCACGTCACACTATACAAAAGGCTGTCGGTGTCCATGTAGCATAATTCGCAATTATTTGCAAATTTTGCCTTCATGAAATTGTAGTGAAAATCATATAATTCAATTTTGATAATTCTAAGATGGCCATACCTATGTAGATAGGTTTGTTGAACTCTATCTCTGTTTTGCTCAATTCGATCGCGACCAGATTTTTGTCAAAATCGTCGCCGAATGGAAATTTGGTTTGAAATTAAAAATAGAGCGCCATACCGACCGCTCCAATGAGTCACTAATTTTATGACGCGTCTTTTCCTAACATTCTCCATTGTTTTACCAAAAATGGAATTGTTTGCAAATTTATATAGATTTTGTGCAAATTCCGTTTTAGCCTCCGTGCGCATTCTTGTATTTAATTCGACAAACGGTCTCAACCAAGGAGACTGACCGAATTCTAAAACCTTATGAACGCGCGTCATAACTACGCCCGCAGATAAATAAACCTGGAGATTTCTGTAATGCACAACGTAGTTGCACTTTTTCGTGAGGGTGCACATTAATTTTGAAAATTTCGAGCCGGAGGCGTGCCCTGTTCTGGGCACATCGGCAACTCTTTCTGAGCGTCGTGAATGTCCGTAGGAAATTCCAAGTCGCATTCAATAATATAACCTTTATCGCTCGTAATGCTCACCGTTGTAACATTAAATTTTAATATTTCTTCAGGCGTTAGCCATTTGAAATCCCGTAAGGCAAATAGCAAGATTCGGCATGACCATAGAGATTATTAATATCTCCGTAAAATAAAAATTTATTCGGCTTAGATGGATCATGCGTTGGGGGATAATATTTATTATTGGATTCTACATATCGTTTTACGACTTGAGTAAGGCCCCCGAATGCCTCTTTCGATCATTAAAACATGTCGACGTCACAAATTAGTTCTAGCCTGATTTTAGTATATAATAACATGCTAGACCACGAGTAGCTCGCCAAAGTCACAAAATTTAAGGGATCCAATTTGTATGTTTCAAGACAATTTTTTCTAAAGTCTTGGAATATATCGCAAAGTAAAAGAATGCCGCATTTTAAATATAGGTCCGCGTAGTCGCCTAAATTTTGCATTTAAAAGTGCTCCATACGGTTTGCGCATGAATATATTCCGATTCTTCAATATGTGATTCATTAAGATTGCTATAAAACATTCTATAGGAGGAAGATTTTCTTCGCTTAATTTCAAAATGTCATCCAAATACTCGTAGGAAAAATACCCTTGCGCATTAGCAATTTAATGCGATCCGGGTTTAGCGAGCTAAATTCCTTTTTTAAAACTTTAAAGTCATCGAAAGACAACTCGCATGCTAATTTTTCCAATGACATTGCCATAAAGCGAAAGGAATCTATGAATCTGAACGTCACATTTGCGTCGTTGTATTTTTAGAAAATGTTATGTATTTTCATTATTCAAGGGTATTATATTCATGGGGCCTTCGAAAGCGTTAGCAAGCTCTTTAATAATAAAATGAGCATCATAATTGCTCAAATTATGATAGACTACGGGAATAATTGGAAATAACCTAAAATTTAAATTACAGCTGCTATGCGCAACACCTCTTACAGAACCATTCATGTGATCGTGATCGATAACCTTTTCGTCGTCCGGCAAGAAATCGACTTCGCAAATAAAGCACGTTTTTGCCGTCGAGGCATCTATAGAGGACGTAGCAGGCTCGTTTTAAAAATGCGCTCCCATAACATATGGCAATATGTTTTAATTGTCGCACAAACCAAGATATGCAGTCTGTGCCCGTGTATGAACTGTAATATGAAAGAGATTCGTCATATCCACAATAAAAATAATATCCTATTGAAAACGGAATATGTTCCTGGTATTTGAAAGTGCGTTCTGATTCGGAAGCTCGATCGGTTTTTTTAATAAGGCATTCTATGTCGGAATAAACCACCATCGGCACAGGTATTTTATACTTAAAATCTTTAAATTGTAAATATTTGTTTTTTTCGGAGGGTAAAATAACACGACACTCGTTAAGTTTTTCGCATACTTGCTCGTGGGCATCGAGACGTTTGCGATCGTAAAAATAGGAGAGACATCTATCGCATACGTAAAAGTGGCCCATATGTTTAGTTAATTGGCCTCTCACAAGTGAGGCTAAATTTTTTATAAGACAATAATGATATCTAACGCCCCGTTTATAATCTTTAATATTTTTTTTTAATTCTTCCAAACTTTTTCCAACTTTATCGGCCTCGTCGCCGCCGTCGTCGTCGTCGTCTTCGCCGTCGTCAGAATTAAATTTTGACGACTCGTCGACATACGCATCTTCAACAATCAACAGATTAACGTGTTTATCTCGTTTTTGGCTAGTTAATTGTACCGGTGTTACGATGTATCGAGCGCGTTTTAAAATAAGAGCAAAAACATTTACAGAAATATCATTCTGCTTTTCGAATTTCGATATATCCGATATAGGCATGGGGCTGACCAAATTTTTCATATTAAAAATTTCTGCAAAATGCGGATACGAAGTTGTGCGATTAGCATGCTTACCTGCTGTAGGCTTAATTATTCCGGCTAAAACGCTCCAATAAAAGCATGAAAAATCATTGTTTCTAATATTTAAACAGGCCTTTTTGTTTTGAATTGCGATAGGAAGAGGCATGAAACAACTCGCGTGAAACATATCATAGCATTTATTAATATTAACATTTAGAAATAATATTTCGGATAGCGTGAATCCTGACCCGTGCATTGCGTCGTTCTCTATTTTATCCAACAAGCGTGTTGCGATATTGCACGCAAACCACTCGTTAAACTTCTCTAAATTGCCGAAACAGATTAAAAGCTGGGCGTCGAAAATACCTAGTTTGAAACTCATTTTCGTTACGCGCGACGGAAAATTTGAAAAAATTGCACGCTAACACGACATTAATTTTAAGGTTTACCGAGTGATTTTTAAAAATCGTATACAATTTGGATAAAATTAGTTTTTTACAATCTTCGATAAATAAATTAAGATCTTTATGTGCAACATTAATAATTTGAGCTGTTTGAATTCTCGATTTAAACGCAGACACGATTGGCTTCCAAACCAATTCAGAATGTTGAGGCGTGCTCCGAGAATACATCCATTGTTTAGGAACATTCTGCCGCAGTAGTTTTTTTAATAGATTTTTAAATAGCATTTTATATCTTTTCATATGGCATAGAAGATTTTCGAATAGATTCAGATAACTAGCCGAGAGCGAAGAAGAAGTTTGTTTCACCGTTCTTAAAATCGATTCGGTGTTGTGAATGTGTGATTTTAATATTCGAACCCAATTGCGAAATACTTTAGTTTTACGACATTTCGTTAAAATTGCGTGCACTTTTCGATACAACTGTAGCATCTGATCACAACACATCGAAACGCCCGCGTCCGCTTCAATTTTTCTGTTAGTTAACATTTTTTTTCGTATTTCAATGCCAACTTTCTGTATTTTGAGCCGTGCAATTTTACTAATACGTTTGGCGTATCGTCTTTGGGCGATAAATCGCAGGACCATAAAATGGCTTCTAATTCGGCATGCAGTTTCCGTTTTATTCTAACAATTTGTACGAGTTTAAAATCTTATACAAAAGGATAAGTCTATAGCATATTTTTCTGAATCTGTAATTTTTAGATGATTTTATAGAAAATACATCTGTCGTTCTAACACATTTACTATAGACAAATAAATCGCCGATTTCATGCAAGCGCATGCGGAGGGTTTTCTACAAATCAACAAAGAATTAATAAATTGAGTTGAAAACACGAATTCTCTATTTTTAAGTCCACGTATAGGCAATCGGTTCTTAGAGTTGCATAAAAGAAAATGTCACTTTCACATTTATACTGAAAATTAAACACTGTTTTTAATGGCGATACGGCAGATTGATCTACAAATCTAAATAACCTAATACCGGCCGAGATGCTTTCGCTAATATTATAAAATGCCTTTCGGTCGTAATTACATAAATTAAAAAGCTTTTCTTTCATACGAGACACGTCGGTGAAGCAAAACGCTATTGTGTTAGAATACGAATCTTCTAAGCACGTTAAATTGTCGAACAAATTAAACTGCATGCAAAATAGAAAAAGGGCTCGAGACCCAATCAAAAAACCGTCCCGATATTTAAAGTCTTTTAAATAAGCAGGCAATTCCTTGCATGCGATTCTATAAAAATTAGGTGGATAATCCGCAATTAGCATATCACGATTATAATGGGTTGTTGATCTAATTCTATATTCAATACTCATAACTTTAAAAAATCAAGATGTAAAAATACTAAAATTATAAAATTAATTACCATGTATAGGTAGGTATTCTAGTGTGATGACGATACGGATGGCTTTTTTGCTCTTGCCGTTCTTGATTTTCCTTGGGAGGATCCGTGAGGGCCGATGATGGATCCTTTTGTTTTTCGCCCATGCAACAGAAGGAAATGCTCGCAGCAGGATTAGGTTTACCTTTAAAATAAACGAATTTCGTATTAGTTTTTAAATAAAAATTAAAAATTAAATACTAACCAACTTCGAACGATCCTAGGTAGTGCAAACAAAGGCATTCCTGTTTATTCAGCTCTTCGATATCTTTGTCGCTAATTACGTCCGCGATTCTCTGCGGAAGGAACACAACGCATTCTTCTAATTCGACGAGAATGAGCCGAGAATTCTTTTTGACTGAAGAGATTTGAAGCTTAAAACCGGATAAGGGCGCTGTAGCTCGAGATCTTTGACTTTACGGTCTTCTTCCTATCGATGCGGCTTACTGAATTGATTTTTTAATTAACTCCATATTTTATTTCTAATTACGAATATAATTACATAAAGTTAAAAAATATATTTACAATTATTACCTGTTTTTTAATGCAAGCTGCACGATGACAAACACGTTGTACGACTCTCAAACTTATATTTTACAAGATAAAAAAGCCTTACAAGGGACCCTCTATTTATATCGCTCCGAATGACGTACAATTTATTACGCATCTAATTTGCGATCCCAAGCACATACACGATTATGACATTAACGATAGCAATTCATTAGAATTAAATAGCATTGCCCTTGTCTGGCCAAAAAAAAGCGCTCATTCAAATTAAAACGTCATGTTTTATTATGCGGATATTGAAATCAAGACATTTTCCCGACTCGGCATTGATAAAAGAATATAAAAAATTTCAATCGTCTATATTTCTAGGATTTATAAACCCATATTTGTTAAAAATAATGGGTTCCTATATAATTAATGATTCAAAACGATGTGTACTGAAATTAAAACTTACTCACGAATGATGTAATCATAAACTACAGTATTTTCTTAACGCGTTCCAAGAAGCTATCTTTTATGCATACAATGTTTTAATCAAAAGCGATTCCCCGACTAATAAAAAATAATTATACAAACATACTCGATCATTTATATTTTAACTTCCTCTTCATACAATGAATGTATACTATACAAAATTTACGACCACTTTTTATTTCTCGGCAAAAATACGATTTCGTCATCGTATATGCTTTGGGTTCATATAATGCACACAAAATTAAGGAAGAACTTTTTTATTTTCAGCAACGATACACACACGTCATCGAACCATTTTATACCGAAACAATTACATTATCGAACAATTCAATATACACCTTCATATTTTCTCATTAAAAACACGCGATACAAACGCCCAGCCTCATTCTCCATATACTTCATCATAATTGCCTACGACATATCGAGCGTAACATTTTTCAAATTATTAAAAGATTACTTAAAACGTCTTGCACGTGTCCGATGAGATAATCGTGACCCCGTTTTTTTTCTCTTGCCCGACGATCTGAAATCTCTGCGTTATTTTAAATACTTCATTATAATTGCCTACGACATATCGAGCGTAACATTTTCAAATTATTAAAAGATTACTTGAAACGTCTTGCACGTGTGTCCGATGAGATAATCGTGACCCCGTATTTGTATACGAATTAAATAGCGCACTTTCATCATCTTCTCTCTCGGAGGGCAAAAAATACGCGCACACGTCATCGATCGAACCATCTTGAGCAAAAATACGATTACGTCAGCTATGGAGAAGCTGAGACAGCCCTTTTAAAAGGGCCATCGCAATTTTTTTTCTTATCGACACCTGTAATAAAAAAAACCCTTGCGGTTATTTACCCAGACTTATTCTCGAACGCGACCACCACCACCCCTCCGAAAACATGCTCTTAAAACAAAAACACGTTCGCACCACTTGCGCGCCACTTACGATATTTCGTCTTAGACTAAAACACGCACGCCCTCCTACACACCTATACGCATAACGATACATACCTTTCTTTTCGAAAATAAAACAACAACAACACCGACACACACACACCCCACCGATCGATATCTACACACACTTTTATCATGAGGGCGGCACGACTTCCACATTAACTTCACCGACAAACCATACATACCCTACACCCTACACGCACACACCTGCACATACATACCTCTCTTTTATATAATACGCACACCCTTTACAAGATATTTATGATCCTTTTAAAAAGGGCCGGCCAGCTTCTCCATAGCCATACTATTGTTATCCTCAAACCTAACTAATACTAACACACACACACACCTACACATACATGACCTTCACACATACATACTTCTCTTTTCCATAATACACACACCCTTTACAAGATATTTATGACCCTTTAAAAAGGGCTGTCCCAGCTTCTCCATAGTTATACTACTCCCCTAATCATAAGCATTTTGAGATTGTTGATGGCTTTCATATAAAACACTTAAATGGCAAAGATTTATATGTGTTGGACAAGAAGTTTGCAAAATTAATTATTAAAGATTTGCATATTAAATATGGTCACTAGGGGATCAGGAAGCTAGGGCTACTATTTCGAGAAAATATCTATGCTCAGAGGGATTTGGGGATCATTAAGGATGTAATAAGCACATGTCACTGCATCTTGGGCAAGTATAAAAATGATATCAACCAGAATATTATTAATAGCATTCAAGTAGACAATCCCTTAGACTTGATCGTGATAGACTATTTAAGCAATTTAGTGCCAAGTAAGAAGGGAAATAAGCATGTCCTAGTGGTAGTGGACATCTTCTCTAAATACACATGGTTGTTTCCTCACCAGGGACTGCAATACGATGGGAACTATTAATAAGTTGGAACAGTTCATTTTAGGAGGAAAATTTAAAAAATTTTTAGCAGACAATGCCACCTATTTTAATAATGCTTGGTTTATCTCGCATTGAGAAAATCAGGACATAGGGGTCGTTTTCTGCAGTATTCGTTATCCCCAGGGAAATCCCGCGGAACGGTGCATACAGGAAACATGCAAATTCCTGCGTATGACATCTTATCAGGACCACCGAGGTTGGGAGATCAATCTACCTAAGGTCGAATTATTCATTAATCATGCTCCTCACACATTCACTGAGGAATCTCCCATAAGTTTGATGAAAGTGCAAATGTATCCCGATCGGCCGTGGGAAATTGTGCCAAGGGAGGATAAGTTTAAAATAAAAATGCAGATGGCCCGGAGAAGACTACAAGAGAGGGCACGAAAGTATACAAAAAGGGCGAACGAATAGGTGAAAAAACGAAGCATCTTTCAAATAGGGGACAAGGTAGTCATACAGAACTTAAGAGTGGGAAAAAGGCACATGCACACATGTGCCAAATTACACTTACCGTATGTGGGTCCCTTTGTAGTGAACAACATCATAGGGAGAAACACGTGTGATCTTAGGGACATAGACTCGAAGGCGATCCGGGGTAAATTTCACATCAATTTAATATATCCGTATAAGGAGGGGGATCAGAATAGGGAATAATTGTATGAAATTAGTTAGAGGTTATATAAATAAGCTAGATAGGATAGACATAAGTAGATAGGGAATTCAATATGGGGAATAGTAGTGTAAAGAATTAATTAGTTATTGTATAAATATTTTATGCAGAGTAAATGTAAATAACTAAGTAGGGAAACTAAAATCGATACTAAATCGACTCGAAGTACAGGGTTAGTACCTCAAAAACAACTCCAAGTAGCTGATAAACATTTCTGAAGTATTGAGGATATATGCCAAGCTGAGGGTCAATAACTTGGAAAACACTAAAAAACAACCGATTTGGATGAGGAAGCTCCCGTGGAAACCAATAGAAGGAATACCAGGTTAAAATAAACATACCCTAGCCTATTTACTCATATAGATTTCACAGGATAATTGAAAATAATAAGAATGATTGCATAAGCCTTTCACAAAATATATTTAAACACGAAGTGTATTTAAGCGATGATATGAAGCTTGTTAAGAATAAATCACAACACAAACTGAATGACTAGAATGAATGTTAATTTGTAGAGAGATAATTCTATAACTAATGTTGACATTAACATTCATTGCTTAAAGAATAATGAAATGTAAATATTCCCCAAAGTTTCAGAACTATATACAAAACCAACCTTGATAATTAATAGCATTACTAATTTGGATAAACTTTATACGAATACGTTCGTTACTCGAATAATTGATTCCTATTACATGTTATAATCTACCCCTGAAAATATAGATCACCCAACTATCATACAAGCAAGTGAAAATATATACAATAACCTAGTAACAGCATAACATCCCAATGTGGCTGTTACAAGCTCTCAGATTAAACACCGACGTGTTCTAAGGGCGGGGGAAATCTATAAGTTTCGAACAGCGTTTTAGCTTGTCTAAGAATGCGGTCTTTTGAAACACTACAGCATTCTATAGCAGTCGTAAAATTCACACATATAAAGCACTCCATTTGACCAGGAATCAAGAATCTCCCGCGAATTTTCGCGCAACTTGGCGCTGTCGTTAATAGATATCATACCTATTTATCGCTTTTTGAAATCCGCGAACATATTGATTGTGCCTACTATTGCAGTTTTAAGATACTAATTAATACATATGCAGTTTGTTGTATGCATTCAATCTCGAAGAAGGTAGCGTGGGATTATATCGGAAGATATAAACAAATTTTCTGAAATACAGCCTCAAATTGATTCGATTAGATACAATTTACGCATTTCTTTTAATATATCATAAAAATCCCAAAATCTTACGCAAGAACCAATACAGCACTGCAGGACTCGATTGCGTTTTTCTTATTTTTGCAGTTTGCACATTCATAATTACATTTCTTCAGGTTTCTATTTAAAGTACAGCAAAACCTTTTCAAAGCGGCAACGTAGGTTCAGACATTTTACTTTAAACTTACGCTTTGAACGAAGCGTAATTCTAACGCTATCACAATTATAAGAGGGAAGTATTCTGTTGACGCAAGTTTAGCTTCTGCGCCCTGTACCGAGCGCAACCCCGTCGCGGTTGCCGCTCTTTCCAGATAATTTGAATTTGAAAATCCTAGCATTTCTATTGGTCTACCGTAGAAAATGAGCAATACGAAATGTGGCGCGACGATTGGTTTCCGCAGTTTTAAATACAATTATAATAGACGGGATAAATCGAAGCTTAAAAATTATAATGTACAGAACGCGTTAAAAAAAATTTGTCGTATTTAATAAAATGTTGGCGCTATTTAGTACCCCCACTTAATCCTTAATTTCATTCGGATGTCTTCGACAACCTTCAGGTGCTTGTATAATGTATATAAAGCAGCCACACGAGAGAAAACTCTCTAGTTATAATTTAGTTCTTCTACAAGCTTCACCAAAGCCTTATTAGTGCAAACATTTTTAATTGCAACTCCTGTTATGCCCCTTTTATTAAGGAACTCTCTTAAGTGTCTCGAGGTAAGGCGACATGGCGTAACCACATCGGGGCCTAAACGTCCAGCTCTGCCAGGAGTTAAAAAGTATTTCACCAAACAACAGCGGGTTAGTATTCGGTACAATGTGTTGAGGTGACAGAGTCTGCATACTATGCTCATCTACGGAGCAATAAGCATAAGAGTGCTGCTACCGAGGGACATGATGCAGTGGAAATAGTTAGCACGGCGTTCAAAAATCGTATGGTCGGCTATCGCATAAAGAACGTCGACACCGACCGCAGCGAAATGCCCGCGAATGTCGGCGAAACATCAAGGGGGTATACGGTCTTAAAGGTTAACTCTGAAATTTATGATGACTGCCTTAAAATGGGTATCGATCCGAAGACTACCGTTGCGAATTCCTTTAACACAAAAAATGTGATTATCACACCTGAAGCAATCTGCAAAACGAGTACCAGAACTTGTGCTGTGATATGCGACAAAAGTCAGAAAAGTTTGTGCACCGCGGGTTGAAATGATCTTTACAGAAAGTGCTTTATTTGGAAATCAATATTGTATAATACTCTGTGATTACCATCGTTTAATCCAGTGAATTAAAGAAAAAACTGCAATACGAGAATGAAGATTTAAATGTTATACCCAAATTAAGTTAGAAAAATTCTGTTTGTAAATATCAATATGTATTAAAATGGACGGTGATTGCAAATAGCTAGTAGTGTAAACTATATATTTATAAGTTAATAAAAATTTTTAAAAGAATGTGTACTACTTTTTTGACAGAATCAATCCTGGAATTTTTTGAAAATTGTAGGTTTTTGCTATGTGTTAATTTTGCATTTACAATCACACAAAGGAAAAAATAATTTAAAGGAATGTATCACCTACCTTTCACTGGTTGTAGTTGTTGATTGTACTTGCACTGCTATCAAATAATCATGGACTGTATAATGTTCACAAATTGTTGCTAATTATTGATGCTCGATGCACCGAACTAAATCACGAACCAAAGACAGAAGGGAGCACGAAATTGAATAGCGTCCACTTGTAAATTACCAACCCTTTTATGTCGTTGCACTAAAGGTAGGGATGATGGAGGGGTTATAGGTGGGGAATAGTTTAAGGAATTAAATTAATTGTGACTAGCATAATACAACTACAAACAAAATACTTATAAAGCCTTAACACTATGGGTTGGTCAAAGATTAAATTAATTGCAGATTCGTGCTTCTAGGGATATTTGAGTCTATCCAATACTAAGAAAATGTATATAATAGGAAAAGTATGCGTTTAGGGGTTATAAATCTGATATGGGTTGGTCCTAAATTAAAAGTAATGTAGGATTTGAATTTCTAAGAAAATTTGTGTCGATCAAATGTTTTACACGTTAAGAAAATGTTTAAAAATAAAAAAAGTAGTTTAAGGGTTGTAAAAATGCTAGGGGTTGGTCCTATATTAAAAGTAATGTCTTAAGGTTTTTCCACAAAAATTTAGGCCCATTAAATGGTTTACACTCTAATAAAGTATTTATGAATAGAGATGCTATTATGACATTTCAATACGTTAAATAGGTAGGGTCGATTTCAAACATTCAGGTTGTGGTGCAAAGTGTGGTGCGGTTGCGTGATAGTATTGCCATTTGTTTACCCGAAGTTAGATGAGTAAGGTGTGTTGAGAGTAGTAAATATGGTGAATCGGATCCTTCTTATGAAAATTTGCGTGGCGCAGTGGCGGTATCACTTAAATGCTATTTATTTAGAAATTCTCGTTTAATGGGTCCTACATATAGCACAGAAATAGCATTTCCGTTTTTTAACAAATTAATCGGTTACTAAGTTGAAATATTTTTTGCTAAAATATTTATTGTAGATCTATCGAGCTTAAATTTAGAAAGAACAATTTTATCTATATCGACAGTTGGGTCACTTCAACAATTTTTTATCTGATTTTTGAATGTATCTTTAACCACTATATAGTCCATCTAAAACCTACTTACATCACCAGGCATTTTCTATGTGTGTAACTGGCGTTTATGGCTTTTAAACATTGTATAACTATAATTAATTCATGTCTGATATTGAGTTCTGTGAGATTATTACCTCTTTCAATTCTCACTCCTAAACCATACTCACCTATTACTTTCAGCTCTATCTCTTTTACTGCCATGAAAATCTGTTGAATTTGATAAATTCATGCAATTTCCTCTTCTTCATAATCTAATGTGAGGTATGTATACCTGAGCTACAACTTGTCTATTGACTTAGTACCAAATGAGACTGTTAATATTCCAATATGAGTGATCCTTGAACCTTTTATATTGCAACAAGTTTCACTTACAGTCAGTCTAACCAGTTTCGTTTCCTTTATAATAAACCTACCTATTATGACTCATTCCAATTTTACTTAAGACAATACCTACCCAATTCTACAAGTGGCCCCTTTTTCCTATAATAAGGTAGGAACCGGAACAAATCAAATGTTTATCGTAACTACCAACTAGATGTCGTTGATCTTAGTAAAGTCAGGTGACCAATCCGAGGAAAATTTTTGGTTGGAAAAATCTAGAGTAATCAATGTAGATCCGATGATAGTCACAGGTTTGGTAGAATAATAACAGGAAATATGTCCTCTGGCCACGTGCACGTTTTTAAATAATATGAATTCCTTATATATGCGTATTCGTGCCAAATAATATTTATTACGTACAGAGCGCGTTCGATTTATATTAAATCATTTTCGGTGTTTAACTATAAACTATTAATTAAATATAAACAATTCTAAATAATTCTAAATAAAATTTACCTGCTACAGTTGACAAGTGGATAACGTATTTGAAATTGTCGGTGTCATGGGTATCATAGAAGTCGTAAGCATATAAGGGGTAGGAACTCAAATTCATTTGAACAAAGGGTAATAGTTTTTTAAGTTTTGGTTTTGGGTGTTACATAATTTTAAGTTGTTCAATATAATGTTATTTATTTCCAATTCTTTCAGTAGGTCCAGTCTTGTAAGGTTGTTTGAGCTGATATGGTGTAAAATTTTAGTGTCTTTGTTTTTATTGAATTTGAGGTTATGTTCAAGTAAGTGGTGGCCAAATGCTGATTAGGTGGGTCTGTTAATGTGGTCTTTAATTCTGGTGTCAAGGTTTCTAGTCGTTCTGCATATATATGATGTATTACATTCAGAGCAACATAATTTGTAGAAACTGTTTTTGATAGGTCTGGTGTAGTGTCTTTAGTGTTGTTAAGATAGAGGTTGAGGTTTTTGTGTGAGCGGTATGTTATTTTTATGTCGGGGATAAATTTTTTAAAGGATTTCCGTATGTTTTTGTTAAGGTTATAGTTTATGAAAGGTATGCAGATAAATTTTTTGTCAGATTCTCTATTAATATTAGGATAGGCTTCTTCTTTAAGTTTTTTTATTGTGGTTTTTTTAATAATAGAATGAATGATGTTGGGATTGTATCCGTTCTTTAGGGCTATGGACTCTAGAAGTTTTTTCTCTTCGAAAAAGTTTCTAGTGTCCATTAGTATGTTAATTAGTCTATTGACAAAGCTATAATATGCTGCCATTTTGTGTTAAATGGTGACATGAGGATTCGTGTATTATATGGTCTGTTTGTGTGGGTTTTCTGTATATGTCGAAGATGAAATTGTTGGTAGTTTTAGTAATTTTTAGGTCGAGATAATTGATAGAATTGTTCTTTTCATGTTCTATTGTGAATTGGATTCTAAGATTTAAACTGTTTAGTTCTGTTAGAAATGTGTTGGCTGTGTTCTGGTTACCGTCGAGAAAGATTAAACAGTCGTCCACGTATCTGAACCAATTATAAATGTTTTTATGGTTTATTATTATCGTTTTTGTTCCTTGGTTGTCAATGTATATGTCGGCAAGTAAAGAGGATAGGTTATTGCCCATTGCAAAACCGTCAGGTTGTGAGTAATAATTTTCATTGAATAGAAAAAAGTCTTGTGATAGGCAAAATGTAAGTAGTGTAATGTAATTGTTCATATCGGTGTCATTTACGTTGTTTTGTTTTAGGATTTCTGTCATTAAGGGGATAGTTTCGCGACGGTCGACGTTGCTGTATAAGTTAGTAATATCTAAGGAGAGCATATGGATGTTAGTTAGGATTTTTAATTCTTTTAGATTCCTTATGAGTTGGTTTGAGTTTTTAATGACGTGTTGAGGAGTGTAGTTTGTCAGTGTGTTAAATAGTTTTAGGAGGAATATTGATAGGGTGAGTTAATGAATGATACTACTGGTCTTATTGGGATGGAATTTTTTTGGATTTTTGGTAATCCGTATAATTTTGGTATTCGTGGATTGCTTGGGGATTAGTGTTTTTGGTGCGTTGTGTTTTACAACGAAACACTTTTTCGAGTTTATTAAGGTTTTAAGTTTGTTGTGGAATGTGGTGAGAGGGTTTATGTTTAGTTTTTTGAAGAAATTATCTGTTAAAACGGTTTAGACTTCGTGTTGGTAGTCTTCTTTTTTCATAATTATTAGGCAATTGCCTTTATCAGCTTTAAATATTATAAGGTTGTTCTCTGAAATTTTTTGCGGGTTTTTTTGATTAGTGTTTGTTCTTTATTGATTTTTGTGTTTTTTGTTTGGTTTTAGTTCTCTTTAAATGGCGTGCAGCCAATTTCATTGCGTAGAAGGTTTTTTGTTTTAAGATTGATACAGACCCACCCAATCAGCATTTGACCACCACTTACTTGAACATAACCACAAATTCAATAAAACAAAGACGCTAAAATTTTATACCACATCACCTCAAACAACCTTACAAGACTGGACCTACTGGAAGAATTGAAAATAAGTAACAGTATATTGAACAATTTTATGTAACACCCAAAACCAAAACTTAAAAACTATTACCCTTTGTTCAAACGAATTTGTGTTCCTACCCCTTATATGCTTACGACTTCTAGGATACCCATGACATCGACAATTTTAAATCTGTTATCCACTTGTCAACTGTAGCAGGTAAATTTTATTTAGAATTATTTATTTATTATTTATTTATTGTTTATATTTAATTAATAGTTTGTAGTTAAACACCGGAGATTTAATATAAATCGAAAGCGCTCTGTACGTAATAAATATTATTTTGCACGAATACGCATATATAAGGAATTCATATTATTTAAAAACGTGCATTGGCCAGAGGACATATTTCCTGTTCTTATTCTACCAAACCTGTGACTATCATCGGGCCTACATTGATTACTCTACATTTTTCCAACCAAAAATTTTCCTCGGGTCGGCCGCCTGACTTCACTAAGATCAACGAAATCTAGTTGATAGTTACGATAAACATTTGATTTGTTCCGGTTCCTATCTTATTATAAAAAACAGGGACCACTTGTAAAATTAGGTAGGTATTGTCTCAAGTAAAATTGGAATGAGTCATAATAGGTAGGTTTATTATAAAGGAAATGAAACTGGTTAGACTATACAGTGAAATTTGTTGCAATATAAAAGATTCAAAGATCACTCTTAAATCAAAAATTCATATGTTTGAAGCACCTAATCAGTTACATCTCCTTCGAATATTTTTGCTTTTTTTAAGATAGGATGTAACATTTTGCCTGAAATTTTGAAATAACTTTGATATGTTGCCTATAGAATGCCATGCGAAGATTTGATTTTGATTAAAATTTTACAATTTAAAACTTGTCTCAAATGCAAAGTAACTTTGTGCCATACTTTAATAGCCTTTTAACTCGTTATAAAAGTTATTTCAATTATATGCCTTAAATGCGTAGTCGAATCATGCAAAAGGACATAAAATCTGAATAAAGTACCTTTGCCTACGACACATTAAATTCTATTTTATATAGATCAACCCCATGCTATACGCTATACAATAGGCAAGAAGGAAAATGAGCGAACCGTGTTTTACCCAACATCTCCTATAATTACCTACCTGATTCATTGCGGTCATTTCACTTTACTTTAGTCTCCAAACTAATTTCTGTGTCGTGTTTTAAATTGCCCATTGCTTGGGGTTAAACTAAACGGAAGTACTTTAGTTCACTATATTTGACAACGAAAACAAATGATTCAATATATTTTGTAAGGAAATTTACGAAGGGTCTAAATAAGCCTTGGTACTATTGTGCAGCGATGTTGTTGCGTGCTGAATAAATGAAAACTATTCCTGAATGTAGCTTTCCTACCTAGATAACTTTATCTTCTGTAGCTTGTATTGCTAATTTATGTTTTAATTTTTTTTAAACGTAAATGTGGGATTATAAGATTTCTTTTTTCTAATTTTAATTGCAGCAGGGATCGTTTAGAGTATAGCTTGGAAATATTTATTAAGACCCATTTAGTCGTACATATGTTTTAAACAAATAAATAAAGATCTTAATACTTAAAACAAACTTGGCTACCCGAATTCAAATAACACTAATAAAATTTAAAATCTCAGGTTTTAATAGTTATTTCAAGTAGGTACTAGTAGTTTTATTTTTGTCAAGATGTAACATTTTTTGCCTCCACTCGTTGGATACAAGTGAAGCTTTACTTGTTCGCGGCTAAGTCTGGGAATTACCCCAAGGGTGAGCAATGAGAAAGGGCGTGGGGATGGTATAAACTCTACAACAAGCTAACATAAAAAAGAAAAAGGGAAATTGAGCGCCACTGTATCTATATGGATGATAACACAAGAAATTTAATACTCCTATGAGAAGATACAGAAACTCATGGGATATAAGCACCATAAAAAACTTACAACTTAATGAACTAACACATCTGGAAACCTCTGGAGCATACTTACAACCTCTTCAATCTCGATGACCCTGAAAGAAAAAGTACACAACAAATTTTCTATTAAAAAGACACTGTTTGTGCTTTTTAATAAAAAAGCATACTAATAATTACGGGTGGATAATGTTGAGATTACCACACCAAAGATATTTGAATCAAAAATGAATACCTAGAACAAATCAATCGTAACATATCTGTGTTTTTAAATTACTTCAACATTCGTCTAATTTCATTATTCAAAAAATTTATTTTCTTTAAAAAAATTTATTAAAATTAATTGTGCATGGAATAAAAAACTTGAGTCCAAAAATGAAGTTTAATATAGTTTCTCTTTTTTCGTTTTTTTCGAATATGATTACAAATACAAAATATTAAAATTGAATTCTTTATAAATCTGTCTTGACCTTAATTTTAATAATATTTCATAACAAGATTTCTGATACCAAATGGACAGGTCTGTTTATTGGTTTACATGTATTTCACATCAGTTTAATTTATTTCTTTAAAAAAATTTAAATCACGTGCAGCTAACTTGGATAAATAAAATTTCAACTTATTCAAGTATAATGACCTTATTAAAATTTGACATCTGTAATGAACTTTTTAAAAAACAGGAAATGGACTTTAGAATCACAATATTTTAACACATGGATGCTCCGCGTGTCTTACAAAATTATTTTAATAGTATTTCTTAACAATTATATTCCACGTTGTTCTTCGTGCACAAAATTTAGTATAATTAAACAACCTTCGATTACAATTTTATGTGAGCACTTTTAAAGTCTCACAAACATAACAAAAGAAAGGTTTGATACCTGTTTTTAATGAAGCTGTTACCCCTAGTTATCGAACTGCGATGCACATTTTCTGGAATCCGCTTACTAACATGTTGCAACAAAACATCGAACAAAAGCTGTGCGTTCTCAATAAACGAACGTTGCCCCAATCTCTTTACATGTATTTCTAGTTACTTCATGCGCTAAGGAAATAAAGATATTTTATATTAGTATTAAATTACTTGAATAATGCGATCTCACCGTTAACAAATAACAAATACCGACTCGAACCATTTTTAAACTACCACAACACGCCTATTCTGAGGACCCACTTATGAAAAACTCGTGAGCCCATCTGGATATGATGCAGTCTGGACTACATTCTCAAATACAATGGCTGACTTGGTTATTCATTCCGAGCAAGTAAAGAACGGCTCATCTGCTTTGCGCGTCACCTCGTGACCGTATTCACGCAAGCGCTATCCTAATTTTAACGACTGAAAGGATATAATCCGCCTGTGGATTAGGCAACACAAACGACTAGTTCCCTTTTAAATATGTTTTCTGAGTGTATATTATTATTAAATATTTCTGGGTAAAGCATTTAAGCTAATTAAACGGTCATGATTTTTTGTTCCATTGTGGAATTGTTTCTTTCAGATATAACAGTATCAAATACAAGAATCAGATATCACAGACTAAAAATGCACAGATGTGATTCTTTCAAAAATAGTGCTACAGAATATATATTCGTTACAAAGAGTACTGCTTGAATTTGTGATTAGACAATTGTAGAACAGAAAAATGAATATAGAATCTGTAACACTCGCGGGTTAGTTAAGCATACATTGTCAATAGAAAGAAAGGCTTTATTAGTTTCAGCCAGTTCAGTAGCTTTAGTAAAAAGATATCCTTAAAATTTCATAGGAGTTAGGGGAGATTACACTTTATAAAGTACACATAATATTTGTAATATTTGTATCAATTCACACGCGGGGGTCAAGAAACCACACCAACAACAGAATAATAAAATGCAATAGAATTAATGCGTAGCAAGTTCCATTTCTCAGTGGACATTACTCTAGCTATCTAGCGCCAAGGGATCAAGTGCCACGACTCCTGTAAATGTCCTATTACCATGAGGAATAGAGAAAGTCACTTCATGAACATTTGACTTCAGCAACATTGACAATTGAATTAAGCCTTAGCTTGTTTTTTGGTTAGGATTAAGGTATGACAAAAAACATAGCAGTCGAACAAAGTCGACAATATATTTTGTGATTTAGGGAAAAGATTTTTGCAAAAATCTTGTTTGTAAAAAAGATGTAATGCTCTCGTCTTACTTAAGTATACATTAAATTGCAGAAATAAACTGAAAATAAACCCTGAAAAATTTATAGAAGCTTGGACAGTTTATATTTTAATAAAAGAGCTATTTCAACCAGATATTAAACTAGACCAAGAAAAATCTTCAATAGAACCGGGAACATCGCCGTTCACAATAATATTTGTATAGTTCGCATGGAGTTCAAAATATCACAGAATCATGGAGCGTCATAAAATTTAATGCGAATGACCAGTTTTATGTATTAACTGTATAGCATGGCAACAATGATGGTTCAGACAGAAAATGAGATTGAACTTGACAATAAGACAGCTGTAATGCATGAAATATGAGAACGTAATTTTTTAAAAAGGGAGAGAAATTGAAATATAGGAATAAGTTTTTAAAGGTTGGAAAGTTGTGTCAAAAACAAAATAGTGTTTTATTGACAGTAGACGTGTAGACAATGAGCCCTCAAGGGCGTATATCAAATTGTTTTGAGCTTTGCTTGATAATTAGGCTATGAAGCTCAAGCATGCGGGTTATGTGTAGAATTTAAATTTCGTCAGAGGTGCATCACTCTGCAGCTAAATGTTGGAATTCAAATATCTGGAATGGGGGACCTAACGTACTGTGGAAGTACACAAATGAATTATTGAAGTAAACCTGGAAATCATTAGATTTTTAAATTGTATGGTAAATAAATGTAAAAAATGAGGTGATGAGATTTTATAACAAAGAAAACAATGAGACCTATCCGGAATAACCGCCTTCCGATAGGAAAACTATCAAAGGAATTGCTGGGACGAGACGGTTTGGTGCCCTTATTTTTAACAACAAGTAAAGCCTTTCAATGCAAGTGGTATTGGTAAAGTAGTTTTGTATTTCCGTCATTTTACATATTTAGAATTTTATTATTTGTATCATTTTTTCCATACGAACCCACTCTCACATCACTGTAGTTAACCCCTTAAAATTGTTATGGAGTTCCTATCCATTATGGGCCAATCGAAATTCGTAACGTAACTTCATTTTACGCGTAACACTTAACCATTTCTTTAATAGTATTTTGTGATGTTATTGTAAAACTATTGGACGATGTCTCATGACTTTAATTGGAACTGCTGATTTTCTCATAAGAAAAACATTAACTTGGTGACCGAAAAGATTATTAGATCAGTTCTTTCAAGGACGACCGAAGGAAAATTAGTTCCATCATAATTCAACGTACTTTCTTGAATGTGTATATTTATTTTTTAAATATCCTTTCATCTTAAAGGTTTTCTAATTATGTAACTAAAAGTAGAATGAAATATAGTTTTGTTATCGATCCTAACTTTCAAAAAAAGTTTTCTTTTCAATTTTGTATTCAAATCTATTGAATTAGCATTGATCTATAGAAAAACTTTTTAGAAGTTTAGTTTTGTTTAATTTATAAGGAACCCCTGGGATATAAATTTGTACACTGCAACATTGATTTTTTTTGTGAATACGTTGTGGTTGGTGAGTATTGAACTGTCAAGTATAAATAACAGGCGAGTGAAAACAAAAAGAAATTAATGCAGCTGAATTATATATCTCTTTGCCGTCGACGTGTTTTGTATGAATGCAAAAAATGCAGGATTCAATTTAATTCCTAGGAATTTTTAATTTGTTATGAAGATACACAAACAATAGACTATAAAACATTAAACCGCGCTTTTTACACATATAGTAAATATGATTGTACGCAAAGGTCATTAGAACGTCAAAAGTACGGGGGCACAGAGTGGAGCGTTTGTATACAATCAATGATGCAGCGTCGAGGGCGTCGTCGGTCAGGTCAATGTCATTGCCGACGCGCCAGGGCTTCTGCCAAAATCCAGTGCACAATAACAAAAGCATCTACTAAATGCTAATTTCCAATTATACGTATTTAGCTGATAAATCTTTAGGAAGCGGTTTTATATTTCATTTAGATGGCTTACTTGCTTAATTTTGAACTCATAAAAAATTTTCTGCCAAACTTATTGGAAGATAATTGAGTTTTGTTTGTACTCTAAATAACAGAAAAACACGTGTTCGAAAACTCTCGTTTATATCTCAAAGCCATCTACGTGGGTTGTTATAACTCGCAATATACCTGCAATTTGATTAGTGAGATTTTCATTAAGTTTTCTTTCAAGAAAAGATACTGTATTACAATACGTTTTTAACGTATAGAGGAATTTCAAGTATAGAGCTTTATCGTAATAATTTGGAAAAGCATGTCTTGATATTGCTTCATACATTAAAGGCGAGCTTAAGGCTCCAATATTAATTTTAATGTTGAGAATTGGTCATTAAGACTATGTAGGGAGGAAGACTCCTTCATAGCAAGACAAAAGTAAATGTAAAATAACGGATAAACCCTTATCTTTATCTTTAGCATTAACTACACTTTAAACATTCTAAATCAGTGTTTCCCAACCTTTTTTGTGCCTTACCCCACTGAAGTCTTTCTAAAATTCTTATACGCTCATGTATCATATACATAATTTTTAATATTAAAAAATAGGGTTGTTCACCGAAGAAACTTAAATAATAGATTTTAGGAAGAAATCAGTAGGAAATTGGTGAGGAACATAGTAAGTAAATTTCCAAAACATTTAGGTACAGGAGAACTGAAATTGAAGTACCAAATAATTTGAATGAAAGATTTTTCTATATTGTTTTAATTATTAGTACTTATTTATTATTTAAATTTAGTAAAATATTAGTTATTAGTATTTGATGCTTACTGCAAAGAAATTGAAATCCAATTTAATTAGGTTCGGTTTCAAGCCTTCCCGTTGTGTCATATCCAGCAGATTTCTTCTCTGTTTTGCAGGAAATCATTTATGGCACTAAATTCACATTCAGATAAATATGAAGATGGAAACGGTAACAGTAGTTTTCTTGCACGTTTGGTTGAATTTGGACATTTGATTTTAGTTTCCTCACAAAGTAACGCCGTCGCTCTTTTTGTATTAAATAAAGTTTTAAGTGACTCATCATTTTGCATTTTTGCGAGTTCTTCATGATTCTGCATATTTGAAATATCAGACATATGAACTACATTTACTGCATCATCCAAGTTGAAAAATCAATTTGCTTTAAACAGAAAATCTTTCTTTTAAATATCAGCCGATAGAATTTTCGGATGATCGACAATAACGAGTATAGCAGTAGCAGTCGCTTCACATTTTTGGAGCCAATGAAACTTTTAAAAAATTTTGTTATAAATAGTTTTCTGACATAATTCAATAAAGGTAACGGAACCAAATATCTTCGCGTTCGTATCAACAAGAGTTTTATTTGTTTATTGAAGTTGCTTATTTAATATATTTAGTTTTCAAAGATATCGGCTAAATAACTCACAAATGCTATACCATTGACCGTTGAGATACTTCATTTCAGGTTCGTCGCTTAAAAAACTGCAAGCGCATTAAATAGTTGCATAAATCTTTGCAAGTAATTCCCTTTCGAAAACTTTACTTCAGTGTGAACTAAAAATCTCACTTAGTCTCACATAGTCTGTATTCTGTTCTTCATAAAAGCTTGAAGAGACGTTCACATTTGGCATTAGCTTTAATAGCATTGATACACTTTATAACTGAATAAGTACTTCATTTAGAACAGCCAAAAGTTTTTGGGTACTAAGTTTTTCCTATGAATAACGCAATGTACAAGTAGCATTTCTGGATTCTTATCTTTCATCATATTATATTAGCAGCACAAGATATTATATTTTTCATTGATATATTATTTATAAATACAATAATAGTAGTACAAATACAGGCAAATCAGGACCACATTTCCTCCAGCATCCACATTTCCTCACACATCTGGACCAAATAGTTTTCTACGACTAGCCATTTCATCTTTCGAGATAAATCTATATTGTTTGGTATCAATTGATATTAGATTTTTCTCAGCTACCCGAATTTCTACAAAATTTTTAGATTGCATCATCCCCCAGGTAGCTACTCTCATTTTAGAATTTTTTGCTGGTAGCGATTTTAGACCGTTCTTATAAATTTTTTATCCATGCGATACATCAAATTAGTCAAAAATTTTACGCAGAATCCAAATATGCAAATAAATTTTAAATAGGACCGCTCCTTACAAAGTTATACTTTAAAGCTCCCAAACCTCTAAATTTTTGCTCATCTATGTTTAACTCCATTTTTAAAACGTCTTTTCGCTACCCAAGACATATACTTTAACCAAACACTTAGAGGTATTAACACAAAGAAATTAAGCACACAAAAGTTTAATAATTTATTTTATCCGATTTAGAGTTCAATTAACTAATAGAATACAATTTTTACATTACAAATGGCTCAGTACGGTACCAGGCATCAACGACAACATTGAAAAATATTTTAAACTGAGTGTAAACAAGAATACATTAAAGTGTTCAATACGAAGTAGCTTGCCAATCGATTTTAGTGCAAACTGTGAAAACAGTATTGGAAGCATCTTGGGGTTTACCAACCGTAAACTTTCTGCAAACGTCCTGCATATCGCAGCCCAACAAGTGAGCATAATTTCAGTATCAAACATTTTTGTGGAAACTAATATCACCACCGGATCGTTCAGAAACAATTTTTTTACTCACAGTATATTTGAATTCAGCCTTAATCTGGAAAAGGAACCGAATCACTGAGCGTGACAGAAATTGATAATATTACAATCAGATTGGTTGATCATTTGGGTGAATTGGTAAACTTTTCACCGGAAACATACACCTCCGTTAGACTGGAAATAAAAAGCAGCTGAAAATGCCCATCGATTTTGTATATAAGACACGCTACCACACCCCCAGACGACCAGTAGTGAATACTACGTCAAAGTGTCAAGTCATCCAGAGAATTACAGCAGAAGTAATACGTTTCTTAAAATCCTTAGGATTAAAAGTTATAAATGATGGGTGGTAGGAATAAGCGCAGCTTAGATCTCTACGGTGATGAAAACGTCAAACTTGGAAGGCTTAAATATGAGGACGTACCCAAATTGGATGTGTTTGGAAGTTATAAATTAGACGAAACCATAATAAAAGAAGATTATTATACATATCTTTCCTTTACATTGAATGCACAATACAACGATCGGATTTCAATTGAAATTCAGAGCAGTGATAATATCACATACCACCATGAAAGTTTCATATTTATAAGGGGTACCTATAAGCCTACGGAAACATTAAGAGAAGCAACAACAACTGTAGATCCAATTAGAGCAGCAGAACCGGACCCTAAAGCTTACGAGTTTACCAGAAATGCTCTTTACTTTCCGTTTGAGGAAATTCAATACAAATTGGGTAATAATTAAATAATAGATGTCTGTCGAATTCCAGGAATTACTCGAACCATTAAAGGACGTATCCCTCGAGGAATCAGAAACAAAGTCCACTACACGCACCGGCTGGAAACCCGAATCCATATTCCAAGATGGACGGTTTAGTTGTGCTATACCGCTAAAAACCATTTTTGGGTTTTTCGAAGGTTACAAGAAAACTATCGTCAACATGCCTCTCAAGAGCTGATTTTAATCAGATCTAAGTCGGATGTAAATTGTTACAAGTCGATCCGAAATACAGTAACGTTCAAAAAACAACGTATTTCATGGGAGGTGTCGCATATAACATTAAGGCTTCACTGCTTTCGGAAATGCGAAACCAATCATCTATAATGGTCGCATACACGAATTATTGTCTCGAACACAATCAAAGTCGCAAGTGTGGAGAATTAAAGTATCGAACGAAACAGAGAAGGCTCGGTGGATATTACTGGCGTTGCAAAATGGAAAATATGACAAGAAAGAAGAAAATGCTACAAGCTTTACGAATGCCAATATAACCAATGTCAAAGTGTATCTAAACTCTCAGGCGTTCCCTCAAGGTCGATTAAATTTGGATTTCGAGCAGAAGGACTACTTGCCTGCGTACGTGTCTTATGCATCTTTTATGGAAAAATACTATCCGAACAAATCATCGAATAAATGTTTAATGGAGTATAGCAAGTTTAAGGAATCACCTGTTTTTGTAATCAACTGTCGTCATCAATTTGAAAGCATCAAGGACGCAACGGTTGATGTAAGAATGGAATTAGAAGCATCAAGAGATTTTGAATCGTCGATGAAGGCTTATGCTTTAATAATACACGATTCTATGTTTGAATATAATCCGTTTACGGAAATTGTTAATAGATTTATTCACAATTAAATATTTTGTATATATTTTTAATAAAATTGTTTACAATCTATGTTGTTTTAATATTAATAAGATTTTTAGCGATCCAACGCAGTTCCTCACGCATCCCGGTGTACGCCTAGGTACGCTCCTGCCCACGCGCACCCCTGCGCGTGCGCACCCTTGCCCATGCGCATTCTTGTCATGCTGGTATATAAGGGGCATTATTTTTCAAACTTGAATCAGTTGTTAATGCCTTTTAATAGTTTAATTTATTATACATATAAATTGCATATTAGTTGTAGAAATTATTAAGTACCGCCTTGACTTGTACATAAGTAACCCCATCATTCACGGTCCAATACGAACCAACCCGAACTTTATGTCCTTTTGGTTCCTGCCGTAACGTTAAAAAAGAGTCGTTCTCGAACTTTGTGCGCAACACGTCGCGTGTTACAGACGACCAGTCAAAACCTACATGAAGGTAACAATTCGCCCAAGTGCGTGTCGTTTTTCGTTGTGAACAATAGCTAGCATCGGCATTAAAACATTAGTGCTTATCAACCTATAGATCTACAATCCATATTCAAAAATCGAAGATATCAACAGCAGATCTTTAGAAGCATACCGGCGTGATAGTAAGTATTAACCAGTGTACGTTATTTCTTTTTAATCTGCACGGCATACTGTACATTTATTGATCCTTCAGCACGGATGTATTATTAGTTTAATTGACATTTGTACACGTTGGTGTTTTCGTTTGAACATTATTAATTATCGTTATCGGACATTTTAATATATAACATTAGCAAAACAGACAAGTTTCGTTTACGCGTGAATTTATATATCATTAAAAGTGTATTTACGCGGCAATTGGACGCTCACTCACATTCATCATAAAATTCCATTCCTATAAGTTCTTAACAAAGAATTATGGTCAAGGTGGTACGATTTTCAAATTTACCTTAAATTTCGTTTAGCAGACAAATAGTTTAGACATTAACATTTCTAAAGCTCAGCAAGCAGAAAAACCACTTTGGGTTCTTTTGTATTGGAAAGGCAAGTTATTAACTCAATACACATGCAGGTATAGAGGTTTAATCCTGCAAACACACAAATTGTTAAGTACATCTCTCTCATACTCGCATATTGTGAAAGATATTCGTTTATTTTCACATATAAAAGTTGGTTGGCTGGCTATATTTCTAGCAAGTGGTTGGATTGTTACAAGTGGTACAATTTCAAAGAAAAAGGTCATTGAAATTGAGTTAGTTTAAGGTGATTTCTGGTTATACATTTCTTAGGTTCATTAGTTAAATATTAAACCATGTCTAAATTAAGCTTTGATAGACTTTTAATTGATGCAAGTTATGTTGCGGAGAGGTTAGTTTCATATTCTAACACATTAACAAAGCTTGAAAAATCAGGAGAACATTTAATCACTGTTAAAATTATGTTAGAAAATGCAATCGAAATTTCAAAGGAATTTAATAACAACTATAAAACCACACCTTTAGAGAAAAGAAGTGATGCTGAATTAGATCAATTGAATTCGTTTCGTTTAGATATAGATCAGCACTTAATAGCAATTAAAGTTATAAACGCGGATTTTCAAGCTCGTTTTGGAAACGCAAGTTTGTATCAACAATCTAATGCCGCAATCGGTTTTCACGGTAATATTAAATTGCCAAAAATTAATTTGCCTCGTTTTTCAGGGTGTATAAAAAATTGGAATAGTTTTCGAAGTGTATTTGATAATCTGATTTATTCAAATTCAGGTTTAAATAATTGCGAAAAATTCATTTTTTTACTCGATTCGTTGGATAAGGATTCCAAAAATTGTATTAGACATTTATCTGTAACAAATGACACATTTGAGATAGCATATAACATTTTGATCGAAAGATATGAATCTCGTCGTCTTATCGTCAATAATTATTGGTCAGCCTTGGAGAATGCACCTAAGGCTAAAGCAAACTCGTCAGTAGAACTTAGGGATTTGGTCAATTGCTTTGTTGAAAATTTTGCAGGTTTACATCAAACAAACATAAATCTTTTAGATTTTGTGAAATTTAATTTGTTATCCAAAAAATTAGATTCACAGTTTCTAAAAACATTTGAATTAGAAAATACGGAGGAAATTCCGACGTATGATCAATTGAAAGCTTACATCGAAAAACATTTCAAGACTTTAGAAGTGAGTAACATGGTTGTGTCGGCATCAGACAAACAAGTTAAATTGGAACAAAGGCTCCCTAACAAAATAATTAGTAATAATTTGGAAAAGCGTCGTCCTTTTTACTCAAGCAGTCATACATCTCGTACATCGTTAGTAACAACCTCACCTAGTGAAAAGTGTTTATTGTGTGATACTTCTCATGCATTATTTCAGTGTCAGAAATTTTTGGAAAGATCGCCCCAAGAGCGATATGAGGCTGTAAAGCAGAAAAATCTTTGCTTAAATTGTCTTCGTAATACACATTTGGCTAATAATTGTACATCAAAATCAGCTTGTCGTAAATGTAACAAACTTCATAACACATTGTTACATTTTGACAAACCTTTTGTTGAACAGAAAAAAGTTGTATCGTCATCAGTGAATCAGTGTGCTACTACTTCTAGTACAAGTACTTTGTTTACATCTCGTACTTCTAATGCGGTTATTTTGTTGGCTACAGTACAAATAGCAGTGTGTGATGGGTTTAGCAAAGCGCAAATAGTTCGAGCATTATTAGATGGGGGAAGTATGGAAAGCTTTATCACAGAATCATGTCGTAAAAGACTTGCATTAAACAAATCAAAGGTCGCAATGAAAGTAGAAGGTTTAGGACTCTCATCGTCGTATATTTCTGGTGCATTATCGTGCAAAATCAGGCCTAAAGGCAAACTATACCCTCAATATGATGTAGATGTTTTCGTATTACCAGATATTTGTAATAAATTACCTTCATCACCTTTAAGATCAAACGTATGGCCACATACAACAGATTTGGAATTGGCAGATTTTCATTTTGATAAACCTGGCCCTATTGACATGCTCTTGGGGGCAGACATTGTTGCTCATATTTTATTAAATGGAATTCGCAAGGGTCATAGAAATGAACCTGTTGCCATTAACACAACGTTTGGGTGGATTCTGACCGGAAAAGTCGTATCTCCTGTTGCTTCGTGCATATCATTATGTGCTGTTATCCAACCATTAGAATCAAATATTCATCGATTTTGGGAGTTGGAAAACATCCCCGATTCAAACAAGTTGTCTCCCGATGAAATAGCTTGTGAAAAACATTTTATTGAAAACTATTCACGAGATCAAGATGGTCGTTTTATTGTTTCATTGCCCTTCAAAGGTATCGAACCACATTTCGGTAATTCGCGTGAAGTTGCACTTCGCAGATTTATGTCTTTGGAACGTCGTTTAGAAAAACACCCTAATTTATATGATTTATATAGAAATTTTATGCATGATTATTTAGACAGTGGCCACATGACAGTCATTTCGCCTAAGGTTGTTGATTCGTCTGATTCATCCGTGTATTATATACCTCATCATTCTGTCGTCAAACCCGAGAGTATTACCACAAAACTCCGTGTTGTGTTTGATGCTTCAGCATCAACCCCTAGTGGAAATTCGTTAAATGAACATTTATTGGCTGGTTCTCCTCTTCAGAAGGATATTATGGCATTATTGCTACATTTTCGTTCGCACGCTGTAGTTTTGACAGCAGATATTAAACAAATGTACAGGCAAATATTACTCTCTCAAAATCATCGTGACTATCAGAGAATACTTTGGAGATTTCATTCATCAGAACCACTTTTGGATTATCGTTTAAATACAGTAACTTATGGAGTTACTTCAGCCCAGTTTTTAGCACTGCGAGTTATCCAAGAACTTTCTCATTTGGAAAAATCTCGTTTTCCGCTCGCATCAAAAGTTTTATCGTCGGACACATACGTGGATGATTTGCTTACTGGGTGTCAGTCTGTCGAAGAAACAAAACGTCTTATTGTCGAACTCAATCAACTTTGCAAATCTAGAGGTTTTGTTCTACGCAAATGGAATTGCAACATTGCTACAGTGTTGGAAGATTTACCAAAGGAATTGTGTTATCAGCAAGCATTTGCATTTGAAGACACTATTAACATTTCACAACAAATTTTAGGCTTACAATGGCAACCCTCATTAGATGAATTTGATTTTTGTGTTAATGTCGTTGACCGTCCCTGCACAAAGAGGAACATGGTTTCAGAAATCGCACGTATTTTTGATCCACTTGGTTTATTATCGCCCGTGGTATTTTATGCAAAACATATTATTCAACATTTATGGATTTTAGGCATCGGATGAGACGACAGTCCACCTATAAATATTGCTTCAAAATGGAACACTTACGTACAACAATTGCTTGAGTTGCCCAAAATAAAAATCCCTCGCTGGGTTATTTCGGAGAAATATAATAAGTTACAAATACACGCATTTTGTGATGCCTCGGAAGCAGGTTATGCTGCTGCAATTTACTTTCGTTGTTCTGATGATCATGGCAATATTAAAGTTTCATTGGTATGTGCAAAGTCCAAGGTTACACCTACAAATCGCATATCATTACCCAGATTGGAGCTGTGTGCTGCAGTTCTGTTATCAAACTTGGTAAAATTTGTTAAAACTAATTATAAAGGTCGTTTATCGTTTGACAGTTACATTATCATGGATTCGCTCGTCATCCTACAATTGGAAAACTTTTGTGAGCAATCGCATCTCGCACATTCAAGAACGAGTTTCGCCTTCATCATGGTTTCACATTAAATCACAAGAAAATCCTGCGGATTGTGCATCGCGTGGACTTTTTGCTTCTGAATTGATTAATCATCGATTATGGAGGTCAGGTCCGCCATGGTTGAAACTCCCAGAGGATCACTGGCCATTGAACACCGAACCTACTCATATTAATTCGTCACATATAGAGCTTGAAAGGCGTACAATGTCGTTGAATGTCGTCGTTTTAGACAATTTTTTGGATTCGCTATTAACAAAATTGTCAGATCTACAAAAGGTCCTGAGAATAATTACATATGTTTGTCACTTTATTCACAATTTGAAAGTTCCCAAGAAATCTCGTTTGAAATTGGCGGAAAATATATCAATATCTCAACAGCAGGACGCACTTCATTTGTTAATCAAAAGAATGCAAACAGAAACTTTTGATCAAGATATACAAAATATTCGTGCTGGTAAATTGTGTATTAAACAACTTCGTCGTCTCAGTCCTTTCCTTGACAGTCGCGCTTTGCTGAGGGTGGGCGGTCGACTGAGAAATTCCGATTTGCCTTACGATGCAAAATTTCCTATTTTGATTCCACGTTCACACCGTTTAACAGAACTTATAATTTTCGATTGTCATAAAAATTATTTACACCAAGGTGTTCGGACTACACATTTTTTATTGGTTCAGAATTTTTGGATATTGTCTGCAAGGCGTGCTATTCAAAGTTGTTTAAAATCTTGCATTCGTTGTTTTCGCACAAAACCTGTGACATTTACTCCTCCCATGGGTGACCTCCCTGTTGCTAGAGTCACTCCTGGCAAGGCATTCTTACACACGGGTGTAGATTACGGTGGTCCATTCTCCATCACAATGAGTCGTGTTAGAGGCTCAAGGTCATTAAAAGCTTACATATGTTTGTTCATTTGTTTTAGTACTAAGGCTATACATTTGGAATTAGCTTCCAGCTTATCAAAAGAATCATTTATCGCAGCATTACGTCGTTTCATTGCACGCAGAGGCAAATGCGTACAACTCCATAGCGATTGTGGAACCAATTTTGTTGGTGCGGCAAACGAATTATCGCAACTGATGCAGCAATCAGCAGAATCCGAAGGCATCAAGTTTGTTTTGAATCCTCCATCTTCTCCTCACTTTGGCGGTTTGTGGGAAGCTGGTATTAAGTCCGTAAAATCTCACTTGAAAAGGTCAATTGGATATCAAATGCTGTCCTATGAGGAATTTCTTACAGTTTTAGTGCAAATGGAATCAATTTTAAATTCTAGACCACTCTGTCAATCAAGTAGTGACCCAACAGACTTTTCATACTTGACTCCCAGTCACTTTCTCAACGTCGAACCTGTATCCGTCATACCGGACCCAAACCTCATTGATACCAAGTTGTCATATCTTAACCGTTGGCAACTTATCCAACGCCTACAGCAATCGTTTTGGAAAAGGTGGCACCTTGAGTATTTGCATACATTGCAACAAAAGGTGAAATGGTGTTCAACCAAGTCATTAGCCAAAGTTGGAATGTTAGTCTTTATAAAAGATGATCAGGCGCCTCCATTATCTTGGCATTTAGGTCGAATCGAGGAACTGTACCCAGGTACTGACGAGGTTTCTCGTGTCGCTTTAGTAAGAACGGCTAGCGGTCTCATCAAGCGATCTCTAGTCAAACTTTGTCCTCTTCCCTTGGAAGACAACTCGTAATTTATTGTTTTGGTTATATATAGTTTTATTAGATAGTTACATATTCATTTGATTTTGTTTATTGATAGAAAATAAGTGTTTTACTCTTATTTTGGTGGGCGGTATGTTAATGCCTTTTAATAGTTTAATTTATTATACATATAAATTGCATATTAGTTGTAGAAATTATTAAGTACCGCCTTGACTTGTACATAAGTAACCCCCATCATTCACGGTCCAATACGAACCAACCCGAACTTTATGTCCTTTTGGTTCCTGCCGTAACGTTAAAAAAGAGTCGTTCTCGAACTTTGTGCGCAACACGTCGCGTGTTACAGACGACCAGTCAAAACCTACATGAAGGTAACAATTCGCCCAAGTGCGTGTCGTTTTTCGTTGTGAACAATAGCTAGCATCGGCATTAAAACATTAGTGCTTATCAACCTATCAACCTATAGATCTACAGTCCACATTCAAAAATCGAAGATATCAACAGCAGATCTTTAGAAGCATACCGGCGTGATAGTAAGTATTAACCAGTGTACGTTATTTTTTTTTAATCTGCACGGCATATTGTACATCAGTTTAAACTTATATTTGAAAGATGTACACCAAGCAATCTGTAGAGAAAGCATTTAGTCAAATCTAAAAGGGTATAAGTGTTAACTCTGCAAGTAGGCTGTATGGTATACCCAGAAGAACGTTAAGCAGGCATTTGGATCACCGTAAACCCCAAAAGAAGAATGGTGTTCCTAGACAAGAAAATGTGCGGGACATGGGTGATGCTACACAAGAAGTTAAAATACCTATACAAAACTTTGATGCATATACCACTTCTAGTGCAAAGGATGCCGGTAAACATGGACCTCTGTTCCCGTCCAATATAAGGGCAATATTTACCGGACCATCGAGTTGTGGAAAAACAAACGCTCTAATATCTCTCATTTTACATGAGAATGGACTTAGATTTCAAAATGTGTATGTATTTTCAAAAAGTTTATATCAGCCGAAATACGAATTGTTAAGAAACGTTTTTACTCCTTTAAGAAAAGAAATTGGTTACCACGAATTTGAAAACTATGATGATTTGATTGAGCCCGGAGACACCAAGAAAGATTCAATTATTGTGTTTGATGATATACCTGCAAACGAACAAAGCAAAATCACACAGTTTTTCTCGTTTGGGAGACATAAAGCAATAGATTCATTCTACCTATGTCAAACGTATGCTAGTGCCTTAAAACATAGACTCAGAGATAACGCCAATGTAATCGCATTATGGAAACAAGATGACACGAACCTTCGCCATATCTTTCTTGATCATATAAGTGGTGACATGACATATCCAAAATTTAAAGAAATGTGCTTGCAGTGTTGGAGTGGTGGTGAGTCAACACATAATTTTATAACTATTGTGAAAGATTTTCATATCGATAAAGGACGGTATAGGAAAAATTTCGATGAGTATATAAATATTTGACATTATTCAAAAAAGTTAGTTACCATCCAGAGTCTGATGATGGCGGACGTTAACAATTTTATCGCAAATAAACGCAATCTTCAGTTAATTCAAGATGCTGTACGAAAAAAGTTTGTGGCATACAAAAAGGGTGACATTACATCTCAGCAAAAATTCAAAGAGATGCACAAACAATTGATCGATCTCTTGCAAGTAACCGCTTCCCAGTTGCAAGCAAACACCGAAAAAATCCCCATACCTACAACAAAGGCTAAAGTCGAGGACATGGAAGCACCTATAAAGAAAATTAAGCAACTCGTTCCAGAAGAATCGTTCCATCTTTACTATGCGGACGTGTTAGCTAGAGACGAAGACGAAAATTTCGACAAATCAATTTATGGAGTAAACGCGGGTACGAGAGGTTTAAATAATCTGCTAACCTTTAAAGACATCAACCCTAAAGATGGGGATTTCAATTTGCATGAAGATTTGCCGAATTACTTGGAAATGATCAAATCAGCATCGATTTTGAGAAGAAAGTTTAACCCATTTGCAGTACACGATTTAAGCGGATTCCCAATAAACAACAAAAAGTTTGAGAAATATTTGCAAAAATATCACGCCGAATTTCGGAGGAATCCCGAAAGAAAACAACCAAAGAGAAGAAAGCAGACTAAGGGAGTGGGTTTAAGCTTTCCTAATAGGTTTTACAAAAGTTTAAATTTGATGTCTGTGCAATATGTCCACTGGAACAATGTACATAAACTTGTGGATCGGTTGAGATTATTGAACGCGTCCAACCGAGCTGGAAATAATAGCGAGGTATACATTAACGAGATGGTGTCCATAATAGAAGAGTTGAGAGAAGAAAGTATAATACAGTGAGCTCAGTAAATAATTACGCAGTTTCAAAATGCCCGTCGACCGCTTTGGACATTCAGCGTGCAAAGATGCCGATATTCGGCGTAGACCTACAGGTCGAGGATTTCTGCTAACGTCGGATGATGATGGATACGATATGCAGCAAAGAAGATTAGTGAATTCATCAGACCCGAAAGAAGATTATGATCTAGTTAATCAGAGAAGCACTATAGTATTCAAGTCTGGAGAAGAAACAATTAGTTTTCGTAAAAGAGGGCTAGTTGATGTAATGGAGCCTAAAGACGATAGTGATTGTGTTTCTAAAAAGTTTGCTGTTAATCTTGTAAATCAAACCTTTTCGGACTGTCTAAAAAGTATGGAGGATGTTCAGCGTAAAGCTGTAGTATACAATGCAAGAAACCACCGTATCATACAGCTTAGTCCTCCGATTGAAAAATAAGATTTCAGCAACCAGACAATATATAGACGAAAAATGTGATAAAATTGTATCCGATGTAAAAGCATTTGTTCAGTTTTTTATGAATTTGACTTCGGTTTCTGACACAAACGAGAAGGAGCTCGGTCTCGCATTATCATCGATTCACAAGGCATCACCAGCAGCTATAAAAAACAAATGCTACAAACTAAAGCTTCAGTTTATGCCAAAGGTGCAACTAGATAATGATAGCTCTATTAGTTTAGCATCGGTGTTACGCAAAAATGAGCAAAGAAATCATCGTTAAGGAATTATTTAAGTCTGCAAGAAAAAATTTTCAGCGTCGTCGCACAAATTTGAAACATGTAAAACGCGATCTTGTCTAGTCGGACTTGTGCAAAGTGCAGCCTTACTCTCGTGTGAACAATGGGTAGAAATATATTCTAATAGCTGTAGACTGTTTCACAAAATATGCTTAAGCAGAGCCTTTACAAAATAAAACTGGATTAGAAGTTACAAATGCTATGAAAAAAATATTGAACAAAATGTTGCATAGAGAAATTAACACAAAAATCATTCTACAAACGGATTTTGGAAAAGAGTACTACAACCGCTGGTTTAAAATCTTATGCAAAAATATAAGATAAACCATTACTCTACGTATTCCGCAATCAAAGCTAGTATGGTTGAAAGATTGATCAGAACAATCAAAAACAAGTTGTACAGAAGATTTTACTTGCAAGGTATTCATAGATGGCTGAATATTTTGCCTAAGGTTATGGAAGAATACAATAATACACCACATCGGGCTATTAACATAACACCTATGGAAGCGGAAGATTGTCCGAAAAAAATAAAACTTTACACCGCTGGCAGTGCTTCTAAAAGTCACAAGAAGTTGTATAAGGTTGGAGAAATTGTACGTATATCAAAATATAAAGCAGTATTCGACCGAGGATTTCATCCAAACTGGAGTACAGAACTATTCAAAATTGTTAAAGTACAACAAACGATGCCGATTACCTATCTGCTACAAGATTTGGAAGTTCGGCCAATTCTATGTGCTTTTTACGGTAATGAGATTCAGCTCACAGCAGCACCTGACACCTATCTAGTGGAAAAAGTTTTACGGAAACGGAAGCACGGACGTGAACTATTAGTGTCGTGGTTGAGGGATGGTAAAAGTTGGATTAAGAAAACAGACTTGCTTTAGTATCGACCGACTAAAGTTCTAGATAATTACCTAGTTGAAAAAATCATAAAAGGAGCTGATGGGTGGGGGTAAAACCCCTAGCTGGATAGATAGGAGAGATTTGCTTTGAAGTCGATTCCTATTTATGATTCGAAGCAAGAAGCATGTGCTTCATAATAGATTTACAAGGATATCAATACAAAACTAGTGATTTCTATTGCAAGGAGATCGCCATTTTGGATATAGTGAATAATGTAATATGGCATGAGATACTGAACATGATGGTTGAATATAACACCCTAAGTGATGATTTCAAATAGCAAGTTCAGTGGTTAAAGAAAAGAATCCATGGACTCTGCTGAGATGAGCAGTCCACGAGTGGGTATACAAATGTGGGTGATTTGCTGAAAGAAGTCATACCTCCTGGGGCCACTGTCTATGTTAAAGGAGAACAAAAGAAGCAGTTACTATCGAAATATTTATCAAACAACATTTTAAACATGGAAGGTGTATTCTCAGTCCCTAGACTCAAAGAATTAAGAAGCTTCGGTGATAGGTGCAACCACTGTTTAAACCACTGTTAGAATAATTTAAGTTGTTCCAAGGAGAATGTTATACTGTTGCAGTCCTTTGTTGATGTTTAAATGTATTTAATTTTTAATAAAATATTTGTGGGAATTGTTTTTTATTATCTTAGCTAAAAGACTATCTAAAATTTGAAAAATATATGTAAAACAGTGCATTACTTTGAAAAATTAATAGTGACTAATAAATTACTCAATGTAAAATCTAAACGAATCTTAGATGTTTTTAAAATACAATCAGAAACAATAGTAAAATACGCGACAATTGGTGTTTGTAAATAAATTCAGTTCTGTTTTAATAAAAAAATGCAGACTTACCTTAAATCTTCAATATGAAGAAAATCAGTGCACAAACACGAAACGATTTTTTAAATTTTACAAAGCGCACGAGACGAATAGACTTTTAGTAATCAGGTCGATTTATATACAGTTGACACAATTATCCGTTAATTGATCTGTATTACTAAATGAAGTTTGTATTTCCTTAAATACGTAGTCGAGGATGGTTACTCAAAGTACGGTGCTTTTCACCGCCTTGAGTAATTAATAATCGGAAAAGAATTATGAATCGATTTCTAACCGCGCATTGGGAATAAATAATTTGACTTCTGAGTGAGGTTTCCAAACAATTAAGGTAGGTCAGTAAGCAGTATTAAATTAGCTATTAATTGGCTTGCATTCAGCGTGCTTTCCTTCTGTAATTAATGTATTTGTTTGGAAAAGAAATACGCTTTAAAAGGAATTATACACTCCTTTCACATGTAATTTGGGTAATCCATAATCGTTATGTTATGATGTGTTTAGAAATTAAAATGTAAAACCAGAAAATTGATTAAATTTTTACTCTGTTTAAAATTTTAAAAGTCGTGTTTTTGAATATTTTAAAAGCAGTACATTACTGTTTAAAAATGGTTTTAAATATTAAACACTTATGGCTTATAAAGGGTTTATTTTTTTAAATTCCCACGGTTTTAGATTTTTAGGAAAGGTTGGTTAAAGCATATGTCATAGATGCGCAAAGATGTGGAGGTTTTGAAGCTTTAAAGTGTAACTTTGTAAGGAGCGGCCCTATTTAAAGTTTATTTGCATATTTGGATTCTGCGTAAAATTTCAGACTAACTAGATGTATCGCATGGTTAAAAAATTTATAAGGACGGCCTAAAATCGCTACCAGCAGAAAATCTTAAAATGAGAGTAGCTCAAATTCTTAAATTTGGGGTAGCTCCCTGGGGGATGATGCAATCTAAAAGAGATTTGGGTAGCTGAGAAAAATCTAATATTAATTGATATCAAACAACGCACATCTATCTCGTGGGTGGAAATGTGGAGAAAGATTTATCTTGCAGAGGGTATAGTGTAACTTTGTAAGGGGTAGTCCTATATTAAATCTGTTTACATATTTGGATTCTGCGTAAAATTTTAGACTAATTTGATGTATCGCATGGTTAAAAAATTTATAAAGACGGTCTAAAATCGCTACCAGCAAAAATCTTAAAATGAAACTAGCACCCTGGAGGATGATGCAATCTAAAAAATTCCTAGAAATTCGGGTAACTGAGAAAAATCTAATATTAATTGATACCAAACAATATAGATTTATCTCGAAAGATGAAATGACTAGTCGAAGAAAACTATTTGGTCCAGATGTGTGAGGAAATGTGGATGCTGGAGGAAATGTGGTCCTGATTCGCCTGTATTTGTACTACTAATAATCTTGTTGCGCTACCTTTTGTAAAAGGTGTACTAGGTTGCGCTAGATATAATTAAGCTGCGCTAGCATTGTCAGTACAATCTGAGATTGTAGGGAGCTAGGTTAACTGAACATTTATTTAGCTGTGAATAACTCGGAATTACGTTGTAAAAGGCAATACAATTCACTTTTTTTTGTGGTTTGATAATTTATGGGTTACTGTGGTCTCGTCAGCAAAAGCTATAGTAACGGATAATGTTATGTTGTTAGGGTAATATTTCAATAACATTTCTAAATTTGAATAGGACTGAAACAGACTATATTCATAAATCACCTTTAAAAGGTTTTTGGTTTTAAAACCTTTTTGGTTTTTGAAACTGACTGTTTCTGATATAATTCTCCAGAATTTATATTGTTTGAATATTTACGGAATAAATCATAATCTTCTTTTCTATTTTTTGAAGTGTCGGATTTAATTTATCATGCGTAAAATATTTGAAATCATATGAAATCTCCTATAGTTTTTCATTCCACCATATGCCATTAGACCAGAAAGAAAATTCTTGCGGTTTTCACCCTCAAATTTAAATGCATAGATCTCAGCTCAAACAAAACTTTATTAGTCAAAGAAAAGACCATTACAATCAATATACTTTTGCCAACGAGAAACAAGGTTAGTTATTCTATTGGCAGCATAACATTCTTAAATCCTGGAGCATCGACCTCGTTCAAGTTCAATGCCGTTTCAGCATCACTTTGAGTTTTTAAGCATTTCTTATATAAGAAGTTCTCAAAGCGCTTCAAAAAGTGGTAATCGGTGGGTGATAGATATTGTGAGTAAGGTAGATTAGGCAGAATTGCAAAGTCCAATTTGTTTAAATGTTGAGGAGTTTTGTTGGGTGACGTGTGGTCGAGTGTTGTCGTGAAGAAGGATAAGATCTTTTCTGTTGACTAATGAGGAACACAAACGTTGAAATTTCTGGTGCATTTCGCCGATTTGGTGGCAATACTTTTCAGATGTAATGATTTCACCTAAATTGTTGTGGTCTCACCACTGAACCGATCGTAGCCGATTGCCATAAAGAACTCTCTTTTCATAGCACGTTAGAATTTTTTCGGGAAATGGATCACCTTCGTTCACAAGAGAAGGACAAACGACACTTCAAAACCACGGTTTTACCCCGGCGTTTGATTCGTGCGTTACCCATTTATCGGGTATATTTATTATTCCAATTTTCTGTAGATGGCTACAAATCGTTGTATATGTTACGCGCAATTCATAAGCCAGCTCCCGAACGATTGTACAAAGATTGGCTTCAACTAAGGCCGTCAGTTTAGTGTTGTCAACATCTAATGACCGACCACTACGCCGATCGGCTTGAAGACTCTCGTCACCGCTGCAAAATTTGTTAGACCACCATTGTGCGGTACGTTCGTTAGTGGTGCCTGAGACAAATACATCTTTGATGTCGCGAGCTGTTTGAGCAGCTTTCCGACATAGTACGAACTGGAACAGGAAACTTGTCCATGTTGGATTCAACACCCTGAAGAAAGAGGAAAATCTACTAAAAAACAAAATTAATGACACTTTTTCTTAGAACGAAAAATGCGCTTTAAAATTAAATATAAAGTCAAAGTAATGTTAAACAAACTTACTTGAAAAGGAGCATTTAATATCAAAATAATAAAAACCGCGAAAACTTTCTTTCCAACTCAACACTTTATTAAAACTGTAAATGCCACAACCTGATAAGTCTAGATGTTTACTAAGTTATGTTAATAGCGTATACTGTTTCCACTATGTGAAACCTATTAGATGAGGTATAAACTTATTGGTGTTAGTCCTAGAAATATTAAAGGTAACACAACTTGATTCGTTTCCCTTCTAATATACTATGGATACCATAACTTAGCATGCAACTCATATAATAGTATTTTATTCTGTCATATTTAATCTAGATCAGGAGGTCAAAGTGGCGGACCGCGCGCTGCATGCGGTCTCCTATCATCCTACCTATCCTATTTCTGTTTTCCACATATTTCTATCTTCTCCTGCCATTTCGAGAACCTCTTTGTTCTTAACATTGTCTGTCCATGAAATCTTTATCATACGTCTGTAGCTCCACATTTTAAAGGCTTGTAACTTTTTCCTGTACCTTTCTCTCACTGTCCACATTCCACAGCCGTACAATGCTATGCTCCACACATATGTTTTCAGCAATCCTTTCCTTGTTTCTGTGTTTGTTGTCTTTGAACATAGTAGTTGTTTTTCTTGTTAAAAGCATCACGGCCTTGCGCTAGTCGTTGTTTTATATCTTTTGTACTCTTTCCATCTTGTGTTATTTTACTTGCTCGGTATCAGAAATCTTTAACCTCTTGTAAGTACTCGTTTCCCACTTGTATTGTTTTTTTGATTTATGTACCCCTCCTTTACATACTAATACTTTAATTTTATCTTTGTTAATTTGCATACCGTATCTCTCTGCTAGTGCTGTTTCCATTTCATTAAGAGTTTGTTACACACTTTTTTGCTGTAGATTTATTTAGTGTATTTACTCTACCTTATAGGCGGCAGAGCCTCAATAGATTATGAGGGGTTCCTGTTTAAGGTTTAAGCCCAGGGTAAAGAGGATGGTAAATGGCTTTGAGTAAAAAAGGGACCCTCTAAAGAAATCTTCCAGCCAGCTAAGCTTCTTCAACTTAGGACAGAGCTATGAGCTAGGGTCGTAGGATGGTATACGATAATAAAAGAATTTTTAATGGACGCCACCGTATCTTAATAATTGTTATAATAAGAATCAATCCGAAGATCAGATACGGAAATCTTCGGAAAAAAAAATATCCTTGACGAGCAAAACATGGGAAAATAATACTTACTTATGACTCTGCAAACTGGAATGAGAACGACGATCTCGTGCTATCTGAAAATTTAATCACTTCTAAATATTTTGAACTAGGGTTTCATTAGAGCCTAGTCACTTTATTACAAAAAAATAAATTATAAAAAGATCAACTAGTCAGAATTATACTTCAAAAAAATCTAAACTCAACACCAATAATATATCTTTCTTCACTACAAAAAATTTATAAATGTGGGTGTTTTCTTCTATACAAAAATTATTGATGATTTCAATGAAAGAAAGCTTTAAAACAACTTATTATTCTTTCTATTGATTTACAAAAAAAAATATATACATCATTTGTACAATTTTATACGTACTGAAACTTTCGAGATAATGACTTTTATTACGGTCTAGTATTACGTTTATGATTATTTATATGAATTTTATAATTAAAAATTTATTTATAGTGTTTTCATTATTATTCTACAATCTATAGATGATACCTGAATAGGATTCTTTTCTGGTTTACAATCAATAAATTAGATGCTCTGACTTTCGGTAGATTATAGAACTATAGTGCGTTTAACGAACAGATTCAGTAATTAAAATAATAGGATGGGCTTAGTTGCGCCGTACAAACTGAGCATAAGCTTAATTTACAGTCGATTTATATACAAGTATATTTACACAAATGTAATAAGTATTGAAAAATACTGTTTTTGAAAAAAAAAGTACAAGAGCAAAAACTACGAAAGACGAGTGAACAAAAAATAAAACAAAGACAAACACAAGAAACTAATTGACATTTGTAGGTTAATGTTACAAATTGAAATGTGTGGTTGTGTGAATCCGGCCAACCAATACAAAATCTTTATTTAAACTTGGCGCTGATTTATGGGCGGAGCATTTACTGAATCTGTTCGTTAAACGCACTATACATTTTTAGTTGATTTAATTGATGGAATCAAAGGTCAAAAACACTTATTGTTTGAATTAAACTATACTTCAGTGTACTGCCAAAAAGATTATATTTTATAATGTGACAAACAAATATCAACGTGTCACGTGTTTAGTTACGAATACATTTTTGTATAACCTTGTAAATTCAAAAATTATCATATAGAAATTTTTTTGTGTTTTTAAGAGCATTTTTGGAATAGCCAACTATTAAATTCTGGACAAAATATTACGTGTCTAATTTAAATGACCATATAAATTTTACAAAAATTTCGTGAACCTATTTAAATAAACATATAGAATTTACAACAATTATTTGTACAGTTTAAGTAATGGTTACATGAAATGAAAATTGATCTAAAATTGGAGATGACTCACCACAAACAATCTAGTAGGCATCCAAGTTCGTCAACCATCTTGAGTACTTACAAAAGCAGATGCGCGCGGCTGGCATATGCACGGGATTGACTTCTATTCAAAACAACATCTGCAGAAACTTCCACCATCTTGCATAGCAACATTTAAGACTTTGTACTTTCAATACGACTAACAACCAATAGTGCTTCTGTGTTCCATAATAATTATATACGAAAGATTTATCGCTCCACAATTTGATAAATTACATGTTTACATAAAATTTGCGTTTCAAAATTGGACTTGAAATTTGTTTCGATATTATTTGTTAACTTTTACTTGTGTTTCAATACTGTATAAACATTTTTTACTTGCGTTTCAATACCGTATAAACATTTTTTACTTGCGTTTCAATACTGTATAAACATTTTTTACTTGCGCGTAGATATATTTCTTGGTCACTCTAGGTCGATACAACAACTAATCGAGGCCATGGTATCCGTCGACACCATTGCCCCTCTCTTTGGAGCAGCATGTTTTTCAAACCTGCTAGCCCACGTTTCAACACTTGCTTCGCTGAATACATTCGGATGGAAAATGATGAACCTTGTCCACGAGGCAATTTTATTATCCAAGCCGCGCAGAAAGGGAATATTGTCTCAATACACATACAGATAGAAGAAATCTTAAATTTTACTTCGAGTCTTTAAATATTGGTGGAGCTCTATGTATGAATTGGTAATATATTGTTACTATCGGAAATTAATATTTTCTGTCTAATAATGGATATTTGTTAAATAGATATTTAGAACAAAAACGTATATTTATGAAGCAGGTAATTGTATTCGTTACAAGTTGCTTCTAATTCTTCCTTGCTAGATGCTAATATCGTTATATCATCTGCAAATCTAAGCATATCAATCTTTTCTCCAAATGTCTTTCTGCATTTGACAGTATTCATTTCCTCTTCGATATACAAGTTAAAATTTAACGGGGATAGGTTACTCCCTGTCTCACTTCTTTCTTAATGTTTACTTCTCTACATTCCTGCTTTAATTCTATTACCGCTGTTTGGTCTTTGTATAAGTTATGTACTATTCGCCTATCCCTATAATTTCTTCCAATCTTTTCAAGTATTTCGAACATTTTCTTTCATTTTGCATTGTCTATTGCTTTATCCAGATCTACAAACCCTATATACAGTGCGTTCAAAATTCGTCTCTCTGCATGAGAAATTCGCTTATTATAATAGATACACCAAAGGTTAAATGGGAAAGTTTTACAGAATTTTTTGATGACTTTATTTCTGGTTTAAGACTTAAGAGAGAGGATGGATGAATTTTTGAATTTCCAATGTACTTTCTAAGCTATTAATTTGACAACTGTCAAAGTGTGAGATTATTAGGACACTTTTACACGAAGCGAATTAATTAATTCACACTGCTTACCTTTTAGTTTAATGCATATTGGTACGCTATGTACTAACTTAATAATGTTTATCTCAGTTATTCCGCGTGGGTGCTATTTGCCATTCAGATTTCTGTAATGGAACTCGTTACTACTTCTTGCATAAACAGGAACAAGACAAGTACGATAGATTGGTTTGGAATAAAAATCGATAAGTTCACTTCATCACAGATCTATATGCACCCTCGGACATGCCGTATAAGATAGGTGGTCATCTCAAGAATGTTCATCATAGCGTTGCTTCCAACTGTTTGTCAACCACTTTCGCTTGTTCGTTAAGCGTCTTTGTTTGTAGGGAAACGCCATGTGTTCGAAGTACAACCGTGGGAATCATCTTTACCACAAAATTAAACTATAATAAGGAGCTATTCCTCTAATACATTGTCAGGATATATCTATACTATATTTACTATGCGTAATTCCCTACATAGTATTAATACAAAAATTGTAGAGCGGCTTTTGATGCGTAACAAATGATATTGTTGGCGAGTTCTAGGTAAAACCGTGCTTTTCAGAACATATATTTCTAGAATAGCTTGTTACCAGTACTTGATGATCAAACGCTCCATTGACCGTACAAATTGTAATTGTCGTGTTACTTTTTGGGTAGCATCTGTTAGCCTGTGACATTTTGAAGACGTGTTGATACCGTCAACTTCTCCATCACTTCGCATCATGTCAATTGTACAATTTTCATGACTGTACATGTGTCCTTTAATCACTGAGCAACTTTTTATTTAATTTCTTGGCGGTAATAATTTCTAGCAAGTTGTATTCTTTTCACTACTGTTAGCGCGGTAGCCTTTTCTTCATAGGTAGCCATTAAACATCGCAGCGGCTTCGAACTGTATAAAATAAAGAAGATGAAGGTACGGTATTTTTTCAAAGCTTTGCTGTTGTCTTTGCCTAGACACAATTCGTAAATCTGTTCTCCGTTGATCGTTCTAATAATTTCTCTTCTACCTTATTAGGATTCTTTTAATAGATTATCTTTTCTATTAATTCTATAGACTTCGAATTGTTCAACTTTTTATTTGTGCATTTTAAAGTCTTTTAAATGCTTCATTATATACTTTGAATTTGCTATTCATTGTTCTTCCATTGATTACATAACTTTCAATTATCTGGTAACTCTTTTTCTATAGACTTTGAATTTTCTAGAACACCTTCATCTAGTAACTACTCTAAAGCTATTTCTACTAATTTGTTATTTTTCTATGTAGAGATTTCTGGTTCTCTGCTAATGAGATCCTGGGGTAACTGTAATATTTCATTCATCCATTTTTGCACTTTCCGAGTCTCAAAATGAGAAAAACAGTCGCACACCTTAATTGCTGTTGTTGAAATAAAAATTAGGGCAGTTTTCTTTACTGTGAAATTTAATCTTTTAACAATCACTCTATTTTGAACTTTTATACGAAAAACAACGATTCGATTTAGTGTAGGGATGTAAGGTCATTACTTAGAGTAGATAAGTTAACGAATTTATTAGTTGAAATGAGAAAAGGAAAGCTGGATATTTTAGGTATTAATGAGGTGAGATGGCGAGATAGTAATGACTTTTAGAAAGCTAATTATAGAATAATTACAACTTCTTCAACTAATGGACAGACGGGGGTAGGAATAGAGTTAGGTAAAAGATTTAGACGTAAAGTTAAAGAGTACTTACAATTTAGTGATAGAATAATTATGGTTAGATTTAGTACGAAACCCACAGACAATGTTTTAGTACAGGTTCACATGTCAACAACACGGTACGAGGATGAGGAAGTAGAAAGTATACGATGATATAAATAGTATAGTGAGAAAAGTAAAGGGAGATGGGAATTTAATAGTCATGAGCGATTTGAATGCGTCAGGGGAGAAGGTAGTGAGGGAAAAATGGTGTAAAAATTTGGGTATAATAAACAAAATGATAATGGAGAAAGATTAATTAAGTTTTGCCAGGAACATAGATTAGTAACTGTAAAAACCTTATTCGAACAACATGTTAGAAGAAGATATACCTGGAAAGCGCCAGGTGATAGGGCTAGATACCACATAGATTATATTTTAGTTAAACAAAGATTTAGAAACCAAGTTAAAAACTGTCGTAGTTATCCAGGGGCTGACATAGATAGCGATCATAACTTAGTTAAAATTAAGTGTCATCTAAAATTCAAAAAATTGAGAAAAGCTAAAAGAGAGGCATGGAGTCTAGGTAAGCTTAATGATAGTGAGGTAAAAGAGGAATATAAACAAGTATTAGATAATAAGATCAAAGAGATAGCTATAGGAGGGAATGTAGAAAATAGATGGAAAGAAATAAAAGGGTTGTACATGATACAGCAACACAGACTATAGATAAGAAAAAAGTAGAAGCGAGAAAATCCTGGGTAACAAAAGAGATATTAGATTTAATAGAGAATAAAAGAAAGCTTAAACCTATCAGAGAGTTGGATAGTAAAAGTAGGCAAAAATATAATGGAGTTAGAAATAAGGTAGTACATGTGTGTATAAAAGGTAGAAATAAATGGACGAAGGAGAATTGTAAGGAAATACAAGATGATTTGAGAGTAGGTAAGACAGACAGGGCTTAGATAGTTTTTGGGGCAGATAGAAAAAATATATTGGTATTAGAGATGAGAATAATGAGCTACTAATAAATAAAACTGAGGTAGCAGATACATGGAGAAGATATTTAGAAGATTTATATAAGGCAGACGATATGGATGAGCTAGAGAACGACCAAGAAGAGGATGTAGAAATAGGGCTCTCAATATTAAGAGAGGAATTTGATAGAGTTGTTAGGGATCTTAAACTAAATAAATATACCCGCAGAATTAATAAAATATGCAAGTCAGAAAACTTTAGACAGATTATATGAACTAGTAATATATGCCACAGATGAGGTCCCAATAGATTTCGAAAAAAATATTATTATCCGATGTGGTGTGAGAATTTTAGAACGGTTGTTTAACTTTCCACTCTTTCAATATATTAACAATAATACTTAAAGATACAGTAGAAGTTTTGACTGAGAATTATTTAGGCGAAGACCAATATGGTTTTCGTAAAGACAGAGGGACTAGAGAACCGATACTAATGATTAGGGTAATTATCGAAAAAAGATTACAAAAAATAAAAAGACTCATTTCGCGTTAGTAGATTTAGAAAAAGAATTTGATAGGGTTAATTGGATTGTTATGTTTAGGGTTTTGCGAAAAATAGGAATCTCTCATAGGGATAGCAAAATTATTTACAGTCTATATAAAAATCAAAGCGTAGTAATTAGATTTGATGAAATAGAAAGGGAAGCTAAGATTAGAAATGGTGTTAGACAGGCCTGAATACTATCTCCCTTGATTTTTAATGTTTATATTGAAGAAGCTTTAAACTCAGCTAGAGAGAGAAAAGAGATAGGTATTAGTGTACAGGGACAGAAAATAGACATGCTACCTTTTGCAGATGATATAACTATTATAGTAGAGTCTAGAAAAAAGTTAGGAGAGTTTTAAAATATTTTAGATGAGATACTACAGAGTAACTATAGTATAAAAATTGACTCAGGAAAGACAAAGATAATGACAAGTGAGTTAGAGCCTAGTTCTAAACCAAAATTAAAAATAGGTAATACCGAGTTAGAGGAGTAGTATAATTACAAAGGATGGACGTAGCAGAAGGGATATAGTAGCTAGAATAGCTCAAGCTAGAAAAATGTTTTTAAAAAAATAGACTTACTAATAGCTAATAGTATTAGTTTAGATAATAGAAAAAGTTTCTTAAAGTCGTACGTATGGAGCATTCTATTATACGGTAGTGAGACTTGGACAATTAAAGAGGCAGATAAGAAAAAGATAGAAGCTTCTGAAACTTGGTGTCATATGAGAATGCTAAAGATTAGTTGGACAGATAGAGTAACAAATGAGGAAGTTTATAGAAGGGTAGGCGACGAACCATGTATGTGGAAACAATTAAAGGTCAGGAGAGAATGATAGGGCAACAGTTAAGACATGAGGGACTATTTAGTAAGGTCTTAGATTATAGACTACCAAATAAAAATAGAGTAGGAAGATCTAGACAAAGCTATATTAATCAAATTATTAGAGATTTAGGTTGTGAAGGGTATGTAGACCTTTTTAGACTAGTTCAGAATAGAAAAGAATTTAGAGCTGCGTCAAACCGACCTTGAGTAAGTACGAAAACAAAACAAAAAAAAAATAAATAAAAATCAGTTAACTAAATGTCACAATGACATAACTCACAATTAGTTAGCGGTCTGGCATGTTGGCAGCGATTCGTTGCTTAAGCCTTACCATAACATATAATTTAACATTTTTTCTTTTTTGGAGGGGATAACCAGGTAATACAGTATTGCCCGAAATAAACAGTACTGAAACTAAGTTGGCGGTGTTTTTATGCGTGCGCTGTCACACTCAAGTTAGCTAGTATAGACCTGTCAAGTAAACCTCAAACAAGTAATTAGTAGGGCCTAATTGTTAAAAATGGTGTTAAGTACAGAGGAGAAAGTGTTTCTGGTAGAGCATTATTTTCGTTCATACGGAATCGGCCGACATAATGGTGCAAGTTTGCTATACGTGTCTGATCAATTCACACAAAGGTTTAATAAACGTTCTCCAAGTAATGCTGTAATTTTGAAGGTTATTGAAAAGTTTAGAAATACAGGTAGTGTATTGTGCCAACGAAAAGGAAACTCAGGGCGTCCCAGGACAGTTAACAACAACAATAACCATGAACGTGTTTTGAGCAAATCTTAGAAAATCCGAAAGTCAGCCAGGCAAGGACAGCGTTACAACTTGATTTAAAAAGAACTTCCTTTCAAAGAATCCTGAAGGAGCTGGGTACATTTTCGTATGTGATTCAGGTACATCAACAACTACATCCTCGGGATTATCGCAGTAGAGTGGAATATTGCGCCAGAATTCTCGCGTTACAGTATGAAAAACCTGAATTTTTGAAAAATGTTTGGTTTTCAGACGAAGCACATTTTCACTTGTCAGGCTATGTGAATCGTCGCACAAATCGATTTCTGGGCTTTGCCAGACCCGATGAGGTTCAAGAGGTTCTTTTACATAGTGAAAAAGTGAGTGTCTGGTGTGCTGTTTCCGGACACGGAATCATTGGTCCGTACTTTATCGAAGAGAATGGTAGGCAAGTCACACTTAATCAACAGAGGTACAGACAAATTTTAACACGATTTATCCCTGATCTACGTCAATTCTGTCGTGCACGTAACTTGGCATTTCGAAACCAATTTTTCAGCAGGACGGAGCAACTTGCCATACTGCTGCCGCAATTCGTCAATTTCTTCAAGAACATTTTCCAAGCAAATTCATATCACGATTTACTGACTTCCCTTATCCTTCACATTCTCCAGACCTCACACCTCCAGACGCATACATTTGGGGCATGGCTAAAAATGCCGTTTTCAAACGGGCACCACAAACCATCGATGAATTAAAGGATGCCGTTAGAGTCTTCTTCGCAGCCCTGAGACAACCCTTATTCAATAACATGACCAGAAACTTAGAACATCGTTATGAAGTCTGTCTCGAACGAGGAGGTGCACATTTAGAACATATAATAAAGTGTCAATAATATGTATTTTTTAAATATACAAAACAATTACAATTTCAGTACTGTTTATTTCGGGCAATACTGTATTTCATTTCCTTATGAATAGGAATTATGTAAACATGTTGGAGTTCTTTAACAACCATTAGGTTGCTAATATCTATGTAGAGCCAGGTAGATAGGAAAAAGATAGAACGGTATAGGAAGACGTAGACCAAGCTATATTACTCAAATTATTAGAAGTTTAGGTTGTGAAGGGTATGTAGAACTTTTTAGATTAGCACAGAATAGAAAAGAAGTTAGAGCTGCGTCAAACCGACCTTAAATAAGGTCGAAAACAAAAATGATGATGATACGAAAAATTAAATAAAATGTTGAACTAATTCAATCAATCAGTGTAATTTGTATATAGAGTTCACGTTTGTAAATTAGCGATAAATTCGTTTCAACACAAAATACCTTGCTTTTAATTTTCGCGTTATTCTTGTTGTTGTTCTTACTTTATATGCACTAATTAGTATTCTACAACAGTGTAGTACACTAAAGTAAATCAAAGAACAGATAATGTCAGCTCAAGTGGACCCATGCGACATCTAGCGTAAGTTGGATAACTGACTATCAATGGTATATGCGGTCTATTGCTGTAGAAATGCCCAGGGTCAAAGAGGTACAACATATTTTGGAAATAATATATTATAATGAGCTTGATATCTAGCATCGTGACAATTTTATAGTTAATTGCCCAATTGAGATATAACAAACGCTTCCACAAATAAAATCAGTAGACAGTAGTTGATTAACTGCTGTTTCAGAAAAGTTATTGGAACAAAAAAATTATTGTAAAATTGAGGGTATTTTTCATGCGAAACAAACTTTTAAGGATGCAGAAGATTAAAGCTTTCTCAACTCCAATCTTTATAAATATCTCAAAAATATGAAGCGAGTCAATCTCAATCATCTGTTTTGCGATAGTTAGAAATATATTATTTTAGATTTCAGCAAGAAACTTGTTGCTTTTATCGCAAACTTTGCTTTTGCTGAGGACAAATTTATGTGGAAGTTATTATGCGGTACGTTGGTAATGTTAATAAATGTTCTTATTGTAGTACACCCAACCAAATAAAGATTTAAAAGTTTACTAACTGTTTAATTCCAATCCAATACGCAGTACTAAAATAGTGCACCAACAATCCATTTAAACACAACTACCTACTAACGACTAAAATGTATACTTGACGGTAACAAGGGAAATGCGCAGGAAACCCGTACAAACCGACAACCTATTTGTTTGGCGTCTACGAATCCCACAATACTCATGTGAAATTATTGCCGTCCTATTCTAGCCATTGAATCGTGAATAAATTAGTGCAGTCTGGAGATTTAATCGTTATGTTTTAAGGGTGCATCAAAATAAGCTAACTATATTAAAATAACGAAAATGTAACTTGTTCAAAGCATAATATTTTCACGAAGATAAAAGGTTTTATAGTCTCAATAGTCTTCAAATCAATTATGTGGCGTGCGAATAACGATTTGTAGTTTCATGATATTGAAAGTGTATTTTAGATTGTTAAGCAATGTTTTGCTACTGTAAAGGGAATATAAAGTACTTCAAATTTAGGGTCCAAATATCACATACTATTTTTTTTTTCTGTCAGTAGTAGTATAAATGAGATCGAGAATTCTAGTTCACGTCTTAAATTTCGAGACGAGAATACGAAGATTCATTTCTCCACATGTCGAGACGAGAAACATTTAATACACGTCTAGGGCCCTGTTTCATAAAACTTGACAAGTTCGACAATAGTGACAAGTTGACAAGTTTGTAAGAATTTAATAATAAATTGTCCATTATACAAATGCGATAGTTGACAAGTAAAAAATTGTAGTTGTTGACCATTGTCAAAGTATACTAATATCGTATAATAATACCTCACAATTGTCGTAAAACACATGTCAGTTTATTTATTTTGTGACAGGTGATTGATTTGATATCTGTAACCTCACATTGTTTACTGAAATAGTTATATTTGTCAACACGACTAATGAAAAACTCACTATTCTCAATTTAATAAGAGAAAATAAACATATACTGTTTGGAAAGTTTTCTAGTATATTAACCCATAATGATAAAGTTAAGACTTGGACTGATATATCAGAAAAAGCAACTGCAGTTGGAATTTTTTGCAAGGATTGGAAGTACCTGCCATTTCGAATGGACCTGCACCTTGCCGAAGTTCTAAATTACTAGAACAGGTGAAATGGCTTGCGTGTTCTAATGAGCTAAAGAGCCAAACTACAGGTCCAACCAAAGTAGTAGGGTCGTTAGTGAGGAACCAGACTAAGACAGGTCCCCGAAAGAGGGCAGCGGCTCTTTCGGTACTTAGATTGGCAGAGACCATAGGGGTCGGTATGGCAGTCTAAGACACACTACCGCGATGTGGAAGGCAACGGGAAACCACCACATTATCTCCCAAGTACACAGCGTACTTAAATTGTTACAAACATGATGGCATTCTCTGGGGTAAAAGATTCCGGAGTTAAAATAGTCCCCCATTCGGATCTCCGGGAGGGGACTACTTCGAAGGATGCGATCGGAAAGTTAAAAATAAGAGTCGGGAACATTCTGCGAGTCGGAGCGTGGAATGTTAGAAGTATGAAGCAAGTAGGTAAGCTAGAGAACCTAAAAATTGAAATGAATAGGTTATAACTAGACATAGTAGGATCAGCGAAGTTCGGTGGCCAGAGGCGGGGATTTTGGAGTGGAGACTTCAGGGTAATTCATACAGGAGCAGAGGACGGAAATTTGGGTGTGGGGATAGTTTTGCGGAAAAAGATAGGATACTGTGTAGAAAATTACTTACAAAAGAACGAAAGAGTACTCATGGTTAGATTAGAATCTAAACCGGTAAACACAGTAATAATACAAGTATACATGCCCACCTCTAGCTACAGTGACGAAGAGGTAGAAGCGATCTACAAAGATATCAAAGACATATTAAGATACGTAAAAGGACATGAAAATGTAATAATTACAGGGGATTTTAATGCTGTGGTAGGTGAGGGTAGGGAAGGAGCGGTAGTAGGTTTATTTGGTTTAGGCACGAGAAACGACAGGGGAAATATGCTGGTAGAATTTTGCGACAAGAACAATTTAATCATCACAAACACATTATTTCAACATCATGCTAGAAGACGATATACGTGGAAGATGCCAGGAGATAGGAAGATATCAAATAGATTACATTCTTGTTAGACAACGGTTTAGGAATCAAGTAAAAGACTGTAGAAGCTACCCAGAAGCAGATATAGATACTGACCACAACATCATAATTATGAAGGCCGCATTTAAATTTAAAAATCTGAAAAAAAGGAACGGAAAAAGGCACTTGGACTTAGAGAAACTAAAAGATAAAGATATTCAAGTAAGATTCGAAAAAAAGTCAAATGAATTGCTGAATGATATCTGGAAAATATCTGAAACTAAGGAAGTAGAAACAGAATGGAATAACATTAAATCCAGCCTAGACATGGCGGCCAGAGATATTTTGGGGTATACACAAAAAGAAAATAAGAAACCATGGATAACAAAGAATATCGTGAATTTAATAGAAGAAAGACGAAAATACAAAAATAAATCAGACAAAACAGGAAAACAGAGATACAAAGCCATAAAATGGGAAATTATTCGAAAATGGAGGAAAGCTAAAGAACAATGGATTGATGAAAAATGCAAAGAAGTACAAACTAAGATGGAAATAGGAAAGACAGACGAAGCATACAAATTAATTAGAATGAATTTTAGGGATATAAAACCGTATAGCAATAATATAAGGGACGCACAAGGAAACGTCATTATAGAAAACGTAGAGAAAGTGAGTAGATGGCAAGAATATATAGGGAATTTATATGCAGGAGAGGAACTAACTGCATTAGAACAGGAATCAGACATTGAAAATGATGACTTGGGATATCCTATACATCGAGACGAGTTTCAATTAGCATTAAAGAGTCTGAAAAATGGTAAGGCGCCGGGTACAGATAAGGTGCAAGCAGAAACTCTAAAAGCTGCTGGACAAGCAGTAACAGAACGTGTCTTCCAACTTGTAAGCTATATGTATGAGACAGGCGAGATACCCAAAGATTTCAAACGTAGCATCATAGTAACTATACCAAAAAAGAAAGGCGCGGATAGATGTGAAAATTTTCGAACAATAAGTTTGACAGCACACGTGTCAAAAATATTAACTAGAATTGTGCAAAGACGAATGGAAAAACGAGCTGAAGAAATACTAGGAGAAGACCAATTTGTGTTTAGGCAAAACAGGGGAACACGGGAGGCTATTTTAGCTCTAAGAGTGATAATGGAGAAAACAATAGAAAAAGGGGAAAGCATGTATATAGGGTTTGTAGATCTGGAAAAAGCATTCGACAATGTAAATTGGAAAAATATGTTTGAAATACTCAAAAAGATTGGAATGAGTTATAGGGATAGACGAATAGTACATAGCTTATACAAAAAGCAAACAGCAATAATAGAATTAGAGCAGGAACGTAGAGAAGTAAACATTAGGAAAGGCGTGAGACAGGGATGTGCCCTATCCCCATTGATTTTTAACTTGTACATAGAAGAGGCAATAAATACTGTCAAATGCAGGAAGATATTTGGAATTACTATGCAGGGACAAAAAATTGATATGCTTAGATTTGCAGATGATATAGCGGTATTAGCGTCTAGCAAGGAAGAGCTAGAAGCTGCTCTTAATGAAATGGAAACGGTTCTAACAGAGAGATACGGTATGAAAATTAACAAAACTAAAACTAAAGTTCTAGTTTGCAAAGGTGGGGAAAATAAGTCAAAAACAAGAATACAAGTATTTAACACGAACTTACAAGAGGTTAAGGATTTCTGCTACCTAGGAAGCCAAATAACGCAAGATGGGAAAAGCACAAAAGATATAAAACAAAGATTAGCACAAGGTCGTGCTACATTTAACAAGATAAAGCAACTACTGTGCTCAAAGACCACAAACATAGAAACAAGGAAAAGATTGCTTAAAACATATGTGTGGAGCACAGCACTGTATGGCTGTGAAGCCTGGACAGTAGGAGTAGCAGACAAGAAAAAGGTAGAAGCCTTTGAAATGTGGTGTTACAGGCGTATGATGAAGATATCATGGACAGACAAAGTTAAGAACGAAGAGATACTAAAAATGGTAGGGGAAGAAAGAAATATGTGGAAAACGGTAAAAAATAGGAGAGATAGGATGATAGGCCACATATTACGGCATGAGGGAATAGTGCGGAATATATTAGAAGCAGAGATAGGAAAAAAGAGAAGAAGAGGCAGACCTAGATTAGACTACTGCACACAGATAGTAAAAGATGTAGGCTGTAGAGGTTTCAGGGAGATGTGCAGGCTAGCCCAGAATAGAAATCAATGGAGGTACGCATCCAACCAATCCCAAGATGGATAAACTAATGACGAAAAGATAACTGGGCTTAAACATGATGATTATTATAAGTAACTACAAGAATTGGTTGGGCAATATTCTCGAATAATGTTAAGTGTGCGAAAGGATTTACTGGAAAACCATTATATCGGCAAATGTCTAAGTGTTGGGGGATCTTGGTAGCCACAGGTTGCTTAACCTCCTTCACTGAATCTCGGTAAAATAGGGTATAAAATTAGAAAACAATAGAAAGGGAACGAGCTGAATACACATACTCCCTGAAAAGAAGAAAACCACCAAAAACGCAAAATCAAAGAAACTGCTTATATAACCCTACATAAAAATAACTGAGTTGCAAACGAATCCGTGACTTTCAGTAAACAATGGATTCCATTACTAAAAGAAATAACAAATGAAAATCAAATGCCCACAATATCTAGGTAGCATTGCAAGTTTTTCCTGGGTTTTCCTTGCAATATTAACATGAAATACAGTCTACATACATGATTTCTATTTATACATAAAATAACTAATTACATAAAAATAAGCATATTAACTATCCTTGTAAAACAGCATGGTATGTGTAAAGTATAAATCCACAATAAGGTTACCTCAAAACCATATACAATCTCCGTTGAACAGTATTGGTATCTGACAAGTGTAAACCCGCCGTAGGGTCGCCTCAGATCCATATACAATCTTCATAGAACAACATTGGTATCTGACAAGTGTAAACCCGCCATAGAGTCGCCTCAGAACCATGTTAAAATCTACCAAAGAGGTAACTTAAATCATAATGAATTTTCCCCCTCAAAATAAATATTAAAAAAAACGACTACTTAAGCCTTTCAATAATGCAATCGCACACTTCTTTAATAACCATCCTCTCAATTGTATAAATAGAAACATGTTAAAAAATGTTTTCCAATTCCAAGTTATTGAATTTATGTAAAATTCACCAATAAAAATTAATCAGCTGAATTCACGTTAAGCGTATTGACTACCTAAAGAAAGCCGATCCCAGGTCGCAACACAAATTGAAGGTAATCATTCTGTTAAACTTTAAAAATTTTTGCTTAGTATACTCAAACCAAATATTTCAAACATCAATAAATCAAAGTCAGCTTCAATTTATGTCATAAATTTCAAACTTGAAGTTTTTATTATTATTTTGACAACGATCCTAGGTCATGGATCGAAACGTAAATAAAGTTGATTTAAAAAACTATGAGTGGTTTAATTCCCAAAGAAGATTAACCTGAATACACATGCTGTGTGAGAATTTCAGGGAACTATGTAGGCTAGCTCAGAATATAAATAAGTGCAGGTACGTGTCCAACCAGTTTTGAGACGGAAAACCTAATGGCTGCGAAATACCTGCAACTAATGTTGACTGTGCGAAAAGATAAATTGGAAAATATATTAAATCGCCAAATGGTTAAGTGTTGGGGGAACTTGGCAGCCACAGACTGCTTACCTCCCTTCACAACCATTGAAGGTCGGAGAAATAGGGCATATAACTGTAAAACAATAGAAGTGATCGAACTGCATCTAACAAGAAAGAACATTGCCTATGAAGAAAGACAACAAACATAGAATAAGAAGAAAATTGTTGAAAGCATATGTGTGGAGCACAGCACAGTATGCCTATGAAATACGGGAAGTCTGAAACGCAGACAGAAAAACGGTAGCAGCCTTTTGAAATGATGTGCTTCAGATGTATGAGAACGATAGCATGGACAGACAAAGATAGTAACAAATAAGTTACAGAAATAGTAGGGGAACAAGGATATCTGGGGAAAAAGAGAAATAGTAGGGCGGAATACGTTCTAAGGCATTTTTGGGGAATAGTATGTGATATATTACAAGCAGAGATAGGAAAAAAGAGGTAGATGTAGACCTAGATCAGACAGTTATAGATGCAAACTGTGCATATTTCAGGGAAATCTGTAGGTTAGTTCAGAATAGGGAACAATGATGGTACGCGTCTAACCAGTTCTAGGACTGAAGACCTAATGATGATGATGATGGAAGTACCTGAAAGACGCAACTTGACAAAATTGGAGAAAGCGAACCCTGATAAGTCCATTTTAAATGCTAAATTAGGTATAAGCTGTATTTATAATTAAAAATATGTTAAACGCCCGTGTCTAAAGTAACTTTTTATGAAAAAATGAGCGTGTAACTATAATATTTGCTATTTGGAGACTCACAATTTCTTACTACATTGCTAATGTACTTTCATTTTTGTTTCAGGAGAAGAAAGATAGAAGAGCTAAAACTGGAACAGGGGATGGAAAGAAAAACGAATATAATGTTTCGGATAAGCTCATTCTTGAGATAATTGGATATGATTCACCGTTGTTGGATGGTATTAATGTACACGAATCTTCAGGCAGAAATGCTCAAGCAACCACCGATATTATTTTTACCAACCCCACCAGCAGAGATAATTCAGAACACATTGAAAACGGACGGGTCTTTCAAGCAAGTATTTCTGAATATTGTCGACACCTTAATTGTGAAGATGAAAGCAGACCCACTAACAACTTGTTGCTAAATAAAGAGGAGTGCAGACCGAAAAGAAAACAACGCGTTGTTAAGTTTATTGACAATGATTTATTGAATTTGAAAAACAGAAAATTAAGGAGCAAAGTATGTTGTTGGAAGAAAAAAAAAGAAATTATTAAACGCTAAAAATATAAGTGAGATTTAGAGTTGTTTAAATTAGAAAAATGAGCTAAAATTGCCACCTTCAGAGTTTACGCAACAACTCATGGTCTTTATTACAGAAGGTGTAGTGAGAAATTTAACGGTGTTTAATGCTTCTGCAATAAATTAACCGTTACTTTTCTTAATTTCAGTTATATGTTTGTTTGTTGTAAAATTTTCTTTGTTTATAATTCACTTAGCTGTAAGATTATTGACCATTTATAAAGTGTTTTGTTTGCTTCTTATTTTACCAAACTAGGTATGCCTCCTATGATTTAAAAAGTTTCTACTATAGTGTTCTCCAAGAGTGTTATATGTAATCTTAATATCTTGTTGTCGTGTTCATGTAAATCACATTAAATTAATAACAATATATAAGACATAAACGTTTTATATTTGCAATAACTACAAAATAGCAACAGACAAATTTCACGGTTAAACATACTGTTGTAAAACTTTACTCTTCAAACTGAAAAATCAAATCTTTCAAAACTTGAACAGCTCTTGGATCAACTTCACCCTCTTCTTCTATTTCATCGAGTTGTTCATCATCTTCAATGGCATTGTTATCATTAGGTTCGTATACTTCAGAACCCAACCGTTTTTCAATATTATGCAGTATAATGCTTGCTAAAATAACATTGCATACTTGCTATGGTTGCAACCTTAGGTAGTTTAAGCACGGGAACTTTTCTTTTAAAATTCCCCAGCGAATTTTCAACCATTCTTCGAGTACATTTAAATGCTCTGAGAAATCTTCCTCAGTCGATGCGTTCTTGAGACTTCAACTGGAATGTTTGGTCTCATGAGCCACGTTTTCAATTTATAACCACTGTCACCCAAAAGCAGTGCATTTCGAAATGGCCGCCAACCAGTATCCCATTCCTGTGCTAGTCACGAACACCGCAGAACTCTCGCATCATGTACAGAACCTGGCCATCTAGCGCTTGCATAAAAAACTGTAAGTTAGGTCCACATACAACCATTAAATTGATGTAGTGATTACTATTCCTGTCCACAATTGCATAGCCTCATTATTAGGGGCGCATCTATATTAATTAATGACCCATTCACGACTCCAGCAACTCTAGGCAAATTTGCTGCTTTCATTAAAATTTGTGGGATTGCTTGTATATATTCTGAGGGCCACGAAACCTTTTCCAACAGTAAATCCTCTACCAATAACGAACATACATGTTTTACACAACGGTGAATAGTCGCTTTTGAAGGCCCATGTGCATCAGCAGTAACATGGTATTGAGCACCACAACCTAACCAATGTAAAGTAGTTAAAATCTGCTCGGTCGGGCTAAGTGCATGGCTGCGGTTATTTAGAAAGTTAATAACCTTACGGCTAACACGAAATTTTTCTTTAAATGTGAAATCACTCACAAGATTATTGAAATTTTTCTTTGTTTAAAATTTCTGGGTAGCCTATTAACTTTCATATCAATTTCACTATCACTGCTATTACTACTGCTACTACTACTACTTGAACTCATCATAACACGGAAATTATCAATAATAATATCAATATATTATTATCACAGAAATCCTTTCTACAATTACTTGTCCTAAAAATGCGACACAGGGTTACTCTCCTGTCAATGTTTAGATAACAAGTTTACAAATATGTCAAATTGTAAGTAAATCTTACTATGTCAAGAAATTTAGTGACAAATTGTCATAAATTGCATGTCACTTATAAAAATTTATGAAACGCAAAATCGACAATTTTGTCACAAATTCTGACATATTTGTCGGTGTTTGTTGACATTTATTTGTAGACTAGTTACGTTTTATGAAACAGAAACTTATCAAATTGTAAAATTATCATCCATTACCAGTCACTTCTGACCTGTTGGACCTGGCAATTTTGATGAAACAGGGCCTAGATCTCGCGCTTAAAATTCTCGTATTCTACAAATATCCAGCATACAAAAATAAATTTCAGTAGGTAAAGGAAAAGATGTCTCACTAAGAAATTCGACATTTTTGTTTTAAATAAATTTGCCATCACAATGTGACAAAAAATTTTAAAAATTGGAACAGCTAATTTATTTTAGTCAATTCTTAAAGCTACTGTTAAATTAGGAAAGAAAGATCTCAGGTCATTTTCAAAAAAAATTGTAAAACATCCAATGGTTGAAACGATGTCATTGAAAAAGCTCCTAATATTTTCAGTTCTGAATCGCGTTCAAATTGTTAATATCACGTTCGTTCTTAGATTCATCTGTAATTTTTGAAATAAGTCTGTACAACATTTTAATAAATTTTCATCACAGTAGGTATTAAAAGTTAACAAAAATACAAATATGCCATCGAAACTATTTAAATCGGTGAATCTATTTTGAAGAGACCCAAGTGTTTGATCAATTATCGTGTAAAAAAAGATTACTTTAAAATTTTGTTTTGGCTCTTCACACGTTTCATCTCATCGTTTGTAGTCAAAATTTATCGGTTTTCTGCTAATACGAACTCTTTGGATACTTGGACAATTTGAATCAGCATCAAACATTTCAGCAGTGATCTTAAGATATTTTTAAAATTGTGATCGGATTTGTACTTTTTGACAAAATCTATTGAACTTTTAAGTTGATTGATACATTCTGTTAAACTCAATTTTGGGGCTTGGAGAATTTTACTAGCAAAATTTATTTTAGATAAAATATCAAATCGGATTACAACTGAACAAATACATTTGAAATTCCAAATATTTAATGCTAATGAGTAAGCTTTGTGTTGTGTATAACGATCAAAATTTTGGTGTTTATTAATCTCTATTAGTGCTTTAAAGATGTTTGGTAAATAAAGCCTTAAGAGAGTTACGGCATCTATTCTACTAGACCAGCTTGTATCACATTTAAATTAGGCGCATGTCTTTTGATAATGTCCTACCGTTTTGTAGAGATTGAGAAGATACAGATTTCTTGTATAATATTAAGAAAATTTAGTGTCTCATAGGAAACTTTGGCAGAATAGTTGACAACCTGATTTAAAGTATGAGTCGAACAAGAAACAAAAAGGTCCCATCCAATATTATTTTTTGCAAACCAACAATTTTCCTTTTATGTTGCTCTCATTATCATGTCCCTGTCCGCGCAAATATTGAATATTTAAATCTAAATCGCCAAACAGTTAAATACAAATTTAAATAAATCTTCTCCTGTTGAATCGGTCCTACAAAACTTTTCATTATTTTAACTTTGAGTGTATCTTCGATAAAATAAATATATCTAAAAGTAACACTAATTCACTAGGTATGACTAATTACGGGAATGCAATCTAATATTATAGAAAAATATTTTGAATTCCTTACCATTTCTAGAATTTTGTTAATAATTTTAGCAAGCAATCCTAGCAGCTCATTTTGAATTTGATCCCCCCAGATAATGAACTATTTTTGTTTCTGAGTTTTGAGATTGGTGAACACTATTTACATGTTACCGTAGCACAGGATCAAATGATGCAATCATCTCGACTTCTTTTAAAAAATTGCCATTTTCACGTTCGAATAGTCTATTTGATGTTTCTCGAAAAGTTGGGCATTGCTGAGATTAGAATTTGATCTCAGCAATGATTTTTTGTAGTACATCATACCAATACTTTTTGTGACTACATAATACGTAAACAATCAGAATTAACTGTTTTGTCTAATTTTAGCATATTTTGCAGGTTAAACTATAACTTAATGGTATTATTGTGAGAAACACCGGTTTCGTGTCTTTGTATTGACCTAGAAAATTGTTGCCAACCAGAAAAACCAATCAAGTCTGCAAAATTGCTAATGTATTTCCTAAAATTTTACAACAGAAACAGAAAGCCGAGTCTTTTCAATCAGAATAAACTAACTAATCTCTAATAACTTTGTCGCCGTTTGGACGGTGGCGGTAGAAGTAATTATTAGAAAATTTACCGCCCTTACCATTGGTTGGAAAATCCCCTTTCTACTAAAAATCTGACTCCAGAGGTCATTAATGTATGTTACCACAAAGCTGGATCTTCCAGTAAGATATCTGCTGGTTTTACGACCATTTCCTGTGAAGTGGATGCTGATTCTGTATCATTCGAAGGACGTGATAAAGACTATTTCTGGTGGAATGGTAAGTATGGAAGTGGGTTCTAATTCAGGCATTAAATCTTCATTTTCTTCTTCACCTTGTACTTTGTTTAATAATTGAGTATGACCTATTAAACAAGTGTGCATCGAACCAAACGAATGTTTTCTTTCTAATTCTTTTACTGCTTTTTTTTTGGAAACTGATCTCAGACAATTTATTCCGTTTACAGGAATTCTGAAACAAACTATCAAAAAGAATAATAATGGATACAATAAATAATGTAATTCTGTTTTAAATTAAAAAAAAAACATTAATTGTTTTAAAAACAAGAACTAGTCCAATGGGCAAATCTGTATTATGCTCATAGATTAGGCTGATTCTTTTATTGAAATTTCTCAAAAAATCAAACCGAAATCGTAATAATCAAACGAGCATATATTTTTAATTAGCTGATAATTATTGATAAAGTAAGTAAAGCCATACACGGTTTTGGATTGGCTGTGGATTGAAAGTTTCAATCCATTTTTGAAAATCCTAACTTATTACAAAACAATGCTTGCCGTTTTATAAAACTTATAGAACAGATAGCAAAGAAGGCACTCGTACGTCACTCATCACTAAATAAAACAATTAAAACATCAACAAAAACTACCACAGCGACAAGCGCTATTTGTATTATATGATAACTAAAGCTCCTATGCCAGATTTATGTCCAAAGAATTTGCTAGATGGGTACAAATATGAAAAATCTTTTGTAGAATATGCAACAGGTGTTTAAAATATATTTACTTTGCAGAAATATAATTAGAGACACTAAATTTCTTCAGAGAAATGTTATTTTAGGACGTGTAACAGTTTAAAAATGGTATAAGCCCATTAAACCACAAAAGCAGTTTCCCTTGCCAGTGTATTAAATTACCACTTATCATTGTAGAATTTGTTCATTTTAAATCCTTTCCTAGTAAAAGCTTTAAACTTGCCTTTCACGTGCATTTGCTTTTCCTTTCAGTTCAGTTCTAAAAGATTTTACTGATTAAATTCTTATCACTTTTGCAAAAGAGCCGTAACCGTAAAGGAGCCAAACCTATAGAACATACTCTAACGCATTTGTTCTATTCGCTTTGTATAGCGCATAAAGCATACATTAAGACTGGCCAAATTAAAATACAATACATTATATTTTACAAACATAGATTTATTCGGACTAGATTGAAGTTATAAAAACAATTTGCCGCCCTCCTGAAGTGCCGCCGGGGAGCGGTGTAGCCCTTTGCAGTCGTCTTGTGGCGGACCCGATTATTGTTAATAAAATAATTGATGATGACATAATAAGATTTATCGGATATTGTAGTCCAACCATCAACGGCAACTGATAAATTATAGAAATGTTTTTAGCAAGGACATTTTTAATCATTTCTTGCATTATAGCAAACTGTTTCAGCACCTTATCTGGCCGTTTGCATTGACAGTTCTACGGTGTTATTTAAAACATGAATCAATCTTTATCATCTGTCGAAGTTACAATCACAGCCAAATTTAGTCTCCAAAAAAATAAAAGGAAGAAAATCAACGACAACACATAATGATAGCAGAGAAACAAAACAATCAGAACACACAAGAAAACTACAACCTACACTACGAACCATGTAACAAAAGCTTCCAGAAAAGGAACCAATATCCGCCACTCTAAAATTCACAAAAAGGACACACCAGAAGGAAACATTAAACCTACAAAGGAATACCCCATTAAAGAAGCAGATGTCCAAAAATATTTATATTTAAAATTATCCAACATAAAAACCACAGTTGAATAATCCGAAGAATACCAAAACCAGCCAGGGCTATACCTGCTTCAACTTTAAAAGATTTAATTGAAGAATATATCAATTTAAATTCAACTTCTTCTTGGGAGAACCTATTATTATTTCCACCTAAAGCTTTTGGCCTACCCACAGACTAAACCAATAACAATTTATCTATATCAACCATCATAAACAAAAATTTAAAACTCAACAAACGTAGACAAGGTAAGTTTAGAAATTCACCCTCCAGCAAACCATCTTCAAATATATAAAACCAAATCAATCATAAATAAAAGTCTCTAACGGACATTTATCCACTGCAATTAAAATCTTAACTTCCGATGACACTCTTGCAAACTACAATAACGACACTTTCTTAGAATCTAAACATCATCCAGCCCTCCCCACAAACTCACAAACACACCATCCATACCAGAAACTATCCCAATCTTTATCTCAATCAAAGATATATCAATTGCCATCAACAGCTTTAAAACAAGCTCCGCTGGAGGCATAGATTATTTAAGACCATCCCATTTACAAGACCTGACCAGTCACAGTGCAGGCCCACCTGGAAAATCCCTCTCATCATCCATATGCAAAATGTGCAATTTCACTATAAACAACGAAATAAACAACAATATCCACCCAATTTTATTTGGTGCATCACTCTGTGCCCTTACTAAAAATACAGGCGGAATCAGACCAATCGCCATAGGAACAGTTTACTGACGCCTAACAGCAAAAGTCATTTGTAATAAAATAGATGAAGGACTAGGGAACCAACTTCGTTCATATCAATTTGGTTTCGGATAGAAAGGAGGTTGTGAAGCTGTAGCACACGCCGCCAGACGTTATCTCACTGAGCATCCCAATCCTAAAAAGAAAATCTTTCTCAAATTACTTTAAAAATACTTTCAATGTTGTACATCGTGACCATTTACTTAATACTATTAAAGAAACACCAGAATATTACCTTACATGTGATTTTCCAATGCTCCACCCGAAGGTACTACATTGACTAGGAAGCGAGTTTTTTTACCTGAAAAATTTGGAATTTTGCGGAACCCTTGCTGTTCCAAGCAAGGTAGGGATCTTTAACGTGCGCGACAACACTCACACACGGGACATCCATTTTACCTCTCACCCGAACGAAGGTGTATTTTTGTGAAAAATACTCGCCTAACTTTTTTCAAGCGGACCGTGTCGGAATTCGAACCCGCAGCCTTCGGCGTAGTAGTCACACACATACCACTACGCCACGGAGCCGCCTACCAGAATATTACCAATGCTATAAATTTTGCTCTTACCTCCAATTCGGACAACACATCATATCCTCTGAAAGAGGTGCCCAGCAAGGGACCCCCTAGTTCCACTTCTATTTTGTCTCTCGATAAGCAATTTAATAAGGAACATAAACACGGAGTTCAACAGTTGGTACCTTGATGATGGTTGCATAGGCGGGGATCATAAATTAGTTTATGAGCTCGAAAGACATAAGACTTGAACTAAACTTCAAAAAATGCGAATTATTCTTCGTAGGATCACAAAATACAAATACCATAAACAAATATAAACTCATCGCAGCAAACATTAGAATCTTATCCAAATCAAACCTTTTCCTATTAGGGGCTCCATTATCAAATGAATCCTTTCAATCAGCATTCAACGATAAATTTTTCAATAGAATGTGCTCCCGCTTATCTTCACTACCATCACACATTGCTTTTTACCTTCTGAAAAACTGCATATCTATCCCTAAATTGTCATATCTACTCAGATGCTGCCCAACATGGAGACACAAAGATACTCTATCCAACTTTGATAACATAACCCGTCTATCACTTGAATCCTTAATTAACATCACTTTGAACGCAAATAGCTGGAATCAAGCCAATCTACCAATTTCTAAAGGAAGTCTCGGAATACGATCCGTTACCTCTCGGGCCCTTCTAACATTCCTATCCTCTTCATACTACTCAAAAAGATTAACCAACTCCATCCTACCCCCGTTTTTAATAAAGAAGATCCTATAACACTAGAAGCCGAAAACATCTGGTTTAATAAAACTAACCTCGTACTAAATAACATAGCCAAATGTCTCCGAAAAAACTGGGACACTACCCTACTTAACATCGAAAAAGAAAACCTACTTAAAAAAGTATCACAATTACCAGACAGGGCTCGCATAAACGCAGCCTTCACAAAAGAACCAGGTGCATGGTTCCATGCCCTGCCAACGGCATCACTAGGAACACTCCTAGATAATGAAAGATTCCGTATCAACATAAGCCTTCGTTTAGGTTGTGAAATCTTCGTCCCTCATCAATGTCGCAGCGGCACTACTGTAGACACGTTCGGAAGACACGGCCTAAGCTGTAAGTTAAGCGCTGGCCGTAGTCTGTCCACAGCACAAATCCCCTGTTCTTTAGAACCCTTAGGCACTAGTCGAGATGACGGTAAACGCCCAGATGGCATGATACTCATTCCCTGGAAATATGGCAAACCAGTCGTATGGGACTTTACCTGCATTGATACTTGGACGGCTTCGCACATCAGATCCACCTCTACCTTCGCAGGTGCCGCAGCCATACACGGAGAAAAAATAAAATCTTGAAATATAAAACCTTAGAAAAATATTACATTTTCATACCGATAGCAATTGAAAGCTCCGGTGTTTTCGGCCCTACAGGTATAAATTTCATTAAAGAAATAGAAAGGAAAATATCAATTGAAAACAAAGATCCAAGAGCTACCTCATTCCTTATTCAACAAATTAGCATTGCCATTCAAAGACGCAACGCCGCCTCTTTTTTGGGAACTTTCCCCCCTTCGCCCTCTCTAGATGAAATTTTCATGACCACAAACATAAAAAACCAACAAATCGAATGTTATACCCAACCTTAATTCCTCAAAATACTTACCTCCCGACCAAACCAATCCCTTCCGCTGTCCTATCCCACTAAACAATCAATCACAAAATTCGAATAATAATACCGAAGACTACACGAATCTATAGAAAACCAAGGAAAACCACCACACAGAAAAACGTTCCCTAGACAAATCATCTATAAATTACAAACGTAACAAGAACCTCCTTAACAAACATAACGACAACAACAAATACGAACCCCAAGAATTAACAATAAAAACCTCATGGGATAGTTTGCTTAATAATAAAAACCACAAAGATTACCTTCGATCTCAAAAAAATATTGAGAACGACATACTAAAACTAGAAACTGAATCACCTACAATTTTGACAAAATCACCAACACAATCGCCTTCACCATTAGAAACACATAAATTCAACTCAAATGACGCAAACTTATATGGTATAAAGAAATTTCTAGCAACTTACACTATAGAAAATCAAATTAAGAACCCGACGCCTCGAGGTTTAATTAACGGAAACAATTGCTGCTACTTAAACTCAATACTGCAAGTGGTTATAGCATGCCAACCTCTATATAATTTATTTTATAGGTTAGTCAAATAAATGCCAATTACCTCAAGAAATAAAAACAACATACCAACAATTGAAAACATGGTAAACTTCATCTTAGAATTCAATGATTTCTCAACAAGACCAAGATTTGAACTACGCTCAAACAAAAAAAAAAGAGAAATACAACGCATTAATAGACTACAAAAGCCATTTAAACCAGTATCGATACACAAATTAATTAACACATTCACTACGCACAACGCACACGATGTGTTCATCTTGTGCTACCTGACATGCCCCCACCGCACCAGGCGCGTTTGTTACAGCTTGCAGTTCTGCTGTAGATTTTAAAGTGGGGCACGGCTGGAACGATATTCTAAAACACTAGGGCATGCCAGTAGTGTCTATTCTTTGCGAAGTCATAGTTGGTTTAAGTCAAATTAAAAGTTACGTACTTTTACACGCGATTGTTTGAAATACATATTTGTGTTTCACATTTTGTAGTGGTAAGTATTATGTTATAATTTTTTCATGCTAATAATGGTATTATAATAATAATGTAGATCTTATATAAATGTAATTTAGATTTAACCACACATTATGACCGCACTAGATGTATTTGGCCATGCAGTATTCACTTATATTTTTTTTTGTTACAGGTAGTTATGGATTCAACACCTGGGCCTTTTAAAAAGGTTGATCCTCCTATAAAGGGAGCGAAATATGATCGGTATTGGCAAAAATCTCTTACAGATACCGAGCTTCTAGAATATTTAGAAGATGATGTGGAGATAGATCCATTCGTAAACGACAGTGATGACGACGATCCTGACTATGATGAGGAGGAGACTTCTCAAACACTTTCAGCTTTACCATGTCGTGCAATTCCTTCTGCTGTTAGCCAGTGGTCATCCACTGAAGTTCGAACGAAAAACTTTCCGTTTACTGGTGTCCCAGGCATTCGTGTTAACGTTGGTGGAACAGAACCAATCGATTATTTTCGTATAATTGCAACAGATGACTTTTTTAATTCCCTCTGCAAAAAAAGCTAACTCGCACGCAATAGAGTTGCTTTCCAAAAGTGAAGGAGTTGCATCTAGAATCACTAGATGGAAAGATGTAACTGTTTCTGAAATAAAAATTTTCTTTTGGTTATTATTTCATATGGGAACTATTCGTACTAATCGATTAAATGATTATTGAAAAAAAGATTATTTATTTAAGTTATCAATATTTCCGTCATTTATGAGTCGCAATCGCTTTTTGCTGATTTTGAGAGCACTACATTTTGAAGATGAAGAAACGTGCACACAAATGGGAAAAATACTTCCCCTTATACATTTTTTTCAATGAAAGAATAATAGATATTTATTTTTCAACTAGAGAGCTATCTATAGACGAATCTATGGTTTTATGGTGTGGAAGGTTGAAATTCCGACAATACATAAAGGGGAAAAGGCACAAGTTTGGGGTTAAGCTATACGTTTTATGCGAGCCTAATAGATTATCATTAAAAATAATTGTTTACTCTGGAGACTCTGATCCCGAGTTGTCTGGTCCTCAACACACAGAAAAAGTTGTTTTATCTCTCCTGCAAAATAATTTTGGTGCTGGGCATTCCATTTATATGAATAACTATTACAACAGTGTAAAACTAGCAAGAGACTTGTTACATGAGAAAACATATGTTACAGGGACTTCGAGATCAAATAGAATAGAGAAACCGCCCAGCGTAGTCTCAAAAAAATTAAAAAAAGGAGAGCTGGTGATGGAGTTTAGTACTGAGGGTGTCTGTGTAATCGAGTGGAAAGATCGCAGGGAAATATTGGCAATTTCCAGCGAATTTACTGGAAGGTTGGAAAATGTTATTGCTCAGCTTGGTCAGGAAAAAATGAAGCCACAACTAATAAATGAGTACAACATATATACGTCAGGTATTGACCACTGCGACCAAATGATTTCATATTATTCTTGTGAACACAAAACCCTCATATGGTACAAAAAAATTGCCATCTATGTTTTCCAAATGATGCTGATAAACTCTTTCTATTTGTATAAAAAAAGAGTCGGAAGTCGCATTGATTATTACAATTTTAGAATACAAGTGATTCGGAAAGTGCTTGGAACACCAGCTTCGGAAATACAGCAGAGTCCACTGCCAAATAATGAGCAGCATTTTATAGAATATTGTCCCAAAGGAATAGATGGAAAATCAAAAAGAAGAAGATGTCGAGTTTGTTAGACCAGTAAAAACAACGTAAAGATTCAATTTTTTATTGCCCCAGTGCCCCTTCACTCCCGGATTTTGCCTCACTTCTTGTTTTAAATTGTTTCACACGAACCAATTAGTATAAATTTTTTTTATGCGTTTTAGATCTTACGCTTTTTTAACTTTTATATAACTTTTTGTTTTTAATTACATTTTACTTAGAATTTTGTTTAATTTTGAAGTGTGTTTAATAACTAGGTTGTTTACAAGGGCTTCGTGTTTTATATACAACATCATAGAATAAAAAATAATGGCAATATTATCAGTTTTGGAACAACACATGGGTACAACACACGTGTGTTCATTGCTCTGTGCCCTCAACGCGCCTAGTGCGTTTTGCGTTTTTTGAAAAAAAAAATTACAGATATTCAGTCTAGAGTCTATATGCAGTCCAAATCAAACGTCCGCTACTAAATGTGTTAAAAATACACGCAACGATACGTCCAAAGAAGAAAGACACCAAGAAGATGCCGAAAAATTTCTTAGTTACCTGCTCAATAGTTTAAACGAAGAAATACTAGAGCTACTGAAGTCATTCAGCAATTATCAGGCCAAAGGAACAAAACACAATTATCCAAATCCAATCACACATCATACAAGTAACCAACACACCCCTATCAGCGAGATCTTCGGTGGATAACTACGTTCAAGAATACATAGAGCATATAATACAGTTACGAACAATATACAACAGTTTTTCACATTACATTTATATATAGAGAAAGCTACAACTATACAAGAAGCACTAGAAACTCTCGTCTCAAAAAATCAAATCCAAGACATTACATCGTTGAAAACAACCGAAATAATTGAAATATGGGAACAAATCACATTCGAAAAGCTCCCAATTATACTTATACTACACTTTAATTTCTTCGATTTCAAATTAAACAGTTGTTCTAAAATAATAAAGTCTATAGAACAGCCAATAGACTTAAAAATCTGCTTCAAATTACTATCTCTAAAAAAAATTACACAACCAAAGGAAAACAATATAAACTATTTGCCATAGTTTACCACGAAGGCAAAGAAGCAACAAATGGCCAATACCTAACTGATACATATCACACAGGTTACACAAGCTGGATACTATATAACGATTCAACCGTAAAACCAGTATCCGAAGAAAACGTCCTTAAGCCGCAAGGCAATCGAGTCTTATATTTACTATTTTATCAACGCCTATAATATACATTTACCAACTAATGTTAGGATTTTTAACATATGTATTTTTACAATTATTATTATGTAATACCGTAAAATATTTAGCATTAAAAAAAATCTTTGTGTCGCATCGTCCTTAAAAAAAACTAGAGGGTAAATATTTGGTTACTATCCATTCAAAAAATAGTTCATCCATACCACGTTACTTATACATTCTACTTACAAAAGTTTAAACTCCAAACAAAAGATATATGTAAATAGAACAAGAAATGAAAGCGATTTAGAGAAAACCCATTAAGTTTTTTTATTTTAACTACGAAATAAATTAAGAAAATCAAACACCCAGTATCTTTTAATTCAGTAACGATTATAATTATACGTAGTTTAACTTACCTTAAGTGAGTTATTTCTGTTTCTGTTAATCTTCATAATGGGTGGAGGGGCGTAACTTCCTCCACGTAATTAATTAAATAAGCGGGTGGATTAAACAATTTAGTGTAAAGAAATTATCAGGATACAATATTGCGGGACTAAATTGGAAGCGATAAAGCGGTTGTAATCTGGTTGTCTTGTACAAGTTACAGTATAAATGTTTAATGTTAATTAAGTGCACAAATTTATATAAAAAAAAGTCAAAAACTCACCAGAATTTCTTGGCTTTCAGTGGCAACTCTAACAACGCCATCTCGGCCTGGATGAACTTCCTGGATCACACCTAAGGGCCATCGCAGCGGAGGAGTATCGTCTTGATTAATAAGAACTATAGTCCCTACCTTGATGGGATTACTAGAAGTGCACCACTTTTGACGACTTTGTAGCGTATGCAAGTAGTCTGTCTTCCATTTTTTCCAATAAGATCTTACTAATATATCTAATAATTTTTTTCGATTGACCAAGTAAATATTTTCACTTGGTAAATCAACTGGCGGGTAAACATTGTAAGGGCGTAGACATTAAAAAATGAGCAGGTGTGAGAACCTCAGGGTGAGGGTCTGATGATAATAAACAAAGAGGTCTGGAATTTAACAGACATTCTATTTGAGTAAGGACAGTCGGTAACTCTTCATATGATAATAGTTGACTTCCAATTACTCGAAATAGATGCGTCTTGCAACTCTTTATATTTGACTCCCACATACCTCCAAAATGATGGGCTCGTGGAGGAATCATTTTCCACTCAATACGGTGAATTGCAAGTTCATTTTTTAAAGCGGTTTGATAATTTGCGGATACCAAAAACGTATATAATTCCTCTAATTGTGTCTTGGCACCAATAAAATTTGTCCCGTTGTCCGAATATAAACAAGCAACAGGACCGCGGCGTGATATAAATCTTTTCAAGGCGGCCAGAAAACAATCAGAAGACAAGTCGGAGACTAATTCTATGTGTATCGCCTTAGTGGTCAGACACACAAAAAGACAAATGTAGGCCTTCTGTGATCGAAAACCTCGCCGTCGCGTTAGCGTAATTTTAATTGGACCTGCATAATCGACGCCAGTATGTACAAATGCCTTTGTTTCTTGTACTCGACATAAAGGCAGATCAGCCATTTTGGTACGGGATGAACAGGCGATAAACGAAAACAGGAGTTACATTGGTATACTCGTTTTCTAACAATACTTCTAGCGGAAAGTATCCAAAAACGTTGTCGTACAATGGACATCAACAAATTTGGACCCGTATGACAATTTACTTTATGATAATAATCGATAATGAGATTAACGATATGATCATTTTTTGGCAATAAAGCGGGATGCTTAGTTTCAAAAGGGAGATCGGAATTAGATAATCGTTCTTGTATTCGTAAAATCTTGTCTTCGTCCAAAAACGGGCAAAGATTCTTAAACTTTTTGGAGCATAATTTAGAGTTACTTAGCTTGCTAATTTCATCACAAAAATGCTCAAGTTGAATTGACTGAATAACATATTTTTCAGCGATAATTAGGTCTGATGCTTTCATTTCGTCACAAAGCGGAAGTTTTTTAATAAAACGGAGTACATACACTACTACCCTAAGTAGTTTGACCCATGAGGAACAGCGCTGAGCCAAAATATATAATACTGGTTGTTAATCAAAATGTTAATTTGCATTTACAATCACACAAAGGAAATGATAATTTAAAGGAATATATCACCTACCTTTCACTGGTTGTAGTGGTTGATTGTACTTGCACTGCTATCAGATAATTATGGACTGTATGTATAATGTTCACTAATTGTTGCTAATTACTGATGCTCGATGCACCGAACTAAATCACGAACCAAAGCCAAGCGAGAACGAAGATGAATAGTCGTCCACTCGTACATTACCAACCCTTTTATGTCGTTGCACTAAAGGTAGGGATAATGGAGGGTTTCTAGGTGGGAATAGTTTAAGGACTTAAATTAATTGTGATTGGCATACTACACTACAACCAAAATACTTATAAAGCCTTAACATACCGCCCACCAAAATAAGTATTAGGAACTTATTTTCTAAGTGTGTCTAAACGAGCAAAAAAAAAAAATATATATATATAATCGTAAATTTAAAAGTTAACTTACCCTAATATACTAACTATAATACTAAGTTGCCTCTGAAATGGGGAGAGGGCACAATTTTACCACGGGCCTTTTAAATAGTCCCTGGAATGTTGCCACGGTAGCCACACGACAAACATTGTCCTTTCCATAATGCAACGTATGTATACGTCCCATTTTCCACTGTAATGGAGACACTTGAGTATCCTTAATCAACACCAACGTTCCCACCATTAACGAATAATTAGCAGAAAACCATTTGGTTTTCTGTTGAAGTGTGCAGGTACTCCAAATGCCACCGTTTCCAAAATGATTGCTGAATACGTTGAACCAGTTGCCAACGATTTAAGGAAGATAGTTTCAGATCTAAGACATTAGGGTCGGGAATGACAGACACTGGTTCTACGTTCAGAAAATGACCAGGACTTAAGAATGAAAAATCAGTGGGATCGTTACTCATTGGACATAAAGGTCTGGAGTTTAAGATGGCTTCAATTTGAACTAGAATGGTGTTAAATTCTTCGTACGAGAGAATTTGTTCGCCTACCACCTTCTTGAGATGGGACTTTACAGATTTTATCCCAGCTTCCCACATTCCCCAAAGTGAGGAGCCGACGGAGGATTAAAACAAAGTGAATACCTTCCGTTTCAGATGACTGCTTCATATATTCGATTAGTTCCCGAGATGCTCCGATAAAATTTGTTCCACAGTCACTATGAATTTGCAAGCATTTACCTCTGCGTGCTACAAACCGCCGTAAAGCTGCAATAAAGGCTTCTTTAGATAGGTTTGATGCCAACTCCAGATGTATCGCTTTTGTACTAAGACAAACAAATAAACAAACATAAGCTTTCAATGATTTGGCACCTCTAATACGATTCATGGTGATAGAAAAGGGTCCACCGTAGTCTACCCCAGTATGTAGAAACGCTTTACCGGCAGTAAGTCTAGCGGGGGCAAGTCGCCCATAGGAGGGCATAGCGAAATAGGTTTTGACGAAAACATCGAATACAAGAGTTTAGGCACTGTTGAATAGCCCTTTTGCAGACAGAATCCAAAAATTTTGTACTAACAAAAATGAGTAGTTCTAAGTCCAGGGTGTAAATATTTCGTATGGCAATCTCGAATAATGAGCTCTGTCACCCGGTGTGACCGAGGAAGTAGCAATGGAAATTTTGTATCATAAGATACGTCTGCATTTCGCAACCGGCCGCCCACCCTTAACAACCCATCACTGTCAAGGAAAGGACTGAGAGGTCGAAGTTGTTTATTACTAAGTTTTCCTTTCGAATGATATCAATGTCCTGACTGAAAACTTGTTCTTGAACCCGTTTTATTAATAAATGAAGTGCATACTGTTCGGGGAGACCAATAATTGTTCTAAGTTTCGAATATCCAAATTTGCACGAACTTTCAAGTTACGAATGAACTGACAAATATATACCAGAATCCTGCATATTTTTCGCAAATCTGAAAATTGATTTACCATCGAGTCTACGAAATGATCTGCAACGTGTATATTAAGGGATAAAGTTCTTTTTCAATGTGCATCTGAGTGTGATCTGTAAGAGTTGGTTCCATATGAGCAGGCCAATTCTCTTTAGGTAATAGTAACCATGGTGGAGCCGTCCACCACAAAGGATGATTAACAAGCTCAGCAGCTAATAATCCTCTTGATGCACAGTCAGCAGGATTATCCTGTGATTTAATATGATGCCACGATGATGGAGCCACTCGTTCTTGGATATGCGAGACACGATTGCTAATAAAGGTCTTCCAATTATACGACGAAGATCGAATCCATGCTAATGCTACTGTGGAATCTGACCACGCAAATGTATCGTCCAATACTAAATTATCTCTATACGTATTTTGCACATACTCGACCAAGTTCGACAACAACACTGCACCACACAATTCTAATCGAGGTAATGATATACGATTGGTTGGTGCGACCTTAGATTTGGCACAGACCAATGATACTTGGATGTTCCCTTTCTCATCGACACAGCGGAGATAAACTGCTGCTGCATATCCAGCTTCCGATGCATCACAAAATGCATGAATTTGTACAGTTTGATAGTTATCGCAAAGAATCCGTCGAGGAATTTCAATTTTCAATAACTCGGGTAATTGTTGAAGATACAGATTCCATTTTAAAACAATTTGTTGGGGAGGAAGTTCATCCCAGCCAATTCCTAATATCCATACAGATTGAATCAAATGTTTTGCGAAGAAGACCAATGGTGATAATAACCCCAGAGGGTCAAAGATCCTTGCAATTTCCGAAACCATATTCCTTTTGGTACAAGGCCGATCAACGATATTAAGATTGTAAAACAACACATCACTCAATGGTTGCCATTGCAGTCCTAAAATTTTTGAGAAGTATTGTTTACCTCTTCAAACAAAATGCTTGCTGATACCGAACGGAATCAGGTAAATGGCCAATGACACTTGGCACGTTGCTATTCCACTTTCGCAACATAAAACCACCTGATTGGCAAATTTGGTTTAATTCATACACGAGTCGTTTGCCATCCTCTATCGAATCACACCCTGTAATCAAATCATCCACGTACGTATCCGATGCTAAAATCTTGGAAGCAATAGGAAAACGTAACGATTGACTTTTGCAAGTTCTTGAATTACACGCATGGCTAAAATGGTGATGATGTGATGCCGTATGTAACAGTGTTTAGCTGATAATCGATAACAGACTCCGAGAACTTAAATCTCCAAACTATACGTTGATAGTCTCGATGGCTAGTAGAAATAAGAATCTGTCTATACATTTGCTTAATGTCCGCAGTTAAAACTACAGAATGTAAACGAAAGTGTAATAACAACTCCATGATATCTTTTGAAGAGGGGCCCTGCGAGTAAATGATCATTTAAAGACCCTCCACTTTGAGCGCTGGCTGAAGCATCAAATACGACACGAAGTTTTGTAGTTGTACTGTCTGGTTTGAACACGGCGTGATGTGGTATGTAATATACCGGCGATAATGTAGACGATCGAGTTGAATCCGATACAATACGAGACATGTGACCACTATCGATATAATTCTGCATAAATTCTCTGTACGAATTATACAGTTGAGGATTTATTTCAAACGGCGTTCTAGTGAAAGAAATCTTCGAAGTGCTATTTCGAGAGCCAGCAAATAGCGGTTCAGGACCATTGAAAGGTAACAAAACAATAAAACGACCGGTGTCATCCTGCTTGTGAGTGTCCACAAAATGCCTTTCACAAATTTCCGCATGAGGAGATAATTTGTTAGAATCTGGAATATTTTCCAGTTCCCAAAATCGAGTAATGTTAGCATCTTCTACAAGTGCAGCTAATGATATACGAGATGTAACAGAAGAAAGAACCTTCCTGTTAATATCCACCCAAAGGTAGTGTGAATTGCCACGGGTTCTTCTAGTGACCCAATGCGAGTTGCGTTTAATAAAACACGCGCGAACAAATCTGCACCTAACAATAAATCGATATGGCTAGGTTTGTCGAAGTCCGAATCTGCTAAATCTAATCCAACTATGTGAGGCCAACTATTTGGTGAGATCCTTGATGAAGGAAGGGTTCCACAAATGTCTGGTAAAACAAAACAATCAATACTGTACTCTGGAACAGTTTTACCTTGAGGACTAATTTTACACGATACTTGTCCATACGCATGAGAAGCAGATAGACCTAAGCCTTCAACCTTCATTGAAATATTCGATTTTCTTAAACCTAAGCGTCGACAACACTTATCAGTCATGAAATTTTCCATTGATGCACTATCTACAAGTGCTCTTACTGTCTGAACTTTACCAAACCCATCTGTAATTGAAATTCTTGCGGTGCCTAATAACGTCATTGTGTTGGACGATCTAGATGATAACAACGTACTTGTAGTAGTGTTGCAGGTGGGTTCGGGAAGTTGATCTGTTGCCTGAGTGATTGCAGGTTTCTGTGCAACTGTAGGGTTTTCAAAGTGCAATAAAGTATGATGACCCTTGCACACTTTTTACAAACAAGTTTGGAAGAGCAGCGTGTAACCATATGAGAGCTGCGAAGACAATTAATGCATAAGTGTTTGTCTTTAACAAAGTTATAACGGTCTTGTGGCGATTTATTCAGAAACATTTCACATTGGTATAAGTTATGAGTACCACTGCAAAGACTGCATTTCTGAGCGAATGAAGTTGTTACGAATGACTTTCGAACTTGGGGTTTTGAATATTCAAAGGAACGTTTAGAAGGTACACTAGATGATATGGTTTGTTTAATGGACGTATTAAATTTGGACGGTGTATCGGAAACAACCATATTGCTAATTTCTAATGCCTTGCAATGTTTTTCTAGAAATAATTTTAATTGATCATAAGATGGAATGTCTGATGTATTTTCTAACTCAAATGTTTTCAAAAGATTTGTATCTACCTTTTTTGATAACAAATTAAACAATACGAAGTCGAGCAAATCAATCTTAGTTTGACGTAAGCTTGATATATTTTCCGTAAAGCAATTAAGCAATTCTCTTAAATCTGTATGTGAATTAAATTTTGCTTTTGGTGACGATTCTAAAGCATTCCAATGCGTGTTTGCAATTAAACGTTTTGAATTAAACCTTTCCACAATAATTGAATAAGCTAGCATATAATTATTATTCGAAATTTGCAAATGTCTAATGAGTTCTCTAGACTTAAAATCCAACGCATCAATTAAAAATAGAACTTTTCGATCGGTAGCAATTGATTATTTTCATGAACTAAATTATTAAAAAATTGAATAAACTCTTGGAAATGTTCTATTTTTCCAGAAAATTTTTTCATTTCTATCCGAGGGAGACGAATATTAGTACATGAGCCGATGCTAGTAATATTTTCAGTCAAGCCTTTTTCAGCAGTGGATATATTATCAAACTGAGCTTTAATAATTTTAATGTTTAACAAAGACCTATCTATTTCAATTCTTAGTGTTGTAATTGCATTTAATAATTCAGAGTTGTCCTCATCCAATATGCACGTTTTATAAGATGTATCTACATCGTTTTTGATATCAAAGGCGCTTTCAGCCATAATATTAACAGAAATACAATTGCCTTTAATATGCTCCAATTTATCTATCGCACCAGATATATCAGATAATCTATCGAGTGCGGCCTTTAAATCCACTATCAACCTATCCGATGAAATATGTGCCATCCTAACGAACAAGGTTACTAATATCGATTTTATATTGATTTCAGCTACAAAATGAAGGGTTTGTTCACCTAATAATAGGATATACCAAGGGTAATGTTGAACTACCTGTTAAAGAATTTTTACTACAACGTGCCTAACGGGAGCTTGCAAGTTTCAATATGACAAAGAGCAAAGGGTTTTATTCTACCCGGTTTTACGAATACCTGAATTCTCTAGCGAACTTGAATTACAAGTTTAAAATAACTGTATTGCTTAAACACTTTTCTGACTACAAATTCTTACGTTAACTATCCCTAAAATTTACAAAGATTTGTCATTTTAAGGCTTTATAAGATTCTGTATCAGTACAAAATTTCAAATTTAATGCGAGATTGCATCTACTATAAGTTAGTTTACACAATTGACTATGAAACTGGTGGTGTGACTACACTTTTCTTCTAAATGCGGTCAACCCCTAATTTAAGCGAAGAGCAATTAACAATGTAGTTAAAATGAATGCCAAAATGCCAATAATAAACCAATTAATAAGCCAAATATTTGCTCAAAGGACCAAAATGTTAATCAAAATGTTAATTTGCATTTACAATCACACAAAGGAAATGATAATTTAAAGGAATATATCACCTACCTTTCACTGGTTGTAGTGGTTGATTGTACTTGCACTGCTATCAGATAATTATGGACTGTATGTATAATGTTCACTAATTGTTGCTAATTACTGATGCTCGATGCACCGAACTAAATCACGAACCAAAGCCAAGCGAGAACGAAGATGAATAGTCGTCCACTCGTACATTACCAACCCTTTTATGTCGTTGCACTAAAGGTAGGGATAATGGAGGGTTTCTAGGTGGGAATAGTTTAAGGACTTAAATTAATTGTGATTGGCATACTACACTACAACCAAAATACTTATAAAGCCTTAACACTGGTTGTTCACATTGAACAAAGGCGATCAAAGTATTTGATTTACGTTCAGGCAAATTATCAATGTTATTAGAACTAAATGGCTTAATTGGCCATTCTGATATAGGAAAATGCAACCACTGTGGGCCATGCCTCCATAGTTTGTTAACTATTAATTGAGAGGGCAACATGCCTCGCGACAAACTGTCGCTAGGATTTTCTTTTCCAGAAATATGATAAAAATGACGAGGATGTAAATTTTCATGACATTGTGCTATGCGGTTACTTACAAATATTGACCATTTATGCGGTGAAGAATGGATCCACGATAATGCTATAGTGGAGTCCGAAAATGCGTAGATACCTGTAATAGGTATTTGATCAATATAAGTATCATAAACTCTTTTAATAAGATTAGACATTAAAACAATTGCGCACAATTCTAGCCGGCCTAAAGTAATTATTTTAACCGGTGATACCTTTGATTTTGAACAAAGCAATCGAACTTTAATATTTCCGAGAGAATCCGTAGTATGCATGTAAATAACACAACCATAGGCGTTTAAACTAGCGTCAGAGAATGCTACGAGATTCACAACAGAATTTTTTAGAACACCAACATGGCGTGGAATACTTAATTGTGAAAGTAAATGAACTTCCTGGCGTAATAAATTAAAGCGTTGGACAATCACGTCTGGAGGGATATCAACCCAATCAATTTTAATGTTCCACAATTCTTTAATAAGCAATTTCGCATATAAAATTGTAGGCGAAATTAAACCAAGTACATCAAATAAGCGGGCGATGAAAGACAAAATTGTACGTTTCGTACATTTACCCTCAGTATCAGAAATGGTGATCTTAAATAAATCGAGTGACGGCAACCATGAAAGTCCCAGAATTTTTAAGTTACCATCGTCAGAAAAACTTACAGAAGCGCGGTGGGAGTCTGGAAGGCTAGCCAATAACTCGGGTGAATTTGAAACCCATTTAATTAAATCAAAACCTCCGGACTTAAATAAAGTAATAAGCTCCTGAGCCAGTTTAATAGCGGTTTCATAATCAAGTGCAGAGCAAACCAGATCGTCCATGTACAGTTTAGACGTAGCTATTTGTGCTGCATTTGGGAAACGTTTAGCTTCAGCAGAAGCTAATTGGTGAATGGTGAGCATAGCTATGTATGGGCTAGATTTTAACCCGAAAGGGAGACGATTAAATTGAAAAGTTCGTATTTTTTCTTCGCTTGTGAAACGGAATAAAAATTTTAAATATTTGCGGTGAAAATTTGGTACAATTATCTGCAAATACATCTGACCTATGTCCGCTGTTAAAGTTATTGGGAATAAGCGAAAATTCAACAGAAGCAAAAACAAATCCGCCTGCAAATTAGGCCCAATATAAAGGATGTCATTTAACGAATAGCCAGTATGAGTTTGACTACTGGCGTCAAGAACTACACGTACCTTTGTGGTAGACTTGTCCGGGCGCATAACAGGATGATGTGGTATATAATAACTATCGTGTGTATCATTACAAGTTTGTACTTCTGATACATAGCCCTTAGTTAGATATTCACTAATTATCTGATTATAATTTTCAAACAAGACTGGTTCTTGTTTGAGCTTACGTTCTAAGGATAAAAAGCGATGATATGCGACAGTATAGGAACTGCCTAAAGCGGAGGGATCTTTACAAAATGGAAGGGCAACAGAGTAGCGGCCCGTCGGGTCTCTTTCGACCGATGAAGTGTATAGATTTTCACATAGCGTTTCCTCGGGACTAAGGAAACGTTTAACGTAAACTTCCTCTAATTCCCAAAATTTATGCAAAGAAGCTTCAATATTATTTAAAGTTAATGCGGTAAAGGAAGCGTAAGAATGGTCGGCATTGACACTGCGAGAGGGAATATCTCCCATGAAAACATAACCAAATACGGTTTGTACAGCGGGCGGTGTAGCGGGACCACAATCAATGCGGTTACCTAAGTAGATATATGGAAATAATTGTGCCCCAATTACTAGCTCTATGCCTCCAGGAATATTCCATGAAAGGTCTGCAAGCGGAACATTGTTAAGAAATTGCATATTACAGTTACCAATAAAATATGCTGGCAATTTATCTGTAATAGTGTCAACTACTAGTACTTGTATATAATATTTGTGATTATACACACGTGATTCAATATTAAGATAAGCGTAGCCTCGTATTGGTCTTTGAGTTGAACCAACACCTTTTATGAATGAATTGTTAAGGGGTTCTATAGACAAGTTGAGTAATTTACAACCCTCTACAGTTATTAAATTGTTTTGTGAACCGTTATCCAGCAAACAACGAATAATTTTGCGTTTGCCGTCAGAACCCGTTGCATAGATTAGTGCGGTAGCTAATAATATTATAGGATTAGACCTTGATTCAGAATTAAATGCTACAGTAATAGCAGGTTCTACCTGAGAACTTGTACCGGGTGACATAGCAGAATTTGAAATATTATTATTATTCTTGGCAAGAGAACTTACGGGCGTTCCTTGTGATAAATCACGAGTATTAGAATGGACATTTTTGTCCGATTTCTTCTTAAAACAAAGTAAACTATGATGCCTATTTTGACAATAATTACAAAAATGCCTTGAATTACACGAAGAAAGCGTATGAGTTACGCTTAAACAATTAACGCATCCATTTTTTGATTTAATAATTTCAAATCTGTCTTGCGGTGAATCCATATTCTTAAACTGCGGACATTGGTATATTTTAAAATGATTATCTTTTTTACACAATATGCACAAAGGCGAACTGGAAACAAATGCTTTAGTCTTAAATGCGGGCGGTTGCGGTTTATGATTATAGTTATATGACTTCGTATTATCATTTGAACGTTCTAAAATTTTAACTTGATCTTGAATAAAACTTATCAGCGTTTTATAAGAGGGAATTTCCGTATTTCGAACGGACAATTCAAACGCTTGTGCGGTTTCTGCATCTAGTTTCTTTAAACCCCAATGCAAAAATATAAAATCTTGCAGGTCGTAATTCCCACCTGTAACAGCGCTGCAATAGACGCAGAATATTTTTCAATAAATGTATTTAAATTGTTAGCGGATCGTGGACAATTTTTTAATTCAAAAATATTATTTAAATAGTGTGCACCTTGCGTACGTTTATCCTGGTACTTTTTTACCAAGCTATCCCACAATATACTGTAAGTTTCAGCTCAGGGAACTATACCTGCAGTTATCTGCAGGACGGAATCTTTTAATTTACCCATAAGGTATTGTACCCTCTGACCATCAGTAAGTTGAGGGTTTAGGTGAATATTAGTCTTAAAGACTGGTAAAATACATCCCATTTTAAGATTTCACCGTTAAAATACGGGATTTCTATAGGCGGTAAGGGAATCGAAATTTTAGGGGTAGCACTAGTAGCCCCTCGATGCGGTGGTTTAAATTGAATTATATTATTACGCGCGCGTTTGATTCTACCATACATTTCCTCAAATGCATTTAAACTTTGATAATCAGGTTGAAATTCCGGTTTCAATAATAATTGGTATTCATTTATCTTATCCACAATAGATTCAAACCTTGACCTTAATTCATCTATCGTTTCGCTATCTGCCATAAAATTTTCATTTGCTCGTGACTCAAATGAAGAAATATTTTTTGAACAATCATATAATGCTGTAAGCCGCTGAAATATACTCTCCTTCTTCTTGTGTAATATTTTTATCTTATCTTCCATTTTTAATAATATAGGAAAAGAGAGTTCAAAATTTAACTGCAAGCACTAGTAAACTAATTTTTCTTTTTTGCTGGAATATTCGAGCTCTAAGGACCAATTTAATGGAGGGGCCCAACTTCCTCCACGTAATTAATTAAATAAGCGGGTGGATTAAACAATTTAGTGTAAAGAAATTATCAGGATACAATATTGCGGGACTAAATTGGAAGCGATAAAGCGGTTGTAATCTGGTTGTCTTGTACAAGTTACAGTATAAATGTTTAATGTTAATTAAGTGCACAAATTTATATAAACAAAAGTCAAAAACTCACCAGAATTTCTTAGCTTTCAGTGCTATAGGTGATTTCAGCACGCACAATCCACGGTTAACACACAGTTGCGGTTTATGTTATATTTATAAGCGGTAAAACAAAAGTTTAGGCACTTCTTGAGTACTCTGCGGTCACACACGATCCACGTTTTCTATATTAATGCACTCTTGCGGATCAGGTGTTCGTTCCAAGATAAATGTGGTTATATCTATCGCGCACTATCAGTGTTTACTTCGAATACACAACGATACTTTTGGCGCGAACTAAGGCACTTATAAATCAACTATAAGTCGCCGAACCAATGGGATTTGATTTTGTTTTAATGTCAACGTTCCTCGCTCACAAAAAATACTGTTATACACTGTTGCATGTTTAAACATTAAGTGTCTCTTTAACCACTAGTATTAAAGCACTTTATTTCCGTAACCGTACGGATTTCCTTTTATAAGCACAGTTTGCATGTCCCGGTTTTATTATTCCAGCCTTCTACATTTATGCGGTAATCGTCGCTCACTCTTATTTTCGATATTTTTGCTTTGTTTGCACAAGGTATAAAAACTTTATTCTGTATATTTGATTATGTTGATGACCACGTCTTTGTTATGGAAGTGAATGTCATATCAAAAACGTCGCCAAAATGATCATCTTCATTTAAATTGATGATGTTCGCACTTGAAATTAACAGAAGATGAACATACGTTCCATCTGAAATGCTGCCATAGCTGCTATATATGGTTCAGAGTTATCAACGTCTTCATTTTCATCTTACTGTTTATATTTTAAGGGTACTTTTGATCGCTTCATCTTTCATTAAAATTTTAACATACAAGTTACATACAACCACAAGCTAATACTGAATAAATAAGCATACCTAGAAGATGGTTTACATGTTTCACATATATCTGCTTCAGTGTTTTTATACATGTATTTATTTACTTAAAACACATACTCGTTGTTATTTAAACTATCTAATTACTATGTGAGTACCAAGTACGCTGCTCGTTCCTGACGCCAACTAGCCCACAACCTCAATGTGTTTAATATCAACCAAATGTGACTGTGCATGTATAACACCCCCCCTCACATAATCTTTAAATCTAATCGGTGGGCGAAGGGGTCTGTCCTGCACACCACGTCACTTTTACATTCCTTAACATTATCACTACTTGAATGCACATCTTGACTACTTGAACTATGGAGTTTGTTCTATTGTCCTTATTGCAATCGGGACCTATATCTAATTTACAATTGTCACCTATGTTAACATCAGTCTCAATATTATGTTTATGATGAAAAACACAAATGACTACTATGTACTATATAAAACTTTTCTCTCGTATATTGCCCAATACGATCTAGGGCTAGGATGCTTATATACTATTTGCCCTGGCTCCACTATTCTATCCTTCTTAAGTGTTATATTTTCTCTTACACACAATTCAGACCAATCTCTTTATTTTCTATCATGATTTTATTTTACTAATTGTTAAGATTATTTTGGATTAATGTCAACGCACACATCTTTAATTCAGAGCTTCGTTTTACCCTTCACATACTACATTTTCAACCGAGAGATATTCACCCTTTAATAAGCAGGTGGGTTGCGGTTGTATCAAGGTTAACCGCTTTCTAGCTAAGGACGCAGCATACAAGTGTAAAAATGTGTGGGGTTGCTAGAACAGAGTAGTAGTCGTGAAGTAGATTTACGCGCTGCAACAAGAACAAGGGGCGGAAACTGAATAGCCCATATTTGGTTCACAATGCATTCTTTCCTCGCCTGTAAGATGGCAGCACGCACAAAGAAGTCGGCAATAAAAATGAAAGCTACGGAAACAATAATTAAACTAAACATAACCACAAAACTTAATTTACGGTTGTTCATGAACCTTGAATTTTCAATAGCAATTCAAATAATTAACACTTAAGGTAAATAGGTTTTTAATTAATTATTGTTAATTTAGGGAAGTCCTTTTAGTTAGGTTAGCTTATGTGAAGCACTGATCGTATTTATACTATCCTATGTATATATAATACTGACATTAAATACAAATTGTATTTTCATATAAGAGGAGTTTTGTATTGTATTAATATTTTGTTCATAAACTGTCTTACATTACTGTATTTATAAATTTGCAATTTGTTTAATACACGTATTTTGCATACATTTATGTCTATTGGAGATCGCACGTTTCCAGAGTTAAGCACCCTCTCGCTCTGGTCAGTACTTGGGTGGGTGAACCTGTTTTTTTTTAGTAGCGTACATGTACATATAGCAGTTGCAGCGCCGTTTAGCACATCTCGACATGGAGGTATATAATTTTTTAACAAGCCCGTACACGAGTTCGATACAAGCTTCGGTGCTGCGTATGATTTTCGCAAAGGATGGTACATTTCATGCAGGTAAAATTGCATTTGCAGAAGAGGGTGCTTGCTATGATGTAATGATTATACGACGATCTCCTCGCCTTTCGGTCCACTTCTCGACCGTCGTTTATTAAATTTTCGAGAAATTTTCAGAAAACGCGGAGTTCGAATATTTGCTAGGTGCATTCGCATATGCACTTTACATACCCGGAACGCGATTTTTAATATAGACAACGACCATACCACGTTGAAAAGCACCAAATAAAATCAAAATATATTTATAAAATTTACGTTAGTGGAAATGTACATAACAATCTCAAGCATGAAAAATATCACGTACAACTAAACTTTGTACAATGATTCAAATTTTGCGATTTAGCAAAAGTTTCCGTAACCAGGGTGGCTTACCCTTCAGTGTTGCTTCTCGTTCGATCACCGAAGCAACGTTGGGCGCGGTCAGTACTTGAATGGGTGACCGCCTGCGAACATTGCGTGTCCGTTGTCTTTGTTTTTTTGTATAAATTGACACGTTAGTAGTGTATACAGCACAATTACAGAAATCGTTTTTTGTTAGTACCAGCTTCGTCTCATAGATGGCAAGTCAATATTAAGGTTATAATTTTTATTATGGATGATTCCCTTCTATTCCGTAAGGTATATTCTATGAACACGAACTATAATGTTATCCTAAGATGTTAATTAATTTACAATATTATTTCACTTATTCAAATACATGTTTTGCAAGTAAACGTTCAATCGCTGTGTAGTTAGTTGTGTTTTATTCCTTTAACCAAGTGAGCCACAACAGGTCAACGTTTCTAAAATATAACGGTTGATTTCTTTACAGTCATGATTGGGTTTACATTCTACAGTATAAACAAAAATAATTAATTGTAGCACAGTGCTATAACACTAATCTTCGCTTGTTTTCTAACTTTGGTTTTACATTAGACAACATATCGGACTCTTGTTGCAACAAACTATTTAGAATAGGTAATTTTGTTTTAAATCTCCTATCCAACAGCATGAAGTTCTGTAATTTAATAATGCTAGACTCAAATCCCTACATTTCCTTAGCATTCATTAGACATTCCATTTGATCGTGGATATCGTGGACTACTTGTAAATGTAAATCCCCAATTTTTTCAAAATGCCTACATTCAAACAACGAAAATGGCATGTTATAAGAAACTACTGCTTCAAGTATTTCAGGCGTGTCAAACACTGTTTTTAGTTCTTCAATGATCTCACTAAATGTTTTATATTTTAAAAGTAAGACCTCCAGCCACTCTGAGAAGTAACCTATTATTATTAAATACCACGCACAGAGTTAAGATATGTTATGTTAACAAAGAATTTTTACTTACTCCTCTCCAGCACTCAATTCACTTGAATAAAACAAGTGAAGTTCATCAAAAATTGTATAATGAACTAAATAAAATTAATTTACAAATCTACGACCTTTTTAATATCATTTACCTTTTATAGAAATTTAAAATCAAAATTAAAATACCAGCAAAAAAAATGTATCTTACCACGAATAATTTCGTTGAACGTTCAAACAAATATCTCCGTTTTAACATAAATCTACGTAAAAATCAAATTTTTGTTGACCTTTTACACATTGTATTTTATCACCTGTAAATTTTAGGCTCACTTCCAAGCACACACATTATGTAACATTACAACTGCCACGTGCTATAAATTGAATAAATAGCTGACCTTATAATTCTTCTGAAATTTCCTTGCTGGAGCTTCCTGGCTCAAATTCCCACTTTATCTGGAGCTTCAGACAATTCGGCTTAGAGTCGTTTATTCAGTAGCTTAGAGTATTAACCAGATGCTATTTAGCGATTTCAGTTATGGATTTAATTATTTTCCAGTTTCTTAATGTGTTAACCAATAACTTAGTGTATTGGCAAATGACTTAGTGTGTTAACCAATAACTTCGTATGTTGTTCAGTAACTTAGTGTCTTAACCAGTAGCTTCATGTATTATTCAGTAACTTAGTGCCCTAAATTAATAAAATTGCAAAATTTTTTATTTATATTAACTATTTCTAGACTTACGTTTATATCAACAGCAAAATTATATATAAATTTATTACAACACGCACTCTACTGTTTGTGTCACTTTACGTTGAAATTTTACTAAGTTCAACTTTTAAACTTATAATCTTTCACTAAAATTGTATTCACGTAATAATCTTTTTTCAAAATAGCACAGTCGGCGTGTGGATTATAAAATGATCTTCCTTTATCTGATTGGTTTATAGAACGTTCCACGCGTTCTCATTGATTGACCGAACGCTATTAGTTGTTCATACGTAGAAAAGGCGTTTCAATTATAGTTGTATCTGCAAAGTGTTAGATTTTGGATGATCTAATATCGGAACTTTCTAGTGAGACTTGATTAACAAATGGTATTAAGTATGTACATTCTACTTAATCTTCTTTGGGAATAAACCACTCATAGTTTTTAAAATTATCTTTATTTACGTTTCGATCCATGACCTAGGATCGTTGTCAAAATAATAAAAACTTCAAGTTTGACATTTATGACATAAAGGGAGTATTTATGTACATTCTATATTGTACGTATTATGATGATTTATGGTCGCCCTCAAATATCCAGCTTTATTCAAATATGCTTGTTTTTAAGTGTTTGACTATCACAAACTGGTATAAATTACAGGCATTTATTAATTTCTTTACGCAAATATGCTTAGATTGAAAGAATTCTTATTTTACGGGTTATTTTTCTTTAAATGTGTTTAATTTTTGTGTTTTGAGCTTAAGAATGTCCTTAAATGTTCAAAAATGATTGAATTGTTTCAGTCATTATTTATTTTAATAAAATGTAGTGAAGTTATTACGGAATGAGTTTTCTTTAATTAATTGTAGCTTGTTATTGATTTTATATAGGGTGACTTGTATTTGCTTTTCCATAATGAATAAATTATATACATTTTTGGGTTTAAATGTTTGGTTTTCGTGGTTTTTATGATATTTACATGAGGTATTCATCCCTTGTGACCATATATGACCTTAAATAACCTTTTAATCATAGCAATATATATTATATATATATATATATATATATATATATATGTATAAATGTCCATTGGTGACTTAGTTGCCTACCATCAAAATGGTTCTTCAGGTGGCCAAAATTCAAATAAATGTCGCAGCAGCTTAAAGAATCGTAATATCTATGATTCGATTTGTAAATAAATTTGACATTTATAATTTTAACGTTTGATTAATTAGAATCTGTTCTCTGATTTAATTAAAAATTGTTTGTCTGTACAGAATAAGGGAAAAAATTAATTTTTAAAGCAGTATTATGTGGGATATAAGTTTAGGGAAGTGCGAGATATGTTTGCAAATCTCTATTCGAATCGAGCAATTCCTACTATTGCTACAATTCAAAAAGTAATTTCTAACCAAGCTAAGTATGGTTCAGTTTTTAAACCATGTACGTCCTGCATTGGGAAAACAACAGATCTTCATGAACAAGAGGAAGCTGTGTTGAAAGTTCAAGCAGAAAACAACGAATTAAATGTTAACGCAGCAGTGTGTAATAATCCCAATCTTAGCGCTAGACAAATTGATCTCGAGTTAGATATACACTATACAGCTGCATTAAAAATATTGGATAAGAATAAGTATGAATCTTATAAATACAGCGATCATAAAGTAATTTTTGAAAGAGATGGACTGGCAAGAATGACATTCTGCGAAACAATAATGTATATGGCTAGTCTTGATAGAAATTTTCTTAAAAACATTTGCTTTTCGATTAGTCAACGTTTAGTATAAACGGTGAATCAAACCGTCAGAATTACAGATACTGGGACACACAAAATCCACACTCGGTAATTGACAACCACTCTCAATATCCACAAACCGTGAATACTTGAATTGGGTTACTAGGATGTCATGTAATCAGACCATTTTTTATTGAGGAAAGTCTTAATGGTCAGAAGTATTTGAAGTTGCTTCAAAATGATATTAGGCCCGCCATTGATAATATTACAGGACTTGCTGAGGAAAATATATGGTTTCAACAGGATGCTAGTCGTGCTCATTTTACAAAAGATGTATTTGCTTGGCTAAATGAAACGTTTCTTAATTCATGGATAGGGCGCGGTGGATCGATAAATTGGCCAGCTCGATCGCCCGATTTATCACCAAATAATTTTTTCATATGGGGTCATATAAAATCAAAAGATGGTCAGAGACATCCTGATGTTGATTCCTTAAAAAAGAAAATTGTCCATGAATGCAGGAAAATAACTAATAGGCAACTTGCTAACATGAGAATAAATTTCTATGATAGACTTGGCTTTTGTTTGGCAGCAAGTGGTGGATTATTTGAACATCTGTTGATTTAAGCGTTAACAGTTTTTGGCATTTTCTTGAAATGTATTTATTAAAACTTTGAAATTATTTACACCTGTATATTGACCTTATTCCATTACATTAAGTTGTTTAACTCGGTATGGGCCACAATAGAAGGCGATCGAATCATTGTCAAGTCGTCTACATAGAACGCCTGGCCAGAATACCACTGCAGGCTAAATAACGGCCGTACGACCATCAAAACACACATAACTGATTTACCAAACATGATCAGTTCTAAATTTTAAACAAATTTGGTCTCTTGCACTTTTGCCGTAAAATAAATAGGCAAGCAGAAAACTGCTTATTGCGTTTACAGAAAAACAATTTTTAATTAAATCAGGGAACTGATTCTAACTAATTAAACATTAAAATTAAAAACGTCAAATTTATATACAAATCGAACCATGGGTATTACGATTTTTAGGTTTTTACGACACTTATTTGAATTTTGTCCGCCTGGGAAACCATTTCGGTGGTAGGCAACTAAGCCACTATGGACAGTTTTATATTTTAAACAATTTATGTCTCTTGCACTTTTGCCGTAAAATAAATAAGGAAGCAGGAAAATGCATAAGTATGATCTTATATGTTAAATCCCTATGTACACCAAAGCAATTCACCACCCGGCATATATTGTTACGAACTATTTGGCAACCGGTCAAACACGCAAGTTGGATAACCGAAGTGTATTCTACTGAAGTCTAGATCATTCGAGCAAACATCAGACTATGAATTATTTAGTTAATTTTAGGGTATATATAAGATCGGTGATGAGTGTACATCAGTTAGTCTATATCCAAATGTAGTATATAAAACATATCGTGTATAGTTAGTTGGTTATTACGTATTGAAAGTCCTATAGTAAATATAAATTTGTGTTATATGAACGTGCATATTGTACCGCCAGCTTGTACATAAATAGACAAAAGGGTAATAAATAAATTATAGTAGTGTTAGTGTTGTTAATAGACCTATGGTTAAGAATTTAGTTTAAGAAGATATTAGTGCTTGTGAATAGCTTAGTGTGATAGTGCTTCATTGTTAATTCGACTGAAAACATCTATAAATAAGGCATATACTGTTAATTAAACTGAATATGGAATAACAAAGACTTTTGTTATTACTTGTTCTAAATTTCTAAACGCGTTAACAGTAGCCCTCTACAATATATAAAATTAATGTCTACGACATTGTACGGCAGAAGAAACTTAACTGCATGTTTTAGAAAACATTTGTAACAACAGGAATAAACAGAAGGCGTGTTTTAAGACGGATGCATACGAAAAATGGGTCAAAGTGTTGTAGTTTTATTGTAATACACAATAAGCCAGATACTCTTCGTAAGCGACGCTATGACGACGGAGGGGTCACGTCTCACGTGCCGCCCATGACCCTCCCCTGTATACGCGCCCTGGTGAGGTGTTGTAGTTCAGTTCCGAGGAAGTGTTTGTGTATTAATTGAAGAGAGTCTGCTGTAAAGCTGTGTGATGATTTTCTTGGAACACTGATTAAGTGAAATTGAGCAGGAGCGATATCTACAGGTATCGTACGTTTTAAGATAGCACGAATCGATCCCTTAGCGTAAAGTTATTTGAGATAACTATGAATATTTTTAACGCAGTTAAAGCCACAACGTTAACCACTAGCCTTGGGTTAATTAGTCAAACTAAGGGAGTGGGTGTTCGTATACGTGACGGCGGCAGCCTGACTAAAAAGGGGCCTAATTTAACTTTGTTTAATATGCCGGTGAGCAGTTTCTACGTGCAAACTACGTTTAAACTTCAGCGTCCGACAAGTACTCAATATCGTGATTTTCACTATTAATTATTTTCTTAAAGATAAGTAGGCCGTCTAAGATTTCGGATGTAATACTGTTAAAAATTGTTAAGTAGTAGTAGTACGAAGTGTTGAAGATTAGATATTTTAGCTAGTGCAGGGAAAGCGCATTGTTACCGAATAGGTTAACTTATAGGAACCCGTTTCTTGTGTCTTTGTCTATTAAGTAACAACTGTATTTTATCTATTTCTTGTAGAGATTAAAACCAACGAGTTAGGTATGTCCTCTTTTTTTTCATAGTCTTAAGCAACCTACGAATAACCCCTGAAACGCAGAGTTCATGCCTGTAGAATCTAATTAAGTTTTTAAAAATATCAGCTTAAGTATCTATTTCTTTTGTTAATTAGTTTCGAATGAATAGTTGTTACAGTCTAATTTCTGGTAACGACATTTCAATATTTTTCTGCTAATTTGTAAAGTGAAATTTTATGTTTCTATCATTAACCCTATTTAATGGTACGTTTGTTTAATTTAAATGTTAGGTTAGTCTTCCTGTGGCGATTAATTTAGTTAGCTGTTATTGGTAACGTCATTGGTTAATTCAAATATCCTAGATTATAAATTGATTAATTCCAGTTGATTATGTTGAGCGCATTATCAATTCAAATTTAGCATTTGTTTTCTGTCATTCTGTCTACTTCGATCCTGGTTGTTGCTTTATGCGGTTTAGCCGTCTGCCATTTTTGGGATTTCTAACTCCAAGAATTTTTGAAGTAATCTATTTGATGTTAAATTATTGATTACGTTGGTTATGATTGTTCAATAAACTCATTTGCGAGGATTTAAATATCAAAGTAAAGGTAATTATTACATTATTCGAGTTCATTGATTTGTTATGCAGGTGTTTTAGGTATCATCTGTAGTTGCTGTCCATATTGATCGTTAGATTATTTCATAGTATATTGCCCATTGCACGGTAGTTGTATATATGAGTTTATACAGATTAATAGTATTAAAAATTGTAGGGCTTCTAGTGTTACTTTAGGTGTACCGTTTACCTTCAGATCTCCTAGTGCAATTTAGGTGTTCACGTACAACTTTTTGGAATTCCGTCAATGCAGTATTTGGTTTGACGCAAGATTCACTTGATGGGTATCGTTATTGCATGCTTATTTTATAAAATTTATTTGTCATTTATATCAAATGCCGGTGTAGTATAAGTTATGGCATTGGGTTTTTAACAATTTTTGTGTACAATTTTATAGTACTTTTGTTGTTATAATTTGGTGATACTGAAATCACTATCACACATAATTATTCATTTCATAGCGATCAATAGCTAAAGAAAATTTTTATTTACATATAGGTGCACAATTATAAAATTCAGTATACCAAGTGAATATTTTTGTAACTGATGTCGGTGCACCAATATCGCCATTACATACAGCACACTAGTAATATTATTTGTTCCATTAAAGTTCCACATATTTAAAATAATAGAGTAATAATTTGCATGAATTCTTGGTCCAATAAGAATTATTTATTGATGTTGTATACTACTAATAATTTAGTAAACATTGTTATTTTGTATTTGGTATTTAATTTGATGCGTTTCGTGACTGCGTGTGTGATTAAGGTTCTATTTATTGTAGAAAATCTGAATATCATTTTGACGGGAGAACGTCCCAATTGGGTTCGTGGAGATTCAGGTTATTTGAATTGGGTGGCGCTTATTATTATTATTCGATCTAAGACTTTCATTAGGGATGGATTTGTAAGACCCACTCCCTCCTCCACTGGTCTAGTTATGACAAAGTTCCTAATAGTTTCCACTGTTCGGTTATATCTATTCGTCCTTGTTTGTGTATGTATTTTGTCTTTAGGCATCAGCGCCTTGCGGTTCTTACTAGCCAACGTTTAAATGGTACAATTGGCAGCAGTTGGACGATTGTAACGAATTGTTTTCCAACGTGCCGCCAATGTAACTTAGTTTGTGTTTCAATTACTATTGTATTACCTACTCTACATTTAATAATGCATGGTTTACTAAATACGTACTTTTAAAATCTAAAGAATATTATTGCATCTTCTCACTAAGACAGTTAAGGGATTTGATCAAATCACTTACTTTCTTTAGAGAAATCACCCTATAGAGTTGTAATTTTAACATCTTCCGCTAATTGATCATCTACCTTAGGGATTTGATCAAATCTCCGTTTTCTTCATTTCCCTGCGACACATATATATCATTATATATGCAGCAAAACACAAAGCTTTAGATTTAAAATATTGTAATTAAAGGTTTTAATTGTTGGCGTATTTGGTTTGTACTTCTAGGGCGACTGTTATTTAGTGTAGGATAAATTGTTATTCTTCACATCATCATTAGGTCTTCAGTCCTGGAACTGGTTAGACGCGTACCATCATTGTTTCCTATTCTAAACTAACCTACAGATTTCCCTGAAATTTGCACAGTCTGCATCTATCACTATCTGATCTAGGTCTACATCTACCTCTTTTTCCTACCTCTGCTTGTAATATATCCCATACTATTCCCCAAGAAACTTTAGAACGTATTCCGCCCTTCTATTTCTCTTTTTCCCCAGATATCCTTGTTTCCCTACTATTTCTATAACCTATTTGTTATTATCTTTGTTTGTCCATGCTATCGTCCTCATGCATCTGAAGCACAGTATTTCAAAAAGCTGCTACCGTTTTTCTGTCTGCGTTTCAGACTGCCCGTATTTCATAAGCATCCTGTACTGTGCTCCACACATATGCTTTCAACAATTTTCTTCTTGTTCTATGTTTGTTGTCTTTTCTCATAGGTGCTGTTCTTTCTTGTTAGATACAGTTCGGTCACCTTCTATTGTTTTACAGTTATATACCCTATTTTTCCTACCTTCAGTGGTTGTGAAGGGAGGTAAGCAGCCTGTGGCTGCCAAGTTCCCCAACACAACCATTTACCGATTTAATATATTTTCCAATATATCTTTTCACACAGTCAACATTAGTTGCAGATATTTCGCAACCAACCACTAGTTGTTTATACTAATAATCAGATTTATCTGCGCTTATTTTTTCGTCATTAGGTTTTCCGTCTCAAAACTGGTTGGACACGTACCTGCACTTATTTATATTCTAAGCTAGCCTACATAGTTCCCTGAAATTCTCACACAACATGTGTATACAGCTCGTTCCCCTTCTATTGTTTTCTAATTTTATGCCCTATTTCACCGAGATTCAGTGAAGGGGGTTAAGCAACCTGTGGCTACCAAGATCCCCCAATACTTAGACGTTTGCCGAATTAATGGTTTTCCTGGTTGGACACGTACTTGCACTTATTTATATTCTGAGCTAGCCTGCATAGTTCCCTGAAATTCTCACACAGCATGTGTATACAGCTCGTTCCCCTTCTATTGTTTTCTAATTTTATGCCCTATTTCACCGAGATTCAGTGAAGGGGGTTAAGCAACCTGTGGCTACCAAGATCCCCCAACACTTAAGACGTTTGCCGAAATAATGGTTTTCCAGTAAATCCTTTCACACTTAACATTATTCGAGAATATTGCCCAACCAATTCTTGTAGTTACTTATAATACTCATCATGTTTAAGCACAGTTATTTTTTTCGTCATTAGTTTATCCATCTTGGGATTGGTTGGATGCGTACCTCCATTGATTTCTATTCTGGGCTAGTCTACATCTCCCTGAAACCCCTACAGCCTACATCTTTTACTATCTGTGTGCAGTAGTCTAACCTAGGTCTGCCGCTTCTTCTCTTTTTTCCGATCTCTGCTTCTAATATATTCCGCACTATTCCCTCATGCCGTAGTATGTGGCCTATCATCCTATCTCTCCTATTTTTACCGTTTTCCACATATTTCTTTCTTCCCTACCATTTTTAGTACCTCTTCGTTCTTAACTTTGTCTGTCCATGATATCTTCATCATACGTCTGTAGCACCACATTTCAAAGGCTTCTACCTTTTTCTTGTCTGCTTCTCCTACTGTCCAGGCTTCACATCCGTACAGTGCTGTGCTCCACACATATGTTTTAAGCAATCTTTTCCTTGTTTCTATGTTTGTGGTCTTTGAGCACAGTAGTTGCTTTTTCTTGTTAAATGTAGCACGACCTTGTGCTAATCTTTGTTTTATATCTTTTGTGCTTTTCCCATCTTGCGTTATTTGGCTTCCTAGGTAGCAGAAATCCTTAACCTCTTGTATGTTCGTGTTACATACTTGTATTTTTGTTTTTGATTTATTTTCCCCACCTTTGCATACTAGAACTTTCGTTTTAGTTTTGTTAATTTTCATACCGTATCTCTCTATCAGAACCGTTTCCATTTCATTAAGAGCAGATTCTAACTCTTCTTTGCTAGACGCTAATACTGCTATATCATCTGCAAATCTAAGCATATCAATTTTTTGTCCTTGCATAGTAATTCCAAATGTCTTCCTGCATTTGACAGTATTCATTGCCTCTTCTATGTACAAGTTAAAAATCAATGGGGATAGGGCACATCCCTGTCTCACCCCTTTCCTAATGTTTACTTCTCTACGTTCCTGCTCTAATTCTATTACTGCTGTTTGCTCTTTGTATAAGCTATGTACTATTCGTCTATCCCTATAACTCATTCCAATCTTTTTGAGTATTTCAAACATTTTTTTCCATTTTACATTGTCGAAAGCTTTTTCCAAATCTACAAACCCTATATACACGCTTTCCCCTTTTTCTATTGTTTTCTCCATTATACAATTTAAGTACGCTGTGTACTTGGGAGATAATGTGGTGGTTTCCCGTTGCCTTCCACATCGCGGTAGTGTGTCTTAGACTGCCATACCGACCCCTATGGTCTCTGCCAATCTAAGTACCGAAAGAGCCGCTGCCCTCTTTCGGGGACCTGTCTTAGTCTGGTTTCTCACTAACGACCCTACTACTTTGGTTGGACCTGTAGTTTGGCTCTTTAGCTCATTAGAACACGCAAGCCATTTCACCTGTTCTATTAATTTAGTACTTCGTCAAGGTGCAGGTCCATTCGAAATGGGTTATTCTTCACAAATATATTCAAATGTCAAACCTTTTTTTTTAAATAATCTTAATTCTTAAGCCCGGACGATGTAGTTACAACAAAGTATTTCTGAAAAATAATTTATCTATGTCCACTATGTCAGTGACTTATTAAAGGTATATAATAAAAACAAAAAACTCATACTTTTCGTACCATTCAAGTAGAAAGCTGGGTTAGGTATGCAAATTTAGGTATACAATTCACATAATGGTATCTTAAGCAAGTGCAATGCCAAACAAAGCATCCCTAAGATACATGACGATGAACCTTAAAAGAAACAATATAATAGAGGTTGCTGCTTGTTTTATGTTAAAGTTATTCCATTTTCAAAGATTTTGTTGTGGAGTATGGTGCAGAATATTTGAACTCTGACACGATTACAAATTTCAAACGAGAGTACTTCATAGGAAATATTTATTTTTAGGTAAAACTGTAATCCAAAATTGTTTGTTTGTTGATTTATAACCGCAAACTTTATTTGTTAGGTATTTTATAAATTCTTGAATGTTTTACACTTTTGAAATATGTTAACGTTTATCAGGCGACGTTAAATCAGGGCCGCGCCACCCTGGTGACAAGTGTGTTCATTGAACACAAGCGGCACATCAGAAAGGCGGCAATATTTTGTAAGTGAGTGGCGGAAAAGATGATTTTTAAAAAAGTATGGGTCTGCTACAAGAGGAGCTATTTTCACTATTACAAATGCAACATAAATAAAAGGAAAAAATTAATCAGTGAATGTTGCTTGTTTAAACGGTGTAAGATACTGTAACGAAGTTGCAAGATCGCTGTTTACTTACTTTTAGCACATTACATCAGTTTTCATTTGCTGCCTGTCTAGAAATCCTAACCGCTATCAGCAGACAAAGGCGCAGCTGTCACATACCGCCGTCAAAGAAAACCGCCTGTATCTTATCAATTGTCTATCTATTTCCAGTCACCAGATCTTTCTAGAAGCTACCGCAAATTACATATAGATGTACGTTAGTGGTGGCAAGGGAAGTCGGTTTCGATAGTAAGTCGCGTGTACATCAGAAATAAATATATAAAATAAATTAGTTGTTTCTTGTTAGTCGATATAAATAACTTGTAGCGAAATATATATTGTAGAAATTAAATGTTGTATAATTATAAGTGTAAATATCAATTACGTTAAATAAATTAAGAAGATTTTGTAAAATTAAAGTTATGCAGACGCTACAGTATTGAGGCAACGGACTATTCCAGCTTATAAAAACATGATGAAGCGTAAAAGACTTTCCAGCGCTCAATACAAAAAAAAGAGGGTGGCCAAAGAACACGAAAAGAAAGAGAAAAGGTGCAATTTTCAAATATGTAAAAACTGAAGAATCGGTGCCGTCTACGAGTCACGGTTATTAGTGCTACCTTAACAAACTACTTCCAGTGCAGACTGGACCCCAACCGTACACAAACAACATACGCAACATATTACAGACTTACAACAACAAACCAATAGTTATTATGGCAGACGTAAATGGAAAATCCCCGATGTGGCACAGTTCCCTCACGGACGAACGCGGCGAACAAGTCGAAAACTGGATTAACGAACTACAACTCGAAGTAATCAACTTTCCTAATAACCCATCTACATACAACACCCATGCAGGAACAGGAACAAACATAGACGTTACACTGACAAATGGACTGGCGTACAACTACATACAAGACTGGTAGGTATTAGAACACCAAACTGTCAGTGACCATAACCTAATCACGTTCAACATTGACATGACAACCAAGCCATTTGACACACCACAAAACTTCACCAAAGTACAACGATACAAAATACGAAATCCAAATTGGAACAAACTGAGATACACATTTGTACCCCTACAAGACATAAGATCAGACGAAAACGTCCACGAGTATACAAAACCACTCACCAACGCAATTAGACGGACAATGGAGCAGGTGCTCCCAAAACAACAGAAAATACGACACACAAAGACAATTCAATGGACAAGACGCTTACAAAACCTAAAAAAGGAAACACAGCGAGCGAAAAAAAGCTACCAAAACTCCCTAACCCCGGACGAGAAAGCATACCACCTAGCAAATTACCGACAATTAAAAGACATATACCAAAAGGAACTGACTGACATGAAGAGGAGGTCATCAGAATTATTCGTGGAAAGACACTTACAAACTGATGCCTGAGGGATACCCTATCAAATCACTCAGGGTAAAATCAAACCACCGATGACTTATTCGACTTTAATAAAACAAGACGGTACATACACAAAAGACTGGGGTGAAACTGCGACACTACTATTACAAACACTCTTGCCTGATGACAACGTTCAAGACGACACTAACGAACAACGACTCAGACGACAAGGAGTAATCGACAGAAACCACGTAGGTAACCGACCATGGAACAGACAAGATGACAACTTAGATCCTTTTACAGAAGACAAATTGAGATACGCACTATGCCAATCGAAGAGCAGAAAAGCACCCAGACCGGATGTAATTTTGCGGAGATTGGCATAGCGCTACAAGATAAATTAACACCGACGCTAACAGCACTGTACAATGAATGTATGCGACAAGTAATTTTTCCGAACATCTGGAAACAGGCGAATGTCGTGATTATCCCCAAAATGGAAAGGTAAAGACTCCAAACAACCAGGCTCTTACCGACCCATATGCATTTTGAACACGCTAGGAAAAACTTATGAAAAACTACTGTGTAAACGACTGTAGAACCACAGACAAACCACAGGAGTACAGCCAAGACAATACGGCTTCACAGAAAAAAAATCGACCGAGGACGCCATAAACCAAGCAATACAAACCATCAAGCAATCGCACAAAAAATACGTCTTATTAATATTAGTGGACATAGAAGACGCATTTAATAACCTTTGGTGGCTTTCACTTTTTAAAAGACTGACGACCATAAACTGCCCATCACAACTATACCATTCTTTCAGGAGCTGCTGCAGAGACAGGTACGTAACCCTACAAGGCACGGAGAGCATTACCAAACATATAAACAGAAGTTGCCCTCAGGGGGCCATATGCAGGCCCCTATTTTGGAATATTGTAATGAATGGACTCCTGGAAAAGCTGGACACCGTTGACGGAGTGTTGTCGACGATTGCATACGCCGACGACATCTTGGTAGTGGTTGAAGGCAATTCCAGAAGGGTAATCGAACGTAAAGCTAACATCGGCCTAACCCAAACACAAAGTTGGTGCAAAACCAACAAAATGACCATAACACCACAAAAAACTACATAGCTTGTGATGAAGGGAACCCTGGCAAGCGACCCCACCATCAAACTAGACGGTGTAAATATAAGTAGAACACAAAACACAAAATATTTGAGCTTAACATTAGACGAAAAACAGAATTACTCTACACATATAAACACCGTCTGTGTAAGTGCAACTTCTGCAATGCAGAACATCGCCCCGCTGGCCCAAAAGACTTATAAGATACCACTTAATTGCGTAAGGCTATATCTCAAAGTGTGCTGGGTGCTATGGTATCATACGCCGCGAGCGCCTGGGGACATCGTCTTAACACAATCAAACCTAGACAAAAAATTAACAGTACACAACGAAGTGTTTTACTGGAACTGACGGGGGTTTATGGGACTACCGCACAAGATGCACTTCATGTACTTGTGGGAACTATGCCCTTGGACCTAGTAGTGAAACAGCGAGCTGCTATGTACAATCTTACACACAATGACAATCAACAACTACAACGCATCTTAAACACAAACCAACTGCCCACGACATAGACGGAAATACTTAACTGGCCACGGACCCTATCCAACATACAGAGAACGCATGAAGTTAGTTGACAACAACATATGCACGTGCGGAGAAATAGGAACACCAGAACATATAGTATTCGAGTGTAATGATTTACAACCGTACCTCTACGCACATAGACGAACATTATTAAACAAGACCCTACACCAGATGATTTGGAACGAAAACCTTTTTCCACACTTAAATGCACTCACACAAAAAACCACGGCACTCATCCACCAACGTTATCTTGACGGATAAAAGACAAACAAAACTACCCGGACAGAGACATAAAAGTACCACCTCTCCTCGGACCGAGGCTATGCCCCGGAGACCGGAGACCGGAGACCGATCTCCTGGAATTTCAAGAGCTCCGCTCTTGACAACCAGAAGCAACATGATCAAAGCATCAACCCGTCTTTGAAACAATCCAACCCCATAATATGTAGAATTAGCATGCTTCTACTTATTAGCAACCCCGTCTCTAACAAATAATGGTAACTAACAGTAGTAGTATAAGCTAATTTTAAGTAGTAGTATAATTTAATCTTAAGTAGTAGAAGAGGGAATTTCTTTTCCTCTTACTAACGCTAAATTTTAAGAACCAAACTTACACATACCTGAGGCAAATAATACAGCAAACAAATCCTTTCCTTTGAAAGAACCTAATTTTTTATGTAATAGTATAAGTTCAAACATGTACAAAATTCTATCAATTCAATCCAACCTTTTAATAACCTGGGCAAACATAAACACAAATTAACATTGTAACATGTTTAATTTGATCAGTAATTATTCGCATTGAATTACGAGGATAATGCGCCAAGCGTGCCTTGTTTTTTAATAATGTTCCATATAGTACATAATGGAACGCTTCGTTTTAATAATCTTCTTGTAGTAAAATATCTGTGTGACATAAAGTTATTTTGTGGAGCATCTCTAGCAATTCTGTTTATTTCGTATTTCCCCACCTTTAACGGCGAGTCTGTGAATCGTCGCTATCATTCGGTTCTAGTTTGGTTCGTTAGTCGCAGCTTAGCTATCAATTCATCAAGATGTTTTCGAAACTAGAAGCCTGCGACCTTCGATTAAATTATTTGGGTGAGCGGTTCAAGTCATGGTAGACTTGAATAAATTTCAATAACTTCTACTAACGCGCGCCTACGAAAAACAATAGAAAAGGACAAGTGAAGATTTTGTTTTGTAAGTTGTATGGTTCTGTACAAGGAATGGTTACGGCTTCCTAAGTTTGAAATGGTTTATGGTGTTATATGGAGCTGAGGAAATTTCTGATAGGATTTGTCTAGGAAAATCAGATGCAGTTTGGTTCGTTATTAAATTTAAGAAATTTTTGTTTGTTTTGTTGTGTTTAGAATGTCGTTGTCTTTGATAAACAGACGGTCATATAAAAAACACGAAATTTGCTATCATGTTTATGAACATATGATCTGTTTCACTTTCGGTTATTGTTGAACTGGTTTTACAAACCGTAGAAAGAAATTTTGTCAAGTTAGGTTTATATATTTGTACGCTTTGTTCCATTTGAACTTCAGATAAATTTCAAGGTATATTTTCGACGTTATACTTTTTTGTAATGTAGCAACATTTGACAGATGTTTGCCGTGAAAGCAGATGTTTCGTGCAGCTTTCCTAAAATTCAAATTAAACATTATTCAATCTTGAAGTTAGCTTTTATTCACAGATAAATTATAAAAACTAAGTATAAAAATTTAAATACACGCTGCGTAATAATTATGAAACTGTAATCTACCTGATAAGATCTGCCCGGGATAGAAACGTTAGTTCAATGCATTGTGGTTACAAATTATTTTGATCAAATATTTAAAACAAGCTTATGTTTAGGGAGCAGTCTTTTGCTTTAAAAAGACAAAATTTTGATTTTGTTATAAACGTTATTGTTGAGAATTTTCTATACATGTTAACAAGTTATGCATTTTTAAAAGAAAGTTTTTTTACTTCAGTAAACAATTAGTTAAACTTTGAGACTTTTATTTTGGTCAAATGCGATCAAATCTGATAACATAAAGGTAGAATTTTTGGGTAATAGTTTTGTGCCAATATCATATTGGATATACATTTTTTTATTTTTGTTACTTTTATATGACACAAATGGTGTTCTACATTTTTTATTTAATCTTTGTAATTTCTTACAGGAGCTGCGTCTTATTTTTATAAGACAGGTTTTTATTAACGAAGGCGATCGATTTATCTTTGGGTTTCCACGCCCGCCCTTAGAATTGTGCTTTGCTCTTATCGTGATTATTTCAGGACTTGGTGGCGCCTATTTAACTTAGTTTAACTTTGGTTTGCAAACAAAATTCGACTTCCACCCCCAATTCATATTGCTCTACCTAGGAATAGACCCCTAGCTATGTCGGAAGATTTTTGTTCACTGGCGCCCATTTAGAAAATTAAGTTTCCCTGGCGCCCATCATCAAACAACAAAAATAAGTTTCAACATTTCAAACACACTTCACACACACATAAACACACAAAACACCTCTCAAACACTGTACAAACACAAAACACCATTGAAACACTTACACACATACACACAACCCTCACCCACATACACACACACACACACACAAATAACACACGCCTTCAAGCCCGCGCACATACACACACACACACACACACACTTTACAAACACAACCTATCCACACACTTACACTGCCTTATCAACATCTGTATTTCCGGCTACCGATAGTCCGGATTGATAAGGCAATATCCGTTGAGCGTTTCTCCTTGACGACTGGGATATCCGGCTTCCGATGGTCCTGGTCCTAAAGGTGGAACGTAACACGGATACCAACATCACATACACAACACACATACACACAACTTTCGCACACACATACACACACACACACGCACACACACACACACACACACACACACACACCTTACAAACACAAATGCCTATTCACACACTTACATTGTCTTTTCAACATCTGGATTTCCGGCTGCCGATGGTCCGGAGGCGGCTCAGTGGCGTAGTGGTATGTGTGTGACTACTACGCCCAAGGTCCCGGGTTCGAATCCCGACACGGTCCGCTTGAAAAATGTTAGGCGAGCATTTTTCACAAAAATACACCCTCGTTCGGATGAGAGGTAAAATGGAGGTCCCGTGTGTGAGTGTTGTCACGCACGTTAAAGATCCCTACCTTGCTTGGAACAGCAAGGGTTCGGCAAAATTTCAAATTTTCCAGGTAAAAAAAACTCGCTTCCTGGCCAATGTAGTACCTTCGGGTGGAGCATTGGAAAATCAAATGTAATGCCGATGGTCCGGATTGATAGGGCAATATCCGTTGAGCGTTTCTCCTTGGCGACAGGGATATCCGGCTGCCGATGGTCCTGGTCTTAGAGGAGAACGTAATACGGACATCAACATCACACACATACATACAACCCTCACACACACACACACACACACACACACACACACACACACACACACACACACACACACACATAACACATGCCTTCAAGCGCGCGCGCGAACACACACACACACACACACACACACACACGACTTACTGACGGTTACTTTCTGTCAGGAAGCCAGGCCTGCTTCAAATTCAGGTAGCAGACTACTGAAACCTTGGAACAAATAAATAAATAAATAAATTAGTGCTACCTTTTAAGTAAGCGAGAGTAGTGAGAGAACAGTATGCGAGGCTAAGGCTAATTTTCTATCAGAAACTATTTATGATGCCTACGCGAATAGTACTGACGTCATATACCCTTTACGTATTTCACAAACTCTTTTAAGTGGCGATTCAGGTTAATGGTTAGAGACACTTTCACATGCAGAAAGACAACTTTTGGTTGAAAATGTTCTATTCAAGTTAAATAATATCCATAAACAATTTTCAGATCAATTTTATTCGCTCACTTTAGTAAACGCTGAAACATGCAAATGGAAGCGACTTTTGTATACAGCGTCTAAAGATTGGGAATTTTGCATTTATTGCATGTTTTTTACTTCAAAAAGCAACACGCAGAAACTGGTACAAATGACTCGCAACACTTATCTCTCTTGTTATCGTGCCATGAAAAAAGCGAAATGCATAATAATAGTTTTAAAACATTTGCAAATCTGGTACTTGATTTAAAGAGCAAAATCACAATTGATAATCAAGAACAAAAACTATTTGAGAAGAAGCACTGGTATGATGTATTACTGCGAATTGTGTATGTTATACAATTTCTAGTTAAGCAAAATTTAGCTTTCCGTGGAGGTTCAGGTCAGCTGATTGAATAAAACTGCTGAAATTTTTAAAAGCACTCGAAACGATATCAAATTTTGACGCAACGCTATATGAACACATTCGTAGGATTTAAACATCTAAAGATTATAGCTTTGCTAGCAAATGGATTTAAAAAGGACTTACTAATGTTACTAGCAGGTACTAAATATTACTCAATAATTTTAGACTGCACACCAGACAAAGGTCACCAGGAACTTAACAGCTATAGTACTGCAGAAATTCTTGAGCATTTCCTAGAGTTTTGCCGAATATTTAGTTCAACATACGCAAATCTATTTCATGAGCTTGATAAACATTTAGAATATCTAAATTTAGATCCAAGAAACATTTGAAGTCAAGGATATGAGAATCGGTCAAACATGAAAGCAAAGCATAACGCGTTTTTTTGTTAACTATGCATCTCACAGTTTAAATTTGGTATCGTATAGGAACTTTACGTACTTTTTGCATCTTCAACTCAACGTTGGGATTTTTTGAAGGAACATATCAATAACCATTATCCGACACACGCTAAGAGAGTAAGGTAGATCCTATACGGCACCTGAGGCACGATTTTGAAACAATATGTGAAACATTAATCACGATCTCAGATGACAACCGCAAAGAGAGTATAATTGGTCACCAGGTAGCATATCTGTGCAAAAAAATTGAAACTTTTAAATTTATATGTTCTGTCGTAATTTGTTCTGACATACTGGTGCAGATTAATATAGTAAGTAACACTGTTTAAAAAAATATCTAATAAGATTACGGAGTGTTTGGAACTATTGAATAAAATAATAGCGTATTTCAAGCGAAAACGAGCAGATGTCAGCTTCGAAGAATTTGTTGTTGTGTACCGAAAACTGATATACGTCTAAAGGAAATGTACATTTTGGTTATCAACATGAAGACGAGATGAAAAATGACCCGAAAAAGAATTTAAAACGGAACTTTTATTTCGCTATTTTATATCCGACCATCAACTCGGTACAAAACGATTTGCACTACTTAATGAGCATTCTAAGTACTTTGGGTTTTATACAATATAAAGGAATTTAAAAAATTTTTGAATCAGAATTGAGGAAACACTGTCTAGACTTACGGGTAATATTAACTGATAAGAAGAAAAATGATACAGATGGAATAGAACGATTCGAAGAAATAAATACTCCTTTTAGTTGTAGTTTAGAAAATAATAGTGGTCCCTTTGAAGTTTTACGTTAATTTGGTGCAAAATGATATTCAAAATTATTTTTCTAATACACTAATCGCACTAAGAATAATTTTGACGCTTTCTATTTCAGTTGCTTCAGCTGAGAGGTCGTTCTCTAAACTTAACTAGATCAAGAACGACCCTAGGACTACAATGCTTCAAGTACGTTTAATTGACCTGACCATAATGATATCTATTGAGTCAGGAATACTGGATGCATTAAATATTCATAGTTTGTCCAAAATTTTATAAAATTAAAGCTCGTCGTGTAAAACTATTATAAATCGTATTCCTTATTAAATTAAATAATTATCGGTCTTCTTTAGGTTAATTTTATTCGATTGTTAGTTAACCTTTAATTTGTAGAAATCGTTTTGCTATTATATTACCAATATTAAGATATTTTTCTATTAACCTTCTATATGCTTGGTACGGGTGGCACAATACATTTTGAACACAGGCGGCCTAACGTCACGGCGCGGCCCTGCGTTAAATGATCTTGAAAGGTTGAGACATAAGAAGACATTTTCCCAAAACGATTTTGTTAATAAGCTGCATTAATAACCGACAACTTTTTGTAGCATTTATAGATAGGTAAAACAAGTAACTCTAAAATTGCAATTTTAACGAAGAATAAAAACCAGGAATTAGGGATGGATTCGGGCCGGGCCAGGCCGGGCTTTTAGATGCGGCCCGGCTCGGCCCGAAATAATTTGCTCCGGCCCGGCCCGGTGCTCAAGCAAAGTACTAATATTTGTTAACGAATTTCATTGCTTATTCTAACTTATTATTAGTTTTTAAATTCGCGTTATTAAGTTGTAAAAATTATGTAAGTGTTCTTATTGAGATTGAGAAACATTTGTTACGGTGTTATGCAAACACAACGTATAAACCGTTTTCATAAAATGTTTATTAATACCATTTCTCTGATCCTCCAAAGTGCACTTTTTAAGAGAAAAATTCCTGGAAGCAAAACAATTGAAAATAGTTTTATAAACCTTAATATCAAAATAATAATCTACTTGCGCACTATACAAATAAGCAATAAAATGTGAAGTATGCCATTTAAAATAATGAAATTGACAGTTACTTTCGATATAACCGGAAGTTTTACAACGTTGAAAATATCTTAGCTAAATTTGACTTATTGGGTAACCCCTACATGCAAAGTTTTAATTTTTCAGGAATTGTAAGTTTTGAGATTTCTTTAATGAAAGTTTGTCGTTGGGGCATCCTGTATAGTTAAATGTTTCTATATGGCTATACAAGTAAATATCAAGCAAGCAATTAATTATACATCCTGCAGAGTGTCAAACAGAAATAAGTTTTCCACGATGTATAAAAAAACCAAAACTTTTGACCCATAACGCTGGAATCAGGTACATTCCTTTCTAGTTCGCAAAATTTGATGAAAATAAGTCGTAATAGGATTATGTTCGATGGAGCAAAAACCTCTAAAATTAAACTACTACCGCACGTACCAACTACTACAGCTGTTTAAAATATGCGACCTAAAATGCAAATTATAAATTTTATGGGTGTCCATTATTGCCTTTGCAGACAGCAGCAGCTAGAGACGCCTCTGTTAAAATAATATTTACTCTATTCCGTTATTTTTGTATATACCATTTATAATATCACGATTTTTCTTTATACCTTTTTAGGAGCCGCAACATAGAATAGTATTTAGTATTTACATTTTAATTTTCTATATCCATCTGTTATTTATAGATATAAAAAACTAATCGCATTGTATTCGGTATGTTTTTCAACAAAAGATACATTCAAATAATTAAATATAATTAAGCTAATTTTTTGTAATCGTGCAGTTTTAAATATTTTTACATATACAGAGTGGTTTCGATTTATTCATAAATAATCTTCAGTGCGGGGCCACAATATTAAGTTAATTAATAAGTATAATAAAATAAACTAGCTCAATTAACATACTTTGCAATACTCGTTAAAATTAATTAAATATAACACGGTCAATTTCTATTTCAAATTTCTTGAAAAAGTGGAAAGAAGTTAATATTATTTATCGAAAAAAATCGAAATTCACAAATCGGTGTAAATCAAAACATTTTTGTTTTCGATTTACTTCCATTATCACACACCTATCAATATGTGTGTAACTGTACCTGGGCGATATATTAGGAGGAGCGTTAGTTATAATTTTGCTTAAGAGGCAACTAAAGAAATCATTAAATGGAATCTTTTACTAAATCAATAAACTTTATATTTCGTTACATAAACCTCGGGCCGGCCCGAAATAGCCCGAAAAGCCCGAAAAGCTTGAGGAGTCTGGCCCGGCCCGGCCCGGGTCCGACACGGGCTTGGCCCGGCTTGGGCCCGAAAAAAAATTTGCCGGCCCGGCCCGAAGCCCGGCTTGATATTCGGGTCGGGCTTCGGGTCGGGCCGGGCCAAAGCCCGGACCCGTGGCCATCCCGGTAGGAATTTCGTAGATTTTGCAAAATTCGTAAAAGATTTTAAACCCTGAAATTGTCAGCTACTTGGGTGTAATATTACATTATATTTCACTTTAGTTATACAATTTTTGTTTGGAATTCGTTAAATCTACAATTAAAATAAACAGCATCGCTTATTACTCTCAGATGAAAGATTTTTCAGTGCGTACTTAAGGAGGATTTAAAGATAGTATTTGAGATTTTGTTCAAAAAAAAACGCGAACTAAATTAAATTTAAACTTTGACTGATGGAATTTTGTCAATTTTGAGTTACTTACAAATAATAACTCGACTGCATAATTTATGTTTATGTTTACTTTCAATTTCCATAATGGTCCAATATAAATATCGGCAATTTTCATTTGTCTATTGCCCGAACTTTCGCACTCTAGTTACTACCCACTGTAATCATTTTATTTCTGACAACAGAAGTAGACTAATTTTTTTTGAATTCAATATTTAAAACCGTATACTCTCTGAATGTATGGCTCACATAGTTGGTAGTTTAAGAAACAATGGCTATGTTTACACAGACAATTAACGCAGGTTTTAGTAAAAACGGTTTTATTAAAAACGGTTTCATTAAACTGGTTTTATAACATCCGTTTACACGTATAATTGCAAAGGGTGTTATTTAGGATCCAACTGGTGGTCTTTAACTTTCAATCCGTTGTCAGTGATACCAATGGTAATTTATAAATAACATTTTTAATATTTATGTATTATCTCTTTGGCATATATTTAAACTACATATTGCAGTGTCCTTAAGTTTAAGTATAAAATCAATAAAATATTTTTAGGTTTATCTAGTCCGCTATCGATACGCTATCCAAAATTTGGGTCGATTGCGCGGGTTGGCAATACTGCTGTATAAACCGGTGTTATTTGTAGGAGTGTTTACACGGCTTTTAAAACCGGTGTTCACAAGTCACGTCTCTTTCCGAAACGGTTTAGTTTTATTAAACCAGTTTAGTAAAACACAACTGGTTTTAATAAAACGTATGTTAACGGTCTGAGTAAACGTGGTCAATGTTGCAACTTGCAAAGTGTTTTAGAAGTGGATAATTCGAGAAATCTCGATTAGAGATCGAGAACAAAACAAGAAACATCTTTCGTGAACAAGAATTCAACAAGTTCTCATCTCGAGATTCGAGACGAGAAGGAAGTACTTACTCGTCTTGTTCTAGTTTCGCGACATTCTACTACATAGAATCATTGTATTAATCATCGTTAATTGTGTCGAAAAATAAACGAAACTTACTATTTCGTTTTTTGTTTATATGTGAACGTTTTCCTTTTTGACGTTGTGTATAAACACAAAGTCAATCCTTTGACAGATATAAATGCGTGTAAGTTCACTTGTGTGGGATGGTTGCTTATACTTTATTTAGTAGCATTCATTTAATTCCAAATTTATGAACTTCTAAATTTAGATTTGTAATTTAAATGGACTATATATAAATACTGCCGTATTTCTCAAACTCATTGGAACTAATCGTTATTGAGCCAGCATTTTCAAACTGAACACGCTATTAGGAATAAGTTTTGTAATTTTCCTGACATCAACTAACCTTTCAGTCTTCCAGAAGCATATATTTTACGTGTGATAGTCTCTAACGCACGACTTAATCAGAAATTGAAAATAATTGTGTGAATAAATTTATCTACGTCAAATGCGCAGTAGAGTAGCTTTAACAGAAGGGAAGGGGTATAAAAGTCAGGTGAATGACGTCTAGCGTCGCGACAAGCGGAACGCCCTCGCCCTTGCAATCTAGTATCATGGTCGTTGGCTTGCAGCACCCTTTACTCTTCGTCGACGAACATTCCTTTGTTTATAGTCCAGTGTTTTTTTTCTATTTTGTGGCATGCATAATAAAATGCTTATCGAGTTTTTTACAGTCTACCCATTTCAATAGGTGCAAAGTAGAATACGTTACAGCTCAGTTATTTATCACCACTCTTGTTTTTTACATTACAGTCAATTAAGCTCACACTTTATGCAGTACAAATAATTTTAGCTTTCACAGCTACTTTTCGATTCAACCTTGAAGTTTTTCTCCTAATGTGGTTAAACTCTGTGTTATCTACATACATTACAGGTCAGTTTGACAACAAAAAATAAATTATATTTTGATCAAGCTGGTAGCTGAGATAAATCGTATTACGGTAAAAGACCAAGATTTCAACAAACGTCTTTCAGCCATTCTTAAGATTTGACAGAAAATGAAAAATCGCCTGCTAAATCGAGATTTTATTTTATTGCGAAAACCTCAAACCACATTCAGTATTAATTATCGCTAAAACGTTTAAAAACAACACAACAAAGATGTTTATATTCTCCAAACGAAAGAAATTCGTTTGGATGATCCAAAGTCAATTGTAGCTCAAATTAAGTGACACTAGAAATACATCGCGAAAATCAGGCAACAGAAAATTTATATATATTTATATGTATCTGTAAATACTCTTTTAGGAAAATCATAAAAGCGATTTAGCCTATACAAATCGAGCTAATATTTGCATAGTCATTAACAAAACAATAATTTGATTGCTTCATAATGGAAGAAACATCCATTGACTAGTTTGGCTTTTGGGTCTCATCAGAATAGAGGAGTTTCTAACACCCTTATGAAGCAATCGGTGCAATTACTGATATAGAATTAAGCGCAAATAAAGTTTGCTTATAAAATTTCCTAAATATCAAATTGCATAATCAACTTTTGTAACTATTACCATCCGATGGCGGTTTTATTACACTCTTGTTATACAAAGATTCCTTTGAGTTTATATCAGTAATTGCTTCAACTGCTTCATAATAGCGATAGAAACTAATCCATTCTGATAAGGTCCAAACGGCCGAAACAGGTCAATGGATATTTTATCCCTTATGAAACAATCAAGTTATTGTTTTGTTAATGGCTATGCAAATATTAGTTCGATATGTATAGGTAAAGACGCTTTTATGATTTTCATAAAAGAGTATTTACAGATACCTCTTATTTCATTTTGTTGTACATGAAATTTAATTTGCGGACTGCAAATATTTTTTCTTTTCATTAAACACGTTTTTGCCTTGTTGGGAAATAAAACGAGCAACGCAACTAAATGGTTGGTTATTAATTGCAAATACATTTTACTTATAACATTCCCCAAATTTCAAACGGCAGAACATACTTGTATGACGATCTATAAAATTACAATTACGATCTATTTATCAAGTGCTTGCCGGCGATACTTCTTGTCGGTAACAACAAATTGTAGCAGTTGTACTTTTTAAATTGCATGCAAGCTCATGCTCAACGTTTAAATATTGGTTGAAACAATTTTTTTTAACGTAAAATTCAACGTACTAAAGTAAAGTCTTATTAAAATAAGAACTTAAATGGAATTATGGAGTTAATAAAATCATAAACAAAAAAATTAAAGTTTGATTTTCCGATGCATTTATTATGGTATATATAATTAACAAAGTCTTTAAGAATCCTGCATAATTTAATGGTCAAAACCGCTAGTATTTAATTGTTTAGATCTATAGATAGACATTGCGTGATATAATTAGTTTAAGTAGATTAGGCTTGCATAGGATTTTTGTGTGTAGATATTTTTCTGTAAATAGATATTGTAAGCCTGCTTTGATGTCGAATTCGATTAGTTCAACCATTATCGAAGATTATAAAGGGGTATCTGATCAGTTATTTTTTTTTCGAAGGTAAGAGAGATTTTTTGCAATTATCCATAACTAATTTTAACAATCTGTACATAGTATGACATACATAAGAATCTTTGAAGAGATATATGCTAATTACTAGTAGTTGTGAAATGTTTTTATTTTTAAGACTTATGTGTAAAATTGCATTAGTAGGCTTTAAGATTGATATGTAAGTAATCTTTTTGAACAATATGTGTTAAAGAAGGATGTTTCTGAATGTAGAGACTGTTGCAATTTGAAGGATTGTTGCTAAATATTTGTCATTAAAAAATTTTTGTTGGAGTTTAGTTGTTTCATTGCATTAACCCTATCATTCATAGCAATATATATATATATATATATATATATATATATATATATATATTGCTGTGAAAGATAGCGAATGATGTGTCCTGTTTTTGGGCGTTAAAAAAGGTGCTGTGGATTGTGAAATGTTACCTGAACATGTCCCGTATTGTCTTGCTCACTTGGATTAAATGAAATATCGAGAATGCAACATCAAACATATAATAACATCAAATACTCGTTAACAAATAATCCTTCAAATAATAATAATTGCTACATACACAAACATTTTCCTTCAACACAAACTATCAAAAAAAAACTACCCATACAAGCATTAAATCTACATATAAAGTTCAATGTCATCCGCGCATCTTCTTGAGTCTAAAAACATTTTATATATATATATATATACATATATATATATATATATATATATTGATGTGTTAATTGGGTCATTTATGGATAGTTAGGACCAAGAGTATAGCGCACTCCACATAAAATACATAAGGGCTCAGAAAAATACACAGTTTTCTGAGGAAAACGAGAAATACGATGATTAGATTGGAAAGTAAATGACAACGCCCTGTATATAAATAATAATCGTAGTTAATTCAGTTAATGAAAAATATTTTGAAGATTTATTTGAATAAAACAAATCCGCAAGTCGTTAAATAACATAAATGCAAGCTGAGACGCGACACTCGTAAATAACGCAACATTATTACATTAAGAATCCGAATTAATACAAGCAGGTTTAATAATGCGTAGGATAGAAAACGCAGATAATTTAATGCATACATTGTATTCGTCTACGTGACTAGAGAATTAAAATCGACACCTGATTTATCGGAAACAAATAGCATGGCAATTAAAAATCAAAGTTCGCCAAATTTATTTGAACAAAGAACGGTTTACTTATCTAGAAGTATGAAAATTCAAGCGGATCAATGCTATTAACTTCAAATCGTACGTGACAAGAGGAACGCGTTGGTGTTAATATACAACCATAATACCTTGAAATATCCGAAAACCTGGTATTAACGTTTATACAGACAACAAACTTTGCGCCTGTCAATAGGTAGCCGGTGCATTTAAATATGACCAGATTTGTAAACAAATCAGTTCATCATGAAGTAAAGTATAGTTCACGTCTCTGAACAATCAAAATATACACGTTAAGTCAGTAATTGTGAAGTATAAAATAATACCGCTGAATATGGAAAATTAATGGTTAGTCGTTTTATGCTTAAATAGAAAAACGACTCTAAAGAATCAATGGAGACAGCTCTAAACCATTACGGGAGACAAATTTAAATAATTACTGGAGTCCAGTCTATATAAGTAAGGGAACAAGTTTAACTAAATGCCGAAGCAATTATTACTGGAACAAAAGAGAAAATGCAACATGCATTTGCTTGAATGATTTATGGTGAAGGAGTTTAATGGAATTTGCTAGTGTATTTAAAGCGATGCTATGAAGTATGCACACAACGCTTGGACCAGAGATTGATTTAAGCTGAAAACAACAGGTTAGCCAATCTGAATGTTTATTATTTGATTATTTTATTTGTGAATATTTTATTGCACTTTGCTAAACTGAATAACTTAAGATTTAACATTTAATTAATTATTACAATTTAAAGACTTTAAAAATTGCTTTCATGATTATTTATGTGAGGAGCCGGCAAGATTTAATTTTGGGTATGCGTTGTAAATTACGTAAATAAATGAGGTTAAATGAACGTTCATCAGGTTTCAATTAATAATTAATAATACTAGTGATTTTGCTGACTTTTTGATCATCTTTGGTTATAATAATTATTAAATTTATTGAATGAATTATTAGAAGAAAATTTCAGTTAAAGAATTTTAACCTTTTCATACGTTGTAAATATTTTTGAGAAGATTATAATAATTTGTGCTTAATGGTGTTTTGGTTTAAAGATTAAAACAGGAAGGAGAGGTAGATGGTAGGTTTAAAGGCTTTGTTTGTCGTATTGTCGCAAGCTCAGTGCGTAATTCAAAAACTGTGCTAGTCGGTGCAATTAAAATTATATATTAAAAATGAAAAATTAACAAATTAAAATTTTATACCTTTTAATTCGTAAAAAGGACGCATAGGGGTATATATATATATATATATATATATATATATATATATATATATTACTATGTATTTATCCCCCGTTGTTGTGTCATTTAAATATAGATATGATGATGCCGTACTCGGTGTAATAAACGTCCAGCTGAACGCCACCGCTCTGTGTTTCTCTCTAATCTTCTAATTTTATTATGCCACGGCTAGCCCTTTTTAATTTACACAGAGTGCACAACGTTACGATGATCAATTTTCATTTACCCCTTTATGATTACCTGTTTGAATTGATAAAACGAAGTCGATCAACATTCATATAATGAAAGGAAATAATATTTACACTTCGCAATTTTTGTAATTCTTTAAATACACCCTTCAATCAATTAATATTATATGGATTATTTATCCCAAAATTTATATCCTTTTAATTTAATATAAAGTCACCAAAAACGACACCTTTACAAAAAAATCTGGAACGTTCGAGACCTTTTTATGATTTTTACGTAAGTTTCAACGTATTCAATGTTCTTGTTGACTCCTTACAAACTTTAGAGAAATTTAATATATTCAATATTAAAATTTAAATAGAAAAGATTCCTTAAAACTAGGTAGGTCTGACCTGTGATCTCCTGGTAAGTTGTTTCGTGTTGTGGATTTACACCCCCTCATTATCTTCAATCGAAAACCAATGATCTGCTTTGTACTTCTTATGTTTGAACCAATAATTCAGTACGGTTACCCTTTGTTTCCAAAAATCACCTCGTGCTTTATTCTATATTTCTCTGTATACGCTTTAAATACCACCATCTTGGATTAGAATTGTTTTAGACGTGAATTAGAATTGGACCAGAAGTCTATTAGAATTGGACCAGAAGTGGACCAGAATTAAACAGGAAGCCCTATATCATTATAAATATTTAATTTAAATTAAATAACCAATTTCTACTCACGTTTTCTGCAAAAACAGCAAAATCTTTTTCACGTAATTCTTATACAGCACTATTTTCACTATAATATAAATTTTATTTATCTGACGCGTAAATATTTGGTTAAAAGTATTGTGGGTTCGACGTGCTTCAAATTTAGACTGCTCTGACTTATCACCTGTGGACGTTATATAGCTTTTTTCCACTACATTTGGATTGGTTTTCCAAGCAGCCTTACAGATTGTTGCGACCAACCACGTTTGTTTTTAATATTCCCAGTATTTTCAAGCTGATTTCTGATGAAACTAATTTGGATTTTGGTATTATGCTGTTATATACTCTTGTTGTCGTGGCCGGACTTTTAACTTATGTCTGTTGTTTTGTATAGATAAAGCTTTTGCAGAATTGTACAAAATAAATGATGTAACACGATTGCTGTTTTCGTTTATGTATTTGTTTAAATTGGTATTTAAAGGTGCGTTTTCTTATCAAAGCGCTTATTGTTCCAGCGTAATTACATGAAGTTTTATTAGGTTTTATTTTATCTTCTGCGTATTTATTTTATAAACTTGTAGAACACTGCTCAACGTAGTTTAATTACCTGTTTGGTTATTTCTCTGCTGAATACGCGTTCTATTATTAAAAAATGTGCTTACTGGCATTGATTTAAGTTAATTACGGTCTATATACAAGGTGTTAAATGCTTGCTATTTACATAATGTGCGAATTATTTATTTTCCTGCTAAATAAATGCAGTTTTCTGATTCCCATTGCTATTTGCAGTTACTAAGCGACCCTTACTACTCAATACACCCCTAAACAACCCCTTATCACAGCATTATATATATAAGATACTTAAATAAAGTTAATAAAATCTCTGATTAATATTTCACAAACTTTTCATTATGTAAGTGCCGCTGTGTACAAATTTTTAGAATTTACATGGATAATTTTAATTATGTTTCTTACCTCTCCTAAAGATTTTAAATTTATCCATGTACAAATAAGACATTCATGCCAAACTCTTACGCAATTTAATCTATTTATATAAATAGAGCAAGCAAAATGTCCTTCAAAATATCTTTAAAACAATGATGCACCTGCGTTCACCAGTAAATTATGCTGGTATTCATAAATTCGCCCTTTTCCAAATTAAATTTCCTACTCCATATACATGTTTTTCCGTCTTTTAAAAGTAACTTAACACTAAATGCATTTGAACATACAAGTCGTATTCTTCTATTTAAATTCAAATTTATCGTGCATGAAACTCTATTGTTTACTCCCAATCTGAATTCTTTAAATTCAAATACCATCACTTGGAAGGCTGATCGTTATACTTCACAGCTTTTAAATTCATGGTAATTGACAAATATTTTAAACGCTTAGCAAACTCGCACTTTATTCATTGACGAAATCATTCGTGATTAACCGACACAAAAACAATGGCAATGAACACGTTCTGATTATTTCACCGGTTTAAATAGTATCAAGGTCCGTACATAATAAATTCTTGAAAGATCGATAATCTTCTGGTTGAACTGATTCATAAGTTCATGCAATTTCTTTAGAAATAGCTTTAATTAGTATCTTATGTTATTTAAATTGACTGTCATACTTGATTTATTATGTCGTTAATACCTCACTATAGTTGTTGTTCGGGATCATATTATCTAACTTATGGGTCGTAGAACGCCTTATCGCACGTTATATGTTTTTAATTGGAATGCCCATTATTATTGTTTGTTCTAATAGCTCGTTATGATTGCAGTTTAACTTCATTTATTGAATGTTTTCGCTACCGAATGAACTAAATTAGAATTAGAAAAATCTAGAAAGCTTAAATGCAGTTTTCAGTCAAAAATACACGCTTTGCGCTAAATACTTGTAATCTAGTCAGGAAATGGAATGGAATTTTTAATCTTCATATGAAATGAATTTAATGTTTTTTTAATAATGCATTAAGGAAATGCTCTTTTTAAATGGTATTTAGTACTTTTTAGTGACAGATTTTAGAAACACGGGTTTTCAGCTTACATAATATGCTATATTCCTTTTAGAATGCGTTTTAAAATGGTATCAAAGTTATTGGGCCCATAGACAAACCAAACGAAAGAGACTTCTTTCAATCGATAAAAACACCCAACTATAGCAAATCCTTTACATTTTCTCTCCAAAAATGAATTTTTAAAATTATTCTTTGAAAAACATTCTTATTACCGAATCTCGCCAAGATACTATCCATTGACATTTGACAATTATACTGTTTATTATTACGCTGATTTACACTTTTCAAGTTTGAATCTAATTTCTTATTAGCATCACTTCTTTTTATTGCAATTACATGATTCACAACATAGTACTTAATTTCTCAAAGACACCCGCATTTAAGTTTTTATCACTGATACCCTTATTTAAAATTTTATCGCCTTTAATTAATTTATGCGTAATCTCATTTTATAAAAGATTTCATATTATTTTTGTAACTTGTAAAAATGCTTAATCTTCATTTTTCAAGTCGCTATCTCCAGAATATTCAATCAACGCTGACTCTACTTTATCTTGAACCTGACTTGGATCCTCAATACTCTTTGCATCTACTCCATTTACTTCCTCCTTTACTTCCTCCTCTATTTCATTTATTTCTCGTTCTACTTCGTTTACTTCTTCCCCCACTTCGTATAAATTTTAACTAACACAGTATTTTTCGACTCCAATGTTTACCTCATTATCCCATTTAAAATATTAGATATAATATATAATCACCTTATCCTTCGCATCTACTATCAATTTCAAATTATCAATTAAATCCACCTCAAAAATCATTTTTATCCTCAATCCAGGTACAAGTATAAATTCACGTTCAAATATTATATTCCACAATTCACACTTTAAGATTGCCATGCTGTTTGTACTTGCGAACTTTGCGTTCTTGGGTGCTCAGATTAAATAAAACATCGAGAATGTCCACTATATGAACCTTTTACCACATATATATATATATATATATATATATATATATATATATTTTGTTGAGATAGAGGGGTCACAAGAAGTCATCGAAACCCAAATTCTATCAACAAAACCTACTCAAATAGAAGGAAACTGGAAAAATGGAAATTTCCAAATATTCATTGTTCCACACTATATAAAAATTATTTTCCAGTGTATAGATGATTTAACTTCATTTTAAGGGTTGCAAACACAACATTATTCTAGAATTCTCTGGTAGATTATCAATAAAGACGAATTCCACATACTTCCTAAGATATGTTCTAAAACCCAATTAATCATTAAACGCCGATACAAAGAAATCCAAAGTTATTAAAATGTCATAAAATAAAACAGAGGTAAGATAACGCGAGGTTTATAGCTTGAATTGCCTTATGTATTATAATATGAAAAAAGGCGATAGTAGATAGTAGATAACTTCGTGCATTAGACAAGGCTAAACAGCGTGTTTTACGATAAAACATAAATCATAAATATGACACTAATTGGATCATTAAACACGTGAAATTTGCGGATATATTGCATCACTTAGGTGACTAAAATTTAAATTAAATCTCGAAAACTCGGGAAAATGTGACGTAGTTCGATAATTTTGTATATATAAGGCTGGAACTTGATTAGCAGTATTCATTCAAAAATTCGCGATTCATTTCAAGACGTGGAACATGTTACTTTCAGTAAAGTCATTCATCAAGTATGCGGCACGCATACAGTATTTGGCGTTTATGATGTAACTTTGAGTGAAGGATTAATTCTTAGAAGATAACTTTGCATAAATATAGAACATAATTATTTTGTAAAACATTACGAAAATTGAACACTCTTCGACATAGATAATCTTGATGCAAAGGAATACGCTGAGTTAATTAATTAAAAATTAAAGATGTTCTTTGAAAATTAATACTTTAAATGGAGATTTAAAGTAGTATCGATGATTTTGTAAACTGGAATTTGGACGTAAATTTAAAATAAAACCAGAAAGGATTTATTACCTTGAGAGTAATAAAAAGAAGATTTGGATAAGCGCTCTTGAACAAATAGCCATAAGTATAAAAAATTGTATTTTTTTGTTTGTTAATTGATAATATTTAAATATTATGTAATTTAAAGCTAGAATAAACATTATTTATATAATTTTTTGTAAGCGGATAATTACCAGGAAATTTTGAGGTCGAGTTCGACGCATTTTGAACTTTAGTAAATTATACGTTAGAGTTATTAGCCGCTCACATTCACGAACGTAATAATATAAGATAGGTGAATTATCCACGTAGAAATTAAAGAGAATTTTGTAATTTTTAACAAGGTTAGGTAAGAATTACTTTTAAGTAACTTGCAGGAATTCTTTCTGTATGAAATTAGCCTGTGAACTGTTTTATAAATTCTTTTATATGGAAAAGAAGTTTTTGAACGTATGGATGTTTTCTTGAGATTGCTGTGTTTTATTTCATTTTGTAAATTACATAACTTCCGTTGAGCTAGCCAGGCAAAGATAACCCAGAAGAGGTAAGATAATAATTTCATATTTACCAGCGCTGTACAGAAGTGTCACAGCACTTTTTTAGCTCTCACTCCAAGGAGAGAGTGTCACATCACCCTTTTAGAGACTCCCAAAGCGTACCGCTGTCAGCGTCAGTGACGGCCAACGCGACTTGAGGTGTCGCAGCACTCTTTTAGTGGCGCCCTAGTAGTATACCATAATGATTGTAACATACACGAGATATGTATTTTTATTATAAATGAAATGAATAGCTTAAATCTAAGTTATTTCTAGTGCTTTAAAAGTATATGCAATAAGATTTATTTCATACACGGAAAAATATGCTTTTTATTAAAGCGAAATGAATTAATTTTATTAGCTTTGTACATACAATACGCTTATTTTATTCAGAGTGGAACAATAAATAATCGAAATTTTGTTTTTCCGGTTTCCTTCTATTTGGTTGGGTATTATTGATAGAATTTGGGTTTCCTCTCTTGACCTCTTTATCACATCAATATATATATATATATATATATATATATATATATATTGCTATGACAAGAGGGTTATTTAGGGGTATATTGAGTATCGTGGTCACACAATACATGTAGATAGTACTAGAAGTTAGAAAACTACATTTATTTATCATAAAAAATACGTAATTTGCATATTACGCTAAGAGCAAACATTTAACACCCTGCATAAGGATCACAAGTGACTTTAATTAACGCCGGGAAGCATATCCTTCAACAATAAATACGCATTCAGCAAGAAAAATAACTCTACACGCAATCAAACTTATCTTAAATCAAAAAGCATTCCTAAATTGTAAATAGATACGCAGTAAATGCAGTAAAGGCTAGGAAATCATGATAGAATTCCTATTGAAATTAAACATGCGATAGTGAAAGGAGATAGCATAGCGTTCTGATAATAAACGCATCTTTCAAAATAAATACGTTTTGGAAACGCAGGATGTAAACAGAAATATGTTAATTTACTTCATCTCATCTACGTGATTTTCTATATGGAGTTAATACAAAACCCAGAGTAATATCTAGACAAACAAAAGCCATAAGTTAAATTACTTGCCAAGGCAAATTAGAAATTCCTGTAACAACAAAACAAACGGTCCAAAATAGATACATAATAGAAATCCACTGGTATCCTACATGAGCAGGAACATCGTTCCGGCAAATTATTATCAGACGTATACCTGTAAAAGCCCAAAATATTCAAAACATCATATGGCTGGTCGTAAACTCTGAACAAACAACGCCGATAACCAATGAATTTTAGATAGGGCGTTGCTTATATAGCACGCGAATTTGATAAGCAGGCAGTCTTCATTCAATTTGAGTAAGAATTTACTTATAGTCAAGAATTTACGCAACGAGTGAATATTAAAATTAAAATAATTAAATATTTGTGAAAGTGGTGTTAGAGAATTTTAAAGTAAATAATAGTGAGAAATAAATGAGGCAAGTTTTGCCGTTTGCTGGAAAACGTGAGTAAAAGTTTATTAATTAATTAATTTTAAATATTAATAATTTAGGGCCCCAAGTAATACTAAGAAAAGACTAGAAATCTAAGTGCGACTACAAAAATCTAAGTAACTCTAAGAAAGACTACGGAATAACTGGATAATACTAAGTAAACTAAGAAAATATTAGATTATTGATTAAACGGGGTCAAATTTGGAAACTAAATAAAGTGATAATACTGAGAAGAAATCCGAATAAAAATATTGGTTTAAATCTATGCAAATGCGCATAAAACAGAAGATAGTTTTAAGCATTGAATGGAGCAACTCAACTGAAAGTAATCCTGGGGTACTGATCTACAGCACCCAGTAGCAAATCCAGGGAGAACAAAGAATGGCGCACAAGGAAAACTACAGGTCAGAACTATCTAGCATAAGGCATTATTTTCTCTTTATTTTGAACATTGACTATATTTATTATATCTGAATATTTTATGTAATGAATCAACAAAAATTTCTTTTATACGTAAAAAGAGGAAAGGTCTTGAACGTCCAAAGATTTTCCAGTAAAGTACAATGTCATTTTTTCTGACTTTAAAACAAGGAAAGGGAGCTATAATTTTGGGGATAAACAATTTAAAAATTATTATTATTTGATTCGGGGGTTTGTTTTGTCATACAGTAAAACATATTACGCTGTGAAGTGTATATGATTTGTTCTTCCTCATTATACAAATATTAGTCGATTTCGTTTTTCTCATTCAAAGCAGGAAAAGTATTAGATAAAAAAGGGGGTAAATTACTTGTTTTCGTAACGTTGTGCACACTGTGTGAATTATACTGAACTACCCGAGGTATATTTAAATTTTAGGATATTAAAAGACAGAGCGGTGGAGATCAGCAGGAGCCTAAACGTATAATTACATCGGCGTGCAGCGTTATCATATCAATATATATAAATATGTATATATATATATATATATTTATGTATATATATATATATATGTATATATGTATATATATATGTATATATAAATATATATATATATATATATATATATATTGATATGATAACGCTGCACGCCGATGTAATTATACGTTCAGGCTCCTGCTGATCGCCACCGCTCTGTGGAATTATAGGTTAAATAGGTGTAGACAATAAAATTTTATCACTGTGTATATAGAAAATAGGAGCAAATTATTTACGCGCCAAATTAATCAGTTTATATAGTGAAAACGAACGGTTATTAAAATATTTTTCTATTTTTAAAGTAGAATGTTAAAATTGCACAAGGGAAAAAAGCTTTAGAGTACATAAAAAACTCAAGGATACGCAGAATTAAATTGTAATAATTTTAAATCAAGCATGGAAGCAGAAACGGTGTTCTCAAATATAGAAAATCAATAATTTAAACGTAAATATTTCCATTTACATAAAAGCAAACGTTCGTTTACAAATCCCAAGAATGGTTAAACTCGGAATCGTTATTTTAAACGGTCGGTTGCTTCGAAGAACACCTGTTGGTTAAATGTCGAGTTCATGGAAACTTAAACGAACGTTAGCACAAAATTCTATAGAAGTTTGTTTGTAACGGTCAATATATAAACTGCTAACAGTAACAAGTGCCTTGAAGACTGGGCGAAATAAAAGATCTATAAGGTAGAACTAACAGGGAAGCGTATAAAAAAAGCGTTGGTTACAAGTCACGTCTAAATACACGGGTAAATGTGAAGGGCAACTACAATATCGATTTTCTCTAGCTTGAGAGGGGTTATAAATGAGACAATAAATATGAGTAGAACGGAGAAAGATAGCTGATAGGTGGAGCGTTGTGACGAAGGAAAAATATATCATTGGTTCAAGGCGAAGCAGTTGTGATAAGTGCGCGTCCGTTAAAGTATTAAATAAATTTCAGTGTAACAGTAGAATAATCCCAGAATTTTTCAGACATTACGTTCAAAATTAGTGGAAGTGTTTTTAAAATATAAGCTTTTTAATGGAACTAGGTTCCATAGGGGGTTTAGAAAAGCGTATAAATACTCGGACAAATATATTAAAGCCCTCTTTCCTCTTAGATCTGAGATCGCGCTTAGATCTGCAACGTAATAATAGTATATGCTCTTACGGGTATTAATTATTGTGAATTAATTAGCGTGTATTTGGTTAAGTAGCACACAACATCCTGTTTGTAATTATGTAAAGCTGTAGTAACGTACCGCAAAAGTAAAAGTGATATTGCACGAGTGGGTGCTAAGGTCTAGACGAAAGGTGCCGTTACTACGACTCTATTGAATAAAGGGTGGTACTTGGGTAAGCAAATCCTAAAGCTTAACTAGTATGCATGAAGTGTATTTGGTATGGAATGTTAAGTTTAAATAAACAAATATCTGGGTAGAAGATTAATGGTCGCAAAGATTTGGATAGTGGAGATCGGTTGGATCCAGACAGAATCGAAGTATATGAACACTACGACGAGGGTTTCTGGTACCCATCTTCAGAGGTGACGAGAGACGAAGACTTCTCCAGGTAAAGAAACTTAATTTCCTGCTTTTTTTGTAAAAACATTTGTGTTGATATTTTTGTGTTTGAGTGTTTTGACTTACTGGGGGTGTATTTATTACCATAAAAACTCGTTTAAAGGGGTATATGTGGAGGACAATTAATCTTGATTATTTAAAAGGGTTTATTGACGATATATAAATGTTTATTTATGATATAAAATGTTGTTGTAAGGAGTAAACGGGTCTTTAAATTTGTTTTTAACAAAAATGCGAGGTTTAAAAGCATTTAGCAGAACCGGATTATAATAAGCTCAAAATAGACCAGAATAAAATCAATCTAGGGTTACATGAGGGGCCCATCTACTCGTATTAAATAGAATTTGTTGAAATATATTAAAAGCAAGGACTTTAAAATATTTAATGATTGAGGTGGTAACAGTTTTAGCAAACTGTCTGTACCAAGGTGTAAATATTTTATTAATAATGGAAACTTGTTAATATGTGTAAATAAAAGGTTGTATGTTTTGTTGCATTATTTGAGTGGTAATTTCATTTGACTCTATCAACAAATGAAATTTTATGGGGATAGTAGAGTAAATTCTCAGATATTTGTTAATAACATTCGAGGTTTGGTTAATAATTTGTATGACGAACAGGCGACACTTAATGTTGTTAAAGCGTTACTGAAAGACCATGCTGAGTCTTGGTACAATTTAATAGGACAGGAAATTGACACGTATAATGACTTCGAGGACAGATTTCTTAAACATTATTGGAGTGACCACCGACAGGACCAAGTACGAGACGATTTACTTACAGGAAAATTCAAAGGGGGGTTTGCAGGAAGTAGGGAGCAATATGCTATACGCAAGTATAGCATAGCAAAACAACTAAATCCACCACTGACGGACAGATAAATAATCAAGTATTTATAACGACATTTCGAGGTTGAGGTGAGGCAACATGTAGCATTGCAAAACATTGTGGACAGGGAGATGTTTTTGGAGTACCTGCAAAGTTATGATGATGTGAGCAGTGGACGACCTTGGGAACACAGGGAACGACAAGTAAACGCAGTACGATTCGAGAACAGACGGGACAATTACACAAGACGGGGGACAAATTTTTCATACAGTATTCAAAATTGGAAACCTAGACGGACTTTCAGGAACAACAGTGTAGGTAGGGGACCTGCACCTAGACAGAGCATGACAAGACAAAACAGTTCACCAGACATGAGGGGGACAAAGACCAACAATAGGGAAAATCCTAACACTAACCGCGTAGACACACCAGGGACATATGCGGAGGTAGTAGCGAGACCTGGACCGAGTAGGGAGACCAGACCGGGACAGAATTTTTAGACAAGGCCAAACCACTAGACATCACTGTGTACAAGTATGAACATCCAAAGGAATTTTTAAAAATAGAGGAAGAAGTTGAGCCAGAAATAACCGAAAAATTTTGTTTGCTCATAATTGATATTAAAATTTTTGAAAAAAATTTAGGAGCGTTATTAGATTCAGGAGCTGAGGCGAGTTTAGTATCGGAGGAATTCGTCAATGAAGTTAAGGATAAACTGTGTGACAAGATAATGCCAATAAAACGAAGTCATCTGGTTGAGCCGAATAAAAAGTGATTTGCTGTTGTGAATAGTGTAGTTATTTTAAAAGTAGAGTTAGGTTCAGTTAGCTGTAAACAGGAATTTATAATTGTACCTGGGTTAAAGTTTAAAGGGATAATAGGGGTCGATTGTTATAATAGATATGGAGAGGAAAATAGTTAGCATTGGGGATAGGATATTGCCCTGGAAGGCAAGTTATGATGTCACAGAGGATGACATGGGGTTATGTGTCAATAGTATAGAGGTAGATGAGGAAGAGGTGAAAGCAATCGACACAGTCGAGTATAAAGAGGAAAAGTTAGAAGAGGTACAATTGGTAGTGAACGAAGAGCCTGAACAAGTAGAGGTAGAGTCAAGTGCAATATTGTTAGAGAATAACGAATCAGAATTAATAAAAGTAGAGGCGAATACAGCATTATGTGACACACAAGACGTAAAGGTAGGCATAAATGAGTTAACTGGCAAAGATAATTTTGGTAATTTGAATTTAGGAGATTTTACGGGGTGAATATTGTACATGAAGGGTCTAGAAGAGATGAAGAGTTTTCTTTAGAGGGAAAAGATGAAGATGTTGAGCTAGTATCGTTTGGTTTGTCCGCAGAAAAGGGAATTATAGTAAATGAGAAACAGACAAGTGTAGGGACTGAAGAAGAAATATTGAAGAGTCCGGATAATAGGGATGATTTTATTTTATGTGAACTAATAGGGATGATAAGTATAGAAATAGTAGAAGAAAAAATAGGGATGAAGTGTATCAGGATTGTTAAAAGAAAGACATGGAGGATTAAGAAAAGAGTTAGATTTAAATAAAGAAACATGTGAATAGATAAAAATATAGAAATAGGTGAATGGTAGTGTAGAATTTAAATAGGTAAAGATAGAGATAGGTGTATATAGAAAAATAAAGTTAGGAATAGGATAAATAGGGGAAGATAGTTACAAGTAGATTTAGAGTTAAGTGTGAATAGTTAGGATAAGAAATAAATAGTGATAGTAAGCAAGGTTAAAAATAACAGAGAGACATAAGTAGAAGATAGCTAGAAAAGTATAAAAGTGAAGATAGGTAGAAAGGTATAAAAGTGAGGTACTTAAAGAGTCAATAAATGACGAAAGGGTAAAATAAAAAGAGAAAATAGGCAGAAATGAGAGGGTGAAGAGTTAGTAATAGATAGAAATAGTTAGGTAGAATGTAGTGATAGGTGTGAATAGTTAGTTATAAATAAAGATAGGTGTAGATAGATAGAAATAATTAGAGATAGATAGAAATAGGTAGAAATAGGTAGATAAGTAATAATAAGTTGGATAAATAGTTATAGATAGTGTTAGGTGAGTAGATAGGTGTATAGAAATAGCATGTATGATTAGGTTGTAGGAAGTAATATATTTAAATTCAATAAAACATAAGTAAGTTTTCTTAGAATTGAAATAGGAGGATGATGTTATGGATTCAAAAAGTTAAATCAGTGGTAAACAATAAACATTTCAACCACCCTGTATAGAGAAAAGAACAAATTATTTACGCCCAAAATTTATTTAATTCATTTAGGGAGAACGGACAAGTATTGACGTATTTTTATAATTGATAATTGAAAGGTTAAAAGTACATAAAGAAAAACAGTTTTAAAGCTAAGAGAATACGCATAATTTATTTGTTTATTTATTTTAATTCAACACGTAAAAGCATAAGAAAACCCACTAGGGTAAGAAAATCAATAATTCCAAGGCAAAAGTTTTCTTTGTAACAAGCAAATGTCAGTTTTATTTAATACGAGGAAATATAAACTCTAAGAGTTGTTGTGCTAAACGGTCGATAATTAACGAACACCTGCGTTTTTAAAAAGGTTACATTCGTTGAAATTATGAGCATATTAAGACAGGACCTCATAGAAAATATTTTCAACCGTCAGTTTGGTTTGAACAACAAGCTAACAAAGTTCTTAAAAAGCAAGGGAAGTGCACGATCGGTTATATACTACAGATAGAGACAGAGATAAATGCGTTGATATTGAAAACGCACGTACCATATCCACGTGGAGTGAAGATCAGCTGTCAGCAATATCGATTTTCTATAACTCAAGTGGGATTTTGAACGCGACAGCAGACATGCATCAGACAGAGATAAAGATAGTTTAGGCGGGATTTGTGACGACAGAGAATATGATCATTGGTTAAAAATGGACAGTTTTCCAAACGTAGACAAACGCGACAGGTGGGAGCGCTTTCGGATACGTACGCCACGTAGACGGAGTAAATTTCAAGAATTTTCAAGACGGTTGTATCAAAATTTGTAGAATCTAAATTTGAAAATAAGCTTTTCACGTGAAGTGTGTCCGGGGGTAGGATATAAATACTGAATGAAAATTATTAGGGCTCTCTCTTGTCTTTTCTTTGCTTATATACTACTTTACTACGATAAATGCTGACCAACATTATAGTAGAGTTTTTTTTGTGAGTATTAGATGTCTTAATAATACAGTAAATATAGTGCTAGCACGTGTAACTTATTAGCAGCGGCCTTCTATTTATTAACGCGAAATACGTGTAGTGTATATTAAATTAATAGAGGTCTGTCTACTACTATACTAAGCTAGAAAATCAATAAATGGAAGTATAATATATGTGGGGTAAACATCACAAACAAGCAGGATTGTATGCTGATATGGAATGGTACTATGAAACAAGGCGCTTGGCTCGCAAATGGGGTTATCGTCTGTGAATCCGTTGAGTATCACAGCGCATGGTCACGAGGCCGAGGTGTTCTGGTGATCGTCGTCGAAGGAATGGAAGCCTGAAGCATTCTCCAGGTAATTTATTTAAAATTTTTGTTGTCTGATAAACTTTTGTGAAATTTTGGTGCTGTGTGAGTGAATTTTGGGGTTTATTTATGGTTATATAAACTTATTGGAAAAGATACATGTACTGGACAATTTATTGGGGTTAAATATTGAAAAGGGGTGTATTTAAAACTTATAAAATTTTATTCTGAATATAAATTGGATTGTAAAGGGTAAAAGGGTCTATAACTTTTGTATTAATTTATGCAACGTAAAAGGCGCATACTAAATAAACTGGGATATTATGAGCTCACCATACTCCAGTGTACAGTCAATTTAGGGTAATATGTGGGGCCCATCTACCCATATCTCATTAAAATTGATTGCAAATAATTAGAAAATCAAGGATTTTAAAACATATCACATTTGAGTTTGTAATTAGTGTACCATACTGTTTTTATACATGTGAATAATTTGTCTGTAAATAGCGGTAAATAAAAGATTGTTTGATTGTTGTATTATTTGGTGATTTTATTGAATGGTGTGCGAGTGTGAAGGAAGAATGGTTGTATATTTAGGGATCTGAGAAGAGGCACAGCTGAGCTAGCCAGGGAAGCTGCTGAAGATTTTTGAAGCAGAACTAAACGGGTAAGCAATTTTTTTTTAAAGTTGTGTATTTTGAAAATTATTAAACAACACTGGCGAAGCAGAAAAACCTTAATACCCCGAGTCCCCTACCATTTTTAGTACCTATTCTGTAGCTTTTCCTACTGTCCAGGCTTAACAGTCTGGACAGTAGGAAAAGCGGACAAGAAAATGGCAGAAGCTTTTGAAATGTGGTGCTACAGAATAGGTACTAAAAATGGTAGGGGAAGAAAAAAATATGTGGAAAACGGTAAAAAATATGAGAGATATGATGATAGGCCACATACTACGGCATGAGGGAATAGTGCGGAATATATTAGAAGCAGAGATAGGAAAAAGAGAAGAAGAGGTAGACCTAGGTTAGACTACTGCACACAGATAGTGAAAGATGTGCGTTATAGGAATTTCAGGGAAATGTGTGGGCTAGCTCAGAATAGAAATTAATGTAGGTACGCCTCCAACCAGTCCCAAAATGGATAAACTAATGACGAAAAAAATAACTGTACTTAAACATGATGATAAGAAACTACAGGTATTGGTTGTGCAATATTCTCGAATAATGTTAATTGTGTGAAAGGATTTACTGGAAAACTATTAATTCGGCAAATGTCTAAGTGTTGGAGGATCTTGGCAGTCACAGGCTGCTTAATTCTCTTCACTGAATCTCGGTGAAATAGGGCATAAAATTAGAAAACGATAGAAGGGGGGACCAAGCTGTATACAGGTTGTTGAGAACTTCAGAGAACTATGTAGACTAGTTCAGAATATAGATAAGTGCGCGTACGTGTCCAACCAGTTTTGAGACGGAAAACCTAATGACGAAAAATAAGCGCAGATAAATCTGTTGATGATTATAAACAACTACAGGTGTTGGTTGTGAAATATCTGCAACTAATGTTGATTGTGCGAAAAGATAAATTGGAAAAAATATTAAATCGGTAAATGTCCAAGTGCTGGGGAACTTGGCAGCCGCAGGCTGCTTACCCCCCTTCACAATCTTATATGTGATTTTCCAATGCTCCACCCGAAGGTACTACATTGGCCAGGAAGCGAGTTTTTTTTTACCTGAAAAATTTGGAATTTTGCCGAATCCTTGCTGTTCCAAGCAAGGTAGGGATCTATAACGTGCGTGACAACACTTACATACGGGACATCCATTTTACCTCTCATCCGAACGAGGGTGTATTTTTGTGAAAAATGCTCGCCTAACATTTTTCATGCGGACCGTGTCGGGATTCGAAGCTGGGACCTTGGGCGCCCCCTTCACAACCACTGAATGTCGGAGAAATAAGGTATATAATTGTAAAACAATAGAAGGGGACCGAACTGCATCTGACAAGAAAGAACAGCGCCCATGATGAAAGACATCAAACATAGACACAAGAAGAAAATTGTTGAAAGCACATGTGTGAATCACAACAAAGTACGCCTATGAAATATGGGCAGTAGGAAAAGCAGATAGAAAAACGGTAGCAGCCTTTTGAAATGCTGTGCTTCAGATGTATGGGGATGATAGCATGGACAGACAAATAGGTTATAGAAATAGTAGGGAAAGAAGGATATCTGTAGAAAAAAAATAGGAGACATAGAAGGGCAGAATACGTTCTAAGGCATTTTTGGGGAATATTATGAGATATATTACAAGTCGAGATAAGAAAAAGAGGTAGATGTAGACCTAGATCAGATAGTGATAGTTGCAGACTGTTCAAATTTCAGTAAAATGTGTAGGTGAGTTCAGAATAGGAAACAATGATGGTACGCGCCTAACCAGTTCCAGGACTGAAGACCTAATGATGATGACTACGAATTGTAGCGTGAAAAGGTAGATGTTTAAAGAAAGTCAATAGATTATTTAAAAAATTTAAAACGAGTTAGAGGTAAGAAAAAGATAGATAAACGTGTACATGTCAGGTTTGATGAAAAATGTATAAACAACTTCAAAATAGAATAATAGGAAACGTTAGGCAGCTGAGGATGAATGAATTAGTAGAAGCATTTGGAATTTCGAAAATGAATAATGGTTTGAAAGGTAGATACAGCATATAGGAAATTGAATGAATGTTTTGGTAAAGGTAAAACATGCACGCACTGATAAATTATAGATAAGGATGGAAACCTTTGGATAACGTTAAATAGGTGGGCATAGTATTTACGATCTTATATAAGAGAAATATTTTTAAGGTAGACGTATTAGAAAAGGAAGAAAACAATGAAATGATTGAAGAAGGAGGTCCCATTTTAAGACCCAAATTAAAAAGCACATTAATAGATTTAAACATCGATAGAATAGTAGGGGCAGATGAAATACCTGCAAAATTACTAAAACCTTCAAAAAAGACAGTAAAAAAACTCTTCAAACTTATTTTATAAAGTATACGAAACTTATAGATACTGTTAGATTTTACAAAACGTGCTCTTGTGAAAAACCAAAAAAGAGCTAAAGCAAACAAGTGTGAAGATTACAGAACAACCAATTCAACGATTCACGCATTAATATGTTTAACTCGCATTTTTTTTACAGAGGAATGAAGTGATAGACAGAAGATGTGATACGAAAATACCAATTTGGTTTTGGCAAAAATAAGGATAGAAGAGTAGTCTTATGTCTAGGATTACTAATTGAAGGCAGAAAGGTAAAAATAAACCCTAGTAATCGGATTTTGTAGATTTAGAAAAAACATTTCATAAAGTCGAAAGAAATTAAATACTTGAGATATTGCAAAATATAATAACAGAAGAGTAGCCGCAAATATCTACAAAAACAAATACCTAAAATTGGAGCAGTCCTTGTTTTCAAGTTATACGTATTGCAAACAATTATGGAAATTAAATAACAAGTGAGATACTGAAGTAAACATGCAGGACGAAGAAATACTATTGCTAAAATTTACATATGCCTAGTACTCTAGGCTACTAACACAATGAATTTAGATAACATGTTATTTAGTATAGATATAGTTTTAAGGGAGAGATATAACACGAAAATAAATTAAAAAAAAATAAAAGTAACGGTTAATATAACTGACCTTTCAATATACAAATAGAACAAGTCAGATCTAGAAATTTTGTTTTTTAGGATGTAGAAATAGAGAGGATGATAGAAGTATAAGTGATTCTTCGACTAATATAATTTGTTCACATCAAACTATAATCTAAACGTGAGAAAACAATTTTTAAGAAGGATCGTATAGAATGTAGCATTGGATGTTTGTAAACATGGGTTAAGTGGAAAACAGAGAGGAGAAATATAGAGAGGCCTTTAAGATGTGGTTCTATAGGAAAATGTTGGAAATTAACTGGGTACATAACAAATGAAAAGGCGTAAAAGGAATATTTATAAAACGATTTATTTGCGGATATCTTATATAAATTATATACGATGTAGGTTGTGCCACACATGTTAACATAAAGCAACTGGTATAGAATAAGGAAGCTTGGAAGTTTGCATCAAACCTGTCAATTGTCTAATAACAGAAAAGGGCATCAACAATATCGTTTTCTGTCGTTCATATGCTTTTAAAAAGGGATCTGATTTTATATCGTCGCTCTGAAAAATAATATCTTTCATACACTTATGCTTAATGTATTTATACCAGTTCCATGCCTGTCTCAATAATGTAGTATTTAATTCGTCAGCATTCGTATAGATGTTCGATGCAAATATAGATTTGGAGCCAAATTAACACAAAAAACCCTTTACAAAACCGGTGTTTACTGATTTTGGTAAAAACACTTACATAGTATCATTTTTGTTTCATAGGTTTCTCATAATAATAAGTGCTACCTTAGAAAAGATATTATATTTCAACCCAATACACAAAGTGAACAAAATAAACCCCAAAGCTAACTTGACTTGCTTTGTTTGTGCATTGTTTACTCAAAACGCTTGATGAGAAAATTTCTTTTGAAAGATGTGTGAAAAACAAGTTTTGCATTCCTATAGGGATAAGCGCCCTATTTTCGGCGACTGAATGACGCCAGCGCGACACGTGCTGTCCTAGTTTACTTTCAGAATAACAGAACCTACATCCTTGGACAACTTGGCGATTTAAGCTCTGCATTGCTTTTGGCAGATAGTTTTATTTATCCAGGACTTGTCTTTTCCGACTTTTGCAATTCACACTTTATTGCTCACCGTGGGACAAGGTTTGTTCTATTTTAAATTATCCTGGTCTTTTTTACCCACGACTTCTTGATTTTTAAGATACAAGCGATTATAAATAGATTAGGAAGTATAAAAGGTATTTTTTTAGTGTAAATTGGTTAAAAATGCGGCGCTTTGTTTATGTATCATTTCAAATCACTTACATCCAACAGTTGGTTAAATAAGGTGCATATTTTCCTTAACTTTCCTTTACGTAATTACAATAAATTAGCTTCGGAAAAGATATATACCAACAAAAATAAATGGGGTATATTAGAAATTAGAAGCCCTACATATTGATTGAACCAATAAAAAGGAAACCTTTAAACGCAGGGTTGCGCTACTTTTAACAGAAATGTTTACATTTGCTTAGTTACTGTGTTGGAAAAATATTCATGGCGTATGCAAAACTAGATTCAAATCTGCAACCGTACGATTGAATATACGTATGTGCCTACGTGTATGCGCTTAAACGTCAGTAAGTGCGAGGTGCAATAGAGCATGCATGCGTCGTGTATACCTTGATGTGCGCACTTATACATTCCTGAATGCGCATATGCGTTATTCGCGTTTGCGAAAGATTGTTCTCGTAATTGTTCAAACACAAACATGTGCGTACATATGTGAGCAAATACACACTGACGTGGGTGTGCTCAATTATGTGTTTGAGTGGAAAGATAACAGTCGATATTTTGTCTATAATCAAAACAACGTTTGTACTACCAATTCAAAGTACTACTCCTTGAGTACGCAAGTTACGTTTCGGGCCTCGAGAACTGCCTTTTTAAAAAGTCTTCTACCAAAACTTCTTGTAACAAATTTATTTATTTCACAGAATTTACATATGGAATTTTGACAAACTATATAAATTATACTAAGTCGAAATTTAATAATAATTGAAATTAATATATAGTGAGTAGCCTAAGTAACCAACAATGTAAAAGCTGAAATACTCAAGACTGACTGATGCTCTTAAGGCTCCCGGGGTATTTATGTTGTCCCTGCCCCTCACATTTCTGTGGGAATCGCAGAGCTCATGTCTGATTATGTTTTTATTTAATTCATTATGCAATGTAACAATCTTAATTTCTAAGTAATTGCGGTTTCTTAACCGTCTGTGACCTGCACCTGCAGTATCACTTACGTCTGGAATACAATGTATTCACATCCGTTCTAACAACTTGCTTGTGAACTTTCACTAACCTTTCCTTTATTTATCCTTGAATTTACAATGTTGCATCTAGCATAAGTTTCTTAATAATTTCCTAATAATTCCTATTTAATTACACATATATAGATTTGGGGAATATGTAACTCGCGTTTAAGTTCATTTTATGACAAGATTAGAAGTATTTAATGCAAAGCGTATTTTAGAATGACAAGTGCATTTGATTTTCTAGATCTTTTGAAATTTAGATTCATTCACAAGTAGCTCATAAATTAAGTTAAACCACAATTGTGATAGATAATTAGAACGAACAACATGAATGGGCATTCCAATTCAAGACAGTAAAATGAGATAAGGCGTTAATACCCTAAAATTAAATGAGATACCGATTGTAAAACCCGCAACGACAGCTAACACAGATAAGCATTTCAATATTTATTTGTTAAACTATACCAATTAAGAAACGAGTAGTAAAATATTTTACGGGGTAATAAATCAAAACTGACAGAAATTTTAGATAACATAATGTATCAATTAACGACATTTTCGACGAAATTACATCAGCCTTATAAACCAAATCAACCAAAAATATCATGATCATCATTAGGTCTTCAGCCCTAGAACTGGTTGGACGCATACCCTCATTGTTTCCTAGTCTGAACCAACCAATACATTTACCTGAAATTTGTAGTCTGTATTTATCACTATCTGTGTGCTAAAGTCTCATCTCGGTCTACTCCTACCTCTCTTCTCCTATCTCTGCTTATAGTATTTCCCGTACTATTTCCCAGAAATGCCTTACAACGTATTCTGTCCTTTTATTTCTCCTATTTTCTCATTTTCCACAAATATCTTTATTCCTCTACTGTTTCTACAACCTATTTGTTATTAACTTTGTCTGTCCATGCTACCATCTTCATACATCTGAAGCACAACATTCCAAAAGGCTTTTATCTCTTTCTGTCTGCTTCTCCTACTATCCCACTTACACACCATTCAATAAAATCACCAAATAATACAACAATCATACAATCTTTATTTACCGCTATGTACAAACAATTATTCACAGATATGTACAGTTTGGTACTCTAGTTACAACTCAATGAGTGATATTTTTGTAAAGTCCTTGTTTTAAAATTTTAATTGCAAACACATTTAATACAATAAGAGTAAATGGGCCCCAAATAATACCCTATATTTATTGCACACTGGAGTATGGTGAGCTCATAATAACCCAGTTCATTAATGTATGTCTTTTACCTTGCATAAAATTACTACAAAACTAACAAACCCATGTACCCTTAACAATCCAATTTAAATTCATAATGAAATTTAGTAAGCTTTACATACACCTTTTTTTTCAATATTTAAAATACCCTAATAATTGTCAAGTACACATATCTTTTTCGATACGTTATATTAACCATAAATAACCCCAATGTTCACTCACACATCACAAATAATTCCAAAAGTTTATCAGATAACAGAAAATACAAATTAGTTACCTTGAAAATACTTCAAGCCTTCCACCTCCTTGGATGATGCTCTACAGAACCCCTGGGCTTCGTGATTATGCGCTCTGATCTTCCAGATAGATGATAACCTCAGTATACGCCGAGCTCCTTGCTACCAATTACCATTCCATCCCAGCATCCAAATTCACGTATATTATACCTTTGTTAATTGAATTAGTAGCTTGTTATGGTCATAGTTGGACCTCGGTTAATTTAATTCACTCGACACTACACACGTTAATAACTACAAGGCCTCAACTTACCACGTTATAAGTGCTAATACTACTTTTACTGAATTATAAATTTTTTCAATACTCACACGACTCTACCATAACGTCGGCTGATTATTATACGTAGTCTAAAGCGATCAAAATACAAAAAGAGCGATGCGAATACAAAGAGGGCCCTATTAATTTTCTTAGAGTATTTATACAATTCAAAATGCCACCTCTAGGCCACTCTTCACGTGAAATACTTAATTTAAAATAATACTTCTGCAAATTTTGATATAACCGGCTTAAAGCTCCCAAAAATTCACCTCGTGAACGCGCTATATGATCCGAAAAAGCGCTTTCACCTGTCGCATGTTCGTCCGTTGTAAAACTATCTATTTCAACCAATGATACAGTCCTGTGTCGTCATAAAACTCCGCCTGTATTATTTTTATCCCTGTCTTATGCATATTTGATGTCGCGTTCCAAACCCCACTTGAGTTATAGAAAGTCGATATTGCTGACCGCGTCGCATGACTCCACGTGGATTGAATACGTGCGTTTTGAAACCAATACTTTTATACCTGTCTCTATCTGTAGCATATTATTGATCGTGCACCCCTTCTGCTCTTTAAGAAATTTTGTTAACTTGTTATTTGAAGCAACTGACGGTTGGAAATATTTTCTTTGAAGTCCGCTTTATTATGTTTATAAATTCGAAGAAGGTAACCTTTTAAATATGCAGGTGTTCTTAATTATTGACCGTTTAAAATAACAATTCTTGGAGTCGGTATTTCACGGTATTCGATACAACTGACGTCCTTGTTTGCTACATCAAACATTTTCGCCTTGGGATTATTGATTTTCTATACCCTGGTGCGTTTTCTATTGTTATTACACGTTGAATTAAAATAGATTAAATTAATTATGCGTTTCTATTTGCTTTTAAAACTGGTTTTCTTTATGAACCTATTACTTTTCAATCATTAATTATAAAAATACGTCAATACTTGTTCGTTTAAATTAAATAAATGAAATAAATTTCCTTTCTCTATACAGGGTGTTTGAAATTGCATTGCTTACCCTAAATTTAACCCTTTAAATCTATAACAATATATATATATATATGGACACACACACACACACACACACACACACACACACACACACACACCTGGTAGTCATTGAACCGGTTTCTTAATCAGCTTCCATTTCCATTTCTGTTGGTAAGGGATTTTAACGCTCACAATCGGCTCTGTCAGGAAAAATTCTTGAGCAAATCGTCAGCGAGTATCAGTTGATGGTTCTTAACACTGGCTCAGAAACTTATTTAAATACACACTAATATTGACAGCGATTTTGTAGAAAAATTATCAGTTCTAAAAGTATTACTGGCAAGGAGTTACCCAATTTTATTTTAAATAACAATTTTATTAAATTTTTTCGTAATGTATTAACCACTTTAAAAGTGTTTTATACAATACCAATAAGGTAGCTAGTGTCAAACGATCTTTCGTTAAATTAGAACTTATCAAAACATTCCTTCGTTCGACAAGTCTAGTGAAAGACTAAATTCACTTGCTTTGTTGTGCATTGAAAAACTCGGTCGTTAAAAGATGATATTTCTTGAGCGTAATAGACAACATGACAATAAAAAATATTTCACAATGTGTTTTCATTTTTTGCTTAACGTATTTTTTTTAAATATTGTTCTCTTTTTATTGAACAGTTTATTGTTTATTAATTTGAATAACCCTAATTTGGTTTTTTATTATGTTAGACATTTTTAAGTTGTTCTTTCTAATGTTCCTTCAAATGTGATCAATAATATTTGTGATTTTGTGTTTTCTAATGTCTTTCTTATAACAACATTTAATCAGTGAGGAGCAATGGCCCCAAAATTCTAACTGCACCCGGACGTTTTCAACTAAAACGCCGGTACTGATCTAAACCTTTTTCAAAGGCTAAAATAGAAACGAAAAATTCGAAATTAGCAAGAAATACATAACCTGTCGCTAACTACTTATATTGATCAATTATATTAAAAAAATTTGAAAAACAATTACTGCACGATTCACATAATAAATGTGGGTCAAAAATTAAAAAATTAAAAAATTGCCTGAAGGGCACGTCATGCCGCGATGGCGGTTAAAACATAAAGACAAAGTTGAGAATGACAAAATCCTATAGGAGTGACAGAGTACGTTCAGAAAATGGCATTGATTACAAAACCTGAAGGAAAATACTTAACGTTGTTTAAAAATGCCATTACTATATAAAGCAGAATAGACACCCCACGTTGGGCGCCAAGCTTCTGTGAACGTCACCATTATTCGGGAACTAAGGTTTTCGAATCGAGCCCCAGCGTTGGGCCGCCCAAGATTCTGTGAAACCTACAAAAAGCCTCACCAGAGTAAAAAAAAATATTCGAGCCTCTCGAATTGGGCACCAAGATTTGCTGTGATTCTCGCCCTGTTGAATCTCTTCTGATAATCGCCTCTTCACTCTTTCCGCCTCGGCTGCTCACCTAGTTAAAACTTTCATCCTCATTCATAAAAAAAAACAAACACATTCCTACCACAAACATCAACGTTAACTCTATTTACATCAATATTCATAATACATTAAAATTTCAAAATTAAATTTCAGCATAAATTTCAGTATCATAGAATTTCAAGTTCAAATTTGTCATCATTTTTAATTTGCATCCAGAATTAGAGTCCTTGTAGGATGCATACTAATTAAGTTAACAATATGTGCAGACCTGAGTCTGAATAAAAGGGAGCATCTCCCACCCCTTTACGTTAATTAAACAGGTTAGTCTAGTTGAGCTCAAAGACAGACCCAAATTTTCATCATAATCAAAACATAAACTGCTAAATACTCCTTTCTACTTAAACAAGAAAATTTTACCTTAAAATTCAAAATTTGTTGTTTAGACAAATTTACTACTGTCCATCTGTATCAAACAAATTATAAAGATATTCAACACACACCAAAACATCTAAGATTGAACAACAATGCATAAGTTACCTGAAGGTTAATGCACTCGTGGCTCCAATGTACATCGTCCTTGCTACTCGCACCATTCCAACTGGGTTATGTTTACGTCCTCGGATTTCTAGCCGCCTTTTAAAATTTTTTTACACCACCATTCGTCTAAAAGGTCTCAGGGCTTCTCAGGAACTCATCTATGTATATCTAAATCTTATTTTGTGCATCCAATCACGTATACGAATAACATTTGATTATTAACACTCCCGATAAATAGCAATGAAATTCATAATTCTTTCACGCTATACCAAAAACTGCCTACTTCTATTTATTTATTTATCGTTATTAATTTGGATAATTGGTACAGTAATACCCTCAAATATAACTAGACTTTGTTACCTTCATTTATCTTCTCTAAGTGTACTAATAACTTTTATTGTAGCACGTAATCACCACGTATTCTACTTAAAGTATCAAATAATAAAAAAATAAAGAGCAAAACTGTTCAAAGTATCGAATAAAATCAAAAATCTAAGAGAGCGAAACCCCTATAAGCACGGGTTTATATAATGGCCCGCTTGCAAGTCGAATTTGTCCCGCAACGGACAATTTTTAGAAATTCGCATTCTCTTTTCCCTTCCGACGGCACGGCACAGCGATTCTACTAAAAATTTGCATTCATCCAAGTTGAAATCTAAGAAATTTTCACACGACTCGCAACACGTTTGTGGACAACTAATTAATTTTATAGAAATTGTTATGTTTCCACCTCTCATATCTGCATCTTATTTCAACCAATCGTAGACCTAGTGACGCTTCTCAAATTCCGCCTTCTATTAGCAGTGTCTCTGCTTGACGCGTTTTATCCGTCCCTTTATACCCTGGTCTGAGTGGTACAAATTGGTATTCTTTACTATCGGCTGTCTAAAATACACGTGAACACGCGACATGACTTTTAAATAAACGCTGTTTTGTATTTTGTGCTAAAGCATTCACCCGTTCCAATCTACGTAGAATCTGCATATTTATCAGCTCGAATTTATTAGAACGTGACATTTAAAAGTTTGCAGGTGTGCGCTCTTAATGAATGTTTTAAATATAATTCTCCGAGCTTTGTTTCATGGTATTTTAACCTTCCTTTTAGCTGTTTGTTACCAACCTTGGATTTTCACAGGCTTTTATGCTTATTATATATTACTAATGGTTCAATTAACTCCAATTAAAATAATAATGAATGGCATTGACTTCTACCCTTTAATTTTTAGCGAATACTAATTAAATATTAATTATTATTTGTACACTTTGTTTAATATCCGTTACTTAAAAATTGAATTAATTAATATAAATTTCGCACGTAATTTCTATTTGTTTCTTTATACAGGGTGATTAAAATTATTTGATGTCTTTAATTAATTTTCTACCCTGGTCTAAATTTGAGTAATATATATATATATATATATATATATATATATATATGTATATATATTTTAATTTATATAACTTTACTTTAAGAGCTCTACATGTATTTTAAAACGAAAGGATGTATCATTTAAACCAATAAAATATCATTTTTCTAAAGCTGTAACTGCTTTGTATAAAAATAGTGATTAGAAAGGGATAACGAAATTAACGTGGTTTTAGCTAGTCATATTTCATATAAAGTCTTTATATGCTGTGCATGTTGTATGAAAATTTTCGCTGTTCTATAAGCAGACCGTGGTTAATAAAACTTACATTTTTAATTGCGAAGAAGTTTTAAATTTAATTTCTACTCATCATTAGGTCTTCAGTTCTGGCACTGGTTAGACGCGTACCATCATTGTTGTCTATCCTGAACTAACCTACAGATTTCCCTGAAATTTGCACAGTCTGCATCTATCACTATCTGATCTAGGTCTACATCTACCTCTTTTTTCCTATCTCTGCTTGTAATATATTCCATACTATTCCCCAAAAATGCCTTAGAACGTATTCCGCCCTTCTTCTATTTCTCTTTTTCCCCAGATATCCTTGTTCCCCTACTATTTCTATAACCTATTTGTTACTATCTTTGTCTGTCCATGCCATCACCCTCATACATCTGAAGCACAGCATTTCAAAAGGCTGCTACCGTTTTCTGTCTGCTTTTCAGACTGCCCGTATTTCATAGGCATACTGTGCTGTGCTCCACACATATGCTTTCAACAATTTTCTTCTTGATCTATGTTTGTTGTCTTTCCTCATAGGCGCTGTTCTTTCTTGTTAGATGCAGTTCGGTCACCTTCTATTGTTTTACAGTTATATACCCTATTTCTCTGACCTCCAGTGGTTGTGAAGAGAGGTAAGCAGCCTGTGGTTGCCAAGTTTCCCCAACACTTAACCATTTACCGATTTAATATATTTTCCAATATATCTTTTCACACAGTCAACATTAGTTGCAGATATTTCGCAACCAACAACTAGTTGTTTATACTAATCATCAGATTTATCTGCGCTTATTTCTTCGTCATTAGGTTTTCCGTCTCAAAACTGGTTGGACACGTACCTACACTTATTTATATTCTGAGCTAGCCTACATAGTTCCCTGAAGTTCTCACACCGCATGTGTATACAGCTCGTTCCCCTTCTATTGTTTTCTAATTTTAAGCTCTATTTCACTGAGATTCAGTGAAGGGGTTAAGCAACCTGTGACTACCAAGATCCCAACACTTACACATTTGCCGAAATAATAGTTTTCCAGTAAATCCTTTCACACACTTAAAATTATTCGAGAATATTGCCCAACCAATTCTTGTAGTTACTTATAGTAATCATCATGTTTAAGCACCGTTATTTTTTCGTCATTATTTTATCCATTTTGGGATTGGTTGGATGCGTACCTCCATTGATTTCTATTCTGAGCTAGCCTACACATCTCCCTGAAACCCCTACAGCCTACATCTTTTACTATCTGTGTGCAGTAGTCTAACCTAGGTCTGCCTCTTCTTCTCTTTTTTCCTATCTCTGCTTCTAATATATTCCGCACTATTCCCTCATGCCGTAGTATGTGGCCAATCATCCTATCTCTCCTATTTTTTACCGTTTTCCACATATTTCTTTCTTCCCCTACCATTTTTAGTACCTCTTCGTTCTTAACTTTGTCTGTCCATGATATCTTCATCATTCGTCTGTAGCACCACATTTCAAAGGCTTCTACCTTTTTTTGTCCGCTTCTCCTACCATCCAAGCTATACAGCCGTACAGTGCTGTGCTCCACACATATGTTTTGAGCAATCTTTTCCTTGTTTCTATGTTTGTGGTCTTTGAGCACAGTAGTTGCTTTTTCTTGTTAAATGTAGCACGACCTTGTGCTAATCTTTGTTTTATATCTTTTGTGCTTTTCCATCTTGCGTTATTTGGCTTCCTAGGTAGCAGAAATCTTTAACCTCTTGTAAGTTCGTGTTACATACTGTTTCATACCGTATCTCTCTGTTAGAACCGTTTCCATTTCATTAAGAGCAGCTTCTAACTCTTCCTTGCTAGACGCTAATACCGCTATATCATCTGCAAATCTAAGCAAATCTATTTTTTGTCTCTGCACAGTAATTTCAAATGTCTTCCTGCATTTGACAGTATTCATTGACTCTTCTATGTACAAGTTAAAAATCAATGGGGATAGGGCACATTCCTGTCTCAACCATTTCCTAATGTTTACTTCTCTACGTTCCTGCTCTAATTCTATTACTGCTGTTTGCTCTTTGTATAAGCTATGTACAATTCGTCTATCGCTATAACTCATTCCAATCTTTTTGAGTATTTCAAACATTTTTTCCAATTTACATTGTCGAATGCTTTTTTCAGATCTACAAACCCTATATACACGCTTTCCCCTTTTTCTATAGTTTTCTCCATTATCACTCTCAGAGTTAAAATAGCCTCCCGTGTTCTCCTGTTTCGCCTAAACCCAAATTGGTCTCCTTCTAGTGTTTTTCCGCCCTTTTTTCCATTCGTCTTTGCACAATTCTAGTTAATATTTTTGACACGTGTGCTGTCAAACTTATTGTTCGAAAATTTTCACATCTATCCGCGCCTTTCTTTTTTGGTATTGTTACTATGATGCCACGTTTGAAATCTTTGGGTATTTCGCCTGTCTTATACATATAGCCTACAAGTTGGAAGAGACGTTCTGTTACTGCTTGTCCAGTGGCTTTTAGAGTTTCTGCTTGCACCTTATCTGTACCGGGCGCCTTACCATTTTTCAGACTCTTTAATGCTAATTCAAACTCATCTCTAAGTGTAAAATATCCCAAGTCATCATTTCCAATGTCTGATTCCTGTTCTAATGCAGTTAGTTCCTCTCCTGCATATAAATTCCCTATATATTCTTGCCATCTACCCACTTTCTCTACGTTTTCTATAATGACGTTTCCTTGTGCGTCCCTTATATTTTTGCTATACGGTTTTATATCCCTAAAATACATTCTAATTAATTTGTATGTCTGTCTTTCCTATTTCTATCTTTGTTTGTACCTCTTTGCACTTTTCATCAATCCATTGTTCTTTAGCTTTCCTACATTTTCGAATAATTTCCCATTTTATTTATGGTTTTGTATCTCTGTTTTCCTGTTTCGTCTGATTTATTTTTGTATTTTCGTCTTTCTTCTATTAAATTCACGATATCCTTTGTTATCCATGGTTTCTTATTTTCTTTTTGTGTATACCCCAGAATATCTCTGGCCGCCATGTCTAGGCTGAATTTAATGTTATTCCATTCTGTTTCTACTTCCTTAGTATAAGATATTTTCCCGATATCTTTGAGCAATTCATTTGACTTTTCTTCGAATCTTTCTTGAATATCTTTATCTTTTAGTTTCTCTAAGTCCCAGTGCCTTTTTCCGTTTCTTTTTTTCACATTCTTAAATTTAATTGCGGCCTTCATAATTACGATGTTGTGGTCAGTATCTATATCTGCTTAAGGGTAGCTTATACAGTCTTTTACTTGATTCCTAAACCGTTGTCTAACAAGAATGTAATCTATTTGATATCTTCCTATATCTCCTGGCATCTTCCACGTATATCGTATTCTAGCATGATGTTGAAATAATGTGTTTGTAATGATTAAATTGTTCTTGTCGCAAAATTCTACTAGCCTATGTCCCCTGTCGTTTCTCGTGCCTAAACCAAATAAACCTACTACCGCTCCTTCCCTACCCTCACCTACCACGGCATTAAAATCCCCCGTAATTATTAAATTTTCATGTCCTTTTACGTATCTTAGTATGTCTTCGATATCTTTGTAGATGGCTTCTACCTCTTCGTCACCGTAGCTAGAGGTGGGCATGTATACTTGTATTATTACTGTGTTTACCGGTTTAAATTCTAATCTAACCATGAGTACTCTTTCGTTCTTTTGTAAGTAATTTTCTAAACAGTATCCTATCTTTTTCCGCATAACTATCCCCACACCCAAATTCCCTTCCTCTGCTCCTGTATGAATTACCCTGAAGTCTGCACTCCAAAACCCCCCGCCTCTGACCACCGAACTTCGCTGATCCCTACTATGTCTAGTGATAACCTATTCATTTCGATTTTTAGGTTCTCTAGCTTACCTACTTGCTTCATACTTCTAACATTCCACCCTCCTACTCGCAGAATGTTCTCGACTCTTATTTTTAACTTTCCGATCGCATCCTCCGAAGTAGTCCCCTCCCGGAGATCCGAATGGGGGACTATTTTAACTCCGGAATCTTTTACCCCAGAGAATGCCATTATGTTTGTTACAATTTAAGTACGCTGTGTACTTGGGAGATAATGTGGTGGTTTCCCGTTGCCTTCCCCATCGCGGTAGTGTGTCTTAGACTGCCATACCGACCCCTATGGTCTCTGCCAATCTAAGTACCGAAAGAGCCGCTGTCTTTTTTCGGTGACCTGTCTTAGTCTGGTTCCTCACTAATTACCCTACTACTGTGGTTGGACCTGTAGTTTGGCTCTTTAGCTCATTAGAAGACGCAAGCCATTTCACCTGTTCTAGTAATTTAGAACTTCGGCAAGGTGCAGGTCTATTCGAAATGGTAATTTCTACTAATACAAGAAATCAATACTACTTTTGATATCCTTATTTACATAAACAACATTATTATCCAACCGGCAGCTTTGCAATTAAGTTTCACAACAGAACGAAATTGATAGTTTGTGTTCAAAATTTATATAAACACCGTTATAATTTTATAGCTCCAAACCTTTCGTAGGCGAAATATTGGTTTATGCTTGCTTATGCTTAAATACCATTTCACGTCCCGTCTCGCTTCCTTATTTTAGTAGAAATGCCCATAAAAAGCTTTATTAGAATTGTATGTACCTATTGCTGTAAATATGATAGGCAGGAACTGTTTGTTTTTACAGAATTCATTTTTCAAACTTAAAAGTAAACTTAGACAACAATAATTTTACATAAAATTTTATAAATACGTTGTTGCTAACGTTAATATTTATGAGTTTATAATTCTTAAATATAGATGCTGCCCTCTTACGCCAGTACGCTATATTAACTTCACTAAGCACATCGCAGTCTTTACTGACTATCGTTTATATATAGCAACATTCTGCAGGTGGCGCGAGTTGTTAAAAAAAATAGATAAGTAAGTATTAGAAATAATTATGGAGATTGATCAGGTATTTGTGTCATGTTTACAAATAAACTAAATATGAAATTTCCTTTGAATTTCAAGTAACTTGAGCAATTTCAGGGTGTTTAAAATAAAGCTTTGAATAACAGGGCGAAGTGTAATTGCAGTAAAACGGATGCAATAACGACTACAGACCGACCAACTTTTGAGTTTACTAGAGGAGTAAAATAAGTTTTACTGGCTTCCCACGGAAATCGTAGACATGAAAAATTATGTCGCTTTTCATACAAATGTTGGATTTAGCTTGAGGATATTGATAGAAGTAATTTAATTCTTACGTTGATGAAATCTATACGAAAAGCGGCATAATATTATAAATAAACATTGTGGATATTTACTGCTCTAAACTTTTTATCTTTGCAACATGACAAACACGGTTCAATATGTTATGTATGCCGTAATATATTTTAAGAACCTTCATTATTTGTGTTCTTGCCCAAAAAGAAAAAAAATAAATTAATTAGTACCTATATCAATTGAAATGTTAAGTAAAAGTTTTAACGGACTACAGAGTGCATTTTTTTCCACGTAGGGTACCGTATTCTGGGCTGAATTCGAACGTATTTTTGTCGTTCTTTCAATATTGTACATGTGCTTTACATTAGAAAATTACCAAAATCTAAATATATCTTTATCAAACCTTTGTGAAGCCATATGTAGACCCGTCATTGATCAAAAAATAATAATTAATTTTTTTAAATAAATAAACATTTTCGAATTCGCCCCGATGGGTGGAGTAAACTTTAACGACATTTGAAATATGCATGGTACTGTGATTTCAAACCCCATGTGTCAATTCGAACAAGATACGTTAAAAAAATAAATATCTTTTATTCAGAATTAAATGACGAGTCCGTGAGGTAAAAAAAAACGATACATGTTGTTATACACCAGTTTAATACAAAGCAAAAATAACTAACTTTTTGGATTAATAGGAAAAAATTAGGTAGGTATAGAAACTTAAATCTATTTGATAACAAAAAGAATAAAGAATAAAAATATAATAGAGCTTAGTCTATGGCACATTCTTGCGATAAATCTTTAAATGGCCATCGGCTTCTTTTGATATCTTGTGGTGATTGCAGTTTTATTACTATGTCACTTAGATTGATTAGGGACTCATCTTTCACGTCTGGATAATAAAAATAATTGTCGACCTTTTGGGATTTTTTTTCTCAAAAAATTAACCAAGAAGAGGTCAGGCTGAGCCTCGAACACCTCGGTGATTTTGCTAAAAAAAACTTTTTTTTTTATTTGGGCATTTAAAACTCACTAAAACAAAGTCGTTAGCACCCAAACCGTCATCCACACTTTCGAAGCTACTGTTTCGGTCATGGTTGTCATTCGAATTAAATTCTGTGATGTCATCCTCGTTCTCCATGCCAGACTCAAGAATTTCTAACTCATCTTCAGAGGCACTTTGTTTCCTTCAGGTTGTTGGTAGATTCAAGTCACGTGCGGTGATTCCCTTTCCTGGTGTAGCGTTAATTCTTTTCCTCGTTTAGTGATCTGTTGGTTTTCAAGTGCCTTTGATTCTTTTATAAAGCTGACAAACATCGTGGTCCAACATCGATTAATTTCATAAAGTTTTGCTTCCTTCTCTAGTTGGTCATAGGTAAGTTTTGGAAACTTCTTTAAAACGCTATTCCTGTCGCAGAGAATTATCCCGCAAGTTCTGAAACCAGAAAGACTATTTTTTGTAGCATTAAGACCTACATCATGAAGAAACCTCTTTAGTACAGTGGGAAATTCTGATTTTGGTAGGACGCCCATATTATTTTGTTTCCATTCAGTTAATATTTTTCTTCATATTTTCTTAAAAGGCGCGAAAAAACTAACATCCAACGGTTGTAATAGATGTGTTGAGTTTGATGGTAGAAGGATAAAATCTATATAGTTTTTTGTCACATAGCGGTATAACTCGTATTGAAAGATGACTGGACAAATTGTCCTCTATTAAAAGTTTTTTACCCTCGCATCTTCAAAAATACGGCACCGCTACTTTCTCAAACCAATCTTCGTATACAGTTCCTTTAAACCACCCACTCCTTGTACGATTATAAACCGCATCATCGGGACCATTTTCCATCCATGTAGGGTAAAGATGTACTCTATAAACAATACATGGTGGCAACACTTTTCCTGCTCCTGTAGCGGTAACCATTATCGATGTACTCGATTTACTAGAATCCAGTATTCTGTTAACATATTGTAGCGGGCTACTCCTACCGCGTTCCACTAATTTAAAAACAAGTAGTAACAAGAGTCTTTATTATTCACTGTTCACAAGTCTAATTAACAGTAGTTGCCTTATTTGTAAATGTTTTCAGTCCAATTAACAATAAAGCACTATCACACTAATGAATTTACAAGCACTAATATCTTCTTAAACTAGTTCCTTAACTATAAGTCTTCTTAGCAACACTAAACACTACTATACTTTATTTATTACACTTTTGTCTATTTATGTATTCTACAAGTTGCATGTACATTAGACACGTTCACGTCATATAACATTTATGTTTACTCCTGGACTTCCAAAAGCTCAACTATTTAACTTTACATGATATAATTTATATTCGACATTCTGATGTAGACTAAACTCTTACATTAATAAGCGGTCTTATATATACCCTGAATTAAAAAGATGATTTATTCTCTAGTATAACGCTAGAAAATTCTAGGCTTCTGTAGTATATACGTTGCTTACGGCGCTTGTGTGTTTAGCGGGTTGCCTAATAGTAGCTCGCAACACTGCCTCCTCTTTAAAACCGTTACGTCCCGTAACTGTAAATACATTTTAACGCCAATTCCATGACTGATGACGGTATCGGCAGCTATATCCTCTGGTGCATCCACCGCGTCGTTGGAAATAACAGTAAACACTCTTTTTTGGTCTTGATAGGCAACCGGTTGATAACAACAAACAAGGACCTGGACGTTGGTTCCCTGGAAAACTACTTCTAGCATATTTCGAACTATCCTCCAATCTAAGCGATCCAGTCCACAACCTAGCTTGGTCACCGCTAGTTTCGTTACTCCATTTTCCATCATCTGAGCCTTAAGATTTAGCAAAGCCTCCCATAAATGTCCATAACTAGGTCTCTGCCATGAAGAATTTTTGGTGACCAGATAGTAAACATAACGATTTTTATCCTGAAGAACCAAAGCTTTTCCTACAGTTGGCTGCTGTTGTACTAATTCATCCACACATCCAAACTTTTTCTTGAACACAACAGCTATTCCTCTTGACATTTCCAAATCTTGAGCTACGCAATGTGCAAGGGAATACTCTTCTGGTGGTCTAAACAGATCTTGCTGGGTCATGATTAATAACTCGTCGAACACCATTCTCATTATTCGAGCCTTCCTGGTTGTTGCCAGCGAAAGATGTTAACGGTCAAAGTGTACTACTATCGGTTTACCACGGGGAGATCTTCTAATCCGGTACATTACATCATTAATTCTTGTTAACACTTCGTACGGGCCTTCCCATTGTTTTTGTAATTTTGGCGACAACCCACGTTTTCTTTGTGGATTATACAACCACACTAAGTCTACAGGTTGATAACCACCTTCTTGTGCTCTCGTGTAATATTGTGACTTTATTCGATCGCTTGCTGCCTGGATATTCTTTCGGACGTTTTCGTGAATGCTATTTGATCTTTCACGAAGCTTACTAACGTAATCTGCACCTGCGATCTCTTCTTCAGATTTAAATCCAAACTGAAGATCACATGGTAACCGCAATTCATGTCCTAACATCACGCAAGCGGGAGAGCATTCTGTGCTATCATGTACCGAAGATCGGTACGCCAGTAGGAACAAATGCAAATATTGATCCCAGTCTCGTTGATGTTCAGAGACAACTTTGGCTGGGTACTTTCCTAACGTCCTGTTCATTCTTTCAACCATTCCATCCGATTGAGGATGAAGTGGCGTGGTTCTAGTCTTCCTGCAACACTTCCGGCACTTTGCTTCTCGGGACTATCACTTGAAGTCTCTCAGTGCCATCTTTACATTCCAGGTGTCGTTTCAAGATTCTATTTTCAATCACCAAGGAGTCCCATGTACCCAGTATGCCTTCAGGCTCCTTCTTAAAATACTAATTTCTTCCCAAGCTGGTCGTTGTCCTCTACTTTTCCACTCAATAATACGTCCAATTCGGCGTCATTCTCCTGGTCTTTTTGTATTCTTTCGTGTTGCCACGTATCATCGGTTACCGTCATTCTATGGATGACACTTATTTTCTTTTCCATCTTGGAGCAATAATTGCAGTCTACCGGACAAGGTCCCCATGACAGAGCGTCTGCATTCTGATGGCTAGTTCCTACACGATGTTCTGTGTCAAAGTCATATTGCTGCTGCTTAACCGGTTGTTTTTTTGGTTGAGTACAGCGTCTCTGTATATGACCAACTTCACCGCAGTTGCAGCATCGCAGACCCCATCTCCGCGGTCGTTGTCTTTCTAGTCTTTCCGCCTTTTGCTTTTCAAACACACGGTTGATTATTTCTTCTATGCTGTTCTGCGATTGCTCAGGTTCTTCTAACGCAGACCGAACTTTGTGGCTCATCCTGTGTGATGTCTGCTTAGCTGCTTCAAATTCAAGCGCATGGGCTAATGCGTCATCTAACATTTTCGGCCGTGCTAATCTTAGTGCTTGCTGTATTTCGCCATCTTTATCGCCATCCACAAATGTTTAAACAGCCAGTTGTTCGAGGAAGCTATCTGGTGCCGTTGGGTATGCCAATCAACTAATCTGGCAATGTCAGCTTCGAATTCTTGCAGGCTTTCGTTTGTCTTTTGCGAGCGGTTCTTAACTTGTGCATGGTAAACCTGTTGAAAGTGAGCGTCTCCATATCTCATCTCAAGCTTCGATGTTAAAAGGTCATAATCATTCTGTTGGTGATCGGGAATGGCTTGCAATGTGTTAAGAGCTTCCCTCGTAGGGCCACTATTAAGGAGATAGCTTTCTCTTTGTTGCACCAATCGTTGGCTCTTGCAACAGCTTCAAATTGTTTGAAATATGTGGGCCAAGGTGTTTTACCATCGAATGTGGGTGGTTTCACTTTAAATTTAGACGGTATTAACTCGCTTCTTTCCATGCTTCTTATTTTTGGAATGTTCTGATTTACAACTTGGTTTGCTATCTCAAGTGGCCGTGTTGTTAGTGAAATCATTTGTTCTTGCAGCCTCATCACATCTTCTTCCATTTTGACCAATTTACTGTCCAACTTTTGCTCAACTGTTTTTACCTGTTCAGTGACATCTTCTTTCAATGCAATGGAGCTTTCCATTAATCTTTGTTCTAACGTGGCCGTCTTTTCATTCAACTTTTTTTCCAATTTCGCAGCATTTTCACTTAGCTTTTCCTCTATTTTCTCAGCATGTTCACTAAACTTTTCTTCTATTTTCTTAGCATTCTCACTTAACCTTTCGGTAAGGTTTGATTCCAGTTCAACTGAACTCACTACGTTTTCATTTAGTGTCGCTTCCAGTTTAGCCGACCTCTCCTCCATTTTCACAGCATTTTCACTAAGTGTTACTTCTAGTTTAGCCGACCTCTCTTCCATACCAGATTTAAAATCCTTAAGGAAATTAATTAAAGTTTCTGCGTCCATTTTACTTTGGCTTCTTGTTACAGGCATACACAACTACTTAAATATCTTTAGACTTGTGTTTTTTCTTTTAAATTAATCACTATGTACCTCATACCTGACACCAGTGTAGCGGGCTACTACTACCGTGTTCCACTAATTTAAAAATAAGTAGTAACAAGAGTCTTTATTACTCACTGTTCACAAGTCTAATTAGCAGTATATGCCTTATTTATAGATCTTTTCAGTCCAATTAACACTGAAGCACTATCACACTAATGAATTTACAAGCACTAATATCTTCTTAAACTAGTTCCTTAACTATAAGTCTTCTTAGCAACACTAAACACTACTATAATTTAATTATTACACTTTTGTCTATTTATGTATTCTAGAAAGCTGCATGTACATTAGACACGTTCACGTCATATAACATTTATGTTTACTCCTGGACTTCCAAAAGCTCAACTATTTAACTTTACATGAAATAATTTATATTCGACATTCTGATGTAGACTAAACTCTTACATTAATAAGCGGTCTTATATATACCCTGAATTAAAAGGATGATTCATTCTCTAGTATAACGCTAGAAAATTCTAGGCTTCTGTAGTATATACGTTGCTTACGGCGCTTGTGTGTTTAGCGGGTTGCCTAATAATAGCTCGCAACAATATCGTGTCTCTTTTGCAAACTACGTTGGCTTTACCAGGGTCGTCACACAGGTTCGTTTCGTCGTAGTTGACAATATTACACGGTGGCACATTTTTCAAGGAACTGACAAATTATCAAAATAAACATTTAGTATGTCAAGGCTTAGATCAGCTCGACGGCGCTTGATATTCTGACATATACGTTCCGTTAAAACTGTGTGCCTTTTAAAAAAATTTTAGAACCAGTCTATGTCGGGCATGTTATTTTTGAAGCATTTGACTGTTTTTACTTCAGCATCCAAGAACTGCTTGACCAACAACCGGATATGAAACCTAGTAAGGGGAAGTTTCCCCTTTGCAGCTTTTTGAATTCTCTTTGAAAGACTAAGTTCCTCATTTTCAATTAATGCTGTAGGACCTCCAGCAGATAAGGGACGATTTTTCTTTATTTTATTGCAGAGGGTTGTTATAGGAATGTTGAACATTTCTGAAGCACGCCTGTACGTCAACTTTTTATCCCTGAGTGCTTTCAACGCCATTTCTAACGCCCCACATTACGGTAATTGTTTCTAAAAGGAGCATTATAGATCGCCATTGCTTCTGGTTTTATCAAAACCATCTATTTCTTAAACCTACCTTCTTTCTTCTTTAGTCACAGTTCAAGGTTGTTTGACGCAGTTTTCTATCGTTTTGATCTTACGTAAGTGCTGTGTAACTCTCTTTACGTACGTCTCTCTCAATGTGGTCAATAAACTTGAGCCTTAACTTTTACTCCATGATTTTCCTTTTTTAAACGTTCTGACTATTTTTTTGTGTTTCAAAACATGACCAATCGTCCTGTCACGCCTACTTTTAATAACACTTGTAATACCTCTATTCACACGAATAATTTTTAAGATTCTTTCATTACTTAACTTTGTATGTCCAGCTGATCTTGGTACGCTTTGTTTGAAAAGCTTTAGGGCTTATTGTAATAGTTAGAATAGAAGAATTACCCGCTTACTAATGTTGTTCATGCAGATGTACGTGAAAATCACGCACAGTTTTGGTTCGCACGGAAAGTCCTATCATTGGCTAACTTTGTGGTCTGAGATCATGCCAATATTACACTCCTCACGTTTTGTATAGCATTGTACTCACCAATGTGCGACAGATAACGTTAACCTCTCCTAGAAAGGATAGACATTTTTGTGGGAAGCGAACCTATCTAAAGAAAGCACTTGAATACCAACTTCCCGTGAGAGCCAGACAAACACCGAGACAACTGGAAGCCACTACTAAACCCATCTGCGAGCAAAAGAAACCGCTGCATCAGGAGCAAGATATTGCGGGTAAGAGTTAGCGATAATAACTTAACAACACATTCTGTCGCCTCGGAGAATTTAACCCCCGAGTAAATTTGTGGTTATATGTGTAGTGAATACTATTGTACCTAAACTCTAAATGCGGTGATTTTTAAAGTATTTCAATTATTTCCCCTAGTAATATTTTTAGAACTTTTGTTTTTCGAGTTGATAAACTGAAAAAATTAAATACTAAATGTAGTTGACGCACCATCTTCATTATGTAAACCTAACAATGGATTAATTTAGAAAAGCTCAAAAATTTGTCTTGATAGTGCTTGTATTAAATAGTGTTTTGAATAATTTAAATGTACTAAAAATCGCTGTGGTGTGTTAAGTTTTTTCTGATATGTGTAAAATTATCTGAAAATTTAATTTCCGACTAATTCGTTGATATCTAGGGTAAGTGTATTTACTGTTATTAATTGTTTATCCCGCGTAAAAAGCCAGATATTCCCAACTTCTATTTTCTCTAAAAAAAATTTTAAAACATAACCTATAAAAATTTACGTAAATTTTTGTGTTGTAAATAATAGCATTCTGTTTTTTAAAACCATTTTAAGTGATCTGTTTTGCCCTAATATTTTATTTAAAATATCTTTTTGCTTTAGATACTTTAATTAAGAACTAAATCTCATATAAATGCGAAGTTATTGACCCCAAAAATTTCGCCTGTCTAAGAAATAAATTGCAAAATACAATATCTAATTCCGTTCCTTTTGTTAAATAATTGATATAGAATTATCTTTGATACTTAATATTGAGTTAGTTAACGTGTCTTTTAAAAAATTACAAATATGAACTATCTCCATTTGAAAAGTAAAAAACTTTGTTGGGAACTAAGTGTTTGTGGTATAATATTTTCTGCATCTTAAGACCAACGTTGAGAAGTGTTCACTAAGTTATAAAATAAATACGCAGAAGATAAGATAAAACCTAAGTAAATCTTCATGCAATTACGTTTGTAATAAAAAAGGAACAATAAACGCTTTGATAAGAAAACCCACTTTCAAAGACGCATAAATACATAAACGAAAACAGCAATCGTGTTACATCATTTATTTAGTACAATTCTCCAAAAGCTTTATCTATACAAAACAACAGACATAAGTTAAAAGTCCGACCACGATAACAATAGCAAATAACAGCTTGATATGAAAATCCAAAATAGTTTCATAAGAAATCAGCTTGAAAATACTGGGAACATTAAAGACAAACGTGGTTGCTCGCAACAATCTGTAAGACTGCTTGGAAAACCATTCCAAATGTAGTAGAAACAGGCTATATAACACTCACAGGCGATAAGGCAGAGCAGTCTCAACTTGAAGCACGTTGAATCCACAACACTTTTAATAAGATATTTACGCGTCAGATAAATAAAATTTATATTATAGTGAAATCGTGCTGTGTAACAATTGCGTTAAAAATATATGAAGAGTTTTTGCCGTTTTTTTCAGAAAACGTGAGTAGAAATTGGGTAATTAATTTAAATTAAATATTCATAATGATATAGGGCTTCTAATCCACGTCGAAAACAATTCTGGTCCAATTCTAATAGACTTCTGGTCTATTTCTAATACACTGCTAATTTATGTTCCGAAGTCTGGAATTTCAAGTGATATTTAAGTCGTGTACAGAGAAATATAGAATAAAGCACGAGGTGATTTTAGTAACAAGGGGTAACCGTACTGAATTATTGGTTCAAACATAAGAAGTACAAAGCAGAACATTGGTTTAGATTGAAGATATTGAGGGGGTGTTGATCCGCAACACGAAATAAATCAGCAGGTAATCACAGGTCAGACCTACCTAGTTTTAAGAAATCTTTTCAATTTAAATTTTAATACTGAATATATTAAATTTCTCTAAAACTTGTAAGGAGGCAACAGGAACATTGCATACGTTGAAACTTACGTAAAAATCATAATAAGGGCTCGAACTTTCCAGATTTTTTTGTAAAGGTATCGTTTTTGGTGACTTTAGATTAAATTAAAAGGATATAAATTGTAGGATAAATAATCCATATTATATTAATCGATTGAAGGGTGTGCTTAAAGAATTACCAAAATTGTAAAGTGTAAATATTAATTCCCAGGGTTTTTAAGGTCATTTAACTTGACAAAGAGTTCGAAAAATACAAATCTATGTCATCTTTACTTATTGCATAACAATTTCAAACGTTTCCGCCGTACGAATTGTTATGCAAAAAATATAGATGGCATAGATTTGTATTTTTCATACTCTTTTTCAATTTAAATGACCGTAAAAACCCAAGAAAACTATACATCTTACAATTACACAAATATCAAGCTCAAGAAATATAGTAAAATCTATCATATATATATATATATATATATATATATATATATATATGTATATATATATGTATATATATATATATATATAAATATAAGCTTCACTCTTAGTTAATGGACTGGTCTAATATTTTTGTTTTATAAATTATTTTTATTGATGAAAAATTGGGATGATGTAGTCCAAATCAAAATGCAATATTGTATTTAGCACAACATTTAATTAAGACCTTACGTTTCGGCAAAGGTTTTGCCTTTTCAAAGGTACTGCAAAAATTGACATACAGAATGACATTAGTGAAATATTAAAATACTTACTTAAAAGTTGTTAATGCAGAAATACATATATATAGGTAAACACCACCAGAATTGAAATGACGAGGTCACAAATTAAAATAACAAAATGGAGCACTCTCTAGGGTGTAAAAATCATTCTAGTAGAAGATTGTCATTAATACATATTATAATGTCAAAAGACAAGTAATGACTGAAACAATTTTGAAAAGAATGCGTGAATCATATGTAGCCTATTAAGTTATAATAAAAAGCTAATTAGATGATATTCGGGTTGTTATTAAATGTTTGGTAATTTCTTTGAAATCCTGTATAAATTTTCGTATATGGGATGCAAATTTTGTGTATCTTGTCTGAAGTTAATGGCATTAAGTTCACTGTATATATATAGTAAGCCTCTAAGAAAAGTCTTATTTTATAATTGGTTTCAGAATCCAAGATAACTACTTCTTTATAATTTGGAGTGTGAAGGGTGTTACTAATGTGTTGAGACAAAGCACAGCTTCTTTTATGTAATTTTGCATCAGATTTATAAAATAACTTGTTCATGTGAAAAAACCTATATCGGTAACACCACCCAATGGTTAAAGAATCGTATTATTCAACACAGATCTGATGCAAAATTACATAAAAGAAGCTGTGCTTTGTCTCAACACATTAGTAACACCCTTCACACTCCAAATTATAAAGAAGTAGTTATCTTGGATTCTGAAACCAATTATAAAATGAGACTTTTCTTAGAGGCTTACTATATATACAGTGAACTTAATGCCATTAACTTCAGACAAGATACACAAAATTTGCATCCCATATACGAAAATTTATACAGGATTTCAAAGAAATTACCAAACATTTAATAACAACCCGAATATCATCTAATTAGCTTTTATTATAACTTAATAGGCTACATATGATTCACGCATTCTTTTCAAAATTGTTTCAGTCATTACTTGTCTTTGACATTATAATATGTATTAATGACAATCTTCTACTAGAATGATTTTACACCCTAGAGAGTGCTCCATTTTGTTATTTTAATTTGTGACCTCGCCATTTCAATTCTGGTGGTGTTTACCTATATATGTATTTCTGCATTAACAACTTTAAGTAAGTATTTTAATATTTCACTAATGTCATTCTGTATGTCAATTTTTGCAGTACCTTTGAAAAGGCAAAACCTTTGCCGAAACGTAAGGTCTTAATTAAATGTTGTGCTAAATACAATATTGCATTTTGATTTGGACTACATCATCCCAATTTTTCATCAATAAAATAATTTATAAAACATATATATATATATATATATATATATATATATATATATATATATATATTATAATATAACCTCCTTTTAGGATTGATAATTATAATATATGAGCAAATTAGCAATGCACCAAATAGCCCTATAATTTCCTTTCTTTAATTAATTTATTAACTTTTCTATTGAGTCTTTAAATCTGCGCCTCGACCAATGAAACTCTTATCTCAGGTTAATTTTGTGAAAAAATCTATATCTGCATACAGCGTGAGTTCTGAACCATATACAGATGTATGTGACACTGACAGTCAAATGACCTCTAGTTAATTCTACTAAAGCAATTTCTAAAAGTGACAGTGTAAACAATTACTTGAAAAATACGCACAGTAAAACAGTTTATATTAGTTAATAATTTAAGATTTCAATCGAGTATAATGGATTAAGTGTTTAAATTGTGACAGTGAAAATAATAATACAACCTGAACTTCCAATGAAACGTCTTGCTGCTGAACAATGAAGCTCCACTGCCTACAGTGACGATTCGAACTTGATGTGGGTTCTTAATACCTGTGGATAAGTACGTTTTAAAAATTTGTATTACTGAATTTACGCCTTTTATTTTAGGGTTTTGGGTACGCCAAAAATTCTTTAGAGACACTTATACTTATCGTCGTTGGTTTTATCAGGAAGCTCAGCTCCGTGAAATCAACATCGTGCTCGACACCAAAAGTTCAGCAATTCCAGCGTTCTGATAGCACCACTTTGGAACTCCTCTGTCTACACAAAAATACTCCCAGAAATCAATGGTCAATAATAAGACAATGACAAGGACTCTTGCATTTATCACCTTTTAATATCAACAGTTCCTTTATACTTTGAATATCACAATTACAATTTTCATATGTTGAATTTTATGTAAGAGATTACAATAATAAAAGGTATACAATTCGTAAACTGTCACCAAAAAAAGATTATACTTTTTGTTTTATAGTTTGTAAAGTTTTTTTTTCAGTTGTTTTCAAATCCGTTTTTTCTCTTAATTTCAATTTCAACAACTCCCTTTTAAATTTTTAACAACTGTCACTTCTCTATGGAGATGCCCCTTAAAACATTAAACCAGCCTACTCTTTTACAATTCTTTTCAAACTAACATTCTATGATCCAAAATTTTATTAATAGATCTTATTGCTCTTGTCAAATTCTAATTTGGAGTAAACTAATACACAAATGTCATTGGCCAAAAATTTATAAATTGATATTTTAATCCTAACAACAAGTGAAATTTAAATGATATAATAGACTTACAACTATATAGTGAAAAGTAAATAAAACTTCTACATCTTATAACTAACTTAAATCTTATAAAAACATACTACTTGACTCTTTAGGCTTTACGTACATATTCACATGGCAGTGAAGTTTCCTTTTAAATATTTTAACACAATTTTTATGATATACAAACAACAGCAGTTCACTTCATTGGCACAAACTTTTCAAAATTACTTCACCATCACCCAAGCTGAAATCTTAAAACTTCCTTTTCTCTTAAATTATCATTTTAAATATCTTTAACAAGTAACTGCCCTCACCATCTCCTTCATCAATCATTTTACGAACTAGAAGTCTATATCTGAGTGGTACTTCAGTGCGCCAAGGTTCAAATCTCATACATATCACATAATATCACAATATATATATATATATATATATATATATATATATATATATATATATATATATATTGTGATACTTTCTGTCCTACGATTTGGTCTATAAAATGCTATGATATTTTTATTTGCCCCTTTTATCTATCAAGCACCTATGATGTGAAATTTTGAGTTATGGATTTTCTTTGCCTCAACTAGCTGATTCATTAAATATGCAATTTTACAATACACAATATAATGATTAAATATTTACAACCTTTTTAAAATCTTCCCCTTTTTTAGAATATATTTACAGATACCAGATTATGAAATAAAAGCCAGCAAAACTACCTTTTCTGCTTACATTTAGAGATCTTTTGAAACGTTTCAACACGCCTATTACTTTTCATAAATTGATCAATGAAACTACTGTGTTTTGTTGACTCTTACATATTCGAAAAATATTGAATTAACACAGTTTACAGAAATAATTATATCAATATGGCTAACCCGGAATGGTCTTATAGTTCCTTTGCAACCCCCAAGAGTTTTCGTGCCCAGTCTGAATATTTAGAGTCGAATTTGGAAGTCGACATCAAAACCAAAATACTATCCAAATCGTTGTTAAAAATCCCATAAGTTAATCCAATTTAAGATTCAATTTGTATATCAGTAAAAAAAAGGTTTTCCATCTCCGTGATTAACAAGGCAGTAATAGAACAATTACCATGTAAGTAATTACCAAAGTAATTTAACAGGGGGTAATTAACCCGAGAATTAACCAGAGTAATTTACAGGAGACTTTACCAGAGCCCTGTTTTATTTATGTTAGAAATTGTATTTTTACTAAATTGTTGTTTGCTTACGTCTATAATAGATCGGGAAATTCTGCGTCCATCTTACTTTGACTTCTTGTTACAGGCATATACAAACCCAACACAGCCTGACACCAGTGTAACGGGCTACTACTACCGCGTTTCTCTAACTTAAAAACAAGTAATAACAAACGTCTTTATTACTCACTGTTCACAAGTCTAATTAACAGTATATGCCTTGTTTATAGATGTTTTCAGTCCACTTAACAATGAAGCACTATTACACATGAATTTACAAGCACTAATATCTTCTTAACTAACTTCTTTACCATAGGTCCATTAACAACACTAACTCAACCATTTATTTATTTTACACTTTGTCTATTTATGTATACTACAAGCTGCATGTACATTAGACACAGCATATAACATTTATGTATACTCTTGAACTTCTAAAAGCTCAAACTACTATTACTTTACAACGGTATAATTTATATTAGACATTCTAGTATAGACTAACTCTTGCATTTCTTAGCGGTCTTATATATACTCAGATTTAAAGATATGACTCATCTTCTGGTAATTACGAGAAGCTTCCCGGTCCAGTGAGAATAAAAAGTGCTGGCGGCGTTTTGTGTGTTTGCTTGCTAGAAGCATTCTAGAATCCTGGAGACTACGCAGACCCTACAACGCTTGTGTGTTTGACGGGTTGCCTAATAGTAGCTCGCAACATTATCATGAAGCAACATTTAATTAAAGAATCACCATTTAATTAATTTAATTAATTGTTTTATTTTGAACAAGTGAGTTCAAAACTAAGGTAATTAGATCAAGGAATAAAAGGCATAAATACTTTCAATATAATGATATTTGCAGCTTCCATCCTCATAAGCTCTACCCGAGCATAGTCGGAAGATAGTTGCGTTCCATATATATATATATATATATATATATATATATATATATATATATAGCATATAAAATGAGGGTAATAAAAGCGATAAATTTAATACTATTATTGAAATAATATAATAACAAATTATATGCACATTATAGGAGTGAGTAGTTATTTTTAGAAATGAAGCAATTGTTGGGTGCAAACCAGTTGGTGCTTATGAGCACATTCTAATAATAAAGCACTGCTTGACTACATCTCTGCCATTACTGATAAATATATTTGGTTTTTGTGCTTATATTCAATTTATGGTCAAGACTCCAGAAACTTAAACGAAAGTCTAGTTTAACCTTGAATGAGAATTAAGAATAAGAAACTCTTGATTAGCGATGGGTTGCCTGTAGATTAGATATTCTGCTTAAGAATAATACACAAATTTCAATTTACTAATGTGAAGATAATCAGACATCATTAATTGTAAATAACTAAGTATATAGGTAAGTGTGTTACGTTCAATTTTACTCTTATATATATATTTTTATTCGATTTACGACTTTTTCAAATATTAACACACTTTCACTTCGATATTTTTTATAACTGCCTGTTATAGGAGACGCCCTTGATCACTTATATAATTTAATAACTCGATTTGTTCCTATAAAACTCATTCTAATACACTTGAAATAAGTGCTTATTCAACACCTTGTAGAATGTTATTAGTATAGTTAGTTTAAGTCAAAATATCACAATCGATTTTTATTGTTCGATATTGCATCGTAAATGTATTCGGTTATCAACAATCTTTGTTCTCTGAATAGATTTTCTACATGTGTGATTAGCGAAGACGATTTAATTTGAATTTGTCGGTTTTTATCTATATATGCATTACAAATACTCTAGAAGTGTTCTTTGACATGTGGTATCCAAATATTTTAATCGATTATCAAATGGCTTCCTTAACTGGGTTCACTTTTATTCTGCTTTTCGTACTGATATGTATTTTCAGCGTTTCTTTTGCTGTTAATTTGAAAGCGATGTACGCCTCCTCGGATAAGTTGTTATTCTTTGTGCATTGGTAGGTTTCTTACCTAGTTATTAATGACTAGAAGGAATTTTATTTAAGCTACTTTGCGTAGGTCCACTGATTCAGCTATGTTTAAAACATTAACGAGTCTTGACACCGTTGTGGCGATTCATCATTGGGTGAGATTTAGATTCAAGATGAGTATTTCGGCATATGGAAGTATGTTACCATTTATTTTTGCATAATCATTAGTCTTCAGTCCCAAAACTGGTTAGATGCATACCCTCATTGTTTCCTATTCTGAGCTAACCTACACATTTCATTGAAATTTCCACAGTCTGCATATTTCACTGTCTGTGTGCAAAAGTCTGATCTAGGTCTTCCTCTACCTCCTTTTTACTATCTGTGCTTGTAATATATCTTACAGTATTTGCCAAAAATGCCCTAGAACGTATCCTGCCCTTCCATTTCTCCTATCTTTTTTCCACCGATATCTTTATTCCTCTACTATTTCTATAACCTTTTTGTTAGTAATTTTGTCTGTCCATGCTATCATCCTCATACAGAAGTATAACATTCCAAAAGGCTTCTACCGTTTTTCTATGTGCTTCTCCTACTGCTCTTATTTCATAGACATACTGTGCTCTGCTCCACACATATGCTTTCAACAATTTTCTCCTTGTTTCTATGTTTGTTGTCTTTGAACATAGTCGCTGCTCTTTCTTGTTAAATGCAGTTCGACTCCTCTTCTATTGTTTATAAATATATACCTTATTTCCACGATATTCTGTAGTATATGAAGGAGGTTAAGCAGCCTGCGGCTACCAAGATCCCCCAATACTTGAATATTTGCCGAATTAATAGTTTTCCAATGTATTGTTTCGCAAAGTCAATATTGAAAATATTTTAAAGCCAACACCTGTAGTTGTTTATAATAATCGCCAGATTTAAGTGCAATTATTTTTTCGGCATTAGGTTTTCCGTCTTGAAACTGGTTGGATGCGCACCTTCACTTATTTCTATTCTGAGCTAGCCTACACCGTTTCCTGAAATCCCCACAGCAAGATACAGCTCGGTCCCCCTTCTGTTGTTTCCTAATTATATGCCCTATTTCACCGAGATTCAGTGGTATGTGAAGGAGGTTAAGCAGCTTGTAGCTGCGAAGGATCTTCCAACACTTAGTTATTTGCTGAATTAATAGTTTTCCAGTAAATCCTTTCGCCCAATTAACATTAGTTAAGAGTATTGTAAAACCAGTACCTGTAGTGGCTTATAATAATCATCAGGTTTAATTACAGGTTTTTTTTTATTAAGTTTTCCATCTTCGAATTGGTTGGATGCGTACCTCCGTTGATTTCTATTCTGAGCTAGCCTGCATATTTCCCTAAAATTCACACAGCCTACATCTTTCACTAACCTAGGTATCCTCTACCTCCCTTTTTTCGTATCTCTGCTTCTAATATATTCCGCATGCTACGGTTTCCCGTTTCATATTATTGTGCAATTGTTTATTATAACATGATTACGCGCCATTTGTATCAAATACAAAATACGTTTTAAAGTGATACAATGATCAAATTTACATTTACAATATAAATAAAAGCAATGTACTCACTTAATCGCACCTTACCGCCAAATCCCAGGGCCATTTCGTTGTGGGTCACATCACGCCATTCTTGACTCCAAATTTTATCCGTCTATCCTCTATTCTCGTTCGTAGGTGGAATGACAAGGATAACCAGGTAGAAGGAACGATTAGGCAAGATAAGGAACCTACCCCCCTAAAAAGAGAAAAGACATACACACGACACAGGTAGATGTTTCGGCTTCAGGTCTCGTAGTCTAATGACGTCTCATCACACCGCGCGCACTTGCGCCATTCACTCCGCGCAGGCGAGGCTCGGGGACGACGGAAATTGGCCAGTTTATTTAAAAATAATCGCGGGAAATTAATTACATATTTAACAATGTACATTGCCAAATTTTGGCATGTAACACGCACTATTCCCTCATGCCCTAGTATGTGGCCTATCATTTCCTATTTTTTATTGTCTTCCTCATGCTTCTTTCTTCCCCTACCATTTCTAGTACCTCTTTGTTCTTAACTTTGTCTGTCCATGAAATCTTCATCATACGTCTGCAGCACCACATTTCAAAGGCTTCTATCTTTTACCTGTCCGCTTCTCCTACTGTCCAGGTTTCACAGACGTACAGTGTTTTGCTCCACGCATATGTTTTAAGCAATCTTTTCCTTATTTCTATGTTTGTTGTTTTTGAACACAGTAATTTTTTCTTGTTAACTGTAGCAGGACCTTGCGCTAATCTTTGTTTTATATCTTTTACGCTCTTCCCATCTTGCGTTATTTGGCTTTCTAGGTAGCAGAAATCCTTAACGTCTTGCAAGTTCTCATTACCTATTTGTATTCTAGTTTTTACTTTATTTCCCTCTCCTTTGCATACTAGTACTTTAGTTTTATTTTTGTTAATTTTTATACCGTATCTCTTTGTTAAAACTGTTTCCATTTCATTAAGAGTAGCTTCTAACTTTTCCTTGCTAGATGCTAATATCGCTATATCATCTGCAAATCTAAACATATCAATCTTTTGTCCCTGTATAATAATTCCAAATGTCTTCCTGCATTTGACAGTATTCATTGCCTCTTCGCTGTACAAATTAAAAATTAATGTAGATAGGGCACATTCTTGTCTTACCGCTTTTCTAATATTTATTTCTCTACGTTTTTGCGCTAATTTTATTACCGCTGTTTGCTCTTTGTATAAGCTATTTACTATTCGTCTATCCCTAAAACTCACTCCAATCTTTTTGAGTATTTCGAACATTTTTTTCCATTTTACGTTGTCGAATGCTTTTTCTAGATCTATAAACCCTATATACACGCTCTCCCCTTTTTTATTGTTTTCTCTATTATCGCCCTCAGATCTAAAATAGCCTCCCGTATTCACCAGTTTCGCCTAAACCCAAATTGATCTTTTCCTAGTACTTCTTCATCTAGTTTTACCATTCGTCTTTGTACAATTCTAGTTAATATTTTTGACACATGTTCTCTCAAACTTATTGTTCGAAAATTTTCACATCTATTCGAGTCTCTCTTTTTTGGTATAGTTACTGTGATGTTACGTTTGATATCCTTGGCATCTAGTCTGTCTCATAAATATAGCTTACAAGTTGGAAGAGATGTTCTGTTACTGCCTGCCCAGTGGCTTTTAGAGTTTCTGCTTGCATCTTATCTGTATCCGGTGCCTTACAAGTTTTCAGACCTTTTAATGCTAATTCAAACTCATATCTAAGTATAAGATATCCCAAGTGATCCTTTTCAATATCTGATTCTTGTTCTAATGCCATTAGTTTCTCCCCTGTAAATAATTTCTCTATATATTTTTGCCATCTATCCACTTTCTCTGCATTGTGTATAATGACGTTTCCTCCCGCGTTCCTTATATTTTTGTTGTACGGTTTTATATTCCTTAAATTAATTCTAATTAGTTTGTATGCTTCGTCTGTCTTTCCTATTTCCATCTTAGTTTGTACCTCTTTGCACTTTTCATCAATCTATTGTTCTTGCATTTGCGAATAATTTCCAATTTTGTGGCTTTGTATCTCTGTTTTCCTATTTCATCTGATCTATTTTGGTATTTTCGTCTTTCTTCTATTAGATTCCTTTGTTATGCATGGTTTCTTATTTTCTTGTTGTGTATACCTAGAATATTTCTGGCCGCCATGTCTAAGCTAGATTTAATGTTATTCCATTCTGTTTTTACTTCCTTAGTATACAAAATTTTCCGATATCTTTCAATTGACTTTTTTTCAAATTCGTGGATATCTTTATCTTTTAGTTTCTCAAAGTCAAAGTGCCTTTTTTTGTTCCTCTTTTCAGATTTTTAAATTTAAGAGCGGCTTTCATAATTACGATATTGTGCTCACTGTCTATATCTGCTTCTGGGTAGCTTCTACAGTCTTTTATTTGACTCCTAAACCGTTGTCTAGCAAGATTATAATCTATTTGATATCTTCGCCCAAACACAACGAGAAAAAGGACATACGTGAATGAAAACCACGATAATTTTTCACAAGTCATACACAAGAACACATGTGCGGGTGAATGTGAAAGGATAGTCGAGTATACCCCATAGGTTACGAAGTAACAATTGGACATTAATTTAGTAAAATCCCGTAGATTTTCGACAGACCCAAAACATTAGCAGATTAGGACGATTTGGTTCCAAGCAAGAAATTTGAAGATACGCACCCAATGACAAATGAATTTAATCTTGGTTCAAATGGAGTTCTTTGTTCACATTATGGCGTAAACTGTAAGTTATAAGTTTGCTTGAAATTGTCGTTATTTTGTATTGTATATTTCCCAGCATCTTCCACGTGTATCGTCATCTAGCATGATGGGGAAATAATGTGTTTGTGATGGTTAAGTTGTTTTTGTCGCAAAATTCTACCAGCCTATTTTTCCTGTCATTTCTCGTGCCTAAACCAAATAAACCTACTACCGCTCCTTTTCTACCCTCCCCTACCACTGCATTAAAATCCTCCGTAATTATTAAATTTTCATGTCCTTTTACGTATCTTAGTATGTCTTCGATATCTTTGTAAATTGCCCCTACCTCTTCCTCACTGTAGCTAGTGATGGGCATGTATACTTGTATTCTTGCTGTATTTACCGGTTTAGATTCTAATCTGACCATGAGTACTCTTTCGTTCTTTTGTAAGTAGTTTTCTACACGCTGTCCTATCTTTTTTCTCATAACTATCCTTTCACCTGAATTTCCTTCCTCTGACCCTGTATGAAATACCCTAAAGTCTCCACTACACAAATCCCCGCCTCTGGCCAGCAAACTTCGCTGATCCTTACTATGTCTAATGCTAACCTATCCATTTCAATTTTCAAGTTCTCTAGCTTACCTACTTGCTTCATATTTCTGACATTCTACGCTCCGACTCGCAGAACATTCACGATCCTTTTTTATACTTTCGTATCACATCCTTCGGAGTAGTCCCCTACCGGGGATCCGAATGGGGAACTATTTTAACTCCGGAATTTTTACCCCAGAGAATGCCATCATCTTTAATAACAATTTATCACCATTAATTTTTAACGTGTACATCGAAGAGGTAATGAATACTGTCACATGCAGGAAGACATTTGGAATTAATATGCAGGGACAAAAGATTGATATGTTTAGATTTGCAGACGACATAGGGGTATTAGCATCTAGCAAAAAAGAGTTAGGAGCTGCTCTTAAGGAAATGGAAACAGTTCTAACAGAGAGATACGGTATGAAAATTAACAAAAATAAAACTAAAGTTGTAGTATACAAAAGAGGGGAAAATAAACCAAAAACAAGAATACAAATAGGTAACGAGAACTTACAAGAGCTTAAGAATTTCTGATACCTATAGGAAGCCAAATAACACAAGATTGAAGCACAAAAGATAGAAAACATAGATTAGCACAAATTCGTGCTACATTTAACAAGAAAACGCAACTACTGTGTTCAAAGACAACAAACATAGAAACACTGAAAAGATTACTTAAAGCATATGTGTGGAGCATAGCACTGTACGGGTGTGAAGCCTGGACAGTAGGAGAAGCGGACAAGAAAAAGGTAAAAGCCTTTGAAATGTGGTGTTACAGACATATGATGAAGATACCATAAATAGACAAAGTTATATTAGAAGCAGAGATGGGAAAAGGGGAGGTAGAGGTAGACCTAGGTTAGACTATTGCACACAGATAGTCAAAGATGTAGGACGTGGGAATTTTAGGGACATGTGTAGGCTAGCACAGAATAGAAATCAATGGCGGTATGCATCCAACCAGTCTTGAGATGAAAAAATTAATGACGAAAAAAAGAACTGTACTTAAACATGATGATTATTATAAACAACTAAGGTATTGGTCTGCAATATTCTCAGCTAATGTTATTAGTGCGAAAAAATTTAATGAAAAACTATAATACGGCAAATGTCTAAGTGTGGGGGATCCTTGGCAGCGACAGGTTGCTTAACTACCTTCACATACCTTACATGTGATTTTCCAATGCTCCACCCGAAGGTACCACATTTGCTAGGAAGCGAGTTTTTTTTACTTGAAAAATTTTAAATTTTGCCGAACCCTTGCTGTTCCAAGCAAGGTAGGGATCTTTAACGTGCGGGACAACACTCACAGACGGGACCTCCATTTTACTTCTCATCCGAACGAGGGCGTATTTTTGTGAAAAATGCTCGCCTAACATTTTTCAAACGGACCGTGTCGGGATTCGAACCCGGGACCTTGAGCGTAGTAGTCACACGCATACCAACTACGCCACGGAGCCGCCTCCCTCGTCCTTCACATATCGCTGAATATCGGGGAAATAGGGTATATAGTTGTAAAACAATAGAAGGTGACCGAACTGCATCTAACAAGAAAAACAGTGGCTATGTTCCAAGACAACAAACATAGAAAGAAGAAGAAAATTGTTCAAAGCATATGTGTGGAGCACAGCACAGTGCGTCTATGAAATAGGGACCGTAGGAAAAGCAGACAGAAAGAAATAGAAGCCCTCTGTAATGTTGTGCTTCAGATGTATGAGAATGGTATTGATCAGTACGTTTTACCGTAGCAAGTGACTATTTTAACTTTATAAAATCGTCTTATTGGCGAAAATATAAGGAATTTGCCTAGTTTATTTAGTATATGTATGGTTAATAGTTAAAACCTCATTCTTTTGTTGTATTAAAATCAAATTCAATATTAAATATAGTATGTGGAATTAAGGTATACCAAGCAGTTTCAGTCAGTACGCAATAAGGTAAGTTACAGAATACAGGTAGAGAGAAAAACTGCTGAGAGAGCAACCTAAGTAAAAAAATAGGCATTTGTTCCGAACTAAATAATATATGCATATCTGTTCCGTGTACTTATCTGGTGTACAAAGAGGGTTAGTCTTGAGCTTGAGGATCCACCCTGAATATATCCATACTCTCCGCTAAATTATACCCCAATGAAACCTATCACTGCTCACACAATATGTTGTTTGTATAGAAAAACAATAATCATCGAAGAATATTGATTTTCTCTTCATGTGCTCTTAGATATACTATATTGTTATATTAAAAAATTGTCGACCCGATCTAAAAATTTAAGCGATTACCTCCAAAAAATTATGATATTGTGATAACCGCTAATTACTATTAATCTATTGGCGGATATTATTAATTGGAAACGGGCATTAAAGATTCTAAATTTGCTTATCGCTATAAGAATTCTAATAACTATACCTGTTACTATTGTTAGTGAGAGAGAAGTTTCTCAAAGTTAAAAGTAATAAAAATTCGTTCAAGGTCAATAACGCGCCAGAAGAACTTTCGGGTATGTGGGTCGAAGTATAGAAAGTGAAATTTCCGACACTTTCGATGTAGTGAATATTGTATCTGAATTTATTCTTAAAAGAGCAGGAAAAATTCAGTTTGTATAAGAAAACTTATGCATGAAAGGTTTCTTTATTTTGTAAAAGATTTCAATATGGCTGTAAAATTGTAATCATTAGATGTAAGCTTTTTTGTTATACTCTATTGTTGTTTTATGTAAATATACAATATTGTAAGTATATCACAAACATGTGTTGTATGTATGTACAAAGAAATTTTTATTCTTCGTTGTTAGGAGAAATCATTACGTTAAACTGAAAACCTCCCTGATGTATGTATGTTGAAATTAAACAATATGTGTATGAGTGAGAGGACAGCATAATAAAATTTGCACAGGGGCTGCAGGTACTTTAGCAACGTCGTTACTTCTTTATTTTTATACAAATGAATGTTTTTTATTCAAGGTGTTGATACATAGCTATTATTACCTACTCGTGTTAATTTATAATTTATAAAACCAAACAATTATGCAAATTAACATACTTTCTCTAGGTGTTGTAAACAGGATCGAAATTAATAAGTAAACTAATAATGTATCAAGACAGCATAGGAATAAATAAGACTAATACATGAGATATTCGAATAAAGTGTATTATTTAATAATTGCAATTATATATTTTTGTTTAATAAACGAAGATCGCTATTGACAAACCTTCACATCAAATTCTATTTGAATTGCCTTCTAAAAACAATTACTCATTCTATCTATAAACAAGCACTGTAAAAAGAAGGTATTGCATAATAAGAATTACCGAATTAACGTGACGCTGGCAGTGAAAGTAAGACTATTCTTTGCTGTGAGTCGACGAGGAATTATATTAGTGGCATTAGTATTACTACTTTCGTATTTATTATCTTCCACCTGCATTTTGACAAAAATACTATGTCATTCCAGTTAATCAATAAGCAAAAAATATCTAAATATTGTTAAATAGATACGTCTTAGGGAAATCAAAACAGTTGAATTGGAAAAATGCATAATTTGTTAATAAAATAATAAGAAACAGGTGAAAGGTCCAAACTAAGAATGCTGAGGTTTTTCCACTGAATAAAGTATTATAAAATGCGTAAATTTAATGAAAGTAGAACAACGACCGTTGGTGTTATGGTAGTAATTACGATAGTAATTGCAATGTACTGATATAAAAATCATACACATTCATAATCTCTGTTATGTAAAGAAATGTAAAACCCTTTACGTCACTTCCCGCTTTTATTTTTGAAATAAATCTTTTCCTATTTAATACTGGAATACCTACTATTTAGCTACTAAGCTCTTTCCCAACAGGTAGTGTTAAAGATTAATTACGAAAGTTCGTTACGAATTAATAATAAGCTTGATTTAGAAAACAATGAGAAGGTTCCACATTAAGACGCACTTTAAAACTGGAAAGTAACGCAACGGAGTAAAGTTTCCAGAAGTAAACCAATTTGAATCGCCGCGGAAATATACACTAAGTTTATTAAAACTAGAAAAAACAAATTAGAAGCATGTAACTATGTGACATTGTATGCGGCAGAAAAGAAGACGCACGAAGCAAAGAGTTTTCGACATTATACTATGAAAACAAACAGATCAAAAACTCTAAATAAGACTTGCATACTAAGCCCATTAAAAAGGAAACAAATCCACAAAAAGGAAACATAAATGGAGAAAGGTGGCACAAAGTTTGTTAGTAAAAAGGGCGTCAGGTACAAAAATTAGTTGTGGATACACAATAAAAGTATAATATAGATAACTATGAGAAGATTCCACATCAAAATGCCATTTAAAAACATAAAATTAATGCAATATGGTAAACCAGCGGTTAACCAATTCGGATTGCCACGGAGTTTATTTAAAATAGAAAAAAGATAATTAGAGACTTTGTGAATAAATGACATTATACGAGGGGTGCCCGATGTGTATCGGGAACTGACAACACTAGTGTTGCTAGGTGCGATCTGACGTTTCTAACCTAAAGTTTGACATTTTTGACAGTATACGTACTTATAACATTTTACCATATGAACACTATTTGTTTTGTTTTGATTGAGTTGAAAATTTTGTCTCGGTCAAAAAATGGAATTAACTCGTGAACATTTTCGTGCGATGATTTTTTTACCACTTTCGACGTGGATTATCTCCACACAATGCCTGAATCAACTTATTTCGACTTTTGGAAAAGAAGCTCCAACTAAAACCACTTTATATCGTTGGTATAGTGAATTCAATCGTGGTCGTAGTTCGCTAACGGATGAATTTAAACAAGGTTGTCCAGAATCGGCTGTTATTCCAGAAAACATCGATGCTGTGCGCGAATTGAGAATGCAAGATCGCCATGTGACTTATTGTGAGATCCAGACATCCCTAGTCATTAGTATGAAAAGTATACATTCGATAATACATGAACATTTAGCTGTGAAAAAGCTATATGCTCGTTGGATCCCACATAATTTGACAATCGCTCAAAAAAAAACTGGTGTTGATTGGAGCAAAAAAATGCTCAAAAAATACGATTGCAGTGGATCAAACGCAGTGTCTAACATCTACATAGGTGATAAATCTTGAATTTATTCGTATGAACCCGAAAGTAAACAGCAGTGGACTGCATGGGTCTTCCAAGATGAACGAAATCCAACAAAAGTTGTCCGACCTCGTAGCACTTCGAAGAAAATGGTTGCCTCTTTTTTCGGAATAAATGGACATGCTACGACCGTTGTTTTAAAGGATCGTAAAACAGTTAATTCTGTTTCGTATACAACCATTTGTTTGGCACAAGTTTTCGGAGAAATAAGAAAAATAAACCGACGACATCGAATCATTCTCCATCATGACAATGCGAGTTCTCACACATCGACTCAAACAAGTGAATATTTATGCACTCAAAACATCGAGTTGATGGGTCACGCCGTATAGTCCTAATTTGACACCTAATGAATTCTTTTTGTTCCTACACATGAAGGACAAACTGCGTGGACAACGATTTTCGACACCAGAAGAGGAGGTTGATGCGTTCAAAACCCATGTTTTGGAGATATCTCAATCGAAGTGGAAAAAATGCTGTGAAAATTGGTTTCAACGTATGCAAAAGTGTATCAATCATCGTGGAGAATATTTTAAAAAACAGTAAGAAATTTTCACACCTTAAGTTTTGTTTTTGTTAGTTATTTCCGATACATATCGAGCACCCCTCGTTTGCGATAGAAAAGCAGACGCGCAAACAGAAAATTTCCGATATTATATTCGGGAAACGAACAGATCAAAAACTTTTCATAGGACTTGCATACTAAGCCCATCAAAAAGGTAAACAATTCCACAAACATGAAAATAAATGAAAAAGGTACCAAAAGATTTGGTAGTAAAAAGGGCGTCAGGTACGAGAAAGTCAGTTGCGAATGCACAATAATAGCATAATGTAAAAACTACGAAAAGATGCTACATTAAAATTTAACCAATTAAAATAGATCTTTTTTTTTGGTTTGTTATTTATTGTGATATTCATGTTTGATATATATACTACTGTGTACAAGTATGAACATCTGAAGGAATTTTTAAAAATTGAAGAAGAAATTGAGCCAGAAATAGTAGAAAAATTTTGTTTGCCCATAATTGAAATTAAAAGTTTTGAGAAAAATTTAGGAGCTTTATTAGATTCAGGAGCTGAGGCGAGTTTGGTATCGGAGGAATTCGTCAATGAAATTAAAAATGAAGTGTGTGATAGGATAATGCCAATAAAAAGAAGTCACCTGGTTGCGTCGAATAAAAAACGATTTGCTGTTGTAAATAGCGTAGTTATTTTGAAAGTAGAGTTAGGTTCAGTAAGCTGTGAACAGGAATTTATAATTGTACCTGGGTTAAAGTTTAAAGGGATATTAGGGGTCGATTGTACGATGAAGTTAGGGGTTATAATAGATATGGAGAGGAAAATAGTTAGGATTGGGGATAGGATATTGCCCTGGAAGGTAAGTTATGATGTCACAGAAGATGACATGGGGTTATGTATTAATAGTATAGAGGGAGATGATGAAGAAGTGAGAGAGATCGACTCAGGGGAATATAGTGAGGAAAAGTTAGATGAGGTACAATGGATAGTGAAAGAAGAGGCTGGACAAGTAGAAGTAGTCAGGCGCAGCCTTAATAGTGGAGAACGAGGAAGAATTAAGAGAGATAGAAGTAAAAATAGCGTTATGTGACACACAAGAGGTAAATATAGGCATAAGTGAGTTAAGGGGCAAAGATAATTTTGATAATTTGAATTTGAATTTAAATGATTTTTATAAAATGAATATTGTACATGAAGGGTCTAGAAGAGATGAAAAGTTTTGTATAGAGGGGAAAGATAAAGATGTTGAGGTAGTATCGTTTGGTTTGTCCACAGAAAAAGAAAGTATAATAAATGAGAAACAGACAAGTATAGGGAATGAAGAAGAAATATTTAAGAGTCAGGATAATAGGGATTCGTTTATTCTATGTGAAATAACTAGGATGATAAGTATAGAAATAGAAGGAGGAGAAATAGGGATGAAGAGTATTAGGATGGTTAGAAGAAAGACTTGGAGGGTCAAGAAGAGAGTTAGATTTAAATAACAAGAGGAAGATTAATGACGAAAAAGATAGAGATAGATGAATTTTAGTGTAGATATAGAATAGAGAGATAGCGATAGGTGTATATAAAAAAGTAGAAATAGAAATAAGTATATAGAAAAGTAGAAGTAGAAATAGGATAAATATGGATAGGTGTATATAGAAAGGTAGAGACAGGTGTACAATAGAGTAAAATTTAAATAGATAGGGATAGAAATAGGTGTATATAGAAAACTAGATATAGGATTAATATGGGAGATAGTTAGATATAGGTATAGAAATAGTTAGGTTGAGTTAGGATAAGAATAGATAGGGATAATAGGTGAGGTTAAAAGTTATGAAGACTGACAATAAAAACAAAAGTACAAAAAGATGTATGTAAAGAATCAATAAAGGATTAAAAAGGGGAGAAGACAAAATATATCAAGAGGGTGAAGAGCTAATAATAGATAGAAATAGTTAGGTAAAAGATAGTGATAGGTGTGAATATGTAATTAGAAATAAAGATAGGTGTAGATAGATAGAAATAAGTAGAGATAGATGTAGAAATAGATAGAAATAGGTAGATAAGTAGTGATAGGTGAATTAAATAGGTATAGGTAGTGTTAGGTGAGTAGATAGGTGTATAGAAATAACAGTTAAAATTAAAGTAGAATGCAGGTATTTAAATTCAGAAAAACCGGGGATAGTTTTTCTTAGAATTGAAATAGGGGGATTATATAGTGGTTTTAAAAAATCAAAAATAAATATAAGCAAAACAATTTCAAAACACCCTGTATAAAGGAACAACCAGAAATTACGTGCGAAAATTATATTAGTTAATTCATTTTTAAGTATCCGGTATTAACGAAATTATATAAATAATTAATGAAATTTAAGTAGGTTTGCAAAGAAATTAAAGGGTAGAAGCCAATGCCATTAATTTAGTAATTAATTTGAATTAATTGAACGAGTATTGATGTATAATAAAAGCGTTTAAAAACCCAATAATACAAAATGAGACGCATTTGCTAGCGTACAAATATATCAGGAGGGTTAAAATACGTGGAATATCCAACTCGGAGAAGTGTTATTTAAAATGTTACGATTGAACACCTGCGTATTTTTCTAAAGGTCAAGTTCTGCTTAAATTGTGTAGATAACAAATGGTTACAGAGAACGTCGGATAAACCGTCGCTTATATTCATGGGAAATGCTAATAAAGGGGTTATTTAACGCACGCAGACAGTCCACGTGTGTAAACAGTAAACAAACAAGGATATCGATTTTTCAACCACTCGAGCAAGGTTAAACTGAAACGGAGAAAACGTATAAGCATGCGACCACAATAGTAGAGGAGGGATTTGAGAGACGTCATTAAGTCTACGATTGGTCGATATGTTAGTTCAACTTGGCATAGACACGAGGATAGTGTAGCGTGATATTCTTGTAATTTTATAACGAGGTACGGAAATTCGCAAATTTGAAATTGGGGTTGAGTGCAAAAATGTGAGAATGTGTTGTTGTCAGCGGGATTTCGGATAACTGGGGGTATGGAGAGGTTACAGTCGAAAGACATAAATACTCTAGAGAACTAGGACTCGCTCTCTTGTCTTTTAACTTCGTATCTTATTATTTCGATCGTCCCGAAAGCACTTATGAAAGTTAAACATGAGTTGTATGTATTAACAAATAATTTAACGTGTATTGCTTAGTGATAGCCTCTAAATTAATTAAAACGCGGTTAATGTTCCGAGATTATGTTATTGAGATATCACCTATAATTTTTAATCAATTCGTGTCGGGACATTAAGTAACGTAGATTACTGTGAAATGAAATTTGGAATTTGGTTACACCGAGGAGGCGTTGTCGGATCAACTGAAATGGAAGTCGTCTAGTAATTCAGAGAAGCATCCTGCCGATCAGATAGAAAATTACATGGCATCATCTACAGGGCGAAGATCTTCTGGAAATTCCAAGTAACGATTTAACATTGTGATTCCTATAAACTGTAAATATTGGGGTGGCGTATGAGAGTGTTTTTCAAGGTAGTGTGAATTATTTGAGTATTGAACAGAATTTGTGTAAATAACTTTATTACGGTATTCAACTAGAAATTGAAGGTGTCTAGAAAGCTTCTAAACGTTCCATCAGAACGTGAAATTTTGTGAAGAGTACATGGCTTTGTTTTTTTTTAGTTTTAGAGTATGCAAAGTACAAGGGCATACATTAATTGGGTTATTATGAGCTCACCATATCCCACAGTTTACGTGGAGTATTAAAATAACTAAATAAATTATAATGAAGGAATTTTAGAGAAGGTATTATTCAAGGTCCATTTACTCCGAGTACATTTTATGTGTTTGATGATTTAAAATTTAAATACAGGACATTACAAAGTAAAATTTACTGAAGTGTAACGTGAACAATAAAATAATAATGAATTGCATTTGTAAATAGGAATAAATAAAAGATTGTATGTTTGTTGTATTTTGTGGTTTTATTGGGCGTGTGCGTGAATGATAGGATTTATGAATAAATATAGCTATCCAAAAGGAGGTTCTAATGAGCTAGCCGGAAGCAGTTGAAGAAGGCCATTCAACCGAGGAAGAGAGGAAAACGGGTAAGCAATATCTTTTTTGACTTATTTAAATTTTTGGAAATTTTTCTATTTTCGAATTTGAAAATTTAATGTAATTTTCGAAAATATTTTTGTTGGTGAGAAGCTTACCCGAGTTCCACGGCATAATTTTGACGCCCAATTCGTGAGGCTCGATTCTTATAAGGTTACACAGTAATTTATATATATATATATATATATATATATATATTGTCGTGGAAATTATAGGTTAAGAGGGATAAATAGGACAAGATAATAAATTTGTAACGACTAGATATATAGGAAAATATATACATATATATATACAGGGTGCCCACAATCTATCTCCGTATATGGGTAACTTTTTTATTATAGAAGATACAATGTTGGTTAAATTAGCAAAGTTGAAGAGAAATTTACGAGTAGTATGATGCTTTTTTGAAAACTCACCTAGATGCTCAACTTTTTTAGATATTTGAAAAAACTGAAATTTGCCATTTTCTTCAAACGCTAATAACTTTTAACGGTTTAACCTATAGAGAAAATAAAACTGCTTGTAAGGTAACTTTTACGTAGAATTCAATAGCGTATATGACAATTTTAATTGGAAATGGGTTTTCAAGCTACAAACATAACCTCACTTTTTTTAAATGGAAACCATAGTTCAATATAACCCAATTGGAAAGGTTTTTCTTTTCTAATTACCCTGATGTAAGGGTTAATGTACTTATTTTCAGTAGTTTCTTCATAATAAAGAAAAAACGATTTATTTATTTGCGGACATCAAGGAGTCCATGGATACATATTACAAACAAACAAAATGTGTAAAAATCAATAATGGAAACACAAGTTTATTGTAACTAAATTTATTATAAACTAAGAAAAATAAAATACTTAAAAATAAACTATCCATACAATACAAATAACTTAATCAAAGGAAACAAAATTAATTAATGCGAATATGCCCACTCCTACATTAACATATGCTCAAAATGACCTCCATTAGCTTGCAAACACATTTCGCACCTTTTAATTAGGTTTTGGTGCACCTTATTTAACGTTTGTGGTTTTATACTTGTAATAGCTGCTGTAATACTATCTTTGAGTTGCTCAATGTTATTGGATTTTTAGCATACACTACATCCTTTACAGTACCCCAAAGAAAAAATCCAGTGGCGATAGTTCTGGTGACCTTGCCGGCCATGGAACAGGACCTGCATTGCCAATCCAATTTGGAAAACTATTATCAAGATATTCAGAAACGGCTTGAGCATTGTGAGCAGGTGCACCGTCATGCTGAAAATAATATAAGTTTTGCAGTAAATGAAGTGGCAAATTATCGAGCAATTCTTGCAATTCGTTTTGTAGAAAATTTAAATAGCGTACACCATTTAAATTATAATTATAGAAGAAAGGCCCAAGTATTTTATTACCAAAAATGGCACACCACACATTTATCGAAAATTGATGTTGATCCCGCCTTTCTTCTGTTAGATGGGGATTTTCCTGACTCCAGTAGACTGTACTTTTTCTGTTAAACATGCCTTTGTTAGTAAATTTTGCTTCGTCGGTAAATGTAATAGTGTGACTAAAACCAGGATTATTATTTGTTTCATTAAGAAACCACCTACAAAACTGTTGTCTTCTCTCACAATCCCCATGATACAGTGTATTGCTAACATGGGTTTTGTATGGTTTGTAGCGGTTTTGTTTTAAAATTAGGCGAGCTTTTTCTGTAGAAGTAGCGCACTCAATTGCAGTTTCTCGGGTGGACGCTGTTGGCTTAAAATTTATGTAGGCTAACACACGTTCTTCATCATCAGTTTTGAATTTTCTTTTATCAGTACTGGGTTTTGTAAAAGCACCAAACCTTTTAAATTGTTTTCTAATTTAGAAAACAATCGTTTATCTGGCTGCCTTCTTTCCAAATATCTTTCATAATACATATCACCAGCAGCATCACAATTTCTGTTACAGGCATAGTAACAAAAGAGCATGTCATTTTTCGTCGTTTGTATACATTCTCTATTATAATCAAATAAATTTAAAAGTCTTCTACACAAAATTTGCAACCCAGAGCAAATAAACACTTTAACTAATAATATCTGACAAATGCCAGTTGTTTTTGTTTATTTAAAATATGTATCCATGGACTCCTTGATGCCCACAAATAAATAAATCGTTTTTCTTTATTATGAAGAAACTACTGAAAATAAGTACATCAACCCTTACATCAGGGTAATCAGAAAAGAAAAACCTTTCCATTTGGGTTATATTGAACTATGGTTTCCATTTAAAAAGTGAGGTTATGTTTGTAGCTTGAAAACCCATTTCCAATTAAAATTGTCATATACGCTATTGAATTCTACGTAAAAGTTACCTTACAAGCAGTTTTTATTTTCTATAGGTTAAACCGTTAAAAAGTTATTAGCGTTTGAAGAAAATGGCAAATTTCAGTTTTTTCAAATATCTAAAAAGTTGAGCATCTAGGTGAGTTTTCAAAAAGCATCATACTACTCGTAAATTTCTCTTCAACTTTGCTAATTTAACCAACATTGTATCTTCTATAATAAAAAGTTACCCATATACGGAGATAGATTGTGGGCACCCTGTATATATATATATATATATATATATAATTTATAATTATCTTACTGTTTAACGACCTTGCTTTATATAGATATAAATAAATTATTGGTTGTGGGTTTCAGGTCAGCTGGCAAGTTCAGTAATACTCTTTTTATTGCCTAAATTTTCGAATTATTTTAATTCTTGATCACAGGCACTACAAATGATAAATTTTAAAAACTGGTACAATTTGGTGTTAAAGTTACATACTAAATGGAGGTTTGTATAAATAATTAGCAACAATGTAAAAATAACAGGAACTATAACGTAACATAACTAAAAATAATATAAAATGTATAATTTAATAAAATGACACCATTTCAAATAAATTTGTCACATTGTTCTTTTATTTTTGTGTGACGGTATGACAAAATTGAATGCATGCATGTATGTATGCATGTAACGTTTTAATGAATTAAGTGGGTGTTAATCTGAGTATGTGTGTGTGTTAATTTTTTATTTTTGTATGTTTGGTTGTGTTGTGTGTTTCTGTGTGTATATATATATTTTATATTATATAAATATTTTTATGGTGTATGTTTATAACATCTCACTGTAATAACTGTAAAAAATTACTTTGATCCAATACGTAGTATCTTGTTTAAAGTATCTAATTTTTAAAATTTAATAAATAGGTATATATAGCTATGTCCAAAACAGACTACATATTCAAACTAAATGAACTATTAAATGATGATACAGTATATACAAAAATAAATTCTGACCCAACCTCAAAATTTCAAAGAAAAACTTTAGAAATAATTCAAAATTTAAAAAAGAAAAATTATATCACAAATGATATATCTAAACAACTAAACAATTATAGCAGCACTGCTCCTAAACTGTATGGATTACCCAAAATTCATAAAGATAATTATCCCCTAAGACCTATTGTAGCGTCAAACAATTCACCAACTGAAAAACTTTCAAAATTTATAAGTGATATTTTAAATAACTCAATTTGTCAAAATGAATACAATGTAAAAGATTCGTTTCAATTTTCTGAATTCATTAATGACTTCCAAATTCCAGAAGGTTATGTACTTATAAGTTTAGATGTCGTGTCTCTTTTCACAAATATTCCAAAGGAATTAGTACTCACTGATATTAAATTAATTTGGAATAAAATAGAAGAAAATTGTATAATACCACAAAAGTTATTTTTGGATATTATATCATTCATTTTTGACAGCAGCTATTTTTCTTTCAATGAAAATTTCTTTTTACAAATCTCGGGCTGCCCAATGGGTTCGAATCTAAGTCCTATTATGGCAGAAATAATAATGAATTCTTTATTAAATAATGTTTTACCTTCACTTTCTTTCAATGTACCTTTTATTAAAAAGTTTGTTGATGACATCATCACCTGTGTTCCTTATGACAAAATTAACGAAACTCTTATTAAATTTAACAGTTATAATGCAAAATACAATTTACTGTAGAAACTGAACAAAATAGATCAGTTCCATTTTAGATACCCTACTAATTAGAAATGATAGGAATAAAATAATCTTGGACTGGTATCAAAAACCTATAAATTGAATAGATATATAAACTATCATTCATACCACTCATACAAAATTAAAATAAACTTTATTTTGGAATTAAAACACCGAATTAAAAGAATTTCACATACATCATTATACAATAAAAACATAAACAAACTTTCAAAAATTTTAAAAGAAAATAATTATCCATTAAATCTTATTCAACAACGTATATGACAATTTTAATTGGAAATGGGTTTTCAAGCTACAAACATAACCTCACTTTTTAAATGGAAACCATAGTTCAATATAACCCAATTGGAAAGGTTTTTCTTTTCTAATTACCCTGATGTAAGGGTTAATGTACTTATTTTCAGTAGTTTCTTCATAATAAAGAAAAAACGATTTATTTATTTGCGGACATCAAGGAGTCCATGGATACATATTACAAACAAACAAAATGTGTAAAAATCAATAATGGAAACACAAGTTTATTGTAACTAAATTTATTATAAACTAAGAAAAATAAAATACTTAAAAATAAACTATCCATACAATACAAATAACTTAATCAAAGGAAACAAAATTAATTAATGCGAATATGCCCACTCCTACATTAACATATGCTCAAAATGACCTCCATTAGCTTGCAAACACATTTCGCACCTTTTAATTAGGTTTTGGTGCACCTTATTTAACGTTTGTGGTTTTATACTTGTAATAGCTGCTGTAATACTATCTTTGAGTTGCTCAATGTTATTGGATTTTTAGCATACACTACATCCTTTACAGTACCCCAAAGAAAAAATCCAGTGGCGATAGTTCTGGTGACCTTGCCGGCCATGGAACAGGACCTGCATTGCCAATCCAATTTGGAAAACTATTATCAAGATATTCAGAAACGGCTTGAGCATTGTGAGCAGGTGCACCGTCATGCTGAAAATAATATAAGTTTTGCAGTAAATGAAGTGGCAAATTATCGAGCAATTCTTGCAATTGTTTTGTAGAAAATTTAAATAGCGTACACCATTTAAATTATAATTATAGAAGAAAGGCCCAAGTATTTTATTACCAAAATGGCACACCACACATTTATCGAAAATTGATGTTGATCCCGCCTTTCTTCTGTTAGATGGGGATTTTCCTGACTCCAGTAGACTGTACTTTTTCTGTTAAACATGCCTTTGTTAGTAAATTTTGCTTCGTCGGTAAATGTAATAGTGTGACTAAAACCAGGATTATTATTTGTTTCATTAAGAAACCACCTACAAAACTGTTGTCTTCTCTCACAATCCCCATGATACAGTGTATTGCTAACATGGGTTTTGTATGGTTTGTAGCGGTTTTGTTTTAAAATTAGGCGAGCTTTTTCTGTAGAAGTAGCGCACTCAATTGCAGTTTCTCGGGTGGACGCTGTTGGCTTAAAATTTATGTAGGCTAACACACGTTCTTCATCATCAGTTTTGAATTTTCTTTTATCAGTACTGGGTTTTGTAAAAGCACCAAACCTTTTAAATTGTTTTCTAATTTAGAAAACAATCGTTTATCTGGCTGCCTTCTTTCCAAATATCTTTCATAATACATATCACCAGCAGCATCACAATTTCTGTTACAGGCATAGTAACAAAAGAGCATGTCATTTTTCGTCGTTTGTATACATTCTCTATTATAATCAAATAAATTTAAAAGTCTTCTACACAAAATTTGCAACCCAGAGCAAATAAACACTTTAACTAATAATATCTGACAAATGCCAGTTGTTTTTGTTTATTTAAAATATGTATCCATGGACTCCTTGATGCCCACAAATAAATAAATCGTTTTTCTTTATTATGAAGAAACTACTGAAAATAAGTACATCAACCCTTACATCAGGGTAATCAGAAAAGAAAAACCTTTCCATTTGGGTTATATTGAACTATGGTTTCCATTTAAAAAGTGAGGTTATGTTTGTAGCTTGAAAACCCATTTCCAATTAAAATTGTCATATACGCTATTGAATTCTACGTAAAAGTTACCTTACAAGCAGTTTTTATTTTCTCTATAGGTTAAACCGTTAAAAGTTATTAGCGTTTGAAGAAAATGGCAAATTTCAGTTTTTTCAAATATCTAAAAAGTTGAGCATCTAGGTGAGTTTTCAAAAAGCATCATACTACTCGTAAATTTCTCTTCAACTTTGCTAATTTAACCAACATTGTATCTTCTATAATAAAAAAGTTACCCATATACGGAGATAGATTGTGGGCACCCTGTATATATATATATATATATATATATATATAATTTATAATTATCTTACTGTTTAACGACCTTGCTTTATATAGATATAAATAAATTATTGGTTGTGGGTTTCAGGTCAGCTTGGCAAGTTCAGTAATACTCTTTTTATTGCCTAAATTTTCGAATTATTTTAATTCTTGATCACAGGCACTACAAATGATAAATTTTAAAAACTGGTACAATTTGGTGTTAAAGTTACATACTAAATGGAGGTTTGTATAAATAATTAGCAACAATGTAAAAAATAACAGGAACTATAACGTAACATAACTAAAAATAATATAAAATGTATAATTTAATAAAATGACACCATTTCAAATAAATTTGTCACATTGTTCTTTTATTTTTGTGTGACGGTATGACAAAATTGAATGCATGCATGTATGTATGCATGTAACGTTTTAATGAATTAAGTGGGTGTTAATCTGAGTATGTGTGTGTGTTAATTTTTTATTTTTGTATGTTTGGTTGTGTTGTGTGTTTCTGTGTGTATATATATATTTTATATTATATAAATATTTTTATGGTGTATGTTTATAACATCTCACTGTAATAACTGTAAAAATTACTTTGATCCAATACGTAGTATCTTGTTTAAAGTATCTAATTTTAAAATTTAATAAATAGGTATATATAGCTATGTCCAAAACAGACTACATATTCAAACTAAATGAACTATTAAATGATGATACAGTATATACAAAAATAAATTCTGACCCAACCTCAAAATTTCAAAGAAAACTTTAGAAATAATTCAAAATTTAAAAAAGAAAAATTATATCACAAATGATATATCTAAACAACTAAACAATTATAGCAGCACTGCTCCTAAACTGTATGGATTACCCAAAATTCATAAAGATAATTATCCCCTAAGACCTATTGTAGCGTCAAACAATTCACCAACTGAAAAACTTTCAAAATTTATAAGTGATATTTTAAATAACTCAATTTGTCAAAATGAATACAATGTAAAAGATTCGTTTCAATTTTCTGAATTCATTAATGACTTCCAAATTCCAGAAGGTTATGTACTTATAAGTTTAGATGTCGTGTCTCTTTTCACAAATATTCCAAAGGAATTAGTACTCACTGATATTAAATTAATTTGGAATAAAATAGAAGAAAATTGTATAATACCACAAAAGTTATTTTTGGATATTATATCATTCATTTTTGACAGCAGCTATTTTTCTTTCAATGAAAATTTCTTTTTACAAATCTCGGGCTGCCCAATGGGTTCGAATCTAAGTCCTATTATGGCAGAAATAATAATGAATTCTTTATTAAATAATGTTTTACCTTCACTTTCTTTCAATGTACCTTTTATTAAAAAGTTTGTTGATGACATCATCACCTGTGTTCCTTATGACAAAATTAACGAAACTCTTATTAAATTTAACAGTTATAATGCAAAAATACAATTTACTGTAGAAACTGAACAAAATAGATCAGTTCCATTTTTAGATACCCTACTAATTAGAAATGATAGGAATAAAATAATCTTGGACTGGTATCAAAAACCTATAAATTGAATAGATATATAAACTATCATTCATACCACTCATACAAAATTAAAATAAACTTTATTTTGGAATTAAAACACCGAATTAAAAGAATTTCACATACATCATTATACAATAAAAACATAAACAAACTTTCAAAAATTTTAAAAGAAAATAATTATCCATTAAATCTTATTCAACAACTTTTATATAATAGCGACAACATTAATACCAACCATAAACTATATAATATAAAACAAACAACAATCAAATCAATAATACCACCAATGATGAAAACATAAATTTACAAAACCAAATAATTTACAGATCACTTCCTTTCATTAAAATTTAACAACAAAACTAACCAAAATATTTAAAAGATGTAAAATTCAAAATTGCCAAACGAAATATATTTACCTTAAATAAATTACATTCCAAATTAAAAGACCAAACACCTAAACTACAACAAAGAAACTTAATTTACCAAATTAACTGTACTAATTGTAAGCAAATCTATATTGGTCAAACTTCACAAAACTTAAAACAAAGGATAATTCAACATAAAAGTGATGTTAAACATAAACCTAATGCATGCGCTTTAACTAAACATATTTTAGAAAATAATCACATAATGGACTTTCAAAACCCAAAATTATTCAAATTCAAAAATCAGAATTCAAAAGACTATTTTTAGAAATGTGTTATATTTATCAAAATTCTTGTACAATGAACAAAAGACGGACATAAACAACTTGAGCTCTATATATACCTATTTATTAAATTTTAAAATTAGATACTTTAAACAAGATACTACGTATTGGATCAAAGTAATTTTTACAGTTATTACAGTGAGATGTTATAAACATACACCATAAAATATTTATATAATATAAAATATATATATACACACAGAAACACACAACACAACCAAACATACAAAAATAAAAAATTAACACACACACATACTCAGATTAACACCCACTTAATTCATTAAAACGTTACATGCATACATACATGCATGCATTCAATTTGTCATACCGTCACACAAAATAAAAGAACAATGTGACAAATTTATTTGAAATGGTGTCATTTTATTAAATTATACATTTTATATTATTTAGTTATGTTACGTTATAGTTCCTGTTATTTTTACATTGTTGCTAATTATTTATACAAACCTCGATTTAGTATGTAACTTTAACACCAAATTGTACCAGTTTTTTAAAATTTATCATTTGTAGTGCCTGTGATCAAGAATTAAAATAATTCGAAAATTTAGGCAATAAAAAAGAGTATTACTGAACTTGCCAGCTGACCTGAAACCCACAACCAATAATTTATTTATATATATATATATATATTATATATATATATATATTTTGTGGTATAACGACCTTGCAATTATAAAATAAAATAAAAACCACATTACTGTTTTCTTTTTAATAGCTTTTTACCACACTTTCAACTTATATTCAAAATTTATCTATATCAACGATTTCATTGTAAAACCTCACATTATATCTTTGATAATGGTTTAAAAATAAAACCGAAAGCTTAGTTTATAATAAAGAGTATATTTCATTAACCAGCAGACCAAAAAGCCTGTTACTATATATATTATATTATATATATATATATATATATATATATATATATATATATATTGTCGTGGAAATTATAGGTTAAGAGGATAAATAGGACAAGATAATAAATTTGTAACGACTGGGTGTATAGGAAAGAGGAATAATTTATTTACGCGCCAAATTAATTAGTTGTGACATTGAAAACGAACGGATAATGGCATATTTTTGTATTTCCAAATCGGAATGTTAAATTTACATAACGTGTAGAAGTTTAGGAGTACGTGAAAACTCAAGGATATGCATAATTAGCTTCAATATTTTAAATCAAGCGCATCGGATAATAAACAGAGCTTTTGAGTATATAAAATCAATAATGTATACGCATATTTTCAATTTAACCAAACTAAACGTTCGTTAAGTACAAATCCTAAGAAATGCTAAAACTTGGAAACACGATTTCAAACTGACGGTTGCTTCATAGAAAAACCTGACAGTTGAAATAACAAGTTCACGGAACTTAAATGAACGTTGAAACAGAATTCTGTAGAATTGTATTTAACGGTCGATGCAAAAGCTATTAAAACAACAGATGGTTTGAAGGCAAAGTGAAACGGAATATCCGTAGTGTAAAACACTCGTATAAAGTACGTGGTAGGTTTGGAGGTGAACCACAATATCGGTTTTCTGTGGTGTGAGTGGGATTCTAAAAGAGACAGCAAATATGGGTTAAACAAGGGAAGATAGCTAAAGGCTGGACGTAAAAATGGGGGAAAGGAGTAGAAACACTGAAGGCGGCTGCAGATATTTGAATAGCAAGTGGAAATGGGTTGGATCTATGTATAACAGCGAAATGTATGGATGCAATGACGAGGGTATTGTACAACATCTGATGATGAAAGAAAGCTTACTCCAGGTAACGAAATTAATTTCTCTTGCTTTTGCTTGAACATTTGTGCTGTTATTTTGTGCTTGAGTGATTTGACTTATTGGGGGTGTATTTTATTACCATAAAAACTCATTTGAAGGGGTATATGTAAAGGACAATTGATATTTATTATTTAAAAATGTTAATAAGTGACATAAAATTTTTGATGTAAGGAGTAAACGGGTCTTTAAGGTTGTTTTAAACAAAGATGCGATGTTTATAAGCATTTAGAGTAACTGGGTTTATACTGAGCTCACCATAGACCAGAATAAAAGTCAATTTAGGGTTTCACGACGGGCCCATCTACTCGTACAAAATAAAACTGTTGATAGTGCACATTTAATAACTTTGTTATTTCAATATGGTATTAAATTTGGATGAAGGTACAATAAATGCAAACGGTATTAAATATCAGGCATTTACACCTCTTCGTACTAGATTCAGAACAAATACAATTGGACACTTAGGGAAATAACCGGCATAGTAAAGTTATTTCTGCAAATTCATATAACTTCAAGAAAGCATTAACCATGGGATCTGAACGATACACCCCAATAACCGTATAATCATAAAATATAGCAATAAAATTAATAACGAATGACGCAGTTTTCGGTACTAAACGAAAAAGTGTACGAACAAAATGATAGTTCACACGGACATTTACGTTGATATCGGAATTAGGATAGTCTAGACGCACTATATGTGAGAACGAAAAATAGCATGTAATAACCTTTGAACGTTGTAATTTATAAACCGTCCAGAAATTAGTAGGAGGGAAACACTTCGGATCATATTATTAGACACCAGACAACAAGCCCCTCGAACCCGATCGCGGCAGGACGTTTGAAGAACAAGTATGATAAGTTAACGCAACGGTATTCAAAAATCAAAGCTGTTAGTGGAGAGATAGCCCTCGGACGCTAATAACGTTGATCTTATATACCGGTCTCGTGGAAAAGTTACCAGTTTTGGGAAGCTTTCTATCAACCACACAGATTGGATTTTGTCTGAAGGGAATTCTGCTTGGGATGTCGGTAGAAGTTTTGAGAGAGTAGCATAGATAGTATATATCGATTGAAGTCTTGTTATCAAGAGTATAACCATCACCTGCTATTTGCTGTATTTTAATAACTGTGGCTGACTATTACTAGATTTAATGTGCGGGGCTTGTTTGTAAGAAGGACTAATAATGTTGGTTTCCGCTTCTGTAAATTTAAAGCGTATTGTATCAAATGCTCATACATAAAAGCTTGTTATTTTAGAACAAAATTAGCCAACAAAAATTACATTGGTTAAATTTCAACTAAGTTGCATTATTGATAATCTTAAGTTTTATTAACTAAAGGCATATTTGGCCAAATTATGTGTAGATCATTTACTGTTTTGAAAATTATGTTTCTAATATAGGTTAGATATACACAAATTGAGTTTTGTTTCACTTTATTTATTTTAAATTAGTAGGAGGTGTAATAGATGTAATCGAGGTTCCATCAACCTCTGCAGCAGTGATAACCGCTATACCGTCCCCCGGGTGAGTTTTACCTGTGTTGATTCTTTTCAGACGGGTTGGTGCTTAAAGGAAAAACAGAGACAAAAATAGAGTTTAAAGACCTTTCAAGTAAGCGTAAAAGTATTTAGTAGAAGTGTTAAAATTTGTATACGCCTAGAAGTAGTAAATTCATCTACATAAAACCCATTCTGCACCACTGAAGGCTTGTCGGTGCATTAATTTGCTGTAGATTAAAACTAATGCAGAAGCATAACGTCAATTCCACACGTAACAAAGTCTTCAAAAACAATATGCAAAGGTCGACGGTTATGAACAAATGGTCAAAACGGTCATGGCGTTTCCAATCCACTTCAAACCCAAGAAGGTTCGTAGCAATATAGAATTTGAAACTATATTTAAAATACAGTTTCTTTTTTTGGGCAAAGGAGAATGAGTACCATATAGCGAAGAATCCTTTAAGATTTAAAAATTTAATTATTAATTAAAATTTCCGTTCCGAATGGAGCTGCATTTGCCGAAGTTCTAGATTACTAGAACCGATAGAATGGCTTCCGCGATCTAGTGATCTAAAGAGCCAAACTACAGGTTCAACCCAATTAGTAGTGTCTTTAGTGAGGAACCAGACTAAGACAGGTCCCAGAAAGAGGGCAGCGGCTCTTTCGGTACTTTGATTGGCAGAGACCATAGGGTTCGGTATGGCAGTATAAGACACACTACCGCGATGTGGAAGGCAACGGGAAACCACCACATTACATCTCAAGTACACAACGTACTTAAATTGTAATAAACATAATGGCTTTCTCTGGGGTAAACGATTCCTGAATTCAAATACTCCTCCATTTGAATCTCCGGGAGGGGACTGTAAGCTAGAGGACCTAAAAACTGAAATGAATAGGCTTGCACTAGATATAGTAGGGATCAGCGAAATTCGGTGGCCAGAGGCGGGGGATTTGTGGAGCGGAGACTTTAGGGTAGAAGCGATCTAAAAAGATATCGGCATACTAAGATACGTAAATGGACATGAAAATTTAATAATTACGGGGGATTTTAATGCAGTGGTAGGTGAGGGTAGGGAAGGAGCGGTACTAGATGTATTTGGTTTAGGCGCGAGAAACGACAGGGGAGAGAGGCTGGTAGAATTTTGCGACAAGAACAATTTAATCATCACAAACACATTATTTCAACATCATGCTAGAAGACGATATACGTGGAAAATGTCGTGAGGTATAGGAAGATATCAAATAGATTACAGTCTTGTTAGACAACGGTTTAGGAATCAAGTAAAAGACTGTAGAAGCTACCCAGAAGCAGATATAGACACTGACCACAACATCGTAATTATGAAGGCCACACTTAAATTTAAAAATTTGAAAAAATGAAACGGAAAAAGGCACTTTGACTTTGAGAAACGAAAAGAAAAAGATATCCACGAACGATTTGAAAAAAAGTCAAATGAATTGTTGAAAGATATCGGGAAAATTTCGTAATCTAAGGAAGTAGAAACAAAATGGAATAACAATCAATCCAGCTTGGACATGGTTAGAGACATTGTAGGGTATACACAAAAAGAAAATATGAATCCATGGATAACAAAAAATATCCTGAATTTAATAGAAGAAAAACGAAAATACAAAAATAAATCAAACAAAACAGGAAAACAGCGATACAAATCCATAAAATGGGAAATTATTCGCAAATGCAGGAAACCTATAGAATTCTTCTTAATCTTCTTTGGGAATGAAACCACTCATAGTTTTTAAAATCTATTTTATTTACGTTTCGATCCATGACCTAGGATCGTTGTCAAAATAATAAAAACTTCAAGTTTGACGTTTATGACATAAATTGAAGGTTACTTTGATTTATTGATGTTTGAAATATTTGGTTTGAGTACACTAAGCAAAAATTTTTAAAGTTTAAAAGAATGATTGCCTTCAATTTGTGTTGCGACCTGGGATCGACTTTCCTATGGTAGCCAATACGCTTAATGTGAAATCAGCCGATTAATTTTATTGGTGAATTTTATATAAATTCAATAATTTGGGAAACATTTTTAACATGTTTCTATTTATACAATTGAGAGATTTCTGATTTTATGTCTTATTTTACCGAGATTCAGTGAAGGGGTTAAGCAACCTGTGGCTACCAAGATCCCCAACATTTATAATTTGCCGAAATAATGGTTTTCTAGTTAATATGCTTATTGTTATGTAATTAGTTATTGTATGTATAAATAGAAATCATGTATGTAGGCTGTATTTCATGTTAATATCGCAAGGAAAACCCAGGAAAAACTTGCAATGCTACCTAGATATTGTGGGCATTTGATCTTCATTTGTTATTTCTTTTGTTATTTCTTTTAGTAATGGAATCCATTGTTTACTGAAAGTCACGGATTCGTTTGCAACGCAGTTATTTTTATGTAGGGTTATATAGGCAGCTTCTTTGATTTTGCGTTTTTGGTGGTTTTCTTCTTTGTCGATAATTTTGCATCTTCCCATTTTATTTTATGACTGAGTCCCATGCATGTTGGCAAATCATGGATTTTTCAAATTTTCTATTTTTTATATATGATTTATGTTCTCTTAATCGAACTTCAAATGGTCTGGAAGTTTCTCCTATATAAAACTTATTACATTCGCACGGTATTTTGTAGATACAGTTTTTTGAATTCTGTATTGCGTTTTTGGGTTTTGTTTTTGTTAATTGTGCTCTTAGTGTATTGTTAGTTCTAAATACTGTTTTAATTCTAAATTTGTTTCCTATTTGAAACATGTTAAAAAATGTTTCCCAAATAAAAAATGTTTCCCAAATTATTGAATTTATATAAAATTCACCAATAAAAATTAATCAGCTGATTTCACATTAAGCGTATTGGCTGCCATAGGAAAGTCGATCCCAGGTCGCAACACAAATTGAAGGCAATCATTCTTTTAAACTTTAAAAATTTTTGCTTAGTGTACTCAAACCAAATATTTCAAACATCAATAAATCAAAGTAACCTTCAATTTATGTCATAAACGTCAAACTTGAAGTTTTTATTATTTTGACAACGATCCTAGGTCATGGATCGAAACGTAAATAAAATAGATTTTAATAACTATGAGTGGTTTCATTCCCAAAGAAGATTAAGAAGAATGCTAAACAAACCACAACAAACATACAAACCTATAGAACACTGGATTGATGAAAAGTGCAAGAGATACAAACTAAGATGGAAATAGGAAAGACAAATGAAGCAAACAAACTAATTAGAATGAATTTTAGGAATATAAAACCATATAGGAAAAATAATAGTCACCCGGGAGGAAACGTCATTAGGGAAAATGTAGAGAAAATGGGTAGTTGGCAAGAATGGATAGGGAATTTATATGCAGATGAGGAACTAACAGCATTAGGACAGGAATCAGACATTAACAATGATGACTTGGGATATCCTATACTTAGAAATGAGTTTGAATTAGCATTAAAGGGTCTAAAAGAAGGTAAGGCGCTGAACAAGCAGTAACAGAACGTCTCTTCTAACTTGTAAGCTATATGTATGAGACAGGCAAGATACCCAAACAATTCAAACCTAACATCTTAGTAACTATACAAAAAAAGAAAGGCGCAGATAGATGTGAAAATTTTCGAACAATCAGTTTGACAGCAGACGTGTCAAAAATATTAACTAGAATTGTACAAAAATAAAAGAAAACGGGAAGCCATTTTAGCTCTGAGAGTGATAATGGAGTCAGCAATAGAAAAAGGGAAAGCGTGTATATAGGGTTTGTAGATTTGGAAAAAGCATTCGATAAATGTAAAATGGAAAAAGTGTTCAAAATACTCAAAAAGATTGGAATGAGCGGACGAGACAGGGATGTGCCCTATTCCCATTAATTTTTAACTTGTACATTGAAGAGGCAATAAAACTGTCAAATGCAAGAAGACATTTGGAATGACTATGTAAGGAAAAAAGATTGATATGCTTAGATTTGCAGATGATATACCGATGTTAGCATCTAGCAAGGAAGAGTTAGAAGCTGCTCTTAATGAAATGGAAATGGTTCTAACAGAGAGATACGGTATGAAAATTAACAAAAATAAAACTATAGTACTAGTATGCAAAGGAGGGGAAAATAAATCAAAAACAAGAATACAAATAGGTAACGAGAACTTACAAGAGGTTAAGTATTTCTGGTACCTAGGAAGCCAAATGACACAAGATTGGTAAAGCGCTAAAGATATAAAACAAAGATTAGCCCAAGGTCGTGCTACATTTAACAAGACAAAGCAACTACTGTGTTGAAAGACAACTAACATAGAAACAAGGAAAAGATTGCTTAAAACCTATGTGTGAAGCACAGCACTGTACGGCAGTGAAGCCTGGACAGTAGGAGAAGCGGACAAGAAAAAGATAAGAGGCCTTTGAAATGTGATGTTACAGACATATGATGAAGACATCATGGACAGACAAAGTTAAGTACTAAGAGGTACTAGAAATGGTAGGTTAAGAAAGAAATATGTGGAAACTGTAAAAAAATGGGAGTGCGGAATATATTAGAAGCAGAGATAGGAAAAAGGAGATGTTGAAGTAGACCTAGATTAAACTATTGCAGATAGATAGTGAAAGATGTACCCTTGCTGTTGCAAGCAAGGTAGGGATCTTTGACGTGCGTGACAACATTCACACACAGGACCTCCATTTTACCTCTCATCCGAACAAAGGTGTAATTTTGTGAAAAATGCTCGCCTAACATTTTTCAAGCGGACCGTGTCGGGATACAAACTCGGGACCTTGGGCGTAGTAGTCACACACTTACCAACTACGCCACGGAGCCGCCCCTCTTCACATACCACTGAATCTCGGTGAAATATGGCATATAATTAGAAAACAATAGAAGGGGAACCGAGCTGTTTGTAGGCTGTGTGGGAATTTCAGGGAACTGTGTAGGCTAGCTCAGAATATATAAAAGTGGAAGTACGCGTCCTACCAGTTTCGAGACGGAAAACCTAATGACGAAAAAATAAACGCACATAAATCTGATGATTATTATAAACAACTACAGGTGTTGGTTGTGAAATATATGCAACTAATGTTGATTGTGCGAAAGGATATATTGGAAAAAATATTAAATCGGTAAATGTTCAAGTGCTGGAGGAACTTCGCAGCCACAGGTTGCCTTCCCCTTTTCACCACTGAATGTCGGAAAAATATGGTATATAATTGTAAAACAATAGAAGGGGACCGAACTGCATTTAACAAAAAAGAACAACACCTATGATCAAAGACAACAAACATAGAAACAAGAAGAAGATTGTTGAAAGTATATGTGTGGAGCACAGCACAGTATGCCTATGAAATACGGGCAGTAGGAAAAGCAGACAGAAAAACGGTAGCAGCCTTTTGGAATGTTGTGCTTCAGTTATATGAGGATGATAGCATAGACAGACAAAGTTTACAAATTGGTTATAGAAATAGTAGGGGAATAAAGATATCTGTAGGAAAAAAAATAGGAGAAATAGAAAGGCAGAATACGTTCTAAGGCATTTTTGGGGAATAACACGGGATATATTACAAGCAGAGATAGGAAAAAGGAGGTAGATGTAGACCTAGATCAGATAATGATAGATGCAGACTCTGCAAATGTCAGGGAAATGTGTAGGTTTGTTCAGAATGGGAAACAATGAGGGTAAGCATCTAACCAGTTCCAGGACTGAAGACCTAATGTTGATGAATTGAAATTTAGAAAAGAATGGGTTTAAAAATTAACTTTTCACTAGGAATAATTGGCTTAGTAATTCTTATTAAACATGGCCTTATTAGAAATACACGACTTTTAAACTATTCGTCAGAGACGTAGTGCTTAATGGCGATGGCATTCAACAAGAAATAATGGGTTGTGTGTTTAGTACCCGTTGTACAAATTGGCAACATTGATCAAGCCTGTTTTTCCCATAGACAATATTTGTTATTGCTTCTTGAAATATAATTCGTGCAATAGCAGGTGAACATTCTACACACCTGTATAGCCAAATTTTATTTCACCCGTTATGACTCACCCTATATAACAAATTAGGTAAACTACTAATACCATATATCTTTAATTCACTCAATCAGACGACAATAAAAATATAATTTTATACAAATTATAGATAATTTATTTATGAGCTTGCAACTATTGTTGTGGAGAAAACGCATTAGTGCTTGTTTCCTTTGTTCTTCAGTAATAGTCCAGATAGTAATGACTTCTACTATACACCATTATGTATTTATACGATATTAGCATTTCTTGTCAGAAAGGACATCTATCCTAATGAAAGTACTTCCGGAAAAAATTCAATAGTAGTAATCATAATGAAAATTCCATTATGGTAGTTTTACACAGTACCCAGCAATTCTTTAAAAGTTTAAGCGTAGACGTTTAAAATGCGGTGGTTACCGATGAAAATATAGCGCTTAACCACGGTTTTCTTAGGAGGTATACGTGCTGCAGGTAAAATTTCATTTACAAAATTAATAAGGGTCATTGGGAACTTGACAGTCGTCGCTGTAAACCCTCAACAAAGAAAGGTAAGGAATTTCGAAGAATATAATAAGAAACCGCATATTTAGCTTTCTTGAACGTTGTATAATTCGTAGTATTGATGTTTTAAGAATTTTAAGTGTAATCGGTGATAAATAATCACAGGCTGCAGATGCAGAGAACCAGAACTTACTTCATGTTGCATGCTACAAACAATATATTCTTGTAATTCCACATAAAATAAATTGCATTTGATGATACCGTGTGAAAGAGTTTTTTGTTACACAAGCTCTAATGATGAATTCAACTAAGGCTTAACCTTAATTATGTATTTTGAAAAGAGTTGAAAAAATACAATTACATGAATAAGATACATTTCAATACATACGGTTCCTTTAGTTTAAAACATTTCAGAACAGACTCATAATATAAACAATAAATGTGTAAATTGAATATTTTTTATGGACAAATTAGTTTTTGGGTTTAGAAAAACAAATTGCATACGGCTAATTATCTATATTGATTTTCATGTTGGGATCGTTATGCCGTCTGTGCGAAACACTTGTAGTATTTTGTCATGGTACTTTGATCTTTGGCCGTTCTGAATGGACCTGCACTTTGAAGAAGTTTTAGATTATTAAAACGGATGGATCGGCTTGAGAGTTCCAGTGATCTATAGAGCCGAAATGTAGGTCCAACCAAATTATTGCGGTCTTTAGTGAGGGACCAGACTAATATAGGTCCCCGAAGGAGGGCAGCAGCTCTTTTGGTACTTAGAGTGGCAGAGACCATATGGATCGTATGACATTTTAAGGCACACTATAGCGATCTGAAAGGCAGCGTGGCGTTCTTGGTATGTGTGACTACTACGCCCAAGGTCACGGATTTGTATCCCGACACGGTCCGCTTGAAAAATGTTAGACGAGCATTTTTCACAAAAATACACCCTCGTTCGGCAAAATTCCGGGTAAAAAAACTCGCTTCCTGGCCAATGTAGTACCTTCGGGTGGAGCATTGGAAAATCACATGTTAGATCTGGAAGGTAACGCGAAACCACCACATTACCTCCTAAATACACAGCATACTTAAATTGTTACCTATGACGATGGCATCCTCTGGCGTAAAAATTCCGGAGTTAAAATAATCCCCCATTCGGATCTCAGGCAAGGGACTACTTTGGAAGATGTGATCGGAAAGTTTAAAAAAAGAGTTGAAACATTCTGCGAGTCGGAGCGTGGAATGTCAGAAGTATGAAGCAAGTAGATAAGCTAGAGAACTTGAGAAATGAAATGGCTAGGTTAGCATTGGGCATATTAGGGATTAGTGAAGCTCGGTGCCCAGAGGCGGGAGATTTTTGATGTGGGGACTTTAGGGTAATTCACACGGGATTAGGAGAAGAAAATTTGGGTATGGGGATAGTAAAAAGACATGAAAATTTAATAATTACTGGAGATTTTAATGCAGTGGTGGGCGAGCGTAGGGAAGGAGCGGTAGTAGGTTTATTTGGTTTAGGCACGAGAAACGACAGGGGAAATACGCTTGTTGAATTTTGGGACAAGCACAATTTAATCATCACAAATACCTTATTTCAACATCATGCTAGAAGACGATACACGTGGAAGATGCCAGGAGATATAGGAAGATATCAAATATATTACATTGTTGTTATACAACGGTTTAGGAATCAAATAGGACTGTAGAAGCTACCCAGAAGCAGGTATAGACACTGACCACAACAGTAATTATGAAGGCCGCTCTTAAATTTAAAAATTTGAAAAAAAGGAAAGGAAAAAGACACTGACTTTGAGAAACTAAAAGAAAAGATATTCAAGAAAGATTTAATAAAAGTGAATTGCTGAAAGATATCGGGGAAATTTCTTATACTAAAGCAGTAGAAACAGAATGGAATAACATTAAATCCAGAAGAGACATGGCGGCCAGAGATATTCTGGGGTATACACAAAAAGAAAATAAGAAACCATGGATAAGAAAGGATATCCTGAATTTAATAGAAAAATGACGAAAATACAAAAACAGATCGTACGAAGTTGGAAAACAGAGATTCAAAGCCGTAAAATGGGAAATTATTCGCAAATGCAGAAAAGCTAGAGAGCAATGGATTGATGAAAAGTGCAAAGAGGTACAAACTAAGATAGAAATCGGAAATGCAAACGAAGCATACAAACCAATTAGAATGAATTTTAGGGATATAAAACCGTATAGCAAAAATATAAGGAGCGCGGAAAAAAACATCATTATAGAAAATGTAGAGAAAGTAGGTAAATGTCAAGAATATATTGCTGTGATATCGCCCTTACGTTGGACGCTATTAATATTGATATGAAATTCCTATTAAGTCCCAGGATTGGACGTTATTTTTAATTGCTGTGATATCCCTTATTATACGACGATAAAGATTGTTTAACCCTTACTCTTTCTACTGTTTAAATAAATTTAAATGAATTTAAATGAAGCAATTTAAAGATTACACAATATAGTAATATGTACAATTTTATATAAATTTAAAATTTAGCCCCTGAATAGAAACATTAACTTTACCAAATTTATGATTTCCCGAAAGCCAGCAAAAATATCTTTTTAATTACTTTTAAGCACCTTCGAACGTTCCAAGATGCTTTCCCTGTTTTCAAATTTTCAAATGACCTTTTTGTTGACTCTTACAGACATACAATATATAGCAAAAATATTAAAATAGAAACAGTCTTTAGTTAATAAAAATTTTTAAGATCGCTAACTTGCGTTTTTCTTTCCTTGTCGCTGGAATCTCAGAGTATCAGTGTTCAGCATCCCTTGCTACACTCGTTCTACTTATTGCTTGTAGTTTCCCTCGGATTCCATGAGTGTCCTTACTTTTGTTTAATTGGTCGTATTTTCAGACGTATTTTTATATTTTCCTTTTAGAGGTAATTTTAGAAATATATTCAGATATTTAATTTAGATGTGGGACGATATTGACTTCGATCAGTATCAAGATATTAACTTAGATCCGTATCACGAATTAGCTCAGTATCAGGATATTGATTTAGAACAGTACTGATTTAGAGCCGTCTATGTGTAGATCGACTATTATTCGTTGCACAAATTTGGCACTTTCAAATTTTTACTTATACTAAATTATAAACTTTTTACTAATTAATACTGTCACGTAAATTTCTACTGCATACTGACGTGATTTGTGCCTTGTTATAGATGAACTCAATGTTTATTCATTTCCCATTGTATTTATAAGCCCTCCTATCAATGCTTTAATTGGTGCGCGTCGCGTGTTTATTGATAATCTCCGCCTATCTTTGTAGTACCTTGGTAATTCTCAAATTCCCTAGCTTTAATTGTTGTTCCTACCATCCATCCCACACGTAGACATTCAATATATCATAACATCTTCTCAGAATTTCCAAATATTGCTTTTATTCTGTCACGAATTTTATATTTGTCATTTAAAAGTCCAAAACTTATCGTACAATCAACCGTCTGGTGTTTATTTGTTATTAAAAAGATGTTGGTTTTCTAAACAAATGTACTATTTCTAGTCACGTATTTAATGACGTGTTAGAATGCGTTTTCTTATACATGCGTTGATATTTTTGACGAAATTATTGAATATCCAGAATGCCAGTTTATCTATCTTTCCCGATACTGTATTTATATTGATGCAGTTAGTTGCGTTTAAAACCTTATCTTAAAACATATTACACGACGTACACATTATTATTTTCGCTAAATGGTATCGGATTATTGCAAAATGAGCTTCTTTCTTATGCATTCAATCAAATATACTATATATACAGTGTGCTTGCAATTGACTTTTTCTAAAATAGTCGATTTACTCCTATAATAGATGGAATTATTTGGTTTTCTTAAAGTTAAAATTATTTATATCTATCCTACGATCCCTATGATTTAATCCTCTTATCATAGCAATATATACAGAATTTATATGCAGGAAAGGAACCAACAGCACTAGAACTTGAATCAGTCATTAAAAACGATGGCATAGAATATCCTATACTTAGGGATGAGTTTGAATTAGCATTAAAAGCCCTGAAAAATGGTATGACACCGGGTATAGAAACTCTAAAAGCCGCTGAACAAGCAGTAACAGAACGCCTCTTCCAACTTGTAGGCTATATGTAATGAGACAGCTGAGATACCCAGAGATTTCAAACGTAACATCATAGTCACTATACCAAAAAAAAGAGGCGCGGATAGATGTGAAAATTTTTGAACAATAAGTTTAACAGCACACGTGTAAAAGATATTAATTAGAATTGTGCAAAGACGGATAGAAAAACGGGCCGCAGAAGTACTATGAGAAAATCAATTTGGGCTAGGCGAAACATGGGAACACGAAAGGCTATTTTAACTCTGAGGGTGATAATAGAGAAGACAATAGAAAAAAGAGAAAGCGTGTATATAGGGTTTGTAGATCTGGGAAAAGCACTCGACAATGTGAAATGGAAAAGAAGTTTGAAATACTCAAAAAGATTGGAATGAGTTTTAGCGATAGACGGATAGTACATAGCTTATACAAAGAGCAAACGGCTGTAATAGAATTAGAGCAGGAACGTAGAGAAGTAAGTATTAGGCAAGGGATGAGACAGGCATGTGCCCTATCCCCGTTCATTTTTAACTTGTACATCGAAGAGGCAATGAATACTGTCGACTGCAGGAAGACATTTGGAATTACTATGCAGGGACAAAAAATTAATATGCTTAGATTTGCAGATGATATAGCGGTATTAGCATATAGCAAGAAAAAATTAGAAGTAGCTTTTAATGAAATGGAATCAGTTCTAACAGAGAGATACGGTATTAAAATTAACAAAAGTAAAATTAAAGTACTAGTATGCAAAGGAGGGGAAAATATATAAAAAACTAGAATACAAATAGGAAACGAAAACTTACAAGAGGTTACTGCTACCTAGGAAGCCAAATAACGTAAGATGGGAAAATCGCGAAAGATATAAAATAAAGATTAGCCCAAGGTCGTGCTATATTTAACAAGAAAAAGCAATTAGTGTAGTCAAAGACAACAAACATAGAAACAAGAAAAAGATTGCTGAAACAATATGTGTAGAGCACAGCACTGTACGGCTGTGAAACTTGGACAGTAGGACAAGCGGACAGGAAGCCTTTGAAATGTGGTGCAATAGACGTATGATAAAGATATCATTGACGGACAAAGTTAAGAACAAAGAGGTTCTAGTAATGGTAGGGAAAAAAGGAAATATGTGGAAAACAGTAAGAAATAAGAGGGATAGGATGATAGATCATATACTAAGGCATGAGGGAATAGTGTGGAATATATTAGAAGCAGAGGTAGAAAAAAGAAAGGTAGATGTAGACCTAGGTTAGACTATTGCACACAGATATTCAAAGATGTAGGCTGTGGAAATTTCAAGGAAATGTATAGGCTAGCTCAACAAAGAAATCAGTAGAGGTACGCGTTCAACTTCATCCAAGACGGAAACCTAAAGACAAAAACTAATTGCATTTAAACCTGATGAGTACTAGAAACAAATACAGGTGCTGGTTTTGCAATATTTTAAGTAATCCTGATTGTGTGAAAGGATTTATTGGAAAATTATTAATTCGGCAAATGTTCAAGAGTTGGGGGATCTTGGTAGCCACAGGTTGCTTAACCCTCTTTTTATACCACAATATCGGTGAGATAGGGTATAGATTTACAAAACAATAGAAGGGAACCCGAACTGTATCTAACAAGAAAGAGCAGAAGCTATGTTTGAAGATAACAAACAGAAATAAAAACAATAGGGTAGGAAGCATATATGGGGAGCACTGTACGCCTATGATATAGGGACCGTAGGAGAAGCAGACAGGAAAAGGAAGAAGCGTTTTGAAATGTTATGCTTTAGATGTATGATGATGATAGCATGGACAGATAAAGTTAATAACAAAGAGGTTATAGAAATAGTAAGAGAATATAGATATCTGTGAAAAACAAAAAAAAAAAGGAGACAGAACGACAGGTTACGTTCTAAGGCACTTTTGAGGAATAGTGCAGGTTATATTACAGCAGATTAGGAAAAAAGAGAGGTAGATGTAAACCTAAATCAGACTATAGCACGCAGATAGTGAAAGATGCAGACTATGGGAATTTCAGGGAAAGGTTTAGGTTAGCTCAGAATAGGACACAATAGAGGTACGCGTCTAACCAGTTTCTGGACTGAAAGCTTAATGATGCTGATGATTGATCTTTGGAAGAATTAAGAGGTAAATCGTTTTTACCGTTTTAATAATTTTTAAAATGATAAGGCCTATAAAAATAGTGCCACTGTAAGGACTACTTATACGAATTTTGTGATTTTTCTGCATTGTACAGCTATTAAAATAAATTACTTTTTCAGAAAATTTTCAGAGAGAGTGTTGTGCTTCTACCTCCAATTCGAAGTATAGTACCTATACAAAGTGTGAACCCTTACTGTCATAAGTTAGAGACCGCTACGGTCTATGAACGTTTAACCTCTCTCTAATTTTGCGCTGTCATACTTACAATTTTCGTCTGTTATTCTTTTGAAAACTTTGAGATTTAATTTTAACACATTCCATATGGAATTACAGCATTTTCTTATTAGTTTCATGTAATTATATGAAATATGAACGCTTTATTTTTGCTCTAGAAATGCAAACAACACAAGTTACAGATAATAGAATAGATCTTTTTCTCTTAATGTTACCGATCACTTTAAAAGATTTTTAAAAAGGGAAATAGGATATCGTCGACAAAACATAGTTTAGGACATGCTACAAGATTATTTAAGTAGGGTTTCAGAGTGCAGATAGTACCATTCCATTAGATTGTAGTAATTACTATTGTACCAGTTTTCATGGAATTGGGTGCAAAGATAGTAAGTAACACATAACGTATTATATCAATACAGCAATAATTGTAGTCAAGCAGCTCGACTATCGTAGTAATGTAAATGTGATGTATCATTTGGTAAAAGCTGCGTTTTCAGTGAGTCGTAAAATGTGAAGTAGATACCAGCTATAGCTTGTTTTAAGAGGTATTTCTACTGATAAAATTTAATATCATCTTTGACGGAAAATAGTTTAGCATTCCAGAGCTGAGTTCAAATTCAGTGTTGATAATGTGATACAATTTTCAAATCTAGCAATAGATCTTTGAACTAGCAGTGAATATAAATATAATTACACATTTGAGTCACTAATTTTCACACTAGTTTAATCTTAAAGTAATATATCATATTTAGATCAAAATCTGAAAACTGCTTATTTAAATCGGCGAATTTAAAATATCTGTTGTAGAATCTACTTATTCCCGAGTATGGATATATCGTAGGTGCACAAATGCGCAGTATATAGGTGTTTCTGTATTTTTTATTCGAGCATATAGAGAACTTAATGGGGCTACCAACGCCAGTATGGGTGAGAGATTAATAACAACAGTTAAATGTTCCACTTGCAAGTAAGTTACAGATGACTCAAAGTTTTGCAAAAAGTAATTGGAGAATACAACTACAAACACCGCTCAATGGGAATGACGAATAGAAGCAGAAGAACACCCAGAAAGAATAAAGGTGTAACTGTCAACAGTAATGCTACAAAACAGAAAAAGTTACTGCATGTTAGAAATATAGTTTGCAGTTCCAAATACGAAGCGGTTTTTGATAAACGGTACCATCCCAACTGGAGTATAGAATTATTTAAAATTATAAAAATGCAAACAACACATCCAATTACCTGCGGGGTCTTTTTATGATGAAGAAATGCAATCCACGGTTGTTCCAGACATACAACTAGCAGAGAAAATTATAAAGAAAAGGAAAAATAGCCAGAAAGTTCTAGTGCAAAGACTTAATGGGGGCAGAAACTGAGTCCTGTCAACAAGTTTGCCTTAGTATATAAGTGGAAGTCTTTCTTGAAAGGTTTCTTATTTACGGTTCATCTCTCGAAAAGGAGACATGACATATTTTTGATTTTCTTGACTTCCAGTACGTTAAGCAAATTTTTTGTTCAGGAAATAGCCGTTTTTACTACGCACACTGAAAAATGATGGCATGAGATTTTGGATAGCCATTCGTCTAATACGAGTTCAAGCAGCGAATTTCAAACACAGAACATTTTTATACACATCACCTACATGATTTTTATTCTTACATAAGCTTCAACGTTGAAAATTCAAAAATACTATAAACACTTTTGAGGCACTAAACTATCGCGTTATCCCTCGCAGATAGTATCACTGGTTTTAAGTTTTTTCGTATTACATACGTGTTATGAAAGTATAATTAATTGTTTTTACGTTCGCTTAATTAAACAAGATTGTTAAATTATAATCAGGGAATATTGTCATTGTTTGGAAAATACCTTCAAATTGAGCACTAATTAGATTTAACGTCTACTAGTAGACGAGTGGAATAAACCTAAATCCTGTTTGTGAAGGCGAAAGGTGTTAGGCGGCGTGCGGGAGGTTGAAAGTGACTGGTGGAAAGTGAAAGGTTTAGAAGGAGAATGAGGAGATTGCAGATGGAACATATCGCGTCTGCTGACAAATTTCATATTGGAGTGTCCTGTTTATCCTTGAATAATATTATTAATCCTTTTACAAATTTATTCCTTGATTTTCTTTTTTTTCGTTCCAAATTTAATTGCTTTACATTTTTATTAAACAAGCGTATGCTACTACCAAGAAACTAAGTTCATAATCACTATATGAAGACATTTTTTCAACTGGGAAAATATAGAAACATCTCTCTCCGCGTGTGGACAAAAAATACGTTCGTTTAAGAATGCGCGTCGTTGCACACCCGGAGATGCATGCGGATGTAGCTCTTAATCTGTGGCCGACGTTATGAATGATAACCAAGAAAGTTTTAGGTACTTTTGGGGTATAGTTTAATTAAAGTTTTATTTTTTAAACATTACACTTAGTAACTAGTATAAATAAAGCTAAATTTTAATTTGATGAAGGAGGTTAATGTTTAAGTTTTTAAAGGACCCAACCCATCGTATCGTTGCTTCTGCAGGTACTTTATGTATACTCCTGTAATTAGGTACCTACTTTCAGTGTGAAGTGAAAAATATTATACTGGTTAAATTAACCCTTCGCTATTCGCGCGGGATGTTCTGAATGCTCCATATTCACAAATATGTGGATAACTTTTAAATCAAATCCGTTAAGACTACCCACCGTTGTCTAGCAGCATACATTTACCCCCACTAGCATGAAGTAGTAACAGCCAAGTGTGAGTTTGGTCGTTTCAAAAGAAAAAACCACCTTGAGGCGATACCAACATCCAACGCCGCGCGAGTAATTGTGCAATTTGACTTTATTGTTATCCGGCAGGGTTTTCCGACTGGATATTGTGCAACAATTTTTAGTAGAACAATTACACTTGATTTTTATTTGTCAGATGCATTAGGACATATATACAACACTTACAATCTAAGAACTAACATATATACAAGGGTGAAATATATACAACAACTACAATCTAAGAAACAACATATATATATATATATATATATATATATATATACACAAAGGTGAAATATATACAACTACAATTTAAAAAATAACAAGGGTGGAATATACAAAGGTCTATAAGGTATTGCTTGATCTGCGTCGGTCCGCGGCGTCTTGGTACGCCTTCCTCACAGCAAACCTCTTGGGTCGTCCGGGTGGACGAGTGTGGTTCTACGTCGTTGTACGAGATCCCTCTATCGTGGCGCCGCCCATGCAGCGCTGTGGCGTCGGCGTCGGACGGCTTTGGACTAGGGAACGCGTCAAAGCGTCGGCGTCGTCGTGATCCGTCGGGCTCAGAGCAGAGCCGAGGTCTTCTTCGACGATGCTCCGGGCTAGGTGAACACTAGGGTCTTCCGGTGGTTCCTCAGGCTAGGAGAAGCGCTGTGGTCTCGACTGTTTCTCCACTAGGGTAGGGGAAGCGCTAGATGATTGAGTCCAGTGACGGTCTGGTCGAAATGCAGCTTGTTTTATACTTATTCTTGAGGATGGTGGGGCGACCCGCAGCCAATCAGCGTGCATGATTTTTATGTTGGCGTTGTGGTTATCGTAAAAGGGGCGAGCCGTGTTAAGGTATATATTCAGGTGTTGTGATCGCGCGCCCTTCGTATAAAGATGTATATTGTCACGAGACAAGGTCGGTGACATTATCAACATCATGTAATGTAAGCTAATTACTATATTTTTAGATCTATTTTGTTTGACTTTTAGGTTTTATTTATAATAAATGTCAAACTAGTTATAATGACACATGTGGTTAGCTATAATAGCTAATCATAATATTTTCGTTTAGAAACATGGGGATTGGGAAAAGGAACAACGTCTACTTCGGTTATTTAAAGAAGCGATAACGGATGATGAACCCGCATCAGAAAGGAAATAAAACATATTGAAAGTGAGTCAGAAACATGACAATGTAGAATTTTACTATCACCGCTCTAAGAGCAACCACGAGGCAATGGATGAAGATTATAATTCCGAAAATAGTTCATCAAATTTTTATCTTAGCAGAGATAACACTACCAATTGAAAGAAAGAAACATAAAGATCAGTTTGAACCAAAGCTCAAAACATAGTAATAAATTTTCCAGGACCAAAGAGAATTGCAAGAAATTGTAAGTTGTCAATTGAATGCTTTAAATTCTTCACAACGCAAGAGATGATTAGTGAAATTACCATTCATACGAATAATTTTATTAGCCAGCTCTCTAATAAGTACAAACAATTAAGAAACTGTAATTTAACGAATGAAATAGAAACGAGTACTTTTATCGAACCACTATATATTCGTTGGCATTTGTAAATCTAGCCATAGAAATGTAAATGATTTGTGGGATACATCTCGACTTAGAATTAACACACTTTGCAAAACTATGTCCTATAATAGATTTTACTTTCTTCACAAGTGTGTCAAGTTCTATAACATAAGTAATCGTCAAGACAGAAGAAATGTTTATAAATTTGACCCAGTGAGAAGCATTTACACCCAGTTCAGTGATAAATGTTTGAAAAATTATACAATTAGTGAATACGCTACAATCGATGAACAACTTCTGAGCTGTCGTGGGCGTTGCTAATTTAAACAATATTTACCAAATAAATCGGGAAAATACGACATTAAATTGTTTGCTCTTTGTGATACAAGAACATTGTATACCTTATAATTTATGCTTTTGGGGAAATAACCCAATAGACTGTTCCCAACTGGTTACAAGCCATCAGATACTGCTGAGAGATTTTGTCATCCTGTTTGAAAGTGGCAGAAATATTACGACCAATAACTGGTACACCAGCCAGTGTACCATTAGTAAAACAATCATTATCAAAGAACTTAACTTTAGTTAATACTATTCGGAAAAATAAAAAGTAACTTCTTCCTTCATTTATAAATAGTAAAAATCCTGAACAGTCGTTATTTAGATTTTACAATAAAATTCCAATGACACTGTATCTTACTGCCCCAAGAGAAATAGAAATGTTATTCTCTGATCAACCATGCATATAAATAAAGATACACTACTTGAAGTCGCTCCAAATGTTAAAAAACCAGAAATTTATCAATTTTATAATTTGACCAAAATGGAGTAGACACCATGTATCAGTTATGAGACATGCAATATAGGAAGAACCTGTCGCTGTTGGTCATTAAGTATTTTATTAAGTATTTATTAAGTATTTTACCATTTCTTTTAATACAGCTGACATAAATACTTATGTAATTCCTTATTTTAATAAATCTAATAACAAGAATACCAGATTGAAATTCTTAGACGAGATTGGACTTGGACCTTTCGTAAATTGAATGCTCAAGAACCAAAAAAAAGCCGCAGCCAGGGCCGCATTTACAAAATTGCCGCCCTGGGTTTATGATATTCGCGCACGCTCTGATCTCTCCCGTCCCTTCCCACCGCCCTCAACAGGTAATCGTGTAAACTACCTTATAATTTTATCAGATCGATAGTAATACTTTGCAAAATTTTATTGGTAGAATTGCAGCCTCTAAAAACTATTACTCTAAATTTCACATAAACTCCCAATTTCTAGCTTGTTCATTGAGTTGACCAACGACTGTAGTTCCATTTTATTTGTTTGCTTTTGGGTATCATCGGTTATAAATTCTTCTAAAGCATTCCGAATGTTGCTAAATCCTAGTGATAATGCTTTTGTAGCTTCTGTTCTAGCCAACCAAAGTGTGTCACTTAATCTTTATGGTACTAGATTTGAGTCCGACAACATTGTGTTTTTCAAAATAACCCATCTAACTGGCGATGTAGAAAAACATACATATAAATTTACAAAAATTTAAAAAAAGTTTGTGGCATCTGGACAACAATTAGCTCCACAGATTCCAACTAGATTAAAGGAATACGCTGCACGTGGTGAATAAAATATCAATTTATTTTCCACCAAAAGCTTTGCCTGAAATAGATTGTAACAACCAGACATATTTGTGGCGTTACCATAGGATTGACTTTTACAGTTTTAAGAATCGATTCCTAGCTCCTTTGAAGGTTTGTAAATTGTGATACTCATTTGCTCTCGTTTATGGCCAACATTCGCGAAAAAGAGTAGACAACGTTCTACAGGACAACCATCGGCAAAAACATATTAAATAACAATAGTTAACTGGTCAACATTTGTGATGTCTGGTATTGATCAAGAATTATTTCGTTCAGCGTTTATGGATTTTGGGAATTAATTGGGATGCTCAGCCTCAAGATAACTTTTTTCTTCAATGGAACAAATATTTGTCGCAACTTCGCAACTTCTATCAAACTTAAAAATATCTTATCAGTTGAGGTGCCAAGAGCAAAATCAAGTCGAATTACGAGCCCTTGATGATGTTTCAGAGGCAGGTTATGCTTCAGTTGTTTATCTTCTTTGCGTCGATTAAAATGGCAATTTTCGTTTATTTTGTTTGTGCAAAAATTAAAGATTCTTCCGTCAACAAGGTTTCGTTGCCGCGACTAGAATTATGCGCAGCCGTTTTATTCGCAAATTTCGTGGATTACTTAAAAATCACATATTACAAGGTACAATTTACAAATATATTTGCTTGGTTGGACTACGTCACGCTTTCCTGCTTAAAGTCGTCTCTCAAAAAAATGAAAAACTTTTGTTGCAAACAGAATTACACAAGTTCATACGCTCATTGCTCCTTCAAAATGAAACCATGTTAGATCTTAAGACAACTCTGCAGATTGTGCTTCAAGTGGGTCTGTCTGCATCTGAATTCATCAAGCATCCGCCATAGTGGGCGGGTTCTTTGTGGTTAAAATTACCTACGGAGAAGTGGTCTACATAACCATTTGTCTAACATCCTACACCAAGCATTCTATCGCATATTTCTTGCAAAGCGAAAGTATCGTTAGTTGTCGTTGAACCTGCAGAAATTGTATTGTTTAATCTATTAGACACGTCCTCAGAATTACAAAAGATTTTGAAAATAATTGCTCATTGTCGTCGATTCGGGTTTAAGATCTTACCCCAAAAAATTAACTGGTGCGATTACACTTCGTGAAAAGACATCTGCTTTGGAATTAATGGTTAAGCATGTTCAAAACAGTGCACTTTTGAAAGATTTGGAAACATTGAAAAATGCAGTTAACCAGCAAACAACTTTGTTCTCTTTTTCCATTCATTGACAGTCGGGGGCTCTTAGGGTGAGCGGTCGGCTAAGACATTCGGACGTATCAAATGATGCAAAATATCCATTACTTCCCCCTCGGTCAAATCTCTTAACCAATTTGATCATAACTAATGGTCGTGTTAAAAATTTACATTGTGCGACACTTATACTATTCATTCATTATTACAACATTTTTGGATTTTGTATGCTAGAAAAGCCATAAAACATTGCCTAGTGTGATGTATTCCTTGTTTCAAGACATCCTATTTCAGTGGTGCCGTCTGTGGGAGATATACCCATTCCAAAGGTTACTCACAGAAAAGCATTTCGTCATACTGGTGTCGATTTTGGCAATCTTTTTTTCATAACCATGAATCGGATAAGAGAGGCAAAACCTTCAAAGGTATATATTTGCCTATTCGTTTATTTCAGCACTAAGGCTGTGCATCTAGAATTAGTTTCAGATTTGTCAGTGGAAACAATTTTACCAGCTTTCTGTCGATTCATTTCCCGATGTGTAAGATGTACACACATGTACAGCGATTATGGTACAAACTTTATTAATGCTGCTTACAGAATCCGTAAACTTTTACAACAATCAGCAGAAGCAGAAACCATTGAGTGATCGTTTAACTCCGTTTCTGCTCCGCATTTCGGTGAACTCTGGTACGCAGGAATCAAATCCGTGAAACCAATTTGTCTCGCACCGTTGGTCAGCAACGCTTCACTTATGAGAAATTCATGCACCCTTCCTTTTTACAGGTAGGAATGGGTGTACAACAGAGCCTAGATATATCTCTGGCGGGACTAGCGTCGACCGTTTGTGGCTGCGGTAAATTGCAAAAGACTATATCTCAGGGGTTTAGAGAACAAAGTTAAATTTTACCCAGGCAAGTTAAAGGGATGCAATTTAGAACGTGACAAAAGAAAATACATCAATACAACTTATATAATTGACGTTTAGTTAATAACATTAATAAAAAAAAAAGTTAAATATATATCATTATTTTCTTACAACCAAATTTTCATACGATAAAATCACTAAGTGTAGTTTATATATCTACACTCTCATAATTTCAAAATTTGTCTCAAACTCTACAAGATAAAATATTAGAAAATCTAAATTAATTATTGTGCTTAGGCACAATTTCTAGTTAAACGTTCTAAGTAAAAGGAAATCATAAATACGCTTTGTTGTATTTAACATTAGTTAAGAGAATTTTAATCAAACATTTAAAATGAAGATAACAATACGCACAAAAAAGGTTTCATGAAAGCTTCTCTGTTTACAACTCAATAGGTTATATAGCAAAGCAAAGATAATATTAAATTAGTTAAGGTAATCGATATATAAAGTTATGACTATATTTTACATGCATAATTTTTCAGATAATTAAGATTTGAAACGTAACGCATGCGCGTCGTTCCGTCACAAAAATAAATAAGATAAACTCGTACCTGTATTCCAGATATATGAAAGAAACGTATACTTAAATGTTGAGCTTACGGCTTGTTCAGAACTATAGGATGTTCTTACTGTTTGTTGAGACGAACACTATGTTGATTATTTTGGTTGTTAACCTCAAACTTCTAATTTGTAAGAGTCAATCCTTGTTTGTTCCACATCCATATGTTTCATTAACGGACATTTAATTTAATTTATTTTAGAAGATATATAAAACGTCAACACAACATTCTTGAACGATAAAAGATAATATTTGTAGGTAGTAAAATTAATGCATAGGCTTAGATAGCCTAGTATAGACAATTAGATACTTCAAAGGAATTTGCTACCAGAAGATATGCTACGGCAGGACACGCCATCCAAGGATTTGGTGCGGGTGGATATGCCACCAGAGGACCCTAAAAAATAAACGTGTTACAAAAACGAAATATTGCAATATGCCACGAGGAACAGTCTAAAAATTTATCTAAAAACAGCTTACCATCCATTAATAATTTGAACGGGTTCTCGAGGTAGGCTTTCTTCATAAGCATTTTGCTTATATTCTAAAATGATATTTATGTATGTTAGGTAGAATAAAAGCAAATACACCTTTTACATACCAGGTACGACATCATGGCCTTAGAAAGGACATCTTTATCGGAAGACGGCATGTGCTCAAAAAACCGTCAGATATCAAGAGAAACTGAAATTTGTTCTGGTTTAATAAAGATAACCACACATTTTGAGAGAGGGGCAAAACAAGAAAACTATCCTAAATGCTAGATTCATATATACACCAGTTGTGTATTTATGGATATTATTCAAAGGCTAACCAATAGTAAAATTACATCTGATCTTAATTATTTATATTATTTATACAAAAGAAAGAACATTAAATTAAGACTATAGATAGATGTATATAGTGTATTATTTAATAATACTGAAGGGAAATGTTACACAAATCAAAACTAACTTGCAATTGTAAACGGTATTAATATAAACTTAAGACAAATAATGCTTTTATATTGAAGGATATTAGACCACAATGTAACATGGCAAGAAAACAGTGAATTGACATGTTACACTCAATACCGTTATAGTACAAATCGATGCAGTTTTGAACTTTCGTCGGTTAGGACCTGTTAAATCAGATGCTAAACGATTTATCGTCCTCCGAGTCATTTTTTAATCTTTGAATCTCTTTTCGTTATTCCAGACTGAGTTTATGGAAATTCTTATTAATCGATTGCATCGCTGGTAATTGATCCAGCGGTTACGGTAAAGTTTCTGGTAGCGTTGACAATCGGAGTGCCTACACACGCTTCAGCAGAAGTACAAATGGTTTGGCTTCGTGCAATCACTAAACCTTAGTAAAGTTAAAGACTAGAAGACTAGAATAAGCCCCGTCGAAATTCGACGGTTATTTTAATATAAATGTAACAATTTCTATAACAGTTTAAACCACTACTAATACTTAATTGGAAATGACCGATCACTTCGTCATACTCGTTTGAAATCTGTGGCATTCATAAATCCCATCGAAATTCAACGGCAAAGCATTGTAATGACCGCCACAAATATCACCTGTAAAGATTGTAAACAGTGTTGCCAGCTACATACTTAAAAATGTGATTGTGGTCGTCCTTATGTATTTTAAATAAGTATTCCGGAAACAACTGACCTATACAATTCTACATCACCAGCGTATTCTTCACCTATAAGACGAATCACCAATCATAAACGCTGCAAATAAATTCCACTCGTCTTTTATTTTTTTTACTACTTACAAGCCGGTGCCACAATAATTTTCGTCACTGTTATAGAATAAGCCACTGGTCTGAACAAACAATAACGATCACCTAAAATTGGAACAACGTGATGCCCCATTATATTCGAAGTTTATTAAAACTAACGTATTTACTAAACAATCCTGAATGTAATAACCTCAAAGGAAACACAATACAGTTATAGAGACACTATATAGGAATCTAGAGAGCAGCTATAAGAAGCAATGCATACCGGCTAGAAATAAGCTTCGATGCCATGAGTGCCTCAATCTCAATTGATCATACACACAACGTGTGTTGTGTTCATACACAAACTTCGTTTCAAATCGGTAGCATTCGCTCTGTGTGTTTAATATTAATGATTACGTTTAATATAATGACAACTAGAAGCATCGTTTTCACCAATAATATTACGCTTTTTCTAAAAAAAAAAAAACCTACTGCGAGCGCATCTACGAATAATAAGCGTTATTGTGGTATTCGAATGATAAAAATCAGTTCAGAACTTTTCTCAAACTAAGCATTACAAGAAACGACTTAGTGTTATATATATATTTTTATTTTAGTTGTGCATATTTTTTTTCGTTCTCGTTTAAAATAATTTTTTTTTTTTTGGTTGGTGGTGTGTTTGTCAACAGGTATTCCCTTCCTTGCTCTTTATCGATCCCCTCCTAAATCATGCAGACTTACAAGCATCACAGAGAAAACGGGTTATTGTTGTTATAATGGGATCATGAAACTATTATTAACTTTATCGTTGTTCGTGAGTATTAAGTATAATTAGAATGGTGTTCGATATCGCTATACATCTCAAGCAAGTTACATTCCAGTATCAAAGATGGAATTGAAGTAAGCTATTATGTTTACGCATGATTTCACCCTTTACTACTGTAAGGATAAAGGGATGAACCAATGATATGGAATTCACCTACCTTTAATGACTGCGATCTTGATTCAACGCTGGTCGATCAATGTAACGAAACTATTAATTGATTGCGGACTGTAGTAATGTTAATTAGCACACGAACCGATTGTACGGCACTAATTACTGCAAAATAACCACGACAACATATTGCGTACATGTGACGCTTGCTACGACTTTCGAAGCACTCGTATTTCTGTCTTTTCTCACCATTTAGTCCCTTTTCTTGTAGGTAGGTAGTGGATAGAACCGGATTATAGGAAGGGGTTAAATACTGTTAGGTTAAAGGATAAGCGACATTAATTAATATCTATAAGCTTAAGGTAAAACGTGTAAATAGGGTAAATAAGCCTAAACATACCGCCCACCAAAATAAGTGTGAAGCAACTTATTTTAAAAGTAAACGGCAACAAATACTTATACGTATACACTTACGAAAAATACTAAAACTATTTTTACAAAGGAAGAGGACATAGTTTAACAAGTGGTCTTTTGAGAAAACCTTGCATTGTTTTCACACCTGCCACGCGGCTAATGTTGTCTGAACCAACATACAGTTTTTCTATGCGCCCTAATTTCCAATGTAAAGGTGCGACTTGATTGTCATGAATTAAGACTAACGTTCCAATTTTCGCCTCAGAAGTAGGGTAAACCATTTTGCCTTCTGTTGCAAAGAATGCAGATATTCATTACGCCAACGCTTCCAAAATGATTGTTGGATGCGTTGAATAAGTTGCCAACGATCTAATTTTGATATTTCCAACTCAAGGAGAACTGGATCGGGTATGACAGAAACAGGCTCTATATTCAAAAAATGGGACGGACTTAAAAATGAAAAATCATTCGGATCTGAGCTCATGGGGCACAGAAGCCTTGAATTTAAAATGGCTTCAACCTGAATTAAAACCGTGTTTAATTCCTCGTATGATAATATCTGGTCGCCAATCACTCTTTTTAAATGTGTCTTGACAGACTTAATTCCAGCCTCCCACAACCCTCCAAAATGAGGAGCTGAGGGAGGATTGAACAATTCAATTCCTTCAGCATGCGCTGATTGAGTCATCAGTTGCGAGATTTCGTTCGATGCTCCAACAAAATTGGTACCGCAATCGGAATAGAGTTTTAGGCATTTACCCCGGCGGGCTATAAAGCGTCGTAACGCGGCTATAAAAGCATCCGCCGACAAACTTGACACAAGCTCTAAATGAAGAGCCTTTGTGCTGAAGCAAACAAATAAACAAATGTAAGCCTTTAGTGACCTTACACCTCGATTACGGCTCATGAGAATACAGAAAGGACCTCCAAAATCAACTCCCGTGTGTAGGAAGGCCTTTACAGAGGTAAACCTTGATGCAGGCAAATCACCCATCGGAGGACAATAAGCAGCAATTGGTTTCACTCTAAAACATCGAATACAAGATTTTAAACACTGACGTATGACTCTTTTTGCTGACAAAATCCAATAATTTTGGGTTAGTAAAAATTGTGTGGCTTTAAGACCAGGGTGTAAGTATGTTTTATGGCAGTCCAAGATGATTAATTCTGTTAATCTGTGAGTGCGAGGAAGTACCAATGGAAATTTTGTTTCATATGGTAATTCCGAGTTTCTGAGCCGACCGCCCACCCTCAACAAACCACGCGAGTCGATAAAAGGGTAAGAGGTCGAAGATGTTTACTAATTACCTTACCCCGTTTAATATTTTCTATATCCTGACCAAATGATTCTTGCTGAATTCTCTTAATCAATAATTCCATAGCGTGTTGCTGAGACACAGACACGTTATCCAAATTCTCACCAACTGCCTGTCTAGCAAATTGTAACTTACGAACAAACTGGTAAACATATGAAACAATTCTACATATTTTTTGTAGATTTGAAAATCTCTCTAGTAATGAATCTAAAAAATTATCTGTCACAACAACATTTAATACCAATGTACGTTTCTCCACATCTATTGGAGATGTATCGATTAACTTTGGCATGTGGGTAACCGGCCAATTTTCTTCTGGAAGTGACAACCATGGAGGGCCTGTCCACCATAACTGATGATTGACTAAATCTGATGCTAACATCCCTCTACAGGCGCAGTCTGCGGGGTTATCATGTGACCGAACATGGTTCCAAGATGCAGGAGGAACGCGATCCTGAATATGCGAAATCCGATTACTTATAAAAGTTTTCCAGTTATAAGATGACGATCGAATCCAACACATAGCGCCTTTAGAATCGGACCAAGCAACTATACGATCTAACGAAAGACGAGTTTTATATGTATTTTGGACAAATGCCACTACATCAGACAATAACACAGCACCGCACAATTCGAGTCTTGGCAACGATATGCGCTTTGTGGGCGCAAGTCTAGATTTTGCACATACTAAGGCAACCTTTATATCACCCTGTATGTCAACAGTACGAAAGTAAATCACAGTAGCATACCCTGCCTCAGAAGCGTCACAGAACACATGCAGCTGTAGATCTTGAACATCATCAGAAATAATCCACCGAGGAATTTTAAGGTCTGATAATTGCGACATTTGTTGCAAATAAATTTTCCACTTTGAACTTATGGTCAACGGGGGACTGTCATCCCATTCAAATCCTAAAATCCATAACGATTGTATTAAATGCTTGGCCAAAAATACTAAAGGCGCTAATAGCCCTAACGGATCAAAGATCCTTGCTACTTCGGACAACATATTTCTTTTAGTACATGGTCTGTCTATGATATTTGTATCATAGAAGAATTGATCAAGCGACGGTTGCCAACGCAAACCTAATACCTTTTGGGTAACATTGTTAGATTCCTCGAAGGAAACAGCTTGTTGATAACGATAAGATTCTGGTAAATCATCAATGATACTAGCAATGTTACTATTCCATTTTCTCAATGTAAAACCTCCAGCCTCACAAATCTGATTTAATTCAGAAACTAGACGTTTAGCTTCATCAGGTGAACTGCACCCGGTAATCACATCATCGACATAAACATCCGACAACAAAACCTTGGCAGCGTTTGGATATTTAGGTGCCTCAGCATTCGCAAGCTCTTTAATAACACGCATTGCCAAGAACGGTGATGAAGTAACTCCGTAGGTAACAGTATTCAATTGATACTCGACTATTGACTCTGATGACGTTGGTCTCCAAAGTATTTTTTGATAAGCCCGATGATTCGGAGCAACAAAAATCTGCCTGTACATCTGTTTAATATCGGCAGTTAATACAATGGGATATAAACGAAAATCCAACAACAAAGCAAAAATATCTTTCTGAAGCGGAGGTCCTGGCATCAAATGTTCATTCAATGAACCACCACTGGGACAAACCGCGGATGCGTCAAACACCACTCGAATTTGTGTAGTAGTGCTTTCCGGTTTCGTAACTGCATGGTGCGGAATATAATATTCCGGAGATGGAATATTGCTACTCATTGAGGCATTTACTGGTGTCATATGCCCACTGTCGGAATAGTCTTGCATAAATTGTTTATACAAAGTCTATAATTCCTGATTCTTTTCCAAGCGACGTTCTAATAATAAAAACCGATTAAGTGCGACATCCCGAGACCCAACAAACAACGGTTCAGGACCACTAAACGGCAACGATACAACGAAACGACCTGTTTTGTCTCTCGAATAATTGCTACGAAAGTGTTTTTCACAAATTTCCTCTTGTGGGGATAACTTGTGTGTTGGAATGTCTGGAATGTTTTCCAGTTCCCAGAATCTAGTGATACTAGACTCTAAGGGTTCTACGAATGCACACAATGACGTGCCACTTGTCACTGGAGACACAAATTTGCCTGTCAGTAACCAACCAAATGAAGTGCGAATTGCAACTGGTTCATCAGGTGAACCCGAACGAGTTTCATTACCCAAAGTGCGGGCAAAAAATCTGCACCCAACAACAAGTCTATATTACCTGGTTTATCAAAAGAGGGATCGGCTAAGTCTAAACCTTTTATATGTATCCAATTTTTCGAGGAGATTGGAGCCGTTGGTAACTTTCCACAAATTTCTGGCAATACAAATGCTTGAACTGAATATTCTGGCATTGTGTGTCCAACGGGTTTAATTTACAAACTACCTTTCCGGTAATATGAGATGACGCTAACCCCAACCCTTCTACCTTTAATGCAACCTTTGATTTATTTAATCCAAGCCGTTGACGGCATTTTTCCGTTATAAAAGATTCCATACTTCCACAATCCAATAATGCTCTTACGATTTGCGCTTGTCCAAATTGATTGCGAATAGAAACTTGAACTGTTGATAACAATGTAGAAGCACTTGACAATTTCGACGAGAACAATGTACTACAATTTGAAGTAGAGGCAACATCTGAAACATCTGCAGCAGCAGGTTTTGTTTCAACAACAGAAGCAGAATTTTCAAAATGAAGGAGGGTATTGTGACCCTTTTTGTGACATTTTTTACATACCGATTTTGAAGGGCATGTTGCACTTTTATGTGTATCTTGAAGACAATTGATACACAAATTTTTATCCTTTGCAGTATTATACCTTTCTTGAGGAACCTTATCCAAAAAAATTTGACAACGATAAATCTGATGATTACCATTGCAAACCAAACATTTTACCGCGTTTGAAGTTGTAAGTAATGAGGTTTTAACATATGACTTCGGATTAAAAGAAAAACGCTTTTCCTTAATGTTTGTATTCAATGTGTGTTTTGAACTTGACTTCGATGGTTCGGACGAAATCATACTACTAATTTCCAAAGCTTTACACTGTTTTTCAAGAAATGATTTCAATTGCTCGTATGTAGGTATTTCTTCATTATTTTCAACCTCAAATGCCTTTAATAGGTCAGCATCAACCTTTTTGCTCAACAAATTAAACAATATTAAATTAAGTAAATCAATTTTTATTTGACGTAAACCTGACAAATTCTCTGTAAAACAATTCGACAAATCCCTAAGTTCTGTATGTGATTTTGCTTTCACCTTAGGACAATTTTCAAGAGCTGACCAATATGTATTGACAATCAAACAACGTGAGTCATAGCGTTGTACTATAACGGAGTATGCAATTTCATAATTGTCATTATTTATTGGTAGATGACGAATTAAATTTCTGGAATCTACATCCAACGCTTCAGTAAGAAATAAAAACTTTTCGATTGGTAATAACTGTGTATTTAAATGAATGAGATTTTATACAAACTATGAAACGATTCCCAATGCTCTATGCGTCCAGAAAAGCTCCCAATTGCGACCTTTGGAAGTTTTAAATTACTGGTGATACCTATACCAGCGGTATCATACGACGATCTACTTGTAGAAAACGGTTTCGCTTCCTGCTTACTTTCAACCAAACTAACAAATTTTGCTCCAATAACTTTAATTGATATTAAAGTTTTATCCAATTCAATTCTGATTGCTGTAATTTGACTTAAACTGTCCGAATCATCCTCGTCTAACACACACCTTTTGTAGGATGCATCAAATTCTTCCTTTATCTCTACAGCTGACTGTACCATCATCGAAGCGATTGCTTGGTTTTCAAGATTATATTCCAACTTTGAAATACTTTCAAACAAATTTTCTATCCTATCCAAACACCCTTTTCCATCTACTATAAGACGGTCCATAAGCATATGAGTCATTTCGAACAAAATAGCTATTCCCTAAACACGAGTACCCTTGTCACAAAAATAACAAATCTTAAAGATGTAAACCCAAACTAATGATGAACATGTAACTACTCTACCAATTTTCAGAAACTAGCAATTATGTAGCTAATCCTGAGTGACACTTTAATTTAACGTTAAAATGAGACTTGTGTTGACCACAACCCTTAAGATACCTCGAGGAATAACGGTTCTTTAAGCTCTCACCAAAATAGATTAGTGCAGTTTCAGGTATACAATGCAAGTTCTTAGAACAGGGGTATCGCAATGATGTTTTTCCTATTTGTATACGATTAATTTAAATTAACTGCCTTTTTTAATGCACTTAAATTTTAAGAAGTAACTTTTTAAAATGCAACGGCATGCACAAATATTATGAAATGAGCCTAACTGCAATTACTATTAATGTGCAAAACTGACCTGATTACTCTAATTGTTTGATTAGATAATCAATTTTTATATGCAAATATTAATTAATGCGGTCGAAAGGAACCAAAATGTAAGGATAAAGGGATGAGTCAATGATATGGAATTCACCTACCTTTAATGACTGCGATCTTGATTCAACGCTGGTCGATCAATGTAACGAAACTATTAATTGATTGCGGACTGTAGTAATGTTAATTAGCACACGAACCGATTGTACGGCACTAATTACTGCAAAATAACCACGACAACATATTGCGTACATGTGACGCTTGCTACGACTTTCGAAGCACTCGTATTTCTGTCTTTTCTCACCATTTAGTCCCTTTTCTTGTAGGTAGGTAGTGGATAGAACCGGATTATAGGAAGGGGTTAAATACTGTTAGGTTAAAGGATAAGCGACATTAATTAATATCTATAAGCTTAAGGTAAAACGTGTAAATAGGGTAAATAAGCCTAAACAACTACTATCGTCTACTTACCCTAATTTCAGGTACCTCTGAAATTAAAACTAATTTAATAATACAACAATGAATAAGTAATAATCGTGTGAATTAGCACACAGCATAGGAAATTCCAAATCTTCGTAACTATTTTCTGTATTTAATTTAGATAAAAGAAATCATTAAAATTAAATATTAGCAGAGAAAATAATATTAAGAAAGAGTTGAAATTTTCTATGGTGTGTGCTAATTTCTCTAATAACAAAATGAGTGTACAAAAGCAAGCAATTTCGTACAAATAATTTAAATCGCCCGTGCAAACAAATATAAAATTCAATAAAAAATAGAATTTTTTGAAAGTAAAAATTATCTTCCCCCACCATTAAGTTAGAAGAAATGTTTTTTCAGAAGAGCTTCAGGAGAAAAGCAAATTTTTGTAATAAATAAATGAATTATTAACAAAACTATTAAATACATTTGAATGTAACTTTAATGTAACTTAAGCACCATTAGAGGAATACTTTCCAAATGGTTTCAGCTAAATATATTGTAACAATTTTTTTTGTTGACTGCAAATCCTTTAAAATTATTCATTAAGTACGCTGCATTGTCTATTTAAATAAACAATAAAATCAGGCGATGCAAATCAATATTTAGATCGAGGCAGAGTAGCCCAATCACGAGCCGAAAACTATTCAATAATACTGGTTTAGTTACTATTAGTAAACGTTGGTCGTTTGAATAGAATCATCAATGTTAGGCGATTTTGATGTTATGTATGCGCATTGAGCAGACGATTCAGTCTGGCACCACCATTTGATAAAGAAGCACGATGCAGTTGAACTGGGTCCTCGCCAGTAACCTTCGTGTAGCGATAGGCGTTGCCGCTTAGCCAGGTGCAAGATGCACTTGATTTACGGTGTATTTTAATAATGCATTCAAACGTTCCATGATAATTTTTTGTAAGATAGCACTCAAACGTTCTATGATAACTATTTGTAAGATAGCATTCAAAAGCTCTATGAATTTTTTTGTAAGATAGCGTTCAAACGCTCTATAGATTTTTAATAACGAATGGTCCAAATTTGTTAATTTTGATTTCACTAAATTTATAAAACGTGCTTGGAGGATTTTCTAGTTATGGTCTTATAGAATTTCCAATAATAATTTTCTTGAAGTTTGCTCTTTGTAACTATCAAGTTTATTATCCGTAACGTAATTGTAATAATGTTTATTCTGGACATTCAGAAAAGTAAGACTGCGAGTTTACCATATTTAATTTTTTGAATCACCGTTAAATTAACTGTCTTTAAAACAAGTTGTAGAATGTTGAAAATGATGTATTTTGGATAGCCTGTTTTATGGTTTGGTTTTGTTTCGATTTGCAAAGATGAAATGCAGTTCAAGTTCCAGTATAATACGCAATAAAATGTGGACAGTACGTTGACGTCAGTTGTTTGTCAAAGGATAGCATGCCAGCACATCTGGTCCCAACAATGTAATTGTTTCAATGTAGTTTGAAATAACACTTTGCAAGGTAAGCTTTTTTTATCACTTTGACATGACGACAGCTGTTCGCCTATCTTGACAACGAGGCCGATGTCAAAAACAACATTGTAACAATCGACGATTCTTGTTTTACTGTGTTGTTATAAAAACTTTTTCTGTTTAGAATTTACCGCAGTTTGAATTAAGGGTTATGCATGATATTATTACCAATGAATATAAATACCTTAATTTAATCCTAACAAAATATTTCATTTAAATTCAATCATACCTTAAATAATTATGAGAACTAAAATTATTAGACTTTGAAATTTTAATACACACTTGTAAACCAAGGTAGCAGATCTGGAATTTTGTGTAATTAATTTGGAAAACCTTGTGAAAATGTTTGATACATTATTGATATTTCTAATTCTTAGTAAAGACAGTCATAATTTTCTCATTCAATAATTGTGTTGAAGAAATTAAACTACCTTTGAGATGTGTATTTTGTACATAAAATTTTATTACTTAGAAGGCAATATTTAATTAAAGAACAACCATTTAATCCATTTGAGTAATTGTTTTATTTTGAACAAGTGAGTTCAAGAATAGGGTAATTAAATCAAGAGGTAATAAAGCATAAATACCCTTTACAAAATTAATGTTTTTAGCTCTTACTTTCAAGAATTTTAATGCCTAAAATTGTGTTTATAATAGTGTTCAAATAATTGATATTAGTAGCTATTCTTTTTCTTTATAGTATAAGGTAACAAGAGTACACCTCTTGTGCCCTTCTTTGCTATATTAATTATATTTTCTTTACAGATCCTGCTTAGGCAGTAAAAGCGATATTTCTCTCTAAGGACTTCCAAGTCCCCCCCTTATGGCAAACCCGTGTTTAGAAAATTTAAGGACTTGGTAGCGCCCCTGTTGCACCCCTATTTTAGTATTATTAGAGTCAGTAAGTAAATAATGTTTTGTGAAAAACCCACGACCACTCCTCATAAGTTCTACCCGAGGAATAGACCCCTAGCTTAGTCGGAAAATAGTTGAGATTCCATCATCTTAAGGAGACTATAACCTCAAGTGCACTTGAGTACACCATAAGATCTCCTTGTTGGTAGTAATATCAATTATTGTTTAAACAATAGCAGATTTAAGAAAGTCACATTTAGGTACTTTAAACTCATTTGCAAGTAATCAAATTAATCAATTTCAAATTATGACAACTCATTTTTTAGGTCCTTTGAAGGCTCACACTCTTCATTTGAAACTTTTTCTCTTAATATTATAACTTTCTGTCGATAATTGAAAAATATGTTTTTCCCTACCTTAGCCGTAAATGAAACTTACGTCACTGAGACGACCTTCCGTAAGTTGCATTTACTAGGATGGCTGTGAAACGGGACGTAAATTTTTACTTACTTCCCTTGAGACGTAAGTGATTGTCATTCAAATGAAGGAAGCCATGATTACAAATCCATGGTTACGGGTCTAAGCGTACATTAAATAATTCTCTATTTTTATTTAAATTTTAAACTTAATTTAAGGGCATTTTTAATGAATTTGAATTTAGAGGTAGGGAAAAAAATAATATACATACCGCGGTACATAAGGGATTTACGTCCTTAGTATGTATATACTATTTTCACACTTTTGGGGATTGTTTAAAAATATTAATAATGGTTGGATTCGTATTGCGCTTCATTCTAAAAGCTTACACCAAAATAATATGTACGAAGGTGTAGAAGGGCCTTAAAACAATCGCTCTACTTATTTTAGTTAAATTTCAACTTCGATGTCAAAATTTATTCAATTTTGACTTCGATGTCAAAATTTAGTTAAATTTCGACTTCGAACTCGAAATTTAGTTAAATTTCGACTTCCATCTCGAAATTTAGTTAAATTTCGACTTCCATCTCGAAATTTAGTTAAACAGCTGTTTTTATTTTTCTATTTACTGACTGTCGATATATACGCGCGCCATAAAGACCTAGCACTGTGCCATATTTCAAATTCCTACGTTACATAGTTTTCGAGAAAAACCTCTGTGACAGACGAAAGGACGGAAGCGAGAGTGATCTTATAAAGGTTCCGTTATACTTTACAAGGTACGGAACATTAAAAATTATTAAAAAGTTACAAAGACATATTAAACGATTTATAGAGATTGTCATTTATTGATGTTATTTCATTGTTTCGGTCATAATTGAGAGAGTTATGACGTCATCTATATTTTTCTTAAATAGCAACTACCATTTTTATTATGGATTTGAGAAGACTATTTTTTCTACTTACATTGAACCAAATATGAATATGGGCTACATAAGGAAAATTTCCAAAAAATAGAATTTATACTATACACAAACATCTACTAAAAATCGAAAACAAATATCAAATAATTACAGAAAATGTTCGAATTGGGAGCCGTTGACGGTCTAACAATGACCAAGGCGGTCTATGAACTCTTTTTGAACGTCATCAATAACATCCACAAGTATACATCGTACTTCTTGCATAGTGTTCTCTTAACTCGTCCAAATTTATCGGTTAAGTAAATAACCCAATAGAAAATAATCGAGCGGAGTCAATATGGTGTCGGCCCTGTATTGGGGTACAATATCGATTTATAATATTATTATCTAAGACTGTTGAGGAAAAATGCTCCAAAATTAAACTAAATTTCGTCATCGAAGTCGAAATTTAATTAAATTTCGAGATGGAAGTTGAAATTTAACTAAATTTCGAGATGGAAGTTGAAATTTAAGTAAATTTCGAGATCAAAGTCGAAATTTAACTAAATTTCGAGATGGAAGTCCAAATTTAACTAAATTTCAAGATCGAAGTCGAAGTTTAACTAAGTTTCGACATCAAAGTCGAAATTTAACTAAATTTCGAGATGGAAGTCGAAATTTAACTAAATTTCGAGATGGAAGTCGAAATTTAACTAAATTTCGAGATCGAAGTCGAAATTTAACTAAATTTCGACATCGAAGTCGAAATTTTACTAAATTTGGAGATCGAAGTCAAAATTTAACTAGATTTCGAGATCGAAGTCAAAATTTAACTAAATTTCGAGATCGAAGTCGAAATTTAACTAAAATAAGTGAGCGTTTTTTTGTGGCTCTTCTACGCCTTCGTAAATATGCATTCAAACTGCGTCCCTCAATTTTTTCGAAAAATGCATGGGGCCGATTTTAATTTCTTTGGACTAATAAGAGTGTTGAGAAACTCATCAACAAATCTTACACATCAAAAGGAAAAAAGCATATTTCTGTTATTTATAATTTACTGATTCGAATTGAGATTCTACGAAACGTTTTTCCCGGAATCGAGTTACGAAATAATTTCTTATTTAAGCTTCAAGTCAATATTGAAAATTATTATATAATAAAGACAATTTGGTAATATAAGGTGGAAGGAAGGATGGTGTAGATCAGAAGCAAGTGGGGCACCGAACTATTGAGGATCTTACAGAAAGTGTCGACAACTTTCAATCAGTCTACGACCGATTCTCGTTCGTATTGTTTATACCAGTTAGAGAACGTATCGTGTAATAACATAACGAGACCTTTTAGTTGGTGTACAGTAAAACGCGCGGATAAGACTTATTAACTTACATGTTAATACGGAAGTGCAATTATTATATAAAGCCCCTTGGAATATAATAACCGCGTTTGTTTCTTAAGTAAAATATTCTTGTGATCGACTAGAGTTAAGTGACTTTAGAAATGTGTACCTGAGATATTTATCCGGATTTCGACTACCTACACTTAAGGTTTGTATCTTCTGAACCCCAAAAATTATAGGGGTTAACTTCTACCTGAATAGAATTCTTTAACATTCTTAAAAGCATCACCCTAAGGGTGCACTGCAAAGGTATGGAATGCTTCTAGACCCAATTTCTGGTTTAGGTTTGATTTACTTTTATATAAAAAATTTTTGAAAGTGGCGTTGTCCATACAGAAATAAAGGGTAGTAATTTTCACGTTTACATGTATGCATTAATTACCTAAACTTTCCGCAAATAATTTATGTGCATAAAATGAATTGAGACACGGTATGTATTCATAATTCATGCGAGTTGTATTGAAATTTTGATTTTGAGATTTCAGCTAGATTAATTAATTATAGTAAATAAATTTGTTAATACAACACTTAGCCTATTTTTTGTAAATCTTATAATAAATCAATAAGCATTGGTTTCTAAATCGTTTTGCACTTTTCTTATACTCACTCTTCTAATTTATACAAACATTTGGTGTTGTGATTAGTTTTGACAATGCGTTTTAAAATAACGACAAAATATGAAAGGTTTTTAAAGTTTTTTCTAGGTAAAACGAAAGCAGTGCATCTAAAATAATCCGTTAATGTTTTAAATAATCTGAGGTAACGCGACTTTCTATTTTATATCAATTTAATTGAATAAGATGTGCAGGATCGCCATATAAGAAGGAGCAGTGGAGGAGGTGCGGACAAGCGCATAGACCAGGGTACGGCATTTTGTTACAGGTATTAACCATAACCTTTAACATAATAATTTTCTGGATTTACGCTGTAACTCAAACACTTATCTAAAGAAGGCACCTGGGGTATATGTTTTATTAGGGTATTTTATTTAGGTACATACAGCACAAAACAAGTCCGACTAGAACAATGCTAATTATAATTTATTGTCGTTTCTTAATATTTTCCGGATATTCACAATAAAGACTACAAACTAACCTTATATTTATGGTACCATTGGTAACTAAACAGTACACTTTATTAATTCCTACTCTTTTTCAAATTAAATAGTAGAGCATTGAAGAAACAAGCAACTTCTAAGATGTGATATTTTAGATCGTTACTACTAGGTTTGCCATAATTATATTTAAGTATTCGGACATAGTACAAACAAGTGCCACGGGGTACAAAAATTGATAACAGGCCGCTCACGCGGTAATTCTAAAACTACGAAAGAAATCGTATACAGCAAATAAAAGAAAATCACAAAACTAGCGCAAAATATATGTTGCACGAAAGCTCTATTTGTAATAACAACAGATTTTTATTTTCAAACTAGTTATACAAGCCCTTTCAACAACTCGCAGCTCACTCACAATAATTTGCTTTCCGAACTAATCTCTAACAAGTATAATCTACTTATCACTACGATGCTAATCATCTTAGTTAACTTATATCAATGCACTGTGATTAATTTATATTATCACTACAATAAATTTATATCGATCTCTACAATAATTTATCTCACATAGGGTAATTTATTTGTGCCACTAATATATATCACGTCAAGACTTTCAAAGCTTTCAACTACAGCATATCATAATAAAAGCTTTACATTATAGCTTAAGTTCAGTTAGAACTGAATTACCATAATCTATGCCCGCAAATTTACAACAACAACACCAATCTTTCTTCACATCCCTCTGTCCCTACACACTTCCTTTGCCTCTGTAACATTAATATATTGCTTTTGGCATGCTCTTTTATTCCTCATACTTCTCACCTATCGTTCCTTCAGAACCTCCTCTATTACATCCAACCATCTTTTACGCGGTCTGTTCCTTGCAGCTCTACCAGTCGTATTGCTTGCATATATACGTTTGGTAAGTCTATCCTCGTTCATTCTTTCCACATGTCCAAACCATCTAAGCATACTTCGCTCGCTTAACTGCTTAAGAGTCACTTGCACTTCACACTCTGCTTTGATCCATTCGTTTGGCACTTTGTCTCTCAACGTTTTTCCGCACACACTTCTTAGGAACCTCATTCCTACAGCATTTATACGATAACATACTTCTTCTGCCGGACCCAAGTTTCGCTTCCATACAGAACAGTTGACACAAACACATTGTTGTAAATAGCCAGCTTTGCATTTAATTTATATTGAATCCCACATTTCTTTATGCGCTAAAATATTTTTAAACATTTCTATTACAGCTTCACCGTCTGTACCAGTCGTGCGCTGTAATTCTAGCGTGTGGGAGCAACTCTAGGAAATCCTTTTTGAACATGTGTATCTAAAGCGCAAGTTTTTAAGTGGATTTTGAAAAAAATGCAGCCATTCCATTTAATGTCAAAAAAACACTTTGCTATCTTTTATAAGTCCAACACTTTGTGATAATATTAAATTTAATCTATGTGCCAAACAATGAACAAAAATGAAAATGTCATTTTGAAACTTCTGTCTTACATTTGCTTGAAGACCGCCCAAGTGTCTTACCATTACAACAGCTCCGTCGTAACTCTGAGCAACAAGTTTTGTACCACACTGTAGTTCTTCAATAATGTCACATACTTTTATAGACATGGCATCTTCTGTTCTGTTGGCGGCTATATCCAAAAAATTTAAAAACCGTTCTTGAACATCTTCGCCCAATTTTACGTAACGTATTACCACAGCTAGCTGGCTAAAATTAGTTATGTCGGTTGTTTAGTCTAAGACAATTAATACAAAAGATGCATCCTTTACTTCTAGTTTAATGATATCCAGTACAATATCGGATACGCATTTTATTAAATTATTTTGGATTTGGTTAGATGTACCACGAAAAACAGTCGAATCCCTTAACTTTAGTTTCTAAATTGATAGGCGGGGTATGTCTACCTGAAGAAATTATGTTATATTTTTCTTGAAAACTGTACTGAGAAAATCGTTTTTCTAAAATTTTACACATCACGCACACGCAACCATTATTATTACTCCCGTTTGCTTTTAATTGTCTATTTCCCGGCACTGAGGAACAAAACGGTTCATTGGTTTGCTCCATTGTAACACAAGTTATTCTTAAATGGCACTGATAACAAATACAAATACTACCTAATTATGGCATACTATCAATTATTTCGTAATTCTAATTAAAAATGATTTAAAATATGGATGAAGTGCAGTAATTTTAAAAATAATTATTGCAACACATAAGATTGACTAATACTTTACTAATGAAGCCGTGCTATTCTTAAAATAATGCAAATTCCAAATATGTATACGCTTTACCATCACATAAAATGAACATTTTACTTTTAACACTACGAGTACGTATACGATATTGCAAGAAGCTCCAGTGAACCGCGCTTCCAGCTCGGCAAATATTATCAGCATTCGACAATACACGATAGTGTCGAGCACACGACGTCTATATGAATCGGAAGTGAGATCGTTTGAACTTTAGAAGCGTTAGAAAATGCCGCAAGTTCATTTATGTGTGTGCAGGCAGACGAGGACGGGCGATTGTCTACGAACGGTCATATACAAATTGTGAAGGCGTTATAATTTATGAATTTAGAAATTTCTCTTTCGCTTTAGTGTTTTGCGCTTGGCTTGAGGAAGTTAGTTCTGAATACTGAAAGATGCCAGGAGCAAGGAGAATTCTATTGAATATTGAATACACTGTTAATGCCCAAAATTTCATATTTCTACCTTTAACAACAAGAGAAGCGGTGCTTCCATCGCTTTCATTGACGGCACGCCGCTGCAATTAACGTAAAGATTTGTTTAAAAAAAAATCCATCTGAATATTAGCGTCTACTAATGGCATGGCTCGTAGATTTTTATAGTAATAACTTTTTATATATAACATTTTGGACTGGTATGTATTTTTTAAACCGTAGAAATAAACATTCTATACATTTTATTTAACTCGACACTTAAGTGTTGTATACTATTAAAAAATAAAAGTGCAACTTCCGATTGCTGCTCTTTGGAAATTAGGGAATTGCTCTAATATTGTCCTAAAAAAAATTGCATCAACGAGGGTGCGTCGTCTACAGTTTGCATTTGTCTAACATCCTAGAATTGGTTCTGAAAATAACTTGTTTTCTGTATTTCATCGTTTAATTTTTTTTAATAATACCCTAATGTTATGTATTGCATTACGATCTTGCTCTAGCTGGTCCAAGACTCCGTTCAATAGATATATGTACTGGCAACAAGAATTTCGTTAAAGTCCGATGAGTACCACCGAAATCCAATATATTCCAGTGAAAATTCCACCGACGTCCTAATAAATTCCAAAAGAATCACAAAGCTATCCCACCTCCAAATACAGTGCAAGCAATGTTAAGTCAATTGCATCCAACCAATACATTATTTTGACTTCTACAATATGAAATTTAGATTGTGTACTTCATTGACGTTTAAACTGCATTTAAGCTAACGTTAAAATTAGTGGAATAGTAAACTAAATTAATGATCAAAAGTATAACAAGTCGATCTTAAATGCCGTACTAAATACCGTAAATGCACTTTGAAATCAAATATATAAAACTCTTCAATACTTGAATGTCTACTCGGCATGCATGTGGTTACGCAGAGCTAAATTAGACCTTTACTTTGTGGAAGCCGCAGAAGTTATTGTGAATCGGGGTTCAGCCGCCCCGTATTGAAGTAAGGATGCAATAGAAAAAACAAGTTGAAAATGCAAGGCATTGTCGCAACGAACTTCCAAATGTAGACTTACTTTAAAACAATTTAAAGAAATTAAAATTATTATGTTGTAATAATTATAAGTATTCAGATAAAATACAAAAATTTATAAACAACAAAAGAGACATTTTAATATATTTTATTTTATTGAATAAATATTTTAAAAGCTATATATGTGTGTGTGTATGTATGTATGTATGTATGTGTGTTTGTGTGTGTGTGTGTGTAAATAAGGGGGCATCATATTTCGATTCAGTTTTTTCAGAGGATTCTAAATATGTATCGCACATTAATTTTGGACCTATTTGAAATTTTTGATAAAAATTAATTCCCCGGGGGGGTCGGGTATCCGTGGTCAGATTTTGTGGGGGTACCATATTTCGACTCAGCTATGTTAGGGGAGTCCAAATATGTATCGCACATTAATTTTGGACCTATTAGAAATTTTAATTTTTCCCGACGGAATATCGTGGGGGCACGGCGTCCCCGTGGCCCGATTTCAACTGACATCAAAACTTAAGCTCAGGACACCGAGCTGAATCGATTGATGTATCACACATTGATGTCCGACCATTAGAAAGGCCTCGGACGGACAGACGGACAGACAGACGGACGACAAATCGATTTCATAAACGAACGAAGTTCGTTGAAAATATGAATTTCTACTTCACCATGTTCTTTTCCTTGCCTCAGCTAAAAATATGTTATGGATTCTATGAAACTCAAATGAAAAACGGAAATCACAAGCAATATCTATGAACAATCTTCTATACATTCAAATATATCGTCCTTTTATACACATTATCTCAATAATCTCTTACACACACAGATATAAATAACCCTTATGGATACAATTTACAGCTTAAGTTCAGACAGAAAATTTACCGTGTGACTACCTACGTATTAAAATAATCTTCACTTATTCCTTGTTTATAATTATAGAATTCCAAAACATCTCATATGTGAGTCACAAAATTTACTTTTTTTTAAATAATTTAAATACATTTGTATTACCTCGTCTCTCTCGGTGTAGTTAATCAACAACCTCGAGCGGAAGATTTTATGAGTCAAAATGCTTCGGACTCTGATTCCAATATTGCTGAAAATAAACTATCCAATGACAAATAATTTTTATAAAAAGATATAAACTTATTCTAGCTTAATTTACTTAATAATACGCTAATATCCTTCAAAACAAATTTATATTTGCAGTTTGTATCTTCAAATTCTTCTTTTGGGTACCTGTTTTTGCTTATAAACATCTTGTTTCCATTGGAATTAATTGCGTTGAAAACTTCCTTGTTCCATTTCAAATTTTAATTAATTTTACATCCGTTGAAGTATACGTTTTAGAAAATACATTTATTAATATTAATCAAAAGTAGTTTGACCCTTGCACTAATATTATTTGTGATTTTTATTTATGATTAAAATAATTATGCTTCATAACGTATCTTCCATCTCTATGTTACAGAATGATTTACAGTCTTGAAATTACATGTTAGATGTCTAAGGAATGAATGACCCGCCTTTATATACTAAAACAAACTCAATATGTCATCTTTCGATTTCTTTCTCGAAGCATTAGTCACAGCATGATGTAATAATCCACCACGAGTTTGCGTTTAATAAACTGGCAGTATAAAGTTATTTGGGTCGTAGAAGTCTTCCATTCTTTGTTGATACATTAAAATCAGTCGTTCCTATCTCTCTTTCACGACTTCTGTAATATAATTAGAACAATTAAACCCGTTATCTTATCTATTTTATAACCTTCCAGTAGTAGCGCTTCTTCAAATTGGAGCGTTTATTCATACAATATAATTACTTTGCTTTATTACTTTTTTCGAAGACTCTCAAAATCGTTGTTTGTTTAAACAAATTAATGCGGGATTTTTCTAAAATAATTCTTTACACACGGAAAATATGCGCTGCTTTAGCAATTTGTAAAATTGGTATTTTTGAACGAGGATGAATAGTTTATGCAATTTACCCTTTAGAGAAGTACGGATTGAAATTTATATAGTATTTCAAAATGCGTTCTACGGTAAATAAAAGCTTGTTTTAAAAGGAATTTTTCTCGCCGGAATAAATATTTACACACGGGTTTGATCAATGAATGCTACTTTTGAAATTGAGTTTGTTCTTATGCTTTATAAATGCAATTACGCTTGTTTTATGGTAAACGAAACGTGTTCTAAAGAATATCAACACACGGATTTTGAAGTTGAGCTTCTTCATTTTTACATGGTTGTTAAAGCGTTTTATGTTTACATTGGAATATATTTATCCTGCTAAGGGAAAACGTTTATGTTTATATAAGGTAAAATTAAATATTAGAAAATGTCATTTTTCTTCTCTTTGGTATCTGTTTTCTCCCAGCATTCGGTAATCAATGACTTCTGGTAACCTCATTATCACATTAATATATATATATATATATATATATATATATATATATATTGCTGTGTATCCTACAAAAAGCCTCACCAGAGTAAAAAAAAATATTCGAGCCTCTTGAATTGGGCACCAAGATTTTCTGTGATTCTCGCCCTGTTGAATCTCTTCAGATAGTCGCCTTTTTACTCTTTCCGACTCGGCTGCTCACCTAGTTAAAACCTTCATCGTCATTCATAAAAAAAAAACACATTCCCACCACAAACATCAACGTTAACTTTATTTACATCAATATTCATAATACATTAAAATTTCAAAATTAAATTTCAGCATAAATTTCAGTATCATAAAATTTCAAGTTTAAATTTGACATCATTTTTAATTTGCATCCAGAATTAAAGTCCTGGTAGGATGCATACTAATTAAGTTACAATATGTGCAGACCTAAGTCTGAATAAAAGGGAGCATCTCCCACCCCTTTACGTTAATTAAACAGGTTAGTCTAATTGAGCTCAAAGACAGACCCAAATTTTCATCATAATCAAAACATAAACTGCTAAATACTCCTTTCTACTTAAACAAGAAAATTTTACCTTAAAATTCAAAATTTGTTGTTTATACCAATTCACTACTGTCCATTTTTTATCAAACAAATTATAAAGATATTCAACACACACCAAAACATCTAAGATCGAACAAAATGTATAATTTACCTGAAGGTTAATGCACTCGGGGCTCCATTGTACATCGTCCTTGCTAACCCCACCATTCCAGCTGGATTATGTTTACGTCCTATGATTCCTGGTCGCCTTTTAAAATTCATCTACAACACCATTCGTTTAAAAAGTTTCAGGGCTTCTCAGGAACGCATCTATGTATATCTAAATCTTGTTTGTAGATCCAATCACGTTTACTAATAACATTTTATTACTCACTCCCGAACAAAATAGCAAAGAAATTCATAATTCGTTCACGCTATACTAAAAACTGCATACTTCAATGTATTTATTTATCGCTACTAATTGGGATAATTGGTACAGTAATACCCGCAAATATAACTAGACTTTATTACCTTATCTATCCTCTGTAAGTGCACTAAAGCATAATAACTTGTATCGTAGCACGTATTCTGCTTGAAGTATCGTATAACAGCAAAAAATAAAGAGCAAACTGTTTTAAAGTATTCAATAAAAATCGAAAATCTAAGAGCCAAACTGTTTAAAGTATTGAATAAAAATCGAAAATCTAAGAGAGCGAAACTCCTATAAACACGGGTTTATATAATAGCTTGCACGTCGGATTTGTTCCTCAACGGACAATTTTTAGAATTTCGCATTCTCTTTTCCCTTTTCGACAGTCCGGCACAGCGATTCTACTAAATTTTTGCACTCATGCCAGTTAAATCTAAGAAATTTTCACACGGCTTGCAACGCGTCTGCGAACAACTAATTAATTTTATATAGAAATTGTTGCGTTTACACCTCTCATATCTGCATCTTATATCAACCAATCGTAGCCCTAGTGAAGCTTCGCAAATCACGCCTTTTATTATTCGTGTCTCTGCCTTGCGCGTTTTATCCGTCTCTTTCTACCCTGGTCTGAGTGATACAAATCAATATTCTTTACTATCGGTTATTTCAATCCACGTGGATTCCTATGTTAATATAAGCTACGGTTTATCCCACCGTTTGCAATATACGCAGAATTTTCATGTTTATCCAAACAAATTAAACAGAACGTGATATTTAAAAATACGCAGGTGTTCAATCGTAATACTTCTACTATTTGGATATTCCACGTATTTTAACTTTCTTGATATATTTGTAAGCTAGCAACGCGTCTCATATTTGGTATTATTGGGTTTTTAAAAGCTTTCATGCATATTATATATTACTAATGGTTCAATTAACTCCAATTAAAATAATAATGAATGGCATTGACTTCTACCCTTTAATTTTTAGCGAATACTAATTAAATATTAATTATTATTTGTACACTTTGTTTAATACCCATTACTTAAAAATTGAATTAATTAATATAAATTTCGCACGTAATTTCTATTTGTTTCTTTATACAAGGTGATTAAAATTGTTTGATGTCGTTAATTAATTTTCTACCCAGGTCTAAATTTGAGTAATATATATATATATATATATATATATATATATATATATATAAAAGATATCCTTGTAAATTTATATTAGTTTTATTTATTGTCAACTTTTTACAAAACTAATTTAAAATCAATTTAATTAACATTACGAATTTTCTCGCCTGAATACCCATCAATCAATTTGTTCATATCCAAAGTTCTTACTTCTTCATTGTCGATTGATAAATTAATTAAACGCTCTTGTGATATTGTTGATCGTACATAATTATTTACCAATTTCATTCAAGAGAAAAATCTTTTTCCTAAAGCAACACTCACTGGTATTGTTAAAAAGGCGATAAATAGATTTGGAAAAGCCGTATATCTTTTATGTTTGTTGTATAAAAAAATTATATATCTGGAATGAAATTCTATGTTCTCTTGAGATTGTTGTTTTTAATGCTTATATCTCTTCAACTAACATCAGTCCATCAATATATGTTTCTGTAACATACTCTGTTGTTTTTTTCAGTAAAAGGTTTTTTTTGCTGTAAGGGCAATTTCCAAATCCATAGAATGCTTTCTAATTTCGTTTTCTCTTCATTTTGCTAAAACGTGTAGATGCAAAAAATAAAATGTAAACGCGTTGAAGAACGGCGAAAAAACGTTAAAGCATCAGAGCAAACTTTCGCTGTATCTCCCAAAACAATATTGTAATTTTAACAAGCATAGGTTGTAAAAGATGGTTTTGCGTTTTCCTTTAAAAGCATAGCTTATGCAACAGAATATATTCGTTCAAATTAGAGCCATTGTGTTAGCCTAAAGTTTGAATTTTCTTTTTAATACCTTGAATAAATTTTCGCCAGCACTACATTCTACTGGAATAAATTTAATGAGTTGTTCATTTGCTCGCGATGGCTAACGGCTGACGTAGAATAAAGAATTACTGCATAATATTTTCCCAATTTTATTCTATTTATAATTTCGTGTTGAATTTTAGTTCCTATTAAATTAATGCTTTTATTTTGTATCGTCTTGCTTAGATAATTTCCGTGTCCTTCATGCGTTTGTTGTTTTCTTTGAAGATGGTCTTGCAATATTGAAACATATATTTCAAGCAAATCAATAACATCTAATAAATTTTCATTTCCCACATGACCTAATTTTTCTACATGTCCTCGAAATGTTAATTTCGTTCAGTAAGAAATCGTACTGCGGAAAATATTTTTCAAAAACCGAACACAATCTTTTTTTTTATTGAACAGTTTCTGTTATGCGTTATCTATTGTATTCTTGGATGGAAATCTTGTTTGAAGTTCTGTAAATTTTAACATAGCTGTCAAATGATGCATTGACTTTTCATGTTCTAACAATCTTTTATGTACATTTGGCCATTATTAAATCCTGAAGTAGCCAAAGCAATGGACAAGCTTTCTCTAGAAAGACGACAATAAAAACAAAATATTTGATCTTTCATTTTGCAATATATTATCCAACGACATCGTACAATTTCACCAACTTGAACTTTTCTTTTCAAGTGAACTTTTTAAAAAACGAGTTCCATCCTTTTGCCGAGGAAAACGGCATAAAGTAATTTTTGATGGTCCCTTTTTCAATAAATAATATCTCACACGCTGACAATACTCTTTGGTCAGGTAGCAGGATCATTTGTTATATTAATTTCTTCTTTAATATCTCCCGATTCTTCTAGTTTTCCTAATTCTCTAGTTTCTTTTAATTTTGCGGATTCTACTAAATTACAGACGCTTCGAGTTCTAAGTATTCTTTTAGTTCTTCACGTTCTTCTAAGCCTTCAGGCTCTTTTAATTCAACAGGTTGTTTTCATTACTAAGTTTTAAAAGTTCGGCGACGGCACCTTTTTGTTTTTCAAGTGAAGATTTTCTTTTCGTCCTTTTTTTTTCCGTACTACTACTTAGATATTGTCTTCCTATATCTCTGTTACGTGTTGGATTTGACATGTGGAGAAAAAAGTTGAATAGTAGATATATTTTCAAAAATATTTTACTAATGAGAATGATTACTGATATGTGAATGAAAAAAATATTTTTCAATCATTTACTTTCTATACCTATCAAATAAAAAACGCTACATAAATTTTAATTCATAAAGATATGCAAGTATCAGAAGAAATTGTTAAAAATTATAAAATAGTACGAACGTCGTTCAATAAGTCCTTAGAAAATCCCAGAGATGGCGCTCGTAGTACCGAAAATAAAATTTTCACAGTAAGCAGCACTCCTAACTAGTCAATCGTTAGAGTTTCAGCCGACGAAAGAAATCAAAGCTGAGTTGGACGAACTTGTGTGTAAGTGTTGTAACGCATGTTAAAGATCCCTAGCTTGCTTGGAACAGCAAGGATTTGGCAAAATTCCAAATTTTTCAGGTAAAAAACCTCTCTTCCTGGCCAATGTAGTACATTCAGGTAGAGCACTGGAAAATTACATGTAGGGAAGTGTTTACCCCTGAAATGATTGACAAAATTCACGATATGATTTTAAATAATCGACGAATAAAAGTGCGCGAAATAGTGGAGGCCATAGGCATATCGCTAGGCACAGTCGCTTCAATTTTGCACGAAAAATTGTCTACAAAAAAATCTCGGCGAGATAGGTGCCGCGTTTGCTCACAGTGGAGAATATACGCAATCGTGTGGTCGATTCTGAGGCTGTTTTGGCGCTTTTCCGTCGCAATCCCGAGGATTTTCTGCGTCGATACATAACTGTCGACGAAACATGGATACATCACTATACTACAGAGACAAAAAAACAGTCAAAACAGTGTGAATTTTTGAAGGCGAACGGGCTCCGAAGAAGGTGAAGACGGTGAAATCGGCCGACAAGGTTATGGTAACTGTCTTTTGGGATGCACGCGGAATCATCTACATCGATTACTTGGAAAAGGGAAAAACGATAACAGGAGAGTATTATGCGTCGTTTATTGGACTGCTGAGCAAAGAAATCAAAGAAAACGTCCTCATTTAAAACGGACAAAGATCCTCTTTCATCAAGACAATGTACGGGTGCACACCTGCGCAGTTGCGATGGCCAAAATTATGGAATTAAAGCTCCAATTATTACAACATCCACCGTATTCGCCAGATTTGGCCCCCAGTGACTTTTTCTTATTTCCCAACTTAAAGAAATGGCTTGAAGGACAAAGGTTTACGTCTAACGAGGAGGTCATCGCCGCCCAAACAAATGCCTATTTGAGGAGCTTCCAAAATTCTATTTTTTGGAGGGCTTAAAAAATTTGGAAAAAACGCTTAGAAAAATGTATAGGGATGAAGGGAGATTTTGTTGCAAAATAAAAAAACTATCCAAAAAAATGATTTTTCTACTTTTTTCTAAGGACTTATTCAACGACCCTCGTAGCTTATATAAAATAAGACAGCACTTTGTAATTGTTATTTAAATTTAGAGTAATTTTAATATTTGATGCACCAGCTTATGCTTTTGATAACATGTTCATATCTTTTGGACATGGATCGAATATTAAAATATATATATTGTAAAATGATCTCTTAATTTATATTTCCTCTATTTTGTAATTTTAAATTAATGCTTTTTTTTCGCTTGTTAACCGATATTTTTGCGGTTTTTCATTTTACAACTGATTATTGGATTTAAAAGTAAATGTTTGAAAACTATTCGAAATTAGGGCTTTACACTTTTATTTTCAGTTGTAATACAATTATTTAAAACAATATTGTAAAATTATAATGAAGTGACATTACGATAACGCATGTCATTTGAATATTTTTAATTTTACGAAAACTAATAATAAATAAAAGTGACAGGCGTGATCAGCGCTTCTAAACCGATATAACAAACTTTAAAACCAAAAGAAACTAACTCTTCTCAACTGGGTTTTAAAGAATTCCAAGAAAATTTATGGTTAACTAAACATCAGTCTGACATATAATTTACATGCAACCTGTCATCTGTTGAAGTTACAGCCATAGCCAATTTTAGTTTTTGATAAAAATGTAATATGTTTAAATATAACGTGATAAATCCTAAATGCAAAATAAAAGGAAAAGAACTAAAATAAGAATCCCAATGAAGGATGAACTAAACAATAGCACACAAGAAAATTGCAAGCTATATTGTAGACTAAGCACTAAAAGCTTTCTTAATGAAAAAGGAATCAATATCCATAACTCAAAAATTCACAAAAAAGATACCTCAGAAGAAAAAATTAATTTTACAAAGAAAGATATTATTAAGTAAGCAGAAAGTGTTTAACCACCCTTTCATTTAAAATTATCTAGCCTAAAAACTAACGTTTAGATTATTCGAAGAATCCCGAAAGCAGCCAGAGGTACATTTGCCTCAACCTTAAACGATTTAATCACAGAATGTATTTATTCAAACTCAACTTACTCTTGGGAGAACCTATTATTATTTTCTTTTAAAGCCCTTAGCATACCCACAGAGAAAACCGACAACAAATTGTCTATATCAACTATTACAAAAAAAAATCTAAAAAATTCAATAAACATAAACAAGGTAAGTTCAAAGACGCACCCTTTAACAAAACCGTCACAAAGAAATAAAATTAAATCAGTTATAAACAAAGTTTCTGACGGTGACCTATTTTCAGCAATTAAAATCTTAGCTTCCGATGAGAACTTTGTAAACTTCAACAATGACACCCTTTGAGAATTAAAATCTAAACACCCCCTATCCCTTACCACAAACTCATACACACCAACAAAATCAAAGACTACTCCAATTTATATCACTACCAAAGACATATCTATCGCCATCAAGAGCTTTAAAACAAGCTCCGCTGGTGGTATAGACTGTTTAAGACCCTCTCATTTACAAGACCTGACCAGTCATAGTGCAGGACCATCTGGGAAGACTTTATTAAAATCTTTATGCAAACTATGCGTTTTGTTTATAAACAACGAGATAAATAGCAACATTCCTCCAATTTTATTTGGTGCATCACTCTGTGCCCCTACTAAACACATCAGAGGCATCAGACCAATCGCCAAGGCACAGTTTACCGCCGTCTAATTTCAAAAGTTATATGTCTTAAAATTGATGAAAGAGTAGGGAACTACCTCTGTCCATATCAATTTGGTTTTGGATCAAAAGGAGGTTGGGAAGCCGTCGCACATGCCGCAGGACGTTTCATTTCGGAACATCCCAATCCTGAAAATAAAACTTTTATTAAATTTGACTTCAAGAATGCTTTCAATGTCATTCACCGTAATCATCTACTCAATACTGTTAAAGATATCCTACCTGAATTTTACTATTTTATATATCAGTGTTAAGGATTTCCCTCATACCTTTTGTTCGATCAACATATCATCTCCACTGAAAGAGGTGTCCAGCAAGCGGACCCTCTTGCCTCAGTTCTATTCTGTATATCAGTAAATAATTTAATAAGAAACATAAAAACAGAATTCAATGTTGGTACCTCGACGAGGACTCACTAGGCGGTGACTACGAATCAGTTTTAAGGCATTTAAATCTATAATAAAAGACTCGAAAGATTTAGGTCTTGAACTAAATTTCAACAAATGCAAACTATTCTTCTTAAAATCACAAAATCGAATCATCATATCTAAATTCAACAAAATCGCACCAAACATTAAAATTCTATCAAAATAAAACCTTTTCTTACTAGGTGTCCTCCCACTGTCAAATGAATCGTTTCGATCAACATTCTCAGCGATAAATTAAAATTTTTCAATAAAATGTGTTCTTGCTTATTGAATTCTACCTTTTGAAAAATTGCCTATTTATCCCCAAACCGACATATCTCCTCAGATGTTGTCCAACATGGCACCACAAAAACGCTCTATCCGATTTTGATAACATAACTCGTCTTTCGTTAGAATCTTTAATAAACATCGCTTTGAACTCAAATAGTTGGAATCAGGCTACTCTACCAATTGATAAAGGAGGACTAGCAATACGTTCCATTACTTCCCTTGCTCTTCCCACTTTCCTATCCTCTTCGTATTATTCAAAAAGGCTAATTGACTCATCCTACCTCCTTTCTTCACCGAAGAAGACCCTATAATACTAGAAACTGAAAATATTTGGTCCAACAAAACAAATCTATTAATAAACTACGTAGACAAAGGTCATCAAAAACTTTAGGACGTCCCGCTAATCAATATCGAAAAAGATTATCTACTTAAAAAAATAGAGTCTTTTCAAGATAAAGCTCGTCTCAATGTAGCCTCTAAAAAAGAATCAGGTGCATGGCTTAATGCGCTGTCGACAGCATCACTAGGTACACTTTTAGACACATTGCCATCGGCCTTCGACTAGGCTGTCAGATTTGCGTCCCTCATCGCTGTCGCTGTGGTACCACATGGACGCTTTCGGCAGGCATAGCCTAAGCTGCAAGCTAAGTGCCGGTCGTTTCTCCCGCCATTCATCAGTTAATAATTTAATAAAACGCAGTCTATCCACAGCCCAAATTCCGTGTTGTTTAGAACCATTAGGCACCGGTCGAGATGATGGTAAATGCCCAGACGGTATGATGCTTATCTCCTGGAAATGTGGTAAACTGGTTGAATGGGACTTCACGTGCATTGATACTTGGGCCCCTTCACACGTCAAATCCACTTCTACCTCCGCGGGTGCTGCAGCTATATATAGGGAAAAAAATAAAATATCAAAATATAAATAAATAGAAAACTATATTTTTATACCAATATCAATTTAAACTTCAGTTGTTTTCGGTCCTATAAGTTTGAAATTTATTAAAGAAATAGGCAGAAAAATATACGTTGAAAATAACGACCCAAGGGCCACCTCATTTCTCATCCAAAACATCAGCATTGTCATTCAAAGAGGCAACGCCGCCTCTTTCTTAGGAACTTTCCCTTCCACACGTTCACTTGACGAAATATTTACGACCAAAAAAATTAATAAATTCACATTCAAAAATCAATCTTGCAACAACAAACCCAACTTCATATCTATTTTTTATTCCCCAAAATACTCATTTTCTATCCAAACCTGTTTTTCAACTTGTCTTGGCCTATCAAACGATAAGTCAGAATATAACAATACCACCCAATACCACACGAATCCAACCAACACTGAAGAAAACAACCTTAAAAAGAAACTCCTGTTACACAAACTACAGACAAACCGCGTACATGACATTAAAATTCCATACGAGGTTAACAAAGATAACAATGGCGAATCTCAAGAATTAACACCAAATAAATTATGGTCAACCTCACCTAACAACAAAGATGACGAAGAATATCTTTCGTTTCAATATAGTTTTGAGAACAACATTCCAAAACTAGAATCCAATGTAGTCAAGAGATCGACAAAATCACCAACACAATCGCTCTCACTAACAGAACCGTTGAAATCAAATCTAAACGATACAAATTCACATCGATTGAGGGAATTTTTAGCAGCTCACACCGTTGAAAATAAAATTATACGCTTGAAACCTCGAGGTTTAATTAACAAAAGCAATTACTGCTATATAAATTCAATATTACAAGTGATTATAGCATGTCCACCTATTTGCAATTTATTAAAAATCTTTTACCAATACATGCCTTTTGCCTTAAGTAAGAAAATTAGTACACCCTCAATTGAAAACATGGTGAAATTTGTTTTAGAGTTTAGTGATATTCCTGCAACACCCAGATATGGACGGCGTCCAGACAAAAATCAGAAAAAGGAATACAACACAATTGTTAACTACGACAAGCCATTTGAACCAGTTTAAATACACAATTTACTTTATGGTGCTCGTAACGACACTTTCGTAGAAAAAGGACGTCAAGAAGATGCCGAAGAATTTCTGAGTTGTTTACTTAATGGTTTAAATGATGAAATGCTAGAGTTATTGAAGTCATTCGACAATTATGAGATAGTCGAAGATATTATACCGATAAATATTGATCTAGATGATGAAAAGCGAGGGATAAGACCAAAAAATAAAAACCCAACCACGCGTTATACCAAAACACGAGATACTCCCATCAGCAATATCTTTAATGGGTCACTGTGCACCAGAATATATAGAACAGATAACTCAATTACGGAAAATATACAGAAATTTTTCACATTACAACTACATATAGAGAAGCTACAACAATATACGAAGCACTCGAGGTCTTAGTTTCGAAAAATCCACTTCAATGCGTAAGATCGTCGAAGACGACAACCAAAGAAGTTAAAGCATGGGAACAAATCTTATTACAAGAGCTTCCAGTTATACTTGTGTTACACCTTAAATGCTTTACCTTCAAATTAAATCAATGCTCTAATATAATAAAGTCAATAGATTACCGAATTGACTTAAACATCGATCCTAAATTACCATCTTCAACAACAGATTGCATTACCAACAAAAAGCAATATAAATTAATTGCAGTAGTTTACCATGAAGGCAAAGAGACAACGAAAGGTCACTACTTAACCGATATAAAAATAATCTCAAGTACTATGAAATGGAACTCTAGTAACACATTTATGGTAATGTCGTAAAACTAATGATTAATGTATTGTAAATTGTAATATTATATGTTTATATGTTTATTTAACTATATACAATACCGAAAATTTATATTTTATTATAATATATGTCATCCCTAATTTTAGGCATTCGCACTTCGGTTTTGCTGGGTCATTATGAACGCGAGGCCCGATCGGGCCCAATCGACGCAAACGACTCAAACCCGGCCTTGCATGTAGGTTATGTATCTTTCATGATTGTTTTTATTTCTAGTTCTTTTTATAACTGCTTTTCTTGGTAGTTTTCCATTGCCTTCCATCAACTAAAAGGCTTTTTCAAGAGATGCTAGGGACAAGAAAAGGACACTTGTCTCTGTTAGTCATCCCTTAGTACAGTTAAGAAAATCCTCGATACTATTCTAACCCCTCTCCTAGATGGGCACTAATTTGAAATAAGTTTATAGTAAAATTGATTCTATCTGTGAAAACATATTTAAATCTTATTGTAGTTTTTTCTACGTTTCTAATCTTGAAATAAATGGACTGCAGCAATCAAGAGTAAAATAATGGTATGGTTTTTTTTTCTAGCATTATCAGATAACAGTATCATGGAAATTGAAAACTATAAATAAGTTTTAGGTTTCTCATTGCACTGTTTCATTTTTTAGTTTAATAACCTTTTTTTTTCTATTAAATGTACTAAACGCAAACTAACTAAAATATTATTTTTTAAAAACTGTTAATACAACACAATTTGTCACGAATTCCCTTAACTCTACCTTCTAAGGATGTAATTGCACTTCTTATTAATTCTAGGCAATGTCATAGAATAATATAATTGTACTTTTAAGCATTTAAATGGTGATTATGCTGTTAAGCTTGGGTAATTTAATTTAACCACTCATTGTCCAACAATTATGTTTATGTGATTCATTAAAAAAACAGTATATATAGAAATACTAATACTTCCTGGATCATTGTGTTTTACAACAATTAATAAGTAAAAACAGTAGCAATTTTTGCATATTTCTTGCATTTTTCATTTAGAACACTTCATCTGTTTGGAAAAAACAGGCATGGTGAAACTTTGGGTATCATTTCTTGAATTACTCGATGTAGCCTTCATTTTTGATACTTGCATGTGTAAACCAAATTATTAGGAGGTAAGAAAAAAGTTGCTACCTGCCACGACCTAATGTTATAGTTCTCGTTTTCTGATGAATGAATTTTAATAAACTTTAATACTATCACTAACGGTACTCGAGACAAACTCCTAGCTTAAATAACTATAAGCCAGTACTATTAATTGATGCCATGGAAGAGAAAATTATTGTATGTGCAAGCGATACGGCAATTAGTTATAATTTTATATATATTGAATGTATCCTACTTACAAAATAATTCTATTTAAAATTCAGACTTTCTAATTTTAAAACCTTAGTTTTTAAATCATATGAAAATTTTTGTGTGGAACTATTTGCTTTTTATAACCCAAAAAGGATGAAGAGGCAGTGATTATTTTATAACCTAGGTTAAGCAAACTTGATTAAATAAGTAGGATCATCAAATATTGAGTCATTTAACAAATTCCACCATCATTGTAGTGCTATGATCTCTCAATTTATTTTTAACTACTCAACTTAATAGATTTGTAGCATTCTTCTTTTATTCATATATAATCACGCGATTTTTATCCATTCAAAATTTCTTCTTCTACACATTTTTGCTGTACATCCTTTTGTGTTCTAACAAACAGATCGATGTCTTAATTAAGCAAATACCCTTTAAACGATAATCTACTGAAATCCTTTTTCCTAATATATTTAAAAATCCTCTTTCTTTTCTTATATAGTATTTATATAGCATTTTCATCAAGTCCATATTTAATATACCTCTAGTTATTTTTCTTTCGCTTTTTTAATAATTCAAGATTTTATCCATATGCTCCCAGACAAAGCACTTCATAATTATTTGTAACTTCGTTACGTGCTGAATTGACTTAACGTTACTTACTTATTTTTACTTCACAGGAGCCGTAGTGACGAAACAGTTAATTGATGCACCACGTAGCTTTCAGTAGTGCGAGGTAGATTCAATGAAAGCAAGTATACTATTCTTAGGGATATACAAGTTTTAATACCTACTAAATCCCTTTTCTATTCTTACAAATATACAAGTTGTAATACTTCTACTAAATCCCTGTTCGCTTACCACGAAAGGTCTTTAACCTCCCTATAAGCGCCAACCCACTTAAAGAAACACAAATAAAACGTACCCGAAAGATGGGTGTTTCAAGTAACAGTTTAGCGGTTATCACTGCTGCTGAAGATTGATGAAGCCTTGCTTACACCCCATCGCCTCCTTTTACTAGTTTAAAATAAGCAAAAAAACGACGTTGTGTATACCTATGTTTGAAACATGATTATTACAATAAAAAATAACACAAAAAGCTATTATCCACCCTTAATTGGCCAAAGAAGCGTGTAGCTAAAAACAACTTAATATTACCAATGATAGAAATTCAACCAATTTAATTTTATTTGCTGATTTGCAAATAAAATTGTGAGGTTCCATGTTTATAAGCTGTGTAACAAAATTTAAACAACTTACAATTTTTGTTCGATTATGACTCCATCGACATCCAAGACAAAAATCGTTACAGGTACAGCATCCAACTTGTTGATGTTGACAAAAGCTCCCTGACATTCGCAGCTTTCACGTCAACTACTGGTATATTACATCTGCGTCTTTTCTTCGAGTATGAATAACGTCACATTATCTATCGCACCTGCTCTCAACGTCCGATGGTTGCTTGTCGATCGAATTCGCGTCTTTCCCGGATGTTTAGTATTTAATAATCTGATCTAATCTACCCCATGTTTTACTATACGTGAGTTACTTTATAAGTTTTTCGTCCCAGAATCATTGCATGCTATTTTAGTTCTCACAGCTTGTGCGTCCAAACTCCCTAATTTTGGAGTAAATATTGTTCTGTTCGGGTAAATCCGTATTTTGTTCCCACGGTTTTACATTTAAAGCTTTTGACTGCGTTATTTATCGTTCTCAATGCTTTATTTTATGGCTAATTATATGAATATGTGAGTTTAGGGGTGTATATTTCCTGGTTACTGTTTTTTTAATCCGTGAAAATTTGTACCAACAACTTTATTATGACGGTTATTTCCCGATTTTTATCTGTAATTTCTTTTTAATCTAATACGAACAGGTGTCGATATTTATTAACGTTTTAATTGAATACACTGGGTGCTTTCCTACTTTAATTCAGCATCCTAATTTAATATTATGTTGGAATAGCAACGTTATTAAGTGTAAACTACAAAGACTTTTAAATTATACAGGTTGCTTTCGTGCTACAAGCTTGTTTAACTAATTGAAATTAATAAACTTTTCTCTATTACTTAATGTTTTTTAGGAAACGCGCCAGCATTACAACTGGCTATGTAACATTTTACTGAATATCCTACTTTTGTTCCCGAAAGCTTTCTTAGCCATTGCTAATCTGCGCTTATAATTCTGTTCCTATTACACTTTATATATCTTCTCAACTTTCAGCTGTTTTAAGCTATTTAATTATTCAAATTCCTGTGTTTAATTTCATAACTACATTAGTATTATTTATTGTTTTTCCACTAACTATTCATTTTGTGGTTTTACGCTAATCTTCATCTCCCATCTCCATTGTTTGAAAAATGTTATAACGTATTTGCTGATGGAGATAATTTTTCTCTTGTTTTTTAAGTACAAATTAAAATATTAGTGGACGATCATCTTCATTTTTCTAACTTTACTATCATCTGATTTTTTTTTTGCAATTTCAATTTTGATCAAATTATGGTGTTTTTCATCTTGTTTCCTTGTTCTCCAATTTTTTAAATACATAATAGACTTTTTAGAATATTCTATTTTATTCAATTAGTTGAAAATTGTCCTATATGTTAGTTATTAAAAAATATATAAGAATTGAATATTAGCAGAAGGCACATTTAATATACTTAGTAATTTCAAAGTCCAAAAAAATATGTGTGAAATGTATCAAGATATATATTGTAACGAAAACTCTTTTGTAATAACAAGAATTCTTTATAATCAACTGACTACACACGTTTTTTCAACTACTCTGAACTACAGTGATATTTTAAAGCACTCACACAATTTATTTTCTGCTAATCGCCAGCAGTACAAACACTATACTAACTTCTTTAAAGCTACAACGCTAATCTTCCTAATTGCTATTGAAACACTACAACTAGCTATGGAAGCACTAAGTGTTAATTTATATATATCACTATAATAATTTATATCATATAAAACATTTTATTTTAACAGAATGTTACCACTAATTTATGTCATAGCATGTGAACACGAAATGGTTTATTACTTCACAAATAGAATTGGGAGTCGTACTCTTTCTAATATTGATTTAGGTTTTAGTTTATTAACACTAGTTATTTTAGCAAAAGAAACACTTCGATTGGACATGTATGTAGAATAAGAACAACGCGTGCTACGTTAACGTATATACACTTACTTTATTAATTAGTTTTGTTAGAATAGTACAACAGTCGCGTAAAGCGAGGCATTTTTAAATAATAGAAACAATACATATTCGTCTAGAATGATTGCTCATAGGGAGTAATGCTATTAACAATATTGCGCGACCGCATTTTACACAGTACTCAAGTTCATTCCTTAACGTGAGACGCAACCCTTCAGCGGGCTAGTTCAATAAGGGGGATGCGTTAGCATATTCGTAGATTCCATTCGCTTGAACAATTTAACCCAGATGAAGGCGCATTTACAAATTTGCAGAAACGACATAAAACCCTAACAGCATGACTTTACAGATTAAGACTCGAATAAAAACTAGTATTAATATCGAAGTTTAGATTAGAACTCCCTAAAATCCCGTAACGAGCAATTTATATAATTAATTCTATAATTGCAAATTTTATGTGGAATGCGTTTGTTAGAATGAAGATAAACAGGTTTGGGCGCGTTCGACTAAAGACATAAAAACATTAAATTCTTTGTTCACGTAATTTGGATATAACATTATATGCAATTTTGACTTATGTGATGATCTGTATACCTCCAATAATATAACCGGTAACGATTGCTTATCAAAACACGTAAGAGGTTTATATAAACGCTTTTTGCCATGAAAAATGTCTAATTTGAATATACTCAGGTGAATTCTAAAAAATATTTTTTAATTGATTTGCGTGTAAATGTTGGGCTTATAGCTATATTTAGATGGAGGCGAATAATTATTGCATTCCAACGCAGTATTTTGTTGTGCTTGCGGAAAGAGAAGAAATTAATTTCTTTAAGATTTTAATTATAGTATTATCGAAATATATGTCATACTTCTTTCAAATTTTATTGTAACCAAAAGTTGTTTCAAATGAGATACCAGTTTTCACGTACTCGAAATGAGTGCCCGTTAATAAGAATATACAGGGCAGGTCTACAAATTGTACCAAGATGGCTTGGAAAAAAATGACAGTTGGGTCAAAATGGATGTACCGACATAATAAAAGTGATGGCAAAGTGCCAGTTGTATTGAACGGGACGTTATGGGTTAGATAAGTGAGATAGGTGTGGAGGAGAAGGCAATGTTGGTGGAGGAGGAGGTGGTTGGGGAAGAGGAAAAGAATGTGGTGGCGGCGGCGGCGGCTCAAGAATCCCCCAATTTCTTTTGCTTATACACGCGCACATGCACGAGCACACACGAACACGCACACACGCATACCTAAGGACTATTTAACATTTCCAAAAATCAAATTAGTGGTCAACGATTTTCAACACCCAGAAAGTGCTCTAAAGTTTTTAGAAATAAACTTTTAAGTGCACTATCTTGCGATTAAAAAATACTTTTACGATTGGTCTATTCGCATAAAAAGACATTTAAACCATAAAAGGGAATATTTTGAAAAGCAATAGCCATTTTTTAATTCTACACTCTTTTTTTATCTATTGCAACATTTTAGCACCAGTTTCCGCCTTTGTTATGTAAATTTGACACATTTTATTTTAATTTTTGGTTTTTAAAAGAGTTCTTACGATTGTCAATTATTGATTGAATTAACGCTACCTATTCCAAGAAGTTTTCTAATAAACTGATGAATACTGATATGAAAACTTGATCTTTTCCTATTTTTTAAAAGATGGTTTAAAATTTTTTTGTAGACTTATTTGAATGTTCTTTAGCAATAATTCAGACTTAATAGAAAACGATTTGATGTATCATTATTAGTATTTTAAATATATTTTATAAAAAAATGATCAAAAACACTGCTGTAATTACATAGAGCCTTCGGTGTTCCTAGTTAATGTTGTTAATGTTACATTACAATATTTTTTCTACACCTTTCAATTGCTTAGTAGGTGTAACTACTTAAGAAAGTTATAGACAAAAACATTTTAATCAGGTTTCAAATGCAAAACATTTAACGTATACGTATTCTTTTGCTACTAATAGGATTTAAACAAAATTTGCACTATTGAGGTCACATTACGCCAGTTGGTTTCCAATTAATAAAAAGAAATACAATTACTGATGTCCTGTCGTGAAACTACAAAAAAATTATTTGCTTACGTAACTAAAGATTATTATCAATTAGGTGAAACCGTTATTCTAATTAAATATATAACAGATGAAAGTCTTATGAAGAAAATGTTGAAAACAATACAAATAAGCGAAATTATGTAAATATTATAAAGTAGGATATATAAAACGGTAATTTAGGATGTTACTAGCAATTGAAACGTGAATTATGGAGAAATCGTTGCGGTAAGTTTATTTATTTACAAGAATGAAAGCCAAATGACCTACCTATTACTTCTTAGGCATTCTTGAAGCAGATAGAATCAACATGTGCATGAAATATAAAATATTTACTACATCGAATGTCCAAAATAAATATTTCCTATTTGCAATTTAGAAGAACTATGTATTTGTTAAATGCTTAATCAAAACATTCACCTTACGATGTTATTTGCAATTTGGCCACACAGCACCTTGTATATAATTTTATATAATTTTGTGGTAGGTGACAACGTACAAAGAGAGGATGATTTCATTTATCTGATAATTGCAGCTCTCACGAAACAGCATGATTACTATTTAAAATATGCCCTTGCTTTTCTGAAATACATTTGTAAGGGGATTCTGTAACAGATGCAAAACACAACCTGGAAATTTGAAAATAATATTATAGTAACGAAGACTCTATTTGCAATAACAACAGTTCTGTATTTTCAAACTGGTTGTGCAAGCCTGCTTAAGATTCGCAGCTACAATAGAATTTATAAAAGCTCATAAAATAATTTACTTTCAGCTACTCGCTTAAAAGGACAAGTTAATCTTAAATTCGATTCTATTTTGTTAATTAATTTAATCTCGAAGCATTTTATATACGAAGCACTAATGACTATAATTAATTTATATCGAATAGGGCGGTTTATATCAATAGTAAAGTAATTCAAATTGACAATACACAGTAATTTAGGTCACATATTTTAAGTTTTAAACTACAACATATTGTAAGCGAAGTTTTGATCCGAACTTAACTTCTGAACTAACATCGTGATCAAAGCTCGATCAGAACTAGTGTTATAACACAAGCTGCAATTAAAACTGGCTTGCAACATCTATGACCACAAATTTATACACATTTAATTGTACTAGTTACTTCGCGAACATTCCCAAAATTATGCTAATAACGTTCTCGAGATTTCTTATCTTAATCTATAATCTTTAAATCTAAAAGTCTTATATTTGTCAATCAAGTGATTTCACACAGCTGGACATGTCGATCATCTTTATTTGAAGATGTCAAGCCACAGGGTGCCCACCAATAATTTTTTTTGTATTCAAACCCTTCGTCTGCGTTCTAGTGTAATTATCGTGGTTGGAAGCAGACCAATCGGTGCTGCACTCCACTCCTCTTAAAGCAGCTATGTCCCAGAACACTCTCTGGCTCAGTCATTAGAAGACCCATTTCTGCAATTTGCATGTTGATAGAGTAGCAATCAACACTCTTATAGCAGGCGCCGTACCATTAGGATTATAACGACACTCCAAAATCTGGACCCTGGTTTTCTGGAACAGTACCCCTAGCATACTTCGTACCTTATATTTGATTTTTCAATGCTCCACCCAAAGGTACTACATTGGCCAGGAAGCGAGTTTTTTTTAACTGGAAAATTTGGAATTTTGCCGATCCCTTGCTGTTCTAAGCAAGGTAGGGACGTTTAACGTGCGTGACAACACTCACACATGGGACCTCCATTTTACCTCTTATCCGAACGAAGGCGTATTTTTGAGAAAAATGCTCGCCTATCATTTTTCAAGCCGACCGTGTCGGGATTTGAACCCGGGATCTTGGGCATAGTAGTCACACGCATACCAACTATGCCACGGAGTCACTTCGCATATTTCGTACCGCCCTCGAGTCCAACCCATTAAACCTACAAACAATCTCTGGGTATAGCCAACTTCTTGTCTTCAAATTAGATCATTTGGACCTTGAGGTTAACTAACACCTTCCACAGATCCTGGTTATCCGATTTACCAGAAGGTTATTCCATAATCATCATCACTTCTTTAACCGTATGATCTTTTCAACCTATGGTTGTTGTTGGCGAAGTTCATCCAAACCACGAAATTTATTTCTAAACACCCGAGCAAGTCCTCTGAACATATCAAAGTCCGCCACTACACAATGTGCCAAGGAATATTCCGGTACCACATCGAATAAATTACTTTGAATCTCTTCCGTGAATAAAAATCTCGCTTTACCTGTGCCGGCGTTGAGAAAGTACCACTCATCAAGAAATGTTCCGCGAAGTTATTGAATCAATTGACGAAAATGTGCCAGCATCTTGAACAACAACTGGCCAGATTAAGAACTTAATCCGACGGTACTCGGACGTGTTCGTGGTCGAAGCCGACAATTAATAAACTCGGCAGTAGTCAAGCATAGAATCGATACAGGACATGCCCAGCGAGAAAGCTCCCACTGGTCCAACGCGAGGAGGCTGAGAAAATAATTGGTTATAAGGAGGTGCAAGGAGTGAGTAAGCTCTTTTATAGCCCTTGGCCATCGCCTGTTGTGCTTGTTGAGAAGAAGGCCGAACCAACAAACTTTTGTGTGGTTTACAGGTAATTGACTGACGTGACCAAAAAGGACAGCTACCCACTTCCAAGGTTTGAAGATACCCTAGATACACTTCCAGGGTTGCGATGATTCTCAACCTTGGATTTGAAGAGTGGCTACTGACAAGTGCATATGGAACCTAAATATCGCCAAAAACTATTTCACTATTGGTACTGGCCTATAGCAATTTATAGTCATGCCATGTGGACTCTGCAACGCCCCTGCTACATTTGAGCGATTAGTGGATAACATCTCGCGTAGGCTATTGTAGAAAACGTGTCTGGTATATTTGGATGCCGTGATTGTGATTGGGAAGTCGTTTGCGGAACACTCAAGAAATTTGAAAAATATGTTTTGAAGGCTCGGAGAGGCCAATCTGAAGAAACCAATCTGAAGAAGTGTTACCTACTAGGGAAAGAGGTGAAATATCTAGGGCACGTAGTTTCACGCAACGGAGTCAGGTCAGACCCGGAAAAAATTATGACGTTACAAGAGTGGCCGTCACCAAAAGACAAATATCAGTTATGCAACCTTCTGAAGTTGTACACTTACTATAGAAATTTCGTATCCGGGTTTACGAATATAGCCAAGCCTTTGACCAAGCTGGTCAAAGATGGGCATGATTGCGTTTGGGATAAAGATTGAGAAAATACGCTAAGGAATTCATTAACAACAGCTTCGATCTGAAGTTATTCTTGGTCGGAAAGCAAATTCGCTTTGGATACAGACGCTAGCAATGTCGCTATCGGAAGTGTACTATCCTAGATGCAACATGGACAAGAAAGGGTCATTGGTTACTTTATCAAGGTGTCGTTCTAGGTTAGAAGGTCGTAGGAGAACGTCTTTCCAGGCGGGACGTTAGTTGAGTAGCACCCTGAAATCGTACTGGGCACAATGAGATTCCCTGAAAGTTGAGAATGGTATTTCAGTGCAATCCTTGTAGAATGGAGATGGATCCGTGAGTATGGTTTAGGTGGTGGTTCCTAAAATTCGAATGTCGGAGGTTTTAGGACTTCTAGATAATGGAACCTCGGGAAAACACTTCGGCGTTAAAAAAGACTCTGAAAAAGATCCATGCAAGATTTTACTGGGTAGACTGCAAGGATGATATAAAAGAGTGATGACACAAGTATCAGCTATGCGCACCATTGGGAAACCGTAAGGCAATACAACGTGGGGAGCCCCTTCAAAAGAATGGCAATCTATATTGCCGGGCCATTCCGCGAGACCGACTTTAGTAATAAGTACATCTTGGTGGCTATGGACAATTTTACGAAGTGGACCAAGGCGCATGCTATACCAAACCAAGAAGCCGGAACCGTCTCTGACGTGCTAGTAAAGGAACTGTTCTGCCATTTTGAAGTTCCCCAGGGCAAAAATTTTGAGTCTGGTTATTCCAAAGACTTGTCGGTATAGGGATGAGGAAGATCCAAAGAACACCATTGCACCCGCAATCGGATGGTATGCTAGAACTCATGTACCGTACCTCGAGGAAGTACTTTTTCAAGGTAGTCTCCTAATATTAGAGAGACTGGGACCAATATTTACATCCATTTTTATTGGCCTATCGGTCTTTGGCTCATGAGAGTACTAGACAGACACCTGACCTGAGATACGTCTACCGTATGATCTTGAATTTGGTTGTAGGTCCGGAGATAACATCGTGGGCGAGAGCTTCGTCGAGAAGTTCAAACGCTAGATGCACAACATCCATAGTGACGTTAAGAAAAATAGCCAGATCGCAAGCGATCGAATGAAGACCAGATCTGACATCAGGGCGCAGGAGTCTGGTTTTCAAGAGGTCGATAACGTCTGACTATACAACCTCAGAAAGAGGCGTGGACTGTCGCCAAAGTTACTAAAACTTTCTTTGCAATATCAGTTCTTTATTTTCAAACTGGTTATACAACCATGCTCAACTTTCGCAGCTACAATAAAATTTCTAAAAGCTCGCAGTATAATTTACTTTCAGCTAATCGCTTAACAGTACAAGTATACTCTTCTTAAACTACGATTGTATCTTCTTAATTAATTTAATCTCGAAGAGCTTTATATACGAAGCACTAATTACTATAATGAATTTATATCGAATAGGACGATTGATATCAATAATAGAGTAATTTATTATATCGACAATATGCAATAATTTATGTCATATATTTTAAAGCTATAAACTGCAACATATCGTCAGCAGCGCTTTGATCAGAACTTAACTGCAGAACTAACATCGTGTTCAAATCTTGATCAGAATTACTATTACAATCAAGCTGCTTATAACTGCCTTGCAATATCTGTGACCGCAAATTATACACATTTAATAGTACTAGTTATTTTGCAAGCATTTCAGAAATTGTTCTAATAACGTTTTCGAGATTTCTTATTGTAATCTAAATAATTCTTAAATGTAAAAGCCTTGTACCTGTCGATCAAGCGATTTATAAATCTTCTGAATAGTTGCAATGCTACCAATTTTAATTATCTCTTTGCACAATAGCCGTATAATGTCCAGAAACAACAGTCCTGCTATGATGCGAAACGATAGCCGTGTAGATATATGGGACCCCAAAAACGTCGACGTGGTCAGGATTGAATCCGTCTATAAGATCTGTAATCTTGAAAATCTGCTCTCGTTTATTCTGCAACCGTACTAGTTTAATAATTAAATATTTGTTATGGGATTAAATCGTAGTGTTGAATTCGTGACAACACGATGTGCAAGAGGAACATGCCACATTAGTCTCTCATGGGCCAAATAGATGTACATAATTTACTCGACTCTCGAAATGCTGAGAAAGGTAACCTCTGAATAAAATGCTTAATAATCAGGAGGGCCGACGGGAGTAACTGCAAATGGAACAAGAAGTGACGGACCGCATTGAAATTGAAAAAGGATTGAGTGAGTTATGGACATTATATGAACATATTCGAGTGAATGTTTGATGAATACCGGAAATCTGCTGTAATACGTTGTCCATCAATTGTGCGTGTAATATATACCTAATCAACTGTCAATAAAACATGTCGGTACTTAATGTTGTCTTATTAAACAACCAAAAATATTTGCGAATTTCATCAAAATCTTATGAGTATTACGGAAGTTATACGGTGCAGCAAGGATTTCACGTTTTCTCGTGCGCGAAACGTACCATTAGTCCATAAACATTGAAAATCATAGTGAGCATCTAAAGTTTAAGTTGCATTCTGAAGATTTCACTAAAATCGGATAGAAACTTTAGTTAATATGCGCGTTACGAGACTTTATGTTTGCGCATGCGCAATTGCTATCTATGATCCTATGAAAAAGAAATTCATTTGGAATTATCTAAAGACCGACAGACCGACAGACCGACACGAAACCAAATTTGTTTTGAAAGTTAAAACGTAAAATGCGTGTTAAAAGTTTGATTTTAGATGAAAACAGATTTTATCTCCAAAAAATGAACAAAATACTTTCACTACTCGGAAATCAATATTGAATTCAGATTAAATTTCAAAGTAAAGTAAGGATATGCAATCGTATGCGGCCTACAAGGGTACGCATTAGTAATATTTCATATTAATTTGACTGTGGGGCCATCTAGTAATTAATCGTTCAGCAGGTGTTAGTATTGTAGTGCAATCTACCTGAGAACGAGCGTACGCCCCCTCTATGCAATACCTGGCTCCATGATCTAATAATCTAGTGGTAGTGGCTCATGATCCCTACGTTGTGTGACATACATAATACAAATATACACTGGGAGATGGCGCTAAGATGGGAAGGTTCAAAATAAAACTTTAGTATCAAGTAACCCTACTTTCAACACATTACGATATCCCCAAAACTAGATTACCAGCAATTATACATAAATTACACATTCAGAAAACAGTGCCGGACTTCACCTGAACTACAGTTGCGGAAGGAGTACGGCAGAGAAATCCCCCAATAACCCTACGCTTCTATGCATAAGGACACCTCTCTAAGGATGGGTGGCGAGCAGACATCCTGTGTTCTTTTAATATTACGGGATGTAAACTGCTACCCAGACATTCTACATGTGACAACTTAAGAAGAATTAGTGTAGTCCAGCAAATTTTTTTCTGAAAGGGACTGTGGTCAGATAACCAATACTACCCAGTTAAAGATGGAGAATTTAACGAAAAGCCAGAGAGGTAACCTTGAAAACCAGCGTTTCGCCCCGCACAGAGATACAATGTTAGTAAATCTAATAGGACTCAATCACACGCGTACATTCGAACAATTTACAGTTTTTAACCCCTGTTACCAATATATTTCATAAAGCTAACTTACGTACTATCATTTGCAAAAAGAAAACTACAAATTGTAGCAGATTTTTTTTTAACTCCACGTTGGTGGGCTAATATAGCAGTTTTTATTTTTAATTTTTCCAACTCGGGTCCCTAAGGAGAAGATAGAACAACATCGGAATTTAAAGGGATTTGAACTTTTTACTCATTTGAGTTAGAACTATAAAAACTAGCTGCTCCTGCGGTTAGCTTGGCTATTATCCCATGAGTAGGTTTGAAACATTCTTCGAGATACGGAATATTAAATAAAGTGAAGTTGGACGCCACTGTGTCTAGCAAGTATTAAAAAGATGATTTTACGGTAGATACATAAACTCTATTGGAGTGGATCATTCAAAACTTTTAATATACCATTCTTACAAAATTAAACTTGTTAGAATCAGAAGGTATATATTGTATAGGAAATAACTTTTATTCAATAAAAACTTACATCAATTCACAAGGCTTAGGGAAATTTAAAAAATTATTATTTAAAGAACATTTTGTCTCATGAGACTTAAATGAGCACCAGATCTGATAATCACGTACATAATGTAATTTAACTTATTTTACAATGGTTATCGTGCAAATTCTAAGTGTATAAAATATGAATCAATTAGTAATTTCTAGAAATCATATACTTTTAGTATAAAATTTATTAATTAACACAACATTATGATATTTAACAATGAATGTCGAGTCTTACAGACTATAACTTGGCGGCTCTGGACCTAGCCATAGTGGAAAAGAGAGTTGCAAAAACAATTCATAGACCCTTTTGTGGTTTCATCGGATAGTGCACGACCTTATTTCAACAAGTCTTTACATTGAAACAATAGAGAAAACCATTATACGCGGTCGTAATGTATACCAAGATAACGTGTACCTAAAACAGGATATAAACTATTTAATTATAGCATAAACTTGTCGTTTCAAAGCAACTAGATTTAAGTTGAGGAATTATTAAAGAGCGTATTTATTATTAATTATGTTGAAGGATTTAACAGTAGAAACGGAATTTATTCGAGCGGGAATTGAATTAACCAAGGAAATTTTAAAGCAAAATTGGAACGTAACATAGTACATGTAATTATATCAATCTGTTTTATTTTTGGCATAGCGTTTAAACGTGGTATTTGGGTTATTATTTGTTTTCAGAAATATTACATGTGGTGATTCGATTATTGATTTTTAGTACGCTCAGAGTTTTCTAATGTTGGGAATTCGAATTTTTGTTGTCTAACGGATACTTTATGAAATAAAATTATCATATATATTATCGTGTAAGTTATATGTAAAGAGGAATAGATAAGTCAAGAGAGTAATTTTGTAAGGACCTTGTATATAGAAAACAGGAATACACTATTTACGCTTCAAATTAATTAGTTGTGACCTTAAAACAAACGGATAATAGCATACATTTGTATTAATAAATCGTAATTTTAAAGTTGCATAGTGTGGAAGCTTTTTAGTGCATAAAAACTCAAGGAGAATGCGAGGACAATTAGCTTTAATATTCTAAGGTTGTAAATAGAGCACATCAAATAATAAGAGAAAGCCTTTGTGTACAGAGTATATAAAATCGATGACGTAAACACATATATTCATTTAACTAACAAAACGTTCGTTAAAAACAAATCCTAGGAAGTCTACAGGTTAAACAACTTGGAAAAATACAATTTCAAACTGGCAAACAGTTCATAGAGAGGACTGGCAGACAAATAAACAATTCAAGAAATCATAATGTACGTTGAAACATAATTCTTTAGAAATTTGAGCTAACGACCGAAGCGAAGGTCGAGAAACAGCAGGTGGTTTAAAGACAAAGTGGAGATGGAATATAAATAACATAGGGTAAAAGAAGATGAAAAATAACAGACGTTGTATAAAACAGCCATTTAAAGCACCCGATAAAACAGCCATTTAAAACACGCGATAATTTGAAGAGACTAACCACAATATTGATTTTAAGTTGCTTTAATGTCATTTTAACAAAGACAGCAAGTATGAGTTAGACGAGGATAACATATTTGTACGATAGACCTACAATGGGGTAAATGTTTTGATTGGCTGATTGCGAGTGGAGTGAGAGACGTTTTCTAGGGGTATTGCGACCGTTGTACATGCTAATTAGTATATTCGGACTAAAGCTACGGAGAATGAGAAATTTCTGAGTTTTAAAAGATTGTTGTGTTTTGGATTTTCAGAATCGCTGAAGGTAGAGGTGAATTTCAATGAAAGTAGGGTCAGGAGGTAGGCTGGAACGCTTATAAATACACTAGGAGACGTAGTGAGACTCCCTTATTCCTTCTGTTCGCTTTAGACCTACATTGTGTAACATCCAAGTTAAAAATTTGTAAATCGGGGATAGTGCAGTCCGTTTAATTTAAATTACAAGTGTAAAAGCACGAGTAGGTGCTATGTCATAAACGGGGCTGTAAGTAAATACGAATAACGAACAAAATATGTTACTAAGGTAAGCGAGTCTAGTTATTTTTTGGAACGAGGGTGCTGGTTGTATGGTATATTAAGAAGCCGATTAACATATTTGGACAATTATATGGGTAGCTGTATGGAAGGCGTCTGAATAGAATTGGATGAAGGAGTGGAAACGAGTTTGATGTACATGTAGCAGAGGGACGTTGGATGGAATGCAGCGACGAGGATTTGGTGGACATCTCCGAGGTGATGGTGCAAGAGCATACACCAGGTAAAGAAATTTGTTTTCTTTTGTTATTGCTTGAACATTTTGTGCTGGTATATTGTATTAGAGTGATTTGACATATTTGGTGAATATTTTATGAACATAAAATCTAACTTGAAGGTTATATGAAAAAGACAATTTGAATTTATTATTTGAAGGTATAAATACATGACGTATAATTTTGATGTAAAGAGTAAACGGGTCTTTAGAATAGTTTGAATCAAAATGCTATTTATTTATGCATTCAGAGTAACAGGGTTTATACTGAGCTCACCATAGACCAGGGTATACTGTATACTGTATATAAAGAAGTGTTGAAATAAATTAAATTCCTTAAATTTAAAAGGATTTAATGGTTGATATTTTGAAAATTTATGAAGATATTTATATCCAATTTTGTAAATATTGAGCTGCTGTGACGTAATTCTTTGATTGGTATTAATAAAATGGTTGTATGTTTTGTTGAATTATTTGATTGGTAATTTTTATTAATAGTCTAAGTGAGAAAGAGTAAGCATAGGATGAGTAAGTATCTCTGAAGAAGCTGGAAGCATAGCTAGCCGTGGTATGTTGATTTAGGGGAGCTTTTCCAGAGATATTGGAATTTTATATTTTTTTCAGAAAATTTTATGACAGCCCAATTTGTGGGGCACGATTTTAGAGCGTAACTATTGCATTTTTATGGCTCCCAATGGTAGAGCTCGAAAGTAATCCCAAACTCCACTGCATTTTTATGGCTCCCAACATGGAGCATGATTCCAATCCAGAACCACTACAATATATATATATATATATATATATATTATATATTGTAGTGGTTTTAAAGGGTTAAAGGTAAATATAAACAAGGCAATTTCAAAACACCCTGTATAGAGGAAACAACCAGAATTTACGTGCGAAATTTATTCCAGTTAGTTCATTTTTAAGTAACAAGTATTAACATAATTTTACAGATAATGATTAAAATTTAGTAGGTTTGCAAAGAAAATAAATTGTAGAAGCCAATGCAATTAATTTATTAATATAATTGAGTTTAATTGAACGGTTATTTACGTATAATATGCATAAAAGCATGAAAAATCAATAATACCAAGGTGAAACGTGTTGCTAACACACAAACAGCCGTTGGATATAAAATACTTTGAAAAGCGAAATCGTAGAAATGTTATTTAAAACGTTCGTTAAAATTGAACACCTGCAGGTTTTGTAAATGTCAAGTTCCCCTTATTTTTATAGATAAAACTCAAGATTCTAGGTATATTGTACAAACGGTCAGATGTTTTCGCATTAAACGCTAACAAGGGGTTATTTAAAGCACGTATGCTAGTCCACGTGGGGTTAGATAGCAGATGAACAGGAATATCGATTTCTACCACTCACCTAAGGTTAGAAGGGAACGTAGAATATGCATAAGCACGAGACAGCGTTAATATAGGCGGAATTTGTAAGACGTCAATGCATAGACTATTGGTCGATATCGTTAGTTGTACATCAGACAGACACGGGAATATTGAATGTTAATTTTTCAGAAAATATCGTAACGACGCGCTGAATTTCGGGGATTTAGAAGACGGTTGAACCCAAAATTTTAAGAAATATTATTGTAGATGAAGGACTTCGGGTGAAATGCGGCCGAGAGGTGGCATCGTAAATTGTATAAATACTTTTGAAAATGAATAAAAGCCTTTTAGTATTTTGATCGCTTCAGACTACGTACGAAAGTTACCACGAGCTTGTAAGTATAGAAAATTATTTTAAATTAAATAGTACAGTTAGCCTCATAATTTGTACGCGGATAGTGCCGAGTCTAAGAATTTAATGAGGTGCAATTTATATTTTTTTAACAAGCTCGTGTAGTGACGTTATGTAACGTGAATTAAATTAAACAATTATCGAAGAAGAGTAATAATTGGATTTGGAGTTGGATGTATCGTGTATGAACAACATAGCAACAGCTTGGAGGGTGTTCAACTACTAATATCTGGAGGCGGGAGCAAAGCAGTACCACGAAACAACTTAATGGCATCATCAACGGAGCAGGTGAAGTGACGTAAAGTAACGTAAATTTCAATTAAATTAAACTAAAGTACGCAATTATGAAAGAAGTGTAATTAATTTGGATTTGGATACACCGTAAAGGCAGAGCATGCAGCACAGCTTAGAGGGGTTCATCTACAAATAGCTAGAAGCCGCCAACAGAGCAGAACGAAACAACTTAACGGCATCGTCAACGGAGTAGAGATCTTCAAGAAATTCCAGGTAACGCTTTAAAATTGTTCTTGTTATAAACTATGAAACTATGAAAACTGTGTGATGGGTGTAAATGAACTATGATGGTATTTTACATTATTTGGCGTATTGAAGGTAATACGTAGAACTAACGTTTATTGTGGTATTTAAATCGAAATATAAAGGTGTATATAAAGCTGATTAACATTCCTCAGGAATTTAAATATTTTTTTGTTATGAGTACATGGGTTTTTGTTGTGTTTGTAATAAGAATATGCCAAGTAAAGAGCATACATTAATCATAAATAACTGGGTTATCATGAGCTCACCATACTCCAGAGTTTCCTAATTGAAATCAATTATAAATACAGAAAGAAAGATAAGGTATTATTCAGGGCCCATTTACTCAGGTTACATTCAATGTGTTTGATTTTTCTAGTTAAAATTCTGGACTTTACAAAATAGAATTTATTGATGTGTAACTTGACCACTGAGATGTATATAATTTTGAAGTTTTATTTGTAAATAGTGGAAAATAGATATTGTATGTTTGTTGTATTATTTTGTGGTTTCATTGAGAGGGTGCGTAAACGATAGAAAGTATGAGAGTGTGTGGGAGTGAATCTAGGTATCCAAGAGGAGGCCTAACTGAGCTAGCCGGAAGCAGTTGAAGAAAGCAATTCAACCGAGGAAGCTGGAATCGGGGTAAGAAATTAATGTTTTTTTGAAAATTTTTTATTGTGTGCAAATTTTCGATTGGTTATAAAATTGATAATATATATATATATATATATATATATATATATATATATATATTTATAGCAGGAAATTATTCTTGACCATAAAAATAAATATTACTGAAGTTTATTCTTGGAAGTTGGTCAGGTCAGTTAAACAAGTCGAGAAATAATGAATCGTAATAGTAAAAAATCAATATATTTTACTATGACGCGTTTCGGTCAACAAGACCATTATCAAATAGTTTATCTATAAAAAGTTATAATTAAAATAAAGTTCTTAAAAACTATAAAATATACAGACCAGAAATTTTAACTTGTTAATTTACAATATCACTATAACTACAGGTGGTATTTTGTATATATCGTAAGGAATAGTCACTAACAAGGGTATTCCTTACGATACATACAAAATACCACTTGTAGTTATAGTGATATTGTAAATTAACAAGTTAAAATTTCTGGTCTGTATATTTTATAGTTTATAAGAACTTTATTTTAATTATAATTTTTATAGATAATCTATTTGATAATGGCCTTGTTGACCGAAACGCGTCTTAGTAAAATATATTGATTTTTACTACTACGATTCACTATATATATATATATATATATATATATATATATATATATAGACGTGATAAGGGGTCACGAGAGGTCCCTGAACCCCAAATTCTAAAAATAAATTCCACCAAAATATAATAGAACCGGAAAAATGGAGTTTTCCTTAAATTCATGGTTACACCCTGTAAAATACATGATACATACAAAAACGCAAACTGCATGTGTATAAATAATCACCTTGTATGATATAAGCATATTGTAAATAAATAGCAAGTAACGTAAGTCGTATATGTAAAAATAATTAATGTAAGGTACCGTAAAACGCATTAAATGCAAACGTAAGAATCGATCGTTTTAAGATAAATACAAAGCCATTTACTTTACTTATTACTTATCAATACATTTTGATAAAAATGCATTTGATTTGCTGTAAATAGCATAAAAGAGTACTAGCTTTACTTTTTTAGTTTAAGAAACTACAATCAACATGTCAACATGTCAACCCCTTTTGCATTAGTCATTAAAGTTTAAATTAATTACCCCGTGGATAATAGCAATTCATTTTAAATAGAGAACAAAAAAGGATGAGTCATCGGTATTTAAAAATACGTCAAATTCGTATAAACTCATTAATAAATAAACATTTTATTCCTAGAAGCGGCCCAATCATTGAAAAAACCTGCAGAATCCTGGGAATAACTGATAAAAATAATTTATAAGTTTAGCGTTAATATGCGACGCTACAATAATAGAATATGTGAGACAAGGACATATAGAGAGCGTCACGGACAACTGGAATCAGATAATTGGGTAATAAACAGCAGCGATTTTAGACGCTAATTGGTTTTCCGAAAACCTTGCATCATAATGTTCATCATTTTTCTAGTAAGCTTCTGGAAACAAATAAATTTGTATATAAAGAAGCGTTTATCAATAAGGATTCATTCGTTCTTAGATTTTTAGAAGTTTATTCAGTAATTTGATTTGAGTGCGAAATGTTATTTTAAGTCGCAAGCGATTGCTATGCGGAAATAGTATTTGAATATGCAGTAAGCATATTGTAATTTAATAGTGGCGAGGTTGCAAAGAACAAAGAAGTGATCTTTTAAACGTAACTTACAACGAAAAATGAAAATTATTAATTACAAGAGAAAAAGTTCTTCAAGATAATGCCATTTCTAAAGATATTATTAAATAATCTAGAGGAAGATTTAACCAAAAATGTACTTTGGCTATTGCTGTTTGAAATGAGAATTTTAATATACAGAATCTACATCAATTAGAAATAAGAAAATACTTTATTACGAGGACGTTTTTGTGGATTCTGCAAGTATCACTTCTAGATTTATTTTTAACTGCTTTATATTTAATGTATGGTATACTAATAAGTGATAATCATATAATAATTTTATGCAAAGGGTTTTACCAGGAGAATTCGAAATACTCTAACCTTTTAATAGATTATCTGTCAAGGATGTTTTTCTTGCCAAAACAAATCTTACAAGCGTGGAAATAAACATAACCAGGTAAACCATTTTCAAAAGAATAAGTTTAAATCTGTAAATTTAAAATAAGATAAGCAGCAATTTTTGTTTGTAATCAATACTTCTTAGAAATTATTGTATGTTTGAAAGAAACAATGTTGTTAATGTTCTAAATGCTTTTGTATGAGAGAAAATATTTAATACTGTATAAATGCTTTATAATATTGCTGTGCTGGATTTCATTTTGAAAAACTCTGTCAGTTCCGTTAAGTTAACCAGGCAAAATTAGAAAAAAAGATAAGTGAATAATTTCAAGTCAAACAAATTGCTGTATCTGTATTACAGCACCCTTTTAGAAACGCCCCAAAACGGCCATTGTCACAGCACTCTTTTACTGACGCCACAACGTGCGGCCCTTGTCACAGCACTCTTTTAGTGGCAACCGGAACGTTATGCTGATTCTTCTCAGCCTCGTTTTGTTGAATTCCCTAATGAAAAATTGTTCTCAATTCTTTCCTGTAAGTTTTTAAAGCTACTCAACGCACAACCGCTGATGATACAGTGTTGAAATTGAACTTACTTCACTCAAATGTCGGAATATGCTAATGCGACTGCTGTTATTCGTTGAGTATGAATTATTAAATAAAATTTTTATATAAAAATTGTAAGGTGTGACGTTTTGACTTAATTTTTTATCTGTTATAGCTGCTGCGAAATGTATTTCGATCAGTATATAAGATTTTCTCTTTAATTGTTATTGCTTATTATTACATTATTTTTTATGTATTTATTTATCAAGAGTTACTTTTTAAGGAGCGCTATTGAACACTAAGTAAGTGTATTTATGTAGATAATTTTTTGAATTAATATCGTAGTAACCAAGGGACTGAAAACAATCCATAATGTATTTTTTAGTTAATTTTTGTGTTATAGAAATTGATTTGAGGTAGCTAAGGGTAATAATTACTTTTGCGCCGATTTTGGCTGTAAACAATCAACTATATAATTTTTTTGCTGTTTTGCTTAATTTTGTTGTATGTAGATACTACAACTGAGAATAAAAATTACTTTTAGGTAATTAAGGAAGGTATAAACTAATTATTTTTGCGTAGATTTTTGTACTGTGTAAATCCCCCGGGATGTTTTGGATAAATGTTGTTTTCTAGGCGGGTTGGTTTTCTCTTTTCTTGTAACATGTTTTTTAATTAGAGTTTTTGTAAATAAAATTCTTCTCTTAAGGTTTTCTTTTTCTATCTTTGTGACCCACCCCACTCTGTGGCTCTTTCGCTAGCACGGCATTCTTTGGATTTCCTTTTCTGTTGCGGTATTCGGTGCGGACAATTTTTTTGCCTACTTTACTTTTCTGTTTTGTCTGCACGGAATACCGTAACAAAATGCCAAATTTCACAATGTACGAGATGTATTCAAGAGTACGCACATTAACTTATACAAGAGTACGCACCGCGTACTCTAGTTTAGTTCTGTGTATTGACTTGTCTTGTTTTTACTTCTAGATCTTAAAAAGGAGCACTTACAAAGGAACCAGTTTAAGAAAACTCGTATTTACAGAAGAGTTAATGAATAATAGTCGTTGAAAGTTGGAAGGAGGTTATACAAACAGAGGAATTGCTAAAGTTGAATATACCAGAATTGACTTTAAAAAAAGACGAAAATTAGAGATCGTTCTTCGATCTTTAGCCCGTTTCAACAGTTTTTTCACCAGAAAAAGAAACTGAATTGGCACAGTGTCTCTAAAAAATGGACCGACGTTTTTATGGTATGCTTGATTTATTAGCTTTAATAAATCTCAAGTCGATTTGTTCTACAAAAAATAAAAAATAATGTATCAAAAATATAACTTCTATTCAATTCAAAATTTTTAACATGGATAAAACTGGTATATCTACAGTTTCGAACAAAACCCCAAAATTTCTATCTGCAAAGGGTAAAAAGTGTCGAGTGATGAACAAGGAAAACTTGTTACTGCAATTTGTTGTATGAATGTTGATGCTTATTATGTGCGTACAGGGTTAATTTTTAAAAGAAAAAGGATGAACAAATATTTATTTCAAGAGGTACAGACAAGTACTCTTTGCATGATTTCAGAATCCGGATTTATCAATACCGAACTTTTTCTAAAGCGGATAAACATTTTTTATGAAAATATTAAATCATCTATCGAGAATCAGGTACTATTTATTCTTGACAACCGCCCACTCCTAGCATAGAAATCTGCAGGCCTTCAATATTGTACAGAAAATTTTATAAGTGCATTATCCCTTCCTCTCCATGCAGGTCATGAATTCTACCTTTGGACAAAATATATTTTGGATCATTTACAACTGCATACAATGCTGTTTCAAATATTGAAAAAACCGCAAGTGCTATTGAAGCTGCGGATCTTTTAATTCAGAAAAATTTGATAATGCCCATTTCAATCTTTCGTTGAATGCAAATCGACAAATGGAAGAATCATTTAACCCCAACATCTATGTTGTATATATTAATGAGCAATATTCATTTATTCCCAAGAGTTTTATAATGGAGATAACAGAAAAGTATAAGTGATGCTAACATAAATACTGTTTGACCCAACTGGGCTGCCAATGACTCAAGCAATTTTTCCTGAATATTTTGAAATAACAAAGTGTTTTGCAAGAGTGCGAAGGCTCAACTATAAATTTGGACACTTAAATTGTCAACACGACCGGTAGGTAACTTCAATAAAGTAGATAGTTCTTCGAAGATTGTTGAAACTATTAATCAACATGAAGGTCTGCATAAAAGAATACCAATTTTGTCAAGTCCAATAGAAACACTACCATCAATTGTATTAGTGAAAAATGACGGCACGAGTTGCTCCGTAAAACCCGAAGAGCTTAGACCTATTCTATATTGGAAGAAATGCATGAAAGAAGAAAACGGCAAGAGGTCAAAAATTTTGACAAGTATTCCGTATAAAAATATGCTAGAAGATCAAATAAAGAACAAAACTAAGAATGCTAAAGGTAAAGTTGTTGACAAAAATGTTTCCAAAAAAAACCTATTAAGAAAGAAGTAGCCGAAAGAAGGGAGAGAAATGTAGAAAAAAAAACGCTGTAGAAATCAAATTTTATCTAGAAAGTAAGTGTTCGGTCCTACATGTTCTGAAAATTTTTGATTCGGTACCATTTATGCCAAAATTGGTGACTAGAAAATTGCATTCCATTATTGACTAAAAATTTCAAATGCGACATGTTTGTGATTGCGTACTTTTATAGTTCATAAATCGTTAATTAAATTCTTGTATAACTTAAAATCAGTTATGTTCGTATTTATGTATACCTTTCTCCTAAATCTATATGAAATAATGATATCTTTTGATGTAATCGCTAACACCTTTCGTACTATATGGCCCATCTACGAAATAGGTTAAATAGACCCTAAACTTTTAAAGATTTGTATTCTCAAAAATGATAGACTTACACTTGTTTTTGTGATAATGATAACTTTCATTAACATTCGTACTAAGAAACCTTAAAAACATCTTAAATATTCATAATGACATAAAGATAGTAGAAAGCTTTCGATAATTCTGCAATTTATTGTATCATATTTACTTTTTCCTTAAGCTATACCTCAAGTCTATGAAGCGTGACATCATAGGTAGTTTTCTTTATAGTATTTGAAATAACTTTCTACCGTTTAAATTTTAGATTAACTGTAACTTTGCAAATCATAAATAATTAATTTCCAAATGTAATGGAACGCCAATTTTAAATCTGGAATCTTATATAATAAAAATTAAATTGTTTAGGAATTATAAATAAATAATGACAATTTTAAAAAAGAACGTTGCAGCACAATTGTTTTTAGCCGGTCAGTGATACTAGTCTAATTGAAAATTTACGATTTTGTCATGTCTTTAAGTGCTTCAACCAAAAGATTAACAAACATGAATACAAGTGCCAACATTCCAAAGGCATCAATAAAATTTCTTCCAAAGTTGTCCAAAGCTAGTGAAGCATTGTCGCGATAAAATATGCCGTTTCAAACAAGTTATCGATTGTGTTTGACAAGGCCGTTTCTAACTTACCTGTTGCCTCACAAGACAAGTGAACTTTTTTTTAATACAGGTAAATATCGCCATTATACAAAAAATTTTATATAAAAATTGTTTAACATTCTATTTTCCATAATAAGACAGCATTTCATTGTTTTTATTTCAGAAAACAATTCAATAACGAATAACACTTTCATTTTTTTAAATTGCAATGTACCCGTTCATTAGGCTCATTTGATATAGATCTTTTTCTCTTTTAGACGACGTAAAATCTTAGTACCCTTATACCAGAATATTTTTGGAAAAAATATAAAAACTGTTTATTAAGTTAATTTCACCAATAACATGAGTTAGATATCTGAGATCTCTTTTATTTGTCTTGACAATTGAATGAACAAAAACTTATATACAAATCTTGAAACAAAACAAAATTAAATTAAAATGCTTTTTACGGCAATAAGTGTTCAAAATGTTCGCCATTAACTGTAAGGCAGTGGCCCGACATATCACGAACAGCTGGAAAAGAATTTCTGAGCAATCTTGGGAACATTGCGCGCTTTCATACAAGAATATACGAATTTCCTGCAAATTAAACAAAATAGTAAAAAACGGCAAAAAATAAAAATTACACAATAAAGAACTGTGTAAAAAAATTTATTTATTTAAAAAATAATATAATAGTTATTTACTTAAAAGTGATTGTTCGCGCCATTTCGCTTTCCCAACGTTGTATTCGTTATCAAGCCAGACAATTAAAGATTAGGAATAACATAATTAAAAGAGAGTCGATAAACAACCATCCGCGAACTCGAACGTGTTTCATTCGTTTTCAATATTAACTTTTTATAATGTCTTTCTTACCATAATCATTTCCTTACTTCGTTCCTATTTACCTCTGGCCAGAAACAGTAGTGAAAGGTGCCGCGTTAGTGCTCCAGATGTTGTGCTTCGGTAAGTGTTTTTAAGTATTTATGTGACTTTGTATTTAAAATCCGTTTCCCTTCTTTTACTCTATACAGTCCATGCTCTACCTTACAACCCTTGGTTTACTGCCTACTGCACTCCAGGCAATTCCTATTGCATCCCTTGATGTTCCAAGAGACGCAAACATAATTTTTTGATCCGTACGAGCCGCATTAAGAACTACGTTATATCTCTTTTTTCGTCCCACATCCTCAAATCAAACACATATATACGTATGTCCATCAGTAATTGTATTTTCGAATAATCATAACACTTTAATTCTAAAGATAATTAAATTGCTATAAAATTTTCCAGTTTGTATTGCACGTGTGTACTTTTAAATATACTGCATTTATACATCAGTCAGATAACCTCGTTATCGCGTTGTCATTCAACACGTTTCAAAACAATAACATTTGTATTTGTATACAAACAATAAACTCTTCTTTGGAAATACTCTTATTCTAAAATTCGTGCAAGTATTATTTGTGCGTAAGAAACATTTAATCATGACTACCAGAAACATTCTACAAAAGAAATTAGAGGATTATTTTTCTCGTTTAACGGAAATCCAAGACTATGTCAAAACGGCTACTTGCTTTTCAGCAGTCGAAGCGAGATATGTTCGAATGCAAAGTATTGAGCAACAACTCGATATTCTATACGATAAAATTTTAAGCTATAATTCCACTGTAGAAAAAAGGATGAGATAAATTCTCAAAGATCTTCATTCGATAATTTAATCGATGTTATTCGTTCGCGATTTGTTGATATGAAGCAAAAGGCTTCTACTTCTGCTGGTGATACTGCAGTCATCGCAAGTACATCTCAACCTGTTGTCAGTTATTTAAAACCTCTTAGTGTAAATCCGTTTGATGGTTGTTTAGACAATTGGCAAAATTTCATTACATTATACAAAAGTTTAGTCCATGAAAACGATCACATTCCCGTAATCCAGAAGTATCATTATATGAGAATGCTTCACAAAGGGGAAGCATTGGCTTTAATTTCGGATTTGGCTCTTGATGCCAATTTATACGAACAAGCGTTTACGAAACTTCAGGATCGCTACAATTCAACTTGTAGAATTACGAGCTACTACTTAAATAAAATACTTCAATTTAAAACCTCTGGATCGCTCTCAAACTTTATTAATATTCATGTTAGTGCTGTGAACACGTTAAAGGTAGCCAATAAAGTTGAAGACTTGGCTGATTTTTTATAGTTTTCTTTATGCTATCGCAACCTAGAATTCAAAACTCAAAACGCATTCGATTCAAACGTAGATTCGGCAGTTCCTACTTGTACTCAACTGTTCGATTTCTTAACCTTGCAAAGCAAAACTTCAAAGCTTTATGAAGATATTAAAAAAGAAAGAGCGCCAAAGCCAGGTGCACCACTTCGCTTTAAATCTAGTTTAAACCAATCCTTCTTGGTAAAAAATTTGCAGACTTCAGTGGCGACTAAAACCGCTAGTATAATTTGTCCCTATTGCGGCGAAGTCCATAAAATCTATGGATGTTTGGCATTTAAAAAACTTAGCATTTCCAATCGTCAAGTTGCTATTAAATCTTTAAATCAATGTTTTAAATGCCTCGGCAGGCATACTCGTGATTGTAATTCTGATGGTAAATGCAAGATGTGCCATTCCTCTTCTCACCATACTCTGTTGCATAAACCACTTGCTAGGGAACACATTACTGAATCTAACGATTCGAAAGCCGCACTCACAACTGAAGTTGTTTCGACATGCAACGTCACAAATTCACTAGAAAATTACACTGTTTTATTAGGTACTGTAGAAGTTCGTGTTTTAGATATAAACAATAAGTTACAATCTGTGAGATGCATTTTAGATTCCGGATCTCAAATCAACGCCATTTCAAGTTCTTGTGTCCAACGCTTAGGGTTGGAGCGTCAACATGATTTCCGCCAAGTTGGTGGCATTTCAGGTTCTGCAATTGAATCCAAAGGAGCTGTAATATGCACTTTGTTTTCTAATAGGCGAAACAGAGTAACACGGGAGGCTATTTTAGCTCTGAGGGTGATAATGGCAAAAACAATAGAGAATGGAGAAAGCGTATATATATAAGGTTTGTAAATTTGGAAAAAGCATTCGACAATGTGAAATGAAAAAGAATATTCGAAATACTCAAAAACATTGGAATGAGTTTTAAGGATAGGCGGATAGTACATTGCTTATGCAAAGAACAAACAGCGGAAATAGAATTAGAGCAAGACAGTAGAAAAGTAAATATTAGGAAAAAGGTGAGACAGGAATGTGCCTTATCCTCATTAATTTTTAACTGTACATAGAAGAGGCAATGAATACTGTCAAATGCAGGAAAACATTTGGTATTAATATACAGGGACAAAAGATTGTTATGCTTGGATTTGCAGATGATATAGCGGTATAAGCATCTAACAAAAAAGAGTTAGAAGCTGCTGTTAATGAAATGGTAACAGTTCTAACGGAGAGATATGGTATGAAAATTAACAAAACTAAAACTAAAGTTCTAGTGTGCAAAAGAGGGGAAAATAAATGAAAAACAAGAATACTAATAGGTAACAAGAACTTACAAGAGGTTAAGGATTTCTACTACCTAGGAAGTCAAATAACTTAAGATAAGAAAAGCACAAAAGATATAAAACAAAGATTAGCACAAGGTCGTGCTACATTTAACAAGAAAAAGCAACTACTGTGCTCAAAGACCACAAACATAGAAACAAGGAAAAGATTGCTTAAAACATATGTGTGGAGCACAGTACTGTATGGCTGTGAAGCCTGGACAGTAGGAGAAGCAGACAAGCAGAAGGTAGATGGACAGACAAAGTTAAGAAGAAAGAGGTACTAAAAATGGTAGTGGAAGAAAGAAATATGTGGAAAACAGTAAAAAATAGGAGAGATAGGATGATAGGCCACATACTAATGAGGGAATAGTGCGGAATATATTAGAAACAGAGATAGGAAAAAAGAGAAGTAGAGGTAGACCTAGGTTAGACTACTGCACACAGATAGTGAAAGATGAAGGCTGTGAGAATTTCAGGCAAATGTGTAGACTAGCTTAGAATAGAAATCAATGTAGGTACGCTTAGAGCCAGTCGCAAGATGGAAAAAGTAATGACAATAATAATTACTGTACTTAATAATTGTTATTGCTATAAACAACTACAGATATTTGTTTTGCAACACTCTCAACTAATGTTAATTGTGCAAAAGGATTTACTGGATAACTAGTAATACGGCAAATGTCTAAGTGTTGGGGGATTTTTTACAGCCACAGGCTGCTTAACCCCCTTCACATACCTTACATGTGATTTTCCAACGCTCCACCCGAAGGTACTACTTTTTTTTCCTGGAAAATTTGGAATTTTGCCGAACCCTTGCCGTTCCAGGCAAGGTAGGGGTCTTTAACGTGCGTGACAACACTCACACACGTGACCTCCATTTAACTTCTCATCCGAACGAGGGCGTAATTTTTGTGAAACATGCTCACCTGTCATTTTTCAAGCAGTCGGCCGTGTCGGGATTTGAACCCAGGACCTTGGGATCCGTAGTCTTATGCTTACTACATTGATCCCGGTGACGCTCACCCCTTCACATACCACTGAATATCGGGGAAATAGGGCATATAATTAGAAAACGTAGAAGAAAATCGAGCTGTATATACACTGTTGGGAGAATTGCAGGGAACTGTGTATGCTCTCTCAGAACATAAATAAGCTGAAGTACAAGTCCAGACAGTTTCAAGACGTAAAACATAATGAGGAAAATATAAGTGCTCTTATATCTGACGATTATTATAAACAACTACAGGTGTTGGTTGTGAAATATTTTCCACTAATGTTGATTGTGCGAAAGGATAAATTGGAAAAACTATTAATTCGACAAAGGTTCAAGTGCTGGGGAAACTTGGTAGTCAAAGACTGCTTACTCCCTTTCACATACAACTGAATATCGGGGAAGTAGGGTATATAACTATAAAACAATAGAAGGTGACCGAACTGCATCAAACAAGAAAGAACAGCAGCTATGTTCAAAAATAACGAACATAGGTACAAGAAGAAAACTGTTCAAAGCATAGTGTGGAGCACAGCACAGTACATCTATGAAATAGGGGCAGTAGTAAAAGCAGACAGAAAGAGATAGAAGCCTTATGGAATGTTGTGCTTCAGATGTATTTGAATGGTAGCATGGACAGACAAAGTTAATAACAAATAGGTTGTTGAAATAGTAGAGGAATTAAGATATCTGTGGAAAACAAAAAAAAAATAGGAGAAATAGAAGGACAGAATACGTTCTAAGGCACGGGATATATTACAAGCAGAGATAAGAAAAAAAAATAGGTAGTGGTAGACGGAGATCAGACTTTGGCACACAGATAGTGATAGATGCAAACTGTGTAAATTTCAGGGAAATGTGTAGGTTGGTTCAGACTTCCTAATCTGAACCTGTTTCCTAACAATGAGGGTACGCGTCCCACCAGTTCTAGGACTGAAGACTTAATGATGATGAAGATAACATTCTGAAGGTTACCTATGGATTTGATAATTATTAAATTTGAAAGAACTCTTATTTACTGGTTGCTATGCACGACGTGCGTTTTCTAGTTTTTATCGCTCGCCGAGCATAAAGTGACATGTCCTCAATAAATGTCAACTTTTCCTTGTTAATGTCAAGCGAAAAAGCCTTCTTTATTTAGTGATTGTAGAAAAAATATATTATGTTAAAGGTTAAAGGGTATTTTACGTATAGCAATTGACGCCCGAACATGGATTGTAATAATTTGCGCCCACATTTGGGGCGTAATAATTTTCGCCTGTTTGGTTAAAACGTAATAGCTTTTATGGTTTCTTTAGTTTAGTTCTGTAATAGTTAGGATACATTGTTTCAGTAATCTTTGGTATTCATTTAGTATGAGCCTAGGCAGCATATATAATAAATATGATGTAATACCTTATCGAGCAGCTAAGATAGATTTAGTTATTTATAAATTGAATTAAAATTGAATTGAAGTCGGGATAAAAAAATTAGCATTTATTAAACTAACAAAGATCAAGCTAGTTATCTACAGTCGCAAATATGTAGTCGAGAAAAAAGACATGGCATCATTGGCGTTACACACATACGGCTGATGAATACGAGGACTAAAGAGACCATAACAATTATTTCTTTTACATCAGTAGAAAAGAGCTTAAAAATGATAGTGGGCGGTGAGTCAATTTGTTATCCCAAAGAGTTTTATTTGAGAATTGTGTAGGGTAGCTTGTGGATGAGGTTTTTAGGAAGGTTAAATTTAGTTCCTAGATTGTTTGAAAATAGCTCAATTATGCCCCTAATAAATGATTTAGGAGAATAGTCCGTATTGATTATGTTCCAGCGAGCTTTCAGAATATTATCAGAGTTTCATAAGAAAGCGTCGTTAGTTTTTTCTTTGCGTAACAAATATTTTCATTTTCGTTCATTATGTCGTTGCTTGTTGCCAATAATGGCATTATTGTCATAAGTATTGTCATTAGCATGCGATTTAAGAGTATTTATTTGGCAATAAAGGATGCTTTCTTTGTTTAATCAAATAGGTTTTTGTAAGTCTTTGCTCTGAAACTTGTATTTGCTAATAAACAAAAAGAGTATTGAATGGTCACATACAAATATTTAGAAAGTTATTGAACTTCTCTTCTGTAGCGTGTTAGGAGCATTCACTTTTCACATCACGCCTGATGATATAGGTTACTTTTAAATAGTGAGAGCAAATTAGGATCTTTAAGATTGCTTTTAATAATCTTTTTTGTTTGTTTTTATCATTATTTACTTCAATCTTTATAGTGAATTGTGCTAAGAGTGCATAATGATCTGAGAAGAAAAATGTTCTCTTCAAGATGGAAGATGAATTAAAGAACGTAACGATATTATTTATGCATGTACTAAAATTGCTAGTTATTTGCTTGGTCTTATTAAAACATAAATATTACCCGTATGAAGTTAAAATATGCTGAAATTGGAGAAATTCAGGATTGTTAGCATTCGTGTCAGTATTAAAATCAGAGGTAAGGATTATATTGTCACAATTTTGACCAACTTTGCTGAGATGAGAACGGGATCTAAATGTTCAATAAATCTTTAGTTGGAGAGTTGTATGAACGATAGTGATGGTATTAAAATTTTTATAGAGTCTATCAAGATTTCAACAGCTAAGATTTCACAAACAAAAGCTATGGCGAGATATTTAAACTATAGATTTGTTTTACCTCTGCACCCAATCTATCATAGATGACTATCCTCCATATGCATTCTCTCTACGGAAATAGTGTTGTCGTTTAAAATGTTGGAAGTTAACAGATCTTCAGCAATTAAATGATGTTCGCTTAAACAAAAGATATGTAAGGTCATGCTTGGGTTTAGGAGAGACGGGATGTAAGGTGTAGAATACTGAGTTGTTTATGACATTCAGCTTAGCTACACTTATTCTTTTTTATAAAATAAGAAATCAAAATAGTGACATTGTAAAAACAGACATTTACTCCAATTATGTCTTAATATTGTTTTGAAAACGATAGACGGAAAATACAATATTAGTAGACGAAATTTGAATTTCGGTGATAAATTGAGTACTCACGTACACAAATTTTAGTATAAAATGACACGAATTCTATTGTATTATATAATATCGGAGTCCTCGCACAGTAGCTCTCATGAAGTAAGCAATACATTGTCAGAATTAATAATGTGTTGCAAAACTCGGAGGCACATTGCACCTACGCTTACTGAATTTTAATGTCAAATGTATCTGAATTTCTCAGTAACATAACCACTTATTAAAAGAGTGAAACCATAATGAAAGTTAACGTTAGGAATTTAAAAAATAAATTGTGGTAATATATAAACTTTTGTTATTACACAAATTAAATTACAGAAGGATTTAGAAGAAAACGTAGAGCTTACCACAAGCAAAATTGTCAAAATTAAGTTCAGTATTCCTCTTGTAAATTTTAACAACTAATAAAAAGATTCTTATGAGATTTTTAGGGTTTCTCCCTTAATGTTCATTCAAGCAAACATTTTCTAGGGTTTAAAGTATGTCGTCTATTCGAGTTATTTGTACTCGAGGTTCTGTCGACTGGAGTGGTTGGCATCATCAAGACTGATTTATTTTTCTGCAGAAACCATATCTATGTCCACCTGAATCCCTGCATTTTGTTGGTTGGCCCATACAGAGAAGCGCGGTTCATTGATATTGACTATTACAATAGACCGTTACAAGGAACCAACCACAACTCGCTACAAGGGTTGACCAGTCAGAACGCAGAATACCAGAACGAGGACATAAATGCTAGCTGCAGAAGAGAATAAACCAGGGGGTATTTACGCATCTGCATTTGACCCGAATGCACACGCTTAGGATCCGGAACATCGAGCCCCAAAAGTGTCCATTACGGGCTCTACACCTGCAAAATAAATCCAACTACTTCTGATGGAGAGTCGCCTTCGACGACGTATCTCACACAATTTGAGGCGACATGTAGCGGTTGGAATAACTGTGAGAAGGTAACTGCGTTGATAATCACATTACGGGCTGAAGTATTCTGTATCCTACAAACTATACCATGACAAAAAAGAACTACGAGACCTTAACATCAAAGCTAGGAATGAGTTACAGTGATTCCCATCTGCAACCGTTACCAGACGACCAACGAGCATTTATAAAAGTTCGAAACATGTGTTGCTTTCTTCGTGAGACTAGCCTATCCAACAGCGCAGGACAGTTTCTTGGAACAGCTGGCAGAACAGTCCTTAGTCGATAGAATACGGTATGATAAGATCCAGCAAGCATTACGACTAACGCAGCCTGATCCTGGATAATGGGATCGCTCATGCTTTACAGTTTGACGCTACAAAACAAACATCACATCGAAGCAGTGGCAGAAGTAGGTGCTCTGTGGAATGACATGAACAAAAGAACATGAAGGTAGTAATTCGACAGGTTTGTCATGATCAGCGACCAAAAGGGAAAGGACCGAAATGCTGCAATTATAGAAAATTTGGACTTATCCAGTGAAAATGCAGGTATCCCCAAGAAAGAACAAGAGAAGTCGAAAAAATTGGAGGTAGATTCTGCCCCGGAAAACATCGTCCGCATCGCTCGAACTAGGTGCGAGGACAGTTTTTACATTATAGAGAGTATAACGGTAAAATAAAGGTTTTAGTTGATACCGGTGTCACTAGGATAATTGTGAACCCTGCTGTAATAGGCAACCACGATAAAGGGACGCCTGTAACTATGCGCTTCCAGACAGCAACCGGCGAAGGCATTCTGACGTACGAAATTTCAAACGTAAAAATCGGGATTGTTAGCAAAATATTCGACTATAGCGTGATTATAGCGAACATAACAGAGGAAACTATCTTGGAAATGGATATCTCGAAAAGTACGGTTTTCGTTTAGATATGAAAAGGATGTCCTGAAAGTAGAGAACGAAGAGATACCTATTTGTGAGGCAATTGACGGATCTGTACAAGTTTGTTGGACGGACGACGTTCTCCTACGGAGAGGGACAGAAAACATTTTGATGGGGCGATTGGATCATGCGCTTCAAGAAAGATTTGTGCGCGTTATCGAACCGGTCTGTCATAAATCTCTTGGTAAAGGCGTACTCGTGGGAAAAGCGTTGACAACAGTGTTAGACATTCTACCTGTTAGGATCCTAAACGTCAGTAACGCGATAACAATTAATGCCACGCTTGAGTGGTGCTCTTTGGTTGTTCCGTAGCCGGGAATACTATTATCGCTAGCTCCTCGAAGTTAACAAAACCATGCCAGAATCTTGAACAATAGTCGGCCAAACTTAAAATCTAATTCGACGATACTCAGATGTGTTTGCGATCGACGGCAGTCAGTTCAGAATAGTCGAGTAGTCGAGCACAAAATCAATACCTTACATATGATTTTCCAATGCTCCACCCGAAGGTACTACATTGGCCAGGAAGCGAGTTTTTTACCTGGAAAATTTGGAATTTTGCCGAACCCTTGCTGTTCCAGGCAAGATAGGTATCTTTAACGTGCGCGACAATACTCAGACACGGGACCTCCATTTTACCTCTCATCCGAACAAGGGTGTATTTTTGTGAAAAATGCTCACCTAACATTTTGCAAGCGGACCGTGTCAGGATTCGAACCAGAGACCTTGGATATGGTAGTCACACACATACCAACTACGCTACGAAGCCGCCTCACAAAATCAATACCACGGATGGCCGGCCAATGAATCAACAGCCGAGAGGGTTATCGTTGGGCAAGCGTGAATAGTTGGAGAAATGGAGGGGCAAGATGTGATCGAACGCTCCGACGCCCCTTGGGTTTGCCTGTTGTGCTCGTGAAGAAGAAGGACGGGTCGATAAGAAGTTGTGTTGAGTATTACCGGTCAATCTACGTGACGTAAAAGACAGTTACCGAAGATTAACGACACCTTGGATACACTTTTTTGGTCACAGTGGTTCAAAACCCTGAACTTCAATAGCTGGTACTGGCTAGTAGATTTGAATTCCAAAGCTCGGGAGAAGAAAATTTTTATTATTGGTGTTGGGTTATGACAATTTACAGCGATGCCATTTGGATTTTGAGCGCTCCTCTTACTTTTGAACAGTTAATGAATAACATCTTGCTTGGACTGACATGGAAAACATGCCTTCTGTATTCGGATTTCGTAATGGTAATTGAAAAAGATATTTAGGGAACGGTTGACTAATTTGGAGGAAGTATTTCAAAGATTGAGAGGAGTCAACTTGAAGTTGAATCCATAGAAGTGCCAGCTGCTCGACGAACGATACGATGTGTGGCATTTAAATAACGAGCCTGGTGTGAGACGTGTTTAATTTCACATAAACATATATTTAACATTAACCCCTTCAACGTACCCTACTACCTATACACTGCTGGATACGTGTCTTCTACTGTTAAAAAAATACTGTAGCTTATCAGTTGTCAGCTTCTTGAATAACTCTGCGGTTTCTGGTTTTACGTGTTGAGGTGGCAAATGTGTTTTCTTTAATGTCCTTTTCATTTTTGGGAATAGGTAGAAGTTATAGGTACAAGATCGGCAAATAGGGAGAGAACGCACAGCACCAAAAGCCGCGTTACAGTTAATGCATTGTAAGCTGGCGAGTAATCGAGGTGCAAAATTCATGAGTAATTCTTTCACAAATTCGATCTTTTTTTTTCTTACTCTCCCCCTTCGCTTGATTAGGACTTCTTTGTACTATTTTTAATTAACGGTTTAACCTATAGGCATACAGTAAATCAATAACACCCTTGATACTAAAAAAACGATCAGCGTCTTCGACTACTTCTCAAGCTTTAGAAAACCGCTTATGCTATTGAAAAACTCACGCCCAATCTAGATTTTTTTAACTTTACAAGGAATTTCAAGATAATTCGCTCTTAGATTTTCGTGTCAACCATGATCGCGGCACTACGCAGCAGTCGCCTGTACAACCAACACTCTATAAGAAACTAAAACAGACAGAAAAAGCCAAACTATGAGTTACTGCTTCGAAAGTATCAAGTTCAACGACATTTTAATTACAACTTCATCCAATAAAGTTGCGTGGTGGAAGCGTAGTCTCGTTAGTTAATTGCCACACTTCGTATGCCTGAAACATGTGTATGGAGAAGCTGTGTAAACCACTCTACCCTATGGTATAACTGCGCAGTCATACCGCATAAGCGTAACATTTCATCTAAGATTGGCATTAGCAATTAGCCCTAGACGTGTTTACTGGCCCAAAAAACCTGTGTTTTTAAACATAGGATGGACTAAAATGGATATTATTTTAATACGTATGGTTTCGTGATATATTACACTGTACACAACTGTAAAGATTATTTCTCGCAGGAGGTTACGCAATCAAATTTACACAAACTCTTGTTATTTGACGAAAAATAGCTCATAATTGCAGGTGTGACTTAAAATATATGAGAATTTGCACAATAACACGCATTAAACTTTCCCGAATAAAATGTAAGTTATCTGTGTATTAATGGAACAGCGCAACCAAAGGTGGTTTCAGTTTAACGACAAAAATGACGTATGGCGTAACATAAATTACCTCCGGTACTAGCCATAAATTATCTTTAACAGAAAATTTGTTAAGATTATGTCTAGCAAGATAATATTACGTTTTTAGAACACGTACTACAGTTTACACTTCTTAATTATGGCCAACACAGATATTATTTTTCACAAATATTGACAAAGAATCCTACCAAAACGCCTTTACAGAAATCACTGATTATAATTACAAACAATAATTACTACACTGAAATTCCTTTTAAAGCGGCGAGTATACTGTAATTACTATTAATTCAACTGCATACCTTATATTGGACTAGTGTACTACTAGTTTATTTACACAAGCACTAATCGACTAACTATTATATCATAATATAGTCACTAAGCGTATTTTTACAACTCCATCGAATAATTTATTTCATGTAACTTGTGGATTATAACACCACCTACAATTGAACTCTCCGTCGGATCGCACGGTTTATATATTGGGTTATGATGTCTTCGGCGCCTTTCTAGAATGTGCCTGCTTTTTATCAGTTCTTTAAATACCTCCTCGTAGCTGTCAAAATACCGTGTTCGCTTAATGGTTTTGTCCCTTTCACTTTTAGACCGTCCGACGTCAATGTTGCAATAATTCAACAAAACTATTTTAACCTGGAATTTAAATTTCTTGTTAAATGAGACAGGCGAGATACCCAAAGATTTCAAACTCAACATCATAGTAACTATACCAAAAAAAGGCGCGGATTGATGTGAAAATTTTCGAACAATTAGTTTGACAGCACACGTTTCAAAAATATTAACTAGAATTGTACAACGAGATGAAGAAGTACTAGGAGAAGATCAATTTGGGTTTAGGCGAAACAGGGGAATACGGTAGGCTATTTTAACTCTGAGGGTGATAATGGAGAAAACAATAGAGAAGGGGGAAAGCTTATATACACTGTGTCAGAGATAAAGAGGGCCACTATGGGGATCTTGAAAACGGTATGAGATACAGATTTGGTTAAATGGGAGAAAAGTTGTGTAATCAAAGGCTTAAAAAAATGGCGTTTAGAAATCCCCAAAACAGTTTTTGATTTTTGAGATATTTCGAAAAAATTAGATTTTCTTATTTTACATATTATTTTGTTCTGGCGTTAATATGGCCCCTAGACCAAAACAAAGGCACTTCTCCACAGCAACTTTTAATGTCCCTTAACATGGCATTGTCAGTTTCTTCACCTGACGTTTCGTCTTTGCGGACCATCTTCAACTTTTTTTTTAAATACCGTCCTGGTGATCTGGTATCAGATTCTGAAAGCCCTTTTTATGCCGAATTCAACGATGTATTACACTTTAAGGTTTAATTGCGTTTTCGTTTTTTTTTCGGCCTTAATCAAGAAAATTCCTATTACGGACCTGCATAGTTTTTAATTTTAAAGAATAAACAATTATCTATACCAATTAATAGTTTAGTCATTTATGTGTTTAGTAATAGTCTACTGGCTGAGTTTATGCACTAATTTAATAGAATAAACAACGAACAAATAAAATTAAATTAACAGAAGACCAAAAGTAATTAGTAATTTGTTCCATTAATTATGTTATCTAACGAAGAAAAGTTTGATATGGTGGCATGCTTCATTTGGTCCAACCGAAATTGTTTTGTTGCAGAGCGTATGTATTTTCAGAAATATCCCGAAAGGAGCCAAATAAAAGGACTTTTAGCAAATTAGTGGCAAACCTTAAAGCATATGATAGTTTTAAAAAACCTGTAGTTTTCCGGAAAAAGACCAGCAATGAAGAAACTGTACATAATGTTTTGTTAGCCGTCACAGAGGATCCTGGAACATCAGTCCGGCGGATTGAACAAAACGTTGGTATACCAAAATCAACGGCACATTATATTTTACAAAAACAAAATTTACATCCCTATAAGTACAGAATTTGTCGAGGACTTAGACTAGGTGATTTAGAATGTCGTCGCTTATTCTGTGAATGGTACACAAGAAAATGCCAGAAAGATATGAATTTTCCATATCAAATAATATGGTCTGATGAAAGCATGATTACGAATAACGGTATTTTCAATAGACGAAATGTTTATTATTGGTCTGCAACCAATCCACGTTTAAACAAAACATCAAGGCATCAACACCGTTTCGGTTTTAATACGTGGGCTGGGATATTCGGCACAACGATTGTAGGACCGTTTATTTACCACCGTAACTTAACATCAGAGCGTTACCTACATTTGCTGCAAAACGATTTAGAGGATGCTCTCGATAACATGCCTCTGGCGACAATTCGCAACTGTTGGATACAGCAGGATGGTGCACCTGCACATAATTCCAGAGCCGTTCGGGAATACCTTTCAATGAGATTTCCAGAGAAGGTGATTAGTACGCATTCGGAAACACCCTGGCCAGCGCGTTCACCCGATGTAACCCCGCTTGATTTCTTTGTATGGAGGTTCGTTAAGAATCATGTTTATCAGCAAAATTTTGCTACAGAACAAGACCTAAGGGGCTTAGTTCTGGAAGCATTTGCTGGTATTACTCCAAAGAATATTAACTATAGAATAAGAAGCGACACTCTAGTAATATCCTGAATCCTGTTCAGTGCGCAGGTTCGCCAAGAAAATGGCCGGAGCTAGAAGGATATATACTCTAAGATATGAATGCCATTGTTACATCTGCTTGTCAATAGAGCACTGGCCCCCATATTTATCAGGTTTTGTTGTCTGAATACATAAACTGCGTATTTTATTGTAAAACTGTATTGCATTTTACTAAAGTGTACTGGTTTTGTTCCTTAATAATCATAAACTGATTTCTTAACAAAAAATGAATCTTAATATTAACTGTGTTTATGAATTTTGAATAATTTTTAAATTAAGATATATACATAAAAAGGAAGTATAATTTATGTTGAGGTTTATTGTTTTGTTTGATTTCTTTACTAGGATGTATCCAATTTTCAGTGGCTGCATTGTATATGCGCATTTTTTGTAGTTAGAATATTATCTTGAATAAAATGGAGGTCTTTTAGAAAGAAAATCGCAATATATATGTTAAACCTATTAATTGAAATATCTAATACAATGCATATTGTGCCCACTCATTGATATAATTGATCGGTATTATTCTGATAAAAGGAACACAAGTGTAAAAAATTCCATAATTCAGAATTATAAATAAATGTCAAATTTTTCTGAATTATAATTTTGAATTTTACCGCCATTCTTGGCACCCCAGCAAAATGGCGAAACACTTCAAGGTCAGATATTCTTTCCACCATTAAATACTAACAATTCGCCGGGAGTGTCGCTTCTTATTCTATAGTCAATATTCTTTGATTACTCCACAAATGTTGACTAGAGTTTTAGAATCGACAGTTAGAACGTGCTATTTATGTTTGGAAAATAATGGAAGTTTGTTCGAACATATGCTCTAAATTTAGTTGTTTTGTTCGTGTTCGTTAATTTAATTTTATTTATTCGTTGTTTATTCTATTAAATTAGTGCATAAACTCAGCCAGTAGACTATTACTAAACACATAAATGACTAAACTATTAATTGGTATAGCTAATTGTTTATTCTTTAAAATTAAAAATTATGCACTACAGGTCCGTAATAGGAATTTTCTTGATTAAGGCCGAAAACAAACGAAAACGCAATTAAATCATAAAGTGTAATACATAGTTGAATTCGGTATAAAAAGGGCTTTCAGAATCTGATACCAGATCACCAGGACGGTATTTAAAAAAAAAGTTGAAGATGGTTCCGCAAAGACGAAACGTCAAGTAAAAAAACTGACAATGCCATGTTAAGGGAGATTAAAAATTGCTGCGGAGAAGTGCCTTCGGTTTTGGTCTAGGTGCCATATTAACGTCAGAACAAAATAATATGTAAAATAAGAAAATTCAATTTTTTCGAAATATCTCAAAAATATCAAAAACTGTTTTGGGGATTTCTAAACGTCATTTTTTTAGGCCTTTGATTACACAACTTTTCTTCCATTTAACCAAATCTGTATCTCATACCGTTTTCAAGATTCCAATACTGGCCCTTCTTATCTCGGACACAGTGTATAGTGTTTGTAGATTTGGAAAAAGCATTCGACAATGTAAAATGGAAAAAATGTTCGAAATACTCAAAAAGATTGGAATGAGTTTTAGGCATAGACGATTAGTGCATTGCTTATACAAAGAGCAAGCAGCGGTAATAAAATTAGAACAAATAAGTAGAGAAGTAAATATTAGGAAAGGGGTGAGACAGGGATGTGCACTTGTACATAGAAGAGGCAAGAATACTGTCAAATGCAGGAAGACATTCGGAATTAATATGCAGGGACAAAAGATTGATATGCTTAGATTTGCAGATGATATAGCGGTATTATTAGCATCTGGCAAAGAAGAGTTAGAAACTGCTCTTAATGAAATGGAAACTGTTCTAACAGAGAGATATGGTATGAAAATTAACAAAAATAAAACTAAGGTTCTAGTATGCAAAAGAGAAGAAAATAAATCAAAAGCAAGAATACAAATAGGTAACGAGAACAGCAAACATAGAAACAAGGAAATGATTGCTCAAAACTTATGTTTGGAGCACAGCACTATATGGGTATTAAGCCTGGACAGTAGGAGTAGCAGACGAGAAAAAGATAGAACCCTTTGAAATGTGGTGCTACAGACGTATGATGAAGATATCATGGACAGACAAAGTTAAGAACAAAAACGTACTAGAAATGGTAGAGGAAGAAAGAAGTATATGGAAAACAGTAAAAAATAGTAGAGATAGGATGATAGGCCAAATACTAAGACATTCGGGAATAGTGCGGAATATATTAGAAACAGAGATAGGAAAAAAAGAAGTAGAGGTAGACCTAGGTTAGATTACTGCACACAGATAGTGAAAGATGTAGGCTGTGAGAATTTCAGGGAAATGTGTAGGCTAGCACAGAATAGAAATCAATGGAGGTACGATTCCAACCAGTCGCAAGATAGAAAAACTAATGACAATAATAATAACTGTACTTAAACATGGTGATTATTATAAACAACTACAGATATTGGTTTTGCAATACTCTCAACTAATGTTAATTGTGCGAAAGTATTTACTGGAAAACTATTAATACGACAAATGTCTAAGTGTTGGGGGATCCTTGGCAGCCACGGGCTGCTTAACCCCCTTCACTTACCCTACATGTGATTTTTCAATGCTCCACCCGAAGGTACTACATTGGCCTGGAAGCGAGTTTTTTTTACCTGGAAAATTTGGAATTTTCCCGAACCCTTGCTGTTCCAAGCAAGGTAGGGATCTTTAACGTGCGTGACAACACTCACACACGAGACCTCCATTTTACCTCTCATCGGAACGAGGGTGTATTTTTGCGAAAAATGTTCTAACATTTTTCAAGCGGACCGTGTCGGGATTCGAACCGGGATCTGAGGCGTAGTAGTCACACACATACCAACTACGCCACGAGGCCGCCACCCCTTCACATACCACTGAATATCGGGGAAATAGGGTATATAACTGTAAAACAATAGAAGGTGACCGAACTGCATCTAACAAGAAAGAACAGCAGCTATGTTCAAAGACAACGTACATAGATACAAAAAAAGAACTGTTCAAAGTATAGTGAGGAGCACAGCACAGTACGACTGTGAAATAAGGGCAGTAGGAAAAGCAGATAGAAAGAGATAGAAGCCTACTGGAATGTTGTGCTTCAGATGCATGAGAATGGTAGCATGGACAGACAAAGTTAATAACAAATAGGTTGTAGAAATTGTAGAGGAATAAAGATATCTGTGGAAAACGAAAAAATATGAGAAATAGAAGGACAGGATACGTTCTAAAGCATTTGGGGATTAGTACGTGATATATTACAAGCAGAGATAGAAACAGAGAGGTAGATGTAGACCGAGACCAGACTTTCGCACACAGATAGTAATAGATGCAGACTCTGCAAATTTCAGGGAAATGTGTAGGTTGGTTCAGACTAGGAAACAATGAGGGTATGCGTCCTACGAGTTCCAGGACTAAAGACCTTATGATGATGGTGTTAAATCTAAACCTTGCGCATATACCTTTTCAAACAATGTATTGGCCTATTTAGTATTCACCTGATGTCTTATTATTATATGTTCAATACCTACTTTATTGCATGTACGTATATTGGGCATACTTTTACAGTTTGTGTTCTATAAATTAAAATAAATTTTGTACTTGTTTATTAAATGAAAAGTAGTTACACTTTCTGTGCCAAGTGCTGACAAAATTTAGTTTTCTCACATTGTAATTTTTATATTTAAACAAAATTCTTATTTGTGCTTGCGCGGATTAATAGTAAAAAATAACAGATTATTAATTTATAAATAATTTTAACGTACGTCGGTTGTTTCCTTTTCGTTCAATTATTGAATTATTATACCATAACAATGCAAAACCCATTTTGATGATCAATTAATTTCTTTGTTTAATACGAACCACCATATAAGACTTACTGAAGGTTATAAAAATACTACCACTTCCATAATGGTTATTATATTATTTATATCTCTTAATAAATATTTTTATGAACTTATACTGCGTAAGCAATATCAATTTTTTTGTACTGTATCTCATAGTTGTTTTTCTTTTCAGATGGGCTGCCGGAGTGTAGACAGTTTTCTTAACCAATGGTTTTATAAATTGGGATTTATAGTCGGCAACCATCCAGGATATTTTATAATAGTTCCTATTCTATTTTGTTTATTATGTGCCACTGGTTATCAACGAATACACTATAACATAGACCCAGAGTATTTATTTAGTCCCATCGGTGGACCCGGAAAGACTGAAAGAGCTATCGTAGAGGAACACTTTAAGATCAATTATACGGATAAATTTAGTCTTTCTCGAATTACTAGAGCAGGTAAGTGGATAACTAACTGTTTTAATGCGTGGTTGTTGTTCTGTTACTGTAAAAAAGAAGTGCTTATTTTGTAACTATATTTAGAAGGTTGTTGATTTGGGAACACATTATTTAGAGTATGTTGAGTGTGTTGTGTAGTATTATTAAATAAACTTGTGGCTTCAATTACGTCGTAGAGCATTTAGGACAATTCAGAGACGGTTCATTAAATATTCAATTATTTGTATGATAGAAACGTTAGGTTAATAGCTCAATGACCATGCTGCAACTATTCTGTTTCATAAAAGTAACAGTTGACTAAGTTTAATCTTGTTCGCGTTTATTGAGTATTAACAGGATATAATTTTACAATTTTTAATATTTTTTTGCACAAGACATACAAATAATTTCATAAAATAAAAATGAATTTAATTGTTAAAAAGCATTATGTAATCTTGTTATTTCTTCAAATGTTTCTTATTTACTTTGTGGCGGTACCAAGGGGTAGAGTGATCGTCTATTTAAGATTGTTTAAAATTTATATTAAGAATACAAGAACAATAAACATCGCAAATTAATAATGAAAGTTCATATAGTTATGAAAACTTATCGAATGTGAGAGAAACGTCGAGCTAATTAGTTTCTAATATGGCAAGGTCCTGCCCGGAACTTACTTATTAATTATAACTTTAACGGAGCTTCAATGCAATTTAATTAAAGGCGCGTGTTACGATAGTTCTTGTGCAGTTGTTACGTACAGTTCCTGTATTTGAATATCTATTAACGAATTCGACTGCCTTTTCAATTTAAATGGTTGCTAATTAACTACTTCAAATTAATTTAAATACTTAAGTCTATCTTATGTTGTTATGACATTAACAACGTGGGGTTTCTGTTATCAACAACGTTCGCTTTCTTAAATATTTACATTGAGATTATGTATGTGTTTCATCACGGTTATTTTCAATCGCAAACTCCGATCATTAAAAATGTCTGGTTCGCTTATCTCCACACCTTAAGTAACATAAGTTGTTAATTGGTTTATGTTACGTTTCTACAGTTTAAATGCGGGAAGTTAGGCAACCCATTCTAGACATTTTTATAATTTCCAAGAGGTTAGTTATATATATTTCTTATCTCGTACTTACACACGTTGACATACATTTGTATAGTTTACAACGCTACAACCGGTTGGATATAGTTTTTGCTTGTTAAAATAATATAAGTTTTGATGTTCAAGTTTACTGAAGGATTTTCCAAGGCAAGTGCAATTTAGTTAGTTTTTCTGGTTCTCTGATTGACAGGTGGATGTTTTGAGGAAAAATAGCCATTATCTACACATGGATGTTTTCGAGGATGTTACTATTTGAATGGATGATTGTTATTGTACCGGTTTTCCTGGCTTGAACGGAATAGCATTGCTTGCCGTTATAAAAATGAGTGTTGTTTCGAAACCCTGCTATACCATATAATGCTGTAGTTTTGCTTGTTTAAAATGATAGAGTGATATTCGTTTGATTAGTAACTGTTGAAGATGCATTATCGTTTTTCAAGTGTTTACTTATATTAACTTCGTTTCCGTGAACGCGTTTATTTAATAAAACTGTTAACTTCATTATTGTATGCGTTCAACTTCATGAAAGAACAGCTGTCCTTGTACACATCGTCAATCATGGTTTCGAAACATATATTGCACCAATAGAAATTATTGAAGAATGTGAGGAAATACGTGTTGCATTTCTACAATTTTAACAATCAAATACTTTGGTGTATTCTAATACCGAACAATTAAAACCATTTTTGAAGCACTGCATTATTATGTTTTGTGAAAGTGTAAACGCATCGCCAAGGGATTTCCATCTGAAAACTGAAAGTTTGGTGAAACCAGTCTTAACTGCTTTTGGACATCAGCGTTATAAAATATGGGTCGAAACATATTGTAGGATCTGGGCGACCATATGATAGAAGCGGCGGTGGTTGTTTCGCGAATTCCTTTGAAGACGGTTCCATTTTCGTAGAATTTTCAAAGAACAAAGACAGAACGTCGGAAAGGCACCTTTTAAAGGCATCGATCCCAACAGTGTATGAATATCAGATTCTCTTTCTGTATATTGATATTTTGGTTTTCTCTAAGTCAGCTCACATAGTTGGTTTTATGTATTTATTTATTTCACGTTTAGAATTTACAATACAAAAATATTAAAATTTTTTGGTACATAAATTAATTTAGAATCATGCAATCATTCTAGGTTTTTAAAATAAAAGAGGTCAATATATGTTGTTTACATTTGGTTTCATTGGGTGGGAAGTTTTGTATAATCACGTTCTAATTATAAAGTTTAGGTTAGGTATATAAAATGTGATTACGTGACTGTTTTCAACTCACACTGGGATAAACAAAATTTGTGTAGAAACAATCTGGTATATCTTAATTGCTTTGGTTTAATGTTATGTATATGCTAATGATGACAGTTTTTATGGTTTGGGTATTGTTTATAAAATAAGATTAATATTGACTGTCCATAAATCTTCAGTATACAATTTAAAGCTACATTATTGTTTTTAAGTGTGACGTTATTACATAACCATTAACCGCCGTTGCAAAATGCATTTCATCTGGTAGATGGTTTTGTTCTTTTATTGCTGTTGTCTACTATTACATTAGTTTCTTGGTCTTTACTTGTCAAGAGTTGCTTTTAAGAAATGCTTGTGGACGCGATGTAAATATATATATATATATATATATATATATATATATATATTACTCATATTTAGACCAGGGTAGAAAATTAAATAATCACATCAAATAATTTTAATCACCGTGTATAAGGAATTTCATTAAATAATACGCGTTATTAAAACCATGAAGCATAAATAAACTCGGTTGTTTCAGTAAAAATAAGAAATTTAAATTATTTATAAGACGCTTTATATCAAAAGAAGCAGTATTGAAAAGCTCTGCGTGTAATGTAATTATTCCTAAACAAAGAGAAATTACGTGCAAAATTTATCTTAATTAACTCTATTTCGAGTAACCGGTATTAAACAAAGTGTACACATAATAATTAATATTTAAGTTGTATTCGCTAAAAATGAAAGGATAGAAATCAATTTAATTGGAGTTAATTAAACCGTTAGTAACATATAATACCAAAAAAACTTGTGAAAATCCAAGATTAAAATACCACGGAATAAGGCTCTGAGAATTAATATTATTTTGAACACCTGCGTAGTTTAAATGTCACATTCGGCGTAAAGTTTGCAGATAATTAATGTTTCAAAGAATCTTGGGAAAACGTCGCATAATAGTTACGAGAATTGCTAAAGCTGGGTTATTTCACACTCCATGTGGACTAAAATAATCGATAATAAAGAATATCAATTTGCACCAATACGAACAGGTTAGAGAAGGAAAGAGAAAATGCGTCAAGCAAAGACACATATTGTAAAAGGCGGGATTTAAGCAACGTCATGGGGTTGCGATTGGTTAAAAATAGGATGCATATATGAGAGGTAGAAACAACAATTTCTGTACAAAATTAATTAGTTTTTCTCGGACATGCTTGCGTGCCGTGTGGAAATTTTCTGAGATTTAAATGGGGCGAGTGAAAATTCGTAAAAACGACGTGCGAGCGGCAGACTGGGAACATAGAATGAGGAATTCTTTAGAATTACCCGTTTTGGGGAACAGACCGACAGACAGGCTTTTGCTATATATACCGAGATGAATATAAACAAGCTCTCTTAGACTTTTGACGATTCGATGCGTTAAAAGCTCGTACATACGCGACTTGATTGAAGATGTTAAACCGTGCATTTTAGTTTGATTAAATAATTTAAAGTTTGCTCGTATATTTTAGTGATTCAAAATAGCTTGTTATTTACGTGCTAACATGAATGTACTTCAGTGCACTTAGATACAAGGTAATAAAATTTAGTTTCACTGTACCAATTAGCAAAATTTACAACGACGAATGTATACACAAAAGTAGGCAGTTTTGGCGTATATTGGTGACAGACGCATGAATTTCTTTGCTATTTTTTGGGGGTGTTAATAATTAAATGGTTCAAATACGTGGCTGGATCCATGAAACAAGGGTCAGATAAACACAGATGAGTTCCGGAAAAGCCCAGAAACAACTTCAAATAAATGGTGATGGAGAAAATTTTAAAAGCGTAGAGAATCAGAAGCCGTAAATATAATCCTGTTGAATGGTGTGATTAACTAAAGAAACGATACTTTGAAGCTACGAGGACAGTAACCTTCAGGTAAATTATACTATTTTGTTTGACATTTTGTGTGTATTGAATGACTTTATAATTGATTTACTTTAAATGGACATTAGTGAAATGGTACTAACCATAAAAGTTTAATTTTAAGATGAAATTTGCTTGTTTAAGTAAAAAGGGGTATTTTGTTTTGATGTTCGGGAATATGATGAAAATTTGGGTATGTCTTTGAGCTCAATTAGACGAACCTGGTTAATTAACGTAAAGGGTGGTAGATGCTCCTTTATACTCAGACTCCGGTCTGCTTATATTGTTATATTAATTACTAGGCATCCAACAAGGACTTTAATTCTGGATGCACATTAAAATGATAATAAAATTAATCTTGAAATTTTTTTTGAAAATTAAATTTTATGCTGAAATTTAATTTGAAAAGTTAATGTATTCTGAATATTGATGTAAATAGAGTTAACGTTGATGTTTGTGGTAGGAATGTGTTGTTTAATTTTATGAATGAGGAGGTTTATAAAATTAGGTGAGCAGCCGAGGCGAAAACAGGATCACAGCAGTTTATGACGTCCAATCGGTGGGACTAGAATTTTTTTGTTGAAAGGACCCAGTTCCCGCATTCAAAGGGGAATATCACAGCAATATATATATATATATATATATATATATATATATTTAATTGAGAACCATCCACATATATATTTATATATATATATATATATATATATATATATATATTTATTGTTATGGATTCAAAGAGTTAAATTTGGGGTAAGCAATGCAATTTCAACCACCCTGTATAGAGAAACGAACAAAGTATTTACGCGCAAAATTTATTTAATTTATTCAATTTAAACGGACAAGTATTGACGTATTTTTATAATTAATGATTGAAAGGTTAAAGGTACATAAAGAAAACCAGTTTAAAAAACAAATAGAAACGCATAATTAATTTCATTTATTTTAATTCAACATGTAAAAAAGCATTAGAAAACACACCAGGGTAAAGAAAATCAATAATCCCAAGACAAAAGGTTTCTTGGTAACAAACAGACGTCAGTTTTATCGGATACGGTAAAATATAAACTCCAAGAATTGTTGTTTTAAACGGTCTATAATTAAGAACACCTGCATTTTTAAAAGGTTACATTCTTCAAAATTATCAGCATAATAAAGCAGGTCTTCATAGAAAATAGTTTTCAACCGTCAGTTGCTTCAAATAACAAGCTAATAAAGTTCTTAAAGAGCAAGGGAGATGCACGATCGGTAATATGCTACAGATAGAGACGGATATAAAAGCATTAGTATTCAAAACGCACGTACTAATCCACGTGGGGTGATGAGAAGCTGTCAGCAATATCGATTTTCTATAACTCAAGTGGGGTTTGGAACTCGACAGCAAATATGCATAAGACAGAGATAAAAATAGTACAGACGGGGTTTCATGACGACACAGAATAGTATCATTGGTTGGGAACGGATAGTTTGACAAACGTACGAACATGCGACAGGTGGGAGCGATTTCGGATCATACGGCGCGTTCACGAGATGAATTTCAGGAAGCTTCGAGTCGGTTATATCAAAATTTGCAGAATTGTTATTAGAAAATAAGTTTTTCGCGTGAAGTGTGTCCTAGAGGTGATATTTTGAAAAATATAAATACTCTAGGAAAAGTAGGAAGGCTCTCTTTGTATTCTCATCGTTTTACACTACGTTACAACGATAGATCGACGTTATAGTAGAGTTCTTGTGAGTATTAAAAATATTCATAATTCAGTAAATGTAGTGCTAGCACTTGTAACTTGGTAGTTGAGGCTTTATAGTTATTAACGTGAGTAGTGTCGAGTGAATTAAATTAACCGAGGTCATACCAAGCTAGTAAATCAATAAATAGAAGTATAATATACGTGACTTTGTATACTGTTACGGAATGGTATTTTGAAGTAAGGCGCTTGGCGAATATTGGGGTTATTATCTATGAATATGTGAAGTATTAGAGCGCATAGTCACGAAGCCAAGGGGTTCTGGTGATCATCGTCGAAGGGATGGAGGCCTGAAGCATTCTCCAGGTAACTTATTTGAAATTTCTGTTATCTGATAAACTTTTATAGTATTTGGTGATATGTGAGTGAATATTGGGGTTATTTGTGGTTATATAACGTATCGGAAAAGATATGTGTGCTGGACAATTATTGGGGTTATTTAAAATATTGAAAAAGGGTGTATGTAAAACTTTCTAAATTTTATTATGAATATAAATTGGATTGTTAAGGGTAAATGGGTCTATTAATTCTGTATTAATTTTATGCAAGGTAAAAGACATACATTAATAAACTGGGTTATTATGAGCTCACCATACTCCAGTGTGCAATAAATTTAGGGTATTATTTGGGACCCATCTACTCATATTGTATTAAATGTGTTTACAAATAATAATTTAAAACAAGGACTTTAAAACATATCACTTATTGAGTTGTAGTTAGTGTACCAAACTGTTTATACCTGTGAATAATTGTCTGTAAATAGCGGTAAATAAAAGATTGTATGATTGTTATATTATTTGGTGATTTTATTGAATGGTGTGCGAGTGGGAAGGAGAAAGGATTGTAAATTTAGGTATCCGAGAAGAAGCACAGCTGAGCTAGCCAGGGAAGCTGCTGAAGATTTTTGAAGCAGAAAATCAAGCGGGTAAGGAATGTTTTTTTGAAAAGTTTTATTTTTGAGATGTATTTAATGACTCACTCTCGATTCTTAAACTTTAATCCACGGGTCCACAGCACTCTTATGACGCCCAATCCGTGGGAATTGAATGGTTTTTAGGAAGATCCAGAGACTGTCCCCACGATCCACAGCAATATATATATATATATATATATATATATATATATATATATTGTTATGTTGCTCCGATTTATTCTTAGAACCTAACTTTTGTGGTCCGCTAGCTCAGTGGTGTAAGTGCATGAGACTAAAATGATACTAAAATTCTGGTGTAAATCAACTCTATTTAACTAAAATTCGTACTTGATACTATGAATTGGTCACTCTGGCTTCAACAAAAAAAAAATTACTGTCACTACAAACTTTTACGGAATTCTAAAATATTTCGCATTCCTTACATTACTCATTTATCGCCTGTGTTTTTTTTCTTTGTACACCTTGGAGTTTAAACCACGCCAAATTAATACAATTTGTTTTAAAACATAAAAAACATTAAAAAATAACATAAATTTAAAGGAAAACATAAAATCAAAAGCAAACATAAACTCACGGACTGGACCACGCCTCTGCATTTACGTTCCTTGAATGAAAATTTTGGATGCTTCACGTCCTGATGTAGTTATTTGTCAATAATTCCAATGAATTATAAATGAGCAACTATTCTGGTTGTGATAACGGTGTTTATAATTGTAATTGCACAATGATGATTGAATCTACTTATCAATAAAAAATTTAAATGTTAATATAACACGTTTACGTACTTACATAGAATATCCGATGCCATATGCGTTTGAAGTAGTTTATTGGTTTGAATTTACAATAGGAAATCAATCCCATATAATTTTAGATGGTACTAGACGAATATTGAATAACGTAGAAACTGTTTACTTTTAGATTATGCCAACTAAGTATAATATTGCATTAAACTTGGGTACTACTTTGTTAATTTCTCCAAAATAATAATTGTAAATGTTAATAATCTATAGGAACACAATTCACTTGTTTGTTGTTGAGAACACCAGCCTGCGGGTGAGGAGAATATCCTCGATAGTGTTTAAAGCAACAATATAGTAAATTATAGGTTGGGAAGGTTCACTTCAGCCTAAGTGGTGAGGAGAATATCCTCTGAAGTGTTCCAGAACAACAGCTAATTTTTTTTTTAATTACAGGTTTTCTACTGATGATGACCACATAGTGGTCGAAATACGTATCTAGTAATTTAAATATTTTTTGTGGTTAAGGGTTTTTATTTAATTTTATTTAATTGCAAATGTGTTATACAAAAGCCAATAACCATCCTACTATCACCTACGTTATTTCTATACTAATTTTCTTTTTGCGATATCTCAATAGAATGACCTTAAGTACACCTGATGCTTTTATTAATGAACAATGATAAATACAAATATGTATTTTCTCTTATATACAGGGTGGTTACACGTAAAAATTAAATCTAAAAGTAATACTTGCAGAATCCACAAAAACGCTCCTCGTAATAAAATATCTTTTTATTTTAAATTGACGTCAAATGAGCTTACAAGATTTTCCATATTTGTCCTCATTTCAAACAGCAATTACCAAAGTACATTTCTAGTTAAAAATTCCTTTCGATTATTTAATAAATTTTTTTAAAAAGGCGTTATCTTGAAAAAAATTCTCTCTTGTAATTAATAAATTACATTTTTAATGTAATTTACATTTAAAAACATCACTTTTATATACATATAACACAATAATTATTAAACTAAGGTATGCTTACTGCATACTTCTAATATCATCCTCGCAAAGCAACAGCTTACGACTTAAAATAACATTTCGCAATCGAATTTAAGGATCGACTGCATCTACCTATTAAGTTCGGAATTGGAGTTTCTTTTATCAAGATTGTAGTTTTTTATGCTAAATGAGTAAAGCGAGTACTATTTTTCCCTATTTACAATAAATCAAAAGCATTTTTAACAAAAATGTATTGATAATTAATAAGTGAAAATAAATGTATTTATCTTAAAACGATCGGTATCCATTCACATTGAATGCGTTTTACGTTATCTTACAATTAATTATTTTTACATATATGCCTTACGTTACTTGCTATGTATTTACAATACACCTATATCATACAGGGTGATCATTTATACACGCACAATTTGCGTTTTTGCTCGTACATCGATGAATGAAAATACGCTTGTATTATACAGAGCGTAACCATAAATTTACGGATTTTCCGTTGCTTCAGGATTCTTTTATATTTTAGTGGGATTTATTTGTAGAATTTGGGTTTGAATGACCTCTCGTAACCCCTTATATATATATATATATATATATATATATATATATATATATTTTGCTGTGAGTATTCAGGTGCAGCGGCCCTGTAGTTGGGCGTCAGAGCCACAGATAATGCTAAGATGCTTGGTAAAACTGCCCTGATCATTAAAAGGATACAATAGATGATTGCTTAATAAACAAAATGAATTTGTGCCCTTCTTCCTCTTTGGTTAGCTCAGCGAAATGGAACTAATAAATCTGTGGAAACGTTTATGAACAATTCTCAATACATTCAAAAACATCTTTCTTTTTACACACATTATCTAAATAACCTACTTACACACAAATATAAATAATGCCCATAAATGCAATTTACAGCTTAAGTTTACAAATAAAAACCACAAAACATCTCATATGTGAGTCACAAAATTTTCTTAAATAAATTTATGAATAATTTAAATATATTTATATTACCCCGTATGTATATATATGTATATATATATATATATGTATATATATGTATATATATATGTATATATGTATATATGTATATATGTATATATGTATATATGTATATATGTATATATGTATATATGTATATATGTATATATGTATATATGTATATATGTATATATGTATATATGTATATATGTAGATATGTATATATGTATATATGTATATATGTATATATGTATATATGTATATATGTATATAGTATATATGTATATATGTATATATGATATATGTATATATGTATATATGTATATATGTATATATGTATATATGTATATATGTATATATATATATGTATATAGTATATATGTATATATTATATGTATATATGTATATATGTATATATTATGTATATATATATATATGTATATATGTATATACGTATATAGTATATACGTATATACGTATATACATATATACTATATACATATATACATATATACATATATAATATATACATATATACATATATACATATACATATATACATATATACATATATACATATATACATATATACATATATACATATATACATATATACATATATACATATATACATATATACATATATACATATATACATATATACATATATACATATATACATATATACGTATAAACGTATATATGTATATTCATATATATTGCTGTGATATACTCCTTTGAATGCGGCAACTGGGTCCTATCAACAAAAAAAATTCTAGTCCCACCGATTGGGCGTCATAAACTGCTGTGATCCTGGTTTCGCTTCAGCTGCTCACCTAATTTTATAAACCTCCTCATACATAAAATTAAACAACACATTCCTACCACAAACATCAACGTTAACTCTATTTACATCAATATTCAGAATACATTAAATTTTCAAATTAAATTTCAGCATAAAATTCAGTTTTAAAAAGAATTTCAAGATTAATTTTATTATCACTTTAACGTGCATCCAGAATTAAAGTCCTTGTTGGATGCCTACTAATTAATATAACAATATAAGCAGACCGGAGTCTGAGTATAAAGGGAGCATCTACCACCCCTTTACGTTAATTAACCAGGTTCGTCTAATTGAGCTCAAAGACATACCCAAAGTTTCATCATAATTCAGAACATCAATACTAAATACCCCTTTCTACTTAAACAAGCAAATTTTATCTTAAAATTAAAATTTTATGGTTAGTACAATTTCACTAATGTCCATTTAAAGTAAATCAATTATAAAGTTATTCAACACACACAAAAATGTCAAACAAAATAGTATAATTTACCTGAAGGTTACTGTCCTCGAAGCTTCAATGTACATCGTCCTTTTAGTTAATCACACCATTCCAACAGGATTATATTTACGGCTTCTAATTCTCAACGCTTTTAAAATTTTCTCCATCACCATTTATTTAAAGTTGTTTCTGGGCTTTTCCGGAACTCATCTGTGTATATCTGACCCTTGTTTCGTGGATCCAGACACGTATTTGAACCATTTAATTATTAACACCCCGAAAATAGCAAATAACTTCATACTTCTTTCACCAATATACGCCAAAACTGCCTACTTTTGTGTATACATTTGTCGTTGTAAATTTTGCTAATTGGTACAGTGAAACTAAATTTTATTATCTTGTATCTAAGTGCACTGAAGTACATTCATGTTAGCACGTAAATAACCAACTATTTTGAATCACTAAAATATACGAGCAAAATTTTAAATTATTTTATCAAACTAAAATGCACTGTTTTAACATCTTGAATCAAGTCGCGGATGTACGAGCTTTTAACGCATCGAATAGTCAAAAGTCTAAGAGACCGAAATTCATATTACCACCGGTATATATAGCAAAAAGCCTGTCTGTCGGTCTGTTCCCCAAAACAGACAATTCTTACGAATTTCTCATTCTATGTTCCCAGTCCGTCGCTCGCGCGTCGGTTTTTACGAAATTTTCACTCACCCCATTTAAATCTCAGAAATTCTCACACGGCACGCAAACATGTCCGAGAAAAACTAATTAATTTTGTACAGAAATTGTTGTTTCTACCTCTGATATTTGCATCCTATTTTCAACCAATTGTGACCCTCGTGACGTTGCTTAAATCACGCCTTTTACTCTATGTGTCTTTGCTTGACGCATTTTCTCTTTCCTTTTCTAACCTGTTCGTATTGGTGCAAATTGATATTCTTTATTATCGATTATATTTTAGTCCATGTGGACTATCTGGGTTTAATAACCCCGTATCGCACATTCTCGTGAATATTAAGCCCCGGTTTCTCCAAGATTCTTTGAAACCATTTGTTATCTACACAATTTTCGCCGTACGTGATATTTAAACTACGCAGGTGTTCAAAATAATATTAATTCTCAGAGCTTTTAAATAAACCCTGTTTTGTATTTCGTGCTAAAGCATCTGACCGTTTCCAATATCCTTAGAATCGACATGTTTATCTAAACAAATTAAACTGAAATTGCCTTTTAAAATACGCAGGTGTGTTCAAACATCCTACTTCTAACTAACACTTCTAGGATTTTCATTTTATTGGGTTTTACAAGTTTCTATAGATATTATCTGTTACTAACGATTCAATTAACTTCAATTAAAATTGACTTCTATCCTTTCATTTTAGCGAATACAAGTTAAATATTAATTATTATGTGTACACTTTGTTTTACTACCGGTTACTTAAAATAGAGTTAATTAAGATAAATTTTGCACGTAATTTCCATTTGTTTAGGAATAATTACATTACACGCAGAGCTTTTTAATACTGCTTCTTTTGATATAAAGCGTCTTGTACATGATTTAAATCTCTTATGTTTAATGAAACTAATAAATTTTATGCTTCACGGTTTTAATAACGCGTATTATCTAATAATATTCCTTATACACGGTGATTAAAATTATTTGATGTGATTATTTAATTTTTTTACCCTGATCTAAATATGAGTATTTTATACACATATACATATACATACATATACATGCAAAGCTCCCTAAATGTGTATATTAGCAAAGTTCCCAAATAAATAGCATAATATATAACACTGTATTGCAAATAGCTCTGGTAGCCAGGAAGCGGAAGCAAGCAGACGAGCAAGTAAGATGATCCGTCTGATTCGATGAATGAATAGAATATACTTTTATGTTACTTGACATTTGTTATAAAATATAATTCAAAAGGGCTACAACGATTTCCGAATCTACCTGTATTGCTATATTAAATAATTTAGTTCAAATTACTATATCGCTAATCACTAATCATGTATAGTAGGATTGTGCCGGACAAATTTTGCCGCCTCTACAAAGTTCCGCCAACAGGCAATGTCGTAAGTTTCCTGAGCGCTAGCGACGTTATTAGGCGTTGACAATTTTATAAATTTTTGCCATGTGCACAAACCGCAGCTTTATTATCTTTGCTCGAAAATATCTTAATACTTTGAAGCAAATTTGTATACGAACCTTTGTCATAAAATACATAATGCATACTTAACGAAAAGGTACTTTAATTTTGATTTGGCCAAGAAGTCTTGGGTCAGTTTGCACGTATGAGTCAATTTACGTCGTTGGATTATTTGCGTCAGCACGTGTTCTGATCATAATGATATACCCATCGTTCTAATGACCCGTTTCATCCCTGCATATCATTAATAAGTAGCTCTTACTATTAGGTAAATGACAACCAAAAGAAAGTATGTCTAGACTACAATTGCATCAATATTCAGAAGACATCTTTTTATTTATTAAATGAGAGTTACATGCGTATTTCAGTGATCACACACAGTAAATTTATAGAAGCTACTGCGTAAGTGTAGTGTAGCCACAATACGATTTTCCTACACATAGTGATCCGTCAACGACAAACATTAGTGCTGGGAAAGTTATATACAATTGTGCGGATAACGTGTGTGTTATTGAACACAACCATAGACATTTATGATTTATGGAACCTATCTCGAAATGGCGGTGCATGCATAATCAAAGGAAATAATACGTGTTTCCAACTGTGTGGTAGAAATTTAAATGGCATAATAACCACAGTAAAAGTAATGTAAAGCAGACTAATCTTATCTTTCAAGCAACAGTTTGAGAAACTCGAAGTACAATACTAAACTTTATAATATGAAATGTAGAACGCTTCCACCACAACACTGAATACACAACTTTGCGCGGTTTACAATCATCCACAGCACGCCCGATGAATCGCACTGTGTTCGCGCTGTTCGTCTCTTATAACGTCAGCTGCATTTTCATACGCAATTTTACCTCTTCAACGTCTTGAATAGGCTCCGGGGGGAAGGGAGCATGCAACAGATCCAACACATATGATCCATCTGTACGGAAACTGTATATTTAAAATTCAGGCACTTCGGTACGAAAATGACTTGGAGCTCCGTCATGCATAAGCCACATACGCAGACGCACCGCTAAAGGTACATCATCCAAACAATCGTCCATAGTGTATGACAAAAAATCTAAATACTGTCTTCCATCCACTCTTGGCGGTATCTCATGCTCCGATAAACTGGCGGTTTATAGCACGTCCCCGTATGTTCACTGCAAATCGCCGCCGAAAATTCGATTGCCTTACTTCATAAGAATTGTTAACAGTCCAACCTTGATTATTGCGGTGGTCAAAGGCAAAATTTCGTCTAAACGTGGTTTTGTTTGTAAATAGGTTAATAGGTAAATAGGTTTCATTTACATACTTTGGGTTGTCTGCATTCTGTTGTAGGAGCCAATGACAAAAAAGAAGTGTGTTTTCAGAATCGGCGTGTTTCAAAACCTGCACTCGACGGTATTGAAAAGGATACCGTGAATCTTCATGAAGTGTTCTCCATACGATCTTGTTCGAAACATTTAACCGACAGTCAACATCACGCATGCTGCCCTACTGCCAGTTGGATCTTCGTCAAACAGTTCTAAATTTGCTCTTCGGCAACTAGAAAGCATATCACTTTCTACCCTTTTCTTAACCTCGTTATGGTTGTAGTTGACCTCACTCGCGAGCTCGTTGGATCAACACAACAGACTGCCTGAGTGTAGGACGAAACTGATTAGGGAATTTTTCTGCGTAGATCCTGGATGCAAGTGTAGAATTTTGCTATGCTTCTCCATAAGTAAGCTATATGTCGACTAATTCGCCATTTCTATACAAGTGCGCAGCTATAAGTTCTCGACGCACAAAACAAAACTTCTTACACTAATGTCTAAATAAAATAGTGAGTTTAAGTTTGCCCTAAGCACTACAGCTAAGAACTTCATGTAAAACCCTTAACAAAAATAAATCCAACCAAACAACATCAACACTATTTCGCAAATTACAAAACATTCGTAAACCAACTTCTATACAATAACAATTTCGGATATTTGTACTTCATTTTTTTAATACATCAGAAGGTTAGAAGAAACCGCAAGCTAAATACTTTCCGCTTGGCGACACTGGGTCTTGACCTACATCAAGTAAAAATGAAATTTCTGTCTAGGTTAGGAATTCATTCCAGTCGTTCTTAAACAATTCGTAAACAAATTTTAAATATTATTTATTTCAATTTGTAATTATTTTTTTTAAGTCGTTCAAATTTATGATTTATTAATGATTGTTTATCACCCATGTAAAATTGTATCCCATGTTTGGAAATACGCTGTATATCATAATAATAGACGTTTGAACCTTCAATCTGACAGCATTAGGACCAAGCGTGTATGGTGTCTTCGGGGACTTCCTTAAGACCACGTCTGCTAAATGGAACAAAGTGACATACCAACAGCATAGTGTTGTGATATGTACTCTTTTATATTTTACTTTAACTACTTTGTATTGTACCACTTTCATAACTACCACGACACGTGTAATTTTTATTATACATATTAGCCCAAATAGCAGCTTGGCCTTTTCCTGTGCTTAAATATTTTGTACATGTTCCTTAACATTTCATAAACATTTATGGTTTTGCAATAAACCAGAACCATTTTCACAGCCCACCCATAATGAAAATGTAAACTTTTTCGGTCATTCATCGTAGATGTACAAATGTGCACAGTGTACGAACGTTTGTGCACTTCCCCATACAAAGATATGAAGAAATTAATTTATGGGGCTCTAAAAACGCCTCCTCCCTCCCACCCCATCAAAACAATTCCGATTCTTTTAGAGGCAATCATATATGCATCGTAGGTGCGCCGATATGCACTGTGAACGAACATTTGTACACTTTTCAGTACAAAGATATGAAGAAAATTAAATTGCTGAAACGACAGTCCCCCTCCCTCCAACAAACAATTTCGTATTATTTAGTGGCAATTGTTTGTGCATCGTAGGTGCACAAACGGCACCTTCTCCGCCAAATCAATGTCGCATTTTTTATGGCATCGTTTGTGCATCGTAGGTGCACAAATGTCCACAGTGTACAGGCGCTTGTGCACTTATCTGAACAACGATATGAAGAAATTAAAATCGCGGAACTATAGAAGCGGTCGCACCCTTACCAATACAATTTCACGTTTTAGTGGTAATCGTTTGTGCATCGGTGCTGCAGAAATATGTACAGTGTGCGAACGTTTGTGTGCTTCTCTGTACAAAGATACAAAGAATTTAAAATCGAGGTGCTGTAGAAACGGTAGTCTCACACTAAAACGATTTCAAGTTTTTGTAGCGTAAATCGTTTGTGCATTGTAGACGCAAAATATGCACAGTGTGCGAACGTTTGTACGCTTCTCTGTAGAAAGATATAAAGAAATTAAAATCGTAGAGCTGTAGAATCGATATCCTCATAATAAAACAATTTCATGTTTTTGTAACGGCAATTGCTTGTGCATTGTAGTGCACAAATGTGCACCGTATACAAACGTGTGCGCACTTTGCTACGTACAATGGCGTTTACGGAAGAAAACGAAATGTACCAGACTAACTACCAAAGCCGAGAGGGGTGGGGTTCCTAGCAACACAAAAATAATGCATCGTCAACGATTTTCTATTTACAAAAAAACACACAATTATAGAAATTTCTAACGAATCAGCAAAACAAAAATTACATAAGGTTACTATGTAATAAAGCAATTCTACTTTATGTACAAATTCACTAATTGTTCCACGGAGTGCGCAATTCGTAGCTAACAGGCAATAAATCTAATCAGTAACTACAAAATAACGCTGATACTTTCGTCTAAGCGGATGGCTAATTTAAAGCAAACATTAAATTTAAGAACTTTTCCAGGAAGGATTTGACCAGAACAAACATTAGCGTACATAATTTCAAATTGGGTTTATCCCAGCGTATGTTCGAAAGAGAAAAAGTCACATACCTGTGTCGGGATACTCATCTGGTCAGCCCTCGGAAGCGAATTGACAGCATCAAAGCAGTAGTCAGCAACAAACCTGTTACTACCATAATTGTAACGGCGGGCTACATGTCCAAGCAGTTGAGTTAAGTAGTATAACTATGGAGAAGCTGGGACAGCCCTTTTTAAAGGGTCATAAATATCTTGTAAAGGGTGTGTGTATTATGGAAAAGAGAAGTATGTATGTGTGAAGGTCATGTATGTGTAGGTGTGTGTGTGTGTTAGTATTAGTTAGGTTTGAGGATAACGATAGTATGGCTATGGAGAAGCTGGCCGGCCCTTTTTAAAAGGATCATAAATATCTTGTAAAGGGTGTGCGTATTATGTAAAAGAGAGGTATGTATGTGCAGGTGTGTGCGTGTAGGGTGTAGGGTATGCATGGTTTGTCGGTGAAGTTAACGTGGAAGTCGTGCCGCCCTCGTGATAAAAGTGTGTGTGTAGATATCGATCGGGGGCGGTGTTGTTGTTGTTTTATTTTCGAAAAGAAAGGTATGTATCGTTATGTGTATAGGTGTGTAGGGGGCGTGCGTGTTTTAGTCTAAGACGAAATATCGTAAGGGGCGCGCAAGTGGTGCGAACGTGTTTTTGTTTTAAGAGTGTGTTTTCGGGGGGGTGGTGGTCGCGATCGAGAATAAGTCTGGGTAAATAACCGCAAGGGTTTTTTTAATTACAGGTGTCGATAAGAAAAAAAATTGCAATGGCCCTTTTAAAAGGGCTGTCTCAGCTTCTCCATAGCTATACTACTGACGTAATCGTATTTTTGCTCAAGATGGTTCGATCGATGACGTGTGCATGTATTTTTTGCCTTCCGAGAGAGAAGATGATGAAAGTGCGCTATTTAATTCGTATACAAACACAGGGTCATGATTATCTCATCGGACACACGTGCAAGACGTTTCAAGTAAACTTTTAATAATTTGGAAATGTTACGCTCGATGTTTTCGTAGGCAATTATGATGAAGTATTTAAAATAACGCAGAGATTTCAGATCGTCGGGCAAGAGAAAAAAAAACGGGGTCGCGATTATCTCATCGGACACGTGCAAGACGTTTTAAATGTAATTGTTTCGGTATAAATGGTAAAAAAGTTCTTCCTTAATTTTGTGTGCATTATATGAACCCAAAGCATATACGATGACGAAATCGTATTTTTGCCGAGAAATAAAAAGTGGTCGTAAATTTTGTATAGTATACATTCATTATATAAAGCGGAAGTTAAAATATAAATAATCGAGTATGTTTGTATAATTATTTTTTATTATCGTAGTCGGGAATCGCTTTTGTTAAAACATTGTATGTATAAAAGATAGCTTCTTGGAACGCGTAAAGAAAATACTGTAGTTTCATGATTACATCATTCGTGAGTAAGTTTTAATTTCAGTACACATCGTTTTGCATCATTAATTATATAGGAACCCATTATTTTTAACAAATATGGGCTCATAAATCCTCGAAATATAGACGTTTGGGATTTTATATTCTTTATCGATGCCGAGTCGGGGAAAATGTTTTAGTTACTTACATCTTTGAATAAAAATATGCTCATTAATTTTATGCGACTTCAATATCCGCATAATAAAAGATGGCGTTTTAATTTGAATGAGCTTTTTTTGTCCAAAACAAGGGCAATGCTATTTAATTCTAATGAATTGCTATCGTTAATGTCTGAATCGTGTATGTGGGGAGCGGTTTTCAGATGCGTAATAAATTGTACGTCATTCGGAGTGATATAAATAGAGGATCCCTTGTAAGGCTTTTTATCTTGTAAAATATAAGGTTGAGAGTCGTGCAACGTGTTTTGTCATCGTGCAGCTTGCATTAAAAAACAGGTAATAATTGTAAATATATTTTTAACTTTATGTAATTATATTCGTAATTAGAATTAAAATATGGAGTTAATTAAAAATCAATTCAGTAAGCCGCATCGATAGGAAGAAGACCGTAAAAGTCAAAGATCTCGAGCTACAGCGCCCTTATCCGGTTTTAAGCATCAAATCTCTTCAGTCAAAGAAGAATTCTCGGATCATTCTCGTCGAATTAGAAGAATGCGTTGTGTTCCTTCCGCAGAGAATCGCGGACGTAATTAGCGACAAAGATATCGAAGAGCTGAATAAACAGGAATGCCTTTGTTTGCACTACCTAGGATCGTTCGAAGTTGGTTAGTATTTAATATTTTAATTTTTATTTAAAAAACTAATACGAAATTCGTTTATTTTAAAGGTAAACCTAATCCTGCAGCGAGTATTTCCTTCTGCTGCATGGGCGAAAAACAAAAGGATCCATCATCATCAGCCCTCACGGATCCTCCCAAGGAAAATCAAGAACGGCAAGAGCAAAAAGCCATCCGTATCGTCATCACACTAGAATACCTACCTATACATGGTAATTAATTTTTATAATTTTAGTATTTTTTACATCTTGATTTTTTAAAGTTATGAGTATTGAATATAGAATTAGATCAGCAACCCATTACAATCGTGATATGCTAATTGCGGATTATCCACATAATTTTTATAGAATCGCATGCAAGGAATTGCCTGCTTATTTAAAAGACTTTAAATATCGGGACGGTTTTTGATTGGGTCTCGAGCCCTTTTCTATTTTGCATGCAATTTAATTTGTTCGACAATTTAACGTGCTTAGAAGATTCGTATTCTAACACAATAGCGTTTTGCTTCACCGACGTGTCTCGTATGAAAGAAAAGCTTTTTAATTTATGTAATTACGACCGAAGGGCATTTTATAATATTAGCGAAAGCATCTCGGCCGGTATTAGGTTGTTTAGATTTGTAGATCAATCTGCCGTATCGCCATTAAAAACAGTGTTTAATTTTCAGTATAAATGTGAAAGTGACATTTTCTTTTATGCAATTCTAAGAACCGATTGCCTATACGTGGACTTAAAAATAGAGAATTCGTGTTTTCAACTCAATTTATTAATTCTTTGTTGATTTGCAGAAAACCCTCCGCATGCGCTTGCATGAAATCGGCGATTTATTTGTCTATAGTAAATGTGTTAGAACGACAGATGTATTTTCTATAAAATCAACTAAAAATTACAGATTCAGAAAAATATGCTATAGACTTATCCTTTTGTATAAGATTTTTAAACTCGTACAAATTGTTAGAATAAAACGGAACTGCATGCCGAATTAGAAGCCATTTTATGGTCCTGCGATTTATCGCCCAAAGACGATACGCCGAACGTATTAGTAAAATTGCACGGTTCAAAATACAGAAAGTTGGCATTGAAATACGAAAAAAAATGTTAACTAACAGAAAAATCGAAGCGGACGCGGGCGTTTCGATGTGTTGTGATCAGATGCTACAGTTGTATCGAAAAGTGCACGCAATTTTAACGAAATGTCGTAAAACTAAAGTATTTCGCAATTGGGTTCGAATATTAAAATCACACATTCACAACACCGAATCGATTTTAAGAACGGTGAAACAAACTTCTTCTTCGCTCTCGGCTAGTTATCTGAATCTATTCGAAAATCTTCTATGCCATATGAAAAGATATAAAATGCTATTTAAAATCTATTAAAAAACTACTGCGGCAGAATGTTCCTAAACAATGGATGTATTCTCGAGCACGCCTCGACATTCTGAATTGGTTTGGAAGCCGATCGTGTCTGCGTTTAAATCGAGAATTCAAACAGCTCAAATTATTAATGTTGCACATAAAGATCTTAATTTATTTATCGAAGATTGTAAAAACTAATTTTATCCAAATTGTATACGATTTTTAAAAATCACTCGGTAAACCTTAAAATTAATGTCGTGTTAGCGTGCGATTTTTCAAATTTTCCGTCGCGCTCAACGAAAATGAGTTTCAAACTAGGTATTTTTCGACGCCCAACTTTTAATTTGTTTCGGCAATTTAGAGAAGTTTAACGAGTGGTTTGCGTGCAATATCGCAACACGCTTGTTGGATAAAATAGAGAACGACGCAATGCACGGGTCAGGATTCACGCTATCCGAAATATTATTTTAAATGTTAATATTAATAAATGCTATGATATGTTTCACGCGAGTTGTTTCATGCCTCTTCCTATCGCAATTCAAAACAAAAGGCCTGTTTAAACATTAGAAACAATGATTTTTCATGCTTTTATTGGAGCGTTTTAGCCGGAATAATTAAGCCTACAGCAGGTAAGCATGCTAATCGCACAACTTCGTATCCGCATTTTGCAGAAATTTTTAATATGAAAAATTTCGTCAGCCCCATGCCTATATCGGATATATCGAAATTCGAAAAGCAGAATGATATTTCTGTAAATGTTTTTGCTCTTATTTTAAAACGCGCTCGATACATCGTAACACCGGTACAATTAACTAGCCAAAAACGAGATAAACACGTTAATCTGTTAATTGTTGAAGATGCGTATGTCGACGAGTCGTCAAAATTTAATTCTGACGACGGCGAAGACGTCAACGGCGACGAGGACGACGACGACGGCGACGAGGCCGATAAAGTTGGAAAAGTTTGGAAGAATTAAAAAAATATTAAAGATTATAAACGGGGCGTTAGATATCATTATTGTCTTATAAAAAATTTAGCCTCACTTGTGAGAGGTCAATTAACTAAACATACGGGTCACTTTTACGTATGCGATAGATGTCTCTCCTATTTTTACGATCGCAAACGTCTCGATGCCCACGAGCAAGTATGCGAAAAACTTAACGAGTGTCGTGTTATTTTACCCTCCGAAAAAACAAATATTTACAATTTAAAGATTTTAAGTATAAAATACCTGTGCCGATGGTGGTTTATTCTGACATAGAATGCCTTATTAAAAAACCGAAAGAGCTTCCGAATCAGAACGCACTTTCAAATACCAGGAACATATTCCGTTTTCAATAGGATATTATTTTTATTGTGGATATGACGAATCTCTTTCATATTACAGTTCATACACGGGCACAGACTGCATTTCTTGGTTTGTGCGACAATTAAAACATATTGCCATATGTTATGGGAGCGCATTTTTAAAAACGAGCCTGCTACGTCCTCTATAGATGCCTCGACGGCAAAACGTGCTTTATTTGCGAAGTCGATTTCTTGCCGGACGACGAAAAGGTTATCGATCACGATCACATGAATGGTTCTGTAAGAGGTGTTGCGCATAGCAACTGTAATTTAAATTTTAGGTTATTTCCAATTATTCCGTAGTCTATCATAATTTGAGCAATTATGATGCTCATTTTATTATTAAAGAGCTTGCTAACGCTTTCGAAGGCCCCATGAATATAATACCCTTGAATAATGAAAATACATAACATTTTCTAAAAATACAACGACGCAAATGTGACGTTCAGATTCATAGATTCCTTTCGCTTTATGGCAATGTCATTGGAAAAATTAGCATGCGAGTTGTCTTTCGATGACTTTAAAGTTTTAAAAAGGAATTTAGCTCGCTAAACCCGGATCGCATTAAATTGCTAATGCGCAAGGGTATTTTTCCTACGAGTATTTGGATGACATTTTGAAATTAAGCGAAGAAAATCTTCCTCCTATAGAATGTTTTTATAGCAATCTTAATGAATCACATATTGAAGAATCGGAATATATTCATGCGCAAACCGTATGGAGCACTTTTAAATGCAAAATTTAGGCGACTACGCGGACCTATATTTAAAATGCGACATTCTTTTACTTTGCGATATATTCCAAGACTTTAGAAAAATTGTCTTGAAACATACAAATTGGATCCCTTAAATTTTGTGACTTTGGCGAGCTACTCGTGGTCTAGCATGTTATTATATACTAAAATCAGGCTAGAACTAATTTGTGACGTCGACATGTTTTTAATGATCGAAAGAGGCATTCGGGGGCCTTACTCAAGTCGTAAAACGATATGTAGAATCCAATAATAAATATTATCCCCAAACGTATGATCCATCCAAGCCGAATAAATTTTTATTTTACGGAGATATTAATAATCTCTATGGTCATGCCGAATCTTGCTATTTGCCTTACGGGATTTCAAATGGCTAACGCCTGAAGAAATATTAAAATTTAATGTTACAACGGTGAGCATTACGAGCGATAAAGGTTATATTATCGAATGCGACTTGGAATTTCCTACGGACATTCACGACGCTCAGAAAGAGTTGCCGATGTGCCCAGAACAGGACACGCCTCCGGGCTCGAAATTTTCAAAATTAATGTGCACTCTCACGAAAAGTTCAACTACGTTGTGCATTACAGAAATCTCCAGGTTTATTTATCTGCGGGCGTAGTTATGACGCGCGTTCATAAGGTTTTAGAATTCGGTCAGTCTCCTTGGTTGAGACCGTTTGTCGAATTAAATACAAGAATGCGCACGGAAGCTAAAACGGAATTTGCACAAAATCTATATAAATTTGCAAACAATTCCATTTTGGTAAAACAATGGAGAATGTTAGGAAAAGACGCGTCATAAAATTAGTGACTCATTGGAGCGGTCGGTATGGTGCTCTATCTTTAATTTCCAAACCAAATTTCCATTCGGCAACGATTTTTGACAAAAATCTGGTCGCGATCGAATTGAGCAAAACAGAGATAGAGTTCAACAAACCTATCTACATAGGTATGGCCATCTTAGAATTATCAAAAATTGAATTATATAATTTTCACTACGATTTCATGAAGGCAAAATTTGCAAATAATTGCGAATTATGCTACATGGACACCGACAGCCTTTTGTATAGTGTGACGTGCAATGATTTCTATGAAGAGTGTATAAAGACGAATCTAGAAAATTTGATACGAGCGCTTATGATCCCGATAACATCTATAAAATTCCTTTAATTAATAAAAAAGTCATTGGTCTTATGAAAGACGAAACTAGAGGTCGTATTTTAACGCACTTTGTAGGCCTTCGATCGAAAATGTACTCTTTAAAAATAGAAGGCCGTGAGATAATAAAGAAGGCTAAGGGTGTTAAAAGTACATTATCGATCGGCAAATCTGTTTCGATCACTATCTCGATACGTTACGAAATAAAGTAGTCATAGAACGAGACCAAAATAGCATACGATCATATTTGCATAAGGTATATTCCATACGTCAGACGAAAATTGCTTTAAGTTATCAAGATGATAAAAGATACATTTTATCTAACGGAATAGATACTTTGCCTCATGGGCACTATCTAATAAAGGACCTTTGAATAAAACCATATTTTATTTTGTGAATTGCATGTTTATTATAAAAAATAATTAAAATCTTGTAACGAGAAAGAAATTGCATTGTCTTTTGTATTTTTATATTATAAAACCGCATTGTATTTTTTTTAATTTTTATATTATGTATAAAATTAATTTAAAAATATATTTTAAGCGCTGTTGTAGAGGCTCTCTTTGTTATATTGTAATCAAGAAAAAGCATTGTATTTTGTTATTTTTATATTTATTATAAAAATTAATTAAAATATTGTAACAAGCCAAGATAAAAAACTGCATTGTATTTTTATTTTTTATATTATGTATAAAATAAACTAAAATAATACATTTTAAGTGCTGCTGCATGTCAAAGTATCGCAGTTGTAGCGTCTCTATCTTTCTTATTTTTACAAGATCAAAAAATGTATAATAAAAATCAAACAAAAAAAGAAACAAATTTTTATTTTTGAAACGTAACATATTTATATAATAAAAATATAAAAACAAATGTTTTATTTTAAATGTAACAATCTATATAAGATCAGCTTTTTGAATCCAGGAAGGCTCTTGGAAGCCCAACCATTTGACGAGAATTTTGGTTCCTTTTCGCCTTAGTATTTTCTCGATAAGGTAAATATTTGGAACTCTCGTTTTCTGCAGCTCAGCTTCATAAAACTGTCCCAATACTGGATCGCCATGCATGTCGACGAGTAAATAAGTAGTCGGATTTGCTCGAAACACTTTACATATTTTAAACGTCTCCTCGCTCCAGTTTGCATTGTAGCCCTTAGAAAAATACTTCTATATTTTGAAATGCGTACAAAGTCGTCCACGGCATAACGAGGTTTTCTAGTCGCCAGTTTTAATTTATCGTAAACTTTCAGACGCGTTTTCGCGGTCACATTTTGGGTTTTCTTTTAGTGGTCGAATGCACCGTATCGTTGTATTTCGATACAATCGAATCGATTATATCAATCCACTTCCATTTGCCTCTCAGACTAAAAGCTTTATACAGTTTGTTTTTTATCGTTCTGATTGCACGTTCTACGATGGCGGCTTTGATTGAGCTATATGTGGAGTAATGATTAATATCGCCATATTCCTTCATCAGCCGTGCAAATTGGCCGTTATAAAATTCTGTACCATTATCTGTTTGCAGATTTTTCGGTAAAGGCGGCCGCGATCTTTTAATTTCATTTAGAATCTCGCGCATCGCAGATGTGACTTCATGACCATTCTTGGATTTAAGCGGTCTCGTCCATAAATATTTCGAATAGCAATCGATCACGAGTAGAATATACTTATGCCCTTTATTATATTTCGAATATGGAATAAATTCAGCAATATCGGCTTGGAATAAGTCGTGATAAGATTTGATGATCGTTCTTCGACGTGGAAAATTTATTCTAACCCCTCTGTGCAGTTCATCCACTAGTATTTCCTTATCGTTATATTTCTTAGACATTTTAAGGTTTGACACGAGTATGAGAGTTAGACGACGAGGCTTTATCTTGCTCCAATAACACGTGCAGGTGTCTTATAACGTCGGTATTAATTTTGTGAAATTGTAAATCGTCTCCAGCAGACGTCTTGACTCCGTCTAATTTCAAGTGGTTGAAAATCAGGAAGTTCGTGTTTAAAACAACTTCGTTCAACACTTGAACGACCGATTGCAATACATCTCGAATGATCACGTTATCGCGGTGAATGGCGACACCTTCGATAAGATTTTGTATTCTCGCGTTCACATAGAACTTAGAAACGGCATCGTGCTCATCTTCGGCCTCGCCTATGTTGACAATTCTCAAGCCTCGAGAGTCGAAGTTCTTGGCCTTACCGTCGTCGATCGTGGTTAGTTTCATAAAATTTTGCGCTTTTTCTGACAACGTCGAGTCCACGTATCTCTTGTTAACGGCATCGCCGAGCTCTGCGGGTCGTGCAAATTTACAATGGATCGCGATTTGGCGTCAAATTTAAGTTTCTTATTAGCATGCGTTTTTCCCGAAGATGAAGCGGTCAAACATATTTCCAATGCTTTGCCTATACGCAGATTGAGTTCTTCGCTGCAAAATTTTAAGTTTACGCCGTCGTTTGATTTTTAGGATCGGCCAAATTCACTATTCTAAAAGCCTTCAAGTTAACTATTTTCTCGTCCTCGTCCAATACCAAGGCGCTTCGTTTATTTACCGCATCCGTTCCGGTCACGGGATTGCCTACGTTGCAAAGTTTTCTATTTTCTATGTTGAAATCGCCTTCCGGAGTTAGTTTAAAGCCTACACCAGGAGGCCCGCGCGCAGCGGTATTACCAAACCCTCCGCCTCCAGAGTCTCTGGCAACATACGCTCTTCCAAATTTATCGACGACCATTTTATTTCTGAGACTATTCTATAGAACGTGTATATTTTATTAGGCGATTAATTTCGCCTCCTTTAATTCGGATATAATAGAAAGAAATTCGTTTTGATTCTGAGAGCTATTGTTGCCCGCCGAACGTTCGGCCATCAACAAACGAAGCCGGCTCACCAGCTCGGCCGGCGAGTCCCAATGAACGTATTCTATCTCATGATTAGAATTATCGAATTTTTTGTATCGCCAAATTCTGCTTATATTACTCGATGGCTGTCTTTTTCGATAAATTATCCATACCGAGACCTTTCTTTTCTTCGTTATTTTGGATCGTAATTGCATGGGAATCGTAGGAGTCGCCGATGCTGTATTCATCTCTCTTGACGACAACGACGACGGTGACGGCGACGAAGCATGCTGCGGCGAGGGAGGAGGCGTGGATATTGTAGTCGCCACGGGCGACGGTGTTAAATTCGGAACGATATAATTTTATATTTGGGCGTTTTAGGCAGATCCTTGCGAAACAGTTTATTATATGCATTGGTTTTCTTCAAAATATCGATGTAATTTTTACATCTAGCTCGGAAGGATTGCCAGCAGGCGTTTTCTTATTCGAAGGATTTTCTTATAAGTTAACAATCGAAGTAAGCCCTCCGTAATAGGATATTTTTATTTCTAATATTAATCGTAGATCCGTCGTCTGCAATAGCTAACTCTGAATTGCCCATAGACCATTTATTCGAAAGGTCGTCGTATTGAATGCCGATTCCGGTATCGTCTATATTGGGATCCTCGCTTTTGGACAGGATGTCGGCATACTTTTTAAGTAAGGCATCTGAACCGTCGCCGACATTATCAGATTCGTGCTCCGCATTCTGACGTCGAATATAATTAGGATTTTTACTTGCAGAGAATTTTGATAGCGATTTTAACGGTTCTAGTAATTGAGCATGCTTCATTCCGTATTTTAATTGAGCTCGATTTTGATCTCGTTTAAAATCTAAAACTTTTTCTTATCGTTTTAGTGGCCTGCACTACGGCTCGATTTAAATTCGTAGAGTGACGTCGTCGTCGTCCTCGTCTCATCGCAGCCGCAGACATTACGTTGATGAAAGTTCGCTCGAACGTCGTGATTTTAAATACATATGTAATGATCGAATCCTTTACGGTAGCGGCCCTCGTTTATGGCTTTTTCTTTGTCTACCACTAAGAATCCGTATCCGGCTTTATTGCCATCGCCGTCTTTTTTCCCACGCTAGACGGCACATCTTTTGAAATCTTCGAAGCTCATGTCGGTATTAATGTGCTCCGAATAGATATGTCTTAAGTTCATTTCGTCTTGCAAAAACTATAATTAAATTTGTATTGTCGCGAATAAGATGCTTCGGTATTCTTGCATACGATTGGCTGAGGTAGAACGCGTCTATATTCTTATGACGGCTCATTGAAAATATTGACGAATCGCGTTTTGTTCGTGACATTGAATGTCGTCGAAAATGAAAATCGAATTACTCTTAGCATCTTGCGGTGAAATTATTTCAGAATTTTCGCTAAATTCGTAATAGCCTAGTCCCTTGATCGGTCTCAAAACTCGACTCAAAAATCGTATTTGGGCTGAAATAGCGACTTGGAGTAAATGTAAACGTTTTCAAATTCCAATCCGTTGGGTGCCAGTAACAAACTCAAAATCAGGTTTGTTTTACCGCACGCAGAAGGTCCGCATACGATGCATCTTATGCTGGCCGGTAAGAGATCTCCGTGCTTTTGCGCGTTCCAAAATAGGAATAAGGATCATCCTGTTCGACCGTTAGATCCATATTTGCAACCGGTAGAGATTGTTTCTGTTTAATAACCTTCATGTCTATTATTCGCTAATATGACGCGTAACGATTTCCATAAACGGATCGTATTCGAATATAGAGTCGTGCAAAATTAAGCAGTATGCTTTAGTGGTTTGATCGAAAATGTTGCTGGATTCGATTTGGAGACGTATATCGACGGCCGAATTTTTAATAGATTCTTCTTGACGACTGCAATCGATCACGAACACGGGACAATTGCCAAATTGCTGATAGTTGTTCAAACAACACAGAGCGTAGCTCAAATTGCTCGCGCCTGCATAATAGTTTTCCGGAAATTTCGAATAGTGCATGAACGGGGTCGAATAATCGTTATTGGCAAAGTCCGAATTCATATCTTGAAGTGGAAATTCTTGGGAATTAAGGTATAGTTTTAAATTTGTCAGATTGCAGTGATCGAACTGGGCTGCCGATTGCTTCGCATTATCATACTTGCCATGCTGAAGAGTAAATAGAATCCATCGAGGTTTTCTAATTCGTTCGAATTCTTAATACGCCAAACGTGAATTTTCGAAGACGGAAAGGACGGCAACTCGTGAAGCTCCCAGCGACGAAAGTAAACCACAATTCTGGGATTTTTATGCAAATGATGGAATAAATTTAATTTCGATTCATCGCTAAGCTTTAAATGCGGAACCTCCCACGATATTTTAGTAATTTTAAATGTTAGCTCGTTTTCGTCGCTCTTGTAACAATTGACGTCGCTCTTGGATCTAATTAAAACAAGCTCTTGCGGCATGTTTACGACGGCTCGTTTATAATCCTCGCAAAATCCAAAAATATGCTTTAGAGGCACATTGCACGAGAAGCGTCCGTTCTTAAAAATGTCGGCGTTTGTATCTCCTCGAGGGTCCCAGGTGCTATTGCTCAAACCGTTGAATTTTTGTGATACGAAGCGAGACCCTTCATCGTGCACGTTATACCAGGCTGCTTACAAACGTCGACCACATGCGTGCTCCCATTTTGTACTGTATTTCATCGAACAAGAATAATATTGCGTTGTTCGTTATCGTATACGGTTTACCTTCGGTTTTCACCGAAAACGTTCCCTTAATATTAATGTAACTGTCGTAGGTTGCGGTTATAGCATCGGAATTTTGGATTTCTATAATCACTCTATCGCTGTGGTCTGTGTTTCGCGTGAAGGGTAAATACGAATAATAATCTTCTTTCGAAATTGTCTCTTCGTAGCGAGGCCTTTTGAATACGTCTAATTTGGCCACCTCGTCGAAACGTAATTTCTTCAAAGGAGAACTAATCACCGACGAGATGTGATCTGCGACCATTTTCGTGCTACTACCAAAATCACCACGTATTTTACCGCCACGTTTAGCCATTTCTAGTACTTTTTTTCTATCTCGTATTCAAAAGCTTGTAGCCGAGCGCTTTTAAGAAACTTGCGTCTGCGCGACTAAGAGCGAGGTTCTTCTTCCTCTTCTTTTAATATGATGTCGCTTTTCACACCTCTTCCGCTTTTTATTTCGTTATGGCCTAACGATGATTTGCGTGCGGCTGCAGATTTCGAGAACGTTTTTGCGTTTTATATAGGTTTGTTTTGAGGAAGAAGAAGAAGAAGAAGACTTCGGCAGCAACGACGATAACAATGCCCAACGCGCGGATTTTTCTTAGGTATATTGACGACTGCGGCTAACGTCTGTTGCTGCTGCTGCTGATGCTGACGCTCGTCATCGTAAACGACGCCCATTTTAACTTAATAATAATTTTATTATTCGCGTCTTAGCTCTAGGCGAACGCAAAGGTACGTATCCTTCGAAAAATTAACCGCTTCACCCGTATGATCCACCAGTCTCAACGTAATGTTATCGAATTCGTCCACGCACAGAGGGAAACGAATTATATTGCTGGGTTGTTGTTCTATGCTGTAGCCTGGGGCACGGTTAGGCCAAATTCGTAAATGCTATGACAAAGTTGGTTATTGCGGTACGCTCCGTCGTAATGTTAGTATCTACGAAAATATTAGATACCGAAATTATTTCCACATCGCGATCGGACGTATGCGAACGACCTTCCTCTAAAATTCGATCATAAAATCCCAGCATTCGACCGATGTTGCCGCGCTTCGTGAAGTCTACGGAGTATTTCGATTTTATTTCGCACTTTAGGGTATTATTATTAGCTCTTAAGAAAACAAGCCGTCGACCAATCCGTCGTCGTCCAAAGTTACGGACGAATTAATTTCTTTGTTGGCTTTAGCCGACTCCAATATCTTTTTTCTCAGGAACGTGTTTAGCTCGTCTATTTCGTAGCATCCCTCGTCGATGGTGATTTCTTTATCTTTATCGTAATAGAACTTATTATTTCCCTCGTAAATATTTCGAACGGTGTTGCACGTGTAAAGACCCACCAAGCCGCAGGTGTACGTACCGCCATCGTTCAGTCTCACAGGTGGGTATAGCGTACCGCTGCTGATGGTATTTCCATACCCGAATATCGTGAATGTCCTAGACATGACTGTAGCGCTCCGAGGGCATTATGGTTCTTTATGTAAAATTTCAACACTAAATGACCACACACGATCGTGTTAAAGTCTTGCTCCCTTTCCACGTTATAATATATATCGCTACCGTGAAAATATCTTAAGACTTCCTCGGGAGGCCTCAGGTCTCCGAAACTATCGAAGTATATCACCGTATTGGCCCTTTTTTTATAACCGACCCAATGCGTGCCCGGACCGGATCCATCGTCTAAATTTATAATACCACTTTCGTTTCGCCACGGCGGTGCTAAGCTTCCGTCGCGTCTTTTTAGCGGCAACTCGTCTCGCATGTACACGCCTCTAAAATACGGAACACCTTTAGCATATTTGTGCAGATCGAGATCGGTCAATGCGCGCATGGGAGGTGTAAGGGTGGTGGTGGTGGTGGTGGTAGTGGCGAGCTTAGCATTCCTCGGCACCATCGAAGTCATCCGTTTTTTGAATCCCCCGGATAAGGTTTCAAGTACAAGGCGCTACCTTTCTTGTGAGGCTTTAAATACAATCCGCTGCCGACTTTTTTCTCTTCCATGGCTCTGTTGTGACGCGCGTTCTCGTCGAAATACCTCTTTGCATTTTTGGCCGAATTGATGGCGTTTGCGACGCTCGACGCTCCGCCGGCCAGTGCTCCGAGCGCCGAAAGACCCGCAAATATCGGAATCAAAGGCAATAAGCCTCCTCGCTTGGGCACCGGTATTATGCGCGGTACTTTAATTTTTGAACGACCTCCCATCCTGTTGACTATAATTTTTGCAGCATTCATCGCGCTCGAAATGAGACGATTATGCGAAGCATCTCCGTGTCCTTTACTCTTGATGCTTTGTTTTCTGATTTCTTTAGATATTTTACTTATAAGACCGCCTCTGAAGGAGCATTTTCTGCCGACGTTACCGTTATTGTCTTTGAATTTACTCGAGCATCGACGTACTCGACGTCGTCGTTTTTGTCGTCGTCGTCGTCCTCCTCGCTGTCGACGATCCAGTTTCACGGCCATTTTCTTGTCTATTCCCATTCCTAGTTTGCGTTTCGCTTTCATTGCAGCCGTTACGCCCAACGCTGCGAGCTTCTCGGACCACTTAGAATCTTTGGCCTTGACTCGCCGCCAAGCCGCTTCTTGCAAGACCTTGTCGGCCTCGTGCCTGCGCTCCACGTCTTTGTGATGCGAATACGCGATGTCGTGCTGCTTGCACGCTTCGTCTAGAGGATTAATACCTTTGTCTCCGCGATTTAAACGCTCTTGTAGCCTGGTTCCGGGACCGCAGAAGTTATGACCAGGAAGGTGCAGTTCGAAGGGCAATTTATTTAAGAGGTTGTTGAACAACCCTTCACCCCGTGTACCAACATTGACTAACATCTCTCCTGCAATAACGTAACAATTTAAATATATATATATATATAAAAATAACTGCATACAGAATAAATTTTATTTACAAAAAGGATCATACACTATCTTTAAAATACAAAGGTTTCATTTCGACATTTAAATTCTTTTGATATAAACATAATACGTCATCGACAATTTCGTGAGGGAAATGGCGCGTGATTTCTAATAAGCCGAGTCTGTTGATGTCGTAAAGAACGTTTAGGGTACTTAGGGATGGATTTCCAAATACGTATTCGCTTACCATCTCGACTCGACATAAGATTTGATCCTGCACGTTCGAATAAAGTCCAGCATCCTCGAGGAGGGGGACGCCTTCACCTCCATCGTCGTCGCCGTCGCCGCTACTGCTCTTGCACCTGTTATACGCGTAAGCTCCGAACTCTTCGGGAAGGCAAGTGGCGACGCACTCTATATTTCTATCGTAGAACTCTTGAAAATCTTGTCCTTTCAATATTTCTAATTTGAGCATTATAAGAGGCGCTAGAGTAAACACTTTTGCAAATTCTTCGCGGAGAGAGAAATTCGCGCAACATTGTATCCGGATCCTGTTGTTGTTGATTCTAATGCGGCGAGAGCCGCAGCAGTTTTTGCACCTCGACTCTATGAATGGACTCGTATTCGTCTTTAAATTCCACTTCCAAGTATCCGTCGATCGTCTGATGCATTTCACGCCTCCAGTGCCATACGTCTGCGACTACGGAGGCGGCGGTAGCGCCTGCAGATGCAACCGTGGCAGTATCCGAGCGGTTGGAAAAAATTTTCTAAATTTATGTTCGATATTGATAGACGACAAATCTTTCCACTCGTTTTCGTCCATTTGCAATTCGCCTTCTTTACAAAATCTGTTGGGGCATATAAGTCTGATAACAGGGCTAAAATCCATATTGCTCTTTCGTTTGGTTAAGCCCACTTCGATCGTATGACCGTGAGCGCACCATTGCGCATTCTCCTTGGAGGAATTCAATCGGTATTCGGTGCTACATATCAGGGATCCATCGCCTGATCGTTATCGTAGACATGAATACCTGACAAAACTTGCGGCGATCCAGATACTGCACGTAGATGATGATGATGACGAAATTACGTCATCATCATCGTTATTTAAAATACTTGACTGTCGTCACCACTTGTATGATTATTTTCGTCTTGAATATACTTCACCATAATTGCTATTTAATTAAGTGCAAAATTTCACGCACACATACACACCCTGAACGAAGATACCTCCCGGTTAGAACTGAAAATTATTTTGCATGCGTAGGTTTTCGTTCGAGCTCAAACGATGTTGCTCATGCGCGCATAGTTTATTTTATATTTGTAATAGATGTAGTGTGCCCACGCTCCTATTAATTGCATAAGTACGATGTGTTCTAAATACGTCCATACACCATCTGAACTATCAAATTCTCGATCTTTTTTTCTCGCTCTCTTTCTCTTTCGAAGGCGATTCGTTTATGATTCCATGGCATGACGTACCATTCGGTCTCCGTAAAACTGCTATTATATTTAAATCTTATTTTAAACATCAGAAAAGGATCGATGCCAACTCCGTCTCCGACACAATCGCCCGCGGATCCATTGTTCAACCATTCGGCACCGTCGTCGTCGTCGTCGTCGCCGTCCTCGCCGTCGCCGGATCCATCTACGTTTTCTATTTCTCGTCGTCGTTGAAGGCGTCCTCCTCCTCCTAGATAACTTTTATAAATTAAAAGGTCTCTCGATACCGCGGACGATGACGACGACGACGACGTCTCTGATGATGGCGATAAGGGAACCTCTTCCGAATGGTTCTGTTGCTGCTGCTGCCATTGCTGTTGCAGCTGCATGGTAATTAATTCCATACGTTTCCAATCTTTAGAGCGAGAGCATCTTATTTGTTGTTGTTGTTGTGACGACTCGGACTTCGACAATGCCAAAACGTCTTTATTTTCAACAACCTCGAAACATACGAATGCATTCGGAGGATCTACGGGAACCGGATTTCTTTGCCAGGAGGGCACGCTCGGTTTAAATATGTATAGGTAATTATTACATATTAAAGAGTAGGCGGGATATGCTGCGACGGCTGCGGGCGGTCCTTTAGGAGTCATTTCGAACAATGAGCATTTTAATTGCATTCATAGGTTTTATTGCAGGGCTGCGATGTGTTGTTGTGCGCGCGTACATATGGGGTAGAACATGCGCATTCAGGACACGATTTTATTTGCAGAGGAGGTCCATCTATCTGATCTGCATGCGACGACGATTGTAAGCCATGCGCTAAACAATAGCGATGCGTCCATAATTGTTTTTGCAAATACTCCGGTAATTTATCGAAATTTCTGGCGACGTCTTTACTTGCATGCCTCTCGATATACTCGAGCGGTAATTTCGTAAGATCCTCGACCGTCAACATTCTTCTATATTACAAACGTATATGATTATTAAAATAAACATATCATCTCGTAGACAATTTTCTTATCCCCCTTCCTTAAGAATGCATACTATAGGTTCCTGCATGATTTATATTGACGCCTAAATTTAATATTCTCGAAAGAGCTAACCCGCTCTGCTTTTCGGTATATTCGTCCAGTTTATTGTTCAATTCCTGAATGGCTTCGGGTTTAACTTGAGTTTGAAAGTCTTCAATTTTAAAATTTTATAATTTTAGTAGTAAAATGTCTGAGCGATGACGACGATGATGATGATGACGATGTATCCACGGCTTCTAAAGACGATGATGTTGATGCGTTGGGCTTTACGTATTCACCGTTAAACACGAAATTAATTTTAAGAGATCCAAATTTTCTCAAACATTTTCTCAAACGTCGCTCTATTAGGGCGAATGCATCTTCTAAAAATTGCATGGGATCTATGTGATATAAATTGACCACAGCACTCGAACGTATCCTGCGGGCGAAAGCCGATTTCAAATCGACCCACACGATATTGTTCGACGTTCTACGTCTTTTGACATTCTTCTTTGATGTTAATCTATCGAAATTTTCAGCAGGATCGTCGACTTCGACGTCGTTCGCATAACCCTCGTCGTCGTCCTTCGCACTAGTATTATCGCCGGATCCATTCTTTTTACTAATACCTGCCCTCTGATCGCCCTATCACGCTTGCTTTTTGCATTAGAAACGATCTGATTACATTTCAGATTTAGCAGCATCGATTCATAGTGACGTTTTCGACCTACGTTGCAAGCACTTTTCAATTGTTTTAAAATTGCACGCGTTGAGGTAGGCGCGTCTGGAATTTTTAATTCGTCCGAAGCTTGAGACATTTTTTACACTTTCGACACACGATGTTTACCGTTCGAATAATTACACAATAATAAATAGAAAAATATTTTGGATATTCTTTTACCAAGACGACGAAACTATTATTCGTAGTAGGGGAGAAATTTTTTTCAAATACAAACGCAGCACGCAATTTTTCTTATCGACACCTGTAATAAAAACCTTGCGGTTATTTCCCCAGCCTTATTCTTCTTATACTTCATCATAATTGCCTACGACACATCGAGCGTAACATTTTTCAAATTATTAAAGATTACTTGAAACGTCTTGCACGTGTCCGATGAGATAATCCCGAAAACACGCTCTTAAAACAAAAACACGTTCGCACCACTTGCGCGCCCTTACGATATTTCGTCTTAGACTAAAACACGCACGCCCCCTACACACCTATACACATAACGATACATACCTTTCTTTTCGAAAATAAAACAACAACAACACCGCCCCCGATCGATATCTACACACACACTTTTATCACGAGGGCGGCACGACTTCCACGTTAACTTCACCGACAAACCATACATACCCTACACCCTACACGCACACACCTGCACATACATACCTCTTTTATATAATACGCACACCCTTTACAAGATATTTATGATCCTTTTAAAAGGGCCGGCCAGCTTCTCCATAGCCATACTATCGTTATCCTCAAACCTAACTAATACTAACACACACACACACCTACACATACATGACCTTCACACATACATACTTCTCTTTTCCATAATACACACACCCTTTACAAGATATTTATGACCCTTTAAAAAGGGCTGTCCCAGCTTCTCCATAGTTATACTACTGAGTTACATAAAAAAAATAATCGGGCTAGGGAACAAGTAAATTAGCTTCCAGCTAAGAGCTAAAAAAAATTTTTACTAATATTAACGACTCAGGAGCGTTTACCGATACACAAAAAAAGATCTACACATTTGATGGAGGAGAAACGTGCATCGCTCTTGAAGTTACAGAACGAGCAGTTTTTACTAGTGCATCAATGCACACGCTTTAGAATCAAAATCAATAATCACGAGCTCGCAAAGCAAACATTAAATTCATCGAAGCACGACAACTGGAAAACCCAGCATATATCGAATAGTGTGCGAGCATTATTTCAACTAGTCGTTACCTTGGAACAACAGAGAAAACCATTATACGGCGGTCGTCAGATATACCAAGATAGTGGGTACCTAAAAACGGGATATAACTATTTAATTTATAGCGTAAACTTGTTGTTTCCAAATAACTACGTTCAACATGAAAATTTATAGAAAACTTATTTATTATTACTTATGAAATAACGATTTTATTGAACAGTAGACATGAAATTTAGACGAACGGATAATGAATTAGCACCGTACAGAGTTATTTTAAGTTTACTAAATTAATTTTCGATTTTAACTTATGCGGAAAATAAACGTAACAACTTCTTCATACTAAGATATGAAGAAATTAATTATGGGAAACCTATACTTACATACATTACTAGATACATACATAACGCTGGCGTACCACCGATACAAGTCTCGCTTTTCTAAAAGGCAATCGCGTTTGCATCAGAGGTTAACTTTGTATAATGTGCAAAGATTTGTGCACATATATAAACTAACAGATAAACTGACGGATGGATTAAAAACAAACAAATAGAGAAACGAACAAAGGTTTTCTGCTATGATAAATGCAGAATCAATCATCCATAATGGCAGTATTCTAAAAATGGCAACTACAAGAATTACCATCGCTATCGCAATTAGTCATATGTTATGGATTTAGCTATATTTGTGAATGACTGCCGACACCTATCTGTTTCCACCTAATATAAGTGCAATGTTTGCTGGACTGTGAAGCAGGGAGAAATTCAATACCTTGATATCTCTAAAACAGACTTAGATTCTAAAATGTCTATGTGTTTTTGAAAAGTACTCATCAATCCTTACGGAACACATTCGAGAAATTGTATACTCAGAGTTTGAAGATTACTATGTTGAAATTGATCCTGAATAAGTTAAACAAATTTCATTATAGTGTGGCGTTTTGATTATCTGGGGGTCACCTTGTTAATGCTTTTTAGCAACAGAGATAACATTTATTTACAAGTTAAAACAAACTTATTACACAGATACACACACAGGAAATATTCACAAGTCTTTGTGTGCGTAATTAAATTGCAAACGTTTTTAACACTAGAACTGAAAGTACTATAGTTTGTAAAGTTGCAGAACGAGTTTCTATGTTGCAACTTCACAATGGTGGTGTTAGGTGAAGAATTTGTAACCCTGGAGCGGGTTGCGCTGAATGCAAACGGCACCTCATGATGTCGGATGTCCATAAGCTTTGTCATCTAGCGTCTGGCGTGCTTGTTGGTGTCACTTGCTCTATGAAGTGGTCCTGATGTAGTATGGCTTTGGAAGTGGATCGATCTATGTTATGATTGGATCCTGTCCATGGCGTTGTGGGAGTTCACTTCATTTTATCCCAATAAATTTGGTGGTTACACTGAAAAAAATCTGAAGGAAACCCTTAGTGGACGAAAAGGTTGGTGACTTCCGTCTTGTACTCTTAAGTTCCTCCCAAGAAATTTGGTGACTTTCTTAAAGAGAGAACGATAGAAGCGATTTGCTCTAGCTTTTGAGCTCCTTTTATGCCGAGGTTTGTTTGCATTGTACGTTCGTACGGTTCTATTTGTATTTTGAAGGGGTGTTTTATACGTGCATGGTATTTGTTTGAATACTACGTGCTTATTGCTCAGCCAGTTAGAAGTATGGTTGGTTGCATACTCGTACTATAGTATTAGATGACATACCTATAAACAACCATAAAAAAATTAATTTTTCTCACTTGAAAGGTATATAAATATAAGCTGTTACTATTATGTCAAACTTACGTGAGTGTTTTAACTCATAAGCTCAGAAATAACATCAATGCGATTGTATTGTAGAGTCAAGATGAGACCGATTTCCAAAATATATTTTCGTACCCTTCAGGCAGAAGAATGTCATACCCGGAATGGAAATCGGATTCCAAATACAATTTCATACCATTGTCAAAGATATTGATATTCATAAAGGGCAATATAGAAAGAATTTCGATCAATCGATGACCTGTTTTCTACCAATGCCACGCGAACAAACGTGTTAAATAATTCTTCGGTTATATAATGCCAAACACGTCTAATTCATTAAACCGTGATTGTAATATTTTTGTACCGACGCTGTGAAACAATTTTTATGTTATGCAATAGATCAATTGAAAACGACCTAAGCTTAGACTTGCCACAGTTTTTCTGATTTGTATGAATTTTGTAAGTCAATGAAATTTACAGCTTAAAGTTTCAAACAAAGTTCAGACAAAATTTTTATCAAACAATGCATATTTCAGGAAGACTGTTTAGCCCATTATGGTTTTTGTTAGCATTAATCCGTTGTCATATTTACTAAATCAATCATAATTCTGTTATTAAATAGATTTAAAACAAAATATTCACTTAAATCACTTACTTTACACGTATGCCCAAAATAAAACCCATCTGGAATCACTTCTAGCAACAACGAAGATTTTTAGTGATAATGCAAATTTGATTTTTAGTTTAGATAATGATGCAAAAATATTCATTGCACTTGGCCACAATGCCAATGTAGCACATACAAAATCAGAAGGGGACTTTCTTAAAGATCCTGTTACAGACACCTCCCAGTTGTAAATATTATTATGTTGAAACAATAGAACAATCTTCAGAAATACGGTGGGTACATTATTCTAAAGCTTTGGATGCTAGGTATTGCAAACCTTGTTGGTTATTTCTAAATCGGGTAGATTCTCATTTTGAAGATTCGTGAGATAAATTTTAGGCCTTTGGGAGCTTCTTTATAAAAAGACTTTATTTCCAAATTTACACTCCTATCATGTGTATTTCAATTTATACAGAAACTACAATTGAATTTAATAAGTGGTTACGTTATATTCATTAATGTTTAACAATTAAAAACAATCAAAGTTACTTTTAACTAATTATTTAATTAAACTAAATTGAGTAGCTTGAACAAGCAACAATGTTAAAGTTGTGAAGCTCGAGACTGACTGGCCATCTTGGGCTCCTGAGGGTATTTATGCTATCCCTGCCCCTCACATTGCTTATGGGAACTGCAGATCTCATGTCTGCTATTTCTTTATTCAATACAAAGTATTAGTTCTTAGTAATCTTAATTCTAGTAATAAGTTTCTTATAATCTATTGTGACCTGCACCTTCAGTGTCATGTTACGTCTGGAATACAAAGTATTCACATCCGCTCATGTCTGGTTTATGAACTTCCATTAACCTTTTGTAATATGTCCTTCAATTATACATTGTAACAATCTAACTTGAGATTTAATAATTCCATTTGATTACATATATATCCTAATTTGGGGGATATGTAACTCGTGGACTAAAGGAAAAATTAGAAATTGACAAGAATTAAGAAAGGGTATTAAGGAGCAAAAAATTAACAAGATTCGTTTAATCGCATATTTGATCTATGGTCAATGAAAGAGAGTTAAACTATTAGAATTTATAATAGAAAACGAACGTTTGATGTGGCACCAAGTACTGAAAAGTATCTTCAACGTTGTTATTATTGTTAGCAACTTGCAATATTCCATTTAATAGTATATCGAATCTGTTAGTAATATAGATTGCTAATCAGGTAATTTTTAAGTACGTTTATCAGATCCGATCGTGTGCTGAAATATCATTCTAAAAACTCTACTACCCAACCAAAAAGTTTGTTACGCGCTAAATTGACGTTAAGCTTCTGACTTAATTTTACTCTACCGGGGCGATGTGACGTAACAGTTAATTAGTTCACCGGCTAGCTATCAGTGGTGCGGAATTTCTATGAACGGAAATGCAAAATTTCTAAGTATATAAAAATTATGACTATTACTAAATACTTTTACGCCTACTTTGAAAGGTTTTTAAACTTTCTTTATCTAATAAAGCCTTTGAGTGCCAAACCACCTCAAGAAATCTTAATTCAAGCTTCCCTGAAAGGGTATTCCGAGAGACCGTTTAGTGGTTATTACTACAGAAGAAGTTGATGAATCCTCCTTACATACTTCTTGCAACTATTTTAAAAACAACACAAATAAAAGAAAAAACTCCACGTCTTTTTCAGCTTGATACGTTCAATTTTTACCCTTCTAAATATTTTCGTTTGATGTACAACTTTTTCAAATATTCTCACACTTCCACTTCGATATTTTGTATAACTACCTGTTATAGGAGACGCCCTTGATCACGTATTATAATTTAATAGCTCGATTTGTTCGCATAAAACTCATTGTAATACAATTGAAATAAGTGTTTATTCAACACCCTGTAGAATGTCATTAGTATATTTAGTTTAAGTCAAAGTACTTCAATATATCTCTATTGTTTGATATAGCAGCACAAATGTATTCGGTTACCAACAATCTTTGCTCTCTGAAAAAATACGGTCGCTTTATTAAGAGTAGTACCATAATTTTGTTTAAAATAAATTTTCTACATGTGTGATTAGCGAAGGCGATTGCATTCGAATTTGTTGGTTTCCTTATGCATTACAAATACTCTAGAAGTGTCCTTTGACATGTGGTATCCAAATATTTTGATCGATTATCATATCGCTTCCTAAACTGGGTTCACTTTTATTCTGTATTTCGTCCTGACATGTATTTTCTGCGTTGCCGATGCTGTAAATTTAAGAGTGATCCACATCTCTTCGGATGTTTATATTCTCTGTGCATTGGTAGATTTCTTACATAGTTATTAATGAAAAAAGGAATTTCGTTTTTGCTCTTTCGAGTAAGCCCATTGATTTATCTACGTTTGCAACATTAACGAGTCGTGCTACCCTTGTGACGATTCATCATTGAGCGAGATCAAGATGTTTAGCTGTTTCGCCTCATCTGGTCTAGGTGCAATATAAGTATTTCGGCACATGGAAGTGTGTTACCATGTTTTTTGCATACCAAAAGATTATTGTTTATCATTATTTGATGTTGGTGTGTATCGAATAAACCACAAATGGACTCGTCACATTACTCCGACGGGCGGGGCAAGTTTACAAAACCCGCTTTGAAATTATCTTGTTACTTTAACCTGCTTACTAGAAATTGTTCAAGATTTACTATGTTTAACTTAAAATGCTTGTTTAGAAGAAAGCATGAGCATTATCTTTTTGTTTATTACCGATACGTTTTACATGTTACAATACGAAATTCGCGCTTCGCAGATCAGTTACTAAAAATTGCTCATAGTAAATAATTTTTTTAAAATAGAAAGTTTTGGTTTATTGTATAAAAAAAAATTTATGGCGAAGTCCTTTCTTTGTCTTTGGACCCCCTCTACCCGCTCTTTTAGTTAACGCGGCATTTCTAAGTTTGTTTTTATAATTTTATACGTTATCGTGATTCATGCGGGTCCTTACTTTACTTTCCATTTCTGCTGACCCGTGCGTTTTATCGTAGCAACCTAACCTATATTTTCAAATATTGAAACAAAATTTGCAATCTCACCTTACTGTGAGTAGGTGACTAACTAAAGAATCCTTTTCGTAAAACAAGTTGTTAAAGACGTAGCTAGGGGTATATTCCTGGGTAGGGCAATGAGAGATGGCCGTGGGTCTTTAGAAGCTATACTTCATACGACACTCTAGAAACAAAAATTAAAACAACACTAAAGAGGGCGCCACCAAGTCCTAGGCACATAAAAAACCAAGATGTACTCTAAGCGAGAACTTGGAAACCTCCAGAGAAAAATATCGCATTCGTTGCGTAAACACAGTTATCAAATAACACAATAAAATTAGAACAAAGAGAACATAAGAAGCGTGCTCTTACCACTTTGCTATTGGAAAAGAAACAACATATAAAAGCTAGTGAAACATTCTTTTGTTGCTATTCCAAAAAATAACATACATAAATTACTTCCTAAAATAAAATATATCTGTTGTCAAATTGCACGATTGAGGATTACTGTAAGACAAGACTAGAACAAGAGCTTGTCGTTTTATGCCTCTATTAATATAAAAACCAAGTAGTACTAATGACCAAAGCGGATAGAAAACACTGTAAAATGATTACTAATAGGCCACCATGAAAATCGCATCTATTTAGGAATACTAATCAAACAATTATGTTAAGTTTCTCTACATTAGGGAGCATTTGCCCAAAACTAAACAGTAAATTCAGTTTAAGTTATTTGTTTATTACATCTGAATTCTTTTTTATTATTAATAATTTTATTTACAAAATATACAACAAATATTCATAAAAGCAAAGGCTTTCAGAAAGCATCAACAAATTTAATTTTAGTGGAATTTACTTTCTCTACTAAATTAATAAAAAACTTGTTATACAACATAATTTACGAGATCCTTTAGTATCCAGATCGGTGTATTTAGGCTCACAACATTGTCGACACAACTACTAGTATATTGTATTATAATTTAAAAATACGCAATTCAATCAGTTTTACATTACAAGTACTACTTTAAATGTAAACATTAATACTTAAGAGGAAGTTCTTCTTACATAAATAAATATTTGCTAAGTTGACCTGCTTGAGTAAACGTGATACTAATTTTCTTATCAAACTTCACAACAAACAGGTCGCCGGATGACATGAATAAAGCTAATCGCTTACCTTAAATTGCTGTACAAGTGTTGAATGGCACAACGCACATGACAAGCCATATGTTTCGAATTGAAACAAGCAAACTTTTTACAAAAATTTCCAAGAACTGAAAATTGTTAAGAGATTGAATATTTATGCCAAAACGACCTTTTGTTGCTTTTCAATTGCACAGAGTTCTAACAACCATATGATAAAGCATGTGTTTTTATTATTTATTTTCAATAATAATCGACTCTTAATTGGATAATATTGATAACGCTTGGATAGTAATTAATATTAAGGAACTAATTACAGAATCTACTATTAGTACACTAAGTGTAGTAAAGCAAAAAAACTACATATTTATAAATCTCGGGAAAAAGATACGTTGCAATATGAGTATCACAGTAAATAACAGAGAAATGGCTTAAGATTTACCCCTATTTGGCCAAATATGCGTGTAGCTAAAAAATGAAAACTTAAGTTTATCAATTTATAGTTTAATGCGGATACACTTGTCAACTTTTACATATGAGAATTTCTGTGTTTACAGTACGCCTTAAATAAGCGTGCACCAACGTAAAGAGTCCTTCCTAATAGGGAGGTTTTAAGTCCTCTGTTTTAGGTGCCTTTATTAACGTATCTGTTATTATGAGCATGCGCTTTACAATGCATCCGTAAATAAAATGTAGTCGCTAAAAATTAATTTTTAAGTTCTCTAAACAACGGTTTTTGAAACGTGACTCTATCCTGCCTTTTGATGTTCGCGCTTCAGTTCAGTTTTGTTTACTTTTTGGATATATTGTCGTTTTTCCCGCTGACAAATTTATATTATTTGATAAAATAGATAATGACCAGTATTCTGCATAATATTATCGAACGTAGAAATCTTATGAAATTGATCACAATTAATCAGGGGCATAATTTTGAACGATATATTTGATAATCGAGAACAAAACGGTAAAGAAAGCGTTTTATTTCAACCACTATTCAGTTTAGAACATATGGAGGCCAGAGATCTAGATTATACTTTAGATTTGATAAATAAGACATGTTGGGATATGGATTGTGCATGTTACTGAGGCGATTGGCATATCCTAATCGTCTCTGCGATTTGGAACATGTTTTTCAAATATCTTCCTCGGTCCTTTTGAAAATAATAAATTTTGTAAATACACACATATATAATGAATTTAGCCACCTTTTGAATGATCTAAATAGCCATTCCTGCTTAAATCAAAATAGATTTCAACATAATGCAGACTTAAGTAAACACGACGAGAATATTTTTATTTTAATAAACAAATTCTAGGTAATTGCCGCCTGCGGTACAAAAGTGCTTAATTGTTGGGGTTTTATTGATGGCACAGCAAGGCCCATTAACCGTCCTTTGGTTGAATAAGAAAATTGTTATTCGGATTACAAACGAATACACTGTATAAATTACCAATCCGTAGTCGTGCACCATGGCATCACATAAATGAGCTTGGGGCTTTTGAAGGACGAATGCATGATGCAGGAATTTACTTTTATCAGCAATTAGAAGTTAACGCAAGATTTCTTTGTTGGACGTAATTTACGCTGACCGGGCATTTAACATCAGAGAATTACTCTTGTGTGCATACTCTGCCCGCGATATTAATGAAGATATGCAAACTTTTAATGCTTCAATATGTGTAGTAACAGAAGTTGTAGAATGGAGTTTTAGTAAAATAATTGCTGCATTTGCATTTTTAGACTTTAATAACCAAAACAAAACAAAAAATCTTCACAAAAATAATTAATTCACTCCTTAATTACCTCAAACTAGTTTTTAACCTTAATTCTAATATGTACATAAAACAAAATTAAACAGAACAACAAAACAATATATAGTGGATTATTTTCAGCCAATTGTTTACCATAATTTTTGTATATTTGTCATTCTCTTATATTAAAAATATTCGCAAAAAATGTTTATATTTACCTAGTGCCTAGGAGCACTTCTTAACAGTAATTCCTGATAAGAAAACACAAAAACAAATTAATGTAATAGTAGACAACAGCAATAAAAGAGAAAAAACAAACATCTAGTGTCTGAAATGCATTTTGCAGCAGCTGTAACAAAAAATTATTTGGTAATAACGTCACACTTAAACAATAGTGTAACTCTAAATTTTTTATATAGAAAATTTTATGGACAATGATTGTTAATCTTATTTTATAATTCATACTCAACCAATACTAGCAGTCGCATTAGCATATTCCGACGATTTGAGCGGATTTTTATTTCCCACACCGCAACATCTGTAATCGTGTGATGAGTAACCTTACAAAACTTAAAAAATAAAAGCCAAACCCATGGCATGACGTTCCTGTTTTAAGCTTATCAAGTGTGAATTTGAAGGTTTTGAAAATTTACGGTTGGGACCTAACAAGTTTTTGTATTCCTTATTTGCTGGATCAATTTTACACACAAAATTCACTAAAACGTTCCGTTATAAAACATATTACTTAGTAACTCTAAATGGAGCAAAATTCATTTTAGTACCGCTTGACTGAATATGAAAATATCATAACACAAATTTATTTATCTTTAACGAAAGTGTGTTAATTGTTCACTTCTAGGTATTAGAATTGCCATCTATGGAGGTAACTAGAAAAACGAATCCAATAGACCCATGGTTTTTACGATCACGTCACTGTTTCACTCAAAATATTCCACAAATTGCATTTTTACCTTATTAAAGGAGACAGCATATTTCTAGTTTTACACAAACGAAACTAACTGTTTCTTAAAAAGGAATCATTCAAGTTATATGCCGTACAACCTACTTATGGTTTCATTCTAACAAGCGAAATTACTAACGATAATGGAAAACCTTATTAACGTCTATCAATAGAATCAGTCGTAGCGCTTTCAAATACTAATGTATATCAACGCGTCTACAACGAGATAAAAAATATATTTAACCAACTTGTTGAATTATAAGGACGCGTAGGATGAGTTACCTAACCTTTCGTGTAAAATTATAGAAATTGTAACATACCAATTAATAATTTATGTTCAATACAGTGTAAAGTCAACGAAGCGCAAATGTTTAATTGATCGAAATCTGTGTTCTGAAAGAACCTTGCAGAAAACACGTGCATACCTCAAGTAATATTTTTGAAAACAAATGTCGAGGATCGAACCCGGGATCTTGGGCTTAGTCACACGCATACCAACTGAACCAAGTAACAGCCTTAATGAATTGCCACATTACATTCGATTTTCAGTGCTCCAGCCTAAGGTACTACATTAGTCAGGAGGCAAGTTTTTTTTAACCTGGAGTTTTAAATTTTGCCGAACACTTACTGTAGGAATTTTTCATGTGCACACCACTCACACACGGAACCTACATTTTACCTCTCATCCTAACGAGGGAATATTTTTGTGAAAAATACTTGCTTAGCATTTTGAAGTGGACTGTGTCGCTTGGGCTTAGTAGTCACACGCGTACCAACTAATCCACGGAGCTGCCAATAAACTATTACAGCTGCTTGTAGGGTAATCAGACTTCTATATATTTTAAATACAGAACCTGTTACTCTAGAAGTATATCTTACTGAGTAATCCGTTAGGAAATAACAAAATGTGTTTGAAAATCAATTTTATAAAATTTGAAATAATATAACGCTTAGATTTTAGAAATAAAAAGTTATGACAATAGCATTACCCTTATATTTTGATATACAAACTATTAGGATTTTTTAAATATAGCCAAGTTTGAAAAGATTAATAGATATGTGGCCAATACATTTGTGACAGCTTCATATAGTTTAGGGTCATAACTGCAGTGTTATAAAAAAACATTAGAAACTATTAAATTTATTTTAAATTAACAATGTTTATTTTTTACTCATCATAAAATTAATTAACATGTCTTGCTTGTCTATGATTTTTAGCAAGTCTCTTCCTTCTTCAATTTCAAAATAATTTTTTTTTGAAATTCAAATTGACTTCTTAACTTCAACTCGGCAATTTTTGTTTGCTTTTCTCAAAAGTATTTTTCTTTACTTTATGGTCAATCTTCTTTCTACCAATTTTAATTCGTTTCTTTTATTTTCTTTCTGTTGATTGCCATATGTCTCTAAATGGCCAAATTTTACCTTTGTACATTAATTTTTTATTTTTCTGCATTTTATTGGACCTAAAGAATAGGAAACCTGGTTAGATTAGGTTATATTCAAATGAGACTAGAAAATTTCATAACTGTATTTTGTTTAGTAAGGCAAAAACAGAACTTGAATACAACCAAATGAGGCATGCTGCAAGTGCAGGAAAGTAAATTTTGACATTAACCAATTTCAGATTTAAGTAACTAGAACATACATGAATTAAAATGTAAAGTTTATGATTATTTTCATTAACTTTAAGGCATCTTTTGTTTTTGTATTGCTAAGCTACACCAATACTAGGGCTTTACTATTAAATCTTCGTTTAGAAATAAACACATTGAATAAAATATAGCACCTAATAATTAGTTTTCAAAGAACTAGTTATTATTATAGTTACCTATCAGAAGAATTCTCATGAAGCTAGGTCTCTGCTCTCCGTTAGTATGTTTTCATTGGTCCGTCAACCGATCAGAGTGCAGGAATAGTTTGAATAATCACTTAGTTTTCAACGGAAAACTCTGATTGGTCAACAAACAAACCGAAACGTTCAAACGGAGAACAGGTAACCTACCTTTAGTCAATACCTAGCACTCTGGATGATTTAGGTGTATGAGAATTTCTTGCTGTAGTTATGGGTTCTGGATCTGCTATTTTTTCTGAAAGATAACTAAAACAAACATTATAATATTCAAAACATTATTTCATAATTTAATTAAGGATGAGAAAAATTGTTTAATTCTGAATGAACTAAAATAATGAAGCAAGATCAAACAATTTTTTCGTTTTAATAAAGAAAATACCTTATTACCCTTTTGTATAACTTTATCAATTTTGCCACTTGAATGATAATTGTGATCTTCCAATAAAATGAGAGGATTCTCAGTTGGTGCTTTAAAACTGGTTATGCGGTTAATACCTACTTGCAATCGCAACTAAATGTGCGATCATACTTTCTTGGGCACTATTTGAAGTGGAAGTACATTGGTCACGTACTTATACCTCATTTTCGTGAAAGATTACAATTTTTTTAATTTTGTTTATCTTGGTTATACATTAGCTCATGACATAAATAATTCTTATCCGAGTATTACACTTCTATTCCGATCTATAAAAAGCTATAAATTGCTTTTTACTCTGGGTATTTGTTTAAATAGTATCGTACTAGCTTAATAAAAGCAATTTGCAGATATAAGCATGGCATGTTACCTTTTGACAATATAATTATGCCAATTATTTAAAAACCAACACATATTCATTACTTACAGGCTTCATAAATTTTTATATTCCTTCATTCACAGTTTTGTGATCAATTCTAAATGTTCTTTAAGAGTTCTTGTAGAAAAGCTTTTTCTTTTGTCACTGACAACATTTCTTCTTCTTCTTCCACACAACTGGATTTTGAATAAGGTTCTGCTTCAAAACTTCCCATAAAAAGGTGATATCTTCATGATCAGTAAATTGTAACCGTTTTATCGCACTCTGGTCCATCGTAATTTGTTTCGCGAGGTCCAAGTATATCAAAATAACAATTATTTATTTTATTTTAAGAGGTTTGTTACATGTAATAGGTGCGGACCAGTAAGAAAAGAACAAAATCAGTAACAGAATGTTCACCCGAATTACGGGAAACAAAGAAAGGGAGAGAAAGAGCAAGCAAACGAATGCTGCGCTAAAAAGTCGAAGATTGGGGGCTTAAAGAACAAAACGACTGTACACACAAACCAATTCGCATTTTCCTTCGAACACCTGTATCTCAAAGAATAATTAAACACAAAACACATAAATTGTAGGGACAAACATCCGTATCCTCCGCTCCTCTTTAAATACTAATTATATCTAGTAACGATCAACTCAAAGGGTGTTTTATAAACAAAAATATATACGCCAGTGTACACCCCATAAATATTGTGCAATCAATTAATGATAATCATATACAGTGTGTCTCAATTTCGATACCCACCATTGGTATCTCGGTTATTAGAAGACAGAGCAGTGGTTAAATCGGGAATTATTGGCAGAATTCAATACTCGCATACTCGCGGCTAATCTTATTTCAAATTTGACCTAACTTTTGTAATTTTTAAAAAATTTTGAAAAATCAAACATTTGCCAATTTCATTTTTCTCAATAACTCGATAACGCTTAATCTGACCTCGTTTACAGTTTTACATTGTTCAAACACTTTTTTGAAGCAAATTATTTGATATAAGCAGCAACCCCTCATACAGAGTTTTTTAAAAGATTAATTTTAAAGTAATTCTACATGTCAAATAAGTTCGTCATAGTACTTTGACATGTCAAAATCGATGTAGCCTAGATATTCATCTACAAAAACCAGAGAATGTGGTGGGAGGTGGGTGGTGGAATGTCTAACTTAGATTTGTTGACTAGAAAACATCATCTAACCATATATCCAATTATTGACTAGAAAACTACATAGAAGGCGAACTCGTAGACGTAAATTTAAAAATAAGAATTAGAGTGGTTAAGTTACAACAACCGGCAGTAAACATAAAGAATTTGCAGGTGTGTGTTGCTATGTTTTGACTTTTTAGAGTGAAAAATGGTAATAAAGATGCATATTACTTGTTACGGGATTTTCCTAAAAAAAATAATTTTAATAAGTATCCCCATACATAAAGAGCACAAAATGCATCCCATATTACCAAAAACTGCCCCAAAACACGGGCTTACGCTTCAAAACCTGGACCTATGCCTGGGTGTAAACCCAATTCCTATGCACTTATATTCTTTTGTTAGAAGATGAGAAATTATACCTCCGAAATGCGTCTATGTGTTTGGAGAAGCCCCGAACACACAGCTAATCCCTGCCATTGTAGCACCTGTGCCAGTAAGAGACATTTCTGAAACCTTACTTGTCAAAATATCGTCGACTTGTCAAAATAACAGATGTAACTCTATTCTCTACAATGCCCGAAAATGTATACACCAGCGATCTAGGACTGATCGCTACAGGTATTGTTTCTCCACAAGTTTTAAGAAAGCGAACTAATACATGCACCAAACTTTTACCATACACCATAAAAGAAATATAATCTGCGTCGGCTATTTATATACTATGGATTCGTGAAAGAAGACTAGAGTTGGAGGAAGTAAATTTAAAAAGTACGAGGCAACAAAAATCGCATTAAAACAGCAGTATAAACATCTAGTAGAAAAAATGCAAGATGGCATAGTTAAAGAAGAGGTCAATAAAACATTTTAAAACCCACTGAATAATTTTGAACATATCTGGCATATATAATGTTTCTGCATTTACAGTTAATAACTGAAGAATGTATTCCTATGTCGGAGTTATAGCAGAGAAGAATGGGCATCAGGATGTGTATTTTTAAAGGGATTTTACAAAACTCGGTATACTAAGATGTATGATGCAAAAGAAGAGCTTCTAAACAAGAATATATGCTAATTCTTCTTAATGGAATGGATTTGATTTGTTTGTCTACAGAATAGCATTTTGTAATATTTAGAACTAATGGTATTACAACATATAATGGTAACTCGCTTTTGAAAATAAGGTGCTTAAGGGTGTTTTTTGGAAGTTAGGAGAAAAATGGAGAATGCATTCTTTACACAGAAAGAGGTAGAATAAATGAACGAAATTCTAATAATGGGCGTGTACATATTACGAAGTGCTGAAGACTGTAGCAAATAGATGGGAAAACAAAACTTGTTATTGCTAAAATTAAAAAAGTAGAACACAGAAACAATGTGCCTTATATTTTCCAATTTGAAAGTCAGTACGCGCTATATGTATCCAATTATTCATTACAAAAAGGTTCAACAAAAAAATATTGATCTAAATTATAAAATAAGAATTAAGTTAGATATTTATACATTGAGAAGTATAATTAGTTTTTACGTTCATCTAATTAAACAAGATTGTTAAATTACAATCAGGGAGTATTAAGCATTGTTTAGAAAATATCTTCAAATTGAGCACTAATTAATTTAATTGTCATTTAGTAAACGAGTTTAATAAATAACCCATTAATGGAGCCAGCGGTACTATGTGGTAGTGGAGATGGGGGAAAGGGTGTTGGTGTCTTGTGGAGGTGGGGTGTGTAGGTGTAGGTGATGGGTGGAAGTTAAGACAGAGGTAGTGTGTGGTGGTGGAAGTGATAGTCAAGGTGGAGGTAAAGGTAGAGGAGCAAAGAGTCTATCTGCACCTTAATACATGCACATCCTCTACTGGTATTATTAATTAAATTCACAATTGATATTGTTATACACTATTTAGTAAAGATTTTTATAACTAACAAAACACTTTCCAGGTTTGAGTTATTTCATTTTATTATATTGAAGCGGGCTACTGCTACCGCGTTTTTTTTATTCAAAACAAGTAATAATAAATGTCTTTATTACTCACTGTTCACAAGTCTAATTAACAGTATATGCCTTGTTTACAGATGTTTTCAGTCCACTTAACAATGAAGCACTATTACACTAATGAATTTACAAGCACTAATATCTTCTTAAACTAACTTCTTTACCATAGGTCCATTACCAACACTAACACAACTATTATTCAATCCAAGTTCTATCTATTTATGTATAATACAAGCTGCATGTACATTAGACACGTTTAGCTCATATAACATTTATGTATACAGGGTGAATGGTATCGTTCGTGCAAAAATGAACTGGGAGATAGTACACCTAATTTGCAACGAAAATTGTTAATATGACCCCTGTCCTATCTCAATTGGTTTAGGAGATATGGTTTTTTTAGTCTGTTTCTTAATAACGGGACTTCTTGCAGTAAAAGTTCAATTTCTCGGCTTCTGCTGCAAATAACTAGATAAACAATCCGATTTTCATAAACTACATTAAATTTCCTATAAAAAACAACTATTTCAATTTTTTTAATTTTAAAAGAAGCATTTATTATAAAGCATTAAAAGGTAAAAAATTAAAAAGGAAATTTTTTTAACAAAGTTTAAAGTAATATTACAGCGAAATTATTTTATCTACAAATGAGCAAATGTCACAAAAACAACCTCACTTCATAAGGTTTCCAGCTGTGCGAAACATTTTCTATTTGATTTTTAATTTATTAAATTATTGCCTTTGTAATGCCGAAAAAACGTTGTTTGATTATAAGATAATCAAGGCAGTGCGAATTGAAAACAAAAATGTACAGTAATTTTAAGAGCACAGATACGTTCATAGCATGTAGTTGTCACATTGACAGTGTGAAGCATTGTCACTGATTAGACAGTTGTATTCGTATAAATTTTTGATACGTACTAAATTACTATCTAAGATGCCTGCTCGTTATAGCAATAGAAAATAGTAGATATGCATTTCATTTATGGTTTTTGTAATGGTAATGTTACAAGAGCACGGGAGGAATATCAACGTCGGTTCCCAAATCGTCCGATTCCCAGTCGCAACGTGTTTGCAAGAACGCACCAATGGCTCCTTGATGGAGGAGCATTTCAAATACCTAATGAAAGGGGGCAAGATCTGGACGTAGAAATTGACGAGTTTGTCTTGGATAGAGTGGAACAAGACCCTACAACTTCTACACGTCAAATTACAAGAGAAGTTGTAGTTTCGCAATGGAAAGTAGTAGATGTTCTATACAAGAATAATATTCGTCCTTTTTACTTTACACCTGTTCAAGCTCTGGAAGGCGGAGGCGAAGATTTCCAACGAAGGTTGATGTTCTGCCGTTGGTTATTAGCACGAGATATTGAGGAACGCCATTTCTTTCGAAAAATACTGTGGTCTGATGAGTCCCTCTTTACGCACGCTGGCGTTCTAAATCTCCACAATTACCACTATTATGCCGATGAAAACCCTCATGCAATAAGACAGAAATCGTTCCAACGCAGAATCAGCCTAAATGTGTGGGCGGCTGTGATAAGAAACACCCTTATTGGCCCCTATGTTTTCGAAAGAAACCTCAATGGAGAAGTGTATTTAGACTTTCTTCAAAATCAACTACCCCTATTTTAGGAAGATGTCCCTTTAGAAGTTCGTAAAGATATCATTTTTCGACATGACGGGACTCCTCCTCATTACACACCTGGTGTCGGCCAGTTTTTAAACGAACAGTACGCAAGGTAGATTGGTAGAGGAGGACCGATTCCGTGGTCAGCAAGATCGCCTGACTTGAATCCCATGGATTACTTTGTATGGGGCTTTTAAAAGAATACGTATACATTACATGTGATTTTCCAATGCTCCACCCGAAGGTACTACATTGGCCAGGAAGCGAGTTTTTGTTACCTGGAAAATTTTTGAATTTTGCCGAACCCTTGCTGTTCCAAGCAAGGTAGGGATCTTTAACGTGCGTGACAACACTCACACACGGGACCTCCATTTTACCTCTCATCCGAACGAGGGTGTATTTTTGTGAAAAATGCTCGCCTAACATTTTTCAAGCGGACCGTGTCGGGATTCGAACCCGGGACCTTGGGCGTAGTAGTCACACACATACCACTACGCCACTACTACGTGACCGTGGTAGGTATGCGGAAAAGAGCAAGAACCTGTATCAGGTGCGGGGGTCAGCATTTCGTAATACCGGAAAAACGTTGCGGGATCATTATATAATCAAGGCAGTGGGAGAATTTCAATGCAAATTGGAAACAAATATTTGTTTCCATATTTTCATACTTGATAAATTAAAAATCAAATAGGAAATGTTTCGCACAGCTGGAAACCTTATGAAGTGAGGTTGTTTTTGTGACATTTGCTCATTTGTAGATAAAATAATTTCGCTGTAATATTACTTTAAACTTTGTTAAAAAAATTTCCTTTTTAATTTTTTACCTTTTAATGCTTTATAATAAATGCTTCTTTTAAAATTAAAAAAATTGAAATAGTTGTTTTTTATAGGAAATTTAATGTAGTTTATGAAAATCGGATTGTTTATCTAGTTATTTGCAGCAGAAGCCGAGAAATTGAACTTTTACTGCAAGAAGTCCCGTTATTAAGAAACACTAAAAAAACCATATCTCTTAAACCAATTGAGATAGGACAGGGGTCATATTAACAATTTTCGTTGCAAATTAGGTGTACTATATCCCAGTTCATTTTTGCACGAACGATACCATTCACCCTGTATACACTCTTAGGCTTCCAAGAAGCTCAACTTATAACGATATAATTTATATTAGACATTAAAGTATAGACTGACCCTTGCATTTCTTAGCGGTCTTATATATACTCAGATTTAAATATATGACTCATTATCTAGTATGTTCCAGAACAATTCTGGAACCGTAGAGAATAAACAGTGCTTGCGGCGTTTTGTGTGTAATTGATGGGTTGTCTAGTAGTAGCTCGCAACAATATAGTAATAAAGACAATGTTCTGCTCACTTTCTTGAGAGGTATCATCAAAAATATAATGATTACTTTTGAATGTGCGGAATTTGCTCATTCATAGGTGACTTTCCTTCTATTCAGTACTTTATTATAAAACATCTTTTGGCTTAACAGAACATACGAGTGTGCACATTCAGAAATAATTATCACATTTTGTCTTAATAAGGCCACCTACAAAAGTAGATGAAACTTCACTTTTAGGAATATCAATGTTTCCTTTTTTATGTATTTTAGGTCGATTTGGAAGAGTTATTATAACATCAAAGGATGGTGAGAAAAATATATTACGTGTAGAAGTTTGGAAAGAATTGCGTCTTTTAGACAATTTAGTTCAAAACCTTACTGTTCAATATGAAGATGAATACTTTACTTACAAAGATATATGTGCACGTTGGATCGACCGCTGTTTTGAAAATGACATACTCAATTTGGACCATATTATGGATCAGGTAAAATTTTTACATCTGTTATTCTAGTACTACATTGATTTTTGAGATTTAACTTAGACAACAAATTTGAATGGAAGCTGTTTAACATTTTGAAAATTACTTTCTGAATATTGTAGTTAAGTTCAGAATTGCTTTTTATTTTAAATAAGATATCTTGTGTATATGATAAATTATTGCTTTATAATTGAGTACAGTTTGGCATATTACACATAGATAATGTTATATATAAATTAATTATATACAAAAGACAAATGGTTCGTTATTTATCTAGCTGTCTATAACAGTTGTAACTATTTTGGTAGAGAATTTGTTAGGGGGTGTGTGAATCATAACAATCCTATTAAGTTAAAATTACTGACTTTACTTCAGGGTAACAAAAAATTTGTATTCAAAGCTTGTTTTTAGTTTTTCAGACCAAGCATCTCTATAACACATTTGCATTATGTGCTTTATTCAGCAACATTAATCCTGTTATAAATTAATCGATTTTAAAACAGAAGCAAAACTATTACTTCTCTTTAGACAGTAATTTGTATGTTTCGTTGTAATGTAAAATGTTATCGAAATTGCTGTTGATAAAATATGGATTTATTACTTTGAATCTATGTGTAAACTTCAAAACATAAATCATTAACATGAAACATCTTGGCCACTTATAAGTTCAGGTTGCAGGTTCTAAATTGGTAACTTGTACGGTTATCGTTTGCTATGAACAGGTGTGAAGTTAACAGCAAATTTTCAGCAACCATTTTTCCAGCAGCTACTTTTAAATAAACGTAAAAACTGACTTTCACAATTACAGTTACACCTTGCACAGTTACACCTTGCCACAACTACTGTTAAAACTTCACTTAATGCATCGGTAAGAACAAAATGTAGTTGCAATCCGTATAAGCTTCAAAAACCCCCTTAAAGGATAAAAGTATTAAAAAATCTGAAATAGCAGTAGGCCATTGAGTTGCACCTTCCGTGTTGGCACAACTATTGTTGAAACTGCCCTTAATGCATCTGTAACAACAAAATTTACTTGCGTCCCGTAGCATTTCCAAAAACCACCCATAAAGGATAAAAATAAAATGTCAGAAATGACACAAAGTAATGCAGTTATATCTTCTACCTTGGTACAATTATTTCTGAAACTACCTTTAATGCACCTATAAAAACCACCTTTAAAAGATAGAAATATAAAAAAATTGAGAAAGTGCAGACGGCAATCGAGTTACACTTCCCCCTTGGCACAACTATTGCTAGGACCACCCTTAATGCATCTGTAAAAGCGAAATTTACTTGTGACTTTGAAAACCACTCTTATAGGATAAAAATATTAAAAACATCAGAAAGGTAGAAGGCAATCTAGTTACTCCTTCGGCATTGGCACAACTATTGCTGTGACCGCCCTTATCTGTCAAAACAAAGTTTACTTGTGAGCCGTAGGTATTTCAAAAACAAGTCTTAAAAGATATAAATATAAAAAACCAAAAATGACAGAAGGCAATTGAGTTACACCCTCGAACTGGGTGCAATTATTGCTGAGACCGCCCTTAATGCACTTGTAAAAACAAAATTTACTTGCGACCCATATGTGCTTCAAAAACCACCTTTACAAGATAAAATTAAAAAATTCAACAAGGGCAGAAGGCAATCAAGTTACACCTTCGACATTAACATAGCTATTGCTAAGACCGCCTTTAATGCATATGTAAAAACAAAATTTACTTGTGACCTGTGGGGCTTCAACAACCACCCTTAAATGAAAAAAATATTACAAAATCAGAAATGACAGAAGGCAATTGAGTTACACCTTCCGCCTTGGCACAACTATTGCTGAGGCCGCCATAATGCGTTTATAAAAACAAAATTTACTTGCGGGCCCATAGGGGGTTCAAGAATCACTCTTAAAAAATAAAAATATACAAAACCAAAAATGACAGAAGACAATCGAGTGGCATCTTCTGCTTTGGCATAACTATTGCTGAGGCGGCCTTTAATACATCAGTAAAAGCAAAATTTATTTGTGACCCATAAGAGTTTCAAAAACCACCCTTAAACAATAAAAATATAAAAAATCAGAAATGGTGAAAATGGTAGAAAACAATTGAGTTGCACACCTTCTGTATTAGCACAACTATTGTGGAGACCACCTTTAATTAATTTCAGTCTCTGTTTCTGATTCTTGTTCCACTACATGTAAGTTGATTATACATACATATTAGATATAAAAAACAACACAAGGTACGAGTATTTTCTTTTTGCAGCCTTAATTCATCCGTCTGAACTTTGTTGAATATGTTTTGAATTATGTTATGAAGAAAAACTCCATTTTTTAGAACACTTCGTACGTAACATCTAAACCATCACATGCCACTTTAGTAGGTCAATTTCCTTGACTAAAAGGTTATCAAACAATACTGAAAGTAGAATAATCATGTTCGGATAATACCTTAACAAATGGTTTAGTTTCAATTTTAGGGGGACATTGGTTGTTTCTATTTGTTTTTTTCCATTAATTTAAAGGTATAGTAGTAGTTTTGCTGTAATAAATTGTTTTGCAATAACCTACAAACGTGATTAAATATTCAGGTCATTTAACATTTGCTTTTAGAAACCCTTTTTGCAGCTAGCAGTTTTAAATATTATCCTTAATGACTTTTCAGCAATATTTTTAAGCCACAATCACTCTCCTGATATCTTGTTATTCTTTCTAGCGCTTTTCCCTTGCAACCCTGTGAGGGTAGGTGGCATCCAAGATATTTCCTGATTAAGACATATTTCATGCTCGATAGCATTCCGGAACCTTCTTAAAACACTTACATCACCACCCGTCTCACTGAATTAGCCTGTAATCAGTATTGTTAGTTCAGTTGAGATTTTCGGTATTTTACCTAAACAGGTTTTTTGGCAGTGTACTTCACACCGAGTTTTCTGTGAATTGCCGGCTAGATCTTCTGGGGGCCAAAACTGTACGTACCGTAGTTTTCCATATTTTTTGTACTAGTCATGAAATTGTTTCATTTGTTTTCCTATCTACTGAGTGGGTTAACCCTCATCTTTCTCTTATAAGATAATTTTAAAATTTTGCTACATGCTTATAACTTCTTTAAATCTAGTTCAAGTTTTGCAAAAATTTGAAATTACATTTCATACAGAAGTTTTGAGTAGTCCTCTTCTATTCTGCACTTTTATTTTTGATAGTTTTGTTTACAGTATATTTTTACATTCGCTTCTTAATTTTTATATTCTTGCTACTACATTTTGTCTTTCGATATTCTGCTCTTTAAATAATAGGACTCTTTTACCTACCTAATTGTATACTAACACTGCCTGTTCAAATCTTAGCTTCTTTTATTTCCCACTTTATTGTGTCACTATCTTATGTTTGTATTGTTGCCATACTGCTTAATTGTATTTTTACATCGTAACGAGTCAACTGGAGAGGATGTTCTTAAACACCGTTAGAGTAAATCAAGAACAGGGGAGTAGAAAAAATGTGGTTGAGTGGTGGAATGGTGGTTAGAAAACTATATGCTCAGCTCTATGGCTTAGCTGTTTGCAAAGAGTAGGGTGGGTAGTACACCACTGGTGGCATTAAACCAGCAAGAAAAGAAAGTATTCAGAGAACGTGCATCATGGACGGCCATAATAAAAGTACAGACTTAGTGTTCCCACAACAAAGCAAAGACACCGAATCTGAAACTACTAAAGAATACCGGATTAAAAAGAAAGAATGAATACAGAACCAATTGTTAAATAGTCAAATTGATTTTATGTGAGACCTTTTGTAAAAAAATACTTAGATTAGTTAAACTTATAAACACATAATTTCAAACTAAATAATAATAATAACAAACCCTAAACTGCCTTGAGATTAAATCATAAATATTGAAATTCTTGTAGTTAAACTAACTCTCAATAATTAATAGGACGTTCTATAGAAAAATATTTTTTTTGTATGTTGATATAACAGGGTAATTAAGTAAGCAAATAGTAGATTCAACCGCAGGGTAGTATAAACAACCTAAAAAACTGTATTTAATTATAACCACCTTCTAGTAAACTAACAGGTAAATAGTAGCATTAAATGAGACTACAAATTCTAGGGGTATATAACCAACCATACTCTTAACTAACTAACCAATAAGCGTGCAGCATGCAAATAAACAGCATGCACACTTAAAACACTCCTTATTCAATAATGAACTCATTAAACGTCCGTCAAAATATTAATAGAACCGTCTGAACGTACAATACAAATAAATCGCAGTATAAAAAGAGCTTCTAATGCTAGAGCAAATCACTTTTGGTATTCTCTCTTTAAGAAAGCCACCAAACTTCTTGGAAGGAAGTTAGGACTAGTGCAAGATGGAAGTGACCAAGCTTCTTGTGCACTAAGGGTTTTTCCTCAGATTATCTCATTGTGACCACCAAATCTAATAGGATAAAATTGAAGTAAACTAACAACGCTATGGACATCCTCACCTCATAACTTGGACCAATATACTTCCGGGGCCATTTACTGCAACAGGACCACCTCCTAGAGCACACGACGCCAACAAGCACGCCAGGATTGAGAATAATTCGCCATCAGTCCGCTTTAATTTTTACCAACCAAAGGCACCATCGTATGCTAGCAACTCTGCCCACGTCCCACAAGGTACCGAAGCGTAAGAATCCAACTGCACTCACCACCACAAAATGTCGCATTGCATTCAGCATAATGATGGACATCATCACCTACATAACACGACATAGAAATGTGTTCCACAACTTTACAAAGTAAAGTGCTTTCAGTTCTTGCATTAAGGACATTTGCAATTTAATTACGTACTTAAAGACTTGTAAATATTTCCTGTGTGTGCCATTTTATATCAATATTTTGACTTATAAATAAATATTATTTTTGTCGCTACAAAGCTTTAACAAGGTGACGCCAGACAATCAGACACCACAAAATAATTGTGATGATAACAAACAAAGTTGTGACTACTAATAAATATTTACTTTAAATAATTTTAAGCATAAAGTTCCTTTATTTAGAATTATATTACGTAAGAGTTGAAAAATAATGGCAGAGCAGTACATGAAATATAAAACATGGTAAAATTTTAAATATAATAGAGTTAGGAACAGGTTAGTTCTTCAAACATTTACTTTACATGATTAATTTCCTAGTCTTCAAAAATGTATAACACCAGACCGAGTACTTAATGTTTAATAGATTATCTGCCAAGCATATTTTTCAAGAACTGAAAATTTTGAACTTGTCAACACAAACGGGTTGACACAGACACTCCAATTGTTGTAACTTGTGGTGTTGCCAACGTTACGTGATTGATATACTAGATCAGAGTAGCAGGGGGAAGAGACTTTGAAAGAAGTGTAAATTAGAGTAATTGGAGATGTATTAAATTGGCAGAATAAAGCATATAGTATTGTTCAATTAAGTAGTAATATATCCTACAAATATACAAATACTACAATTGGTGACGAGGATTTTGGGTTCATGTAAAATAATTTGAAAAATTATTGCAACATGGAGAAAATGCATATTCCGTCATTTGCACTTCAAACTGCATCACCTCATGACTGGCAGAGATGGAAACAGACTCTTGAATTTTACTTCATCAGTGAAAAGATAACTGATGCGAAGGTCAAACAGGCAAAACTTTTACTGTTAGGCGGTCCGGCTCTTCAAGATGTTTATTTTTCTCTACCTACAGTTACCGAGTTTCCTGATGGTACTGATGTTCACACATACACTTTAGAATGTTTAGAGTCAAAAATTGGGCTTAGAAGTACAAAGTGGTATGAACGGTATGTTTTATCTCAAGTGCGCCAAGGAAAGGACAAAAACATTACTGCATTTCTTACTCGTATTCGAAAGCAAGTTCAACGGTGTAGTTTTAATGGACCAGCTGTTGATGAAGCTATCCTAGGTCAGTTAATTAATGGCATTTCATCGAACGAACTCCGTTCCCGGCTTATGGAAAAAGATTCTCTGACCTTGGACGAAGCTGAAAGGCTTGCACGTACATTTGAAACAGTGTTATCACAAGCTGGAATAATGGCTAATAACTTAACTGTTTCTGGTAATTCACCATTTTCTACAAATTCGACTTCCGTGTGCAAAACTACAGAACGGCATAAGAAGAAGAAGATGGGAGAGAAGGCAAATTTAGTTAAGCCTAAGCAAAATAAATTTTCATCTGGTGAATCTAAAACACTAATATGCGTTTGCTGTGGAACCGAGGGTCATGTTCCAAAAGACAGTAGGTGTCCGGCGCTTAACGCTGTGTGTAATAAATGCAAAAAGACTGGCCATTTTGCACGTATGTGTCGCTCAAGCGGTAATTCAAATTTGGGCACAGGTAAAAGTTCGACTGTCAAGCAAGTGACAGATGAATCCATTTTTTGCGTACTTAACTCAGAAACTGGTAATCAACCAGAAGAAATAGTTGCATGTAAATTGGGAGGAGTAATACATTCCGCATTCGTGGATTCTGGTGCACTACATACTATGATGTCGAAAGAAAACTGGGAAAACCTGCGTCTAAATGGCTTACAATTTTACTGTTACGAACCTAGTCCTGATTTAAACTTCTTTGATGGTTCTGGTCAACTTCAGTATACTGTATTGTTTACGGCGAGTGTAGATGTAGTTTGTAATAATATCTTGCATAGGGTTTCTGTCGTTGTCATTGAAGAGAATTTTACTACAATTCTTGGTCGTAATGATGCGAAGAAGTTTAAAGTTTTACGTGTTGGTTTGGATGCATGTACAGAAGTTCGGGTACAAACAATTTCTATGACCCCAACTGCGCCTTTAGGTAAGCTTAAAGATTTTCAACTGAGTATTCCTAATGATTCAAGTGTTGCACCATGCATTCAACCCCTTCGTCGAGTACCATACAGCTTACGAAAGCGGATCGAAGACCAAATTACAGAGCTATTACATCTAGAAATTATCGAGAAGGTCGGAGGAGCAAGCAAATGGGTATCGCCTGTAGTTCCTGTTCCTAAGTCGGACAACACTTTACGCATTTGTGTAGATATGCGTCGTGTCAATGAAGCTGTACTTAACGAAAAGCATCCCATACCTATGATTGAGGATGTTGCCCCATTACTGAAGGATGCAAAAGTGTTTAGCAAGATAGATCTCCGTCAGGCTTATCATCAGATTGAATTGGATCAGCAGTCACGTGAATTAACTACTTTTAATACACATATTGGTCTTTTCCGGTATCGTAGGTTAATGTTCGGACTTAAATGTGCACCTGAAATGTTTCAAAGAATTCTTGAAAGCGTTTTGTCTGGGCTTTTGGGCGTTTTAATTATTTAGACGATTTGCTAATTTTGGAAGAACGACAGAAGAACACGATGCTAATTTACAAGCAGTACTCCGTCGTTTACAAGAACTGGGTCTAGTTATTAATCCTGGGAAGTCAGAATTTCGAAAGAATGCCGTCTCATTTTAGGACACATTATTAGTCACAATTCACTACGACCTACATTTAATAAAATTCAAGCACTTAAAGAATTTCGTTCGCCAGCTACAGCAGAGGAGCTTCGGTCATTTCTGTGTCTGGTAACTTACGTCGGAAAATTTATTGCTAACCTTTCTACGGAATTAGATTACTTACAACAAACGGCTCGTTTTTCACCATTTAAATGGACTGGTAGGGCGGAACAAGATTTTATACATGTCCAGTCACTGCTGTCTAATGAAAGCAGCTTAGAATTTTTTGACCCGGATCTACCTACCATAGTTATGGCAGATGCTAGTCCCGTGGGATTAGGGGCAGTATTATTACAAAGAAAAGGAGATGATATTCATACGATTTGCTACGTTAGTCGCTCGCTTTCTTCAGTTGAACGTCGATATTCACAGACTGAAAAAGAGGCACTTGCACTAGTTTTTGCAGTAGAAAGACTTCGAATATACTTACTTGGACGGGAGTTCGAATTGGTTACGGATCATAAACCTCTACAAACAATTTTCGGACCACGTTCAAAACCGTGTGCTCGGTTAGAAAGATGGATTCTTAGACTCCAAGGCTTCAAATTCGTTGTTAGGTATGCTAAAGGCAAAAATAACATTGCCGATCCATTGTCTCGTTTACTTCAAGTGGATGAGTCAATTACTACAATAAATGAGATGTATGAAAGAAATTTAGTTATGTTTGTACAACAACTGGTACCGATAGCAGTTACTTTACACGAGGTAAAGAAGTCTACAGTGGAAGATGCCGAATTAGCAAGGATTTGTTTAGATTTACAGTTAGGTATAACACCTAAGTTTAAACCTTATTCTTTCCTGGCGTCTGAACTTTGTGTAGTAGATGAGGTATTGCTAAGAGGAGCTCGCATCGTAGTTCCTACTGCTCTTCGAGACCGTGTTCTACAGATTGCACATGAAGGACATCCTGGTATTACTAAAATGAAGGATAGGTTGCGATCGAAAATGTGGTGGCCTGGAATTGACAAAGAAGCTGAAAAATTTGTTCGTACCTGCGACTATTGTCAAAAAGTTGGTAAGGAAATAATCATGGAACCTATGTCCAGACGCCAACTTCCAGATGGTCCGTGGCAAGACATAGCCGTTGATTTCAAGGCTTTACTGTCGGCTAACGACCACTTGTGTGTCGTAACTGATTATTTTAGTAAGTTTTTTGAAATCAAAGTGATGAAGAGATGTACTGCGTTTGATACAATTTCCTACTTAAAAAAGCTGTTCGCTAGGTATGGCATTCCGTACTCAATTACAGCAGACAACGGTCCACAGTTCCGATCAGAATTTACAACGTTCTGTAAATCATTTGGAATTCTTCATTATACAACGGAACCGTACTGGGCTCAAGCCAATGGACAAGTGGAAAGGCAGAATCGGTGTTTGGAGAAAATTATTCAGATAGCTTGTTTAAAACAACATAATGCTTGTAGAGAAGAAATATTGGAGTACTTGCTAATGTATCGCTCTACACCCCATACTGTTACGGGTAAAAGTCCAGCCGAATTATTTTTTGAACGCGTTATTCGTGATAAATTGCCATCAATACGTGAAAGGGTTTGGGAACAAGGTGTTCGTCATCGAGATTCATTCAACAAAGCGAAATCTTGTATCCCCAATGAATTTCCAAGAAAACAAATCGCATTGGGTGATGAAGTTCTTATTAAAAGACCCTTTTCTAAAAATAAATTTCAATCCAAATTCAAGGAGGAGACAGGTGTGGTCACTAGTGTCAATGATCCAGTAGTGGCAATACAAACACCGTCGCGTGAAATTCTACGACATACAAGTGATGTTGAAAAGTATGCTCCACGGGATCCGTCGCCTGTTACTACTGTTGACGATCCGGTCCCTGAAGATGTCACTGCTACTTCCAGTTCGAATAGTTCAAGGGAACCAGTTGCTCGTCGTTGTCAACGTTCAGTACGCCCGCCAAAATGGTTAGATGATTATGTTTGCAATTAGGTGTTAGATTCTTTTAGTTCAAACCAAGGGGGGGATTGTGGTGTTGCCAACGTTACGTGATTGATATACTAGATCAGAGTAGCAGGGGGAAGAGACTTTGAAAGAAGTGTAAATTAGAGTAATTGGAGATGTATTAAATTGGCAGAATAAAGCATATAGTATTGTTCAATTAAGTAGTAATATATCCTACAAATATACAAATACTACATAACTGTCCACCCAAGTGGGCAGACAAAACATATTGCTGTTTTAATGTTAGTGAAGCCACATATACTTTACTAGTAGAAAATTTTATATGACAAGTAATACAGATGTCATTTTATGTGGAAATGTTTCTGTTTGATGGTAAGGTGCAGTTTTCTGTAATAGTATGCTCTGTAAACAATAGAAACTTTGGCCAAAAACGTTGTCACAATTATTTTGTTATTTATCAAATGCGAGTGTTAATACTGATAGATTATATTGTGACTGTGATTAGTTATTTAAATAAAAATAGAAGAAATAAACCATAGTAAGCGCAAAGTAATTGTTTTAAATTGTGCAGAACCAAAATAAAAGATTGACAACTAAAAAACTAGTAGAAATAGCGGAAAAATTTGGTAGTGGTATTTCAGATTATGTATTTGAAGATTCTGGAAGCGTGTATGTAGTTAGTGATAAATATGAAGAGAATATTTCAACAGATGGCAAAGAAAAATATGAGGCTAACTCAGGCGAAGATGATGGTAGCAACATACATGGACAAGCTGATGACGACAACAATAATGTACCTGTTTGGAGTGTCTGTACAAACCAAAAATAGCTTGTTTCCATTTACTAGTTCAGAAAAGGGTAGCGTTTTATTTGATAGAGGTATTTCAAAATCAATGAATTACTATAAGCTTTTTGTACCTGATGATCTAATACAGATAATTGTTAGAGAAACTAATAAAAATGCTCAAAATTTGTTAACGAATAACAAAATTAAATGAAGCTGTAAGTACAAAGATACAAATATTATAGAAATGAACGTGTTTTATGGAGGGGTTAATTCACATACCTTGTCTTGAATGGTATTAGTCTGACAAAAAAATATACAAAAGTTTATGACCAGAAACCGTCTTCAACTTCTGTTAAGATTTTGGCATTTTGCCAAAGATATTCAAGCGGATAGATTATGTAAGGTACGACCACTGCTTAGTTTTGTTCAATCAAAGTATCAGTAAGTTAAAATTCTAGGTTAAAGCTTAGTCATGGATAAGTCTATGGTGTCCTTCACAAGAGGGCTCAACTCCAAGCAGCATATTTCTGGAAAACCTCATAAATACGGTATAAAATTATTCAAGTTATGCGATCATATTAGATATACTTACAATATCATTCCATATTGTGATAAAAATAATGTGAACAACGAAGATATTAAAGGATATGGAGCTCTTGCTACCAATGCTGTCATGTCACTTATGTACACTTATCTATAGTCCTTTCCCGTTAAGAAGGTTTAGTAATTCCCATAGGTGGACGGAGGAGCCAAGTTTACACAAGTAAATAATACCTGTGTGTTTGTGATGGTTGTTTAAATATCATCTTGACAATTGACATTTTGACATTTGGTATTGCCTTTGCATATTTTCGTGTTTGTTATTTATTGTATTTTGTTATTGGCTTGCGTTTAAAATTTTATTCGGGTTTTATTAATTAATTTGTGTTAATTTTTTATTTAGTATCAAAACTGTTCTTATGAGAGCTATAACTTACAGCGTCTTCATAATAGGGTAAGCATTTCTCATTAGAGATATGCACACAATAGCATATTAAAACTACAAACAACTCGAGACCCTGAATTTATATTTATTGCTTTAGGAAATTATCACAAAAGCATGAATGGTGAAGTGTTCACAACTTGGTTAAAAGGTATATTGCCTCTTCTTGATAATAGTAGTATGACCGTGTTTGATGCTCCATACTTTAGCCTCAAAGCTGATAAAATTCCAAATAAAAATTCCCATAAAGAACAAATTTACGATTGGTGGAATGCAAAACATATTGAAGTTAATAAACAGCTATTAAAAGTTGAATTATTGGCCTTATTAAAGCTACTTTTTAGCTCACCCAACAACTTTTGCTGTTGACAAAATTGTGGAATGCTCTGGCTGAATTATATTAATGTTACTTCCATACCACTACAATTTAAATGCAAGTGAAGTGATTTGACTTGAGTAAAGCAACACATAGCTATATGCCAACAATTTCACTTTTAAAATTGACGATGCAAAGTTGTTTCTGGATGAAGGTATTGCAACGTACGTCAAGAACGTTGGATTAATTGTATTAACCATATAATTAAAGAAGAAGAACGGATGTGCATATTGGATGGTATTACCGAAAAATTGGTCAAACAAATCGTAATAAATGTTGGACCTGAAAGTACAAAAGAAGGCGAGGGTGCCTCTGGGGACGACATGGATGTAAATAAACTGTGAATTTACTATCTCGTTGTTTTGATATTTTGTAAAGTGTTTAATTAAGAATAGCTTATCTATTGTATCTTAATATTTCATTAAAACTTTAACCAAACAATTAGAAAATAAAGATAAATATTGCCTGATAAGTTTCAAAAGAGTTCCTGGATTCATTTATTCAAAACCTCATTTTGCCAAAAGAATATAAATACAAATCTACATAAACATCGTTTGATTGTTTTTATTTTAATCATTACAAATAATGTTAATATCACAAATTTTATAAAGGAATTAACAATCTTTCAAAAAATATAAAACTGACAGCATTTTATCAAAGCATTCTAAATTCCCATGTAGTTGTTTGTGGTCTTTATTAACACTATAATAATTACTACAGGCTATGTTTCATTCGTCTTACTGTTTTTGTAATTTAAAGGCCAATTTGATTTTCTGAACCTTAAAACCAAAGTTATATTCATTAATCTGCAGTTCATATAAAAGTACATCTACAGAAAGCACTTTAACGGATAAATAAACTCACCTTTATTATTGTTTTACATTAGAATAATGTTTGTTGAATGCAATAAAACATTACTTAATAAATTAAAATTAGTTAACATAAAGTATGCAAATCAGCCATTTGCATTATCGAAGAACACAACCAAGAAAAAATAGTAAATACATAACGCAGGTAAAATTTCAAACATTGCAGCTAATTTAAACTATTGAACAGTGTAAATTTGACTCCAGCACAAGCACCATCTACTCCACCTTCTTAACTGGAACAGAGTATAGATCACGGTTATATTTCATATACTGACAGTTTTTATACTATCATGCCCCTTATTCACGAGCTTCTTGATTAAAAACATATTTCGTAGGTACTTACCATCAAAACAATAATTTTTTCCAAAAGAAGTTACTGGTGCTAAACGGAAATGAAATGAATGCAAAGCTCTTGAAAGTATTCAAAATGTCTAGTGGCTCTAAAGTGGAGAGATAAATGAGACGTTTATTGTATGGCCTCAATATTTTTTGCAAATTTCATTCCAGCTGGTAAGAAAAACACAAACGATGAAAAAATTATTAAACATGCAATAATTATTGAATATAATAACATGAAGAGTGGTATTGATATTGCTGACCAATCAGCATCGTATCACTCAATTATAAGACATTTTCTTCAAAAGTACCACAAGCTAGCTGACGATATCATATTTGGAACATCAGTTGTTAATGCATACCTTGTTTATGTTTTTAAGCAAAACACACCAAAGCCGACATTACTCTAGTTTCAAACAAAATTAGTTCATTCTTTATTGAATGTACCTGAAGAGGAAGAAAGATGCCGAATGTCAAGATTGGTCAAATCCACAAATCACTATTTAGATAAAGCAGTTAATAATGGTAAAACAAAAGATAAGTCATGCTATTATTGAGTATAACTACTTTTAACTACTTTCAGAACTGTTTTAGAGCACCGAGAGAAAATTGTATACACTGTTATAAAAAAACGCCAACTATACCAGGCAGAACGCAAGCAAAAATCAAGGCGAAGAAAGTTTGCACGATTTGCAAGTCAAGTCATGTCATGATAGGCTGTTTTTATGTTTACCATGTTTTGTAAATGTTCATAATCCTAATAAGTTTAAATGACTTGCATATGTAATTCTATTAATTAGAAATATGTCCTCAACTTTGTTTTCGTTTCTCCTGTTTACCCACTTAGAGAGTCATTACTAGAAGATTAATTTCTGGAAAACCACTGTCAACCCATTTAGTTTCAATTTTTCTAGGGCTTCTTGTTTGCATAGGGGGAAGTATATGTGTCTACCCGAATGGGTAGATATAGCTGCTAATCTGTTAAGAACACAGATATCAGCAATGGCCAGCAACATCAATAATTTCCCAGTGGTCAGGTAGAAATAAACTATAAATTGTCAATGTATAACAAAATAGCTGCAAAAGTCCTGGAAGCACAGATGCAGGAAACAGGTTCTTAGGAACCGGTGAAAAATAATGATTAAAACGTTTGAGTAAACGTAGAAAGTTGAAACTTCAAAAAGAACCTGCGAGCTAAAATCTTTTCAGCACAATCTTTGAACTAAAATGAATTAAATTAGATAAGGCAAAAATAATAAAAATAGAATTACCAGATAAATTCAAGTTACACACCATTGAATGACATCAATTTTACTGGTCGATTATACAAATCAATACATAAATAAATTTTTGTAACAATTAAATTCCAACAATTTGGTACCAAAATAGTATCATGCGTTTGCTACAAAGTTTAGCATAGAAATGGCCCAGCTCGTGAAAACAAAACATGACCTGATAAGTGATAACGGCAAAAAATAATCAACATAATACCTGTAAGAGTTATGCGGACCCCAACTAGAGAATACAGCAGATATTAAATGGAATAATATAATAATATAATATAATATAATATAATTTCCAATCCATCTACAGTGTTAATTTTACATTTAAAGAGATTTAAGGTTTTAAGACTTTGTTCAGCCAAAGTGAATAACTACGTTGCCTTTCCAATGTTACTGGATTTAGCGCCATTTTGCTCAAAACAACATCAAAACATTGCAACATTTAATTCTAATCAATCTAATGTGCTGTATTCACTATATGGTGTTGTCCAACAGAGCGGCTCAATTCACAGTGGTCATTATGACGCATATGTAAAAATAAGATATCCTTTAGAAAACAACAGTGACAATTGGCAATTTCTACATACAAATAAAAAACATATTTCATCCTCACAGTGTAAAACTAACGAAGCCAACATTGAAATTCCATTGGAAAAGTGGTATCATGTTAGTGACTCACATGTGTTAGAGGTGTCTAAAAAAAAGGTCCTTGAGGCACAGGCATATTTGTTGTTTTATGAACGAATTTAGTAATTTGTAAGGTAGAATATTTAATTTAACGGAAATGACTTATTGCTTAACGTATAATTTGTTAATCAGATATGGTTATACCAATTGATAAAGTGTAACGCTTTTATTACATTCTGATAAATTTTTGTATACAATACTTAAAATGTCATTGGTCTGATTTTTTTAAAAAGAATTCATTATATGTATTAGAATATTAATCAGAGCTAGTATTGAATTAGTGCAGGTTGGAAAAATGCACATAACAAAATTGTTTCTATTTCTTCTGAAAATTTGTCTTTTGCATATGTAAACTTTTGAATCGTTTTTCTCTATTTACTAGTCCTTACTTAGAATCTATTTTAATTTTGTTTATTACTTTACTTTATGCATAACTGTGCATTGTTGGTTTGTTTATTTTGTTTATAAACTAAACTTTATTAAAACTTAAATATATATTATAGGTTGAATCAAAAGAACTAAATCTGACATTTCCCTTGATGTTCAATCCAGTAACATGGGACGCACATGCGTTTCCTGTTTATTTTGGAGGAACAGAAGTTAGTGAAGATAGCCTTATCATTAGTGTTCCTGCAGTACAACTAGCATATTTCACTAACGTTGATACAAAAAAATTGGATGCCAAGTAAAACATGTAGTATACCTAATTATTGTAATAAATAATTCAATTTTTTTTAGAGGTGCTGTTTGGGAAGATGCATTTTTAGATAATGTTCAAGCAGCACAAAATAATGGAACATTTAAGCATATTCGCATTGCCTTATTTGGTTCACGTACATTAGACCATGAACTTGAGAAAAACACTAGAACTGTTATTCCATATTTTGGTTCAACTTTTATTATAATGGCAGTCTTTTCAGTTTGTAAGATATTTAGATTAGTACATCTAAACTATATTCATTTATATATACTTTTCAGTAACATGCATGATGAAAGATTGGGTTCGATCCAAACCATGGTTAGGTTTTTTAGGAAATATAAGTGCTATAATGGCAACGTTATCAGCATTTGGTGCATGCATGTATATGGGAGTTGATTTTATTGGAATAAATTTAGCGGCTCCTTTTCTAATGGTTGGTAAGTATTCAAAATATGTTAATACAAGAAACCCGCAATGGGTTTGTAGTTTTGTTATTTGTGGCGACAACTTAAACTAATATCAGTATTAATCAAGTATGAAAATTACTAATTATTAAGTGTATGTATACTACATAATTAAGGAGCAAATGTGCAAAATTGTTTAAATCTACTTTTATACTTTGCCAGAAATCGTGAAAAACTTTTACAGCAGGATACCAAATATTTTTTAAAAATTGTATAGCATTAAAGGATGTCTAAGGGTAAAAACCCCAGATCAAGTTTTAACTTTATTTTTTATCGGACTTTTGGTTATTTCTTGTATACATTAACGATCTTGCGTTTCTCAACATCAGTCGAAAATTATTCTTATTTGCAGGCAATGTAGTTATTCTTTTTGAAGGCAGTGATTGGCTTGAAGTTAACACGAAATCCTTCCTTGGTATAGAGCTTCTTAATTCATCGTTAGTCAATAACTTAACTAACTTTAAATTTACATAAAAGAAAATATTTCCGATTTTGTCGTAACTTGGATGGTATGCTATCTGTTAGATCTGCTTGTTCCTGTCCTGTTATTGAGAGAATGGGAATAATTAAGTATTTGGGCGTAATGTTAAACAAACATTTAAGATGACACACACATATTGCACACATTACATTTAAAATCAGATAATGCATTTATAAATTCTACCAATTAAGAAACATTTTAGCTCCATCCAAACCTAAGATGATTTACAATGCATTTGTGGAGTCTATCACTAGATACAAAAGTGATTTGGAGTGGTTCTTTTCAACTACTTTGTTGTTTTTACTGACAGCACAGAAGTTTGTTATCAAAGTTATGAAAAAGATATGTTTTTTGTCAGACATCCTATTTACTACCACTTAGAATACTTTACTTAAAATGAATTTTGTACAAACATCTCCACCTTAAGGCATCATTCTTATTACACTACATTAGTTTGTAAAAAACCAATCAGAACTACTCGATCGCTTATGGCATTACCTCAATATTATGTTTCTTATTTAGCTCCAAGGAGTTTCAATATTTTACCCGCTTGTTATAAATGAAACTTTAAACAACATTAGGTTATACGAAAAACTAATTACAAAATATTTACTTGATGATATGGAAAAATATAATCTTATATTTACTAATGCTTTTCAAGACGCAATTGTAGGTTGAATTTAGCAATTTTTTGTCAGCTAGATGAATATTTTTACAGTTTTTTATTAATTCATTGTATTCGTAACTTAGTTTACTATTCACAGTGTTTCTGTTGAACTATAAACTATTTATGTATTCAGTCTCAAAAGCATTGGTTAGGTGCTGAATCATGTCAAATGTATCTCTGTACTAACAAAACTACTTAATACAATACAAAATACAATGATCTTATTAATTAATATTGTAGAATTAGCAGTACTGCCTTATGCAAATATCTTTATATTAGTATTTAATAGTTAGATTTTGCGATGAATTTGATCATCGCTTCTCAAGATGTAAAAGGTCAGCATCGGCACGTTATAGTGTATGTCCTTTGTCAATGTTTAAGTCTGTGCTATAGAGTTGTTATTAATTATTAGCGTTTTTGTTCTGGATTGTTATCAAAATGACTACTTTAAGACATCTTGGATTGTTCTAATATTTCTGTTGTGTGACAAATATAATTTTTTCAAGACATTAGAAATCTTTTTAAATATATAATTGAAATAAACTCCATTCATTTACTACAGTATTTTTTACCAAAGTACGATTTAAATATTCTAGTATTTTGCAATTGGATTTTCAAGTTTAACAAAAAAATTACATATAGTTTCTATTTAGATATAAAAAAATTATTATTCTCTTGCGAATGCGAAGTGGCAAAATTTACAGTGTAGCGATTTGCAGAAGTAATTCGAAAAAGCTCAATGGGAGTTGAAAAAGGGTAATTTTGTTTTCCTTTCCAAATAATCCAGAAATCTATACAAAATGGTGTAGGAAGTGTTATATGAAAAATAAGTTTAGTACGGGAAGTAAGCGTGCATGTACTAAGCACTTTTACCCTCGATATTTTGTGAATGAATTAAAATTTATAACATCATATCTTTACATAATTGTTAATTTATTTTAGCAGTACCGTCACTATTACTTTTCCCGTGACCGATTTATTGGAACATTTCTGTATTCATTAGATAGATTTTGGATCTCTTACACAATTTTATGCCATTTGACACCTAGATTTGATGCTAACATGAGGTTATCATAATATTATGCAAACAAGTATTTATTTTTTATAAAGATTAGACTAAAAATCAGTTTCAAGTTTTAACAGCAACTAAATATACATAAGAAATGTATTCCTACATCCTTGACTAACACAAATTTCTCAATTTTTTAATCAAATTACAATCATTGCTCATTTTAAATTGGCAGGCAGGGTGACGTAGTTCCCACACGATCACTAATTGGCTGAAAGTTTGTAGGTCAACTAGTATTTTATACATCTTGATCGCTTTTTATCTATATCTGTTAAATGATTGACAAAAAATGCCAAACATTATGGGTTAGAAATCCAAGCACAAGTTAGAAGAACAAGTTCGAATTCTGTCCATAACTTTATATTTTTTTTCTTTTAAAAATATCTGTATCTTTTTGATAATGATTGCAGAAATGTTTAAGGTAAAATCTGAATATTTTCTACATCACAGTTTGCCTAAAACATAATTCAACAAATCTTTGGACGTTTAAGCAAAACTAGAAAATACATGTTTACTTTTCCTTTATAATTGGTATATAGTGCATCTACTTTTCAATCTTTTATGGAACTATTAAAAATAGTTTTGAAAATAGTAAGAACTATGTACTACATGAATTAGAAAAATATATCATTTTTAATAAGCAGTTGTCAATAATTCATTATTAATTTATCGGCACACAAAGTTTTGTTCCAAATCTATCAAATAGTTGTAGATAAAAGAATTTATTACATACTTAAGGGATAAAGTATACAGGGTGATTCATTAAGAATGGGCAATCTCTAAGTAGATATACTAGACACCAAAATATTACAATTTAGCCCAACATGCAATAGATATACCAGTGTCGATAATTGAAAATTTATTGTGAAATTTCTAAACAATTTTAAAAGATTTGATAGGATCAATTTGAAAATGTTCACTTTTATATTTTCTGGCATGAGAATTTCAAATTTGAATCTTTCTTTGTCATTGCTTATAGACTACGTTAGTTACAGCCTGTTTTAGCACTAAATCAAAACATAACCTTTTTTGACTGCTGAACTATCGTTGAAAAAAATGAAAAATATGAAAGGTTGTTCTGGTTTACACAAAAAAAGCTACTTTATTTAATTAAGTAACCCTGTTGATTTTTTAGTTATTAGCTTTTAAATAGTTTTATGCATTTTGCATATTAAGTTCTTATTCTATTAAATTACAAACTATGCAAAATAAAAATAAGTAATAACAATAACAATCAGTAGCAGTAAAAATAAAACATTTCAAAATAATTGTTTGAAATGTCCACCAGTTACCTCAATTCATTTTACAATGCGCTTTCTTAAAGATTATTGGCTATTAACCAAGATGTGTATTATTTTTAATTGCATTCGCGGCTTCTTGTATTTTCTGTTGTAATTCCTCGATAGAATTAATTTTCTTGTTATAAACTATTCCTTTCATTTGTGGCTATAATGAAAAGTCCATGGGGTTTAAATATGGACTCTTCAGTGGTCATTCACGGCCAATTCAGTGATGAGGAAAATTTTCATACAGGTATTGATGTGCAAACAGAGAAAAATGTGGTGGAGCACCATTATACATAAACCACAAGGTTGGTTTTATGGTGTATCTTTTAGAAGCTCGTTTAAATGGTGTTCAAAAAAGTTTAAATAAATAACTCTATTTAGATTGGATAGTTGTTCAAAAATGGAAAAAAAACAGATATCACACCACACCAAATATTTACTTTAAACTCATCTTGAGAATGCTGTTTTCTTACAACATGTGAATTCTTGGAATTCCACACATGAGGACTAAATTAAGGTTGTGGGCAGCACAATGAATGTAAATGGCTATATTTTTTTCTTCATTATTTTTTTCTGTACTCCTGTGTATGGACTACCGATAGCATTGACACTATAGTAATCTTGCCTGTGCACTTTTTGATATTTAAGTTAATGGACTGTATAGAGTCTAGAATTTTGTCAGTTAAACTCTGAGTATCCTGCAAGTGTGCTTTTTTGAAATACAAAAACGTTTCTTTAATGTGTAGTTTCATAGGTTGCCAATCATCATTTCTTTCGATGTGAACATTTTAACGACCTTACTGATGTCATATACCTTTGCTGTGTTTTGCGTTGTTTCAATAATAGTGGTGTAAAATGGTGCAGATTGTACTTGTTATGCAATTGTTAATCTCATTTTAGAAGCTATACAGTCAATAACTTTGTTCTAACTGTTTGGACTGAGATACCTAATGGCACCTTTTGGCTTTGAAGTAACTTTTTGTAAAATAGGGTCATATTTTGACAATAAACGATAATGGCAAGAAAGTTACTACCACATATACCAATAAAAATATCTTCTTCGTACCCTCAACACGCTAATACTACCACATATACCAATAAAAATATCTTCTTCGTACCCTCAACATGCTAATGAAGATTTTACTAAAGTTAAAATTGCAATAATAATTCTCTCCAATATTTTTTCCAAAAAAGCTATTGTTTATAGATATGTTCTGTAGACAGTTTATCGACCATCTTATTGTGTTTTCACTTTATAACATTAACACAACTAAAGTTTACCAATAAGTGTGAAGTTAATTAATTTTGATTTTCCCTGAAGGAACGGAGATCCCGTAATAATATAAGCAGCGGCGGCCCTAGGGCGGTGCGAGCGGTGCGACCGCACCGAGCGCCGTCATATGGAGGGTGCCGAAAACGGCTGAACGCTCGACTAGGTACCGATCGACTTACGCGCAAGTAGAGGTAACCAAACTGAAACAGCATACTGTTTCATGAGACATGATACTGAAACACTAGAATGTACTGAAACCCCATACCGAAACAGTGAAACAGCGAAACAGCACTCGCCTAGTTTTATATTTTCACAACTAAAAAACAACATGTTTTAAACAGAGCTCAGGATATGTGAACTTCAGGACACCTGTCGCACTGTAAGAAGGTTTAATAGCAGTTAAGTGTATCAGGCACTTATAGGTTTTAATACATTGATTATTGTGCTGCTCAAGATTGCTCAATTATTACTTTATAAGCAGACAGAATTCAGTGAATGTTTTACACGTAGTCATCGGGTAATTTATAATAAGGCTGCTTCAAAGCAGTCATTTTTGTAAGAAGTTTGCGATTGCTTTCTTTTTGTATTAGGTATTTTACAGTTTCTAGTTTTGATTTATAAAAGAAAGAAGTGTTTTTAAGAAGAATATAGGTTACTGCAGTAATTGAAACGTACGACATACCAAGTAAATTTATTTACATGACTGTTTCATATTTTCCTATGGCCTGCTAGTGCTCTACGCGCAAGCGACGAACGTGGAGGCGGTGAGGGGAACGGGTGAATGAACATTTGTTTCGTCAGTCACAGTCGCTTGCAAATATCGTCTGTTCGCGCACGGGTGTATTTGGATTTTGATATACCTACTTACTTGTGTAACGTGTAATTATTAAATTGTTATTTATTACCTTAAATGTTACCAGAATGATTGTTTTTCTACCGATAAAACTACAGTACAGACACATTTTAAGCACGGTTCAACTCGGTTCAAGTAAGTATTTATGCGTGTTAGAGATAGATTTATTAATTCTGATATTCTGTTCGAATAATATCAAAAATCATAAATTACGACAACTGCCATGGAGTAGATCCTATTTATTTACATAATATAAATGTATTTCTTACAGAAAATAAACATGCCGCTTAAAAAAAAACTATCAGGATCTCAGAACCTAAAAAGAAAAAAGTAAAAACTAGAGGATACTGAGAAAGCTGAAAAAGCACTTGCAACATTTTTTAAATCATCATCATCAAGCGTTCAACACACAGGAGAAGACAAAGAAGCTGATGAACATGAAGAGAAAAACACTGAAGATGATGCTACTCCTGGGACCTCATCTGAAGTTATTATAGAAGATATACATCATATACCATCCACATATTCTATAATAACTTCAGAAGCAGCATGCCTTCAAGATGAAAGTGATGATATTTCAAAATGGCCGCCGCTTATTCATTCGTCCACACGAGACGAAATAATTATTCTTGGACCTGTATGCAAAGAAATAAACAACGAAGAGTACCCTAGAACATATGATGGGCGTCATTTTTCCAATATACATTTTCAAAGAGTAATGCCAAATGGGGAAACTTTTAATAGAAGATGGCTTGTATACTCAAAATTAGCAGACAAGGTATATTGTTTTTGCTGCAGTATATTTAATCGAAATGTCCACTCTAATTTGAGAAAAGATGAATTAGACGACTGGAGACACTTGTCGACACGTCTCAAAACTCACGAAACATCTACAGATCATCGACGTGCTATGAACAATTGGATAGAAACTTCGATTAGACTGAAAAATTTCAGTGGAATAGACAAACACTTGCAAAAACAGATTGAAGACGAAAAATCAAGGTGGACCCCTATACTGGAACGAATGATGGCAATAGTATTCTTCTTAGCAGGAAGTAATTTGTCGTTCAGAGGAAGCTCTGGATCTGAATCTTTATACACTAATAAAAATGGCAACTTCTTGGGTTTGGTGCAAATTCTAGGAAAATATGATCCTGTGATGATGGAACACCTTCGCCGTATTGTTGGTAAGGAGACTAATGTCCACTATTTCAGCAAAAGAATTCAAAACGAGTTAATTGGCTTACTTGGAAGTGAAGTTCGAAATACAATTTTGACTATGATTAAGTCATCCAAATACTTCTCTATCATACTGGACTGCACTCCTGAAGTAAGCCACGTTGAACAATTATCAATAACTTTCCGTTTTGTTGACACTAATGGAGAAGAAGTGAAAGTACGAGAGTGTTTTGTTGCTTACAAGCCGGTAAGTGACTCTTCAGGAGAAGGGCTCACTGGCCTTTTTCTTGATGAAATTGTGCATGAAGTTGACTTGGATATGAACGATTGTTGAGGTCAAGGGTACGATAATGGCGCCAACATGGTAGGAATAAACAAAGGTGTCCAAACCAGAATTCTGAACCAATATCCTCGAGCATTTTTTAACCTATGTGGCTGTCACAACTTGAATTTGGTGGTAGCAGATGCAGCTAAATCATCCGTTAAATCAGTCTCTTTATTTGTATTTCTCCAAAGACTATTTGTATTATTTTCTGGATCAACAAAGAGGTGGGAAGTCATATCCAAACACATAGAAGGACTATCACTGAAAAAAGTTTGCGAAACTCGCTGGGAGAGTAGAGTTTCTAGCCTTGCTTCTGTTCGCTACAATTACTGTTCAGTTCGTGATGCTCTTTTGAATCTTCACGAAGAAACGAATGATTCAGTTTCTGAATCAGAGACTTTGTCAGTGATTCAGTATATGGAGCAATTTGAATTCTTAGTTACATTGGTGGCTTGGTATGATATACTGTTTCAAGTAAACATTGTAAGTAAAGCTATGCAGTCTGAAACTATGGATTTATCAAACGCATCGCAATTGCTGAAAAACTGCTCGGAATTTGTGAAGCAGTACCGGACTGATTCATCTGCTCAAATAACAGCTAAGGAAATAGCTTCTGAGGCTGGTATAGATTCCACGTTTAAGCCAGTCCGATCCCGGAGAAAGAAGCGATTATTTGAGTATGAAGCTGCAGATGAAACACCAACAGATCCCGAAGAACTGTTTAAAATTAACGTCTTTTACCCTATGATAGATACAATTGAAAATGTATTGGTAACTCGGTTTGGACCATTATCCAAATTCAATGATACATGGTCTTTTTTGTATAACATCAAAATAATTCCTGATAAGTCTTTATTAGAAAAAGCCTGTGCAGATTTGCAAATGATTTTAACCAATGGGGAAAAATGTGATGTGTCTAGTTGCGAATTGGTTGAAGAACTTTTGAGCCTGAATCCATTATTAAAAAACCTTGAATCAGCAGAGCCAATAAAAGTTCTTCAACTTATTAAAAAAAATGATTGGCAGGATATTTTCCCGAATGTGTGGACAGTGCTTCGAATTTTGCTGACCATCCCTATAACTGTTGCCAAAGCTGAACGAAGCTTTAGTAAATTAAAACTAATTAAAACGTACTTACGTTCGACAATGTGTCAAGAAAGACTGTCAGATCTTGCAATTCTATCGATAGAAAATGACATTGCCCAAGGATTAAATTATTCCGATTTAATAAAAAAATTCGCAAACGCAAAAGCAAGAAAAGTGATTTTCTAGTTTCTACGTTTTTAATTAAATAAATATAGTCAAACTAATATTTTTTCCTTTATTCTCTTCTTCTCGTCAAAAAAATTGACATGAAATAAAGAACATAAATGTAAAATTAATTAGATATGTTATTTTTTTCGTGCCTATGTAAACTGGGGCGTCACCATAAGATCTCGCACCACCGGAAAGTTTAGCTAGGACCGCCCCTGAATATAAGGGTGCATCAGCTAACTACAGTGGTACAGGATTGGGTTCCTATGGACAAATGACAAGAGAAAATTAAGAAAATAAAGAAATACAGAAATAATAAATAACATGGCTTGAACACAAAATTCTACATTACATTAACAAACCCTGAAAGGTTTTTCTCTGTCAAAACCGTGGGGCACCAAACCACCTGTCACAGCAATTTCTTATAATAATGTTTCTATATGGAAGACGGTTTTTCTGCATAAAACTTTCTAGCTTCCGTCATAATTAAGTAAAATTGTAAAATAATATACTTCTTCCAAATAAGATATCATCGTTGGGGTAGCTGGATATTCTTTACAATTAGATGAATTTACCTATTTCCTAAATAAATTGAAATAAAAATCTACTTAAAGTTAAATAATTTCAATATAAGTTACAAATATACTTTTCTAAAAACAAATTATTAACCTCAAATCTGACCAGGTATTGCTAAAAGAATATTATTTTAAAAAGTCCTTAAATCTAAGCCATCGACAAAACTATTTGCCACTCAAAATTTTTCCTGCTTATGTGATTATAATATAAATCCCAATTATTGGAAATATCATTCATAATAAATTTTTTAAAAAACAGTTAAATATCAACTTTTGCTGTATCCTTTCATTTGTCCATTCCAAAATTACTAGCTTTTATACTTTCACTAACCTAAATTTTACCACTAAATCTGGTATTTAAAATCACTATTGCAACACTTTGCCCTCCTCCCCTGACCTATATAGCAGTCAAAGAAACAAGAAACGAGTTACCTAATACATGTATAATCGAATGCCAATTCTATATCACTTTTTATGGTTCAAAATTGCAATACAAGGGTCCACTTACCTATTCCATAAGGTTGTCAACTATTTCTGACCCAATAGTCTTCACTCTACTTCCCTGAAACGCCTCAGCTACTCTATAGCGGAGAGCACATGGACATGTCCCAGGGTGGTTAGGCCTTGAATTCTGAAACCGATACTGGTGAGTTAACTTACCCAAAAGTTTACAAAGTGTCTGTACCTAAATGTATTTCAACAAACCCCTTTTAATTGGAATATATATCTCAACATTCGTATCAAGTAATGAATTTAATAACCTTTAATATGGTTATATAACTATTTACATTTACTATATCGACATACTTGAATGCAATAAAAGCAATATCTCTTACTTAACTAAAGTTACTTTAAGCTGGGTGGTTATATATTGTACTAAGCACTGCAAATTCTACAGTTAAAACAAATTGGCTCCAACTTGAACATAGCCAATAACTCTTGATATTCTATACGAAATTCATAATAATGATTAGTAACATTAGTAATAATGTCCAAAAATTCCAACCTTAATCTAGCAACTTAACACATTCATGTAAAAGCATAGGTATAACTATATAAAAGTTCATACTTACAACCCCACGTGTATGCATGCATATACACGTCCGTTCTCTCGAACCATTTATTCAAAGGTTTGCTCAATACCTGTTTTGGGTATGCAATACCCACTGTTGCTCCACTAACTACACTATCCAAGGTAACTTATCCTCACCAGGGTTGATAATGCTTAACACGGGTGTTGATAAATTTTGTGCTCGAAACTTTTGATATCTCTCTACTCCTGTACCAACTTGGTTTGGAATTGAGCTTCCAAAATCCGAACTTCCACAATCAATCAATAATGAACCATATAGGTGTGGTTAAGTATCATTTTCTTTGCAGTTAATAAACCTGCACTTCCTACCATTAACCCCGCCTACAGCTGAACCATTTCGTTTTTTGATTACACTTAAATTTATTACAATTTACTTTTCCTTTACGAGCCGGACTTATCTGTGTTCTTTATCCACTACTTAAATTCACTATTCTTCCCGTAATAAGCATACTCACTTCTTATATTTGTTCACTAAACATTACTAAAATTTACATGGGCATATAACCAATACTGCTACGCGATCTTGCAGCGTAACCCGTACTAGCTCCGGGCTAGTTATTGTCACATTTACGTGTCTTCTTTCATCTCTTTTTGTCTTTGTGTGGCTTGGTGAGTCTTTGTGTGTCGTGTGTGTGAATCTTTCCACTTCCCATATTTGTATACCTTTGATCACGTGACTGTTCTAGCCAATCAAAAATCCTACATATTTCATAATCCTACATCATCCCTACATGTGCTTTTAGGTTAATGGTTTAAATCGACTTTTATTATTGCCATTGCTAATTGAAACTACCCTATATTTAAATTTAAGTTATTCTGCAATATTCTACAGTACCTGTTAATATTTTTATAGATATCACGAAAAATTACATATTATTACTCACCTCCGGTTTCGAATTCTCTAGAACAAACTAGCATTTCATTTGGCGCCTTAATTTAAAATCTTCTAAATTTCAGGGGTTGTTAGATATCAGTTGATAGGTTATGTTCATTTAAAGTGTCAATTGTCACCCAAAGTCGAACTAGGATTGGGTAACTATATTAATTCTGGTCAGTGATGGGTTACATTTTAGATAGAATTATCGGTGATTGGCAGAAAATATCATTTAAAATTTGCATTAATTTAAAAATGTTCTTGGGTGTTACACTATCCACTCCCGTTGCTAATTAGTCCAACCAAATAATTACTTTCATGGTTGATCGATTACCTATTTTATAAATCCATTCCATTTATATTCGATTCACATCTGAAATAAACAATATAAACATAAAAGCTGATTCTACTCAGTTTTCAAAACGTCCAGATTATCCAGAAACTTCCAGTGTTTCAATGTTTAAATATTTTCATTTTTAGCCCCCTTTGACACATCATCACCCAACATTCCAACTTAATGGCGAGATGAATTTGAACTATCCCACATCTAAACGTCTTTTAAACGGTCACTACTCACAGGTGCATGAAAAATGCCTCCCTCCATGCAGAGTAGGTTCACATATTTTATCGTATGCCGTATTTTGTTGTCTCTGCGAGACATCAACTTTTTCCTTGAAGCTGCATTATGTTCAACTTTTTCTAAACTTTTACCTTGTTTACATACTATCTCACACAGCGTGGTCCCCCTCCGTCTGCAATCTTGCGTCCTATTTCCCTACATATTCGATGTTTTCATGTAACCGATTCATATGTAACTGATTACGTTTTTTGTCCGATCCAAGAAATCTAATTTGCTCTCTCTGTAAATCATATTAATTATGGTCAGCATTTGATTAATACAATGTATCAGGTTTGATTTATGCTTACTACACAAGTTTTAACGTAACAGTTTATTATAATGTATTTATGTATGAAAAATTTATATGCAGTGTTTTGTCATGTTGTGACCTCTGCTTTGTGGTTTAATAATATCATTGTCCCGTATTACATTGCAATGTAGCTAAAAGAGTAAATTTGCACTTCCTTATCTGAATTATTTTAGTAGCAACAAAATTTGAAATATGATGTTTAATTAAAAATAAATATTGCTGAAATCTATTTTACCGGCATGCCCATATTTTAATTTGTCCATTCACGTTTTAAATATTTTCCTTTCCTTCTAATGTATTTCTAGCATGATGCAATGCATTACAGTACGACACAGTCTAAATCAGGAACATGTATTATAAAATAAATCAATAATTTTAGAAACAGTATGCAAAGTATATTTCAAAAACCAATGCTATTGGAAAAATGAATGAATTTCCTGCTTCTATATTATTTATATTTTGCTAAATTTTAAGTACATTTCAATATATTGTTGTGCCTCGTATAATCTTTATGTGTGCCACATTTGTATGTACTGTTAATATTACTTTTCTAAAGTTAATATGAAAATTAAGATATTTACCATCATTCTCCTGATTGGTTTGATGTCGATTTCAAATTTGAAGTTTTTCTAGTAACTTACTTCTCAAGTTCTTGTAGGGTTTTCGATATCTTCCATGAAAGTAGACAATCTTCTTACACTGTTTTCGCCAAGTACAGCCATACCGTTTGTTGCATAGTTATGTAAATATAGGATTCGCCTTACTAATAGGGCATTTTTCAAGATAATAATAAACACATAATATGATTCATATCTAATTGTTATAAACGTATATAATTTTTTTAACTAACTGATCGAGGTGCTTTAATTTTTAGCATTCTTGTTTTAAAATAATAAATTCACTTTTCTAATACAATTTGCAGAATAGTTAAAGTATTTCATGATTTGTGTTTGCATGTTTAAGTGAAAAGTACTTTAAATATTTACATTTATCAATTAGTTAAGCTTGAAGAAATTTTAAAGTAAAAATAGATGCCAAACCATTCATTATATTTAAGTATTGTTTTGTTTTTTCAGGAATTGGAATCGATGATACCTTTGTTATGTTAGCGGCATGGCGAAGAACATCCATAAAAGATAGTGTTCCACAAAGAATGGCACATATGCTAAGTGAGGCTGCTGTATCGGTGACAATCACCTCAGTTACGGATCTTATAAGCTTTCTTATTGGAATATTTAATCCATTTCCATCTGTACAAATATTTTGTATTTATTCCAGTAAGTATTAAATAACATATGTAACAATATTAAAGCACGGACATTATGTATTCTAAACCAATTATAGACTACTCACAACTAATCTTGCTTTGACCATCTTTGCCATACTATTAGAATTATTGGCAATTTGTATGTAGATACTCATTTGTCTGATGAATAGTAAAAGAAGTGAAACCGGTCATTGATTATTCTTTCCTTATAAATTGTTAACATGAATGACCTCTAACATTAAATGATGTTTTTTAAATTTAAAACTACCTCAGTTTGTAATTGAAAATAGGTTTTAAGTACTTTATTTATTTCAGGTGCTGCAACTCTTTTTACATTCCTGTTTCATTTAACATTCTTCGTTGGATGTTTAGCTGTTTCTGGTTATTGTGAACAAGACAATCGCCATTCTCTCATATGTATTAAAGTGAAACCAGAATCCCAATCAAGTAAGTATAAATAAGTAGTACTCAAAGACAATTTTCATACTAGAGGTAAAATACGAATTACTTATAACAAATAAGGACGTAGTTCACGTTTGTTTATATATTTCACAGTGTGTCATTAAAAAATATATAATGCAGAAGAATGTTATACAAGTAGGAAACTACAGATTGGTTTAAAAACTTAAAACACTGATTAATTATGACCACCTATGATTTGAGCTTTAGAGTTTGAATTGCAGCTTACCGTGCATGAAAGTGAGCAGAAGACAATTTGAGCATTTGCTTAAGTAAAATATATTTATCTTCTCTATCCATATGTATGTTCTTTTGAGAAAAATTATGCAAGCAACATATTTTTTTTTCTTTTCTGGCTTATTAAGTCTTTTAATTGTAGGTGATGGTTGAGAAGATGCGGTTAAGCTAACTAGGTTTACTACCTTATTATTAAATCACTTTACACCACGCAGCCAATATTAAAGAGGAAGTTAAAAACAATGTTAAAATCTTTATTCAAAATTTGCCAGCTGTTCCATCCCATTATTCCAGAAAGGATAGCAATCGACTGTACCTTCCCGTAGAATTTAAAAACTTAAAAAATTTATATAGATTATATAGGGAAGACAAAACATCCAAAGGTGTAGATGTTGTTAGTGAAAGTGTATTTCGTGAAATATTCAACAAGGAATTTAACGTAGGTTTTCATATCCCTAAGAAAGACAAATGTTTGAAATGCATTAGATTTGAAACCGAAAAAAGTGCTGAATCAGAGAACTTTAAAACAGAATACATGGAAGAAAAGGCGGCTAGCAAACATAGATTTGAAACACATCGATAGATGGGAAAACACAATCCATCAGTGCTTTGTGTTTCATTTGATTTGCAGAAAGTGCTTAATACACCTCACGGCAACAGCATGCTACTCTTCTACGCAAGAAAGTACGCTGTATTCAATTTTTGTTTTTATGAAAATCAGTCAAGAGAAGGTTATTGCTTCATTTGGGGTGAATCGGAAGGGAAGCGAGGTGGAAACGAAATAGTTACCATAATAGAAAGATACGTTAAAATTGTTGATTCACATGGTTTAAATAATCATTTAATCATGTATTCAGATTCATGTCCGGGACAAAATAAAAATAAAATAGTTTTGTCTGTGGTGCATAACGCATTACAATTATGTGAAAATATTCAAAGCATACATATACATACATACTCTAGTTAGTGGGATGATTGATTTAAGCGACGAATATTTTTGTTAAAATAAGTTTACATTTATAATATATCTTTGTACAACTTATTACATAAATAAGGGGGTTGATGAAGATTAGTACCGTATTGCAGCCTCTAGAATTTTTTTTCTTTAAAATAAAACTTTAAACAGCTCTCCTGTAAACTTCTATAAAAGTCGCTTAAATCAAATCGCCTTTCAACCCTCGATATGTATATTTTATTAGCCATACATTTACAGTATAAGACATTCAATACACAATAGTGAATACATGTTTTGCAACAATAATCTAAACAAAATTAGCTACTCATGAACTTTTACGTGCTGCTTCGAGTCCCAACTGCTGCTTTGGTATTCACTATCAACATCATCACCATTAATAACAAAATGTGAACATCTTCAAGTATCTTATCTTACTTCACTATCCCAACAGCCATTAACTAATTTGTTGCAATGCATTACAGCAATATTCCAAATTTGTAGTATTACCATCAATAATGCTTTGTGCCACATGAACAAATAATTTTCTATAGATTTGCCATCCCTGCCATGTTGACGATTATAATAAATTTTAGCAATACCCCAAACGTTTTCTATAGCATTGAAATGACAGTGTTAAGAGAGGGCAATATTAATATTTTATAGCCATAGTATTCTGCCAAATGTTCCACCTTATATACATTTTGCGGTTTATTTTTCAAAATCAACACATTAGCTTTCTAAATGTGTTTATTACTTACGATTTAACTATCTTAAGTAGTTTAACCTTAAATGCATTGCCTTCATATTGAATTCCCTATTCCTGAAGCTAGTTCGCAATGTCCTTCCAGCTGCTATTTGGGATCTTGTGTACAGCTGTATTGTGGTAAGAAGCATGGTCTAGGTTGTTTCAAATTCTTCAACAAATGGTTTTCGAAAAAGCGGAGAAAATTCGTTTCATTCATCCCCCATGGTCACTACTTTTTGTAGTTGATGAAAACACTAACTCACATTCATCAATGAAGCCATTTTCATTCCTTTTATGCCATACTATATATTTAAAAAATAAAATCTGTTTTTAAGATTAACAAAGTATAAGCATTAAACATTTTTCCATCAACGCTAGTATTTTTTATGGTTTTCAGATTGTCGTCCTGCTACCAGCCACTTAAAAAAACCCAATTTCATCTACATAACAGGTTAATAAGTGTTTTCTTCCTTAATTCACATATACGACTTTAGGAATTGTACTCTTTTAGAACATCGACCATCTCTATGGGACCTCTCCGTGGATTATCTTTCTTTCACATGTGTCCGATGTTGTGTGAAAGTGCACTTACAGATCTTTTACTGCCATTAAAGAGGTCAACATCCTTCAACTTATGCCACAGAGTAGAAACTACAATATGCTCTGAAATCAAGTGCTTTTATATCTAACCTAATGATTTCTATTATACAATATTTATTTACGATTTTCTGTAAATTGCATTACAAACTGCAGATGTTGTCTTATTATACACTCCAGTGACAAGTTTCCTGCAAACTCTTTTCTTATCAGGCATAAAGGGTCCACCGCTATCACGTTTTCATTTAAAGAACTTAATTATATTAGCAAAAAAGTTGCTTTCTTGTAACACCTAAATGACGACCCAACATTGTAACTTAGCAAGCAATGGACACAATAACAGTAATGTTAGTTCTGAAAAGAACAGTTTGTAATTCAACTGTAATGTGAAATAAGAAAATACAATAAGAAAATGACGCCACACTAAGCAAAACAGCATAACTTCTTTTTACTAGACTTGGGGTAAGCACATGATAAATCAATCAGTTATTTTTTCGATATTATATGTTTTTGCAATTTTCTTTTATTGATTTTAACTATCGATACTTTTTTGTACAAAACTACAGGTATTATATTTTGTTGATCTTAGATTGCTAATAATATGTACATATTTTAGTGTGTTGTTCAATTAGCGTACACAAAAAATTAAATATCAATTGGAACATAACTGTTTTAATTGAACATTAATTTGTTGGAAGAGTCTACAACGTTGAATTTTTAACCAACTTTACACGTAAAATTTGTTGAGGATAGAAAAACAAAGTGTATTATTTTATGTTGGTATACCAATTAATCACATATATAACGTAAATCGGATTTTAGATTGCTATGCTAATGTTTTATGACTGATAAAAATACGAGTAGCTTTTACAAATCTGGCAGGCCTATATCACAAAATTCATATTTTTAAAAAATTAATTCTTCTGCCATCATTGTGAGTTTATCATTGTATGTTATAAAGTCAATACAAATTGTTTTGGGAATGCTTACGAAGTTTCAATCATGGATGTGACTAGAAAGAGTAAGTATAAAAATACAGTGTCCACCAAAACTCTATTTGAAAGCAATTTGAAGTTAGCAAGCAGCGGCAATATGTTTTGTTGTAATCAATTCTGCTGTCTGATTTCGCTAATAGTTTAAGAGATTGGACCTACAACATGAAAAATGCAATAGCGATGATTATAAAGACAGCACAATTAAGACAATGTGGAATGTCACCACTAAAGTGATATAAGAAAAACATTTTTCAGAGTTCTGTCAAAAAGTAGATCCATTTTCGGATATGAGGCACAGAAAATGCAAAACGCAAAGGGTTACAATCTATATCTGAGAAAAGAAAAAAAGATCATTGGTCCTAAATGAAACAAATTTTTAAAATGATGAAATTATAGAATGAGGAAATGCTGAAAGGGTGGCAGAAGAAACTGTATCTTATAATTGTTTATGAATTAACGTGATAAAATGTATTGAGTATCTTGTTTCTCTTAGTCATTTTTTTATCTCAGTAAAATGCACTCTACGTTGTAGTATAACCGTCCTAAAGATTGACCCAAATGCTCTCTTTAAACGGCACATCGGGCTCCATGATCTAACATCTAGTGGCAGTAGCTCGACGAGACCTACATCGTATTGTTATCATGTGACCCAAATTCACACCAGGAAGATGGCAGTTTGAAATAAAACTACAGAATTTACCTAGCTTTACTTCTATTCAAAACAATAACCACTAAATAGATCATTCGCATGATAAAATTCAAAGCAAACAGTGACGTACTCAACCTGGGCGATTGGAGAAAGACCACGGCAGAGAAAGCCCCCAAACTGCCCTCATGCTTCCAACTGCATTTGGCACATCTCACCAAGGACAGGTAAAGTATAAGTACCCAGATAACCAACACTGAAATTGACAGGTTATCAACTGTTACCCAGACATACCACACATGACGACTGCAGAAACGTTAGTGTAGGCCAGCTAGTCTTATCTAGCAGGATAACCAATACTACCCAGCTAAAGTTGAAAGGGAGGGGAAACCAGGAAGGTAAATTCTGCGTTGACTACCAAAGTCCCTTCCCACATGGACATCAAATGTGAGTAATATTCAACAAGGCTCAATCACACGTGCCCACATACACACATTAACAGTTTCCAGCCCGTGTTACAAAATATTTCGCAAAGGCTAGCCGACTTCTTATTATTTGCAAAAGAGTACACTACAAGTACATTGAAAAGGCAACATGAATTTCAGAAATGAACTTATGGTATGATTGTGCATGGTTAAACGGTGTTGGTTATTGAATAGACTATTTCCAACATAGTCATAAATGCAAATGCAAAGGCACGACATAGTCGCTCGCACCAGAAGCTCAATTTAATTACATCACACCGATGATTACAAATATTAAATAAAGTTGGTTATACAGGAGCATGGGCTAGATAGGATAAACACAAACAAACATATAATTAAGTTTAAACCAAAATGTGGTTAATATGCTAAAATAAAACAATTACACATAATAAAAATGCCAAAGTGAATCACAAATATTAGACAAATATAACATAAAAATATAATGCTGTTCATATTCAAACTTGACTAATAATTTGATTTAATATCTGATGAATGATGTCGGTACTTTTCATTAATTATCGTAAAATCACAGTAATGGTACATTTACTATTGATTCTGCAATAGATGCGATGCAATTGGAGTCCCAACTCTGTATTAGATACTAAATTAACACTAATTAAGATAAATAAATGTCAGTTGTCCGTTGTTAAATCAAACAACACTCCTTTACACATAAAACATGTTCAATAAAATCGTAAATCCATATGAAAATTACATATTAAATATCATAAGTAAAACAACCGGTTTTACAATAATTACCAACATCACATCAAAACAAGGCTGGAATTACAAGATGCCATCAGATTACCCTAAATAGCAACTTCATTATAAACTTATAAAGCATTACCTTTAATAAAACTCATAAATCCCGATGTCACGTAATGCGTTTAGAAACCCACAAGTGGTTACTGAGCTATTCAAACAAATTTACTGTACTAAAATAAAAAATATATATTTAAAACTTATTTGATCTAAAATTTTGTAAGAAAAAATTCAAAAAGGGCTACAGATGTTCTTGTAACTTTTGTGATTGGTATTGTATTCTGGTAGATATAAAATAATTGAACCACATTTATTTATTATTATTTTCTATTGTATACTACAGGATACAATATGATTAATATGTATTGTGGTTTTATTGGTTATTTAGATCCAGAGGAGGCTGTAGAAACAGTAATATGCAAAATTGTATTGTACTCATGTAAAACATTAAAATAATTAAGCTTTGGTTAACTTATATTTTGACGGATATGCATATTTATTTACATGACATGATTAAATGCTTACATCATTGACACGTAACGAATGAATCATGTTCTACCAATAAACAATAAAATCTCTTCTGGAGTATATAACATTGTTGCAAATTGTAGAACTTATATCACAAACTGTAGTATTTTCATTTTCGAATATTTTTTCTTAGGCCGACTATGTTGTATGAATCTACATTTCATAGATAACATGCTTTAGTGCTTGTTCTGCATTTGAATTAAATAGAGTGAAAGGTCATAAGGGCTAGACCATAGTTTGCACTAATTTCTGTATAATAGCATTAAATATAGAATGACTTATAAGTAAATTAAAAATAAGGTTTATCTTTACAATTCGTTGCATTTCTCTCAAGATTTTTTCATTCACATCTGCAATATTGGATTTTAATAGAAAGATTATTTACTTGTCTTGTATCTTAAACTTATCCATTTTTTAAATCTAATTTGGTACCTTTTATTTAAAAACATCAAGTTTTAACCATCACCCCTCAGGTTTAATATGTCTAGAATGTTGGGAATTACAAAACATTCTAAAAAAATGATAAAATTTTAGATATTGATAAAAATGTGTTATACCTAAGAGCATTTTTGCCATTAATAGCAATCTTTTTTTGTAAATATTTATTAGCATAAAATAAAACTGTCAGATACACCTTTATCATATCATGTTTGCTTTTACTATATTTTTTTTATTCAATTAGTTACATTATTTCAGCCTATTTAAGCTAATACCAACAGTTACTACTTAAACTGTTAGATTATTTATGGGTATTCTGATGTTAGTGGTAACGATAGAGTTATTAGCATAGTAAAATGGTGCTGCTTTAGATAATTTTGCACATAAAAAAATTTGCCCTGTTATCGTGAAATAGTTTAATAACAGGATCTCTGTAGGTCAATGGAGCATACATATGAATCTTGACCATGTATGAGATTTGATTCACAGATGCAAAATTACTGAAACATGTAACACGGACATTTTCTGAAAAATATATGCCCACTTTACAAATAATAAGCAAGTTTCTAATATTTTGGTATAGTAGTTCTTGCTCCAAATTCAATGATTAACCATAGCATCAGAAATAGACTGACATAATAAATAAATGTGTCTATATAGTATAATAAATATTTTTTTAGCACATCGCTCATTATTCTATAGAATATTTTGCACTGGTGGAATAGACAAAGAAGATGCAGATAATCCTATTAATAATAGAGAACATGGTATTATGGCCTTTTTTCGAGACTATTTTGGTAGTTTTATCAACAACAGTTTTGTTAAAATCTTTATTATTACTTTATTTCTAACATATTTATTGGGTGCCGGTTATGGAGTTACGCAAATACAAGAAGGACTAGAACGACGCAAGGTTGCTAAGAATGATTCTTATGCTGTAGAATTTTTTGATAGAGAAGATGATTACTACAGAGAATTTCCTTATAGGTAGAATGGTATTGTAAATTTTATTGAAATAAATAATTTATTTGCAGAATTCAAGTAATTGTTGTTGGAGAACATGACTATTCAGATCCAGTTATTCAAAATGCAATAGAAAATCTAACAAAAACATTTGAAAATACATCTTATGTAACAAATGCCTTATATACAGAGTCATGGTTGCGAAGTTTTATTGATTATACGAATCAAAACGAGGACTATTTAAATATTTCGATTAAAACAGAAGAAAATTTCGTTTCCACCTTAAAACAGGTATAATATACTTTTAAATAAGCATTTACAATATATTTTTCTAGTTATGGCTACATCCTACAAGTCCATTTTCACTGGACGTTCAATTTAACAATGATAGAACTAAAATTAAGGCCATGCGTTTTTTAATACAAGCTTTAAATATCTCTGGTACCGAGCATGAAAAGGAAATGGTACGTTCTCTTAGAAAAATATGCAGTGATTCATCTTTTAACGTTAGTGTTTTCCATCCATATTTTGTATTTTTTGATCAGGTAAGTTTATGCTTGAAAGTATTAAAAACTTACAGATTATTTGTTTTAGTTTGAGTTGGTAAAACCATTGTCAATTCAAAATATGATAATGGGTGCTAGCATTATGATGTTGATTTCATTTCTGTTCATCCCAAATGTACTTTGTTCTTTGTGGGTTGCCTTCAGTATTGTTTCTATTGAAATTGGTGTTATTGGTTACATGGCCTTATGGGAGGTTAATTTGGATTCAATATCTATGATTAATTTAATTATGTGCATAGGATTCAGTGTTGACTTTACGGCACATATATGTTATGCATACATGTCTTCTACAGCAAAACAGCCCTCTGATCGAGTAAGAGAGAGTCTGTATGCTTTAGGACTTCCTATATTTCAAGGAGCTGTCAGCACAATTTTGGGCATGCTAGGACTTTTACTAGCCAACAATTATCTCTTTCTCGTTTTCTTCAAAATGGTGTTTTTGGTTGTTTTCTTTGGAGCAATGCATGGTCTACTGCTTCTCCCCGTCTTGCTAAGTATTTTTGGACCTGGCTCATGTAGAAAATATAAAGATGATAGTGAAATTAAATTGAAAACTATTGACAATGTTTTACTTCACCCGTACTGTATTCCTCATCCACAGTTTACTGTTAATGGAGCAAATCTTAACAACATGAACAAACGAAGCAGTTTAAGCAATGGTAAAGTAAATAAAGGTTTTATAGATATGGAAAAAGATCTGGGCTTAGGTACATCTGAAGAAAATTCAAGCGAATCCAGTTCTAATAAATCAAATAACAAGAATGGGGCAGAAAATCGTTACATGAGTTGGCAAGTACCATCTTGCATAGATATTCCACAAAGTCACTTTAGGGCTAATGGAATTTTAGACCTGTTTGGAAACGATTCTACTAACGAATGGAACAAAACTCAGAAAACAATTATTCATAAGAAAAGGAGATTAAGTGATGATCACTGGGATCACTATACAACTGACCATGACATAGCAAGCAAACATAATTCAGCACATAGTCATCCTAATAGACCTCTTTCACGCTCAAAATCACATCATAGCATACAAAAACCTAATTTTATTAAAGAATTAAGATTCCCATGATATTTATGCAATACCGTAGTAGGATACGTTATTAGTGTATACTAAAGTAGTTTTTGCAATAATTTAAGTAATTTTATTTTAAAACGATGTTTTTATAAATAAAATAATAAAATTTAAGTCCAATGCTATTTTAATTTTATTTGTGTATCACATAAATGTTTTGTGTCTTACGGGCTATACAAGCAATGCATTTGTGAGTTTTTCCTTACATACTTTCCATTGACTTCCACGCTTTTGCCAACTGTATTAATGCAGTGACTTAAAATTTGTAAGGTGTTTGATCAGAGATGCCTCTAAATAATCATTTACAATGGTAACCACATCATTACTATTTCCAAACCACTACTCACCATACCCAACATTAACAGCTTTGCTGCCACGTAGGTCACCGGAACTTGGCAGAGTCATGTAAATGTAGGTCACAGGTGACGTAGGTAAAGAATGAAGTTTAAGTTTCAATTCTACACCACTGGTCACCATTATTACATCGTTTTACATTGAATGTGATCGGAATGGTTATACAGTGGTACCTCAACATACGACTTTAATTCCTTCCATAACCTTGCTTGTATGTCAAATTACTCGTATCTCAATTGAAATTAATTGAAATGCCATTAATCCGTTCCAGCTCCCAAAAAACCATCTCAGTTATTTGTTAAGTATTTTTGAATAAGAAAAATGTATTTACAAAAAGATACATTTATTTATAATAACAAATACATATTCTATAAAAACATAAATAAAAAAAAGTGAAGTGCTTACTGACGCGCTTAATTTTCGTCACCGGTCTTCGCTTTTTTTGTCACGCTTTGCTCATTTTCACCTGCAGATCGTTTAAAAATACTGTCCAAGGAGGTGTGTTTCTTCCTTCCTTTCAGGATATTGCGGAAATGAGTTAGGCAAGTTTCGTTGAAGAACTCTGATGCACGACCAGTTGCAACTTTTTCGGGGTGATTTTTATTCACGAACTCTACAACGTTCTCCCATAGTCCCAAGATCTCCGCCTGTTAGATGCTGCACACGACACCAACATGCGCCCACCTATTGGGATCGTGTGCAGGGGTGTAGTGTGCAATTCCTCATATCTCAAATCTTGCTCTCATCTCAAAGCAAAATATTGCTCGCTCGGCGGCTCGTATCTCAAAACACTCGTATATTAAGGCACTCATATGTCGAGATACCACTATATTTTATATACCTTACAATTTGCTTTTTTAATTTTCACAATATATTATGTGGGTTTCAGATCGAATATAATAGTGTTTTATTTATCAATAAAAAAATTAAAATGAACAAAATAAAAATCAAATAAAATGAATAAAATAATAATAAAAATAATGAAATAAAAATAAGATGAAACGAACAAAATAAATATTAAACATAGCAATGTTTGACGTTAAAGCATTGAAGATACAAATGTGGATTTTCTGGGCATTCTTCACAGTATGTGTTCACTTTCCTTATCTTATTTTTAGCAATTTTACTTACCAATTCCACAATATTCTTCTATAACATTTTGTGCAAAAAGTCTCCATGTTTGCACTTATCCAGGTTTTGTTTTTATCTCATGCTTTAATCTTCTGGGTCTTTGATGTAGCCCCTCATGTTCCCCCTTGTATTTATTCACCAACCTCTTTTTGTTCCTTATTTTGTCTGTCCATGATATCTTCATTATACATCTGTGGCATCACATTTCAGGGCTTCTATTTTTTTACTGTCCACCTTTCACAGCCATACATTACTGTGCTCTACACGTATGCTTTTAGCAGTCCTTTTTTTGTTTCTATGTTTGCTGTCTTTCAACATAGCAGCTGCTTTTTCTTGTTAAATAGAGCACGCCTTAAATAGTTAGTGAAAGTTTGCCTTTAATTGACAAATGTAGTATAGCTGTATAAAACTCTGGGAACATGCACTCTCCTCATCGGTTATGGGTGAAACCTAACATTTGTAGCTCCTGATAATAACTATCATAAAAAGGTATCTTAGTAAAAAGGCCCAAGTGCCTGAAGGGTAAGACTCCCACTTTACAGCGATGTATATATAGTGATAATTTAACACGATAAATTTCTTTATTTAAATCTATGTATATAATCTCCTGACTATTGAACTATTTTCAAGTATATATTATTATGCCCACTAGAATAATTATCCCCTTTTATCAATAACCCCGTCCTATAAGAGCTGCTCGCATAAACGATAACAGACAAACTTAGTAAGGTTAAAATCTCCTACAGTAACAATTCCGCTGCCAACTTTTATTGTCGTTTGGATGGTTCTGGCTGTTGTGGGTAGGATCAAGGCGGTAAAGCTCGACAGCAGATTTCACCAAGTAATGGCAGACGGTGAGAACTCAGATAAGAGAGATGCTTTGCCACTGATAAAACCGATTGTAAGTGGCATAAATTTCCCAATAAGCTTCTCTATAAATTACAATCTCATCAGATCGCTTGAGCAACCAAACCACCCAGCTGGTGCTACGAGTTTCACCACGTAAATAACTACTGATAGAAGTAACTAATTTTAATAAACGCTATGCTAATTATGTCGTGGTATTGTTACAGTACAGTATCACCGCTTTACTATAAATCTTAAATTTATTCAGCAACCATGTGCTTGTACCATCAACTGGAACACTCCACGCTTCGTCAAACCAAGTTAACACCTTGGTTGCAAATTCAAGAAGAAGTCTGATAGTCTTGCAAGCCATTTTATATAATGCGATAACAACTAAACAAAAAAATCCCTCTTTGATGTTATCTCCCTGCATGGTGGCTTAGTCGGAAGTATCGAGTGGCAACTACACAAATACATCGGATGTATCTAATCGTTCAATTCTACCTAACATATGTGCAAGTTTAGCTTGAATTTTCCTCTATAACATTTTGTGCAAAAAGTCTCGATGTTTGCACTTATCCAGGTTTTGTTTTTATCTCATGCTTTAATCTTCTGGGTCTTTGATTTAGCCCCTCATGTTCCCCTTGTATTTTTCACCAACCTTTTTTTGTTCATAACTTTGTCTGACCATGATATCTTCATTATACATCACATCTGTGGCATCATATTTCAGGGCTTCTATCTTTTTACTGTCCACCTTTCACAGCCATACATTGCTGTGCTCTACACGTATGCTTTTAGCAGTCCTTTTTTTGTTTCCATGTTTGCTGTCTGTCAACATAGCAGCTGCTTTTTCTTGTTAAATAGAGCACGCCCTGGGCTAATCCTTTTCCCCTTCTATTGTTTTCTAAAAACATACTCTATTACACCAATATTCATTGATATGCGAAGAGGGTTAAGCAACCTGACGGCTACCAAGATCCTCCACCATTTACACATTTGCCAAATTAATAGTTTTGCAATTACTCCTCTTACATACTCAACATTTGTTGAAAATTTGCAAAATCTGAAACTAATTACCTCGCCGAAATAACCATAAACGAAATAATATACACGGCAAAAACATTAAAATATTCGACTTTCCTTTTGAAATACCTTAATCATTGGCCAATTCATAAGTGTTTACACCTAACTTCTTTTTAATAATATATGGAGCAGAAAAGTTTTTGTCAGGTTTTGCAGAATAATTTTTACTTTTATATGAAAAATTATATTCTTTTTTCCAAACTAACTGTCTTTCTTTAAAATCAATAAGCCTATGCCTGAGATTATATGAATGTGAACTTTTTACATGAGCTTCTTTTAACTGGTTTTCTACAAATTTATGCATTTCTATTAGTTTATTACATTTCTTTGTCCTATCTAAATTATTATTGTCATCTAAATTATTAAAATTATTGGTTTCAATTGGTTGTTGATCTTTGACAAAATGATTAATAGTATTATCTAAAGCTTGTTTTCTCCTAAGTGTTTTAAAATAAGAATCATCTGTAATCATTTACTTACCAAAATTAATCAAGTAAGGAGTATTTTTAGTAACTTTCGATTTAGCAGTTCGTAAAGCACAACTTAGTTTCGGTAATTTATTATCCCATGATTTCTGATTATCTGTAATATACGAGCGAATCATTGTTTTAATTGTTCTGTTATAGCGCTCTGTGAAATTTGGAGATGAATCGTATAATAGATTAATAAAAAATGTGATATTGAATTGTTTAAGAAGGTTTTCAAATTCTTTTGATTTATATTTTCAACCGTTATCAGAACCCAAAAATTCAGGAACTCCCAATAACATGAATATATTTTCCTTCAATTAGTTTAGCTACTTTCTTAGCTGTAGCGGTGCGTAACGGAAATAATAATGCAAATTTACTAAAATAGTCAACAACTACTAATAGGAAACGATGACCTGCAGTACTCCTAGGAAATGGTCCCATGAGATCAGTTGATATATATTGCTAGCATTTGGTAATATTTGGTTTTGATCCCATTTGACCAGCTGATTTTTGTTCTGGTTTCTGTTCTGCACAGCTACAACATTTTGTGATATAATGAGCTACATTTGATTTCCTCTTAGGCCAAAAGTAATTACTAAGTATTTTATGATGTCTTGTAAATTCTAAAGTGATCAGTTTGGGTCATTGTGTGAGTCATATAAGATTTGAGCACTATGAGGTTTCAGTACCACAATTTTCCATTTATCAAACGGTTCATAAAAGTTGTTATCACCAACATTTTTGTACAGGATATTGTCATTATCTACTCTACAATAACCATAATGCAATGGATGTTTCTTTACGTTTTTGCACATTTTGTCATACCAATAACAATTATTCAAATTTTTAATATTTAGACTATTTATATATCCAATAGGTGCCCTAGACAAGCTAGCCGGAACTAAATGATTTTTGCCTGGTCTACGAATTACTGTAAAATTATATTGTTGTAAACTTAAGGTCCAACAACCAAGACAACCTTGTGAATGCTTGAGATTATTAATCCAAGTAAAACTACTGTGGTCGGTTACAACTGTAAATTCTGATAATTCTAAGTAACATCTTAATTTTTCGATTGACCAAATAACACATAATAGTTTCTTTTCAGTAACTAAATATTTAAGTTGGTTGCGTCACAATATAAGATAAATGACTGTTTAAAATTTGGATGAGATGAAATAGGCGTTGAAATTAGGCAATTTTTAATTTATTCATAAGCTAGCTGATATTCTGAAATCCATTTAAATGTAGATTTTTCTTTGTCAAATTTGTAAGTGGCATTATGATTTAAGATAAATTAGGAATAAAACGACGATAATATGAAACCATACCCAATAATGAACTTGTCTACACGTTTTAGGTGATGCCATCTTAACAATCGCACGACTTTTCCTGGATCTACTGATAAACCTGATCTATTTATAATGTAGCCTACAAATTTTAATTCGCTTCTACAAAAGTGACATTTGTTTTTATTTACAATTAAATTTGTTGTTTTTAATCTATGAAAAACTTCTTTTAAAATTTCTATGTGCATATTAAAGTCTGGTGTAACTACTACCAAATCATCTAAGTATTTGAACACGAAGGGTTTTAATTTTGGACTAAAAACTGTATCTACCAACGACTGGGGCATTAGTTAATCCTATGGGAAGTCTTTTAAATTGGAAATGCTCTCAACTTGGTATGGAAAAAACTGTAAATTGTTTTGAGTTTTTTTTCCATTCTAACTTGATAATAAGCTTTAGTCATGTCTATCGTAGACATGTAGTTAGCGCAACCTAAATTGTCTAGCATTGAATGTATTAAATGCAAATGATATGCCCAATTTTCGGTAACTGCATTCAATTTCTTAAAATCGACACTGCTATGGTATCTGGAGAGGTAAAGATAATGCAGACCAAAAAACTTACTGGTTAGGTATTATCAGTACCTTCTAACCAAGTGGGTATATGGACACCAAATCCCAACCAGGCAGGGTACGGAATATGGTGCTATTCCCGGACTAGCAACAGGGTGGGTTGTGGACGTTGGTAGCACACTAACAAAGGAAATATAACGAGGGCGCCAATTGCAGTGGATTGGACCCACAAAAGCACCACAAATCCAATGGACATACAAAGCAGCTCCTGCAATTAGCCAACTTGTCAGTGGACTCACCAGTAAACAAACTTGCAAACATAAACACTAACTCCCCAAGAAAATAATTAATATATTTACACTAGAATGATTTAGTGTTCCAGAATATATGCAATACAACACCATGTAACATCTCAACACTTAAATATAGGCACCATTCTATCCCCTTAATATATTCAAACTAAACTTAATCTAATAATAATAAGCAGCTCAAACCGTTTTTTTAAAAATAGTTAGTGAAAATTTGCCTGTAATTGACAAATGTGGGATAGCTTTATAGAACCCTGGGAACGTGCACTCTCCTCATCGGTTATGGGTGGAAACCTAACATTTGTGGCTCCTGATAATAACTATCATAAAAAAGTACTTGAGTAAAAAGGCCTGAGTGCCTTTACAACGATGTATATATAGCGAAAATTTAACAGGATAAATTTGTTTATTTAAATCTGACTATTGAACTATTTTCAAGTATATATTATTATGCCGCCTAGAATAATTATCCCTTTTATCAATAACCCCGCCCTATAGGAGCTGCTTGCATAAACGATAACAGACAAACTTGGTAAAGTTAAAATCTCCTACAGTAACAATTCCGCTGCCAGTTTTTAAAGTCGATGATCCTGGCTGTTGTGGGTGGGACCACGGCACTATAAGCTCGATGATGGATTCCACCAGGTGATGGCAGATGGTGAGAACTCAGATAAGGTACAAAAGAGATGTTTCGCCACTGATAAAAACCACTTGTAAGTGGCATAAATTTCCAAATAAGCTTCTCTATAATTTACAATCTCATCAGATCACTTGAGCAAGCAAACCACCCAGCTGGTGCTATCAGTTTTACTACGTAAATAACTACTGATAGAAGTAACTAATTTTAATAAACGCCATGCTAATTCCTTCTTGGTATTGTTACAGTACAGTATCATCGCTTTACTATAAATCTTAAATTTATTCAACAACCCTGTGCCTGTACGATCAACTGGAACACCCCACGCTTCGTCAAACCAAGTTAACACCTTGGTTGCAAATTCAAGGAGAAGTCCAATAGCCTTGCAAGTCATTTTATATAAAGCGATAACTAAACAAAAAAATCTCTCGTGGATGTTATCTTCCTACATGGTGGTTTAGTTGAAAGTATCGAGTGGTAACTACACAAATACTACACTGAACTGAAAGACTAAACAACTTTTCTACATACAATTATAATTAAACATAAAACTCGATCAGAATACTTCAATGTTTATGAGAATGAATTATGCTGTCAAGATCTCTACTTGTGCCATCTCACTATAGGCATCAGAAGGTTACTAAAATGTGTTCCCATCATGCGATGTGAAAACAATCTCGACTGCTCTAACCGCAAAATCAGAAATTACTTAGGATAGTTGAGCTAACCTAACCTAAATTGGAATGGTAAGAAATAAACTGTTACAACACAAAGTCTGTGTGAACCGTCGCCACAGAGTTCTAACATTTTGGCCACCTCTGCATCAATTTATTTCTGCATTAAAGGACTAACTGCATATTATCTTGATCTTATAGGAGTACTATCCATTTTTAATACTATCAAAATAATCATTCACCAGTGTATATAGTTCATCTTTTCCTTGTTGTATCAAATCGTCAGAAGTTTGAATAGAATTAATTTTATTATTGTTGTTTTCATTTCCAAAGTACCACTGACCTTTCCTTAAGTCGCATACAATACCCATTTTAGTCCAAAATAATGTACCCAAAACTAATGTATGCTTTAACTGAGGTAAAACATAACAATCAAAGATATGAATTTTATTTTGTAGACAAATAGGAATAGTCATATAAGCAATACATTCTGAAGTAGCATTGTTAGCAATTATACAATTTAAATTTTCAGTTTGTTTCAGTTTAATTCCTATATCAAATAAAATTTTATATCCTTCATCTCCCAAAAATATTTTATTAGCACCTGAGTCTAATAAACCGTTAACTTTAATATCGTAAATAGACACTGTTATGTATGGACATTCCCCTTCTGAAGCTTGAGATAGCATGAATGAGAGAATAGGTTTGCTGTAATTATTGTATGTCAAGTTCATTTTTTGAATAAAGAATTTTATTACTTTCGACAGATGGATCGATCGTGTTATACATTGTAAAAATTTGACCACGATCTAGAATCAATTCCTCTTAAAGTTTTCCGACTGCATGGTGCAATGTCGAGCTATATGATTTTTTTCCTGATATTTATAGCAAGTAATGTCACCATTATGTTGATAATTAAATTTTTTTAATTTTGCTGCATTGAGGAATAATTGTTGAAGTTTTGCCTATCTGGTGCATTAGATGATGAATAACAGTAAAGTCTATTTGAATATCTGTCTGTTGCATGGTCTTTAAAATACCTTTCACGAGAGTAATTTCTGTTTCTACCACCACAAAAATCCCTATCGTGAAAAAACTTCAATTTTATTCCAATGGATAATTTCTATTTCCGTCATTAGAAAAACTTATTTTTTTACTTTCTACATTACTTAATCGTTGTTTACTGTTTCTCCTATTTCTATTAACTGATGTATTTCTACTAATATGTACAGTTGATGTACTGTTTTGATTAGATTTATAACATCTTTTATTATTATCGTTACTGCATTGTGAATCATAACTACTGTCTCACCATCCGAACTGTAGTTATTAACTTCTGCAAAAGAGACATTTTTAGGAAATTCTAAACTATCAATACCTTTTTCAACTCTTTGCCCTCACGATAAGCTAAGTCAGTTTCGACTGTATATTTAGTCGAATTCGGTGGAACAATATCTTGAACACTTTTACAATTATCCTCAATTTTACGGCAAATTGTTATTAAATAATCAATAGATTTTATGTCTATTAAAATCAAATGATTTTGATAAATAGTTAGAATGTCCTTTTGTATGATTCTTAATTTAATCGATTCATCAACCAATACCATTAATCTATCAAATAAACTTTTCACGTCATCACCATTAGGTCTTCAGTACTGGAACTGGTTAGATGTGAACCCTCATTGTTTCCTATTCTGAACTAACCTACACATTTCCTTGAAATGTTCACAGTCTGCGTCTTTCACAATCTGTGTGCAATAGTCTGATCTAAGTATACCTCTACCTCCTTTTTCCTATCTCTGCTTGCAATATATCCCACACTAGTCCCCAAAGATGGCTTAAACATATCTTGCCCTAATATTTCTCCTAATTTTTTCCAGATATCTTTATTCCCCTACTATTTCTATAACTTCGTTGTTATTAACTTTGTCTGTCTATGCTATCATCTTCATACATCTGAAGCGCAACATTCCAAAAGGCTTCTACCGTTTTCTGTCTGTTTCTCCTACTACTTCTATTTCATAGACATACTGTGCTGTGCTCCACACATGCTTTCAACAAGTTTCTTCTTGTTTCTATGTTTGTTGTCTTTGAACATAGCCTCTGCTTTTTCTTGTAAAATGCAGTTCGGTTCCTTCTCTATTGTTTATAAATATATACCCTATTTCCCTGATATTCAGTAGTATGTGAAGGGGGTAAGCAGCCTGCGGCTAGCAAGATCCCCCAACACTTGAATATTTGCCGAATTAATAATTTTCCAATACATCCTTTCGCACAACATTAGTTGAAAAAATTACAAAACTAACACTTGTAGTGTATAATAATCATCAGATTTAAGTGCCATTATTTTTTTTGTCATTAGGTTTTCCGTGTTCAAACTAGTTGGACACATACCTTCACTCAGTTCTATTCATAGCTAGCCTACACAGTTCCCTGAAATTCTCACAGCCTAGAAACAGCTCGGTTCCCCTTGTGCTGTTTCCTAATTATATGCTCTATTTCACCAAGATTAAGTGGTATGTGAAGGGAATTAAGCAGTCTATGACTGCCAAGGATCCCCCAACACTTAAGACATTTGTCGAATTAATAGTTTTCTAGTAAATCCTTTCGCACAATTAACATTAGTTGAGAGTATTGCAAAACCAATACCCGTAGTTGCTTATAATAATCAAGAGGATTAAGTACAGTTATTTTTCCTGATCACATCCCCCGAAGTAGTCATCTCCCGAAGTTCCGAATTGGGGACTATTTTAACTCGGGAATTTTTTACCCCAGGGAATGCCATCATCATTAATAACAATTTATGTATACTGTGTATTTGGGAGATAATGTGGTAGTTTCCCGTTGCCTTCCACATCGCAGTAGTCTGTCTTAGAATACCATACCAACTCCTATGGTACCTGCCGCTCTAAGTACAGAAAAAGCTGCCTGCCCTTTTTTGGGGACCTGTCTTAGTGTGGTTGCTCACTAAAGACCCCACTAATTTGGTTAAACCTATAGTTCTGCTCCTTAGCTCACTGAAACACGCAAGCCATTCTACCCGTTCTAGTATTTTAAAACTTCTTCAAGGTGCAGGTCCATTCAGAATGGAAATTTTTCATGTATGCAATATAAGTTGCAATAGTTTCCTTTCTACATTGGATCCTAGATTTGATTTGTTCCCATAAACGCCCATTAAAATCTCTTGGTATGACTTCTTCTCTTAAGAGTTTACATAAAGTATCCCAATTATGTATTGTATCTTTCAGTGAATGAAAATAAATAAGTGCTCTACCCTCAAAAAGTTCAATTGCAGTTCTGAACAGTTGTTGGGTTGTAAACCCTCTTGATTCCCTTAATTCGTCAACTTGAACTAAAAATCATGTAAACAAAGAACATCGGATTCTCCACTAAATTTTAATCCCCATGTTGAAATATTAATTTTATTGGAAATCGCTAGATTTTCCATCATATCTGCTGTTTCAGCTGTTGAGTTAGAATTGACTAAATTAATTTCAGTAGGGTTTTGTGATTCTCTAATGGTTGCATTAGGTGAAGAAGTTTGGAATTGATTCATCATACTAGTCTGAAAAACAATATCTAAAGGTTCTGGAGTTACATTTTTTTCAGAAGTAGTTACTTGTTTATTTTCATATTCATTCATTAACCCAATGGCTGTAGATAATAATTTAGAATATTTTAGAAACATCGGATGTATCTATTAGTTCAATTCTACCTAACAGATGTGCAAGTTTAGCTTGAATTTTCCTCACTATTACATAAGTAAAATCCTCCATTAAAAAATGTTTTATTTCTATTAATTTTGCTTCACAACTAGATAATTCTTCACTTGGGACCAAATTAATAGTGCATTTAAACATATGACCTTTTCCTCTAAATTTAATACTTGTTTCAGTGTAGATGCTAACTCCCTAACAGTACCTGTAGGTTTAACATCCCTAACAATAATTTCATACTCAAGTTCCTATTTATTAAGTCAATTGGTATGTAATTTACTGACTTTTTATTATTATAGGTCGAATTATACATAAACTTTTTATATACAAAATTCATCAATTATGATTAGTAGAACATATAAAATTCAAAAACTGGATGGTTAAAAAAATAGTAGGCAGAGATTTTACAAAAATTCTATGCGAGACAGAATCTCTAAAACCAATACGAAGTAGAAGGTTCGCCAAAAAAATATGAAATGAAAGAATCGTCAAAATTACAAATAGGAACTGACTTCATACTGTAGTACTAAGAGTGACATAGGATTGCCAAAATATATACGAGTGGCAGTCACCAAACTAATAGAGTAGGATTGCCAAATACTATTGGCAATTTCATGAATTTAAGACTGGCAGGATAGCCAAATTTTGGGAAGTTTTTGTCCAGGTTCCGTCACAAAATATAATTGAGCTGTGCGCAATAACTGAAAAATGGCAAACTGTACGATAGTTGTTACCACAAACAAGTGCAAACCACGTTTCCAACTCATATACTTACCAATAACACAAGCACACTTCCAACAAATACCAATTAAGTGAAGCACTCTAGTTAGCATAAATCAAAACGTAGTTTTATTAACATGTACTATACCAAATACATAGTTTGCAAATCAAATCAATATAGATAACTCAATATTGTATATAGAATAAAATCATGGCACATTCACAACCAAAGTGTACATGTAAATGAAAATTATATATCAAAAATAATTAACTGATAAACCTCAATATGTTATGTATTCAGTTTACTAATAAAAAGTTCTAGCATATACCTAATTTTCAGTATGTACATAAAATAATTCTGTCACTTAAACACTAAAGAACATAATTAACCAGAAGTAACTGACCAAAAAAGAAATACAAAATTGCAACATTAATTTTCAAATACGTTACCACACAAAATATAGTTATCAAAATATTATCCTTGCGAAAAACTCCTCAAAACATGTACATTAAACATCTGGAATAATAGTCCTTCAGCAAGCAATGCAACTTCAAACATTCAAATCCATATTTAATAAAAACATAACAGACAAACACGTACCATATAAAAAAATTTAAAAGGTAAAAGAAAGATTCCACATTATAACAACATAATATAGTAACATAATTTATATTTTCAACACCCTGAAAAATCATGATTGAGAAGTCAAGACAACACAAGTGGAAATTCCACACAACCATATGTGCAGACTACAGTAAACAAATTGCCAAATATAATGAAAAATCCAGCCTAGCTGTATTATGAAAAATTTTCTTACATACAACAATTTTTCTGAAACTCCATGTGAAACCAATAAATCCCTTAAACGGATGGTTTACATCATACATATAATTTCAAGTCTCATATGCAAGTGATCATTACTGTAGTTGAACAATAAGTGTACTATTATAGGATGACATTTTGCAGATTATTGAAAATCAATTAAATATCTATAGGCCAAAGAACACTTTCTGATATATTACCAAACAACACAAGATGCTTAGTCAACATAGATGTACAAAGAGAGCACTCAGTGCTCAATACTATTAAACTTCATTATAACAAAAGATTTTTAGACACTATCCAAAATATCGATACGGATATGTATAAATGGTAATAAAATGGTTGATCAATATAACTGAGAGGCAAGTTTTAACTGTTGTGGAAAAAAATCCATATACATTACATGTATGAAATGTTATGGCATATTTCATAAAAGTTGTGGCATTAGGAATAAGAAACATCATATTCTAAAAAATAATGTAATTATCTGTAGTAATTGTGTATTAAATAACATCCATAAAAATGATGTTAGTACTTTAAAAGAAAAATTGTCCCTACTTGAAGACATTATTATTAAGCAAAAAAATGAAATTGAAGCAAAAGATTCTCAGATTAAAAAGTGGAAACTCGTATAGAGATGTTGCTATCTGAAGCCACCTTGAACGAAAACTATTTTAATAAAACAGTGATAGAATATAAAGCAAAGATTTGTAAACTTGAGCAAATTATTCATAACTATAAAAAACAGACAACTTCAATTACTATTGCCTCTAAAACTGTTTTTACAATAGCCACTCAAACTGTGGATGAAATTCCTAGTGAATCTAATGCAAATACATCTGTCGTTGAAATAGCAGATAACATTAACTCCAGTAAGGATATCACAGATATTACGTTTTCTGACGAATGGTTTAAAATTCTATACGGAATTCCCGCAGAACTAATAAAATATGCAAGTCAGAAAACTTTAGACAGATTATATGAACTAGTAAAAGTAATATATGACACAGGTGAGGTTCCAATAGATTTCGAAAAAAATATTATTATCCCAATCCCAAAAAAGTCAGGAGCTGATAGGTGTGAGAATTTTAGAACGGTTAGTTTAACTTTTCATGCTTCCAAAATACTAACAATAATAATTAAAAATAGAGTAGAAGCTTTGACTGAGAATTATTTAGGCGAAGACCAATATGGTTTTCGTAAAGACAGAGGGACTAGAGAACCGATACTAATGATTAGGGTAATTATCGAAAAAAGGCTACAAAAAAATAAAAAGACTCATTTCGCGTTTGTAGATTTAGAAAAAGCATTTGATAAGGTTAATTGGATTGTTATGTTCGGAGTTTTGCGAAACATAGGAATCTCTCATAGGGATAGAAAAATTATTTACAGTCTAAATTAAAAAGCAAAGAGTATAATTAGATTTGATGAAATAGAAAAGGAAGCTAAGATTAGAAATGGTGTTAGACAGGGTTGTATACTGGCTCTCTTGATTTTTAATGTTTATATTGAGGAAGCTTTAAACTTAGCTAGAGAGAGAAAAGAGATAGGTGTTAGTGTACAGGGACAGAAAATAGACATATTACGTTTTGCAGATGATATAGTCATTATAGCAGAGTCTAGAAAAGAGTTAGGAGAGTTTTTAAATATTTTAGAGGAGATACTACAGAGTAACTATAGTATGAGAATTAACTCAGTAAAGACAAAGATAATGACAAGTGAGCTACAGCCTAGTTCTAAACCAAAATTAAAAATAGGTAATACCGAGTTAGAGGAGGTAGATGAATTTTGCTATTTAGGTAGTATAATTACAAAGGATGGACGTAGCAGAAGGGATATAGTAGAATAGCCCAAGCTCGAAAAATGTTTTTAAAAAAGAAAAACTTACTAATAGCTAATAGTATTAGTTTAGATAATAGACAAATTTTCTTAAAGTCGTACGTATGGAGCGTTCTACTATACGGTAGTGAGACTTGGACAATTAAAGGAGTAGATAAGAAAAAGATAGAAGCTTTTGAAACTTGGTGTTCTATGAGAATGTTAAAGATTAGTTGGAGAGATAGAGTAACAAACGAGGAAGTTTATAGAAGGATAGGTGAGGAACCCTGCATGTGGAAACAATTAAAGGTCAGGAGAGATAGAATGATAGGGCACCAGTTAAGACATGAGGGACTATTTAGTAAAGTCTTAGATTATAGACTACCAAATAAAAATAGAGTAGGGAGGCCTAGACAAAACTATATTAGTCCAATTATTAGAGATTTAGGTTGTGAAGGGTATGTAGACCTTTTTAGACTAGCTCAGAATAGAAAAGAATTTAGAGCTGCGTCAAACCGACTTTAAGTAAGTTTGAAAACAAAACAAACAACACGAAAATTCTCCAGTTTATACCAGGAAAGTTAATCGAAAATGTCTGACACCTTTAAAGTCAAATTCTATCCAACCCCATATTCATTCTAACCAGTAAATGTTAGATCAGCAAGTTTCTAATAAAATATTGTTACTTTCGGATAGCAATGGACGTGAAGCTAACAGTATTAATAATACATGGAAGTATTCGAGTGTTATCAAACCAGGTGCTCCATTAAGGGAAGTTATTAACACCCTACCCAATACGTTATAAGACTTTAATAAAAATAATTTTGTTGTAATTTGTGCAGGTGCTAATGATGTGGAATCTAAAATTGATGCAAAGAAGCATTTCAATAGTTTGTTAATCAAGTGTATTAAGACGAATGTAATTATTTTAACTATTCCATATAGGTATGATAACAAGAATTTAAATCCTAGAATTTTAAAGATAAATACTTATTTATATAACTATTGTAAATCAATTTTATTTATTAGATGTAAATTCAGTGTTGGAAGACAAGTACTATGCTACTGATCAATTTCATATTCGTCATCCAGGTAAACTCAGGTTTGCCACAGGTATTTTTAAGTGAACGTCCAATTTGAACACCAGAAATTTTATGACAAAGTAAATGATCAGGTTGTCATAAATCAAGGGGAAGAGGAGGAGCGCCTGGCTAGCGAGAGTCGGAGAGGGGGAGAGGGGGAGCAAGAAAAATAAGGATACCCACAACAATTTACCTATCTGAAAAATAAAATACAGTATTAGCACAAACATAAAATAAAGATAGATATTTATCAAATAGCAGAACACTAGTCCGCTCGAAGAAAATAATTATATATTATATTTAAATATAGAAATCAATAAGAAAAAGAAATTCATACAGAACGTTAGTCTGCCTAATACCTGTGGGAATTTCCCAAAGAACTTTGTGTAGAACTTTTACTTTTATTTTTTTTTGTTTCTGTAAAATAAAGAAAATAATCATAATTATACCTGAAGTTCACAACCCCAAATAAAAGAGTAAGATATAGTATTTTCACTTTAATAAATAATCTGGAATGCTCAACCAAAACAAATTGACTTTTGTAATACATCAGTAACAATTATCAAATTACCAATTATCATTATTGTCACAATGTTTCCAGAAATTAGGCATGGTAGCATTTATAATATAATAGAGTTAATAATATTGTTCAGTAATTCAAAGAACAAGTTCCATATCTAAAAATATGAAATGGCCCAAAAGAAAAACATTAATCGGCCGACTGGGACGAAACTCGATAGTACTATCGTTTGTACCGCTTACAGCAAAATGAATAGTTATAACTTGTCTGACTGAAGGTCAGAAGCAAAACTCCTAGCTAACATAAATTTACTACTTCATTCATAATTTTCACCAATTTAGTATTTCTTAAATTATTAAACTTCTTACAAATTCTCTCTTTTAAATAAGATACAGGTTTGGAGCTAAAGATTGTTAACTGAAGAAAAGATATCAGTACAGTGAGTATATGAAAGTTAAAATCAGCTATAAGTAACATAAGATATAATTGATCTATAACATTGACGAACTTTATCTGTTCAACGATGTCGCCTCAAATTTTCAACTACTTTAGTAAGAGTAAATACCAAATAAGATTCTGACAACATAACAGCAGATTGTAGGGACGTCAACATTCACAGCTCGCGACGGAGCTGCTTAATTTGACAGATTATTATTTTCTTTACAAATTCCACCCGTGCTATCCACGCAGTAATGCGACGTAGCATTGTCGCTGCGCATCATTTCACCAAGAAAGTAAGGACTAAAAGTTCACGAATAGTAGTGCTATTTTAGATATACGAATTCAATCTGCAGACATTCAAGTGTTCAAAGCACGAGATTTTCACTCAACAAGGTATAAGCAGATACACATGTTTTCAGTGACCCCATGTGCAGAGTACAACCAATTGAAAGAAGACGTTCTACGGATATTATTCAACCGTAGGTAGACCAAATTAATAACAGCATCAAGTTGGGTGCAAAATACCTGAGCCAAAGCACAACTTCTACAATACGTAAGACATAAAAATCAAACAGGTACTTATCTGAAACTACGTTGAATGTAGCACATACTCACAAAACTACACCCGTACTTTTTAAGTGAAAGAGCACTTATTTCTTTCATTTTTCAAAACATTTAGTACAGAAAAATAAATATCAACGGCGTGGCATGCCACGATCGTTCGTACTACACCTCACTTTTCGAAGGAACCCGTAAGAATATTCAACAAGCTGTTTTCACAGGTGTTTACTTTAACAACCTGCTATAGATAACCAGAAACAAATAATACCAACTCATTATAATAGAACGCATTCGCCTAAGGATGTGTTTCAATCTCGGTCATCTAACCACACTATCGAATCGTGGAAAGTGAAAGTCGATAACCACGTAATATAATATAAAGAAATTATTCGCAAACAAGTTAATAAGTTATGATGAATAGAAATAATAGTTACAGAAATGTATTTATGAATTGAGTAAATCGTGAAATGTTGAGCTACAAAAAATGCACGTTACAGGTTGGCTAAATCACTTTTATCAATTGTTAACTCAATTAATTCGAATCAAAATTTTCAGAAAGTTACAGTAAATTCTCTTCCAATTTGAATTTGAGTAACATTATAGTTCCCACTGCATTAGCGGTTAAACTAGACAATGCCTTTGTAAATAAATGTAGTACAGTTAACGAAAAAATTAGAATTACAGATCCTAATTTAATACAATGTAACACCGATGCTGATACCAGCAGTAATAATATTCATTCAGCAAACTTTATTATACAAAAACATGACCCACTTTTATTTCTGTTGCTGTGTAATATCAGATGCTTGCGAAATAAGGAAGATAGCTTGTTTTTATTACTTGACAACTTAAAATTTCCTGCCATTGTTTGCATTACAGAGCATTGGTTTAATTTAACGAATATATCTCGTTACAAGGATATAAATTGGCAAATATATATAAAAGGCAAAAGCACCGACATGGCGGTACTGCAATATATTGTAGGGATAATCTCAATTTTGAAGCAATTAATAAATGTAATTATCTACTAAAGGAAATGCGCTTTGAATTTTCACAAATTTATGTTAGAAGTCTTAAACTATATATTTTATGCATTTACGGCTCCCCTAAAGGTAATACAGATATATTCTTTGAATCATTGGATAAAATGTTACAGATTTTCGCTTGTATTCTAACTCCACTACAGTTTGGTTTGACTTCAAATAGGTTTACAACGGATGCTATGTACAATTTCTTAGAGCAGCTATATTCTTCTTTAAATAAAAGAATACGTCTTTAGTTACATCATTTATCGACTTAAGTAAAGCATTTGATTGTGTAAATCATAACATTTTAATAAATAAAATGGCACATTATGCATTTCGAGGAACTGCAAAGAAATAATTGATTTCATATCTAGAAGGTAGAACCCAATGTGTAAAACTTGTAGATAATAAAAAAGAAAATTTTTCAACAAATCTAAGTTTAAAATTTGGCATCCCCCAAGGATCTGTTTTAGGTCCAATTTTATTTTTATTCTATATTAACCACTTTGTTTCATGTATAAATTTTGCAAATTGTACATTATACATAGATGATATTAGTTTAAATTGGAATGTCTCCACTATACAAACCAGTGGCGTAACTACGATTTTTGGGCCCCCCCCGCAAAAAATTTAAAGTGGGCTCTCTTTAAAATGTATTACTTTTACTGGCTTATATTTAGCCATATTTTTAAATTATAGTACATGTAGAGAAGGAAGCAGTATAGAATTAAATACATATACTATATTAATCAAGTGCTTTATTAATTATAAAACCAAATTACATAAATTCAAACTTATAAGTTAATTAATATTAAATCTACATATTTATACGCCGCACAAAATTATTTACACCTAAAAATTTGATACAGTAAAAAAACCTATGAGCTAGCAGACATTCCAAATCAAATTCAAAATTTTGTTTTTCTTGCATGTTTTGCTGCAAACGCGTTTATTGTATCCTCTATATTCATATTTTTGGCAGTGTCATGTTCTACTGCTAAGAGGGATAAATCGTCTAATCTATCTTGTGAAGTGCGGTTCCTAAGATAATTTTAATAATTTTTAATTTTGAGAAAGATCTCTCCGCACTTGCAACGCTAACGGGTAAAGTTAGGTATAACATTAAGGCTGTTATGGTGTTTGGAAAACTGCTAGAACCTGTAGATTTGGAAAGTACTAGATATTCTAAAAATTGTAAGATACCGTTAACATTTTTAATTCATCACAAATAAGTCTATTATTTTTGAGTGTAGTAAGTTCTATACCTATAGCATCATTTAAATCTTTGTAGTAAAATTTTTGCAATTGTTTTGCCTTAGATAAAATATCGTCTGCAGTTAAATTCAAAAATACATTAGGTTCTAAGAAATTAAACTTTTCGTTTACATGAAAAAGCGATTTAAAACGATTCGACAGCTGTGAAATTATAATATCCATTACGCGATAAAATACATTTATTTTAAATTTAAATTCTTCATCATTAAATCGATAATCATTGGATAATTCATCGTAATGCTTTTTATTTTTGGTTGCCTTTTTTATAAATTCCGGTTTAATATTCCATTGCCCTGCAACTTTCGCTGCTTCCTCCTTGATGTTGGAATAGTTATTTCTTGTTTCCTTGAAAAATTTTAAAGTTTTTGAAATAAGAGAGTTATCTGATTAATATTCGCCTTTTCACTCTGAGCAGTTTGTGAGAGCTTGTTAAGCTCTTCTAGAATTTGACTTAAAAAACACTTAAAAAATAAAATTAAAATTATCCATGCTAGTTAATATTTGCTTTGCGTCATTTCGTTCATCTGTTTTTTGATATCATAATAATTTTATTAAGAGACATTACTATATCTTTATACCGAATTCTTATGGCAGCTAAAGATTTTACTCGATCCGCCCAACGTGTCGGATTTAAGCGTTTCAATTGTGTGAAATTTTCTTTAAAACAGAAAGCCAATTCCATCTTACTATACTATTAGCAAAAATGTATATATGTTTTCTAAAAGTAGAAAAACGATTCTATTTCTTTTATACCTTTAACGGCATCATTTATGACTAGATTTAAGTTATGGGCACTACAGTGCATATATAAGGCTGCAGGCTCTATGTTTAAAATTCTCTTTGCACGCCAGAATACGTACCGCTCATAACGTTAGCTCCATCGTAGCCCTGCCCTCTACATTTATTTATATCTAATTGCATGTTGGTTAAATTGCTTAATATAGTATTACATAGTCCTTCAGCAGATTGGGACTCTACTTTTGTAAAACCCACAAAAGTTTCACAAATATCTATTTTGGTTACCTCTCCCAAGCTGTCTTTTTAAAATCAATATATCTTACAATTTTACTTAATTGATCAATCTTAGTTATATCCTGTGTAGTGTCTATTATGATTGAGAAAAAGGAGCGGATCTAATTTTATTTAATAAAATATTTTTAAGTGTGCGCTTAAAGTATTAATAATATCGTTTTGAATTTTTGGGAAAGATATTTAATTGAACCTTTGGGTCGTTCAAGCACTTTTTGTAATATAGGATCATAGTTACTAATTAAATGAACTAAACTTAAGAAATTACCGTTGTAACTGTCTTTTGAATCAGAAAAACTTTCTCTATGTCCTCGAAATGACAGCATGCGCTGGGATAGTGTTAAAGTAACATTGAAAAGTCTGTGTAAAACATTTTCCAAAATTCAGTTTCTTGTTTTAATAGTAGAGTATCTTTCTTATCTATGGTATAATTTTTTTTCCACATATCGTAAATAAAACAACAAGTTAAATGAGATTGAGCAAGCAAATGCTCTTTAATTTTGTTTGATAAACCCTGCCAATCATTAATTCCGGTCGTCCAACTTGACCTTACTGAAGCAAACAGCCAACATGGTTGACAATAAACACAATTTTTAATTTAGAATAACACAAGCACCCATTTGAATTGTGTGGTAAGTTTAACGTATTGCTTTTATTTTCGCTTGCAGTTATTAAGTAATAATAGTGAACTGAAAAACTTCTATTTTTATTATCTTTAGGAAACGCACCATCTGGTCTACACAATCCGTAATTAATTATTTCTTTTCTTAAATTGTCATGTTGTAAAACATTGATTTTTAAAAATGTGCAAAATCGGTTGGATATTCTTCGTCAGATCCATAGATAGTTCATTAAGTGAAAAGTACTACTCACATTTACCTCTGTAATTGTAGTGGTATCTAGTTCCAAATTTCTATCGCGGCCGTCATTATGTGATGTACTTGCGCCCTGGGTGAGAGTTTTAAAATTGTTGACGACTGCTGTTCGTCTGTAGCGGAACTAGTAGATGCTACTGTCGAAAGCCCAATTTCTTTCATAGATTGTTCTTGTTTTCGGACTCTTTAGAAGTAAAAAGGAACTTATTTTGGAATCTTGCTCTTTGATTCTTCCAATAGTTTCCTTTTCGTTTTTTGCAGCGCCGCTTGTAGTGCTCATTGTATATTATTTCCTGCAATTTTGAATGAAATTAATTATAATGTAATTAGATAAGTAATAATTATTTAAAAGCCTTTTGAAATTACAAATAACACATACATACTTTGCTTTAAATGCTTTAATTAACAAAATATAAATGATTTTTATTGAATGCTTAAAGATTTATTTATATGTATTTCTCAGCGCGACTTCAACTATGATCAAATCAATAGTAGTTTAATAAAAATAGATATAAATACTTACGTTTAAATATGAAAGACCTCCTGTAATACGAACACAACACTATTGAGTAAAACGTACTGGAATGCTTTTTACTTCCTTTCCGTTATATATAATGCAGCTAATGCAAATACGTTGCAACCAGCTGACTAGAAACCACAAAATGAATTTCTTTCTAGTATTATATTTCTAGAAAGCGAAGGTTACTAAGCTACCTGCCATCCTGTGAATCTGTACTGTACAGACAATAGCCCTTTTATTCCTATTTAAAATCCCACAAACCAAACTAACCCTACTATACGTCGTTTAATAATGCTTTACCACTTTATACAACTTATCACTTAAGAATAATATAGACATCTTTGTTATTAAAGTTTACAGTCTCTTTCATCTGTTTATTAACCCTTACAAAATAGGACAGAACGGATAGAAAGAAGAAAGGATGCAGGCTGCAGGTGGTGTTCAGTATTTATCTTAATTATTATTTCTTGTATTTCAGCAGTTCCTAGTAGTAACATCAAGAAAACGTTCGTTAACCTGCGGTTTCTGAATTATCTGCAATATTTTCTTGACCGTTTCTTACCTGCCAAATACGTTGAAGATGAATAAGTTGAGTTTATTATCGTTTGGGCCTTCTTGCACTTGGGCCCCCCCCGCATAGCGGGGGCTGGCAGGGGTGTAGTTACGCCACTGATACAAACCTTGGAGAATAATATTGTAACTGATACAAAATCATGTAGAGAGTGGTGCAAGGCAAATTACCTCACAATAAATTCTCTTAAATCTTCATTCATAATTTTTAAAACAAACTCTCCACTCACTACACTGAATGGAGTATCAATTAATGAAGTCCGCTCAACCAAATTTCTAGGTTTAACCATAGACCATAAACTAAATTGGACAACTCATATTCAATTGCTTACAAGTAAATTAGCATCCGCTTGTTTTGCAATTAGAACTGTTTCATGACAAATTTCCATTAAATCTTCACTTAAGGTGTATCATGCCCTTTTTGAGTCCCGTATACGATATGGTATTGCATTTTGGGAGAATGCATCAAATGCAAATATTGCCATAATATTCAAATTACAAAAACGAGCTATTCGTAGTATTTGCAATGCAGCATATGACACACATTGCAAACCATTATTCCAAAAACTTAAAGTACTAACTTTATACTCATTATATATCTATGAAACTCTAATCCTCTTTTATAAAAACAAAAATAAATTCATCACACCAAGTACTTTTCACAAACACGATACTAGGCATGCTTGTGATATATATCCACGAAAACCAAGATCCACTTTAATTAAAAAATCTTTTATATATATGGCGCCAACTCTTTATAATAAGTTACTATTAAATCTCTTGATAGACTTTCTAAATTTAAATCAGCGCTATTATCCTTGTTTGTGAGCGTTGTTATTATAATGTAATGGAGTTTCTTGGAGATAGGATTTAAATAGTTACAATAATTGACTATGTATCTAATATTTAGTTTTAATTAATGACTATCTACATAAATGTAGCTAATTTTCATATTTTATTTATATTTTAATTTTATTTATACACATTGTTGACTATTTCTAATAATGGTTCTAGAAGTGTGCATTATCATCACATTGATGGGAACAAATAAATCTATCTATCTATCTATCTATATATTCCAAGTTAGAACACTAAAACTCAATTTTAAGAATAAAATGGAATATAGAAAATCAAATTTATGTCAAGTCTGTTAAATACAAATCTGTACTCTTGATCTTCAAATAGTGAATAACAATCTTCGATCAATCGAACAAACGAATCGAATAGCAATAACTTTGAAAAGTAATATTAAAATTCCCAATGATAAATTACGTTTTAAAACTTCAAATTCAAATACATAAGTGTACAACAACAAATTAATAAGCAAAATAAATCCATGAATTAGTACGAGCCCAATTTAAACCATTAAAACTGAGTATACAATTTAATAGAAATTGTAACCGTAACAATCTACGATAATCATCAGGTTTAAATACATTTACATGTATATCATTAGGTTTTCCATCCTGGAATTAGTTGAATACCTTGTAACGAATATATATTCTGCGGCACTGGTTTTGAAGAAATCACATCTATGCATTGTAGATCTGTGATATTTGATTTTTGTATTCGATATAGTTATATCTAGAAGAAACAATTCCACAATGGAACAGGAAATTATTACCATTTAATTAGCTTAAATGCATTACCAAGAAATATTTAATAACAATATACACTCTGAAAACGTATTTAAAAAGGAACAAGTCATTTGTGTTGCCTAATCCATAAGCGGATTATATCCTTTCAGTTGTTAAATTTAAGATAGCGCTTGCGTAAATAGTGTCACGAGGTGACGCGCAAGACGTATGAGCTGTTCTTTACGTGGACGGTACGGAAAGCCAAGTCGGCCATTGTAGTTTAACATGTAAGCAAAGCTGCAATTTATAAAGATGGAGACACGGGCACGTGACAAGTGGAGCCTGAGAATAAATATATGGTAGGGGCAGGAGAGGTGGTCGTCTTGGGGGCCCAGAAGAGCTGTCATTCCTGTAGCTCCGGCAAGGCAATAGACCACACTTCCTCTTAAAAATGGTTAGACAGGTCGGTGATTGTTAACGCGCATGAAATAACCATGGTTATATATAGTGATTGGGGCAACTGTCGTTAACGAAGTATGTAAAGCTTTTGTTCGATATTTCTTGGCATCAAATTTGTAAGCAGGATCCGGAACATGTGCATCGCAGTTCGATAGCAAGAGGTAACTTCTTCATTAAGCACAGGTATTAAAACTTTCAGTTCCTATGTTTGTCAGACTTTTAAAAGTGTTCACATAAAATTTTAATAGAGGATTGCTTAATCATGCTAAATTTTGTGCACAAATAATAACGTGAAATATGATTGTTAGGAAGTACTAGTAAGGTAATTTTGTAAGACACGTAGAATATACATGTGTTTAAAGTATTGTGATTCTAAAGTCCACTTCCTGTTTTTAAAAAAGTTCATTACAGATGTCTAATCTTTAATAAGGTCATTAATCATTTCTATCTCTGAATAAGTTTGAAATTTTATTTACTCAAATTAGCTACATGTGATTTAAATTTTCTATAAAGAATATGAACTAAATTGAGGTGATATACATGTAAACCAATACACAGATCTGTCCGTTGGGTATCAGGAATCTTGTTTTGAAATATTATTAAAAATAAGGTCTTGTTATGTCAAGACAGATTTATAAGAAAAACCAGAATTCAATTTTATTATTTTGTATCTGTAACCATATTTAAAAAAAACGAAAAGAGAGAAACTATATTAAATTACATTTTTGGACTCGAGTTTTTTTTATTCCATACATAATTAATTTTAATAAGAATATCTCAGAGAAAATAAATTTTTTGAATAATGAAATTAGACGAATGCTGAAATAATTTAAAAGCACAGATATGTTACAATTGATTTATTCTAGATATCCATTTTTAATTAAAATACCTTTGGTGTGGTAATCTCAAGATTATCCACTCATAATTATTAGTATGCTCTTTTATTGAAAAGCACAAACCGTGTCTTTTTAATAGAAAATTTGTTGTGTACTTTTTCTTTCAGGATCATCGAGATTGAAGAGGTTGTAAGTATGTTCCAGAGGTTTCCAGATGTGTTAGTTCATTAAGTTGTAAGTTTTTTTTGGTGCTTATATCCAATGAGTTTCTGTATCTTCTCATAGGAGTATTGAATTTCTTGTGTTGTCCATATAGATACAGTGGCGCTCAATTTCCCTTTTTTCTTTCTATGTTAGCTTATTGTTGAGTTTATACCATCCCCACGCCCATTCTCATTGCTCACCCTTGGGGTAATTCCCAGACTTAGCCGCGAACAAGTAAAAAAGGATAAAGCTTCACTTGTATCCAACGAGTGGAGGCGAAGAATGTTTCAACCTACCTCCATTGATTTCAATTCTGAGCTAACCTTCGCAATTCTCTGAAATTTCTAAGCCTACTTCTTTCACTATCTGTGTACTATGGTTTATTCTAGGTTTAGCTATACCTCTCTTTTTTCTTTCTCTGCTTTTAATATATCCCACTCTATTTCCTCATACCTTAGTATGGGTGCTATAATCCTATCTCTCATACTTTTAACTGATTTTTACATATTTCTTTCCCTGACATTTCTTGAACATCTATGTTCTTAACTTTGTCTGTCCATGATATCTTCATACTCCACACATATACTTTCAGCAATCTTCTGCTTGTTTCTAGGTTTATTGTCTTCGAACATAGTAGTTGATTTTTCTTGTTAAATGCAGAAAGACCTTGTACTAATATTTGTTTTATTTCTTTTACACTTTTCCCATCTTGCGTTTTTTGGCTTCCTAGGTAGCAGAAATCCTTAACCTCTTGTAGGTTCTCATTTCCTATTTGTATTCTGATTTGTGACTTATTTTCTAAATACCGGTACTTTAGTTTTATTTTTGTTAATTTTCATACCATATCTCTCTGTTAGTACAGTTTCCATTTCATTAAGAGCTGCTCCTCACTTCCTTGCTAGATGCTAATACCGCCACATCATCTAGCTTGCCTACTTGCTTTTCATGCTTCTAACATTCCATGCCCTGACTAGCAAGATGTTCTCGATCCTTCTTTTCTTCTTATTGAACTTGCTGATCACATTCTCCGAAGTAGTCCCCTTCCGGAGATTCAAATTGGGGACTTTTAACTCCATAATCTTTTACCTCAAGAAAAAGTTTTTGAAAACGCTTTTGGTACGCTGTGTACTTGGAGAGCCGGCTCCGTGTTGTAGTTGGTATGCGTGTGACAACTATGCCCAAGGTCCTGGATTCGAATCCCAACACGGTCCACTTGAAAAATGTATGGCAAGCATTTTTCACAAAAATATGTTCTCGTTCGGTTCAGAGGTAAAATGTAGTTCCGCACGCGCGCGCGTGTGTGTGTGTGTGTTGTCAAGCTTGTTAAAATTCTCTATCTTGCTTGTTTGGCAAAATTCAAAATTTGCATGTAAAAAACTCACTTCCTGGCCAATGTAGTACCTTTGGTTGTGAATAACATTAAGCTGCTATACTGCACTCTAGTTTGCCTGCAATTGGTGTATAACTCAATTATTTGGTCGCCATATTATAATGTATATTCAACATATAGAGAATGTACAGAAAAAATTTTACAAGTATCTTACATACAAACTGAATCTTTCTCTAAATGTTTTTTCATATACTGATGTTTTGAATATAGTTGATCTCAAATCCTTGAAATCAAGAAAAGTGTGTGCAGATTTGTTATTATTATATAAATTAATCAATGGTCAAATAAATTGTTCATCCTTGCTTTTTAATGTTCACACATGCTAAATAATATTAAGTTTTGTATTTAATATAGTAATTTAATTATTAACTATAAAATTCTGTTCTACACAATTAGCAGTTATGTATTTCTATATATATATATATATATATATATATATATATATATATATATATATATATATATATATATGAAAAGGTTTTGTTTTTGGGATAAAGTCGCTCATGCAATTAAACACAAAACATTAGATGTGTATCATTTGTATTAAATCGTACGTTTTGGTGATAATTTACACCTTAATCATCGATCTACATGAAAAAGTATATAAATAGGTAATTCATATAACAGATAATATATGTTTGACTTACTTATTACTTGATAAAATTATTTTGTGTATTCACCCATAATAAGAGTAACTTTTAATATTACTGATTAAGAATTAAAATTAAATCAATTTAAAAGTAGTATTTTGGTCTTAAAGCATGGTGGAATGATAATTTTTGGTTGTACGAGTTCGTTACGTGTGAAATTTTTAGAATCAATTATGATAAAATGAGCTTTTGGACTGAAATAGGGTCCAAGAGGGGTGTATTAAAGAATATAAATATAGTAGGAGATGTAGTAAAGCTCTCTTGCTCTTACTTATTCTCGTACTTCGCTTATCTGTACGTCGATAGTTTATTAAACGTGTGTTTGCACAAGTGGGTGCTATATTATAGACGGTGCTGTTTCTACATTTAACAAACTAATGGAAGGATGTTACTAGGGTAAGCGAGTTGAGAAGTGTTTGAAACAAGAATGCGTGAGGTTTAGTAATTACGGAAGGTGATTAGCTTAGTCTAGACAAGTATCGGGGTAAACATTGAAGGCGGCTACAGAGATTTGGATAGCGAATGAAAATGGGTTGGATCTATGTATAACACCGAAGTGTATGGACGCAACGACGAAGGTTTTGGAACACATCTTCAGAGGTGATGATGAAAAAAAAGCTTACTCCAGGTAACGAAATTAATTTCTCTGGCTTTTGCTTGAACATTTGTGCTGTTATTTTGTGCTTGAGTGATTTAACATATTGGGGGTGTATTTTATTACCATTAAAACTCACTTGAAGGGGTATATGTAATGTATATATAAAATAAAACTGTTGAAATAAATACAAATCATGAAATTTTAAAAGGTTTAAGCATTGAGAACATTTTATGAAACTGTGCATACGAATGTGTAAATATTTTTTTGGCAATGGAAACTTTTTAATATGTATGAATAAAAAGGTTATATGTCTTGTTGCATTATTTGAGTGGTAATTTATTTGACTGTATATGTAAGAAAGAGTGAACTTAGGATGGTAAATATCCAGGAAGAAGCCGATTTTGGAGCTAGCCGGGGTGTGCAGAAATAAGGAGGCGATCCAGAGGTATTGGAAGATTTTTTTAATTATTTCCAGAAACTTTTATGACGGCCCAACAACGCTGGGACTCGAAGGCAATTCCGATATTTTTAGAGACTTCCACAGCAATTTTTATGTTGGCCCAAGCGTGGGGCACGATTGGTTTATAGAGTCAACCACTGCAATATATATATATATATATATATATATATATATAGATATATATATATATTGCTGTGATAAGGGGTTGTTTAAGGGTGTACTTCATAGTAAAGGTAATTTAGAAATGAGAAATTACCATAGGCAGCAGAAAACGGCACTTATTTAGTGAAGAATTGAGAAATGGACATAGTTTGTAAATAGTAAGCAGTAAACACCCTGTATATAAAGTATAAATAGTTTTAAGCGACGCAGATATACATAGGAGGACGCATAGTTGGCGTAGGAATGAGAAATACATTCATTAGGTAAATAGAAAATATTAAATACCCTGTAAATAAAGTTTTAGTTAATTTAGGTAAAGCAAGTAATAATATTTTTCAGTGGAAGCACGCGTATATTTATAAGTAAACGATAAAGTGTAATTAGACACGCATTCAAAAGAGTTCCAAACGATTAGATTAATACGGAGATAGAAATAGAGCTTCAGGTAGCTAATATAAATGCGTAAAAATATCTAACCATTTTTTGATAAGAAAGGAGATTAAAAATTGCGTGAACAACATGTAAATATGAAAATTAATAGTCGAATTGCATCAGTTGTTTATGGAAAAGCAATTAGATCTATCAAAACACAGCATGTTGATAACGAAAGACAGCTGGAACCAGCTTACAATTATTGGGAATCGTGGAGCATTACATCAGAAACTACTTTGAATGTAATTATTTGATTGGTCAGAAATAAGCGACGAGTTCTAAACCATACCCACTGACGGAGTTGGAACGAAATAATATATTAGCAGGCACAGTGATAACGAAGACAGTTTTGAACTCAACAAAGGCCGAAGTGCGCCGCGATGAAATAAAGTAATACGTAAATTTTAAAAGTGAAAGATAAAACAAGTGCTAATATGAAGATTATAATTGCCGATTAAACGGCTTCTATGTCCGGGGGAGACAAACTACAATTTGAAGTCTGGGGGAACAGTAATACAATTTTGAAGTACGGGGCTGAAACAAACTACAACTTCTAAAGCCGGAGAGAAAAATTCAAATTCGAAGTCTGGGGAAAATAAACTACAATTTCTGAATTGGGGGAAGAACAATACAATTTTAAGTTTGAGGAAATTGATTGATAAGAAGTAATAAGTCTGATATGAAACGACAATAAATTGGGGTGCATAAATTAATAATGGTAGTCCATAGTGTAATGGCAATAATTTAAATGTAATCCTGAATTGGGGGAAGATGATTTTTATTCAAATGGAAGCGTCGATGTGAAGAAATAGACCAGGTCAAATTTTTTGGTTATAAGACATTTTATTTTTCTATATATTTTTATTTTTGAATATTGAATTTGCTTAATATAATATGAATGTGAAAAAGTCAACCAAAGAAGTTGCATAAGTATAAAAGTATATAATGTATAAGTATATAAAGTATATAATGAGTAATATTCTACACTTTGTTGATAAAGATAATAGGTTCTGTTTTGGTGACTTTGGGGTTTGAGTAAATAGGATATGATGTTTAATAAATGAGATTTATAACATTAACTAATTGAAAAGTGTATTTCAAATAATTTACAAAAGCTGTACATAATATATTGGTTTCATTATACATAAAATCGAAATTAACTGAATTTTATAATTCCAAATAAATGCTAGCCGAGGTCATATTTAAATAGTTCAAGGAGGAGCTACGAGTTGAATGGGAATTTGATAACAAGTAGGCGGTAACGTATCGAACTTTGCTATTGGCAGACAAGGTTGGTTCAAGATAAAATCCAGTTAAGTTTCTGGAGGGAATTGATAGCAGTATTAATAAGACAGCCCAACGTCGGAGGTGATAATTACAATCTTGTTTATTAATAATTAATAGTAAATATTAAAATGGTCGTCCAAATGATGGAGCGCGAATAATTTAGAGTACATAACAAAATAAGGCGCACAACATAGGGGTTCGATAATTTAGAGAGAGCATAGCAATATATATATATATATATATATATATATATATATATATATATGTTAATCCAATTATTATTAATGGTCTTGATAAGTATTTATATTGTAGATTAAGGGAAAGGTAGACCAAACAAGTATTTTAGTTGGACATTCTCTTTATTTGTGATGTCAAGCTTTCGAAATTTGCTCCAATTTCTTCTTCAGGACACTAAAATATAAATAACTAAATAATACATTTAAAATACAATATTTAAATCTTACACAAACGCGAGATAGGTCAAATAAATAAAACGTTCAGCATATTTAAAATATTGGCAAATTACAAATACTCATATGATTATATAAAGTTACAGTTACACCCAATTTGAACACTAAATTATATTATCAAAATTTTTCTTTCACACAGTATCAAATGTTAACAATATCAACCAAACAATATTAAATTTACAACTGACTGACAAAATTTCTTGATAGTACCGAAACATATGCGGCAAGCAGAAATGTTAAACAATTATTAAACTAGTCCTGTATGAAACATTCACTTCTTATGTATTATGTGACTCTATTACTCATCCAAGGCACCATCATACCCATGTAAATGTGGCGATGGCAAAGAGGGTAGGTATATATAACACTTAATTTGTCAGTGTCTGATTTTTTGTTCATCCGATTTGTCTCACCATTAATAAAACACATTTCCAGAAATTTCCTTTTTGTCAAATTTGCTTCTCTAGCTAGAATCTTTACTCCATCAAAATCAATTTTATGTCCTAATTCAAACGCATGTGATGCTAAGGCACACCGCTCAGGTTTCAGTGATCCTACAATACTAACACAAACTAAAGCGAATGCATTAATAAGTGCATTAGAAAAAAGAAAGATCATCACCCAAGAAATTTCCAAACATCTTAAAAGTTATGATTCTTAATGCCCGAAAATTTATGGTAACCCTAAATTACACAAACAGGGTTACCCTCTTAGACCCATTATTGCGGGGATACTAAGTCCAACAAAAAACTTGGCAAGCTTTTTAGAAAATATATTAAAAAATGCGTATGATGAAAATAACCAATATTATATACAGGACAGTTTTGTTTTTTCAAAATTTGCGAATAGCAAAAACATTCCGGAAAATTACAAAGTTATTTCACTCGATGTAGTTAATTTATTTTCAAATGTAACTAAAGAACTTATTATTACAGTAATCAAACAAAAATGGTCTCAAATTGTAAATAAGGCATATGGGATAGACCAAAAAGGATTTATTGATATGCTAACATTTGTTTTGGATAACAATAGTTTTACGTACAACGGGAAATTTTACCGACAAAAGTATGGATGTGCTATGGGTTCCAAACTAAGTCCGATACTATCCCAGTATGTCATGGACACATTATTAGATACATGTATACCAAAATTAACATTCAAATTAGGATTCATTAAGAAATATGTGGATGATTTAATACTTACACTTCCAACAAATGCTGTCAGTGAAATTTTAGAAGTTTTTAACGGTTATGACAAACATTTGAAATTTACAGTTGAAGAAGAAGATAGTGACAGTTCTGTGCCTTTTCTCGACACTAAGGTTATTAGAAAAGGTAATTGCATTATGTTGGATTGGTATCAAAAACCCATGTCATCTGGGAGATATATACATTTCCAATCTGATCATCCATTGTCGGTAAAAGTTAATTTCATCAAACAAATGGCACACAGAATTAGAACTATTTGCCATCCGACATATATTAACAAAAGTTTAAAAAAGTTATCGTGTTTACTAATGGATAATGGATACCCGATATCTTTGGTTAACAAGATAATTTTTCAATCCAACAAAATAAATACAAATACTGGGGCAATGGTAGAAAAGACTAATAGTGATGAAAATAGTGGAAAACAACCAACCAATATATCAATTACCAAATACATCTCTTTACCTCAAATTGGATCCTTAACTGACAAACTAATTAACGTTTTCAAAACAGAAGATATTGTTATAGGAAAGAAGTACACAAAAACAGTAGGGAGTATTTTTAGTAGATTGAAATCTAGGTTACCGCCATGCGCACAATCACGTGTAGTGTACAAAATTTCTTGTAACAATTGTGTACAATCTTATATAGGGCATACGTCACAAATTATGAAATCAAGGATCTCGTTACATAAAAATGATGTCAAACTGAAACCTGAGCGGTGTGCCTTAGCATCACATGCGTTTGAATTAGGACATAAAATTGATTTTGATGGAGTCAAGATTCTAGCTAGAGAAGCAAATTTGACAAAAAGGAAATTTCTGGAAATGTGTTTTATTAATGGTGAGACAAATCGGATGAACAAAAAATCAGACACTAACAAATTAAGTGTTATATATACCTACCTTCTGACATCGCCACATTTACATGGGTATGATGGTGCCTTGGATGAGTAATGGAGTCACATAATACATTAGAAGCGAATGTTTCATACAGGACTAGTTTAATAATTGTTTAACAAGTTCTGCTTGCCGCATATGTTTCGGTACTATCAAGAAATTTTGTCAGTCAGTTGTAAATTTAATATTGTTTGGTTGATATTGTTAACATTTGATACTGTGTGAAAGAAAAATTTTGATAATATAATTTAGTGTTCAAATTGGGTGTAACTGTAACTTTATATAATCATATGAGTATTTGTAATTTGCCAATATTTTAAATATGCTGAACGTTTTATTTATTTGACCTATCTCGCGTTTGTGTAAGATTTAAATATTGTATTTTAAATGTATTATTTAGTTATTTATATTTTAGTGTCCTGAAGAAGAAATTGGAGCAAATTTCGAAAGCTTGACATCACAAATAAAGAGAATGTCCAACTAAAATACTTGTTTGGTCTACCTTTCCCTTAATCTACAATATAAATATATATATATATATATATATATATATATATATATATTGTGCTACCAAGCAAACATGACTTGGGAGGCGTGTCCTTGGTGTCACTGCCTACTAGGAAGTACACTCAAAGTAGTAAGCTTATATTTGTCAAATTGAAATATTTGTAAGGTTAGGTGGTGGTTATAGTACTGAATCGTCAATAAATATTTCTATATATAATTATTTACCTTATATAGAAAGCCAAAAAGCAGTAGTTATGAAAAAATGATTAAAAGAGCTCTACAACTGCCAAATATCAAAGTATAGAATACGTTCCACCATGGAGTACGTTCTTACAGCTGCTTTTAGTTGGGACCACATAAAAAGAGGATCTCGCGGGATCATTTCTATTCGTCTAAATAAATATGAATTCTTAAAGTCCAATAACCATCACTTATATTAATTGAGAACTTATATACAAAAAAGCAACATTGCCAATTCAATTTTATTTTCAAACTCATTTCAATTATCGATAATCAGAAATAAACAAGTATGTTGAAAACGACGAGAGTAGGGTTATAGTGACATAACTAAACAATAAACCTACAAGGCATTTTACTCTTGGACCGCTTTTAATTAACCGACCTAGGTCGACTTAAGTAAAACTTTTAGGACTGTTGTTTTGTCATGTTTTTTAAGAAATATTTAGGTATACAAGTGTTATCCTGAATCACAACATGCACATGAAATGGTTTCACAATGTGTTTGAAATTTCTACTGTATCTGCAAGTTTGTTATACAAGAAAAAGTAGATTCAACTTAAAGAGGGATATCGTATTCTGTATAAACATTGAATTACAACAAACGCATCAGGAACCAAATACAGTCAACCACCCCAGCATTATGGAATATTATTTTTTGTTGTGATTATTATCTAAACATGGGATTGTTAGAAAAAGTTTTAAACATTTTTCAGTGGCAGCTAAAGTACATTGAGTTATTTCGTTTGTAAGCAAAAATGCACTCTATTTCACTAATTTAAGTTTGCCGAAGGTCACAACTTAATTGGTCGACTTTAAAGTATGATGTAATTGTATATTTCATTTGCGACCTAGTCAACATTATAGTGGTTTTAAAACAATTTTGATACTTTTTAGTGTGTCTATTTGTAGCTAAACCGTTTGTTTTAGACCCCAGGTTTATTAACAATTTTTGTTTGTCTTATCAGTCTTTACACCCCTTTAAATTAATAATAATAATTATTATTATTTATTTAAAGTAGGTAATCCTAATATTACAATACATTAGAATAGAAAATACAAAGAACATGCTTTCTTATTTTAAGTAATTATAAATACAAATACATTTAGTGTTACTTAGAAGTTACTCAAAACCAAAAAGAAAAATTAAGTATCAGTAAAAAGCAACTACAGTAGAAACTCGATTAACCGGACTAATTGTTGTCGTTAGGCATCCGGATACTCGAAAATCCGGATAATCGAATGTATGAAGAAAAGCGGGCTTTATGCATACATATGTAGTACATACATATGTACAATAGTGTTATTCAAAAACAACAAATACATATTAACGAAAATCAATGTTTATTAAAAAAGTGGTAAGAGATACATTTTTCAACATTGTACATATTTGGTAATTTGCGTTTGGTAATCATAAAATAAAATACATATGTATGTACATAATATGTACATATGTACATACATAAGTTTAATTTGGTTTAAAATATTTGGTAATTGTCATTTGACGTAAGCCACTTTTTCTCTTCATTGCTGCTATGTCACGAATTCGTTTCAGCTGCAGTAAACTCACAGTATCACTCTCTGTTTGTTTTTCAAACCACTTCAGAGCTGTTTCCAGTGCATGAAGTGCTTCATCATGAGATGGTCCTGCATCATTTTCCACGTCTAGATTTTCTTCTGTTTCATCTTCTTGTGTTTCTTGCTGTTCATTTATCTGCAATATGTTTTCTACGATTTCGTCATCCGACATAATCTGAAAGCCTTGATCATTACTGTCACAAGTGACCCATTCTTTCATATCATCACCATCACAATCCTGGCATATCTGTATCTTTAACATTAGCTCATTTATTTCTTTCAAAATAGAATCATCCGTCTTGGTTATTAAATTTTCATTCTCCCGATTAAGTATTTTGTTCCAAGCCTTGTTTAAAGTCTTCCTTTCAATCAAATCCCACGCATCTACAACCATGTAACAACACTCTTTTAAATTCATTTCCTTAAAAAATGATAAAACGACTTCTACATTAGTGTCTTCATCGACAGATAACAACCTACGTAAAAGTTGTTTTCTATAAAGTCGTTTCAATGTTTCAATAACACTTTGATCCATTGGTTGTAGCAAGGATGTTACATTAGGAGGCAAAAATTTTACTATAAATTTTCCATTTTCTCTCTCTAACAGTTCAGCCGAGGAATGGGTTGGCGCATTATCCAGTAGAAGTAGTACATTTCCTTGTTTGCCAATTTCGTTTTGTCTTTTTTTTACTTCAGGAATAAAAGTGTTGTCATACCAATCAATAAATATTTCAGAGTTCATCCATGCGCTTTTTGATTTTTATAAATTAAAGGCACTCTGATATTTTTAAAACATCTGGGTTTTTAGATTTTCCGATGAGGAGCAGTGGTATTTATGGGTCCCGGTTGCGTTAGCGCAAACTAATATTGTTACTCGCTCTTTGCAAGTTTTATATCCTGGAGCTGAATTCTCTCGCCTAGATGCTAAAGATTTTGAAGGTAATGACTTCCAGTTTAATCCGGTTTCATCAGCATTATAAACAAAATTCAAGTCATAGTTATTTTCATCCAATTTCTTCTTAAAATCATCTTTAAAAGATTTTGCTGCGTCTACATTAGCTGTCATTTTTTCACCATGTATTTCCAATTCACGAATTCCATGACGAGATTTAAATCTGTACAACCATCCATTACTTGCCACAAACGATTCACTGCCACCTAATTTTTTATTTAACTGTAATGCTTTTTCACACAGTAAAGGCCCAGATATCGGTTGCCCAGTTGATCGTTTTGTAAAACCAACAATATAAAGCGTCTTCTAAAAATTCATTTTCGGTTTCTTCATCATTTTCGATGTTTACTCCCGTCTTCACTATCTAATTTGCAGGTGTACAACAAAATCGAATCAGTATTCTTCTTAATGTCACTTATCGTGGATGTACCTACACCATACTTATCAGCTAACGTATGACCAGTTTCTCCTTTTTTTAATGAATCAATAATATTTATTTTGTCTTTAAGCGATAGAACCACTCTCTTACGCTTCGACATTTTTGACACGTGACACGCGCGTCCGAGCCCAGTAACAATTGCTAACTAAAACAATAAGTAACGAAACGCGTGGGGATCGCACTCTGCGGAGAGCGGGTGGGATTAATGCCAGTTCTGACACGTTCATGCTTGCATAAATTCGACTTGTAGATATTACGTATATTGGTCGTGGTTGGTAGTCCGGATAATCGCGAATCCGTATAACTGAGGGCCGGATAATCGAGTTTTTACTGTATTACTTAAATAGAAGTTTGAAAATTATAATTACTCCTATCAAGTTTAGGTCATTTGGTTTATTTTATAAAGTACTTACAATTTAGTTGGGTTTTAATTTTTTCATTAATTTCCATTTAAAAGATATCAATGTATTATGGTCTTGAATATCTTTTGGTAAAGTATTATATTTAATCAGACCTTTGAAGAATATTGAATTCATAGTCTTTTTCAATTTGGTCCTTGCAACATATAAATCGCCTTGTGGCCTAGTTTCGTGGTTATGTATTTGGTTGGCATAAACAATAAACGCATCAAAATAACATTAATCCATTAATAATTTTAAAAATAAATATCGTTGTTAATTATTCAATTTTTTCATTAACCGATAGCCATTCTAAAGTGCTTAACATTTTTTGAATGTTAGTCCTTTTGCTACATTCCAGTATGATTCTTAAACCTCTGTTCGGTAGTTTTTGAAGAGTTAATTAATTTATTTTGGTCAAATAAATATAGTATATCTCTACTGCTACACGTACAAACAATTCACAGCACCATAGTTATTTCATTATTAGCAACTTCACATATATTCTACACACACACACGCATCCACACACGCGCACGCACGCGCGCACACGCATGCACGCGCGCGCACACACACGCACGCGTGCACGCACGCACCCACCCATCCACGCACGCATGCACGCACGCACGCACACACACACACACACACACTGTCTAGTAGAATGTTTAAAATACTACTAGCGAAGATACTAAAGCTGATGAAAATATAAATTAGGTTCTCTTACATCAGAAGGCAATTGGTAAATTTTTAATATGTTTATGATATTGATTTAGTGAAAGAAGGTACACTACCAGTATCCAAAATAAGTAGTTATCGTGGAGGTTTAGAATTGGAAGCAATATGGAAAAGAATATCAAAAGCCAAAAAATTCAAAACAAGAACAAAATACCGAATGGTTCTGTAAAACTACACATCAAAATAGAAGAGCTACTGCTATCAATAACAAAAACATGTTGCCTACAAATTCTATAATAGATGGGAAAAAGCGTATTTTATATCAGTTCTTTAATTGAATCTTTGTAGCTGTCGAGCAATCCATTGATTTAATGGCTTTTTCCCTCCTCAAATTTAGAAATGTCACTTATCTGTGGGAAATGCTTTTCCTACTTAATTCAATACAGTGGCATCTTACGAATAGGATGATGTTCTCTATAGTTGTGCGCTTACTTGAAAAATTGCTGTAAGGTCCAAGCAAAGCAATGTTCACAGTTATTCTGAACATTAACAACTACATACTTGTTCTTACTTTTAGTGAATTTGATGTAAGAAAAATATCTCAAGGAATTATTTGTTAATATTTACTTCAATGAATTAAATTTTTCAAGTGCAGCACCTGAGTTATGTTCTAGAAATTCTGCCTTTGTCACCAATGTTATATGCAAACACTTCATATAGCCAGTTCAAATTTGGTTTTTGTTTTAAATTTTATTTGCATTATTGAACGATTTAATTTGCCCACTTCTATAGTTTATTGAACACACAGTCCAAGTCATTCTAAATTCACTTTATTCACCGCTATATTTACAAATTAAACTACCGAGACTCGTAATGAAAATTGAAAAATTTTACAAATCTAAATCATGTATGTCACCACTCATCAACCTAACTTTCAATTACTTTTGCATTTTTGTCAATCATATTTGACAGTGTCAAGTTTTTCACTTATGTCAGATATAGACAGGAAGCAAGACTCAAAATTATGGCTATAAGCTAACTATTAAATATATACATCTACTAGGTAATTTAATTACACCAGGTAAGTTGGTAAATACTAACATATTATAGTTAATAAGATAAAATAATAACTTAGATTTTTTTTGCAAAGCCTATAGCCTTTCCAGTTATATTAAGGGATTTTTCCTATTAGGTTTTTTTTGTGACCAGCTGAAAGGCACAAGAAAGATTTACAAGGATTTCCAGTAAGTGTAAAGAGCCCACGGCAAGTTTCGGTGGAAAATGGCTCGTAGATGAAGAAACCTCAAAAGGCTAAGCGGCTAGTCGAACTATTTGCTCTGGGTAGAACATGAGCTGTGGGTCGGGGTTGGACTGCGACCAAAATTGTAAAGAATATGGCACCACCGAATTTTTCTATACGAAGAAGACCTTGCTTAAGTCCCTTGCATAAGGCGAATGCGGAAACCTTTATTCAATTACCGCTATACAATATATTACTGCAACACAATTCCTAAAGTTTCTTACCTTATGGCTCGACTTTGACCTTTATAGATGCACTGCTACACCTGTGAACAGATTAAACAAAGATAGCACTGTTTGTGCATTTATACCCAAGATTTAAAAATTAATTCTAATCAACCTTCATTCATTCCAATTAAAAAGAATAGTCTTGACCAAAATAAAAATCTATTCCTTCAGTATTTAGCATGTTATTTACAAGACATCTTTTTTCTTTAATATAAGTTTGATCAAATTAAATTATTGAAAGATATGTACATAGGTACTTGATAGTATAAGTACTTCTCACAGTTAAAACATGGTAATTTCTATTAGAAATGTCTAGCAAAATTTATTTAAAAATGAGTAAGCATGAGTTTCTTTTCTGAATATTTAACTATATGTAACAATTTCGGTTGGTTTGAGTAGTACTACTTAACCTCACAAAAATATTCCACTTAGCAATTAGTGAAATATGAAATGTAAAAATTTAATTTCTAAGATTTGAGTAAATTATGTTTCAAATAATTAAATCAATTTTCATTAAATATAGAATTTAACTTTTCTTATCTCATAATGACAACTACCGTATATTATATGTATTAATAAAAAGATTTAAAGTGAAAATTTACAGGTTCCTGTTGCTTAATTTGAAAAATAAATAGTCTGTCATTCACCTAACGAACTTGAAGTTCAGATCACGTGATCAAACAAAAAATTATTTGTCTGCTATATCTATGCTACAGCTGACATATATGAAAGTAATTTACATACCAGATGTTCATCCGATGGAAAAATACCTGCTAGGCATACGGGCCATACCCGGAATTATAATTGATGATTTACAATTCGCCTGCTTCAACACTTAAATACAGAAAATCTCCAATTCCATACAACCAAATTAGCTGCATACTGAAATTCCAAACAGCATCACAGCGTCCATATTAAATAATTGATGCACGCCAAATCAACATTCGTACAAAGGTTAAACTTCACTAAATACTGATAAATTTCATTTCTTGTCCAAATAAATTAGTTATACTTCTTAAATTTTCCTACGTTTTCCTACGTTACATGTTAACTAAAATTGCATGTTAATGTTAACCAAAGGCCCTTCAAACAAAATAACGTTTCGTCATCTGCGAGCTACTTCCAGCAAGTGTGGACATAAAAATGCGCGTCGCCGAGACGATACCATATCAAGAAAACAATTTAATTTTCGTGTGCTTCCAACACGTGGACTGAATAAACATCATCGTCCTTGCGTTCAAGGAACAATTGACCTCTTCTAACGACAGCTGAGTTGGAAGTGATAATATCACGCGGGTTACCGCCTGACAACAAGCTTAATACTACAATCGTCTAACAGAGGGAGCTCTAAGGATGACACTAACAAAAAGTATCTTTTGTCACTGCATAATTTAAAATTTTACACTTTCGAATTGAAAGCTAATATTGTATTCGACAATATGTAATATGTATTTCTTAGATTGTGTAGCATCATTATGCATTAAGTTGGTTATTAATAAATTAAATAGGTTAAATATCTGTAGACATAATGACAGAAAATAAAATCGTTACAAGCCCAAATGATAGTTTCAAATCGAGCTAGTAATTGAAAGATGGAAAATATAATGTCCCGAACATGGTTTGAACCTGTGTTTTAGGCTTTCGTGCCCCATGTGTTCAATTATGCCACCGCGATGGGTAACAACAATTGGAAAATTAACAAATCTAAATCATGTACATAACCATATATCAACCTAACTTTCAAGTATGTTTGGCATTTTTGTCAATCATATCTGTCAAGTTTTCGACTTGTGTTATAGACAGGAAGCGACACGATAGCCCAACATATAGGTTCAAATCCTGCCGGGACCTTATATTTTCCATGTTTCAATTACTAGCTCATTGCAGAAACCAAATGGCACGATTTCAAATTGCGATAGGCAAGTACCAATAGTGAAAGCAGTTTTCTCCCGATCTTTGGGTTCCCAATCCACTCTTCAAATCCAAGGTTGAGAACCATCGCGTCCCTGAATGTGTATGTAGGGGTCATCAATCCTGGGACGTAAGTAGCTATCCTTTTTAGCTACGTCATTCAATCATCTGTAGTCAACACACTTCCTAACAAGCCCGACAGGCAATGCCCCAGGGCTACCAGAGTGCTCACTCACTCCTTGCCCCCGCCATATCTCCAATCATTTTCTCGACCTCCACGCATTGGGCCAATATGAGCCTTCCCGGTTGCTGTTTTTTTTGGCCGTGCATCCCCTGCGGCAATTTTATGCTTATCTTCTGCGGTCTTTCCTATTCGACTTTCTCTTTAGCAGTTTAACCGAGCGGACGTGCTTTGCAAGCTTCTAGATTAACAGCTACAAATAAATTTTTATATTTATACTTTAGAGTTTAATTTATATTGTGGACTATAATAATACTGTACAGCAATGAAATAAAATCAAAATCTAATTCGAATAAATAAAAAATGAATCGCGGTTTGCTTTAAATTCTACTTAGAAGTCGCATTCAAACTAAATAAATTTAATAAAAAAAGCACTTTTGGCATAATACATTGAAAATCTAAAAATCAGGCCCTAATAAATAATTTGAAACAGTTGTAATTTGGAGTTATTATCACTAAAAACTTAGAAATATGCTGTAAAATTTTGTATAGCGTGAGTGCAATAATTAAAGAACCAAAACTATAACCTAAACTCTTTATGAATTAAATAAATAGTTCAAAAATAGCAATTTTTGTTAAATATTTAAATAAAATATTATAATATTTAAGTAAACGTGCTCGAAACAGATCCTTTAAATTGAACTTTTAGTGTAATTAGTGGTCTAACTATACAATCTTGTACCAGTAACCGAGTAAACAACCAATTAATGGGTTTCCGGTGTCACATTCCATTAATGTGATTTCTACTCGTTCTTTTGAATAGTTAAATTCGAATAGGTCAACCAGAGTCGAAGAGTTTATAAATTTGATTTCTTAAAGTGGATGTGCTAGTTTGAATTGGAAGTTTGAATAAATACACAAAGACAGGGCTGAATACAGTTCATTTTATAAGTAATCGAGGTATTTTTATCGGGATAGTGATTTTATTTTGTGGCATTGGTTATTTGTGATGTTGTTTATCTTTGTGTCGTTTGAGCGTCGCAACGGTCACCTTGATTCTTGAGCTGGGTTTTTTGTTGGTTTCTGTTCGTTGTTTTTGTCCTTTTTTGTCATCATGAAGATTTAGTAAATTAAATGGAAGACATGTTACAAAAACTTGGGCGAAACCAAAAAAGTATCATTGGTGGAGATTTTAATGCTAAGCCCCATTGTGGAGTAGTCTGATAGAGGACGGTAGGGGTTTGCAAATCTATGATCTATTAACAGAATGGGATTTGAGCATGTTAAGCCACAAGGATTCGCCCATGTTCGTGGGGCATACAGGCAGCAGTTTCATCGATGTCACTGCAGTCTTGTGTATGATGTTCAAGGTCGTTTGTAATTAGGAATTGAGATCTGATAAAATCACGCTCTTTGAGTATAAATTAATAACTTCCGATGTTAAATCTATCTACCCACAGTTTTGTAATAAAGAAGTCATAATCCGAATTTTCTTTTATTATGTATTATAACTTAAATCACCTGCATCAAATGACTCTGTTCTTAAGTTTAATTATTTCACCAGAAACAGTCATTGAGATTGTCTTTTAGAATGGGGGTAGGTGCAAGATCAAGAACTTTTTGCATTTTTACAGCATGAAGGGCTTCATGTAATTGTTTGTGTACAATAATTTGTTTAACAGTATACTACCTTCATGACAACCAGCTGGTATAACAGAATTTTCAATAGCAGTGCCCTCAGGTAAACTAATAACTTTTTCTTGTTTATCTATTCCTTATTAACGATTAATGCATAAATAACAGCATCATGCGACTTACCAGCTGTTGGCATCTGGTTATGAGAATGTTTATCACCAGATTTAGATAAAGTCAATAGTGCAGTCTTTCAATGCAATTTTTTTTCTTCTTGCTCTGGTAGTTGCTTCTTTTTTCTAATACCAACAATATGTTTAAATTAAAAAGTATTTTAGTTTAATTTATGTATTAGAAAAAGCATTTGATAGGGTTAATTGGATTGTTAGTTCAGGGTTTTGGGAAAAATACGAATCCTTCATAGGGATAGAAAAATCATTTACAGTCTATATAAAAACCAAAGCGTAGTAATTAGATTTGATGAAATAGAAAAGGAAGCTAAGATTAGAAATGCCGTTAGACAGGGCTGTATACTATCTCCCTTGATTTTTAATGTTTATATTGAGGAAGCTTTAAACTTAGCTAGAGATAGAAAAGAGATATGTATTAGTGTATAGGGACAGAATATAGACATGTTACGTTTTGCAGATGATATAGCCATTATAGCAGAGTCTAGAAAAGAGTTTGAAGTTTTTAAATATTTTAGATGAGATACTACAGAGTAACTATAGTATGAGAATTAACTCAGGAAAGACAAAGATAATGACAGGTGAGTTACAGCCTAGTTCTAAACCAAAATTAAAAATAGGTAATACTGAGTTAGATGAATTTTGCAATTTACGTAGTATAATTACAAAGGACGGACATAGTAGAAAGGATATAGTAGTTAGAATAGCTCAAGCTAAAATGTTTTTAAAAAAGAAAGATTTACTAATAGCTAATAGTATTAGCTTAGATAATAAAAAAAGTTTTGAGATTTAGGTTGTGAAGGGTATGTAGACCTTTTTACACTAGCTCAGACTAGAAAAGAATTTAGAGCTATGTCGAACCGACCTTAAATAAGTTTGAAAACAAAACAAAAATAAATAAATAAAAATCAGTTGCCACTATGACATAACTCACAATTAGTTAGCAGTCTGGCATGGTGGTAGCGATTCGTTGCTTAAGCCTTACCATAACATATAACTTAACACTTTTCCTTTTTGAGAGGGGATAACCAGGTAATATTTCATTTTCTTATAATGGGAATCATGTAAACATGTTGGAGTTCTTTAACAATCATTAGGCTGATAGATAATACCTATGTTAAGCCAGGTAGATAGGAAAAAGCTAGAAGGGTGAGGGAAGACCTAGACCAAGCTATATTAGTCAAATTATTAAAAATTTAGGTTGTGAAGGGTATGTAGAACTTTTTAGATTAACACCGAATAGAAAAGAATAGAGCTGCATCAAACCGACCTCAAGTATGGTCGAAAACAAAATGATGATGATATGGAAAGTCATTCATCAGAGTGCCAAATTATGGCACAGCACGCAGATAATTTTTAAGCTTAAGGGAGCCTTGACACGGTTTAAATTAAATTGTTTTGGAATCATGAAATAATAAACAAACATGAATAATCTTCTCTAATACTTTAGACCAGTGCAAAATGGATACAAAATTTTTTTAAAAAAGCATTGTCACATTTAATAAAATCGTCATAAATAAAGCAATATAGTTCATTTCACGAACAGTGTAGTGATTTCACAGACAGTAATTTGTGTTGCCAAATGTAATCTAAACATAAGTACGTGTAATATTTAGGAAAAAATAACTGCAACGCTGATGTCATTTGCGATGTTGTTTTTGTATTGTTACTCTGAATTAATGGTGAACAATATGGCTAAGGTTTTTGCCAAACTTTCTAAAGAAATGGTACTATATGAAATGTATGGCACTGTTTCGTGAAATAGACTATTTATGCCAACTACAACAAATGCACAATACAAAAATATTAATAAAATTAAACATTGGGGCTAAAATACTTCAAAGTAAATTAACATTTTTAAATACTTAAAGAAATACTTAAAAGAAATGTATACAAATCTTATACACTAAGTAAAAATAAAGTACCTATACTACATATTATTGCTTTAGCTAAAAATCAGTGAGATTAGCTAACATATTGCCTATACATTGTAATAGGCGGAGTTTTGATGAACACTTTTGCATTAAGACAAGCATTAAACGTTCACAAGCTTCATCATTTGGTAAATTATTTATTTGAGTTACAATATTATCTACTCTATCTAGATAATGAAAGCTTTCTAAAGCACTAGTCAATTCACTCCCACTGTAACAACACAACATCCTGTTCTTTGGTACAACTTCAGCTAAATCTCCAGTTTCTGCATCTAAAACCTTTCGTATAAAATTGTGTAACTCCTGCCTTTCTGAACTTCCTAACTCAATTAATTTTCCATTTAAATCAACTACATTAATGTGTCGAAAACTCGAGGCAACATCTTGTATATTTGGACTAAGTCTAAAGGTAGATTTGTTAAAGAAATCCCCCAGCGACAACTGTGATTGCTTAAACATTGCATGCAGTTCATCAATTATATGTTCTAAATCATACTCTTGAAGCATAATTTTTAGCGACAGTTTAGGTGCAATTAACTTAAGGTAGAATGATGCAGCATCTTGTGAGGGTAGTTGGTTCAAACATATTTCCGTTACCTCACATGGAGACACACTTGGCAATTTCAAAATAGAATTCAATAAGTTCGTTAAACCATACTTTTTTATACCTTCAATTATTATGCTTAGAAAATTTTCTTGTTCAAATAATGCACCGTTTTCTATTAAGACAGATGAAAGTATATCTACTCCAACAGCTTCTACAATCCGTCTACCAAGATACCTATGTAGACCCTAAAACAAAATATTTTCAAACTACAAATCAAAATTATAAGGAGTGTATTATTTAAAAAAAAAAAGTATTCTGCAACTAATAGAAACACCTATTAACAAAATTATTAGCAAATGGCTCCAAAACTGTTTTTCCAATATTATTGTTTCAAGTAATTGAGTTCAATGATAGTACACTTTTGGCAAGTAGTAATTGAAATGCAGATGTAGTGAGATCCTTGTGCAATAATCATTAACAATTTTCTGCTCAGTCTAATGAATATACGAATTTGCAATATGTTCAGCTAAACCAGAAATGTCTGGAGACAAAATGGTGAATGCAAAAAGAGGATTACTTCTAAATGAGCAAACACACCCAATTATGGTAGCTAGAAATATTCATTGATCAAATGGTATTACAAACAATTTCATTTGATATTTCTTTGATATTACGTTAATTTACAGAGAAACATAATTAACTTTGATGGCAAAAATTTCATATAGTAATTTTACACACAATTACTTTGCAAAATACTAAAGTTATTATAAAATAATTTTATAATGTAAATATTGCAAAAACTGCAAATATGTATGATATGAAAATACAATAAAAGCAATTGAATATGAAATAATTTGGTAAATACACATAATATTGTAATTTATATGCAATCAGGATTTTGCAGAAAGTATTCCTTCAAGACTTAACAAATATCTGAAACAACAGTTCTGTCTGTGATTGTTAAAATAATAACGTATAGTGTTGTTATAAAGTGGCCTATTATGACTGAGTTTTCTAAATGAATTTGTTAAAAATTTAACTGCAAATATAAAATACATGCTTAAACTAAATAATATGTACAAGTTCAGCAGTCTGCTGTTAAATGAATGCGAAATACTTTATTAGGTTGATACGAGATGTTCGTTACTCGTCGTTTTTACAGAAAAAACTAACTTTATAACTTTAACAACAAATACGATAATACAAGCGTTATATAGAATGTAAAAAAAGTCCTTAATTATGTTGCGTTCAACATTAAATTCGACGACATTGACATTTGCCTTTTTTTTAGCATACTATGTTTTTGTTATACTCGCTAATGCTGACAATACTAATAAATAATTGCGGGAGTACCTTTTGATACTTCTGTATCGTATGTAGGTGTTATATTTTCAACATTCTGCCCAGCCGCACAAAAGCGCACTTCCAGTGGGTAAAGGCATTGTATCGGTTGTTGAAGTTTTGTTTCATCACTAGTCAACACTTCACAGTCCCTGATTTTTCCATTCCTTCCTTGGAACTCTTGCAGCACTCTTACCAACTTTCATGTTAATCTGGGTTTATCTTTGTCCTCCAGAGTACAATATCTTCCTTTCTTACAGCTTTCGATTTAGTATTCGCAGTATGATGCGCAGATCTTAACTGTTGTAGGTAATCCCTTTGCCATACTTTCCAAAATTTATTAAGATTAACTTGTCTACTTTTCCACAGGTTTAATATATCTTTTCTCTTTGTTTCCAATGCTTTAAGATTTGAACTTAAGACAACATCCTTTTCCCCAATTACGAAATTGGAGGGGGTTAAAATAAACATATTGGTTGAGTCATCATCTATGTACGTTAATAGTTGTAAGTTGACCGTAGCTTCTACCTCAGTTAACATCGTTTGCAACTCAGCAAAAATCAACAATTTTCTTCCTAAAATCGATTTTAAAGAACTTTTCACCGTTTTGACTAATCTCTCCCAGAAACCTCCCCACCATGAACCTCTCTCAACACTAAAGTTCCACTGAATCCTTCTCTTTATTGCAAATTCCTGCACTTCCCTTTTTTGTAATATTCTCGATAGTTCATCAATTTCGAGAGTCACTCGTTTTAATGTTTTTGCATTATCTGAATATATTGTTCTGGGAACACCTCTTCTACTTATAAATCTGCATAAACCAAAGAGACAACTTTCGGTAGATAATTCTTCTACTAACTCAAGATGTACAGCTCTAACAACTGCACAAGCAATAAGCATTATGTATACTTTCTTTCATCCATTATTATTTACCATAACATACAAAAGACCGGCAAAATCTATACCTACATCAAATGGATGAGCAATGGTAATCCTTCTCGCAGCAATGGAGAAAATGTCTCTGATCTAGCCTTGCCCTTCAGTCTTTTACAACCCACGCATTTGTTTATGGTTGTTTTTATCTTCTGCCTGCCTTTTATAATCCAAAATTTTTTCCTGACAAATAAATGCTAATGTAGAATTTGTTCTGTTATGCATGCATTCATTATCTATCAGTTCTGATCCAATAAATTTCTGCATTTTTTATTTCCCCAACGTTCAACTCACCGCTAGTTTTTCAGTCTTTGTTCTGAGGTTTTTTACAAACGAAAGCACGGTAGCTGTTATGCGTAATATCTTTTCGTAACTACCATAACGTTCAAGCTCAAATACCGGTTGTAACTTATATTGATCAAATTTAGATTCAATTTCTGTGAGCAAAGACACAGCAACAACTTCATCTAGTGGGTCATTGTTAGGCCACTTTTCTTTTTCTAATCTTAACCAATTAGAACCATATAACCACTGATTGGGATTCTTTAACAATTTTTTAACAGAAACGCTTCTCGTTAGTTGATCTGCTGGTTTACCCTTTCCAGGACAATACCTACAAGTTATGTTTTTCATTGATCTTATTTCATTTACTCGATTTTGAACATAAGGTTTCCATTTTAACTTTTTTCTTCTATCCAATACAGCTTTATTTTGGAATCGTCCATATAAAAATCTCATTTACGTTTAGTTCCATATTACCTACTATATATTTGTGTAACCTAGCTGCACATAAGGCTGCAGTTAATTCTCTCTTTGGTAACGTCAATAGTTGATTCAAAGAAGTTACTCGGTTTATTTTGCAATCAAGAAGTTGCACTCGTTAGTATTTAAACATTTGAGATACGCTACTGCCCTGAATGCCTGTGCACTCACATCAGAAAAAATGTGCAGATCAACGTTCGTTTTTTTTCTTCTTTAATAATACAACGCGGTATAGTATATTCTTTCAAATCTGACACATTGTAACGTATTTTTTTATGCAGTTACACTTCGCTTATTAATCTAAAATAATATCGCAATAAAATAAAAATATAATTTATAAATTTTTGAGCACTAAAAATAATTCATAAAATTTACAATAGCATATGTGCTCCTCCGCTTTATAGGTCTAAGTTCCTACAATAAGCTTCGTCGAGTTGTCATTTCGTGTCACTTTTCAATCAGCGTCTGAACAGGTAAGCTGCTATCAGCGGCATAGAAAGTCAAGATGTTAGACGGGCACATGGCCTGTGATACGGTCCGCAAGAAGATAAAATTGTTTTAACTTTCGTGTCGGAATGTGGTTCTTGGCAGTTGTAGCGTGCAGATTTCATTTTGTGTTCCACCTGTAGCTGCTCAATCGATTCCTGCTGGCCAAAGTATTAGAGATTCCCCCATCATTAAAACATGCAATATCAAAGATGCAGATAATATCAAGGATGCAGATAATATCAAGGATGCAGATAATATCAAGGAAGTAGTTAATATCAGGAAGTAATATCATGGAGTTAATATCAAGGAAGTAAGCAATATCATGGAATTATATCACGGATTTCGTTAATAGCGTAATTGCCGTATTTAATGCTGAAAAGAAAATTTAGTTTGAGATTTGGAATACAAGAATTTATAGAACGTACTTAAGGAGGAATTGGTTTGGTTAAATAATGTTTTGTTCAGAAGATTCTTCATAGTTCCAGCGATAAATTCATTCGTAATGATGTGTTTCCTGTTTGTGCATCGCAGATGTTTATGGAATACCCCACATCTGATGTCATAGTTCAATTTCTTTTGGTCGTACTGTACTTCGACACGTGAGTGATACTTAGTCTTTAATCACATTTATAATTATTTAAACGTGATACGAAAGGTAGAAGGTTGAAGCTTTACCTTGATTAAAGTAACTTAAAATTTATTTAGAAAAAGAAAGATTCCGTAATAAATTTGTAACCTTGCATAATTTTTAAAGATGGCTATGCAGTTTGCTTATCGTAATTATTTCACAAACAGATAGCGTTAACTAAACTGAAAAAGTTGTTATTGACATATGATGTCAAAAATATTCAGCTGTCTAATTTAAATATCACATGTTATTTTACGCTAATTTAAAAATATCTTTAGTAATTTTGAGGTCACGTAATTTGATTCTTAAACAACGTGATGGTCTTTTTTATACATATTAAGTAAAACTAACTCTATGTTGAAAGATGCAATTTTATGAGAAGTTAAATAATTAAATTTAATTGTGAAGTCAACGTAGTACTACAGATGGCTAAAGATTAAAATATGTAATATGAATTATTAAGAGAGCTCAAACTTTTTAGAAAATTTATTATGAAATATTCAATTTAGAGATCTTTATGTTTTTTTAATACAAAACCATACTAATTTTCTGTTCTATAAAAATTTTAGTTGAAAAAGATTATGTTAAAACAAATCAAAGAATTTAATCAAATAGAATCCATTTTTGCATATCTCTTTTATTATTCAAAATTCAAGTAAAACTTATAGGTCATTCATGAGCAGATATTGTGTCTAATGATAACAAATACCCTGGGCGTATACTTTTGGAACCTAAATTCTGATAATTATTTTTTGTAAATATTTTTAAGGACACAAACGGTGTCCATGTTGTGCATTTATTTGTTCACAGGTTAAGTCGAGACATCTGTATGACATCTGGTAATTGAGATTTTGGTAAGTGCTTTACAAAGGTGAAATTCAGGTTTTGTGGCTATATTAGTGGTGTAGATATAAGGTTTCCGCATTCCCCTAATACAAGCACAGATAATTTTTGTAGGTTGTTGTATTGAAAAATACGGTGGCGCTCATTATCTATATTTTTGGTCATTTGACAACCCATGACCCAAGCTCATGATCTACCCAGAGCTAACACTACTAGCCGTTTATGTCTAAAGAGTTTTTCTTTTCCTCAAGCCGTTTTCCATCCAACTTTACCTTGGGCTTCTATTGTTAATAAGAAATTCTCGACCTTGTGATATCAGGTAAGGGTTTATGATTTATGTTGGTCCAATTTGATATCTGATATTCACAAAGGGATTTTTTGTTTACAACATATTGGAGCCAAGCTAACCACTCTGACTTTATATCGTTTTGTAATGCTTCATCCCACTTACGCCTTGCCTTCCATATCCTTTGCAATAATAATTTTATTTTTATTGTGAATGCGCCCAACACTCTCAACGGATCAAAAATATTTGAAACTGTCTTTAAAATAATTAGTTTAGTGGGTTTGCCAAAAACTTTAGGATCATCCAGAATATGCTTCACATTCAAGAATAACTGGTCTGTTCTAGTACACCATTTGATACCTAAAACCTTTTTCTCATCGTTGTTGTTTGTGCCTTTTTCCAGTGTGTCAATTCGCTTCGTTAAGATGGGATGGTTTGAACATCATTTTCTTAAATTCATACATAGTTGGAATATTGATATTGAGGCCTAGGTTGAGGTAATCTTGAAGAATTCTATTGACACCTATAGCATTTTTATCTTTAAACGAACTAAAATGATTGACAATTGTATCAACAATGTCATGTGGATTATCATATTGCATATTACTTTAAACATTTTACCAGATACTTTGGAGTTATCTTTCTTGGACCTGAAAAATGACCAAAAATATGTGCTACCATAATTGCATTTTCCAGTTCCTTAAAATAATCTGCATATTCAGTTTTAAGACAGGTTTTAACTAAGGAATGTTTACGTATGAACTCATGTAAGTCATTAAACCGATTGTTTTCCATAGTTTTTATGTTTAATGATCGTAGATTTAATTAGTTTAATGATGGCATCAGAAAACTAAAATCGATATTTATTCAAAGATTTTCTTTTAACATAACATGGCACAAATTGGTTGAAAATACTATAAAGTAAATTATAAATGATATCTCAAGCAACATCCACATTATCCAGAACTTCTAAAGATATCCAATATACGACTTTTAGAGCATTAAATAGTCCGTAAAAATGAGCTTTTCTCTAAAGTTATATTTCTTTATATTGTTAGGTATTGGAAAATTATTATATGGTGCTACATAGCAGTCAAATGTTATTGTTTGAACAGGATGAAATAAGTCCGGCTTCACTAAAGGAAGATTGTCATTAGTTACTGCACACTTACAGTTTTAAAATACTAAATCAAGAACCTTACTATAGCTATTAGATATAATATGATTAAACTGGTTTAGGTTAAGTAGTATTTCACTAAATTTTTTAATGAGAATGGATGATTTATGTACATTATTACTGCTATCAAACATGGTGATATTAAAGTGCCCTAATATAAATAAGTGTTTTGTGGACAAATGAAGCTATTGGAAGTAGTCTAATAACAATTCTAAATCTTCAGCAGTTGGTGTACGTGGAATGTATACCACAAATACAGTAACTACCGTATCAGATAACTGACACCTACAACCAACTATATCAAAAGTGGGAGGCAACATTAATGTTTTAACCAAATCTAATTTTACAGCTACCAGAGTGATCTTTATGTCGAGTAACACTCCACCGTCTCTGGTAGTCCCAATAGTTGCAAAATTTCTATCATTTCCAAACACAGTGAAAGTTTCCATACAAAAATACTCAGAACTAGAAATGTCTTCTGATAACCAAGTTTCACTTAAAGCTACAATATCATATTCAGTGTCATTTATATTGGATGAAAATTCCTGAATTTTACCACGTATGCTGCATACATTCTGGTAATAGCATTTAAAGGTTTTAAATACATAATTCACATTGTTTACTTGATGGGCTGATGATTTGCGTGTACTGGAAAATTTGGTTTGCGAGATTCAATAAAGCGTCTGATGACAATCCCTTGTGGCCAAAAAGAGGGATTTAACATACTATTAGATAATGTAGATAGTACTGTGATTTTAAAGGAACTGTAGGAGTCTGGATATTTAGAATTCAATTTATTAATTTTTACTTCATTCCCTAATAAATTCATATCTTTATTCCTTTTCAGTTGATTAATGATGTATGAAAGAATCTTATTTTCATTGACATTTGAATTTATTATAGTAAGATGGAAATAACTATATCTTACTTTTTATCACCATTTACACTATTACCTAATTGCTCGACACAAGCTGTTCCAATCACAAAAGACTTCTTGCTTCTCAGAATTTGATGTTTAGGAATCTCTTCTTTAGTAATAGTATTTTCTTTAATATTTTCACTGAAACTATGTTTCATATTTGAAGATGATTTCTAGTCACAGTAGAATAAGATCTTATCAGTCTGATTAACACTTTGGTATGAATGTACAACTTGTACTTAAGGATTTTTTTTGTATAGGCTACCATAGTAATTAAGATAATTTAAATGGACTACATCTGTAGATAAACTTTGAGCATTATCATGTTTATCTTTGTTAACAAACACATTAGTATTAAGGATTCACGTTGTTGACTTTGTAGTTTTTGGTTAAAAACCTTACTAGCTCAATATTGTGTTCTTTTAAATTTGTTATTTCAGTTCTTAATTCTTGTATTTGATTATTTAATTTGGCAGTTTCACTAGTAATTAATTGCTTAATGATGTTGCTAAATTTAACACCTAAAAAATTGATCACATTCATACCAAGAACATTTGTATTCATGCTCATTTGAATGGATACATCAATACTATCAGAATTCAAATGTCATTTTCTTTGTTAACAGAAACATCATCAACAGTACTTGTATATATAAAAATAATAATAATAATACTTGAAATTTATTTCTTGGGACAAGTTAGTTCAAATCAAACATTGTACTAACACTTTAATATATCTTTATTAAGAAATTTGAATTGTAAATTTGACTAAGAGTTTAGCAACTCGCATCAAGCAACTGCACCACATCATTCAATGAATAGTTCAAACAAATGTTTTATTGAACTATGTTATAAATAAATATATAAAGCTCTCAAAACGCCTGGTTATGAATACAACATAAACACACATATAATATAAAATTTTTTAATTTATTTAGACCTTTTTCCCAAGAAAAATTTCAAGTAATTATATAAAAGAAGGTCAAGAAATACCAATTGTGTGTGTGTGTGTGTGTGTGTGTGTGTGCGTGCGTGCACACGTGCATGTGCACACACGGGTGTGTGCATGCATGCGTGCATGTGTGTGTGAATGTGTATGTATGTATCTATATATATATATATATATATATATATATATATATATATATTTTAGGTAGTTAATTACACAAAGTAAGTTGATAAATACTATCGTATTATAGTGAATAAGATGAAATAATAACTTAGACTTTTGCGCAAAGCCAAATGATCATTTCAAATCGAGCTAGTAATTAAAAGATGGAAAATATAAGGTCTTGGATGGGACTTGAACCTGTATCCTGGTTTGCCGGCGTAATTGGTAAACACATGGTTCCGGCAAAACCATCCTGTCCAAGACCTTATATTTTCCATATATATACACACCTAATCTACTTACTTCTTTTCTTGCTTCTGTAACTACTTTCTCAAACTGTATTCTAATTTCCTCCAGCAAATTACATGTTTGAGATGGTATTTCGTCCACTACTAATAATGTATCCTGCAAACTAGATTCCAAAACTCGTACCTGTGCTGTTGAACAAATTTCAGACACGGGTTGATTTATGGGCTCAACTAAATCTGGAATATGTCCATTTTCAACTACCTGCTGCACCGGTTTAGAATTTTCGGGCAATTTTTGATACTGAGGTAAACCATCTTCTGCTAACTCATTTAAATGAGGTTCATCTTTTATATCAGTTACGTTATTATGTAAGTATTCAGGCAACTTTATACTCCTAAATATCTGGTTAGCTGTTCTGGAATTTTCTGGTAATGTATCACAATCATGTAAATTGGTTTTTGCTGGCAAGTTCAGCGTTCTGCATGATTCATGTATCTTTTTATAATCCTCCAGAGCTCCAGAGTAACCATTATTTAGGAGATCGTGTTTTGAATATTTTGTTAAAGCACGGAGGATGCGCAAAATTTTTGGACGTTTAAATGGTAACCTATTAATTTCTACCTCATTAAGTCTTGCCAAATGCCCAATTGTAAAAATCCGTTGGTTTTGTAATTCTTGTAACACATCCTGTACATGCCCACGACTTGTAATGCCGACTATAATTTTTTCAATTGTTTCGTTGCAGTTAATTAATTCAGGACAAATAGATTTATTCTTTTCCAACATGTGTGAATATTCCACATCTACACTGCCTTGGGTTTCCAAATTTAGAGATTCTGTTTCAACTATATTACATTCATTTGTCATATCGATCTGCTTATCTACATCAACCTGAACAATTTTAGGCTTTGGGATTCCTTCTCCATATGTAACACTTTCGTCAGTTCCTACCACAAAAGGAAACTCAGTGTCAATATTATTTGATTCCTTAAATGGTAATTTAGGCTCATCGATATCTTCCATAATTATTTTCTCAGCTGTTGTGGGTGGATCGGGAAAGTTGACTCGCTTCTGTTAATAAAAAAATATTTTAATAGATTGTTATTCACAATGTGACAACTTTTTCATTACATCATGTAACTCAAATGTTAAATAATCAGGTAAGTTCAAAAGTCAATCATACTAATTACCACATACTACAGCAAATTCAGATAATTATATTAATTCTGTTTCACCCAACTACAAAAAACTACGAATTACATATTTTTGTTTTATGCAACTTGTTTTAGTTAAAAGTGCTATTGAAAACAATTAATGCAATAACCAATAGGTAAAACAACTACAAATGATGTAAACTAGACATTTTTGACATTAATATGTGGATAGGTTTTATAGATTATGTCAAAGCTACGACGATCTAGATTGTAATACACTGTTAGGAATTTAAAGGAAACAAGTAAAGGTTACAAAGGCAGATGGGTTTTTTTACAACTTATATAGGAAACAAACACCTGTAATAGAAATAGATAAAAATTGATAAAGGTGTAAAACAGATATGTGCCTTATTCTTGTTTAATGTGTATATGAAGCATACAATAAATAAAATCAAAGAAGTAGAAGGAATAAATGTTGTTATTCAAGGAGAGAAACTTCAAATGCTGCTGATATGCAATACTACAGTTACATTAGCAGAAACAGATAAAAAGTTAGAAATGGAACAAACAAATGGAATTTTATATAAAGATTTAGGCATGAAAATTAACAGAAATAAAAGGTGTTTTGTTAGAAAGTTGGATCACAAACAACAATAGAAGTACGTCTCTAAGGTGCAAGGGATTAAATTAAAATTTAGGATACTGCCAGCTGTTAAAGATTTTGTTTGAAGCAAAGCACTATATGGTCGTGAAACAGAAAATAGGTAAAAGAAAAGTTAGATCATCAGAAGCTTTCAAGATATGCTACTATAAGAGAATGCTAAAAATCAGCTAACCAGGCACAAGTTAGTAATGGTAGGGTTCTAGAAACGGTTCAGAACAAAGTGTACTTAAGGAAAGATATGACAGAAAGACTGATATAGGGATAACAGGATAATAAAATAGTTAAATCAGTAAATAAAACTATGGAGAGCTTCGCCAAACCAACCTTGAGAGTGGGGGAGGGTGGTACGTGTAGTTTTCTGTATAAAATTTATTAGATGTTCCCTGCGATATTTTAGTGTATTATCAAAATTAATTTTCATTCTGCTTTAATTCATTGTTTATGTACGTTTCTTAATAAGCCACTTGTCACACCTGGCAGGTGTAGTTGATTTGATATGATGAACATCTTTCTGTTTGTAGCTATTAAAAAAAGAATAGGAGTGCTCTATTTTCTGATGTATGATTTTTGAAATGCATTTGATGCTTTTGATTTTTAGCAAATCCTTGGGAGGATTTGTGGTTATACAACGTTAGTTAGTGGTGTTTGTCCACTTCTGTTTGCGAACCTTTTTGAGTCACGGATTCCTTTTACTTCAATAAAACCGACCAACGTACGTATTTATTAGGTACTGTATTTGTATTCTAATTTTCCTTTTTTTTTTGTTTTAGTGGTCTTTCTTCTTTCTCTGGCCTTTTTTTTTTTACTTCTTTTCCTACTCATACTTACTTGCTCATACCTTACTTATTATTTACTGTTGGACCCCTACCCCTTCAGCCTGGGAAGAAACAATAGTGGACTAGATATTTACAAAATCCAGTAATATGTTGCTGTTAATAAGGATACACCAGACATATGGATCTGTAAGGTAGTATACTTATTTATTTTGACATGCTTTTCATCGCCTCTCCGACCAATTTAGCTCACGTTATCAGTGGAAATGAGCTATATTTTTATTACAAATCCAGTTGTGCAGTTAAACAGATTTATATTTACATTTTTGAAATTAGAATTAAAGTTTGATACATAATTTTGTCGAGAAGAAAACAGCAACGTTGTTAACTTACAATTTGTTCATAACTTTTGAGGTCATTATTTTTATGAAAGGTATATGTACATTCTTGGACTTGCAGTATGTTTATAATTGTTGGGGGGGTTACTTTTCTATTACGCTTGTAGCCGGTGTCTTTGGATGGGATTATTATTTTTTTATCATGTGTAGTTGTTGCATTTTAATTTATTTATAGGTATATTATTGTAGTATCACCCCCCCTCTCTAGCCGGTGTCTTGTAAAAGAACTACAAATAAATGCATTATTATTATATTACTTATATTGTTCTACGTTTGCACCTTGATAACAGGTGAGCGGCATACCCTCGTTGCGTTTTAACCAACGTAATTATTATTTATCAATTCACACGCTTTTCGGTACCATGCGTATGCGCCGAAATGTTCATGGGTCTCCCTCTCTCTCATTATGTATAATTATTTTGTGTTTGTTCTAGCATTGTGCCGCTTTGGTACATTCATTGCACACAATTTTTATTTTTAAATTGATATTATTTCTACCTGGTTTGTTCCATACTTATACTTTAGGTACTGATACATGAATTGTTTTTTTTTTGTGCCAAACTTGTGTGTTTGGTGCTGTATGCTGTATTTCTATATTTTGTGTGCACTGTATATTTTCCAAGTTAAACATTCTATTCTTCGGGCTAGTAGAAAATTTTTTTTATTAGTATTATTATTTTTGAATTATCGCATGAGAACTGTGCCACTTTGTGGAGCTTGGCTGTCTTGCTTGGAAACCTGTGTGGTAGTTGAAATCTTTGAGTAGCGATTCTATATTTTCTTTGTAATACGACTCTGGCGCCCTTACTCTTTAGGCTTAGTCATACTGGTCCTTAGCTAAAGGCTTTCAGTTCACGATCGACTGGCTGAGCAAGCCACCCTTCTTCTGCCATCAGCACATTAGGGACCACACATGTATAATTCTTTAAATCTATTTTAGGTTTACTATTCGTGGTGACAAGGGGGAGATAAGCTGATATTGATTTGATACTAAAGCAGGATGATAAAATGAAATTGCAGTTTCAATTATCATCATTCTCCTGCAGTTTTATAGATTCTGTCAAAAGTTGTATTACAGACTATGAGTGAAATCGAAATTTTTAGTTTCATGAACAAATACTGTTGGGTCCACTTGTATCCCCAACCTGTATTTCCTCCCTCTCCCTCCTACTTACCCGTCAAAGCCGCGCGCAACTTGCGGCTGAGAGAAGAGTTCTGCCCATCATAGACAACATGGCCTAAATTATAGTGTGATTTTATCCTTAGTTTTGTGTAGAAGCACATGTCGTGTACTGGGTCAGTGTATCAAAAAACTCTCGTTCAGTGCATATCAAGAAACCTGCCCTTCAAGCTTCTTGTTGAACATTGAATCAGCCCTACAGTCAATTACAACCACAAACGAACGGGGAAGGTGATTTGTGGAACAGGTATCTATCCTAGATTCTACCCCACCCCCTACAAATATTTTAAAATAAAATAAACAGTTTAACAATAAAAAGATGTAGCACATGCAACAGTAGAAAGAGTATTGGAAGTAAAGAATTAACAGTACAAAAAACCCCGTATAAAAAATAAAATAGCCCAAAGAAGAAAGTTTTAGGCAATAAAACATGACATTTAGGTCCAGCATATCTCTAGATATTAGAAAAAAACTTTTAAAAACTTGTATATTGAATGTGACATTATACTAATCATTGACACTAGTAAAAAAAAAATTTAGAAGAGAAAACATGTGAGATATTATGCTGTAAAAAAAAGCTTGCAATCAGTTAAGCACAAGCTAATGGCAATAGGACCTTATAAATGGTTCCAAGAAAATAGAAATATTACTTGTGTAATTAAAAGAAAGCACAGTATAATAATAGATCATATTATGCAATAAACCTGCTTCAAAAGCTATAGATAACGATAGTTACTACACTAAAAGAAGTAATTAAGAATAGAAAAAGTAAAAAAACTGTATATTTGTCACAATGGGGAAAAAACTTAAAAAACCAATTGTGAGATTTATATTTCATTTGAATTTGTATCTTTTCTACATATACTTTTTAGATTCTGTCTACAATGTTCCCCTATCTTTATGCAACTCCTTTTTAAGTTCTATTTAAACTTTTTTCCGTGATGCATTTAAAAATTGGCATCTTATCTCATATTTAAGATATCAAGATCTTCAATATCTTACTTTAAATGCCCTTATAATAAAATCCAACAGTTGAAAGTAATCAGATTGACTCCAGACAATATCGAGGATTGTAACTTGTGAGACTATTGCCCCTTGCTCAATCTTAATTGCTTTCTAGATAGTTAAACTATTAAACCATCTACTATTTATAAAATTGTAACTAAATTTAAAATTATAAAAGAGCAGGTTTCGTGTTGCCCGCAAGTCGAATTCATGCATTAGACCACATTATGGAGTTCAAACTACTCGATTCTCAACCATTAAATAAGGGCTTAAACCATGCTTTTGAACACGTTAATTACTTCCTTTCTAATTTCCTATAAATTTGTCACAATAATGATCATTTCAGTTTTTACTTCACAGAAATCTTCTTTTTCAATAAATATATATATATATATATATATATATATATATATATATGGGTATATTGAGTCATAAGAATCGTATGCTACATGTAAATATCACTAAAGTTTAGAAAACTAAACAATTTTATCATAAAATGGAAGTAACTCAACAATTATGCAAAAAGCTAACATCCGAGCACACTGTATATAAATCCCAACTAACTTTAATTTAAGAAAGGAAGCTCATTCTTCAAAAATCAAATCATATTTAGTAAGATAAATAACTTGTACGTCATATAATGCATTTTAAATTAAATATACAAGCATAAAATTAAAAATAAATATGCAGGAATACCATTTTAAATGCAACGAGTTTTACTGAAATAAATATGCAATTAATGAAAAGAAATAACCTGGCATACTAGCTATAAAAGCATCCCATTCAAAACATTAACGCATAAAGAAATAAACGCATTCAAGTACGTCATCATAGAAATTTGACTACATGATCTGTACATCATAATTTTATATAAAATCCAACAGATTTTGAAGTACTAAACAACAAACAGACATTTGGTTACATGATAAATTAAAATAAAAGCAAATATATACAAGCGTAGGCGACTTGAATAAAGTTCAAAGTTGGATATTCAGAGGAATACACGATACAAATTAGACGCCCATGTGAGAATATGCATCACTTCGACACGGGTTTAATAGTAACTATATACAAAATCAAAAGACTGCAATGATAAGGCAAAACTGCAACGCCTCAATTAACAAAGTAAAGTAAGTAAGTAGATTTATTGCATAACTCAATATAGGTTAATAAAGTATAAAACAAAATATTACACTATAAAGCAAATTCTTAAAATACAGTTAACAATATAATTAGTTTTCATTTCTACAACTTAAAATATATATTTTTTTTAAATTACTCTTGAATTTTCTTTGAGAAGGCTGATTTGTAACTGATTTTGGTAATGTATTATATATCTTAACGCCATAATGAAATACATTTTTTGTGGTTATCGTTTTATTCTTCTTGTATATATAGTAATTGTCTGCTTGTCTTGTGCTGTAGTTATGTATATCTGACACTTTAATTAAGTTGCTAACCATGTACGAAGGCAGCAAACCATTTATAATTTTATATATAAAAACCATACTATTATATTTCATTTGTTCCTGAACATTTAAAAAATTAAGGCATTCTAACATTTTACGGACTTTGGCAAATCTGCTACATTTTAATAAACATCTCATTGCACGATTTTGTATCTTTTGCAATCTTTCCAAATCACCTTGGTTTGAGACAAATAAGATGGTGCTGCAATATGTTAGGTGTGGATAAACTATTGCTCTATATAAAGTTATTCGAGCAAAACTTGATAACTTTGCACTAATTCTTCTCATAAATCCAACCTTTTTGCTTACTTTATTTATAACCATCTGTAGATGCATTTTAAAAGTTAATTTTCGGTCGATTATTACGCCAAGGTATTTAATGTTCTCTACCAGTTCAATATCAGACCCATCTATTTGTACATTCCTATTTTCTGTTTTGATCATTTGATAACTTCTATCATTCGTTAACAACATCCATTTTGTTTTATCCACATTTATTTTCAGTTTATTTCCAACTAAATATTTGCTAATTCTTATTAAGTCACTATTTACAGATAATCAGGTTTATTACATTTGCACCTTCAGCATATATTAAAGTGTCATCAGCAAACATATGTATCTTTGTTACCTTCACTACATTCACTATATCGTTTATGTAAATTATAAAAAGCAATGGTCCCAAAATACTTCCTAGGTGAACACCCCACTCAATTTCTGCTTTATTAGATGTTTCCTGTTGCCATCTCGTTTCTTGCTCCCTGTTTTGTAGGTAGTCTTTAAACCACTCTAACGCATTGTCTTTAACCCCATATTTTTCCAATTTTTGAATGAGAATATTTCTACTTATAGTCTCAAATGCTCTTTTGTAATCTATAAAGACTGCACACACTGCCTTTCCTTTATCCATTGATTCTTTCCAGTCATTTATAATTAGCTGAATCGCTGTTTCACACGAGTGTTTCGTTCGAAAACCAGACTGATAGGTGGTTAATATATTAGTCTCATCCAAGAATTGCTTCAGTTGCTTATATATTACTGTTTCTAATACCTTTTCAATTGTGGCCAACATATTTATAGGCCTGTACTCTTCGCATTTCTTTGTTGATACTACTTTTTGAATCGGAAAACCAATGGCACAAGTGAAAGGAGGAGCCTATATATATAACACGGACTTGGTAAACAATCAGTATTTCTTAGACTAAGGCACAAGCTATAACAGTTCAAAGCCGAATATCACGCGAAGTGAAAATAGTAAAATTAAATAATTATTTAGTGATAGAAAAATTTTAAGTCGTGATAATTCTAGTGCCAATATGTGCGATAGAAGTTGCCGTTAACTTTGAGAAAAGTAAGTTAGAATTATTAATTAAACCCAATTTTAATATTTAATAATTTAGGGCTCTAAGTAAATTCACTCTGGCGAACGAATTTAAGTTAATCTAATGAACCACTATAAATAACTACGCTAAGAAACTAATTTAAGTAACTACTTATAAATATTCGTCGAAGGTAGAAATTAATCAACCAAGGGTTAGACTGGGCGAGCTGTATTACGCAATAGACAAGAGAACTCAATTGGAAACAAGCAAGGAAAAAGCAGGTCAGAAATTACAATATTCTTTATTAGCATAAGGCTTCATTACAATTTTTAACACTTTATTTTCATATATTGAAGTATTTAATTTGTAAAGGGTCATGAAAAATCTTTTAAAAATTTACATAGAGAGAAAGGTCGTTTGAACGTTCAAAAGTACTTCTAGTAGTATACAGTGTTATTTTTGCTGGCTTTAAGGGAGTCATAATTTGGGCATAATCAGGTTGATATTATTATTCTGATTCAGGGGTTAATTTATGAATAGCAAATCAAATTATCAAAGTTATTAAACTGTAAAGTGTATATATTCTTGGTCATTACACAAAATTTGGTTTGTTTAGTTTGTGACATTCAAGTAGAAAGGAGCTAGAGTAAAAAGGGGGTTAAACTTTCTTTGTTATTGTATTGTCGTGCACTCTGTGTGGATTAGACTGAGCTAGTCAAAGCATATAAAATTTAAAGTTGAGGTTATTTAAAAGCCAGCAAAAATGACACTGTACTCTACTGGAAAATCTTTCCTCTTTTTATGAAATTTTTCACGTATAAAAGAAATTGTTGTTGACCCTTTACATAAAATATTCAGGTATAATAAATATAGCCAATGTTCAAAATAAACAGAAAATAATGCCTTATGCTAGATAGTTCTGACCTATAGTTTTCCTTGTGTCTTTCTGGATCTGCTACTCCGTGCTGTGGATCAGTACCACAATATTATTTTCAGCTGAGTTACTCCATTCAATGGTTAACAATCCTCTGTTTTGTGCGCCTTTGCATAGATTTAAACCAATATTTTTATTCGAATTTCTTCCCAGTATTATCAATTTATTTAGTTTCCAAAGTTTATCTCGTTTAGTTAATAATTTAGAGTTACTTGGATTTTCCCCCGTCTTACTTAAAGTTACTTGGATTTTCTTAATCTCACTTAGAGTTATTTGGATTTTCTTAGTCTCCCGTAGAGCCCTAAATTATAAATATTTAAAATTAATTACTTAATAAACTTTTACTCACGTTTTCCAGCAAACGGCAAAACTTGTCTCATAAATTTTTCATTATTATTTACTTTAAAATTTTCTAATACCACTTTTCACAAATATTTAATTATTTTAATTAATTTTTATATTCACTCGTGTAAATTCTTGACTATAAGTGATGTGGCTTGTGTTTAGTTCGAATGAAGACTGTCCGCTTATCAAATTCGCATGTTATATAAGCTACGCCCTATCTATAAATTTATTGGTTATCGGCGTTGTGTGTTCAAAGTTTACGACCAGCCACATTGAATACTTTTACAGGTATACGTCTGATAATAATTCGCCGGAACGATTTCTTGGTCACGTAGGATACCAGTGGATTTCTATTATGTATTTATTTTTTTTTGACCGTCTGTTTTGATATTATTACAGGAATTTCTAATTTGCCTTGGCACGTAATTTAACTTATGGCTTTTGTTTGTCTAGATAATGCTTTGGGTTTTGTATTAACTCCATGCCGAAAATTACGTAGACAAAATGACGTAAATTAATATCTTTCTGTTTACATTTTGCGTTTTCAAAACGTATTTATTTCGAAAGATGCGTTTCTTATCAGAACGCTATACTATCTCCTTTCACTACTGCATGTTTAATTTTAATGGGAATTGTATCATGATTTTCTAGCTTTTACTGCATTTAACGCGTATCTATTTACAATTTATGAATGCTTTTTGGTTTAAGACAAGTTTGATTGTGTGTAAAGTTATTTCTGTTGCTGAATGTGTGTTTATTGTTGAATGATATGCTTCCCGACATTAATTAAAGTCAACTGCGATCCTTACACAGGGTGTTAAATGTTTGCTCTTTGCATAATCTACGAATTACATATTTTTCATGATAAATAAATGTAGTTTTCTAACTCCTAGTACTATTTACATGTATTGATTGACCATTATGGTTCAATGTACCCCTAAATAACCCTCTTATCATAGCATATATATATATATATATATATATATATATATATATATTGCTGTAACTATAGGGTTAATTTAGGGGTAGGTTAAGTCATTGGGGTCGTAGAATAAGCAAGGGAAACTCCCAAGTAACAGAAACATAATTATAGATATTAGAAAAGTAAATGGGTTATTATAAATATTATTAGTTGCGAGCACACTATATAGCAGTACAAACGATTAAAACACATATCCAAGAGTAGCTACTAGCAAAGATTAGAATTTAAAAGTGTAACGAAACGCATTGAAAGTAAATCAGTGAAAAACCTGCATAAATTGGCTAGATAAACATTCAAAAAGTGTGTTAAGATATTATCGTAAACGCACGTAGAAATATGCATTATTTAAAAGCATACGTGATTTAAAAGTATCACATTTGCTCAAAAATCCAATTTATTAGGAAATAAACAAACACCAAATTTATTCGATTCAGATTAGAATAAGGCAACAACAAAAACATTACGTGATCAATTGAATGAAGATTCCTGGGATTTCTGAAGTAGATGTAAGGTATAACATTTAGATTACTTGACTTGAAGCACCGCACCATGCAATTAAAATACAGACAATTGGTAAACTTTCCAAAATAACAAGTGATAATACGCTCGACCTCGCCTAGCACGTGAAACCAACGAATCACAAACAAAAATGGGACGATCCTATAAATATCTTGAAAATTGAATATCGAGTTAGTATACTTTGAAACTGGGCAGTTACTATACTTGAAAGTGCTAAAAATTTACGTGAATAATAAATTAAATTAACAGTGAAATTCTAGAGTGTATAATTGTGCAAAAAGTGCCATACTTCTGAGACGTAAGTAGATAAGATTTAGGAAATTATACCATTTCTAATAATAAATAAAACAGGGCTCTCATTACCACCTCAATTACCATCTCAATTACAATCTGAATAACATCCGAAAACTACCATTACAATCTTAAATTATCATCAAAATAATGTTACGATTCCTGTTATAACATTTAAATTACGAGCCATTACGATCAGAAATACAATTTTGGAGAATGCTACCTGTACAAGCAAATTGATGGTAAATATTCTATTGTGAAATGAAAAACCTTTCATTGGAATAAATGTACCAATAACGATTTGGATATCGACTTCAATTCTTAGAAGCACGTACGAAACCACTTCAGGTTAGAGATTTTGATATGACTTATTTTTGAAACTGTTTTATCGCAAATATTTTGGATATGATTTATTTTTAAACTGTTTTATCTCAATAATAATTTAAAAAATAAGAGCCGACAAATTGGGGTTTCTTGTGTAAATTTATGAAAAGCATAGACATCTTGAAACGTTTCAATAGGTCTTTAAAGGTAAATAAAAAATCTTGTTTTGCTGGCTTGATTTTCTAAAAATTTGACTGATGTATATGATTTAAAAAGGGAGAAGATATTCAAAAGGGTTGTAAATATTCAATCATTATACTGTGTATTGTAGAAGTGCTTTATTTCGTTGAATCAGCTAGTCGAGGTAAAAGAAAATTATAAATTAACATTTTCACAAGTGCTTAAGTGGTATAAGAGTATAACACAGCAATTTTATTGCACCCAATCGTAGGGGATGTGCGAGTAACACAGCATAAATTATGTACGCCCAAGCCGTGGAGCGAATATCACAGTAAATTATGTATGCCCAAGCCGTGGAGCGAATATCACAGTAATTATGGTCTACCCAAATCGTGGGGCTAAATATTAAAATAACAACAAGGGACTAACAGAAGTTATATCACAGCAAAATATATATATATATATATATATATATATATCAAAAAATGAAATTTAATGGCAAATGACTCAATATTAGTCACAAGGGCATCCTGTCAACACGTTTCGCCCTTATTGGGGCTCATCAGGACAAGAGTAGCAAAGATGTAATATTTCACACAAACACATTATGGGAAGTACAGCATCACCTAGCCCACAATTTGAGCCTTCGTGCTGTTTCACCTGACTTTGCAGGTTTTATCAACAGTCAGCACAGAGGAGATTCAGATCAACTGCCTTTTTCCATAGCCAAAGATTATAATTTTCTTATTCTTTATATATATTACTCTAATTTAGGCCTGTGTAGAAAATTAATTAACGACATCAAATAATTTTAATCACCGGGTATAAGGAAGCTTTGGGTAATAATACGCTTCATTTAAAGGCATATTGGATAAATTCGTCATTTACTTCTAAACATAGGGTTTATATTGTTTAGATAATGTTAAACACCGTGTATATTAAAGCAGTGGAAAATAGTACGCTTAATTAAAGGCCAACTGTGTAGATTTAAATCATTCAATTAGAATGTAGGTTTTGTATATAATCATAATCAACGTGTAGAAGGAAGTAATGTAGAATTTCATTAGATAATAAGCATTATTAAAACCATGCAGCATAAAAATTTATTCGTTTCGTTAAAAAAAAAAGGGTTTAGATTATTCACTGGACGCTTTCTATAAAAAGAAGCAGAGTTAAAATGTTTAACTTGTAGTTAATTTAATCTTTCCAAGTACTAAAGCTATCGAGAAATTATAACCACGTGGGGAAGTCACACGAAAGCCTTCAGCGTATTAGAACTCCGAACACCTGCAGAAATAACGATGTATATGATAGTCGATAAGCTTTAAGCTATATGAGTGCAAGTAAGAAAGCAAGTTTGTGGTATAAAGACAAGCGAGAGAATGCATTGGTAGTTAAACGAGGGGAAATATGTAAAACAAGAGCACAGGTTGTATATAGAACGAACAGACTAGATTGGCGATTAAGGTTGAAATAAGATGCAAATATGAGAGGTGGAAGCATAACAATTTCTATATAAAATTAATTAGTTGTTCGCAGACGTGTTGCGAGACATGTGGAAATTTCTTAGATTTCAACTCGGATGAGTGCAAATTTCAGAAGAATCATTGTGCCGTACCATCTGAAGGGAAAATAGAATGCGAATTTCTGGAAATCGTCCGTCGCGGGACAAATTCGACTTGCAAGGGAGCCATTATATAAACCCGTGCTGATAGGAGTTTAGCTCTCTTCTATTTTTGATTATATTCGATACTTCAAGCGGTCTCCTCTTTTATTTTTGATTTTATTCGATACTTCAAGCAGAATACATGGTGGTTACGTGCTACGATAAAAGTTATTATGCATTAGTGCACTTAGAGAAGATAGATAAAGGTAATAAAGTCTAGTTATATTTGCGAGTATTACTGTACCAATTATTCAAATTAGTAACGATAAATAAATAAATAGAAGTATGCAGTTTTGGTATAACGTGAAAGTATTATGAATTTCATTGCTATTTTTCGGGAGTGTTAGTAATCAAGTGTTATTCGTAAACGTGATTGGATCCACAAAACAAGATTTAGATATACATAGATGAGTTCCTGAGAAGCCCTGAAACCTTTTAGATAAATTATCTTATGTAGTAAATTTTGACCGATATGTTATTTTGACCTATCGAATTTTTATTTTTAAAAAATGCCTTAAGGAGATTGATTATTTCATAGTGATCAGTAGGGTAAAGAAAGAAACTGTTGCAGTATACTTTTTATGATTGTGCAAAAACACAATAGCTTCATCAACAGGGGTATCATTGTTTGTCACAAGCTCTTTTGCAGAATTTGCAAAATGCATGTTCAAGGCATTTGCGACACAATTTTACGGACAGTTTTCAAGTCAAATGACTTGTTTTTGAGAATCGGATCTTTTTGTCAATTCATTTATAACTTCCAGGTTTCCTTATTAACATTTTTAGAATTTATGATTCGATTTAATAAAAAACATGACTTTGCTATTTTAACTAAGTTGTTAAAAATCTTTTTATATCGTAGATAGTAATGTTTTATGAAGTAGGAATTAGAAAAATGCTTGTATATAATGTCAAGAGCCTTTTTATTTTTTGCTGAAATTCGTAAACCCTCAGTTAAGCAGCTTTTATTACGATGCTTGTTTTCTCAAGTGGGAAAAACTTTTCGATTGCAGAGCATTGAAATTGCTGTTAAGGTTAATTAAATTCGAAGCTTGATTACAGCTATTAAAGGAATTAATAAAATTTTGTACATTTGCTGGAGAATAGATTCTGCGATAGATGGGAGCCGGAGTTCCACAGTTGTCTATACAGGTATTGAATAGAACCATCTCATGATCTGAAAGATCACTGCTATCCACTTCAGTGTTTATAATTAAGCTCGGAATTATATTCGTTATTACATAGTCAATTCTGGAGCTATGGTTAGGTGTAATTGTAGTATCCGATGGAACTTGCATAATTAAATTGTATGGGTTAAAAAGTTGATTTAGACGAATGACCTGATTGTTCAACTCATTGTTATAATTAATGTTAACGTCCCCCAAGATAATTATGTTACAATAAGGAGACGTTAATGAATGCAAAGGTGTATCCAAGGAATTTCAGAAGATGTTGACTTATCTATTTGGTGAGCGATAGATGCAAATTACATGAAGGTTAATCTTTTTACTGTATATATGTGAATATTCAAAATTGTACTCATCTTGTAACTCGCTAAATCTAGAATTACAGGAGTTATTTAATCTGCAATAAATGACCGTACCACCATGACTCGAGTGTTGTCGATGTGATATGCTAATAATATTGTAATTCTCTACGTGGACATATTCCTGAGGTTTTAGCCAATGTTCAGTGAGACATAAAATTTCGGGAAAACTCAAGCTATCTAATAATACTAGTAAATTGTTAGTCTTGCTGTGCAAACTATGAATATTGCACAGAATAAAGAAGATATACCCTATTCTCGTTAAATATAGGATGACGTTATAAACAGTAATAAAGTGCTAACGATTGTAAAATGTGAACATAGCTAAGAACGTAGGTTTAATGATATTAGAATTTTTTGTTGTTGCAGTTTGCAATTCTGTTCGGTGTTGCAACATTTTTTACTTCTATTACCTTGACATTTCTCATTTTATTGTCATTGTTTAGTTTTGTAGTAAATCATTTGTGCTTTATATTTGCTAAATAAAACAGTTTTTTTTCAGTACTAAAACACTTTATACATTGCAAGTTTTGAGTATTTGACATTTAGAATGCCTAAACATTTGGATTCGCACGCACAAGAAATGTTTACTCTGATCAGGAAATACACATAAAATAACTTAACCATGACAACGCAGCATTTATTTGAATTATGACATCATCCCATATTTAACATGAATAGGGTATACATAGTGGTTTTTGTGTTATAAAAAATTGTTTTGATAATTATTATACGAATAAGATTCGTCATTTGATAGAGCTGTGGCGAAGAATCTGGAAGTTGAGTATAAATGAGAAGAGTGATAAAAAGTGGGCCCAGAACTAGTTTTTGCTTGATTCATTGTTTTGATATATATGAGGTTTGAATTGCTACAATTGAAGATTTCAATACATTTGGTACATAAGTTATTCGTAATTGCTAGAATGTGTTTTATTAAGCATTCTTTTCCACTATGTTTCATATAAAGCCGATGAGAGGTGAAGAATTTCGGAGACAGAATGGTGTTTATATCAATATAGAAAAAATTTGCTTCAGCTAATACAATAGTTGAATACAAATCAGTATTTATAGTATGTAGAAGTTTATTCAATACATTTCGTCCATTCCAAAAAGGGACACAGATCAGGACTAGATAGTGACTTTGTGGCTATCTTGATTAATAATTTTTTCGTATTCTGAGAAATATTTATACCTCTTATTGCTTTATTAGTTCCACCAAGAACAATGACATAATCGTCTTTGTCAAAATCATTTGTGCATGCACTTAAGTTAGTTGTAGCTTCACCAAAGCATTGGGTTTGCAGTCAACAAACAGAAAAGTTGATGCAATCAACCAAAAAGTTAAAGATTGCATAAAAATTTCGAACGACTGTAACCAAAAATGAATAATTTTCGCTTTTTTACCATGTCGAATAAGTAAGTTTTGTTCAAAGATGTAGAGCAAGTTACAAGTGACAATTGTTTCATTGTATGTAGCTCCTGAAGTTCGATTAATTTTAGGTGAGGAGTGGTCAGAAGTGGTAATAGTAGAAAGCAGGGTCGGAGAAGATGTAATGACATCCTTTCTGGCAGGTGAGGACTGCAAATCACTTGAAGGTGCTATTAATGTCTGTTTGAGAATTGGTCCACTTACTTCCACTTAGCGAACATGTACCAGATATTAATGTTAATTTCTCGGTTGATGTTTGGGTTGATTTATTTATTTGCTGATAAGTATATGTATTACTATTTACCATAGCTTCAAGTTGTGGTTTGAGAGTTTGATTTTCCTTTTCAAGTAATTTCATTTTGGAGGAAATTTCACTTAAATGTTTGTAACCTTCCGGTCGACACTTCTGTGTCAGCATTCTATTTATATAATATTTCTAAATTCAATTGTCTGCTGATAGCATTGTCCTGCTATCTATATCGTTAATACTCCCTGTATGTTTGTTGTGGTTTGTTTAGTATTCTTCTTAATCTTTTTTGGGGATCAAACCACTCATAGTTTTTAAAATTATCTTTATTAACGTTTCGATCCATAACCTAGGATCGTTTTCAAAATAATAAAAACTTCAAGTTTGACATTTATGACATAAATTGAAGGTGACTTTGATTTATTGATGTTTGAAATATTTGGTTTGAGTACACTAAGCAAAAATTTTTAAAATTTAAATGAATAATTGCCTTCAATTTGTGTTACGGCCTGGGACCGACTTTTTAGGTAGCCAATACGCTTAACGTGAAATCAGCTGATTAATTTTATTGTAAAATTCAATAACTTGGGAATTGGAAAACATTTTTAACATGTTTCTATTTATACAATTTAGAGGATGGTTATTAAAGAAGTGTGCAATTGCACTATTAAAAGGCTTAAGTAGTCGTTTTTTATATTTATTTTGAAGGGGAAATCATAATGATTTAAGCTACCTCTTTGGTAGATTTTAACATTGTTCTGAGGTAACCTAATGGTGGGTTTACACTTGTCAGATACCAATGTTGTTCTATGAAGGTTGTATATGGATCTGAGGCGACCCTATGGCGGGTTTACACTTGTCAGATACCAATACTGTTTAACGGAGATTGTATATGGTTGTGAGGTAACCTTATTGCGGGTTTACATTTGTCAGATACCAATGCTGTTTTACAGGGGTTGTTAATATGCTTCATCATCATCATCATTGGATCTTCATCTCAAAACTGGTTGGACACGTACCTGCACTTATTTATATTCTGAGTTAGCTTCTCTTCTATTGTTTTCTAATTTTATGTTTTATTTCACCGAGATTCAGTGAAGGGGGTTAAGCAACCTGTGGCTACCAAGATCCCCCAACACTTAGATATTTGCCGAAATAATGGTTTTCTAGTTAATATGCTTATTGTTATATAATTAGTTATTGTATGTATAAATAGATATCATGTATGTAGGCTGTATTTCATGTTAATATCGCAAGGAAAACCCAGGAAAAACTTGCAATACTACCTAGATATTGGGGGCATTTGATTTTCATTTGTTATTTCTTTTGTTATTTCTTTTAGTAATGGAATCCATTGTTTACTGAAAGTTACGGATTCGTTTGCAACGCAGTTATTTTTATGTAAGGTTATATAAGCAGCTTCTTTGATTTTATGCGTTTTGGTGGTTTTCTTCTTTGTCGATAATTTTCGTCCTCCCATTTTATTTTATGACTGAGTCCCATGCATGTTGGCAAATCATGGATTTTTCAAATTTTCTATTTTTATATATGATTTATGTTCTTTTAATCGAACTTCAAATGGTCTGGAACTTTCCCTATATAAAACTTATTACATTCGCACGGTATTTTGTAGATACAATTTTTGAACTTTGTATTGCGTTTTGGGTTTTGTTTTTGTTAATTGTGCTCTTAGTGTATTGTTGGTTCTAAATACTGTTTTAATTCTAAATTTGTTTCCTATTCTTTGAATTTTTCGGAGAATGCTTTTATGTATGGTATTGAGAGCATTTTGTTGTGTGTGTCATTGTTTTTGTTTTCTTTTCTTTATTTTTAGGGTTTTATTCATTTCTTTCTCTATTATTCTTTTAGGATATTTGTTTTCTATTAGTGTACATCTGATTAGGTCTTTCTCTTTCATTAAAATTTCTTCGTTTGATGATATTAATTTTGCTCTATCATACATGGTTTTGATAATTCCTCGTTTGACACAGTGTGGGTGGTTTGAATCGAAGTTTAAGTATCTGTTTGTGTGCGTTGGTTTTCTATATACCGATGTATTAATTTCTGTATCGTTTTGCTAACGAGAATATCTAAAACGGAAGTTTTCCATGTTGTTCTAATTCATATGTGAATTTAATAGTTGGTTCTATTTCGTTAATTGACTGTACAAAGTTTTTAATTAGTTCTGTATTATGAGGCCAAATAGCATAGACATCATCTACGATCTCCACCAGATTAGTGGTATCAATTCTTGTGTGAATACTACATCTTTTCGAATTCCTCCATGAATATATTACTAAAGATTGGTGATAGTGGACTTCCATTGCCATTCAAGCTTTGTTTGTAAAATTGATCATTTATTTGAAAATATGTGGTATTGACGCATAAACCAAGTAATTCCATAATCGATTATATGCTTAGTTTTGTTCTTTCTTTAAGATTGCCATCTTTTTCTAGTTTGTTTTTTATAATATTAAGCGTTTTGTTTATAGGGACATTTGTGAAGAGATTTACCACATCAAAGCTTACCATTGTGTGTGTATTTTCAATTTTATGTTTGATAATTTTTCTAAAAAATGTTGGTTGTTTTTAATGAAAGAATCCGTTTTGCCTGCTAATGGATTTATAATTTTTAGTAGAAATTTTGTTAAATTATGACATGGTGAATTTATGGAGCTTACGATAGGTCTTAAAGGAATGTCTTTTTTATGAATTTTTGGTAGACCGTAAAAGTGGGGTGGTTTACTGTTGTGTGGGACCAGTTTACTTCTTTCTTTGTCTTCGAATTCATTTTTAAATTTAAATAGGGTTTTGTATATTTTATTTTCAATTGATTTTGTTGGGTCCGTTTCTAAACTGGTGTAATTCTCAGTGTTCAATAGTTTGTTGACTTTTGTGTTGTAATCGTTTTTATTCATTATTACTGTTGCATTGCCTTTGTCAGCAGGTAGAATTATAATTGAGTTATCGTTTCTTAGATTGCGAATTGCTTTTATTTCGTTACTACTTACATTTGGCTTTATTTTGTGATTCTTTTCTATTTCGATTTTGCATCGTACTCTAAATTCGTTTGCTTGATCTTCTTCAAGTTGGTTTGCTGTTTCCTCAATACAGCTAATTATTTCAAAGGTTGGTATTGATTTTGGCGTTACTGCAAAGTTAAGGCCTTTTGAAAGAATTGATTTTTCTGTGTCGTTAATAGTTCTGTTTGATAAATTTATCACGGTGTTTAGCATGGTGTTGCTGTTTTCTAACGTTTTAGTTTGAGTGCTATTTTCTCTATAAATAAGCTATTAAATTTCTTTATGTGAATTTCTGTTTGTTTGGAAAATACTGATTCGTAGTAATGCTTTTTGCACTAGCGAGAATTTTATCAAAATCATATTTTGTTACCTTTATTCGTATGAAATTTATAATGCCCTCAATATCTTGTTTTAACTTATAAATTATGTGTCGGTGGTTTTGTAGTCTTTCCCTCATCATACTGTAGCTTGTTCTTTCGAGAATCCTTGATAGTTTATTGCTTGTCTTTCCAAATTTGATTCTAAATCCTTTTGGTATTATTTCGTTGTTTCTGCATTTTATTAGGAATGTGAGTGAATTTTTGGAATGCGAAAGTTTTAGGTTTAGATTGTCCAACTGTCTAAAACAAATACAAATTTCAGACCCATACCTGACTTGTAAATACTCCCTGTATGTTTGTTGTGGTTTGTTTAGTATTCTTCTTAATCTTTTTTGGGGATTAAACCACTCATAGTTTTTAAAATTATCTTTATTAACGTTTCGATCCATAACCTAGGATCGTTTTCAAAATAATAAAAACTTCAAGTTTGACATTTATGACATAAATTGAAGGTGACTTTGATTTATTGATGTAAAATAGCATTGGTATCTCACAAATGTAAACCCACAATAAGGTTACCTCACAACCATATACAATCTCCGTTAAACAGTATTGGTATCTGACAAGTGTAAACCCGCCATAGGGTCGCCTCAGATCCATATACAACCTTCATAGAACAACATTGGTATTTGACAAGTGTAAACCCACCATAAGGTTACCTCAGAACAATGTTAAAATCTACCAAAGAGGTAGCCTAAATCATAATGATTTCCCCTTCAAAATAAATATAAAAAAACGACTACTTAAGCCTTTTAATAATGCAATTGCACACTTCTTTAATAACCATCCTCTAAATTGTATAAATAGAAACATGTTAAAAAATGTTTTCCAATTCCCAAGTTATTGAATTTTTACAATAAAAATTAATCAGCTGATTTCACGTTATGCGTATTGGCTACCTAAAAAAGTCGGTCCCAGGCCGTAACACAAATTGAAGGCAATTATTCATTTAAATTTTAAAAATTTTTGCTTAGTGTACTCAAACCAAATATTTCAAACATCAATAAATCAAAGTCACCTTCAATTTATGTCATAAATGTCAAACTTGAAGTTTTTATTATTTTGAAAACGATCCTAGGTTATGGATCGAAACGTTAATAAAGATAATTTTAAAAACTATGAGTGGTTTAATCCCCAAAAAAGATTAAGAAGAATCTATATCGTTGTTACCTTTGTGCTTCATTTGTGTTAACCTTCATAATTACAAGTTATTGCCGTATACTCAAATTTACGTTACTTATCTGCATTGGAAATTACAAATATGATAATAAGCTGTACTTTGCTTTTGTCCTTGCGGATAAGAGGCATTCTTATTTCGATCGTTGTTGGTGAAAGTTGGATTCTGCCGATATAAACGTATTGATTACGGATTTAGGTAGAACCGACAAATAATTATTGGAGTTTGGCAATTTTGGGTTTTATGGTTCTAAAATACCTTTTGCAAGCTTCGATTTTCACTTGTAGTGGATTTAAATTCATCATCATCGTTCATAATTGGTATGAATTAAAATAGATTAAATTTTATTATTTTAATTTTTCTAGGTGCAGATGTTCGTTATTGAAATCTAAATATTGTAACGTCCTGTTATCTCTAAATCAGTTAGTGCACATTTAATTGACCCACTTACGTGGTAATTAATATCTCAATTTTTGTTTGCAACTTGATTTCTAATATTAAATTTTAGGGTCCTCCTTTTCCTCCCTACGCCTTCTCATTGTGCGTTATACGTATGCTCTTCATTCTGTTTATGCTCCTGTCTCCTTTATCTCAAGAACGTTGTCGCACTATCAACTTTATTATTTATCATTTATTGGTGTTGTCGACCAGCTGTCGTTACTCTGGGTTACCATTCCAGCAGCCTAGGACTTCGACGACCTTTAATGTGAGATAACTACGTACAGAAGCTAATCATTGAGTAAGATTATTCCATGTATTTATTGTTCGTTGTTAGTGTTTGTGCTTATTTGGTGCCACTGTGGTTTTATTATTTTCCTTTACTAGTACTTAATATTAATAATTTGAACTATTGCTGTTCATAAGAAGTACATCTACTTCATTCAAAATTCTGTAATACTGATATACAAAATTTAATATTTAAAAATCAACATTTAGTATATTTCTAGGCACCCTCTTTACTGCCTAGCGTGATTCATTGAGATAATTGTGAAATATTTCAACAGTACGTTAAGGTATCTAATATTTACACTATTGTTAGAGATTGCTCCCACGAGGTGCTTATTTGAAATTGAGGTTAGAACACCTAGCACTTAATTTATGGCGCATTTTACGTACTACTACATGCTTTCTTGGCCAAGGGTATATGAGTACGTGAGTAATAAATAACTTTAAAGTGAGTGAGAAATTAAAAGTTCTTCTTCCCTGATATGCACTCGTGTGGGGTTCCTTACGGTAATATTTACTAATTTTGTATTTTCTATTCTTGTGTTAATCATAATTGATGTAATATTGAAATTCAACTGGTATTTGGAATTTTTGTTATTAATTGTTTTTGTGTTCTGATGCGATATTAAAGATAGTTATTTTGTGAAGTTGCGTGTTTTATATTTATGATCTGGAAGGGGGTTCCTTCGAAGTCTGTTGGAACTAGGACTTTAGGTTTCATATGCTCCTTAATTGTTATCAGTTCCTGGCGCCTTGACATTCCCTGTCCAGGCTCTGATTCAATACTAACCCTTATTAATATAATCTGTGCAGTACATTTTCTGATCTACCCTGAATTAGAGTCTCACCCTGACTAAGCCAGAGCAAAAGTTGTCACCACCCCCAACCCAAAAGCCGCTACCTAAGCACTTTTCTAGTGGCCGTCAACTTGAAAGTAAATTTTCCGTGACATGTTGTTTATTATCATCATTTAATTTAATGAAAGGGTCCTCCAAAGAGTAGCTTTCTTCTAGGCAAACATCTAATTGTGCTTTTAAACATTCAATATGGTGATTTAAATTATAGCATTCAGATTTTAGATTATCATTTCCAGCTTTTAAATTCATTAAATCCTCAGCAAAGGTGTTGTATTCATCCACTGTAATAGACAATGGATTTGTGGTTGCAACAACTTACTTCATGATTCTCAATTTTCACGAATTTATTGCTTTTTATTTCCGGGCAGCTTTTATGGTAGATTGTGTGACATCCCAAAAGTGTAGTTGTAATGTCACTGGTTTTAGAATTACTTTTCTTATTGTTTTAGTACTTCATGCTACTTATAATTATAGATTCTTTTATGAAGTTCAATGGGTAATATTTTAGCAAGGATTTCCAAATGATTTACTTAGTTCAAATCTAAAACTAGTATATATTAATATTGATAATTAAAAGAAGTCTTGTGCAATAATTTTCATGGAAGTTCACCTTTGCTATTGGTCATCTGTTAACCTAAAACTTACAGAGTAATTACAAATCCATAATTCAATACTCTTACTAATTTATTCTGTGTTTCATAACTATTTTGAAGGCTAGAGATCCTAGGAATTTTAGTATTTCACCATGTTACTCCTGATTTTTTTTGGCAGAAATGCATTGTGAGACTTCTTGTTCTGGCCAGGGTTTTGGTGGCTTCTTCTTGTCTAACCGCCGGAAAGGCCGGATGTAAAATTGTTAAGTGGTAAAGAGAGAATGCTAATTAATTATCCGATCTTATTGAATTATAGTCGGGTTATCCATTAAAGTTTTATGGGATTTCAGTTAGCTAAATCTTCTCATAATTCCATGTAAGTTTTATTTATGTTGGATATCGATGCAGTCGATTCACCACTTACAATTACCACGTGCTGTCAAGTTGTTTTATAAAAGATTTGGATTGTTCATCTTTTAAATTCGTAATTGGAAGCAGCTTAATCCAGAGCCGGCAAGGAATCATATTTACTAGAATTATCAGAATAAGACTACCAAAGAATCATATCCATTTGTAGTTAATTTTGCACAGCAGTCAAGCTCAGATGAAGATTTTAGTGGAAGCATTATATGGCCAGTCACAGTTCAAGCTAAGTTATTTTCATGATTATTATTTACCTTCTAATAATTTTTATTAGTAATTTTATACATTGCAATTTCGGGGACCTAAGGTCCTTAAGTAATATTGGGGTAAACAGTATACTTATGTTACACGTTGTAAACCAACTGCATTCAATTGGCCCACTTGAATGTATAAGGGATTAAATACTTAATACTTTCATAACTAACTATATAAACATATGTTGATTTGCTGTACCTCTGTATCCCTATCAAGGAGTATTAAATTGGGCTAATTGTGTTAACTCTTTCAGTTATTCATACACTTGTGTTTCCAGGGCCAGAGTATCCACGGAGGTCTAGTCTTAAGCTCCACAACAGTTAGCGGAATTGTGATTGCAGTTCATAGTGGCGAGTAAGCTAATATTCATGTATAAGTGGGAATTGGTAAGATCTGATATTGACTGAACTGTTAATAGCAAACCGTAATAACAGTGTTTCAATCAATAGTTGCACACTAGTGTTTAAAGCATTAATTTTAATAGACAGGTTATATTTCGTCATACAAATCTTATTTGAAGTAAGGTGTAACAATTGCATTACAATTAATACAAACATAATTACTATGGAATTTTGTTTTGCAACAGTTGAAAACAAAACGTCCTGCCATAACCGTGGCAAATATCTAAAGTCAAAGTCAACTGAAGTACAGACAATACGGAAGGAAGGAAGGAATTTAAGAAGACTATTCATATTTGTGGGGTCCTTTACAGCATCTAACAAGACAGAAAAGTGAGACCACGGAAGGGTATTACAATAGAGAACAGAGGAATTACACTAAGGTACATGTTATAGAATTTAAAATCAAAACAATTTTCCTGCTTAATCATACAGTGTAATCCTAGTAAACAATACAAAAGGTATTAATAGCAGAGCTTCTCTTTCATATTACAAGTAAAAGTGTTTTTCATATTACAAGTAAAGGTGTTTTAAGGGTTTACTTAGTTATTTGTAAATATAATGCCTTAATAGATAAGTACTGCTTTAGCATATGACAGACATTCAATTCTAATAAATTTCTTGATTATGGTGGTATGTTTTAATTCTACAATGAGATAAGAGTAACAGGTATTGGCGTCAATAATTATAAAAATTTTTTAAAAATTTAAAATATAATTAGAATTCACAATGAATCCTTTGTCAAAAAATACTGAAATGTAAACAAATCCATTTCACATTAATTGTTACATAAATACACTAGTTTGTAGTAATTAATTTCAAGACTTACTACATAAACAATTCAATTTATGAAGAGCACATTTAACACATCTCACTTTCATTACAGTTCACTTATATTGCTTTTATGCTAAATGCATAAAGCTAGTACTATTCTATGCTATTTACAGCAAATGAAAAGCATTTTTGTCAAAAATGTATTGATAATTAATAAGTGAAAATAAATGGCTTTGTATTTATCTTAAAATGATCGATTTGCATTTGCATGAATGCGTTTTTAAGGTATAAAATTAATTATTTTTATATATACACCCAACTTTATTTGCTATTTATTTGTAATACTCTTATTTCATACAGGATGATTATTTATACACACGAAATTGCATTTTTGGCTTGTACATCAATGAATAAAAGTATATATATATATATATATATATATATATATATATATATATATAAACAAGTATATACAATGTATAAATAATCACAACCTTTACGAAAAATCGAAAGGAAGTTATTAATTATACAAAGCAAGCTAGTAATTTGCATAGCCATAAATGAAAGAATTTGTTTGTTTCATAAAGGGAATAAACATTCATCAACTAGTTTCGATCTTAGTGGATCTCATCAGGATGAAGTGGTTATAAACCTTTCGATTTTTCGTAAAGGTTGTGATTATTTATACATCGTATATACTTGTTTTATTTATTTAAATTGCTATAAGCAATAATTTTTGATATTTATATATATATATATATATATATATATACATATACATACATACATATATACATACATACATACATATATATATATATATATATATATATATATATATATATACATAAAGTAAAAAGAAATTATTGGCAAGTGACTCAAATTCAGCCACGAGAGCATCCTGCGACACATTTCGCCCTAATTGGGGCTATCAGGACAAGAGCAGCAAAGTTGTAATATTTAATACAGACACCGTATGGGAAGTACAGCATCGCCTAGCTCACAATTTGTGTCTTCGTGTCATTACATCTGACATCGCAGGTATATATATATATATATATATAGTGTACAGTATAAAATGCAGTACATGGGGATCTTGTAAACTGTAGGAGATACGATGGCGCTCCACCCCACAATGCTCTGATTATTAGAAATTTTTTTAATTCTGAGTATAATGAAAACTGGATTGTAAATCGAGGACCCATTAAGTGGCCGGCGAGATCACCAGATTTAACTCCTCTAGATTTCTTTATATGGGGCCATTTAAAAAGTCGTGTGTACTCAAAAACGTATGATAATGTAGGTCAATTACAACAAGCAGTCCGTAAATAAAATAACTCCAACTATGATAAGACGATCTTGTAAAGATGTTTATAAAAGGTGTCGGTTGTGTGTTCAACAAAATGGGGGGTTATTTGAACATTTAAAATAAATAATGAATACATGTGGCTGAGTATTGTTATATTTTTTCCCTTGATTGTTAATTTGCAATTGTCTGAACATGAATGACAACTAAAAACAGCTTAAATAATATTTTGTATTGAATAGATGCTAGTTTGTATTTATTCTTTGTTAATGCATAGTTCTGATTAATACAGATTTATTTTCAATTTTCTACGTTTTTTACTGTTTTTATTACCATTGAAAATTGAGTTTAAAATTTTTAGAGCAATTGTTTCTCTTTGTCATAATGGAAATTAAAGCCTACTACGACCAAAACATAATTATGTGATTTTTAGTGTTTTGATTCAATCAAACATAGCCATGTTATACCTCTTTGGAAAGGGTTTTTTGTCAGCATTTCAAAAATGTAAAAATTCAATATGGCGGCTATTTAAAAATAAAAAGTTGAACATCGTCACGCAAAATGTAGATGCCCTAGACAAAATCTAAGTTGAAAATGTGAAGCGCAATGGGAAATTACCATGATGTACCAAATTTGAACATTCTATTTCATTTAGTAGACTAACTACGAGCAAATAAAGAAATCGTCAATTTTGTATTTTTTGCCTCTATCTAGTAACCTATGAAAAATTTTTGAAATTTGAAAACCGATCTGAGATACCCTCATGATTATGCAACTTTTGTCCCATTTAACCAAGATCGTATCTCCTACAGTTTCCAAGATCCCCATGTACTGCATTTTATACTGTACAGACTGTATATATATATATATATATATATATATATATATATATATATTGCTGTGATATCCTCCTTTGAATGCGGGAACTGGGTCCTTTCAACAAAAAAAATTCTAGTCCCACAGATTGGGCGTCATAAACGGCTGTGATCCTCTTTTCGCCTCGGCTGCTCACCTAATGTTATAAACCTCCTCATTCATAAAAAAAAACAACACATTCCTACCAAAAACATCAACGTTAACTCTATTTACATCAATATTCAGAATACATTAAAATTTCAAAATTAAAACTCAGCATAAATTTCAGTTTTCAAAAGAATTTCAAGATTAATTTTATTATCCTTTTAATGTGCATCCAAAATTAAAGTCCTTGTTGGATGCCTACTAATTAATATAACAATATAAGCAGACCGAGTCTGAGTATAAAGGAGCATCTACCACCCCTTTACGTTAATTAACCAGGTTAGTCTAATTGAGCTCAAAGACATACCCAAATTTTCATCATATTACCGAACATCAAAACTAAATACCCTTTCTACTTCAACAAGCAAATTTCATCTTAAAATTAAAATTTTATGGTTAGTACAATTTCACTAATGTCCATTTAAAGTAAATCAATTATAAAGTTATTCAACACACACAAAATGTCAAACAAAATAGTATAATTTACCTGAAGGTTACTGTCCTCGTAGCTTCAAAGTACATCGTCCCTTTAGTTAATCACACCATTCCAACAGGATTATATTTACGGCTTCTAATTCTCAACGCTTTTAAAATTTTCTCCATCACCATTTATTTAAAGTTGTTTCTGGGCTTTTCCGGAACTCATCTATGTATATCTGACCCTCGTTTCGTGGATCCAGACACGTATTTGAACCATTTAATTATTAACACCCCGAAAAATAGCAAATAACTTCATACTTCTTTCACCAATATACGCCAAAACTGCCTACTTTTGTGTATACATTTGTCGTTGTAAATTTTGCTAATTGGTACAGTGAAACTAAATTTTATTACCTTGTATCTAAGTGCACTGAAGTACATTCATGTTAGCACGTAAATAACCAACTATTTTGAATCACTAAAATATACGAGCAAAATTTTAAATTATTTTATCAAACTAAAATGCACTGTTTAACATCTTCAATCAAGTCGCGGATGTAAGAGCTTTTAACGCATCAGTCAAGTCTAAGAGGGCTTGTTTATATTCATCTCGGTATATATAGCAAAAAGCCGGCACGTCGCTTTTGTCCTCAAAACGGGTAATTCTAAAGAATTCCTCATTCTATGTTCCCAGTCTGTCGCTCGCGCGTCGATTTTACGAATTTTCACTCGTCCCATTTAAATCTCAGAAATTTCAACACACGGCACGCAAGCATGTCCGAGAAAAACTAATTGACTTTTATACCGAAATTGTTGTTTCTACCTCTGATATTTGCATCCTATTTTCAACCAATTGTGACCCTCGTGACGTTGCTTAAATCCCGCCTTTTACTATATGTGTCTTTGCTTGACGCATTTTCTCTTTCCTTTTCTAACCTGTTCGTATTGGTGCAAATTGATATTCTTTATTATCGATTATATTTTAGTCCATGTGGACTGTTATCTGGGTTTAATAACCCCGTATCGCACATTCTCGTGAATATTAAGCCCCGGTTTCTCCAAGATTCTTTGAAACTATTAATTATCTACAAAATTTACGCCGTATGTGATATTTAAACTACGCAGGTGTTCAAAATAATATTAATTCTCAGAGCTTTATTTTCTGGTATTATAATCTTGGGTTTTTACAAGTTTCTATAGATATTATCTGTTACTAACGGTTCAATTAACTTCAATTAAAATTCATACTCTTTAATTTTTAGTGAATCCTAATTAAATATTCAATTATTATTTGTACATTTCGTTTAATACTCGTTGCCCAAACTTGAATCAATTAATATAAATCTTGCACGTAATTTCCATTTGATTCTTTACTTTGGAATAATTAAATTACACGTTGAGCATTTTAAAACTGCTTATTTTTATATAAAGCGTCTTGTAAATAATTTTAATCTCTTATTTTTAATAAAACGAATGAATTTTTATTCTCCACGGGTTTTAATAAAGCGTATTATCTAATAAACTTCCTTATACACGGTGATGAAAATTATTTGATGTAATCCATTAATTTTCTACCCTGGTCTAAATATGAGTATTTTCCCCCTATTTGAATACAAATAATCCCACTTATTTGAATTCAAATATAAAACATTTAGACAACAAAATTACAAAAACTGCCTATCTCTCTACCCTTATCTATCTAACTTACCTACTTTGTCTCCAATCGAAAAAAAAATATTTACACCTATCCTATATCCCTATCCTATTCCTAACTTTCACCTAATTCTATAAACTACAATTGTCCCTAACTTCATCCTACTTATCCATCTAATCCTATATACATCCTATATACCTATCCTATTCTTAACTTTTAACTAATCTTCACTATACTTTACTTCCCCCTACCTAATCCTATATACCTATCCTACTCTTACTCTATTCCTAACTCTCCACTAATCTTATATGAAATATCTATACTTAACCTATCTTATTTTCTTCCTACATTTACTCTTTATTCTCCTCCTAAACCTATTTCTAACTATCTCCCATATTTATCCCATACCTAGCTTTATTTTCTATAAACACTTACTTCTACTTTTCTATATACACCTATTCTATCCCTTGTTCTATATCTATACTAAAGTTCACCTATCTCTATCCTTTGTTCATTAAGTTATTTAAATCTAACTCTCTTCTTGACCCTCCAAGTCTTCCTTCTTACCATCCTAATACTCTTCATCCCTATCTCTCCCCCTTCTATATCTATACTTAACATCTCTATTATCTCACATACAATAAACTTATCATCCCTCTTATCCTGACTCTTAAATATTACTTCTTCTTCAGTCCCTACACTTGTCTGTTTCTCATTTATTATTGTTTCCCTTTCTGCCGACAAACCAAACGATACTACTTTAAAATTATCGATTTTTCCCTCTACGGAAAATCCTACGTACCTTCTAGAATTCTTATGTAATGGAATCTGCCAGAATAAATCCCTTAAATCTACTTTATTAAAAACAAACTTGCCATCTTTACTTAATTTCGCCTTCACCTGCTCCTGATATGCTGCTTCTACCCCCACTACTTCTGCATTTTTTTGTACTAAAGTTTGAACCTCTACTATCCTATCCTCTGGACATCTTATTGTGTTTATCTGTTTTACTTCATCATCCTCTACCTCTACTACATTAATACTAAACCCCGTGTCATCCTCTGTGACTTCATAACTGCCCTTCCATGGCACTACCCTATCCTTAATCCTTACTACCTTTCTTTCCATATCTATCAAAACCCCTAACTTCATCATACAGTCAACACCTAAAATGCTCTGAAACTTCAGTCCAGGTACAATTACAAACTCCTGTTCACAGCTTAAACCTCCTATATCTATCCTAAGCACCACAACACTATTTACTACAGCAAACTTCTTTTATTTGAGCTACTAAATGGCTACGTTTTATAGGCATAATTCTATCACAAACCTTATCCCTAATTTTGCTGACGAATTCCTCCGATATTAAACTCGCCTCTGCCCCTGTATCAAGTAATACTTCTACATTATTTTCAAAAATTTCTAAATTAATAATTGGCAAACATAATTTTTCTACAGTTTCTGGCTCTACTTCCTCCTCAATTTTGAAAAATTCACGTGGATGTTCATATACATTTACACTGAAATCTAGTGGTCTGTCGCGTTCTAAAAATCCTGTCTCGTCCTGTTTTCAGTGCTTGGTCCTGGTTGTCCTTCTACAACCTGTGCGTACGTCCTCCTCGTGTTAATATCCGTGTCCCTGTCTCTATTCGGCGTGCTGGTCACAGTCCTGTTTACCTCCGTAAACTGTTCTGTCGCGTGTAACTAGGTCTTGGCGTCGGTCCCCTAGTCGCACTATTGCTCCTGTATTCCTGTCCTCGTCGTTCCCAATTCGGTCGAAAATTTCTGTTGTAGTCAGGCCGTCTCGGATAATTCGGTGTCCTGTTGTCAAACCTAACTGTGTTAACGTTTCGTTCTCGTATCTCTCTTGTCCGTCCAACACATACATCGTCATATCTCTGTAAGTATTCCAAAAACGTCTCCGTTCTGTGATGTTTTGTAAGGCCACGTGTTGTCTAATTTCCAGTTCAAAATGTCGTGATAGGTACTTGATTATCTGTCTGTCCGTCAATGGTGGATTCAGTTGTTTGGCCACACTGTATTTGCGGATGGCATATTGCTCCTAGAACCTGCAAACTCTCCCTTAAATTTTCCTGTAATCAAGTCGTCCCTAATCTGATCCTGTTTGTGATCACTCCAGTAATGTTGTAAAAATTTGTTTTCAAAGTCCTGATACGTGTCTATGTCCTGTCCTACTAAATTGTACCATGCCTCCGCATTGTCCTTTAATAAAGCCTTTATCGTATTTAGTTTAGTCTGTTCGTCAAATAAATTTCCCACTAGATTTCTTACACTATTAATAAAAATTTGTGGATTTACCCTGTTATCGCCATAAAACTTCATGTGTTGGTCCAATGATACTCCACCTGTAGAAAATCTGGGACCATCCCCCGTTAAATTTGACACGTTGTATTTAATACTACTAACTTCGCGTTCTACCCTGCCTAACTGATCCCTACATGAGTCCGTCACTTCAGTCATTTTATATTAATCTCTTCTTCACAAAAATGCGTACTTCGGACCTTAAATGTCCCATTTCCTGTCGAAGACCTGTAATATCACGCTCATTTTTTCAACCCTATTTTCAACTTCCCCATCTTTACGGTAAGACTATTTTTAAATTCTGAAACTTCTTTATTCGTCTTATCTATTTTCTCACTTAGGGTTTCCTAACTCCTGTTAATGTCTCATTCATTCGGTCAAATTTCTTATTCGATTCTTCACTCATCCTCTCTAACATTCTCAATATCATCTCGTTTCCTTGATCCCCCGATTCCGTCCTCGACTGATCTCTACTGCCTCCAGCTTCTTCCATTTTCGTATTTTTTTCACCCAATGCACTATCGTTACTTCCAATTTCCACTCCTTGACTCCTTAACCACTCTTTTCTCTGCATACGTTCTAATCACTCACACACACTTTCAAAATATTCTTAAATTTATACACACACAGAAACTCTCTCTCTCAGATCGCCAGTTTCCTGGAATAAAATAACAAAAATTTTATTTGGAACTCGAGCCCCACGTTGGGCGCCAAAATTTGCTGTGATATCCTCCTTTGAATGCGGGAACTGGGTCCTTTCAACAAAAAAAATTCTAGTCCCACAGATTGGGCGTCATAAACGGCTGTGATCCTCTTTTCGCCTCGGCTGCTCACCTAATGTTATAAACCTCCTCATTCATAAAAAAAAACAACACATTCCTACCAAAAACATCAACGTTAACTCTATTTACATCAATATTCAGAATACATTAAAATTTCAAAATTAAAACTCAGCATAAATTTCAGTTTTCAAAAGAATTTCAAGATTAATTTTATTATCCTTTTAATGTGCATCCAAAATTAAAGTCCTTGTTGGATGCCTACTAATTAATATAACAATATAAGCAGACCAGAGTCTGAGTATAAAGGGAGCATCTACCACCCCTTTACGTTAATTAACCAGGTTCGTCTAATTGAGCTCAAAGACATACCCAAATTTTCATCATATTACCGAACATCAAAACTAAATACCCTTTCTACTTCAACAAGCAAATTTCATCTTAAAATTAAAATTTTATGGTTAGTACAATTTCACTAATGTCCATTTAAAGTAAATCAATTATAAAGTTATTCAACACACACAAAATGTCAAACAAAATAGTATAATTTACCTGAAGGTTACTGTCCTCGTAGCTTCAAAGTACATCGTCCCTTTAGTTAATCACACCATTCCAACAGGATTATATTTACGGCTTCTAATTCTCAACGCTTTTAAAATTTTCTCCATCACCATTTATTTAAAGTTGTTTCTGGGCTTTTCCGGAACTCATCTATGTATATCTGACCCTTGTTTCGTGGATCCAGACACGTATTTGAACCATTTAATTATTAACACCCCGAAAAATAGCAAATAACTTCATACTTCTTTCACCAATATACGTCAAAACTGCCTACTTTTGTGTATACATTTGTCGTTGTAAATTTTGCTAATTGGTACAGTGAAACATCTTCAATCAAGTCGCGGATGTAAGAGCTTTTAACGCATCGAATAGTCAAAAGTCTAAGAGGGCTTGTTTATATTCATCTCAGTATATATAGCAAAAAGCCGGCACGTCGCTTTTGTCCTCAAAACGGTAATTCTAAAGAATTCCTCATTCTATGTTCCCAGTCTGTCGCTCGCGTCGATTTTACAATTTTCACTCGTCCCATTTAAATCTCAGAAATTTCAACACACGGCACGCAAGCATGTCCGAGAAAAACTAATTGACTTTTATACCGAAATTGTTGTTTCTACCTCTGATATTTGCATCCTATTTTCAACCAATTGTGACCCTCGTGACGTTGCTTAAATCCCGCCTTTTACTATATGTGTCTTTGCTTGACGCATTTCTCTTTCCTTTTCTAACCTGTTCGTATTGGTGCAAATTGATATTCTTTATTATCGATTATATTTTAGTCCATGTGGACTGTTATCTGGGTTTAATAACCCCGTATCGCACATTCTCGTGAATATTAAGCCCCGGTTTCTCCAAGATTCTTTGAAACTATTAATTATCTACAAAATTTACGCCGTATGTGATATTTAAACTACGCAGGTGTTCAAAATAATATTAATTCTCAGAGCTTTATTTTCTGGTATTATAATCTTGGGTTTTTACAAGTTTCTATAGATATTATCTGTTACTAACGGTTCAATTAACTTCAATTAAAATTCATACTCTTTAATTTTTAGTGAATCCTAATTAAATATTCAATTATTATTTGTACATTTCGTTTAATACTCGTTGCCCAAACTTGAATCAATTAATATAAATCTTGCACGTAATTTCCATTTGATTCTTTACTTTGGAATAATTAAATTACACGTTGAGCATTTTAAAACTGCTTATTTTTATATAAAACGTCTTGTAAATAATTTTAATCTCTTATTTTTAATAAAACGAATGAATTTTTATTCTCCACGGGTTTTTAATAAAGCGTATTATCTAATAAACTTCCTTATACACGGTGATGAAAATTATTTGATGTAATCCATTAATTTTCTACCCTGGTCTAAATATGAGTAATATATATATATATATATATATATATATATATATATATATATATATATATATATATTGTGTTAATGACCTTGGTGTAGATTTATTTATAAGGATTTGTGGGTTTCAGGTCTGCTGGATTAAAGAATACTCTTGTTTATCATCTAAATTTTCGGATATATTTCTATCCTTTTTCAAAAGTGTAAAGTGAGGTTACTAATAAATTGGCGTTGTATAAATATAAAAGGCAAGCACAATTCTACAAATTAAAAACATTAAAAACATAAGTATAACATTAAAAATTTCATATTTCTGTATATAGTGACAATTTTTTAGAAAGTTTGATTTTGTATACAAAACTTTGTTTTCTAATAATGTGAGAAAGGTGTTGCTAGATTTTTTAAGTGAAGAAGAGAAAGATAATCTGCATAATAATCTGCCCCATAATAAGATAATACACTACTTTGAAGTGCAGAAACAAAAAAAAGTTACTTTATTAAATTTATTTGAATTTAAATTTTTTACTAAGTAAGTTTATCTTACCTTTTTTGGTGAAGGAAGTCCTTCGTCTGCTTCAAAGGGTGCTCTACGTTTTAAAATGCCACACTTAGGAGAAGCCGTGGGACTAGGAATCTCACGTACAAAGCGCAGAATTCGACTTTTTTGTATGTCTTCATCATCGCTATCCAGTATTTCCACAATATCTACTTCCTTTGTTGTATCTTGTTTAGAAGCATTGATCATAGTTACACAATTTTTCATGATTTTCATAGTACGAGTATGTTTAACAGAACTTCTGTTATATTTGTTACAAGTTGTATAATTTGTTTTCTTGTAATTTTTTTCGAATGACAAAGTATGGTCCAGACGCTTCAATAATTTTTGTGTTCTTGATAAATTATTGCACCTAGGTGATGTGTCAGTATTAAACTCATTTGTTTTTTCGAGAACTGGTTTTGAAATTTTATTGTTACTTTGCAAATCAATTTTAGCAGTAACAGAAGTACTAGGCCTGCCTGGCTGATTTTGAACTACTATATCAGGATTGACCATATCTTTACAAGGTTCTGGATCATTAAATAAATCTGAAGTTATGTTTGTTTTCTCAAGGGAGCTATCATGCTCTGCAAATAATCTAATTGGTGAAATATTAGTAGTATTATGCAAAAAATCTTTGGTTCTAGTTGGAGTATCACCACAGATTGGTGACGTTGGAATTTCAGTAAGGTGGACGTTTGAATTAGCCAATTCAGACTCTGTATCCATTTCAGCAATATCTAATTCATCATTAGCTGGTACTCTATCTAATGTAAAATTTAAACGAATCAACTCATCTGGGCTACATATATCAGCATTGTTAATCAAATTTCTGGTTTCAGATTCTTGACTAACTGTGTAATTATGAACATCATCATACTGTACTGGGGGAGATGAGAAAGCAGCCATTTTTCTGGCAGTCAAATTTGAAGTAGTTTTGCTGGATATAGTTTGTATGCAGCACTTCTGTGAACTTTCAATTATATCTTCTGTGTTTACATTAAAATCTTGAGATAATACATTAGACACACATGTATCCATAACATTTTTCATTTGTTCATTTTGAACGTTACATTTATTTTCAACTTCAGGTTTTTCTTCAGTAGATATAAGATATTTGTCCATTTTTGTGTTAGAACTTATATCTTTGGTGGCACTATTAACTTTAATTAATTGATCGTTTAACACGCCATTAAACAAATCATTTTTTAAATTTTCGTTATCTAAAAGGCACGTGTTTTTAGTAAATTGCATGAGCTGTTCCTTATTTTCCAATATATTTCTTTCATTTTGAATGCCATCAAGCTTAGATGTATTTACATTTTTTTTAGATTTATTATTAAATTCACTAACGCTATGTATGGTATACTTGGCATAAGCATAACCAGGATGCACATTAATGTTGTTTATGCGTGTTTTTCTATTTCCAAAAACATCAAGATTTCGTAAATGAATATCACCTCCAACAACATCTATTTTAATTTTGTTTAGTTCTCTACTCAGTCTGTTATTTTTTTCTAATACAATATTTTTCTCAACATCGGCATTGGCTATTTGAGATTTTTTCTTATATGGATCATTAGTGTCATTATGCATTATATTATGCTCAACTTTACAATTCTGTATGTTATTTTCTTCAACTGAGTCTTTTATTAATTTGAAACTATTAAAATTATTATGTATTTTCTTATGTAAAATTGATTTTGCCTTTTTAATGTTGTGTTTTAATAACGTTCTTTTCTTTGGTGTAGAACCTTTTCTTTTAATTCTTTTAACAGAATTTTTATCAATTGATTTATTCGATTCGCTGACAACACAACCAGCATATTGTAATTCATCCTCTATTTTACACAGTTCAGTATTTATGGCTTTTTCTAAAGGCTGTTTCTCTGAAAATTGTAATTTGAAAAAATTCTTACATGTTGGTTCCTCATCAGCAAGTGTGTCCTTATCTGAAGTTGATTTTAACTCTTTGATGTCGTGTTTTAATAAAGTTCTTCTCTTTGGCGTAGAAACTTTTTTTTTAATTCTTTTAACAGAATTTTTATCAATTGATTTATTTGATTCGCTGACAACACAACTAGCGTATTGTAATTCATCCTCTACTTTACCCAGTTCAGTGTTTATGGCTTTTTCTAAAGGCTGTTTCTCTGATAATTGTAATTTGAAAAAATTCTCACATGTTGGTTCCTCATCAGCAAGTGTGTCAGTATTACCTTTTTTCATATAAACTGAATCAGCCCCTTGAACAATTTTTGTTAAACACTGAGATGCAGATTGGCTCTGAGATAAATCTTCATACAGAGCAGGTATATCAGATCTTCTTTCCTTAAACTTTTCTAATTGATGATCAGTTAATCTATCAGGATTGAATTTATAATGTTCATCGATCAAAACAAAGTTTGCTTCTTCATTGTCGTGCTCTATAGAATTTTTATTCGATTGTATGTTACTTACTTGGTTCTCTGTCCTAATGGAATTGCTCATCAAACTTCCTTTTAATGGTTTTGTTAGCATGTCAGAATCTAGAAATGTAGATACCTTTTGCACTTCAGAGTTGGCAGTAATCATATTTGTAATTTTTGTACCACGAGAAAGTGATTTAGATGAATTTGTTAATTTTTTTCCGAATCTAGAAACCATCCATGCAGCATTATGAGCAAAAGTTGTATTCTCATGAATTGTTATACTCCTAATACTTTTTATGAAAGATGCTGGTACACTACTAATAAGTTCCTCTGGGATCTCTTCAAAAAACTGCACCAGAACCTCCAGAATTTCATACACCTAAAAATATAGAATTGAGAAACTATTCATATTATAACGTTTTATATTTATCTTTAAAGTGTTTTGCTTATTGGCTATTTGACAATGCTTTTGAAAAGAAATTATAATTTACACAAAATTTTTAAGTATAAAACGCACTAGTATCAAGAGACCTTCAGCGTCAAACAATAAATTAAAAAGTTTCTATGCATGAATTGTAGCAACTTCAGTAATGTAATTGACATAATCAAAGGTACACATTGTCATTCTTTATAAGTAATTAGAATGGTTATTATCTTATCAACTAGTAGTTATTGGTTGGCTAGTCATGTAGGAACATCTTGTGTTTTAAGAATGTAGTTGTTATGGTTTGTGTATGTACAGGACCAAAAATTAGAATTGCACTTGATAATAAACAAGCAGATGCTGAATACGAGTCTCATTGTACAAGACTGCATTAAATTTTAAAGAATACAAAGATTTAGAGAGGTTACGCAAACCCAGTCTTATTGAAAACATCATAAAAAGGTTCTAAATTTTAGATAATTTTTGCTTTAGTGTCTACAAATTTAATTGCATATTTAATATAAAATAGTCATAAGCCCAAAATCTTATTTTTAAGTATAGTAACTGAATATACTTGTAACTAATATAATTTTAGATTAAACTATGTATGTGGCAAAAAAGGTAATCTATTTTGCAGCATCGGCATGTGAAACAATTTTCACTGTTGAATATGTTTAACGACGCATGTTTTATAATGATTGTTGTAAGTCAAATTTAGCTGTAATAGGTAATATTAGCCCTGCTGTTTGCATTTGATGTAGTTTAAACATTTAGCATATTAATAATTACTGTTGGGAGAACAATAAAAATTTTGTTCAAGTTGCCATGATGTTTAAAGAACAAGTAAACTGACATATCGTAGTTTAAGAGCACACACTCAACAAATGAATGCAAAAAAAGAATGTAGATGGCACATTATTTTCATTTCCTATGTTATACCGCGTAGGGGAATGCGTAAACTCAATTTAATGCTTTGATATAATATTTAAAACAATTATTTATCATAAACAAAGTGTATGATAATGACATTTCAATAAAAGAAATTTAGGTAATGGAAATTAGAAACCTCGTTTTATACATATTTGAACGTAATTCAGGTCAGTAACTTAATCAAAGAGCCACAAAAAAAAAAGAAAATAGACTTTAATATTAAGCAATTTTCACATAAAGTTCAGAAAGCTTTTTTCGTTGTTCATTAGAAAATAATTCCATTTAAAAAATATACTGCAATATTTCAAGCTATAATTTACAATGTATTCAGAACACGATAAAAATCAGTTTATTATAATGTTAGAAAATACAAAAAAGGGCCGATTAGTTGGTGAAATCGAAAGAGATTAAATTACCAAGCAAACATCATCATACAATACAATGTACTCATTTATATTACATTTACATATGATGCAAACTAAAATAAACCACAGAAAAACATGTATCTTTCATGACATACCTCACGGAAGCAGAGAAAAGTGGGGCAGAATGACATCTTGTCAGACAGACACCAGAAATCAATTAATTAATTATTCACTAACCAGTAAAGTAAAAACTCGTAAAAGGTTATTTAAAAAACAGGAAGTCAAAAACCTCATTGTGAATGGTGAATTCACTGATATGTCGACTGCGCCCAATACTAAACTTGTTAGTTCACACCACTTTGGTGGGAACTTGAATATTTCTTTCTAGTATGGATTCCAGCTGGTGAAATGGATGACCTGAATTAAATTAACATGCATTTAAATGGTTAGTTTAAATAGTTATAAATTGTTCTTTTGTTTTGGGGTGAAACCTGTTTAGTTGGATATTAAAAGTGTACACTTGTATTGTAGGTTAGATTGTTTGCTTTATTTGATTTAAGAAGCCTGCACATTGAAAGTCCTAACAAAGTGAATGATGTAATTTAATTGTTATAAGAAAATAATCAACGGGTGTGGGCAACCAAAAGTAACTAAATTATGTAATGCCAAATGATATACACTTATGGACTCATTAGAAGATATGCTATTTGCATTTATTTGAATTTAGGTGACTTTACAATTTTGTGCATAGATGTTTCAGGAATGTTATGTGAATGGTGTTAAAATTTATTTCATTAATTTATGTACGTTACTTCAGGAATATTATTGTATGACTGGTGTTGAAAGTTATTATTATTATTATTATTCTTTATTACCCAACAGATATACATTCAATTACAGGGCAATGCCCAAGTTATAGAAAAACAAAAAGAAAAATAAATACAAGAGTTACAAACTATTGTAGTATAAAACAAATATAATTTAAATCTAAATATGTGTAGAATTTGCGTTGCGTTAAACTAAAACTTGTTATTGACAACAGCTTTAAGTGTTGTCAGCGTACAGTTATTGATATCACATTCTGAATAAATCTTGTTAAAGTTGTTACACATGATGTATATTGGAGATTTTATTATCAGATTTGAGCATGCTGTACAATTATAGAACGTCACTGTATTACGACTCCCAGACCGCGGTACATTAAATCAAAGTTAGGACAGTAGCTGTATACAGTCAATCTTGTGATGAAATAGATTATACAGAAACACCAAGCTGTTAAGTATTCGGCGATACTCAAGTGATTTCATAACAAACTGTAAGAGTAGAACATTCTGTTCGATACCTATAGCTGGATAATGTGCACAAATTTTTGAATACATAAATTTTAAGAATTTTCTTTAAGTATTTTCCTAGCATTCTTTTTGATATTGATAATGTGGATACCATATAAGTGCACAATATTCCAGCTTAGCTCTGACAAATGCATAAAATAATGCTTTTAAATCTAATTCGCTTGAAAATGATTTGCAGTTCCTAATTATCAGACCTAATAATTTAGTTGCAGACCTGCATGTCGTGCGCACATGTAGACGAAAGGTATGTTTAAAATTCAAATATAACGCCTAAATCCATCACTGAAGTAAGCCTATCGAGTTGTACAGAATCACAGGTGTATCGGTACACAACAGGTTGATCTTTTCTCCAGAGGACGCTCCAAAAGTACCGGAGTTGTGATTATTATATGCCATGTACTGCCGGCAATTATTGAGATTGTTATACTCCCGTGCCCGCGTGTTCAGAGCCACTTCCACAGTTGGCAACACGAATATTATCCATGTACGCATTATTGCACAACAAAGATATTACGACATAATTTGCCAAATTGTATCATGCCAAATATGTTTACAATGATACAAGATGCACCTTAAAAAAATAAAATTTACTCACTTAAAAATGTGAAACTCTTCACGATTTTGCGGTCATCCTTGTGCAGGAGCCATGTTGATTTCCATGTATCTCGTTTGGGCGTTGTTTGGGTGTGGGTTACGTTATGCCATCGTTAAATCCAGATTTAATGTCTTCCCTCTTCTTCTGTTTGTAGGCAGGACGAAGGAATAAGGTGAAGGCAACAATAGACGGTAGAGGTAAAGGAAAACCTACATTCTGAAAGAGGAAAGACAAAGGAACGACACAGGTAAACGTCACTGTTCGACGTCACGTTGGCTAATACTCTCATGTCCTGTGCAAACCGCGCACTTACCCACTCCGCGCCTGCGTATTCTTTTGTGCCGACGCAACTGTCCGGGATGGCGGAAATGCACAAGTTTATTTGAAATAATGGCGGAATTTAGTCACATATTTAAAACTGTACATCTCCAAATTTGGAATGTAACAAGATATGATTCAAAAAGCTGTATTAGCAACTCAATAAATTCAAAACCATGTAGTTTATTGATGATAATTTTATGATCGATAGGTACAAACGCTTTGGTGAAGTTCGTGTAAATCATATCCACTTGTCCTTGGAAATTAAGAGTTTCAGATACAAACTGTGTAAAATACATCCAATTAGATGCAGTAGAGCGGCCTGCCATGAATCCATGTTGCCAGGATGATAAGCAATTATTGATGCACTGATATATGTGGTTATAAAGTAACATTTCAAATACTTTTGAGAAATTGCATAACATGCTTATGGTCCTATAGTTATAGATCTTTTTAGGATCACCACTCTTAAGAACAGGGCAGATTCTGGCTGATTTCCAAACAATAGGAAAAGTTGATGTTTTCAGAGATAAATTACAAATAATTATTAGTGGTAGTGCAAGAATTGTACGCAAATCTTTAACCAAAAAACTAGGTATATGATCTGGTCCGGAAGTCATTTTATTACTTAGGTTTCCCATTGCCGTTTCAATTTCCTCTACCGAAAAGCTATCGCTTTGTACAATAGGTAAATTGCTAAAGAAATGATCACGCTTTGTGGTGTCCTCATCCTGATGAGGTAAATATACACTTCTAAAATACTCACTAAAAGCATTAACGATTGATTCTGGGAATTCGAATTGTTGAACATCATCACTTATCTTGTCAGGAATGCGACTGTAACCACGTTTCTTCTGTAAGAATATCCAGAATAGGTGGGAATTGATGGTAATTGCCTTCTGAATTTCAACTAGGTGCTTACTGTAATCTGCTTTGATGTGTCTTGACTATCGATCAAAGTCTGCTATATTCTTGATATAAAGATTGTGTCCTGTTTTTATTGTATTTTCGATGATATATATTTTTTAATTTAATACTTTTAATAAATCTAACGAGTACCATACCGGATATAGTTGCTTTTTCCACAATACATTGGAACATATGCATCAAATAGCAAATAAATATTCTTGTAAAATTGTTCGCATGCTACATTAACATCAGTTAGATCAGAAAGATAGGACCAATCAATATGTTGTAAGAATCCGTATCGGCCTACAAAATCTGCTTGACAAAAGTTATAGGTATGTACGTGGCAGAATAACTTCAAGTTTATAATTAGTGCTGGATGATATATATCCTCTTTAACAAATAGAGACATATCCTCTTTAACAAATGGAGATGTATCTCTTGTGAATACTCCCTGCATGTTTGTTGTGGTTTGGTTAGCATTCTTCTTAATCTTCTTTGGAAATTAAACCACTCATAGTTTTTAAAATCATCTTTATTTACGTTTCGATCCATGACCTAGGATCGTTGTCAAAATAATAAAAACTTCAAGTTTGACATTTGTTTAAGTAACATTTAGTTATTTTGAGTTTCGTGGCCTAATGGGCATTATTTTCGGTTATCTTCATTATTCCCACTCGCCATTTAGAAGACTGATAAGAAGTTAGTTGCTCGTCAACATCGTTTTGGTTAACATGGCGATCGTAAGCACTGGTAAGTTTAATTTTCGTACTTACAATGCTTTGTCATGTTAAAGAACACATTCGTCGTCGATACAGTTCACAAACTCGTAAAATACGCCAACAACATTTATGACTTAAACTGAAGGTGACTTTGATTTATTGATGTTCGAAATATTTGGTTTGAGTACACTAAGCAAAATTTTTTAATAAGGATGATTTTAAAAACTATGAGTGGTTTAATTCCCAAAGAAGATTAAGAAGTATCTCTTGTGACTTCGCATGTGTTACTGTTTGATACAATAAGATCAAGAATTCGGCCTTGCTGATTGAGAGTTGTATTAAATTGTTTCATATCCAATAAATCAATTAAACCATTTGTTATTCTGCTTTTAATATCACATGTATTTGGATTATTAAAGTTGGGTATGTTAAAATCGCCCATCACTATGACATTTTTCGTATTAACACAATCCATTTGTTCTATATATTCAATAAAAGCGGTATATTCGGCTAAAGTTATATTGGGAGGTATATAAATAACAATCACAAACAATGGCTCAAAGTTGACATTGAACTTGCATCCTACTATATTTATTGTTGGTATCGCAGAGGTACTAGTAGATAAATCTAAAACCTCCACTGATATGTTGTCCTTATCGCTATCAGAGCACCGCCACCCCACAGCTTATTAGTTAATTCATGTTGACGATCTTGCCTATATACGTTATACGACACAGGAAAAAGCTCAGAGCTTGAAATATCATTTGAGAGGGATGTTTCGACTAAACATATTACATCAAACTCACACTCGCTCACCGAAGAAAAAAACTGTTCAGTTTTTGTACGCAGTCCCATAACGTTTTGAAAATAACAAGCCAATTGCAACTGCGTTTGGACACTTAGTTTTTTTTCCTCACATGTCCACCTAATCCACCACTTTCCTAATTACGATGACGTTGAAATTTTAGAACAAGAAGATTGTTACAAACGTAGACTTTATCCAGAGTCTTACCATATTGAACGTCAAGTCAACTGTACTAATAACAAACATGATATTCACAATTTATTTACTACTTATGCTTTACTATATAGTTTCAATAGATATATGTGATCCAATAGCATATCTTAGGTTTCATAATTAAATGGGTCTTTAAATTTATTTTGCAATGTTTTAGGCATTTGTAATGCTTAAAAGTATTCAATGTAGATTTTCTCAATAGCACGTGTGTTAAATTAAAGTTTTAAATGTAGACCAAGTTGTAGTACGAATTAAACAAATATAACCAGAAGCACTAGCAAAGCTAGCTTTTAAAAGTGTATGGTGAACTGGTTTCACAACATCAACCGCTGATAAATAGTAATCCTCAATGTGCATAAAAGAAAACGAGTCACATACCCCTATACGTCAGGATGTTTATCTTGCAATACGTCAGGATGCTTATCTTGCAATTCGTCGGAGGTGAGTCAGCACAGCAACGCCATGGTAGTCAGGATCCATTCGCCCTGCCACCGTAACTGCAGCAGCAGTCTACAGACAAAAGCAGTCAGTTTACGTCAACGAACAGTTGGGCCTACATAAAGAAAGAACCCATTTGGCCTCCAGCTAAGAGCAATACATGCAAGATACCTCCTACTTGTCGAACAAAAAAACGTGCATTGCTGTAGAACATATTTCAACGCACAAGCTGCAAAATCAAATTAAAAATTGATTCAAATAACAAAAGTTCGAACTGCAATCCTCGCGTTATCAAAAACGCGATTAGCAAACTGGAAAACACACTATCAAATAATAGTAGGATCTATTATTTCGACAAATTTTTAAATTGGAAACACAAGAGAAAGCAATTATACGTTCTCGGAATGTTTAACAAATTAACGGATACCTAAAACAAGGTATTGACTATTTAATTATTGAATAAATTTTCGTTTTAGAATGAATAGATTTGAACAAAATGTTTTGATTGCGAGTACTATTGTAACGAGGTAAAATACAGGATGAGGTTTTGAATAGAAACAGAAGCTAGGTGAATGTAAAACAATTTACCACAAAAAATGACGTATTTGAATCTATCGTCGAAAATAAATGTAACAGCTTCTATGATAAGAGCTTACAGTATGAAACACATTAATAATTGGTGATGTAGAAAACACAATATTAAATAGAAAGAAACTAAGTCTCTGTTTAATAGTAGGCACTTGAAAATTTGTTAATACTAGAAGCTCAGAGTCATGTATTTTGTAGTTTATTACTTTATAAATAAAAAATTATGCATAACAGTTTCATGCTTGTTATAGAAAGCCTATGCTGACAATACGTTCTTTTATTGATAAAAACAACTTAAACTGAGAATAAAATCAAAATTGGATAGGAAACTATATCGGCAAAAACGTTCTGAACCTTTTCAACAATTTTTGTGTATGTTTTTGAGTTTGTACACCAACATCAGATATATATTCCAACTTATTTCTTATTAAGCTTTATAAGCAGTGATCATGATTAATATTAGCAATAAACTTGAAATTACATGTAAGTAAGCTAAGAATTATGTTATTACAATTGACCATGTTTCGAATATGTTCAGTGAAATGAAAATCATAGTTGAAGTTTACCTCTAGGTCTCAACATCTGGTGTTAATTGAGTGTTACCAACTGAATAGTGATAGTTTTTATTGTTAGCTTTTCTAAAATATGAAATATATTTGAATTTGGTGGCATTAAAATGTAGTTGATTCATTTCATTTCATCTAGTCACATAGTTAATATCCTTTTTGCCGATCTGAACAATTTTTATCATAATGAATGATTTTGTCTGGCATTGAGAAAGTAATTCGAACATATTGAACGACAATCAGTATAAACTGTTGGTTATTTAGAAAAGAGAAATATCCCACGACCGGTTTCGCTGTTATTGCAGCTCGTCAGATTGGTCCATTTCTTTCTGCAAAACAACCAATCAGTTCTTGAAATTATACACAAATCATGGTATATTAATATGTCCAAAATGTATCTCATGTGTCCTCTATACTCGAATGTAAACAACTAACTATCGGTGACTAGCTCTGTGTCTAGCTTTATTTTCTAGTACAAGAGCAAACGTGAATAGATATTCAAAATCGAACTTAATTCCAAGTGGTAATAGAATGTGTTTTTAGAGTAAGGAAAACACAAATATTTTATAAAGTGCAAAGCACATTGTAACATGGCTACGCCTCGGCCAAAAGATATGTTACATGGTTTTCAATGTTTAATAAATTGCTGAAATATTTTAAGTTATACTTAGCACAAATTTCTGTAATTATTTTAGACTTGGAAAAACCATGTTGCGAAAGTTATAATTGTTCCTCTTATAGAGGGAATATTAAAATCACCACAATGAATAATATTACAGTGAATAAGCTGATGCTCAAACTGGTCAAAGAATGTAGATAAAGAATTAAAATATTCAACATTTGACGCATTCTTTGTACACAGCAATAATAATGCAAGACTGATGCATAATCTTTACACTTAATACATTTGAAAATTTACTATCGGTAAGTTGAATAGAAAGAATATTATTTCTAAGGGTCAATAATAAATATTCTCCACGCTTGTTCGATACAGCAGAGTAGTTACAATCTTTTCCATATATTGCGTAATCAGAAGTAATAAGTTCCAGAGCGTCTATGTTGTCATTTAACCATGTTTTCGTTAACAGAATAATATCATCCCAAAGTTTAATACGTAAACATCAAATGTTTTGATACACAATCAATGGATCTATGGACTCATCAGTAAAAGTTTGATGTACAGGCTTAGATTGCCATGATTGTTATATAACGTCATAATTTAGGGTTCGTTGAAACTCTATTTTTTATTCCAGACGTGACATGTTCTGTCCTAAGAAGAACAGGATGTAGTAATTGTTAACGAGAAATTTTAAGTGAACTATGTACAACTTGGGTGTGTTATATGAAAATTCGAAGTCCTGCATTACATGTTTACCTGATCCATATTTGGCACATCACTGATTCCATGTGCAAACTTTGGTCATATGAACAAATCCACAACACTTAAAACATTTAATTAAGTGAATATATTTAAAAACTGAACAAGCAGAATATTTTATGCACAATACATCATTTTTTAAGATACTGGTAAAAGTATTCGAATCTGTTTGTATTATTCCCAAGTATCATTTACTATCATTTTCAATAACACAATCTTGATTTCTACCTTATTATCGATAAAAGAATGTTGGTTTTTAATGGCATTTATCAAATCTACTGGGCTTACTTCTTCCTGAATGCCAATTATTTTAATTTGGCATTTCAGTTTGGCAGGGATTCTGATACTATATGTTTCACAAAGTTTGTTTTGTGTTTCGGTATTTAGCTTATGTACATCAACCTTAATATTTACAATTTATTACTCTACTTCCATTTTTGATAATTTTCACTTTATATATAGCTGTTCATAAATCACATACTTTTTTTTGAGTTTTTCCATAGTTTAAACAGAATCTTGATTATTTAAGTTTAGGTTTAATATTAAAACATTTTTTTTGGATATAATAACATTAGCATATGTTTGGTTGATTGTATGTTTGGCTCATTATTGATATTGTTATCTATTGAAGTTGGTAAATGAAAGAAGAAGTTCTAATTTTCTAATCTTTCCATGAAGAAGCTTTATAATGTTTACTTTATCTTGAATGATAACATTCTCTTGCTGAATGATATCTTTTAATAACTTATTTGAATAATCAGCATTTTTGAATATAAGTTACCTTTCCTTCAAAGCAGATCAGTTTGTTATTTTCAAGCATTTAATATGTTTTTGTTTCTCTTAACACAACTTTGGTGGTATAAACCATAACCATTTGCACATACAATGTACATATTTTGGTTTTGCAGCATTTACAATGTAACTCTAGAGCTTCGATATACACCTAAATTTCCAGCCATTTAAACTAAAATCTAACTTTAATTGTGGGACAAATTTTAAAAAAATACAAAAACAAGCATTCACATTTAAACCGTTTCTTAACGACGTTAGATCAAATAGCTATATGACAATTAATACTTGTGGCAAATTATAATTGATAGACTTGATTGTTTTTAAAAGAAATTTATGATGATTTTGATGTGGAAATTCAAAATTTATTTAGTGAAGATAAGTGGAAATTAATTCTATACTAAAAGCTAAATTTAATTATTTTACTATTAGTGAACCGAAATAGCCAAAACCAGTTTTGCCACAACCCCAAAATAACATTAATACTTCTCTATGGCCACCGCAAGGTTGTCAGTTTCAGATATTTCCGGTTTTTTTGTTGAAAATTTTAAAATTATTATTCATGTATTCATATATTTAATTCGTTAATAGGTTCATATCCTACATTAAACCCAGTAAATAACGTACAGCACTTAAAGGTGTTTCAGTTATGAATGGACCTGCACCTTGAAGAAGTTATAGAATACTGGAACGGGTATGAATGGTTTGTGCATTTCAGTGAGCTAAAGAGCCGAACTATAGCTTTAACCAAATTAAAGGGGTCTTTAATAAGGAACCACACTAACACCGGTCGTCAAAAGAGGGCAGCACTCTCTCGGTAGTTAGATTGGCAGAGACCATAGGGATCAGTATGGCATTCTAAGTCACACAACTACAATGTGGAAAGCAACGGGAAACCACCATTTTATCTCCCAAGTATGCACTACATTCGATGATTTTTACAATGTTTCAACCGAAGATACTACATTGGCCATGAAGCAAGTTTTGTTTACCTGAAATTTTGAATTTTGTTGAAACCTTGCTGTTCCAAGAAAGGTGGGAATCTTTAACATGCGTGACAACACTCACACATGGAACCTATATTTTACCTCTCATCCTAACGACGACATTGTTTTTAAGGTTGCTCGCTTAACATTTTTCAAGCAAACCGTTTCAGAATTCAAACCAGTGACCTTGGGCAATAGTAGTCGCATGCATACCAACTAAACCACAAATCTGCTTTCGCAGTACACAGCATACCTAAATTACTTTTAAAATGATGACAGCCTCCACCAATCAGATCTCCGGGAGGGGGGGACTACTTCGGAGTATGTGATCGGTTAGTGCAAAAGAAGAGCCGGAAACATTTTACGAATCGGAGAGTGGAAAGTTAGAACCATGAAGCAATTGGTAAGCTAGAGAATTTTAAAATTGAAATGGATAGGCTAACATTAGACATACGAGGAATTAGTGAAGTTCAGTAGCCAGAGATGGAGGATTTTTATAGCAGATACTTTAAGGTAATTCATACAGGATCAGAGGAAAGAAATTTGGATGTGGGGAAAGTTATGCAGATAAAATTAGACCACTGAATAGAAAACTATTTACAAAAAACAATAGAGTACTCCTGGTTAGATTATAATTTAAAACAATAAATACAGTAATAATCCAAGAATACATACCCACCTCTAGCAACAGTGAGAAGGATGAAGAAGCAATCTACAAAAATATCGAAGACATACTGAGATTCGTGTAAACACATGAAAATTTAATAATCACTGGAGATTTTAAAGCAGTAGTAGGGAAGGAGCCGTAGTAGGTTTATTTGGTTTGGGCACGAAAAACAACAAGGGAAATAGACTGGTACAATTTTGTAATAAAAACAATTAAACCATCACAAACACATTATTTCAACATCACGCAAAAAAAAACAACACACGTCGAAGATGAGAGGAGACATAGGGGGATATCAAGATTACATTCTTGTTCAACAATGGTTTAGAAATAAGAACGTAGAAGCTACCCAGAAGCAGATACATACAATTGTTACGTGCCAAAATTTGGCACTAGACATTTTTTAGTTTAGTTTTGATGTGCGGAGCTTCGCGCCATAAATTTGAAAAACTTGTGGCGCGTGTATTTCCGTCACGTCAGAAGTGCGTTGCGCGGAAATTCGCGTCAACGCGTGTGGAAAAAAAAGGTGGGGAGTTTCCCAAAGACGCTGAAATGTGGCCTTTTGCCTTTGAACATCCAGAAGAGTGGTTTGGTTGAGGTATCGTATCGTATCTTTATCTTTGTTATGTAGATTTCCTTGCCTTATTTGATTATCGTCCCTATAAACCCGTTCCGTATTGTTCCCGCTACATATAGGAAGAAGATATAAATTTGAAAGCAACCTGGCCGAACCGCAGTCCACGCATGAGATACATCTTTAAATTATCCTGAAGGAAGTCACGAGCAACCCTGAGGGAGTGATTCTGTAGGAAGCGGTTCCTATTCATGTGAGTACTTTGTTTTTATAATACCTTTTATGAATTTTGAATATTTCGTCATTACGTGTAATAATTTGCAAATTGTGTGACGTCATTGACAGATGGGCGCGCTAATTTCCATATTATAGATTAGCGTTACCAACTGCCATCGTGTCGCGTATACTGCGTCGACGGTAATATAAGAATCACGCGTAAATGTTAAGAATTGGCGCCCAACGTGTTTCTCGACAAGTTTAACTTACCTTAAATTAGCTATATTTTTCCTTTTGGTTGACTTTTCCTTGACCGTACCGTTACTTATATATCGCTTTATTCTCTACACCCCCAATATAACTCTGTCGCTTCATTTAATTAATCCTTGAACTTTTCCTACAGCATATTATTTGGTTTTTAGTATTTTTCTTACGTCATTTAATTTTGTGTGGTAATTGTCGTAACTTTGGTTGTAATAACTCATTGAATTTTTACGATTGGTTTTAGCTAATGTTTAGTGTGGATGCTTTCTTCTTTGGGCTCACATAGGAGACGCGGCCTATGCCATTGTAAGAAATAGTTCATATTCGCAGTTGCAAAAAACTAGGATTTTCTATTCCATGTGTTTTTCCTCTGAATTATTACAGTCGCCCACATTATACTATACCATTATTTGTTTCTTTTCCTACTAAATCACCATAACTTATAAACATTTTTTTCCATTGTTTTTTGTTGAACTTCATGGTGAGGCGCTATCGCTTCTTATTGATATCTTATTAAATTCTCAGTTGTTTTAGCATATTGGGACAGTGTATCTGTATTTAACTGCTTATAATTAGGCATCTTTGTGTGTTTATGGCGTTACCATCTTTAAAAAATTACTTTGAAACAGGTTGTTTTTGTGTGATTGTATCTGTAATGATACTTTTAAGTTGTTGTGTCAACTTTTGTCTGATTTTCTTATCGTAGTGGATGCACTCGTTAGGAAAATGATTGTACTAGTTCTGTTAAGAGTCTAGTGCATTTTTTTTAAACGTATGATATACCTTATCTTGTCGGATTAATATCGCAGGTGGTCCTTCAGAACAATCTGTGTTTTAATAGGGACAATTCTCTACCTTCTCTCGGACGCTTGTCCAAAAAGTCTACTTTTTCTTATCCTACTGTCTCCGTTTCTGCCTTATCTTTCCTTCGATGGACCTGTTCTTGTCCCGGAACACCCGTCTGCCACATAAGAGTGATGTTCCCTCACTCCGGGCTACTGACTACATTGGCTGGTTGAGTAGTGCTTTGCTATCTACCTTTTCTGTTTCTTTAGCTCAATGCGAGCCCTTCCTCTATTTTTTTCTACCTGGAAGTGCCTCTTATGCATTCCAAACACCCACCTCCCTCTTTCTACCGTTCCTATTTCTACTGCCTTTTCATTTCCGTCAGTCACTGTGTGGTTGCGCGGGAGGTTTTCACAGACACCTGGACCACGTCTCTGGGAATCTTTCGTGAGGTCATGCGGTGCCGCTGTCAGTGCACATGCACGCTAACAGTGAAGGTATGTATGCGTGTGTGAATGTGTGAGTGCATGTATATATATATATATATATATATATATATATATATATCGTTATATATCGTGTGGATATCGGGTGATTATATCACCGATATTAATTAACGCCGGGTGCAGGGATGCACCCAAATGCCTTTGCCGGTCCCTCGTACCGTTTATTGCAAACGTCTTTGATAATAACTGAAGTTAATATCTTTATCTTATTTATTATCTTTGATAATAACCTTAGTTTAATATCGTTATGTTACCGATTACCTTTAATAATAATTTTAGCTTAATATCGTTATCTTACCGTTTATCTCTAATAATAACTTTAGTTTAATATCGCGTTACCTTAACTACTATCTCTAGCAATAACTTTAGCTTAATATCGCGTTATCTTACCTAGTATCTCAAATAATAACTAAAGCTTAATATCGTTATCTTACCGATTACCTACTACCGTTGATAATAACTTAAGCTCAATATCGTTATCTTATCTATTATCTTCGACAACAATTTGAGATCTTGTCTTATCTTTATATCTTCCTAACATTTGGTATTAATGACCAGACGTGGGATTTATTTTTCTTGAAATTAAGTGAAAAAGCTAACCTGATATAGAAATGTAATTTGTTAGGTTAGCAATGAAAGTATTTAGTAAAGTGGTACGTTTGGTAAATTTGTTGATTCACAACCATGTCATAGACAAGTTTTGATGTGTATCGTTATTTAAACCAAAGTACCAGTGACAAAAATTTGCTAGAGTGTAGACTAACTCACTCTTTTGAACATTTTTAAATTTGGGCACTTTTTGACAACAAAGAACAGTTTAGATGCAACGCTTATGTGCATCTGCACGTAAGGAACTCTAATGTTAGTTTTAGTTTAGTATATAGGTGAGGCGACTTGTCGCATTTGTGTTACTTTAAGTAGTGTTTCATGCTCCCCGACAAATTTGTGCTGTTGATTATTAATGTAGTCAAAGACAATGGGGCTACATATTCCGTTTCCTGGTAATTCGGAAGACGTGTTATCGGTCGAAAAAACAAGGTGGTGCCTTAAATAAACATTTTGTAGGTTTTAAGTTAGGATTTATGTAGAGTAGTTAGGATTTAGATTTTAAGATGTTACTGTGCTAACAGTTTTTCTTTTTTTAAGTTTTTATTTTATGGCTTTGTCGCGATTATTACGTGCCAAAATTTGGCACTAGACATTTTTTAGTTTAGTTTTGATGTGCGGGAGTTTCGCGCCATAAATTTGAAAGACTTGTGGCGCGTGAATTTCCGTCACGTCAGAAGTGCGTTGTGCGGAGATTCGCGTCAACGCGTGTGGAAAAAAAAGGTGGGGAGTTTCCCAAAGACGCTGAAATGTGGCCTTTTGCCTTTGAACATCCAGAAGAGTGGTTTGGTTGAGGTATCGTATCGTATCTTCATCTTTGTTATGTAGATTTCCTTGCCTTATTTGATTTTCGTCCCTATAAACCCATTCCTTATCGTTCCCGCTACATACAGGAAAAAGATATAAATTTGAAAGCAACCTGGCCGAACCGCAGTCCACGCATGAGATCCATCTTTAAATTATCCTGAAGGAAGTCACGAGCAACCCTGAAGGGAGTGATTCTGTAGGAAGCAGTTCCTATTCATGTGAGTACTTTGTTTTTTATAATACCTTTTATGAATTTTGAATATTTCGACAATACGTGTAATAATTTGCATATTGTGTGACGTCATTAACAGATGGGCGCGCTAATTTCCATATTATAGATTAGCGTTACCAACTGCCGTCGTGTCGCGTATACCGCGTCGACGGTAATATAAGAATCACGCGTAAATGTAAGACACTGACCACAACATAGTAATTATGAATGCCGTACTAAAATTTAAAAATTTAAAAAGAGAAACGAAAGGCACTTTGACTTTGAGAAACTAAACAATAAAATTATCCACAAAAGACCCAAGAAAAGGTCAGACGAATTGCTGAAAAACATCGGGAAATTTTCTGATGCTAAAGAAGTAGAAGCAGATTGCAATAGCGTTAAATCCAGCTTAGACATGACAGCCAGAGATATTCTAGGGTATAAACAAAAAGAAAATAAAGACCATGGGTAACAGAGGATATTCTGAATTTAATAGAAGGTAAAAATAAAAAACAGACTGGATAAAGCAGGAAAACAAAGTAGGAGAACAACTAACAGCATTAGAACAATAATCAGACATTGAAAAGGATGGTTTGGAATATCCTGTAATTAGAGATGAGTTTAAATTAGAATTAAAGAGTTTAAAAAATCAAAAGCACCTTGTATAGATAAGATGCAATCAGAAACTCTAAAAGTCGCTGAACAAACATTGATAGAATGTTTCCAACTTGTAAGTTATATGTATGAAACAGGCAAGATACTCAAAGATTTCAAATGTAACACCATAGTCACTATACCAAAAAGGAGGGTCTGGACAGATGTGAAAATTGGTATCACATAAGTTAAAAATATTAACCAGAATTGTACAATGACGGATGGAAAAAGGGGCTGAAGAAATACTACAAGAAGATCAATTTGGGTTTAGGCGGAACATGACAACATGGGCGACCATTTTAGCTTTAAAGATGATAATGGAGAAAACAATAGAAAAGAGAGAAAGTGTGTATATAAAGTTTAAACATCTGAAAAAATGAGAAAAAATGTTCGAAATATTCAAAAAAATTGGAATGAGTTATAGGGATAGACGGATAGTACATAGAATATACAAAGAGCAAGCAGCTATAATAGAACTAGAGCAGGAACATAGAGAAGTAACTATTAGGAAAAGGATGAAGGGATGTGCTCTATTTCCATTAATTTTTTACTTGTATATCGAAGAGGCAATGAATATTGTCAAATGCAGAAAGACATTTGAAATTATTAAGCAGGTACAAACGATTGATATATTCAGATTTGCAGGTGATATAGCAGTATTAGCATTTAGCAAAAGAATAAAAAGCAACTCTTAATGAAATGTAAACATTGCTAATAGAGCAATACAGTATGATCATCATCATTGGGTCTTCAGTCCTGAAACTGGTTACATGCGTACCATCATTGTTTCCTATTCTGAAGTAACCTACAGATTTCCCCGAAATATGCACAGTCTGCATCTATCACTATCTGATCTAGGTCTACATCCACCTCTTTTTTCCTATCTCTGCTTGTCATATATACCATACTATTCCCCAAAAATGCCTTAGAACGTATTCTGGCCTTCTATTTCTCATATTTTTTCCCAAAGATAAACTTGTTCCCCTACTGTTTCTATAACCTATTTGTTTTTACCTTTGTCTGTCCATCATCATACATCTGAAGCACAGCATTTCAAAGGCTGCTCCTGTTCTTCTGTCTGCTTTTCAGACTGCACGTATTTCGTAGGCATACTGTCTGTGCTGTGCTCCACACATACGCTTTCAACAACTTTTTGTTCTATGTTTGTTGTCTTTCATCATAGGCGCCGTTCTTTCTTGTTAGATGAAGTTCGGTCCCCTTCTATTGTTTTACAATTATATACCCTATTTCTCCGACATTCAGTGGTTGCGAAGGGGGGTAAGCAGCCTGTGGCTGCCAAGTTCCCCCAGCACTTGAACATTTACTGATTTAATAGTTTTTCCAATATATCTTTTCGCACAGTCAATATTAGTTGCAGGTATTTCACGACCAACACCTGTAGTTCTTTATAATAATGATAAGATTTATCTGCGCTTATTTTTTCGTCATTGGGTTTTCCGTCTCAAAACTGGTTGGACATGTAGCTGCACTTATTTATTTTCTAAACTAACCTACATAGTTCCCTGAAATTCTCACACGGCAATACAGCTCGGTTCTCCTTCTGTTGTTTTCTAAAATTATGCCCTATTTCACTGAGATTTATTGAAGGGGGTTAAGCAACCTGTGGCTGCCAAGATCCTCCAACACTTAAACATTTGCCGAAATAATAGTTTTCCAGTAAATGCTTTCACACAATTACCATTATTTGAGAATATTGCCCATCCAATGCTTGTAGTAGCTTATAATAAATATCATGTTTCCTCTATTGTTTTCTAATATTAAGCCCTATTTCACTGAGATTTACTGAAGGGGGTTAAGCAACCTGTGGCTGCCAAGATCCCCCAACACTTAGACATTTGCCGAAATAATAGTTTTCCAGTAAATGCTTTCACACAATTACCATTATTCGAGAATATTGCCCATTCAATGCTTGGAGTTGCTTACAATAAATATCATGTTTAAGTGCAGTTACTTTCTTCGTCATTAATTTATCCATCTTGGGACTGGTTGGAAGCGTACCTCCATTGATTTCTATTCTGAGCTAGCCTACACATTTCCCTGAAACTCCTACAGCCTACATCTTTCACTATCTGTGTGCAGTAGTCTAACCTAGGTCTACCTCTTCTTCTCTTTTTTCCTATCTCTGCTTCTATTATATTCCGCACTATTCCCTCATGCCCTAGTATGTGACCTATCATCCTATCTCTACTATTTTTTACCGTTTTCCACATATTTCTTTCTTCCCCTACCATTTTTAGTACCTCTTCGTTCTTAACTTTGTCTGTCCATGATATCTTCATCAATCGTCTGTAGCACCACATTTCAAAGGCTTCTACCTTTTTCCTGTCTGCTTCTCCTACTGTCCAGGCTTCACAGCCGTACAGTGCTGTGCCCCATACATATGTTTTAAGCAACATTTTCCTTGTTTCTATGTTTGTTGTCTTTGAACACAGTAGTTGCTTTTTCTTGTTAGATGTAGCACGACCTTGTGCTAATCTTTGTTTTATAGCTTTTGTGCTTTTCCCATCTTGCGTTATTTGGCTTCCTAGGTAGCAGAAATCCTTAACCTCTTGTAAGTTCATGTTACATATTTGTATTCTTGTTTTTGATTTATTTTTCCCTCCTTTGCATACTAGTACTTTAGTTTTACTTTTGTTAATTTTCATACCGTATCTCTCTGTTAGAACCGTTTCCATTTCATTGAGAGCAGCTTCTAACTCTTCCTTGCTAGATGCTAATACCGCTATATCATCTGCAAATCTAAGCATATCGATCTTTTGTCCCTGCATATTAATTCTAAATGTCTTCCTGCATTTGACAGTATTCATTGCCTCTTCTATGATGTACAAGTTAAAAATTAATGGGAATAAGGCACATACCTGTCTCACCCCTTTCCTAATATTTACTTCTCTACTTTCTTGCTCTAATTCTATTACTGCTGTTTGTTCTTTGTATAAGCTATGTACTATTCGTCTATCCCTATAACACATTCCAATCTTTTGGAGTATTTCAAACATTTTTTTCCATTTTACATTGTCGAATGCTTTTTCCAGATCTACAAATCCTATATATACGCTGTCGCCCTTCTCTATTTTCTCCATTATCACCCTCAGAGCCAAAATAGCCTCCTGTGTTCCACTGTTTCGTCTAAACCCAAATTAATCTTTTCCCAATATTTCTTCAGCTCGTTTTTCCATTCGTCTTTGTACAATTCTAGTTAATATTTTTGAAACATGTGCTGTCAAGCTGATTCCTCCGGGTGGAGCAATGGGGACGTGGCCGCAAGTATAGCGGCCCTAATTCAAATTATAATGTCAAGCTTATTGTTCGAAAGTTTTCACATCTATCCGCGCCCCTTTTTTTTTTGGTTTCGTTACTATGATGTTACGTTTGAAATCTTTGGGTATCTCGCCTGTCTCATACATATAGCTTACAAGTCGGACGAGACATTCTGTTACTGCTTGTTCAGCGGCTTTTAGAGTTTCTGCTTGCACCTTATCTGTACCTGGTGCCTTACCATTTTTCAGACCCTTTAATGCTAATTCAAACTCATCTCTAAGTATAGGATATCCCAAGTCATCATTTTCAATGTCCGATTCCTGTTCTAATGCAGTTAGTTCCTCTCCTGAATATAAATTCCCTATATATTGCTGCCATCTAGCTACTTTCTCTACGTTTTCTATAATGACGTTTCCTCCCGCATCCCTTATATTTTTGCTATATGGTTTTATATCCGTGAAATTTATTCTAATTAATTTGTATGCTTCGTCTGTCTTTCCTATTTCCATCTTAGTTTGTACCTCGTTGCACTTTTCATCAATCCATTTTTCTTTAGCTTTCCTGCATTTGCGAATAATTTCCCATTTCATGGCTTTGTATGTCTGTTTTCCTGTTTCGTCTGATCTATTTTTGTATTATCGTCTTTCTTCTATTAAATTCAGGATATCCTTTGTTATCCATGGTTTCTTATTTTCTTTTTGTGAATACCTCAGAATATCTCTGGTCGCCATGTCTAAGCTGGATTTAATGTTATTCCATTCTGTTTCAACTTCCTTAGTATCAGAAATGTTTCCTATATCTTTCAGCAATTCATTTGACTTTTTTTCAAATCTTTCGTGGGTATCTTTATCATTTAGCTTCTCAAAGTCAAAGTGCCTTTTTCCGTTCCTCTTTTTCAGATTTTAAAATTTAAGTGCAGCATAATTACGATGTTGTGGTCAGTGTCTATATCTGCTTCCAGGTAGCTTCTGCAGTCTTTTACTTGATTACTAAACCGTTGTCTATCAATAATGTAATCTATTTGATATTTTCCTATATCTCCTGGCATCTTGTTCTTGTTGCAAATTCTACCAGCATATTTCCCCTGTTATTTCTTGTGCCTAAACCAAATAAACCTACTATCGCTCCTTCTCTACCCTCACCTACCACTGCATTAAAATCCCCCGTAATTATTAAATTTTCAAGTCCTTTTAAGTATCTTAGTATGTCTTCGATATCTTTGCAGATCGCATCTACCTCTTCCTCACTGTAGCTAGAGGTGGGCATGTATACTTGTATTATTACTATATTTACTGGTTTAGATTCAAATCTAACCATGAGTACTCTTTCGTGCTTTTGTAGGTAGTTTTCTACACGTTGTCCTATCTTTTTTCGCATAACTATCACCACACCCGAATTTCCTTCCTCTGATCCTGTATGAATTACCCTGAAGTTTCCACTCCAAAAATCCCCCGGCCTCTGGCCAGCGGACTTCGCTAATTCCTACTATGTCTAGTGCTAAGCTATCCATTTCGAGTTTCAAGTTCTCTAGCTTAACTACTTGTTTCATACTTCTGACATTCCACGCTCCGACTTGCAGAATGTTAACGCATCTTCTTCTATTCTTTCGGATCACATCCCCCGAAGTAGTCCCCTCCCAGACATTCGAATGGGGGACTATTTTACCTCCGGAATTTTTTACCCCAGAGGATGCCGCCATGTTTAACAATGTCTGTACGCAGTGTACTTGGAAGGTAGTGTGGTGGTTTCCCATTGCCTTCCACGTCGTAGTAGTGTGTCCTAGAATGTCATACCGAGCCCTATGGTCTCTGCCACACTAAGTACCGAAAAAGCTGCTGCCCTCTTTCGGGGACCTGTCTTAGTCTGGTTCCTTACTAAAGACCCCACTAATTTGGTTAAACCTATAGTTTAGCTCTTTACCTCATTGAAATGCGCAAGCCATTCTACCTCTTCTAGTTTTTAGAACGTCGTCAAGATGCAGGTCCGTTCAGAATGACTTTGGTAAATATGAAACATTTAATGCAAATGCATTTATATTTGATTTTATTATTAATTCAGTTTTGCGCTGTATGTTCATTACACTTTCATTTATTTCTAAAACCAAACAATCAACCTTTATCTTTAGTAAGTCTAACAAAGTGTACAAAATCTGTAGTTACAAATATGACATGCTTCTAGAGTCGAACAAAACTCTGCAATCATGATATTTACTGTTATTGTCAGCTATCTTAACTCTTGCTGTAGAGAGTAAAACTTGTGAAGTTTTAATTTTTATCACCAAATTATTAGTAATCGTACTAATAGTACCTTTAACTCTATGGCAAGAACTATTTTAAAGCATTTGTAACATACTGTTTTAATACGCTCTAATTAGTTCTATGATTTCTAAAAATAGTTATTTTCTAGTTTAATTTTAGCATTCTAATTATTAGAATGAAGGTCTGGTAACATAAATATGTCTGTAATTGCAACGGTTGCAAGACTACCCAAGTAGCGTCCTAGCGAAGTTTCCAGAAAGGTCTAATCCAAGAGTTAATCAATTTTTCTAAAGGCACTTTACTTCAAAGGCACTACACATGCCAGATTAGTTGCTATCTATGATTAGATGTCAATCATGTTTTAGGATCCTATTTATGTCAGGGTGGTCGGAAGCAATTTTTCAATTAGCGGAGTACTCAAGTAAAATTAGTTCCGAGATCTATTTGTGTGGCTATCTTAGGGCAATTGGCAGTTTAATTATTCTTAAAGATTTACGACCGGCGTATCCTAAGCCGAGTATGAGAGCCAAGAAAGGGGTTATTTTTCAATTAACTTAAATGTATATAAGGATGCCAGCCGGTGGTAATCGGGGTTGTTTATTTCCAGACGCGTTGTAGTCTAAAGCTCGCGGACTTGCAGATTGAGTAAGTGTTTTATTTCTCTGAATTCTAGTGCGTGCCGTTATGTTCAAAGTTAGTTTATTTCTCTGAGTAAGTAATTATTATATATGGCATTACTATGAACTCAAGGCTGTGTTATGCATCATAAGTCATTTATTTGTTTAAATACAATATCTGTCGACTTTCATAGCATACAACTTCGGGTTAAAGCCCCGTTCCAGTAATTTAATCCCGTTAAGTTATTGTTAAAGACCGCATCTTTTGAAGGGTTTCTTATTTTATTGTGTTTCGACGTTGTCCGAGGCTTGTAATAACTAAGCCACGAATTCCGTTACTGTACTATTTGACCCGTGTGAAGGTCATGTTTTTCCTGTCATTGATGACCCCGTGATTAAAGGAAGGTCGTTTCAGTATGCAAGTTAAGTAGACTGCGGTAGCGTTAATTAATTATATGTATTGGGGTGTTTGCACCCAGAACTGTTGTAAATATTAATAAAATAAGGACTTTAGAATTGTTTAGTTGTTGTGTTTGTGCTAGCCGGAGACTTTATAAGATTTGCCCCTGTGAAGTGAAGTATTTTCTGTCCTGCAATCTTGGTTCATCGCCACGAACAAAGTGCGATGAGAGCTATTACATGATCGGTCCATGGGCCGTTTAATTCCCATGGTGGCGCCCTATTGTAAATAATGTTAATTACTGTATAATTTTGTATGCATATGTAATTAGGTTAAGCTATTTAGTAGCCCGTTTAATAAAACAATTGGAATTTTGTCTTAGTGTGTGGTTGTTTAATGAACCTCCCCTTCTCACCGACTGCAGCAGATTGCGAGGCAATGTCCCGAAACGTGAGGGTACTATAGTGTTAGAGGTCCTTCCCATTTATTATTTATTGTTAATTGGATACCCTCACGCGGTAGGTAAATATTCTAATCACACTGGCGCATTAACGTGGTTAAAAATCTTAAATATGGTAAACAACACACGGACAAAGTTTTAGATTGTTTTATTTCTATAGTACTATTAAGATTTGAGCAGAATTAACAGTTTAATATTAGTGATTTAGGAACAGGTTTCGCTATTGTTGGCATTTACCTTTTATTTAGTCATGTATGTGGTGGAAGCTTTAAGAAGTGACGAACTGAGTCACGAGCTTTCAATTAGGAACATTGAACCAACAAAGTTAAGTGTGTTAGAAAAACGAAAAGTTTTGCGTTCAAAACTCATTGTTGAGAAAGTCGACAGTAATGTTTTTTCTAAGTATGAAAAAATTGAAATCGTTCAAAAGGACGAAATTGAATTATTGAAACTTAAGATTTTGAATTAGAAAACAGTTTAAATTCTTTTACCATTCTTCCTAAAAGGAAAGAATATATTAAACTTAACACGAGATTAATGCATGTAACACAGAGACTAAATTATGTCAATTTCGATATTGAATTTTTAGAGGTACACAAAGAACTGCATTCTAAGTGCATTAGAGCTTTTGAGATTTTAGAACAGGTAAACGGGAAAATGAGATTAACGATAACCCTTCTTATTGTTCGGCTAGTGGTAATAAAGATCCTACAATAACACCAACAGCAGAGGTTTCATGCCCTGGAGCATCAACGGTTTCTTCCATTAATACCCCATCGGTTTCGATTTCTAGTAATGATTTAGGTACTCTAATTAAGTCCTTGAATAAATCAACGATATCAGTCCCGATCCACAAGTGGGGATTACAATTTTCGGTGAATCTGATTCTATATCGGTTTTAGATTTTATTCAACGCGTCAAGGAACTGCAAGTTGCAAGAAAAGTTTCGTCAGATGACCTTTTCGAAGAGGCTATTGATCTTTTCACCAGTTCAGCATTGGATTGGTATAGAGCAACGCGATGTACAGTAAATTCATGGGATCAATTAATTTCTAAATTAAAACAAGATTTTCTTTCAGCCGATTATGCAGAGAATCTTTTAATGTTAATTAAATCCAGACGGCAAGGCGCCGAGGAATCACCTACCATTTATATTTCAAAGATGGTAAACTTATTTTCTCAATTAGAAGATTCCACTCCAGTCCGGGAACAAATAAAAATTATTAAAAGAAATTTACAGACTTTTATGCCACGCAACTGGCGTTAGTTGAAGTGACTGACATTTCCCATTTGATTTCTCGTTGTAAGGTTTTAGAAGACATTAAGCCTCCAAATTTTATTAAACAGGAACATTCTGATTCTGCCAACGTACCAGTTATCTTAGAACGTCAAGTTCGACAGAGTTCATTTTCTAATAATAATTTACCTTGGTCCGGCGTGTCAATTATTTTAAAAACACAGCAAAATTTTCGACTATTTGTTTCAACTGTAAAAGACGGGGTCACTCGTTTCATACTTGTCCGGAGAAACGCGGAATATTTTGTTATTCTTGTGGGCAGCGGGAAGTTACGTCCACAAATTGTCCAAACTGCTCAAATAATTCAAAAAACAAAGGACAGGAAAGCGCGTAGTCAGCCGTTGCTTTTCCTCGTTTAATAATATTGCTGCTGACAAAAAGACGTGGTCGGAGTGGTTAGTAAAAGTTAAAAATTTTTGTAAAGCATCTAAGGTTTTTTCAAATTTTTATAAAGTGAAAGGTGATACAAGACCTTATATTAATATCGAGTTATTTAAGGAAACTTATACCGCACTGTTGGATTCCGGGGCGAATACCTCTATTTTAGGCAGACATGGTCTGTGTTTATTGGATAAATATAAGTTAGAATTAATTAAAAATGTAAAGACGTCTATATTAACAACCGCAGATGGCACTTCACAATCAATTTTAGGTTCAATTAATTTGCCCTTGACTATAAACGGGGTTACTCGGTCTTTAAATGTTTTAGTTTCCGACTCAATAGAGTGTACCCTAACGTTAGGGATTGATTTTTGTCAATTATTTGAATTGAAAGTAGATTTTTCAAAAAATGAATTTTATGCTCATTCTGCGTAAACGAATAAATTAAATTTCATTAAAGTTATGGCCGATTTAAATGAAGACCAGAAATTTGAATTAAACAATGTTATTTCTTTATTTCAATCCCTGGATCGTCCTACCTTATGCCGAACCACTAAAATTTCACATCATATTACAACGGAAGACGTTGAACCAATTAAACAAAGGTATTACCCATTATCACCGGCGATGCTGGAACATGCTAATAAAGAAATTGATGCGATGCTTGAACAAGGCATTATTAGCCCAAGCAATAGCCCGTGGAACTCCCCCATGCTGTTAGTAAAGAAAAAAGCAAAAGGTGAATTTCGTGTATGTTTTGACGCTAAACGATTAAATTCAATTACAAAAAAAGACGCGTATCCCATTCCGTTTGTAAATGACATTCTTGATAGATTACGCAATGCGAAATATCTCAGTTCAATCGATTTAAAAAAAGCCTTCTGGCAATTGCCCTTGAGTGACGAAAGCAAGGAAAAAACAGCCTTTACTGTCCCAAGGCGCGGATTATTTCAATATAATGTAATGCCGATGGGTTTGGCCAATGCTCCAGGCACATTACAGAGGCTCATGGACTCTATTTTTGATTTTTCATTATCCCAATCGGTATTTGTTTATTTAGATGATATAATTATTATTTCAAGCACATTTAAAGAGCATATTAGAATTCTGAACGAAGTGTATGAGAAGTTGAAAGGCGCTAATTTAACTATTAACATTTCAAAATGTGAGTTTTGTAAACCAGAGTTACAATATCTGGGATATATTGTGAATAAAGATGGTCTCCGAACTGACCCAGCAAAAATTGACGCAATTGTAAATTTTCCTCAACCCAAGACAGCCACTGAAATAAAACGTTTCACCGGTATGTGCTCTTGGTATAGGCGTTTTGTTTTGGATTTTGCCACAATTATAGCACCCATCAATGATTTATTAAAGGAAAGAAAAATCAAGCGATTAAATGGACGGACGAGGCTCTTATTTCGTTTGAAAAATTAAAGATGTTCTTACAAAGGCTCCTGTTTTAAGGAGTCCTGATTTTTCGAAAGTTTTTTCTTTACAATGTGACGCCTCAAATTACGGCGTTGGTTGTGTTTTAACTCAGGGAGAAGGAGACGAAGAACATGTAATTGCTTATGCTTCTCGCAGTTTAAATTCAGCGGAGAAAAATTATTCAGTCACAGAACGGGAACTTTTGGCGGTGTGTTTTGCTATTCAAAAATTCCGACCATATACTGAAGGAACTCATTTTAAGGTCATTACGGACCATCATTCTTTAATTTGGCTCCACAACTTAAAAGATCCTGCGGGACGTTTAGCTAGATGGAGTGTGAAACTCCAACAATTTGATTTCGAAGTTATCCTCAGGAAGGGTAAATTTAATGTGGTACCAGATACATTATCCCGAGCTCCTAGTGGAGCCTATGCTATTGATTCTTTAAATTTTTCTTTAGACGAGGTCGAGGAGTGGTACAAAAACATGTTAAATAATATTAAGGAAAAGCCAGATCTATATCCCGTTTGGAGAGTAGAAAATGATAAAATGTATAAGTTTATTCCGAATAATTTGAATATCAAAGCCAATTTAATTGAGTGGAAATTAGTAGTGCCGAAATCATGCCGTGCACAAATTTTAAAAGAATGCCATGATGATGCAGTTTCGCTCATTTGGGTGTATTTAAAACATATACAAAATCAAAGAGCTCTATTACTGGCCCAAAATGCGGTCATATATTTCTAAATACATTAGTAAATGTGTTACGTGCTGTCAAAGCAAATCCAGCACGTTCAACCATTATGGTTTTATGGGCAAAGAGAAAAAAGTTTCATTTCCGTTTCAATGTTTGTCGATTGATTTAATGGGGCCCTTTCCCGCTCGAAATTGGGGAATACTTACCTTTTAGTTGTTACTGACTGGTTTACAAAATTCACTTTATTGCATCCCATGCGAGCGCTTCAACAAAACAAATTTGTAATTACCTGGAAAATTTTGTATTTTTGGTATATGGGTACCTCAAATTTGTATGATAGATAATGGCCCTCAATTTAAAAGTAATTTATTTTCCAATCTCATGACAAATTATAAAATACCTTCGGTTTGGTTTAACGCCAGCTACCATCCTCAAGTTAATTATGTAGAACGCGTTAACAAGGTAATTGGAGCTGCCATTCGCAGTTACATTCAAGATTCTCAGAAGAATTGGGACGATAATATTCACCAACTTGCCCATGCGCTTCGTAATGCTGTTCATGAATCCACAAAATATTCCCCAACATTTTTAGCTTTTGGACGCACGGTTCCTCTGACCGGGGAATTCTATAATAAATTAAAGGATTTAAATCCAGAGAATCTAGCAATTGATACTCGAGAACAATTGGTTCAAGACCTCAATGAATTATCGCCCATCTTTAAAGAAGTTCAGAAAAACATACATTTGGCGTATTAACGTAATACGCACTCTTACAATTTAAAGCGCAGACCATTAAATTTCAAAGTAGGGGATTTATTGTGGAAGCGCAATTTTATATTATCAGATTCAGAACTGAGTACTTCAGTACAAAAATGTACTGGTAATACGGTATTCAGTACTTTTAGCTACTGTAAGTAGTTTACTGTAAGTACTTTCAAAATACATGTACTGGTACTTAAATACTGAAGTATTGTCTGCAAAGTACTGGTACTGGTACTGGTTCTCTAATTTTTGTTCAGTATTACTTGTTACTTGTTACTTACAAATGTACTGTAATATGTTGTAAGTACTTGTACTCTGTAAAACTTCCAGTAATTTATTTAAGTACATTTATGTATTTCCCATAATTTACTTGTGAAGTACAGCCCACTGCATTGCTTAGTCTACATACTTATATCTTATATTACTTCATATTACACTAATTGTTGTTCAGTGCATGTGCAGTTCTGAGTAAGTTGCAGTGTTATTTGAAATCATACAAAAAGTGAATTGGTAGACAATATATATCAGGCGAATATCAGTAGGTAGGTATGAACATAAGATAAATCATGTTAGAGTAATTATAAAGAATAGGTATCATTTTTAGCTTAGCTGTATGTCATTTGTGTTTTGTGTATATTTAAATTTAAATAGTAACAAAATAAAACTTCAATAGTTTAATACAAACCAAGTTATCGGTTACAGCAGTCAGCAGTTTAAAAATACGGTTGACGCAACACATGCAATGCAGCCGTAGAATAGAATTTAACTAGTTGTAGAAATGCGATTAGATTACAATAATTAAAGGTAATACTAGGTGAACAATTATTCAATAATTTTTCTGTATAAGTTACAAAATTTAAATGACATGGCTGCAATAATCTTATAATTATAATTATAAATTGCAACTGATGTAATTACAATAAGCCAAGCCCATACATTTTTTCATGTCATTATCATCAGATGACGCATATCATAATATTTTAACTTCTGATTATTTAAGTTTAAAACTTAATGGATTAGAGGTTAGCTGGCTGCTTTAATGAAAACATAAAAGTATACATAACAACGTTGTATATTGAATCTTTATTTTAAAATGTGTGTCCTAAATTGGATGCTGTTAATGGGTTACATATGGTTATTATTAAAATACGATACAATAAAACTGTTTTTCAGTCATCAGCCAACTTTTCGAGATCAATTCAATTGTGAATTCAGAAATGAGCGAACTTCTTTTGTTTTCAAATTATAACCAAAAGTGATATTTTTATCAATTTCATTAATTTGTATAACTCGTTTATTTGTAAAAATATCAAAAATGCTGTAGAAGTTTTCTTTGCAATGTTTAATATTTATAACATTTTAGAAGTTATAACAAATTTGCCATTTTTAAGTGGAAACCGCATTTGACTGCCACTTAATTTAAAAGCTCTTTGCAATGCAAGAGCTTTTCAAAAATCAAAATATATAGTTTAATATAGTTATTTTTGAAATGGCCGATTTTTCATGTTTTCGGTATAATAAATTAATTAATTATATCGGTAATAAATAGTTGGTCGCGAAACACAAAATGACAATTATTTGTATTTTTGACATTTTTACAAATAAACGAGTTATACGAATTAATGGAATTGTTTAAAATATCAATTTCTGGCTATAATTTGAAAACAAAAGAAGTTCACTTATTTTTGATTTTACCATTCAATTGATCTTAAAAGTTGGCCCATGACAGCAAAAATAGTTTAATCGTATCTTTAATTATAACCAAGTTGCCCATTAACAGCATCCAACTTGGGCCACACTGTACTTAGGTACAAGAAAAAGCTAATAATAGGTGAAATATTTTAGAAATTAAAATGGACGATAAATATGACTTGTTAGAATCATCCATTACTGATCCTTACGAAACATCAGGAGATGATGATCCAGATTATGAATACAATCCTCAAAAAGAAATAAAGAAGCCCAAACTGCTATCAGATTATTTTCGATTAAGATGTGAAACAACTACACGAGATGCTTTGAATACGCAAACACCTTGTAAAAGTTTGTCACAATCACAATGTACATACCTATGAGGTTGTAGCTAGAATATATCAAGTTACATACCTGGAGATATTATTGAAGGACGAAATTTGCTGGTCCAACGATTAATAACCAACGACCTTGTGGACTGTATTTTTATGATGTGTTAATGCTTCCTCTGCAAGCCGAGACGAAATATCCATTAAACGACCAGTTTGTTATCACTTACAAAGTTCGCACTATTATGGCCATAAAAGCACTTGTGTAATTACAACCCTTTATTCCGAACACTACACGATAATTAATGTTTTACATAACGAACCATGAAACGAGCTTCGAAAACATACCGAATTGTATGTTGCGTTAATAACGTCTTCACGTTTCAAACGATTAACTACGACTCGCGTTATTACACTCTATTTTGGGGTGCAAGCAGGCCAAAACAAGTTTCTACCTGTTCGAAACTGATCACGCGTGACCTTCGTGATAAAAGGGGTGATGTATTCAGGATGCATATTTCCAATGTCTACATTAATAGGATATAGGAGCGAGTCGTCTTCAAATTAAATTTAATAAAATAATAAAAAAGACCGAACACACAAACTATTAGTAGTGGCACAGAACAACAAGCTTTAAGTAGTCAAGATGATTTGATATTAAAGAAGAAGATACAAAACAGCTCTATTCTAGATGGAAAATTCTTTGGGGTTATTGGAAAGGTAATATTTAAAAATTTTTAATATTATAAATACATAAACATAATATCCTTCTTGTGACGTTGTATTGCACTTTTTACTGTAATTTGATATGTTAGGTGATGTGGTAGATTAAATTTGGTAAAACTATAGTACTTAACTTTAATCTAATATTAATTACTTTACTGTTACACCAATCTATTATATTTAGTTCGAATACCGTTGATACCTCAATCAACACTAATACAATAACATTTGTTTTGTTGCTGAGATTGTTACTGAGATTTGCATTAATTTTTCTTTAGGTAACAGATATTAATCACATCCAAGCAGAATGCAAGATGTGCTTACCAAAGAAAACTGTTATTAAAGGATCTGTAGATATATCCACGAATTTTGTTAAGCACATTAAGAATAAACACAATGAGCAAATTGAAATCTATAGAGTATACAAAGAAGAAAAAAGGCGGAATCGTATGACAAAAACTAATTTTAAAAACTGGAACATTGAAACTGACGATGGGAATAGCTCTACATCTACATCAACCGCATCTTCAATATCTCTGACAAAAGCCAAACGTCCATTAAAACAGGCTCAATTTTTATTTCCGCATAAGTAAAGTTGCACAAAAGACTTTGATGAAAGAATAATTAGATTTATTGTGGAAAGTATGTCACCGATATCTATAATATGTCATCAAAGCTTTATTAACATTTTCAAAGGCATGAATTTAAAGGTCATGAGTCGATTTGCTGCTATTCAGAAAGTTGACAATGAGTATCAAAATATGATTACATCTATAAAACAACAACTATCCGGTTGTGACTTTGTTTGTACAACTGCAGATATTTGGTCGTCCAAAAGAAGAAGTTTTATGGGAGTAACTTGCCACTGGATAGATCAAAATTTGACACGTCATTCGGTTGCATTATCATGTAGACGATTTGAAGGAGTTCATTCTTTTGACAGAATTGGAGAACTCTTAGATGAAATTAGTAAGTATTTTGGCTTAGATAATAAAAGATTCTTGCAACTATCACAGATAATGGCGCAAATTTTATAAAATGTTTTAAAGAATTTGGAATTATGTTAAATGATGGTTTGCAAGCTACAAGTAATGGGTTTGACAAAATAGAAGAAAACCACGAAGAGGAAGAATCTCCAGAGTTTATCAATGTAACGATGTCATTTGAATCTGAAACTTCCAAAAGTTTATCTTCTGAATTTAAAGTCTGTAATTTTTTACCGGATCACTTACGATGTGCATCACATACAATAAATTTAATTGCTACCACAGACTACAACAATTCTTTACAAAGCTCGCATCAACTTAGAAGTAAAATTGCCAAACTTTTAACAAATGTTCAAACCTCTGGAACAAGGCAAGAAGACCTAAATCAGCAGAGATAATTCAAGAAGTTCTGGGTTGAACGTTGAGTTATCCTGGTGTAACTCGATGGAATTCGACATATGATGCTATACAAACAATTCTAGCTTACAAGGAAAAATTATTAGAGCTTTGCAATAAATTACTTGTACCTAACTTAAGTGACAACGACTTTTCATTTTAGAAGAATACTCAAAATTATGAAACCACTGCTGAAACACTTGATTTTCTCCAAGGGATAAAAACACCTATTATGGGTACCTTCTTCCAAGTATTGTATCAATGCACACAAAATTGGAAAAATTAAGCTGTCAGGAAATATTAAACAACTGTCTAAGTCTCTGGATTACATTTTAGATTCCATAGTTAAAAACGATTTAAAGACATATTTATGTTGCAATCTCAAAAAGCTGTTATAGCTGCAGTAACACATCCTATGTTTAAAATGAGGTGGTTTAATGCTTTTAAAGGAACAGATGTCTCTGTTGCACCAAAAGACATTCAATCTTGGATAATAGATGCTGCTTTGGAGTTTAAAGATTTAGTGGAGCCCGATGTGGTAGCCAGTGAAGACATTCCAGGCACGTTTTTTGATTTTAAAGATGATAATGTAATGCTTACACCTCAATTACAACATTCAATTTCAAATGAGCTATTGCAAAATCAGTTTGAATTTGAACTGTTAAAATATTTAAATGATAAACGAACCAACCTTGAAATGTTGAATGATTATAAAGTTGTAAGGAAAATATTTATAAAATACAACACTATCTTACCATCCTCCGCACCAGTGGAACGACTATTTTCGTTTGCACAAATTATAAATGCACCAAGGCGCCATGCACTTAGTGACACTAATTTTGAAAAGTTGGTTCTATTAAAAGCAATGTAGGTTTTAAGTAGAAATATCTTTGTTGAATGATTTTTGTATATAATGTTACATTTCCTTTTGTAAATGTAAATAATCATTTTTATTATTAAATATTAATTACACAAACAGTTGTAAAATTTTTATCAGTTCCGCTCGTTTAGATAAATACAATTTGTATCGTACTGATACAAGATTTTTTTTATAAACTTTGCATTTGGTTATAAAAGGCCTTAACCACTAAGCTCTTCTACGGTTGTTAGGTAAGGTCACTTAAACCTGCAGGTGAAGAAAATATTCTCAGAAGTGCTTCCGTGCTTCAGAATTATACAGTTTATCTGTATCTGTCTACTAATTTTGACCACTTAGTAGTTGGGAACCGCATTTAGATTATGTAAAATATTGTAGTTAAGAGTTTTTTAATTATTGGTAATTGGTATATTCATTTCACCATACAACACAGTACACAGGTTCCAAAATCATTATACCAATCACCAATGTAGTATTTGATTTGGAGTAATAAGTTTGCTACAACAATTTCCACAACTTATTACTACTTCAATAGTAAAAAGATAATTATTACACATTATTGATGATGGATTTTGGAAAAGTTCTTGAAATTATTTACTGATGCGTTCTAGTACTGGTACTGTACTGGTAGTTGCAGTACTCGAAATTACGAAATACTGAACTAAAAGTACTGGTACTTGATACTGTAAGTAAAGCAAATATTATTTAGTACTGGTTACTGGTTACTTCCAGTACTTTTATTAGGTACTGGTCACAGCTCTACTTGTACTGCAATATTTTTTTACTTTCAGTACATTACTTGAATATTGTAAGTACTTGGTAAAGAATACTGGTACTTGGTACTGTAAGTAAAACAAATATTATTTAGTACTGGTTACTGGTTACTTCCAGTACTTTTTTAAGTACTGGTCACAGCTCTGATCAGATGCTTCTAAACATTTCAATAAAAAATTAGCCCCAAAGTTCCTAGAAGCAAAGGTGATGGAAGTTTTAGGTTCTACCACTTATAGACTATCTTCTATGGACGGAAAACCGCTAGGGGTGTTCCACGTCCAAGACCTAAAACCTCACTAATATTTTATTTTTCCAATTTTTTTATTTTTTCTTTCCGCCAATTTTCTAAAAAGACTCAGTTGGCTTAAACATAATTGCGGTTGGATGTGTTAATTTCTACATTTATTTTATTTCAATTTGCTTGAAATTCCTAAGAGCAATTTCAATTTTTCGAGGGGGGCTGTGTAACATACTGTTTTAATACGCTCTAATTAGTTCTATGATTTCTAAAAATAGTTATTTTCTAGTTTAATTTTAGCATTCTAATTATTAGAATGAAGGTCTGGTAACATAAATATGTCTGTAATTGTAACGGTTGCAAGACTACCCAAGTAGCGTCCTAGCGAAGTTTCCAGAAAGGTCTAATCCAAGAGTTAATCAATTTTTCTAAAGGCACTTTACTTCAAAGGCACTACACATGCCAGATTAGTTGCTATCTATGATTAGATGTCAATCATGTTTTAGGATCCTATTTATGTCAGGGTAGTCGAAAGCAATTTTTCAATTAGCGAAGTACTCAAGTAAAATTAGTTCCGAGATCTACTTGTGTGGCTATCTTAGGGCAATTGGCAGTTTAATTATTCTTAAAGATTTACGACCGGCGTATCCTAAGCCGAGTATGAGAGCCAAGAAAGGGGTTATTTTTCAATTAACTTAAATGTATATAAGGATGCCAGCCGGTGGTAATCGAGGTTGTTTATTTCCAGACGCGTTGTAGTCTAAAGCTCGCGGACTTGCAGATTGAGTAAGTGTTTTATTTCTCTGAATTCTAGTGCGTGCCGTTATGTTCAAAGTTAGTTTATTTCTCTGAGTAAGTAATTATTATATATGGTATTACTATGAACTCAAGGCTGTGTTATGCATCATAAGTCATTTATTTGTTTAAATACAATATCTGTCGACTTTCATAGCATACAACTTCGGGTTAAAGCCCCGTTCCAGTAATTTAATCCCGTTAAGTTATTGTTAAAGACCGCATCTTTTGAAGGGTTTTTTATTTTATTGTGTTTCGACGTTGTCCGAGACTTGTAATAATTAAGCTACGAATTCCGTTACTGTACTATTTGACCCGTGTGAAGGTCATGTTTTTCCTGTCATTGATGACCCCGTGATTAAAGGAAGGTCGTTTCAGTATGCAAGTTAAGTAGACTGCGGTAGCGTTAATTAATTATATGTATTGGGGTGTTTGCACCCAGAACTGTTGTAAATATTAATAAAATAAGGACTTTAGAATTGTTTAGTTAAGTTGTGTTTGTGTTAGCCGGAGACTTTATAAGATTTGCCCCTGTGAAGTGAAGTATTTTGTCCTGCAATCTTGGTTCATCGCCACGAACAAAGTGCGATGAGAGCTATTACCGCGATCGGTCCATGGGCCATTTAATTCCCATGGTGGCGCCCTATTGTAAATAATGTTAATTACTGTATAATTTTGTATGCATATGTAATTAGGTTAAGTTAGTTAGTAGCCCGTTTAATAAAACAATTGGAATTTTGTCTTAGTGTGTGGTTGTTTAATGAACCTCCCCTTCTCACCGACTGCAGCAGCTTGCGAGGCAATGTCCCGAAACGTGAGGGTACTATAGTGTTAGAGGTCCTTCCCATTTATTATTTATTGTTAATTGGATACTCTCACGCGGTAGGTAAATATTCTAATCACACATTTCAAGTACCGTCCATACCACAAATGACCATGTCAGGGATTATGTAATAAAGAATGAAATTTTGTGATTGGTAGATAAGAAAGCACAACAAAAATCCAATTTCTAACTATAAAATTTTGTGGCCTGACGTATAATAGGCTCAAAATTTTACTGCATTAAAAATGTAGCTGTTGGAAACTGGACAAGTGTTACACAGTTAATGACTTCAAAATATGCTACAGAGATACTTATAGTTATAAAAGCCTATTCAGTCACAACTAAAATAACAAAACTTTTTCAATTCAATAATCGATATTTCAAACAAAACAATGGTCTAGCAATGGGGTCCAACCTTTCCCCCTTAATGTCAGAAATATTTATGAACAACCTAGAAATTATCCATATTAAAACTTTTCTTCCTTTTTCAGAGAAAAAATAATACTTTGGGCACGTAATGTAGATGACGTAATATGTATCCACACAGGATCTAATTCCAACATCGATATTTTCTTAAATTTCATAAATACCATACATACAAACATTAAATTTACAGTCGAATTTTCTTCTAATAACATATTAAATTTTGTTCATCTTTCCCTCACAATATTTCCAAACCGCATTTGTTTCAATATATACAGGGTTTTTCACGACGACTGTGCATTAGACATTTTTCAGAAAGTACAAGAGATAGAAGTATGAAATGTTATATATAGCGATTTTTCGACATGCCGAGTTGATCTAAAATATTTTCGTTTTGATAGCACTTCCGGTTGTACCAGAAGTTGATATTATCTTTGTTATTTTAAAAGGAACACCCTGCATATTTTTGCATTTTTAGATTCTACACAAAATTTGAAGTTAAATTCCTTTGATAAGTAATATCTCAATATTTTACCGTTTCCGAGATATTTAGCTTTTAATGTTGTTCTTTTTGGAAAAAACTGATACACTTTCTTGACAATAATGTACATTTAAATTTACAGTTTAGAAACCAATTATCGGCAGATATGCTATTCAAATGTATGATAAACATTTAAATGTATTTGTTTTCATTCAACACCATGCGAGGTGTCCAAAATTTTTACTAAAAGTTTCATACATAAAAATCTCTCCGTATATTATGGATAAACTAAATTTTTTGGTTCATAGACATAATAGTAGAATTAATAGAAATAATAGAGTGTTTTATCTCTCAGCCTGTAAAACCAATATGTTGTTAAAATCTCCCGTATATTACATGTGTAGTAATTTTAATCAAATATGTGGCAATGTTGATATAAATGTTGATAGCCTGCAAAAAATTCTTGAAGAGCTTTCTGCTAAATGATGTTTACTCTCTAAAACTTTGTTTGTAACAGTTACTTTTAAACTTTAATTTTAACTCTAATAATTATTCTCAGTTTTAATAACTGGACAATTGCAAGTCGATGGAATCTTATGTAAGTCAGGTCATACAAACAGATCAAAAGTTAAATTGCACAGGTTTTAAAATTGATAATACTTGGGTCGGCTCTCTTCTTTTAAGTTGGACTTCCAGACAGGTATATGTCGACGATTTTAGCCATTGAACATTCCGGCATTGATATAAAAACCGATGAAATTAAGTCGAAGTTGCTCGACATGAATTTGGATTTACATCAGACTGGTTTATCGACTCAGGATGCAGTATGCATTTAACCGCTAGGAGTGATTGGTTGACCAATACTCGAGTACACATGAGTTAAAAGAAACAACTGTAGCTAGTAAAACGTCCATGCCAGTCGAATGTGCAGGTGATGTAAATATTACTACTCTTGGTGAATAAGAATATAATATGACAATAAAAAATGTCTTGTACATACCTGGTTTGACTACAAACCTTTTGTGTGTTGCTCAGATTATAAAAACTGGGAATGTTGTTTTTAATGAAACCGGCTGTAACATCTACAATAACCAAGGTAAGCTCCTTGCAACAGCGGATTTCGAGGATAATGTTTATCGCTTGAGTTTCAAATATGAAAAGCAACATTTTTTTATTAGTAGTGACAGCTATAACAAGCGAGATATGGCATAGAAGGTTTGGTCATGTAAATTATAAAGATTTGAACCTGATGAAAAATGGTTTAGTTGAAGGCCTTGAGTGTAAAGGAAGCTTTAGTCAGAAAGCAAACAAGGTTACCTTTCAACCACACTTGTCATAGAGCTAAAACTTTTATAAAGATCATTCGTGCAGATATTTGTGGACCGATAGAAGTGCTGTCAATTAGTGGGTCAAAATATTTTCTCGTACTTGGGTATTTTTAAAGATGAAGCTTTTGAAGCTTTTAAAAAATTTAATAAATTCGTCGAACAGCAAAAGGAGGCAAAAATAAAAATCCTTCATTCTGACAGTGGTGGCGAATTCTGCATCAAGGAGTTTGAGATCTATTAAGCTGACCATGGAATTAGTCATCAAAAGACGAATTCGTATACACCTCGACAGAATGGTACTGCTGAGCGTTTAAATTGTTTGATAGTTGAAAAAGCTAGGTGCTTGCTTTTTGATTCAAACTTAGAAATGCAATTTCAGGCTGAAGCAACAAACACTGCGGTTTATCTTAAGAATCGCTCGATAGCAAGGCATTTTAAAAACGCCAAGTGTGGACTAACCGAAAGCCAAACATCGGTAATTTGCATATTTTTGGAAGTGACGTTATGATGCACATTCCAAAAGAAAGACATCTGAAGTGGGATAAAAATAAAAAAAAAATTTTGTTTGGTTTTAGTGAAAACGTAAAAGGATATAGGCTTTATGATACAGAAACAAATACGATCGTGATAAGCAGAGATGTAATTGTAAATGAACGACATAGTAAAGTTCGTATGGATACAAACAAGATAATGGAGTGATTAAACAGTGGGAGGCTTTACTGAAATTTTTGTTGATAGTGAGCAATCACACTTGTCTAATATTTCGGACATTTCAGTAAACAATACTGCAGGTTCAAACAGCGATTTGGTTCAGGATATCCCAAAGGTTGTTGTAATTTGTAAATCAGAAAGAGTATTTCAAAACCTAAAAAGTATGAAGATTTTTTCACCTACCTATGCACAGATAATGATAATCTTGAAAGTGAACAAAGGTCATGCACGAGGAATTGAAGTCATTCAAGGATAATGCAGCATGGGAGTTAGTTGACGTTCCTAATAGTGGCACGGTAGTCAAATGTAAATGGGTGTTTAAGCGCAAAGCTGACAGTGAATGAAATGTGTGATATCGTGCCAGGCTTGTAGCCAAAGGTTTTTCGCAGAAAGTAGGCATCAATTTTAACGAAACCTTTTCACCAGTGGTAAGTCACTCTACTTTACGATTATTAATGGCTTTATCAGTTAAGTTAGGTTTAGATATCTTTCATCTAGATGTAACAACAGCGTTTTTAAAATGAAGATCTTAAGGAAACCATGCACATGTTGCCTGAAGGTTTGAGCATAAATGATTGTAGCAATAAAGTTCTTAAATTGAAAAAGGCCATTTATGGTCTAAAGCTAGCTTCAAGGTCATGGTATGAAAAATTGATTTCTCTCTTAGGGATCTAGCATACAAAACATCTGAATTAGAACCCTGTTTGTACATTAAGATGAAAGGTGATTGGAAAACCATTGTTGTACTGTATGTTGATGATTTTATCTTTACCAATAACAAAATTGAATCAGAAGATTTAAAGTTTAGTCAGGTTTTAAAATAAAAGATTTAGGAGAAATAAAAAATTGTCTAGGGTTTCGTGTAACTATTAATAAAGAAAATGGGACTATTTCCTTAGATCAAAAACAATATCTTGAACAATTACTTAAAAAATTTGGTATGTTAGAATCAAAAACTGCATCTACACCAATGGAAATAGGTATGAATTTAGAAAAAGGTGACAAGTGTGTTAATGAAACTAAGTTTCCATATCAGCAACTTATTGGTAGCTTAATGTACTTGTATTTTAACAAGGCCTGATATTTGTTATTCAGTTAGCTATTTAAGGCAATTTAATAACTTGTTACGTGCAATTTGCACTTAAACAGTGTTTTTAGGTTAAGTTTTGATGTATGGAAGTTTCGCGCCATATTTTCAAAAGGCGCGGTGCGCGGGAATTTTAAATAGACTAGGCGGTACTTCCGTACGTCATAGTAGTGCATTTGCGCAAATCGTGCAATGCTAGAGGGGTAGGCGAATAACTTCGGCGGATGTGAAAAAGACAAAAGAATGGGGACGAGTTTTGGTGACGCTCTGAAACGTGGCTGTTTTCCTTTGATCTTCAAGTGAAGTAGTCGTGCCGGGTATCGTATCTTATCTTATTATGTAGATTCCCTTGCCTTGCTTATCTTTGTTTGTCTTTGCCTGATTAAACCTTTCCTGTCGTTCCACTACATTTAGGACTCTGATACGACCCTGGAGCAGCCCACGACCCTGATGTCCATGCTCAGCTAACACCACCGGAGCCCGGAGCAATACCATCTTTATCGACCCAGAAGGATGATAGGCGTACCTGGGGAAAAACTGGACCTAACATGTGAGTAAATTATCTTTTATCTTATATGTATGTAAATTTCTGATTATTGTGCAATATACCTTTTGTATCGGTGACGTCATGGTAGTTGGCCATGCGGAACCTGTCATAAGGTTCGCGCTTCCGGCCGCCAGGGCGTTGCATTGCTTTTTATCCATTGCACTTGCGCGATGTATCTTATGAACTTTGGTAACTGTATTACCGACTTTTAGGATCTATCACCATATAAATGTATTACCATCTAAAGTGTAATACTTTGTTAACTGTTTTATCGACCATATAAATCTATCACCAATAAAAGTGTAATAAGAATGGCGCCTTTAATGTGTGAGGTTAAGGTACATTGTATTAACAGATGTTATTTAAACAGCTTTCTCACTTAAAGAACTCTACTTTTATTCATGTAAGTATATAAATAAGAATTTACCTTAATTAGATACCTTTAAACACTGTCTATTACAAAATTATCTACATATATTAAATTAAAATATCTTTGTTTGTTTTCCTAACTTTAGAAGATCTTTTTGAACTTGAACACTGTCTTGTATGTTACGTTTTAAAAAATGCCTTAGTGATTTACCTATTTAATAACAAAATTGTTTGCCTAAATATGGATTTCCTATTTACCTAAGTTTTTAGTGTCTTTTAAAGAGTTATTTTGACCTAACCCTGATATATTTTTTTCTCTTAGATATTATCTTGTTTGGATATAGTTTTAAAAGTTTTTCCCTTGTATGGTTTAAACAGTATAACCTATAAATGCGTTTTATAAAGGTTCTTGCCTTATATATAGTAACGAAATTACCTAGACCATATTTTTACCTTTCAAAATGTTGTAATAAACTGCATCTCTTTATATCTGTTCCTTTGAATACTAAAATAAAGAAATTTCCGTTAACGTTTATTATTTAAACTCATTTACGATACTTGTTGATAACTTCTCTAATATTGAAAGAACATTCCAATAATTTGGAATACCTTTTGGATAGGTATCGTGGAATTTTTCTTTCATGTAGCGAGTTTGATTTTGTCTGATTGCATATTTCTTTTTAGTTATTAATATTTCAACGTACCTTAACATCCGTTAAGCGAGGTTTACTGTCGAATTTGGTCGTCCAGCGGTATATAAGTCTAGACGAGACCCAAGGGTTGGTCGCTCAGCGTTACGTAAGTCTAGACGAGGATTCGGTTAGTAACTTTGTCGTTTAGAATTTGTGAATCATTTTTTTTAATAATGATGTTGAAATTTTTCCTTATTGGTTTGGGTAGAACTCAAATGAGAACTTCCCATCCCAGTAAAAATATGCTTTATAGAATGTCTTTTTGTTTTTCAACAATTTTATTGGTGAATCGAGTTTTAATTACCCTTATCTCTTCACATATCGATTTAAACTTCATTAAATGCCTTAAAATTATCTTTAAAATCGTTTAACCTTACGTATATCTAAGAGCTTGTCACGTTTACTTCTTTGACAATGTACCTAATGTTCTTAGCTTTCACGTGGCTTAATAACTTGAAGCAGCCCGCAGGTCGTATGGCAAGATGGAACTTGCGTATCTCTCAATTCACTTTTGACGTTAGGCATAGGCCTGGTAAATTAAATATCGTACCTGATGCCTTATCTCGTGATGTCGTTTCTCTTAACCTTCCAAATTTAACCCCTGATCCCTGGTACCTTAATGATTAAACCCTCACTATTTACCTAATATTTTTTGTTCTCACCATCAATTAGTATCTTTAATTACTTATTCCTTCTTTTATACACCTACGTTTTATACGTTTAACTCATTTACCTTAAACCCTTTGCTTCTGGTTGACTTTTCCTTGACCATACCGTTACTTATACATCACTTCATCCTCTACACCCCCCCAATATAACTTTGTTGTTTCATTTAATCAACCCTCAAACTTTTCCTACTGCATATTATTCGGTCTTTAGTATTTTTTCTTACGTCATTCGATTTTGTGTGGTAATTATCGTAACTTTGGTTGAAATAACTCATTGAATTTTTATGATTGGTTTTAGCTGATGTTGAGTGAATGCTTTCTTCTTTGGGCTCACATAGGACACGCGCGATCTATGCCATTGAAAGAAATAGTTCATATTCGCAGTTGCAAAAACTAGGATTGTCAATTCCATGTGTTTTTCTTCTGAATTATTGCAGTCGCCCACATTGTACTACATCATTATTTCTTTCTTTTTCTACTAAATCAACATAACTTATAAACATTTTTTTTTCATTGTTTTTTATTGAACTTTGTGGTGAGGTGCTATTGCTTCTTATTGTTATCTTATTAAATTCTCGGTTGTTTTAGCATATGGGGACAATGTACCTGTATTTAACTGCTTATAATTGGGCATTTTTGTGTGTTTAGGGTGCTACCGTTTTGAGAAACTACCTTAAAACCGTTTGTTTTTGTGTGAATGTATCTGTAATGATACTTTTAAGTTGTCGTGTCTACCTTTGTCTGATTTTCTTATCGTAGTCGAAGCACTCGTTAGGAAAATGATCGTACTAGTTCTCTTAGGAGCCTAGTGAATGTTAACATATGTTATACCTTATCTTGTCGGATTAATATCGCAGGTGGTCCTTCAGACTGCGCTGTGTTTGAATAGGGACAACTCTCTACCTTCTCTCGGACGCTTGTCCAAAAACTATATTTTTTTCTTAACCCGCTATCTCCGCTATGCCTTATTCTTCTTTCGGTGGACCTGTTCTTGTCCCGGAACACCCGTCTGCCACATAAGAATGATGTTCCCTCATTCCGAGCTACTAGTCACATTGGCTGGTTGAGTAGCGCTTTGCTATCCACCTTTTTTCTGTCTCTTTTGCTCAATGCGAGCCCTTCCTCTACTTTCTTCTACCTGGAAGTGCCTCTAATGCATTCCAAAAAACCAACCTCCTTCTTTTTACCGTTCCTGTTTCTACTGCCTTTTCATTTCTGTTAGTCACCGTGTGGTTGCGCGGGAGGTTTTCACAGACACCTGGACCATGTCTCTGCGAATCTTTCGTGAGGTCATGCGGTGCCGCTGTCAGTGCATGGGCTCTGGCAGTGAAGGTATGTATGAGTGTGTGAATGTGTGAGTGAATGTGTATATATCTGTATATCGTATATACCGTGTGGGTATCGGGTGATGGTATCACCGATATCGATTATCGCCGGGTGCAGGGATGCACCCAAATGTCTTTGCCGGTCTCTCCTGCTGTTTCTTGTGAACGGACCTGCTTCACAGGTTTCTCTTTTTAGAGGGCACGAGTCAATCCCATTTAAACGGCTCTACTGGAGCCACTCTAACTGTACTTTATCTATTGTCTTGGGTAATAACTAGGCTAAAACCTTTGTCTTCTTTATTATCTTTGATAATACCCTTAGTTTTAATATCGTTATCTTACTGATTACCTATAATAATAACTTTAGTTTAATATCGTTATCTTACTGACTACCGTTAGTAATAATTTTGGTTTAATTTCTCGTTATCTTACCGACTACCGTTAGGAATTACTTCGAGTTATTTCGGGTTATCTTACCGGTTATCTTTAGTAATAACTTTTGTTTAAATTCATGTTACCTTACCTACTATCTCTAATAATCACTTTAGCTTAATATCGCGTTATCTTAACTAGTATCTCAAATATAACTAAAGCTTAATACCGTTATCTTGTCTATTACCTTTGAGAATAACAATCTAAGCTTAATATCATTATCTTATCTACTATCTTTAACAACAATTTGAGATCTTGCCTTATATTTTTATCGTCCTAACGTGTGGTATCTATGACCAGACGTGGGAATTATTTGTTTTTGATATTTAAGTGAAAAAGCTAACCCAATATAGAAATGTAATTTGTTAGGTTAGCATATAAGGATTTAGTAGGAGGTACTTTTGGTAAATTTGTTGATTCACAACTATGTCATGGACAAGTTTTAAATGTGCATCGTTAGAAAACCAAAGTACCAGTAACAAAATTTGCTAAAGTGCAGAGTGACTCACTCTATGAACATTTTAAATTTGGGCACTTCTTGCCAAAAAGAAGAATAGTTTGATGCAACACTCATGTGTGTTTGCACATAAGAACTTTAATGTTAGTTTTAGTTTAGATAGGTAAGGCGACTTGTCGCACCCGTGTTAGTTTAAGTAGTGTTTCATGCTCCCCGACAAATTTGTGCTGTCGATGATTAGTGTAGTCAAAGACTATCGGGCTACCTATTCCGTTTCCTGGTACTTCGGTATACGTGTTATCGATCGAAAAAACCAGGTGGCGCCTTATATAAACATTTTGTAGGTTTTAAGTTAGGGTTTATGTAGGGTAGTTAGGATTTAGATTTTAAGCTGTTACTGTGCTAACAGACTTTTTCTTTTTTTAAGTTTTTTCTTTTGTGGCTTTGTCGCGATTGTTACGTGCAATTTGCACTTAAACAGTGTTTTTAGGTTAAGTTTTGATGTATGGAAGTTTCGCGCCATATTTTCAAAAGGCGCGGTGCGCGGGAATTTTAAATAGACTAGGCGGTACTTCCGTACATCATAGTAGTGCAATTGCGCAAATCGTGCAATGCTAGAGGGGTAGGCGAATAACTTCGGCGGATGTGAAAAAGACAAAAGAGTGGGGACGAGTTTTGGTGACGCTCTGAAACGTGGCTGTTTTCCTGTGATCTTCAAGTGAAGTAGTCCTGCCGGGTATCGTATCTTATCTTATTATGTAGATTCCCTTGCCTTGCTTATCTTTGTTTGTCTTTGCCTGATTAAACCTTTCCTGTCGTTCCACTACATTTAGGACTGTGATACGACCCTGGAGCAGCCCACGACCCTGATGTCCATGCTCAGCTAACACCACCGGAGCCCGGAGCAATACCATCTTTATCGACCCGGAAGGATGATAGGCGTACCTGGGGAAAAACTGGACCTAACATGTGAGTAAATTATCTTTTATCTAATATGTATGTAAATTTCTGATTATTGCGCAATATACCTTTTGTATCGGTGACGTCATGGTAGTTGGCCACGCAGAACCTGTCATAAGGTTCGCGCTTCCGGCCGCCAGGGCGTTGCATTGCTTTTTATCCATTGCGCTTGCACGATGTATCTTATGAACTTTGGTAACTGTATTACCGACTTTTAGGATCTATCACCATATAAATGTATTACCATCTAAACTGTAATACTTTGTTAACTGTTTTATCGACCATATAAATCTATCACCAATAGAAGTGTAATAAACTGTCACACAGAAGTTCATTCAAAACATGCAAAACGCATATACCCTATTCACGATAAATATGGGATGATGTCACAATACAAATACATGCTGTGTTGTCATGGTTGACTTATTCTATGCCTATTTTATAGTTAGATTTGTATAGTTTTGTTTATTATTAAATAATTATTAAAAGTTGGTATATTTTAAATTGTGAGGTTATTTTTAAAATACCTTCTTTCTATATGGCAGTGAATTGTGATAGCAATGCAACTCAAGATGCACAAGTAAGATTTTTCAAGTAATAAAACAGTGTCTTAAAATTTCAATGTACACAAATTTTGCGTCTAAGGATACAGAAGCAGAAAATGTTTCAACATCACACAAAACTGCCAACGTAACATACTAAATCGTAACATCATTAAAGCTGCATTCATAGTTACGTCCACATTATACAATTACTAACACTTTAATACTGTTTACGACGTCATCCCATATTTATCGTGAATAGGGTATATTAAGATATTTACGAAGAACTTTAGGTTATGGACTTAAGTTTTGTAAAAATGATAATTTTTGAAAGGGTTTGTTGATGCCGATTGGGGAAGTAACTCTTATGACAGAAAGTCGTATACGAGTTTTGTTTTATGTTATCAAATGGTCCAGTATCTTGGGAAAGCAGGAAACAGTACTGTTGCACTCTCTAGCACAGAAGCTAAGTATGTTGCAGTTTTTGAAGCCATTAAAGAGACTGTATATTTAAGGAACTTATTGATAGAATTGACAAGTATAGAGGGCTGTATAACATTGTATAATGATAATTTAGGCGCACAGAAATTGTCAATTAATCATATGTTTCAAAAACGTACGACACATAAATATAAGGCACCACTGCCAATATGCCCGTGGATACGTCGACAAAAAGTTTGGGTTCAATCAAACATAATAAGTTCATACAAAAATTGGGAGTTGTAAATTTGAAAGTAACTAATAATTAGTTGCAGCTTTCGTATTCTTGTGCTCCAGTGGGAGTGTTAGTTGGGGACCACATACCATTTTTTATGTATTTGTTAGAGATCTGGCAACACTGTGCTAACAGTTGTTATGACAACTATATTTGTTTTTGTCTAATGTCAAGTACTTTTTGTCAAAGTTCCTTTTATATAAAATAATTACAGAGCCAAATAATTACAATTTTCCTATTCATATATCGCGTTTACTTATTTATTCATCTACTCTAACTAACAATCACACTGGATAAACTTATTGACAAATCGAATACAAAGAACAAAAATCAATCAAATAGTTTCCTCTATGTGCAAAAACGATACGAGAGTATCTTAAAGCACGGTGTTATAGGGCATTTACTATTCAAAATTCGTATAAATGATTTACATTTGAAACTCAACTGCAATCTACTAAACTTGTACGCAGACGATACTCTAATATTTGTAACAGATAATAATTTAAGTGTTGTTGTTGCCAAGCTGTAATATGAACTATGAAAGGTTGCAATGTATTTCTAAAGCAATAAGCTGAAGTTGAATTTAGATCAAACTAAAACAATGATGATTGCAAGCCAATTTAATTTGAATAAAACAGAATATTTGAATATATCGACAATTTAATAAGAGATTGTATCTGAGATTAAATATCTAGGACTAATTCTGGACAACAGTAACTTCTAAATCTTCCTTTGAAAACATACGTACAAAGAAGTTTCTGAAGACCTTTCTTGTTAGGCCAAATGCACAGTTTACAAAACAATCATACAAACATGTCTTCAATACTGCTCTTCGATATTATATTTCAACACAAGTCCTTACAAGGAAATGACGCAGATTTTAAAATGTATTCATTAAGTGTTAATTATGCAGATGCTAGATTCCCTCAACTGATTGAATGAAAAATTTCAAATACACATGAACACAATTATCTTTATTTATAAAATTTTGCCTATAAATATAAAATTTTTAATTATAAATCACACTTATACTTAACTAGAAATTCTGATAACAGGCCTATCAAAAAAACTAATTCAAAATCCTCAATGAATACACTTTTTGTTAAAGGGTGTCAAAAATATAATGTGCTGCTCATTGAAACCAAACAATCCAGCAATACTAAAATGTTCAAAAATGCAGATTCAAGGAATATTTTTCACAAAATTAATTAGTTTAAAGTAGTTTACAATTTCGTAGATATGTTTGGAAGCACACCGTTCATGTTTTTTGATCATTTTTTTTGACCAATCGACATGCCTGTTTTCAGTGATTGTTAAATTATGTGAAATCCAACACGAACAAATTTTGACTTTCAAATAATCATGCAATATTGAATATATGCTGATCCCACTAATACCCAAGCATGCCTCAATATCACGATACGTCACATAACAATCTTGCAATATATAAGTTCGCGCATAGCATTAATGTTTTCTGGAACATAGCCGATTTTGGACAACAGTCACAAAATTGGTCATTTAACGCGATGATAGCCAAGATTGAGTCAGCAATCAAACGATAAATAGTAGTCCTGCATTGTCTATTGTCGAATTAAGTTTATCGATGCACGGTTGTTGGGTTAATTCACTTCTAAAATTGTACAAAATAATCGCTCAAAAATTTAATGATTTAATTCCATTTTCAGTTGAAATAAATTTTTTCAAGTTACTGTAAATAGAACAAATACAATAATGTTAAACTTTATAATAGAAGCGTTAGTTGCCAGGTTGCAGCACTAGTTTAACACAATCCCGAAATATAAAAGGCAACCCTTGTACATAAAAAAGAATCCTTGTTATAATAATAACTATTGCAAAATAAATATAAAGCAGATTATTTCTGTGATGCAAATTTCTAAAAAAGTCATAAGATGGATGTTAAAAATGTAAATAATAAGCTTTATAACCAAAATGTTAATAGTGCTTTGTATAGAGTACATATCGAAAATTACTATGTAAAAAAATTGTTGTCTACAACTCTTTGCTTGAAGCATGTTTAAGAAAACACTTACCTGTTGAAATGTTATGATATTCTCACAGCAATGACAAAAAATTTGTAAAGTTTGTTTAGTCAGTGTAACACCTTCTACACAGAGAATCAAATCTTTCAATATTGGAAGAAATAATTTTTGGGTATTTACATCTAGTTTAAATGTAAAAACTTTTGAAGCAAGTTCCAGGACATCTTCAACTATGTTATTATATTAGATTCACATTTTACATCAAAATTATACATACGCAAAATCTGACCATCAGATTCCATGATTTGTGTGCAAAGGTGATGCAATAGCTTAATAATAGCCCTAGAATTTTGAATCTGTACTCCTTTTAATTTTGATCGAAGATCTTGTAGTATTAGAATTCCATTATGAGGGTATTCCTTAGAAATGTCTCGGAATTTATTATGCCATATTTCAATGCAATCCTACAAAATTATAAAACTAAATTCGTTAAGATATTAAGATATAATACCTGTCCTTGTTGTAATTTCAACTCATGTATATGTAGTAAAGGCCATATTATAAAACATATGGAAGAGTCCATTAGTGAAGACTCAACTTTACTAGAAAACACACTCTGGCGAATAATGGGCAATACTTCAACCCAAAGCTGAAGTAAATTATTGCTACTTTCCAAATGTTTAACATTAAGAAAGATTTCACAAAAAAGTTCAAACCAGTCTATACTATGAGATGTTTTGCAACCAAAACAACAAAGTCGCACTAATAGATCATCATTACTGCAATCAGAGTTTTAGTGACACCATATTGAAATAATTTAGTGGACAAAGAATCATTAATAACTTCTGCATTTCTAATATTACTTAAACTTGATTCGTTTGATTTGAGCAGAAATGTAATTATCCTTTATAGAACGAGTGTTGTTATTTAATATGGGGTTCATAATTAATACAAAAGATGTTCTTTAAAAGTATTAAAGAACTGCATTCTCAAAAGTTCAGAATTTGGTACCTAAATTGCCTGTTTAATACAATTAGTACAATTCACACACTAAATAGCATAAAAAATTAAATTTTTAATTAAAAATTTAGCTATTATTTTTTTTAAGATTTTTTATTTGATCTTTTACGTTTTCTGTTTTTCAATTGAAAAAAATTCCTTGTTATTTATGCTATACCCCCCTTAAATATTCATCAATGTTAATACCGGTCCAAACTTAGAAATTTACATTTGGTCGTTTCCTAGGAGTTTTAAAACCGTCTAGGTCGGATGGTGCAACGCCACATGCTTCCAATCCAACAGTGGAGATTGCTTTATGACTTTATCCACAAAGCATTTTTAAAAAATCTGTAGAAAAAGCGATTTTGCAATCACACTTCTAGTTGAACTATTTCAATTCTCTGATATGTTTCTCGAAGCTCTTTGAAAATAAGCATTGTACAAGAGTTTCACTGTTGCACTTATAGGTAAACAAACGTTTAAATAAATCTCCAATGAGCAGTAGGCATTATGGTAAATAAAAACCGAATGCAAAAAGAGAAAAATTAATCTTGAACGGACAACTTAATATTGTAAATTCTTATTTCATATATATATATATATATATATATATATATATATATATATATATATATATATATATATTGATGTGATGGTTCGAAGGTCATTGAAACCCAAGTTCCATAAATAAAACCCACCCAAACAGAAAAAAACAGGAAAAATTGAAATTTCCGAACATTTATTGTGCTACCCTGTATAATACAAGCATACTTCTTTGCCATTAAAAGACAAAGCTCTTATTAATTATGTGAATAAATTTCCTATGTGTAAATATAAAAACCCAGCGAAATATAAAAAGCCCACTTAATAAAAACGAGTTTTCATTGCTTAAATATTAAACACATTTTTATTGCATATATCAACATACTAAATTAATTTTTTTGTGCATAAAGATGCATTAGAACACATTTCATTTTCCGTGCATAAAATAATTATCCCATGTGTAAAATATCTGCGTAAGATCAATATCAATTTATTGCTTTTATTAATTAAAATTGTAAGTGTATTTTGTGTGGAATGTGCATTGGAACACGTTTTATTTGCAGTAAAATCCAATCTTTTTACAATTAATAAGTTGCAAACCTTTTTGCATCTGCAAAACCATACAGAAAGCATGAGCTTTAATTATTTTCCCCATGTGTGTATAACATAAATTCAGTTTTAAATAAAGAGTATTCTAGAATTTTTGGGCACATTATTAATAAAGAAAGAATTACGTCAAATACTAAGAAATATCGTATAATTTAATTAATAAATAAACGACAATTCGAGGAACGCGAGCAAACATTAAAAAGCAATAAAAATCAATAAAAATTATTTTTATAGTTTCTGTGCCTCAATAAAGTAAAATGGGACGGAAAAAAAGAAAAAAAATGCTGTGATAAGAGGTTGTTTAAGGGTGTATTGTATAGCAATGATCGTGCAGAAATCATAAATTACGATAGGAAGCAGAAAACTGCATTTATATACTAGAAAATTGAGTAATTGGAGTAGTTTGTAAATAGTAAGCATTTAACACCCTGTATATAGAGCACAAGTAGTTTTAAGTAACGCAAATGAACACATCTTACAACAATAGGACGCATATGTAACATAGAAATAGGTAATTCATACATTAGGTAAATAACAAATATTTAACACCCGGTATATAGAGCTTCATTAATTTTAAGTAATGCAAATAACGATATTTTTCAGTATAGAAGCACGCGTATTAAGAAGAGATTGATAATAAATGTAATTAAACACGCATTGGAAAGGATTCTAATTAGTTATGATATAATACCAAGATAAGAGATAAAAGTTAACAAAGCTTTGTGTAAGTGCGTAGGAACAATTAACAGTTTGATAAGAAAATGCAGTTCAAAGATGCGTAAATAAATAAACACATGAAAATCGAAATTAAAATTACATCAGGTATTTTTGTATAATAATCTGTAGCAAACAACCATTACTCGAAAAGCCAAGTATATGTTACATCAGAAGACCACTTCAAGTGTAGGAAATACAAAGACCTCATTGGTTAAGATTAGCGACGGACTTGTAAGCCAAACCCACATCCAAGTGGGATCAGCTCATATATTAACAGCGAGCAATGATAACAGAGCTCAGTTTTAACTCAACAAGGCCAAGCTGGGTTACTCTGAACCTAAGAGTCACGCATAATAATATTTTAATAGTGAAATTGTATAGTGACAGATAAGTGATACAAATATAAAGAATTCTTTTGCCGATTAATGTAAGAGAATTTGGGGAATTAATTTAAACTAATAAGATAATAATAGAGCTTCAAGTGGTTAGATAAAAATCCAAATGGGTGTATAATAAATTTGAGGGTGACGACAATAAATTGAAGCTGATGATAGCGATTAAAATGGGTGTACAATCCTGATTCGAGTAGATAGAATAAATTCAAGTTGTTAGATAAAATTTCAAATGGGTGTATAATCCTGATTCGAGGTGTAATAATATAATAATTCAAGTGGTTAGATAAAATTCCAAATGGGTGTATATTAAATTCGAGGGTGACGACAATAATTTGAGGCCGATGGTAATGATTCAAATGGGTGTATAATAAATACGAGTATATGGATAATCTTAGTTGGTTGATAAAATTTCAAATGTGTTGATGACAATAATTCTGAATTGATGTTGGTTGATAATGGATGGTATAATAATGCATGGAAGATTCTAATTGAGTTTGGTATAATTTTGAGTTGCAAGAATCAATAAAGAAGCACGAAGTAAGCAGAGCAGATTAGATCTTATTAGTTTTAAGACATTTTTCTATTTGAATTTGAATATTGAATTTACTTAATTAATATAAAAGTGTAACAGTCAGCAACAAACTTGGCATACGTTAAAAGTACGTAAGATTATAAAGGGGTTTAGAACGTTCCCGGCTTCTTTGATAAAAAGAGTAGTTTTTGGTGACTTTAGATTGATTGCAAAGCAGATAAATTTTGAGATAAATAAGACATAATACTGATTGATTGAAACGTGTATTTTAATAATTTTCAAAACCTGTACATAATATTTCTTTTCAATATATGGAATTAATTAACTTCATTTTATAATTCAAACAAAGGGGTAATCGTAAAGGGGTAAAAAAGAGAAAAATTGATCATCGCAACGTTGTGCACTCTGTGTAGAATAATAAAAGCTAGCCGTGGCAGAATAAATAAAATTTAGTGGGAGTGAAATTTGATTAGGAAAACACAGAGAGGTGAAGTAAAGTAAGAAAACGCCATTGACACTCGAGTACGGCGTTATCATATCAATATATATATATATATATATATATATATATATATATATATATATTGAAATTAATAAGATGAAATAATAACTTAGACTTTTTAAGTAAAGCCCAAATGATCATTTCAAATCGAGCTAGTAATTGAAAGAAGGAAAATATAAGACCTTGGACAGGATTTGAACTTGCATCTCAGTTTTGCCGGAACTGTGCGTTTACCAATTACGCTACCGAGGCCGATGGCTATAATTGGGAAATTTACAAATCTAAATCGTGTACAGTACCATATATAAACCTAACTTTCAATTACGTTTAGCATTTTTGTCTATCATATCTGAAATTGTCAAGTTTTTGACTTATGTCAGATATAGACAGGAAGCAACGCTCAAAATCACGACTATAAGCCAAGTATTAATATATAAATATTATAAGTATTTTTTTTACATAAGGTAAGTTGATAAATACTAACGTATTGAAATTAATAAGATGAAATAATAACTTAGACTTTTTAAGTAAAGCCCAAATGATCATTTCAAATCGAGCTAGTAATTGAAAGAAGGAAAATATAAGACCTTGGACGGGATTTGAACCTGCATCTCAGTTTTGCCGGAACTGTGCGTTTACCAATTACGCTACCGAGGCCGATGGCTATAATTGGGAAATTTACAAAATTTACTAGCTCGATTTGAAATGATCATTTGGGCTTTACTTAAAAAGTCGAAGTTATTATTTCATCTTATTAATTTCAATACGTTAATATTTATCAACTTACCTTGTGTAAAAAAAATACTTATAATATTTATATATTAATACTTGGCTTATAGCCGTGATTTTGAGCGTTGCTTCCTGTCTATATCTGACATAAGTCAAAAACTTGACAATTTCAGATGTGATAGACAAAAATGCTAAACGTAATTGAAAGTTAGGTTTATATATGGTACTGTACACGATTTAAATTTGTGAATTTCCCAATTATAGCCATCGGCCTCGGTAGCGTAATTGGTAAACGCACAGTTCCGGCAAAACTGAGATGCAGGTTCAAATCCTGTCCAAGGTCTTATATTTTCCTTCTTTCAATTACTAGCTCGATTTGAAATGATCATTTGGGCTTAACTTAAAAAATCTAAGTTATTATTTCATCTTATTAATTTCAATACGTTAGTATTTATCAACTTACCTTATGTAAAAAAAATACTTATAATATTTATATATTAATACTTGGCTTATAGCCGTGATTTTGAGCGTTGCTTCCTGTCTATATCTGACATAAGTCAAAAACTTGACAATTTCAGATATGATTGACAAAAATGCTAAACGTAATTGAAAGTTAGGTTTATATATGGTACTGTACACGATTTAGATTTGTAAATTTTCCAATTATAGCCATCGGCCTCGGTAGCGTAATTGGTTAACGCAGAGTTCCGGCAAAACTGAGATGCAGGTTCAAATCCTGTCCAAGGCCTTATATTTTCCTTCTTTCAATTACTAGCTCGATTTGAAATGATCATTTGGGCTTTACTTAAAAAGTCTAAGTTATTATTTCATCTTATTAATTTCAATACGTAAGTATTTATCAACTTACCTTGTGTAAAAAACTACTTATAATATTTATATATTAATACATGGCTTATAGCCGTGATTTTGAGCGTTGCTTCCTGTCTATATCTGACATAAGTCAAAAACTTGACAATTTCAGATGTGATAGACAAAAATGCTAAACGTAATTGAAAGTTAGGTTTATATATGGTACTGTACACGATTTAGATTTGTGAATTTCCCAATTATAGCCATCGGCCTCGGTAGCGTAATTGGTAAACGCACTGTTCCGGCAAAACTGAGATGCAGGTTCAAATCCTGTCCAAGGTCTTATATTTTCCTTCTTTCAATTACTAGCTCGATTTGAAATAATCATTTGGGCTTAACTTAAAAAATCTAAGTTATTATTTCATCTTATTAATTTCAATACGTTAGTATTTATCAACTTACCTTATGTAAAAAAAATACTTATAATATTTATATATTAATACTTGGCTTATAGCCGTGATTTTGAGCGTTGCTTCCTGTCTATATCTGACATAAGTCAAAAACTTGACAATTTCAGATATGATTGACAAAAATGCTAAACGTAATTGAAAGTTAGGTTTATATATGGTACTGTACACGATTTAGATTTGTAAATTTTCCAATTATAGCCATCGGCCTCGGTAGCGTAATTGGTTAACGCAGAGTTCCGGCAAAACTGAGATGCAGGTTCAAATCCTGTCCAAGGCCTTATATTTTCCTTCTTTCAATTACTAGCTCGATTTGAAATGATCATTTGGGCTTTACTTAAAAAGTCTAAGTTATTATTTCATCTTATTAATTTCAATACGTTAGTATTTATCAACTTACCTTGTGTAAAAAACATACTTATAATATTTATATATATATATATATATATATATATATATATATAAACGGTTATAAGATGAAATGAAAACCCAACCTTTTTATGTAAAGTTGAATTGACATTTCAAATCGAACTGGTAATTGAAAACCGCTAAAAGAACAGCCACAGCAGGATTTGAACCTGCGACCATTGATTTGCCGGATCAACGCTCTAACCAACTGAGCTATGCAGCTGATTGGCTAGACTGTGTTAATTTATACTACTGAAGCTTGTTCTCTTTTCGATTTTCAATTACGTCTTGCATTTAAGGAAATTGATTCTAGTTATATACATAATTCATGTACTAATAACTTGATCATCCCATTTTTGCTGCATAGCTCAGTTGGTTAGAGCGTTGATCCGGTAAATCAATGGTCGCAGGTTCAAATCCTGCTGTGGCTGTTCTTTTAGCGGTTTTCAATTACCAGTTCGATTTGAAATGTCAATTCAACTTTACATAAAAAGGTTGGGTTTTCATTTCATCTTATAACTGTTAATATATATTAATAAACATGCATTTGCATTCCAAATGTGGATTAGGATTAGGAAGTCTACAAGTTAAACAACTTGGGAAAATATAATTTCAAACTGACAAACAGTTCATAGAAAGGACTGGCAGACAAATAAACAATTCAAGAAATCGTAATGTACGTTGAAACATAATTCTTTAGAAATTTGAGCTAACGACCGAAGCGAAGGTTGAGAAATAGCAGGTGGATTGAAAACAAAGCAGAGACGGAATATAAATAGCATAAGGTAAAAAAGAATGAAAAATAACAGACGTTGTATAAAACAGACATTTAAATAAAACACGCGATAAAATAGTCATTTAGAACACGTGATAGAACAGCCATTTAAAGAACGCGATAAATTGTAGAGGCTAACAACAATATCAACTTTAAGTTGCTATAGTGGGATGTTAACAAAGACAGTAAATTTGAGTTAGACGAGGATAACATATCTGGACGATAGAGCTGAGATGGGGGAAATGGTTTGGATTGGCGGATTGCGAGTGGAGTGAGAGATGTTTCTAGGAGTATTGCGACCGTTATGCATGCCAATCAGAATTTTCAGACTAAAGCTACGGGGTATGAGAAATTTCTGAGTTTCAAAAAATCGTTGTGTTTTGGATTTTCAGAATCGGTGAAGGTAGAGGTGAATTTGAATGAAAACAGGGTACAGGAGGTAAGCTGGAATGCTTATAAATACACTAGGAGACGTAGTGAGGCTCTCTTATTCCTTCTGTTCGCTTTAGACCTATATGGTGTAACATCTAAGTTAAAAATTTGTAAAGGGTGATAGTGCAGCCCGTTTAATTTAAATTACTAGTGTAAAAGTACGAATAGGTGCTATGTCATAACGGGGCTGTAAGTAAATACGAATAACGAACAAAAAATGTTACTAAGGTAAGCGAGCCTAGTAATTTTTCGGAACAAGGGTGCTGGTTGTATGGTATATTAAGAAGCTGACTAACATATTTGGACAATTATATGGGTTGAAGTATTGAAGGCGTCTGTATAGAATTGGATGTACGAGTGGAAATGAGTTTGAGGTACATGTAGCAGAGGGAAGTTTGATGGAATGCAACGACGAGAATTTGGAGGCCGACATCTTCAAGGGCGATGGTGCAAGAGCATACACCAGGTAACGAAATTTGTTTTCCTTTGTTATTCCTTGAACATTTTGTGCTGGTATTTTGTGTTAAAGTGATTTGACATATTTGGTGAATATTTTTATGAACATAAAATCTAATTTGAAGGTTATAAGAAAAAGACAATTTGAATTTATTATTTGAAGGTATAAATACATAACGTATAATTTTGATGTAAAGAATAAATGGGTCAGAATAGTTTGAAACAAAATGCAATTTATTTATGCATTCAGAGTAACAGGGTTTATACTGAGCTCATCATAGACCAGGGTAAATTTCAATTTAAGGTTTCAAGATAGGTCCATCTACTTGAACTGTATATAAAGAAGGGTTGAAATAGATTAAATTCATTCAATTTAAAAGGATTTAATGGTTAATATTGTAAAAATTTATAAAGATGTTTATATTCAATTTTGTAAATATTGAGCTGGTGTGACGTAAAAATTTTCGATTTGTATGAATAAAAGGTTGTATGTTTCGTTGAATTATTTGATTGGTAATTTTTATTTGGTAGTCTAAATGAGAGAGAGTAAGCATAGCATAGGTAAGTATCTCTGAAGAAACTGGAAGCAGAGCTAGCCGTGGTATGCTGATTTAGGGGAGCTTTCCAGAGATATTGGAATTTAATTTTTTTTAGGAAGATTTTTATGACAACCCAATCAGTAGGGTTTGATTCTAGGGACTGATTCCAGGTAAACTCCACAATAATTTTATGGCTCCCACCGCTATGGCTCAGAGGTAATCCCAAAGTCCACTGCAATATTTATGGCGCCCACTTCGTGGGGCATAATCCAGAAGACCACAGCAATTTTTATGAGGGCCTAACGCTGGGGCTCGATTGTTTAATCTCGAACACCACTGCAATATATATATATATATATATATATATATATGTACATATATATGTGTATATGTATATATATATTGCTATGATAATAGAGTTATTTAGGGGTATATGGGGTCACAAAGGTGTACACTCCATGTAAATGACACCAAAGTCTAGAAAACTAAACATTAAACACTATAAAATTTACAATTAACTTTAATCACATTCAGTAAGATAAATAATTTTGTGCGCCATCCAATTCATTTTAAAACAGCAATGCATGCATAAACTTTAAATAAATACGCATGAGAGACATCTCAAAGCAATGAATCCTACTCAAAACCAATGCATTGGTGTAGGGAAATAAACAGATCTTTCAAAACAAACATGTTTCATAAATGCAGGAAGTAAACAAACGCTTTCAATTTACGTCATTATAAAATTTGTCTATGCGATCTTCATGTAAAATTAACTAACACAAAACCCAAATAGATTAGGAAAACAAAACAAGAAAACATTCGGTTGGTTACGTGCGATTTAAAGTTATAAATTCCTTTACAAAATAGAAACACGTGACTTGAGAAGGTTCAATGTATCAAAAGCCACAATATAAAACTAGAGTCTACGTGATGTGCTAAAGCATTGCGACAAAAAATTGGGACGGTAACTACATGAAAATCCGATGGCTGGGGCGATAAGTCGAAGTACAAGGCCTCTATCAACAAAATAAACTGGGTAAACCAATTGTACAGGTGAATAGGCGGACTTTTAAATAGCTCACGAGCTGATAAACTAAGGCACACTCCGTACTGCTACGAATCAAAATAACACAGGAAGTTAAAATATTAAATTAAATAATCATTTAAGTGAAAGTTGGTGATTGAAAAATTTCAATAATAGTACAAGTGCAAATATACAACAGAAATTCGCATTTTAATAGTCAAAAACGTAAGTCCAAAATCCTAATTAAACATAATCTTTGATATTTCAACTTAGGGCACCAGGTATTAGACCGAGTACTGAACCAAGTATTGAATTAATTATTGAACTGAGCATTGAATTAAGGGTTGAACTAAATTCAACTAAGCAAACGATTAAGTGTTAAACTGGGCATTTAATCAAGCTGTGCTACGCAATTCAATAATATTTATTTCCCTTAATGTTCATAGCAGAATTGTCACTTTAAGAAAGCTTTATAATTCTGAAGTACATAACAGTGTATTCATTAATATGCACCTCAAAGGAGCTTTTCACGTTTTATTTAAACAAATTAAATTCAATATTAAATAGTTTCAATACAAAGAAAACTACAGACACACTTTAATGATCATACAATGTAAGAACCCAGGTGCTGAATAGTAAAATATCAGGTTGCATATATGATTTAATCACTTCAATGCAATACAATGCATTCATTCCTTATGAAACAAGGCACGTTATCAAAAGTAAATCACATGATACCACAAGTACTTTCCAAAGATTCATTCTATATATCCAATAGAAAGACAGTACTATGATAGAAACCCCCAGGCGGAACATAAGAAAGAGGGGAAATAAAACAATAATTACATCTGACAAAAAACGAATTAAATATCCATGAGCAGTTAATTAGAGAACCTCAAAGAATTACTTATCTGCCAGCCGTTAATAGGAGAACATGAAAATGTATACACGCAATAGTAAAGGGGGACAGTTGACGGGTGAACAGAAACAGTGTTAAGTTGAAAATATAGATTTCTCACAGAGAAAACGGTGGCGGGCGAATAAATTTATTTGAACTGATGCTTGCACAGGCACGGTAAACAGTTTCAATTCACAAATTTGTGGAATTGTCGTGCGACTGGTCAAAAAGGAGTTATAACTTGAAAAGTTCATCCCTCCATTAATTTGGAATTGTGTGGCATGTTGAGTTAAGAAATCTGTGTTAGCTCGAGGACCAAGAAATTTACATAACGGTCTCTAGACAAACTGAAAGTTTTAAAGATTTATATCAAACAGTGAGTAATATTATGAGCTTTTATGTTACTATTTAATAATTTATAGGTGAATTTAAGTGTAAACGAGTTTGTATTCATATAGCAGAAAATTAATCGAACATACGGGATGGACTTGAAAAGTTCGTATAATTTGAGAATAACATAAAAAGGAGAAGGCCGAACGTTTTTAAATTAAGGTAGTTGCAACTTAATGCAAAATTTTTTTCAGAAAGTTACTGTAACAAACTTAAGAAGAAATTTCTTTTACATATCTCTCTCTATTTTCATCTAGCACCTGTAATTTTCCATATTTTAAGGTAATAACAATAAAGTATCATCAACATTACGTTTTCAACCCTGCAATTGGTTGGACGTGTATCTCCATTGTTTCCTATTCTGAGCTAACCTACACATTTCCCTAAAATTTCCACAGCCTATATCTTTCGCAATCTGTGTGTAATAGTCTAATCTAGGTCTAAACTCTACCTCCCTTTTTTCCTATCTATGCTTCTAATATATTCCGCACTACTCCCTCATACCTTAGAATGTCCTGTCATCCTATATCTCCTATATTTTACTGTTTTTCACATGATAACTTCATCACACATCTGTAGCACCACATTTCAAAAGCTTTAATCTTTTTCCTGTCTGCTTTTCCCACTGTCCAGGTTACACAAATGTACAATGCTGTGCTCAACACATACACTTTCAGCAGTCTTTTGCTTGTCGCCATGTTTGTAGTCTTCAAACATAGTAATTGCTATTTCTTGTTAAATGTAAGTCTTGTGCTAATCTTTATTTTATATCTTTTGCACTTTTCCCATCTTGCGTTATTGGCTTCCCAGGTAGCAGAAATCCTTAATCTCTTGTAAATTCTGGTTTCCTACTTGCATTCTAGTTTTTAATTTTTCCCCCCTCCTTTGCATACTAGTACTTTAGTTTTATTTTTGTTAATTTGCATACCGTATCTCTCTGTTAGAACTGTTTCCATTTCATGAAGAGCAACTTCTAACTCTTTCTTGCTAGATGCTAATACCACTGTACCGTCTGTGAATCTAAGCATATTAATCGTTTGTCCCTGCGTAATAATTCCAAATGTCTTTCTGCATTTGACAGTATTCATTGCCTCTTCAATATACAAGTTAAACATTAATGGGGATGGTGCACACACCTTTCCTAATATTTCTCTGGGTCCCTGCTCTAATTCTATTACTGCTGTTTGCTTTTTGTATAAGATATGTACCATCCACCTATCCCTATAACTCATTTCTCTTTTTTAGTATTTCCAACATTTTTTCCAATTTTACAATTGTTGAATGCTTTTTCCAGTCTACAAACCCTTTATACGCGGTTTCTCCCTTTTCTATTGTTTTCTCTATTATTACAATTGAAGCTTAAATGGACTCCAGTGTTTCACTGTTTTTCCTAACCCCAAATTGATCTCTCCTAGCACTTGTTCAATCGGTTTATACATCCGTCTCTGTACAATTCTAACTAATATTATTGACACATGTTATTAAACTTATTGTTCGAAAATTTTCACATCTATCTGCACCTCTCTCTTTTGGTATAGTGATTATGGTGCTACATTTGAAATCTTTGGGTATCACACCTGTCTCATACATACAGCTGACACGTTGGAAGAGATGTTCTGTTACTGTTCTGGTTCAGCAGCTTTTAGAGTTTCTGCCTACACTTTATCTGTAACCCGCTGCCTTATTATTTTGGGTCTCTTTAGTGCTATTTCAAACTACTCTCTAAGTATTGGATATCCCAAATCATTCTTTTCAATGTCTGTTTCCTGCTCTAGGGCTTTTAGTTCCGGTCCTGCATATAAATGTCCAATATATTCTTGCTACCTATCCACTTTCTCTACATTTTCTATAATGATATCTCCTCTTACATCCCTTATATTTGTGCTATATGGCTTTATATTCCTAAAAATTCATTCTAATGAGTTTGTATGCTTCGGCTGTTTTTCCAATTTCCATCTTTGCTTGTACCTTTCTGAAATTCCCTTAATCCATTGTTATTTAGCTTTCCTGCATTTTGAAAATAATTTCCCATTTTATAGATTTGTATCTTTGTTCCTCTGATTCATGTGGTCCACCTTTTGTATTTTTGCCTTTCATCTATTACATTCAGAACGTGCTTTGTTAGACACAGTTCCTTATTTTCTTTTTGTTTGTGCCCTATAATATCTCTGGCTGCAATGTCTAAGCTGGATCTAATGTTATTCTATTCTGCTTCTGTTTCAGAAATCAGAAATTTTCCTGATGTCTTTCAACAATTATTTTGACTTTTTCTTAAATCTTTTGTGGGTATCTTTATCTTTCAGTTTCTCAAAGTCGAAGGGCTTTTTGCCATTCCCTTTTTGTTCAAATTTTTAAATTTAAAAATGGGCTTTATAATTAACATGTTGTGATCAACGTCTATATCTGCTTCCAGGTAGCTTCTACAATCTTTTACTTAATTCTTATACCGTTGTCTAACAAGAATGCAATCTATTTGGTATCTTCCTATCTTGGCATCTTCCGCATGTGTCGTCTTCTAGCATGTTGAAATAATGTATTTGTGATTGTTTACTTGTTTTTTCACGAAATTCTACCAGTGTATTTCCCCTGTCATTTCTTATACCTAAACCAAATAAACCTACTGCTGTTCCTTCCCCACCCTCACCTGCCACTACATTAAAATCTCCTGTAATTATTAAATTTGCATCCCCTTTCACAAATGCCTTCGTAGATTGCTACTACCTATTCATCACTGTAGCTAGAGGTGGGCATGTAAACTTGTATTATTACCCTATTTACCGATGCAAATTCTAATCTGACAATGAGCACTCTTTCGTTCTTTGTACGTAGTTTTCTACACAATGTCCTACCTTTTTCCATGTAACTGTTCTCACACTCACATTTCCTTGCTTCGATCCTGTATGAATTACCCTAAATTCTCGGCTGCAAAAATTCCCTGCCTCTGGCCACCGAACTTTGCTAATCCCTATGTCTAATGCTAACCTATCTATTTCAAATTTCATATTCTCTAGCTTACCTACTTGCTTCATGCTTCCAACATTCCATGCTCCGATTAGCAAAATGTTCCCGATTCTTCTTTTAAAGTTGCTTATCACATCCTTTGAAGTAGTCCCCTCCTAAAGATCTGAATGGGAGATTATTTTAACTTCAGAATCTTTTACCCCAGATGTCATCACCAATATTAAAAACATTTTCAGTACGCTGTGTACTTGGGAGGTACTGTGGTGATTTTCCGTTGCCTTCCCCATTGCATACAGTAGTGTCTTAGAATGTCATACCGACCCCTATGGTCTCTGCCACTATAAGTATTAAAAAAGTTGATGCCCTCTTTCGGGGACCTGTCTAAGTCTGGTTCCTCACTAAAAGCCACACTAATTTGGGTAAACCTTTAAATTGACTCTTTAGCTCACTGAAACACGCAAGACATTCTACCCGTTCTATTATTCTTCAAGATGCAGATCCGTTTAGAATAGACAATAAAGTATGTTGTTGCATTATATAACGTATCAATAAATTCAAGGAAAAAAATCCTCTCTGTACCAACTTAAAGTAACCCCATCAACTGTCTCTTACTATTTTCATCTAACATCTGCAGGTTACCCTATGTAAATAGTGACAAACATTTTGGTTATATAAAAATAAAACTTATCTTTGTTACGTGCAAATCGAATTTGCACTTAAACATTGTTTTAGTCTAGTTTTCTTGATGTGCGGAAGTTCCTGCCATAATTTTAAATACGCAAGACGCGCGAACATTTTTAAATGAACTGGGCGGGGCTTCCGGTACGTCACAATAGTGCAATTGGCAAGTGTGAATTATCCCCATAGGGTAAGGCAATGCTACAAAAGAGTAGGGAGTTCCGCGGTTCTCGCGGAAACGTGGCTTTTTTTACGCCGAACTTTGAAGTGAACAGTCGTGCGGGGTGTCGTGTGTTATCTTATTATGTAGATTTCCTTATCTTGATTATCTTTCCTTAATTACCTATTCCCGTCTTCCACTGCATATAGGAACGGAGATGACCCTGGAGCATCCCATGACCCCGAGATAATTTGGATGTCCAACTCTACCAGCAGCAGCGATGCCGAGGCTACCGCAGCGTGATTTCCTGCCGGTTACCGGATCCTTCACGTGAGTAGACTCTCTAATTTTTATTGTTTTAATTTTATGTACCTTCTCTTAATTATGGCGCAATATAAATTATCAGTGACGTCATGGTGTATCTTATGAACTTTGGTAATTGTATTACCGGCTTTTAAGAGCCATCTATCGCCATTTCAATGTACCAGAATCTAAGTGTAACATTTTGTTAACTGCATTACCGACCAGATAAAACGTAAACGAAGTGTAACAGATGGCGCCTTCAACCTGTTCAGGCTATGAACTTCAGGGGTTTCTTCTTTGTTTTGAGGTTATGTTAATTTCAGTAACAAGCAATGTTTAACAGATGTTATTGAAACAGTTTTTTCACTTAAGGAAACATATTTTTATCCATGTAAGTATATGAATAAGTATTTACCTTAATTACAAGCCTTTAAAACACGTTTATTACAAAATTATCCACATATATTAAATTAAAATATCTTTAGTTGCTTTCCTTAACTTTGAAAGGCCGTTTTTTGAAACTTAAATACATTGTTCTTTATGTTACATTCTAAAATTGCATTATGGTTTATCCTTTACATGAAAATTTTGTGTTTAAAAACACTTGAGTGAAATAAATTGCTAGTATACCTTTTTAAGAAGTGTTTGACTATCGTTGTTGCCTTATAGGTTAAATAACATATCCTCTGCGCCCATTTTCCATTTTGGAAGGCTTGTCTGTCATTATCTATAAAATATGTATTTAACTGAACATTGATTTCGTTTCCATATACCTTAAATGTGTTTCTTTGGTGTTATCGGTGACGTTCTAACAAGCTCTTACCTCTAAATATCGTATCGTATTACCTTAAAGTAACTGTAACGTGTTTTTTACCTTCTAATCTGCGTCAAAATCGCATATTTTTTATATCGTGTCTTGAATATTGTATTCATAATGAACGTATCACATCTAAAATCCTCGAATTAATCTACGAGCTGGAATGTAGAAGTATCATAGCTGCGAGCAATCAGAATGATAGGCGATCTCAACTTAGGGCTGTTTTGTCACAGGAAACCAAAGACGTTGCTATCTTAAAGAACCCTGTTGGCGATTGGCCACTCAACGTATCAGAAATTAAATTAACTTTAGATGATATATCGGGTATAATAAACAAAACAGATCCTGCGGCTACTAATATCGAATTAGGAGATTGACTTCAAGAATAACCCACGTCAAACACCGTATCGAATCATTATCTTTATATAACGATGATCAAGCGACTCAAGCTAAACAAAGTTTGTTGTCCGAGGTGTTATTGCTTGAAGGAATTCTTTTAGAAAGACTTAATCCTAACGCAGAGCGTAGATATATCGTCACCTTTTCAAATCTTGCGCTTGCCGAACCTAAACCATTAGGAAAACCTATACCTGTATACAAATGGGGTCTCACCTTTGAAGGGTTTGATTCGAAGGTTTCTTTATCATCCTTTCTTGACCGGATCAACGATTTTAAAATTTCTCGCGGTGTACCGACCAGGACCTATTTATCTCAGCTGGTGATTTGTTCGCAGGCTCAGCATTAATATGGTATAGAAACATACGACACCAAATTTCTACCTGGAATGAGTTAGTTGCCTGTTTAAAACGAGATTTCCTACCTTATGGCTACATTAACGATCTTTGGAACGAAATTGTAACCGAACTCAAGGTCCCGACGAAAATGTTGTGTCTTTTATTACCTCATTAGAAGCTTTATATAGCAGACTCGACAAAAACCTTCCGAATCCGAAATTATCGATCAATTACTTAGAAATTTAAACCCCATTTCTCAGAACGTTTGGCATTACAGCCCATATCTTCGCTAGCTCATTTTAAAGACCTATGTCGCTCTCTTCAAGAAGTGAGGTCAAGGATTGACAAATATCGACCACCACCGAGAAATTATCTGGTCTCCTAGAACCTGATCTAGCTTGCCAAGTTCGACCTTCCGTAAACTATCTACCCTTAACGTTCCTTCTACCGTAACTAACAACGCACTTACCTGTTGGAACTGCAAACGAAGTGGACATAGCTATACTGTCTGCACTTACCCTAGAAATATTTTTGTTATGGTTGTGGTCGCTTCAAATATCTACAAATCTAACTGCACCAACTGTGATCCTAACGTGTCGGAAACTCCCGTCGAGATATTTCAAATCAGGGTGTGAATATCTCAAGAAACCAAAATCGCCCTCAACACCAATCATTCAACGGACACAGACGCCAGTAAATTTAAATTATAAAACCACTTCTAACGTTGTACCGTCATTAAATTTATCTAATAATAATACCGCTACTATTAATGTACAAAATACCTTACCTTCATTAGAGGAATTATGTTATACTACTCCAGCCGAGTGGTCTAAGTGGTTACAAACCGTCAATTCCTTTTATCATAAAAAGACTACCGCTGTTTCACAACTTGTTAAAAAACCCTTCGATAACCGTCCACACTTATCTATCTCAATTGGTTCCTTAAATGTAATTGCTTTACTGGATACAGGTTCTTCATGTTCTCTTATAAATAACGAAGGTTTACATCAATTATCTCAACAAAATATCAAAATTCAAATTATTCCCGAAAAAACTTCCATAAATTTAGCTGACGATAATCAAATACATGTAACCGGCTCCTTAAGTTAAAAATTCAGTAGAGTCTCTTGAACGTGATGTTTTATTTTTGATTGTCCCTACATTAGCGTATCCTTTTCTACTGGGCGTTGATTTCTGTAAACTTTTTAATCTGTCACTTTACTTTCAGGATTTTTCATGGCAAACCTCTATTAAAACGAACTCCTGTGCATCTACAGGAATATCTAACAAAATCTCTCTTACTGACTCCCAAGATGTAACTCTTAACGCTACAATCGACAAATTTCGCAAACTTAATACCTCTGAACTTGGTTGTGTTACAACGGCAACACACGTTATCTCCACAGGTGATGCCCTTCCCTTTAAGCAACGTCAATATCCCTTATCGCCTGCCTTACAAAAGCATTTACATGCGGAAATAGACAAAATGTTAGTATCTGGTGTTATCTCTCCTTCAAATTCACCGTGGACCTCTCCCGTATTGCTAGTTCGGAAAAAGAATGACGAATGGCGTGTTTGTTTTGATGGCAGGAAGCTAAATTCTGTTACTGTTCCAGACGCTTACCTCTACCCAGAACTGACTCAATTTTGAGCAGGCTTCGTAACGCAAAATTTATCTCATCTATCGACCTAAGACAAGCTTTTTATCAGATACCTCTTGACTTATCTTCTCGTCAAAAAACTGCTTTTTGTGTCCCAGGCCGAGGTCTTTTCGAATATAATTTTTTGCCATTTGGTCTCTGTAACGCTCCACAAACTTTACAACGTACTATGGATCAAACGTTAGGTCCTATCTTACATCAAGAACGTGCCTTTGTATTTTTGGATGATATCTTAATTATCTCAAGTTCTTTCGATGAACATATCGCCACATTAGATGAAGTTGCTGAACGTTTAAGCGCAGCAGGCTTTAAGATAAACTGGGAAAAGTCTCAATTTTGTCGTTCATCCCTTACATTTCTTGGTTTTATTATCGATGGAACAGGCTTACGAGCAGATCCGCTAAAGTTGATGCTATTACTAAATTTAAAACACCAAAAACTGTTACCGAAATCAAAGCGTTTAATAGGAATGATTAGCTATTATCGCATTTTCTACCTAACCTTTCAACTATATCTGCACCCATTACCGCTTTAATTAAAATAAAAGAAATCCCAAACTATCGAGTGGAATTTAGAATCCCAACAGGCTTTCGAACAAATTAAAACACTAATCACTTCAGCACCTATCTTAATCTCTCCAAATTTCGATGATAAGTTTTATATACAAACCGATGCCTCACTTACTGGGTTAGGTGCAATGTTGTTCCAGGTAAACAATGGTTTAGAACATCCAATCGCTTATGCGAGCCGTGCCTTAACTTCTGCCGAACAAAAATACTCTGCTACCGAAGCGAGAACTATTGGGTGTTATCTTTGGCATCGAGAAATTTAGAGGATATGTCGAAGGTACACACTTTACCGTAATCACTGATTGTGCAGCACTCACTTGGCTTAATAACTTGAAACAACCCGCAGGTCGTTTGGCAAGATGGAACTTGCGTATATCTCAATTTACTTTTGACGTTAGGCATAGGCCTGGCAAATTAAATATCGTACCTGATGCGTTATCTCGAGATGTTGTTTCTCTAAACCTTCCAAATTTAATTCTGGATACCTGGTACCTCAATATGATAAAAAAAGTTTCCGATAATCCCGACAAATTTCCTACCTTTCGAGTAACTAATAATAGACTGTATAAATTTGTATCCTCGTCCCCACATAAAATATCGAATATACCTGAATGGAAACTCGTTGTGCCCACTGCAAATCGCAGTGAGGTGCTCAAATTATGTCACAACGATCCCTTAGCTGCACACCTTGGTGTTACAAAACTCTGCGAAAATATCTGAATTGTATTACTGGCCCACACTTAAGCAATCTGTTTGTCGTTACATTAAGAGCTGCAAAATTTGTGGTTCCCATAAGAGTTCGCAAGATGCTCGCCCTGGTTTAATGGGTAACTTTAAGCGTGTATCTTATCCCTTTCAATTAATATCGCTTGACTTATTAGGACCTCTCCTCGATCAAAAGAGGCAATCAATATCTTTTGGTTGTTACCGATTGGTTTTCTAAATTTGTTATGGTGCAACCCTTACGTAAAAGCTACCTCCGCAGCAATAATTAAATTCCTAGAACAGAATGTCTTTCTTATCTTTGGTGTCCCCAGATTATTCTTTGTGACAATGGTGCACAATTTATCTCTAAAGATTTTCAGAATTTCGTTAAAAGTTACAAAGTACAAAAATTTGGTTTAACGCAAAATATCACCCCAAGTAAACCCTACCGAGAGAGTAAATCGAGTTTTAATTACCGCTATTTCGTCTTATATTGATTCAGACCATACTACATGGGATGAACATATCTTTAAAATTGCCCAAGCTTTGCGTACATCTAAACACGAAAGCAACCCAATTCACTCCGTCTTTTCTTGTTTTGGAAGATATACCCCAATCGATGGGAGTTACTATGGTTTAGTGCCTGACGATACTAACGTAATCGAATTTGACGATAAAGTACGTTGGGACAAGGACCAACAGTCATTACCTTCTATCTTTAACGACGTTAGAAAAAATTTGTTAAAAGCTTACGAAAAGAGCAAGTACCATTATAACTTGCGTGGCGAAATATTTCCTTTGCCTTAGGCGAACAAGTGTGGAAAAGAACTATGTCTTATCGGATGCATCTAAGAAATTTTCTTCAAAATTAGCCCCTAAATTCATTCTTTGTAAAGTCACACGTGTTATTAGTCCCCTTATCTATGAACTTCAGGATACTGAAGGAAAACGCCAAGGCAGGTGGCATATTAAAGACCTTAAGCCATTCTCTGCCGACCCAAATGCTAATTAAGTTTTTCATGCCCCATTCTCCTCACGATTTACCTAATACTTTTTGTTCTCACCATCAATTAGTATCTTTAATTACTTATTCCTTCTCTCATATAGTATATAATTTCTTACACGTTTAACTTTACTTACCCTAATTTAGCTATCTTTTTCTTTTCGTTGACTTTTCCTCGACCATACCGTTACTCATATATCACTTCATCCTCTACACCCCCCCAATATAACGCTGTCGTTTCATTTAATTAACCCTCGAACTTTTCCTACTGCATATTGTTCGGTCTTGAGTATTTCTCTTATATGGTTTAATTGTGTGGTAATTGTCGTAACTTTGGTTGAAATAACCCATTGAATTTTTATGACTGGTTTTGGCTGATGTTGAGTGAATGCTTTCTTCTTTGGGCTCACATAGAACATGCGCAGTCTATGCCATTGAAAGAAATAGTTCATATTCGCAGTTGCAAAAGCTAGGATTGTCTATTCCGTGTGTTTTTTTTCCTCTGAATTATTGCAATCGCCCACATTATACTACATCATTATACTACAACATTATTCCTTCCTTTTCTACTAAATCTACATAACTTATAAACTTTTTTCGTTATTTTTATTGAACTTTGTGGTGAGACGCTATCGCTCTTATTGTTATTTTATTAAATTCTCGGTTGTTTTAGCATATGGGGACAGTGTATCTGTATTTAACTGCTACCGATTTAAAAAACTACCTTAAAACAGTTTGTTTTTGTGTGTTTGTATCTGTGAAGATACTTTTAAGTTGTCGTATCTATCTTTGTCTGATTTTCTTATCGTAGTCGAAGCACTCGTTAGGAAAATTATCGTACTAGTTCTCTTAGGAGTCTAGTGAATTTTAAAAATGTGTATATCTTATCTTGTCGGATTAATATCGCAGGTGGTCCTTCAGACTACGCTGTGTTTTATAGGGACAATTCTCTACTTTCTCTCGGACGCTCGTCCAAAAACTATACTTTTCTTAACCCGCTATCTCCGCTATGCCTTATTCTTCTCTCGGTGGACCTGTTCTTGTCCCGGAACACCCGTCTGCCTCATAAGAATGATGTTCCCTCATTCCGAGCTACTGACCACACTTGCTGGTTGAGTAGCGCTTTGCTATCCACCTTTCCTCTGTCGCTTTTGCTCAATGCGAGCCCTTCCTCTTCTTTCTTCTACCTAGAGGTGCCTCTTATGCACTTCAAAACCAACCTCCTTCTTTTTACCATTCCTGTTTCTCTACTACCTTTTCTTTTCTGTTAGTCACCGTGTGGTTGTGCGGAGGTTTTCACAGACACCTGGACCATGTCTCTGCGAATCTTCGTGGGGTCATGCGGTGCCGCTGTCAGTGCATAGGCTCTGGCAGTGAAGGTATGTATGAGTGTGTGAATGTGTGAGTGAATGTGTATATAGAATATACCGCATGGATATCGGGTGAATAGTTTCACCGATATCGATCAACACTGGGTGCAGGAATGCACCCAAAGGTCTTTGCCGGTCCCCCGTGCTGTTCTTACGAACAAACCTGCCTCACAGGTTTCTCTTTTGGAGGGCACGGGTCAATCCCATTTAAACGGCTCTACTGGAGCCACTCTTTGTTGTTATCATTGTCTTGGGTAATAACTAGGCCAATATCTTTGTCTTCTTTATTATCTTCGATAATACCTTTAGGTTTAATATCGTTATCTTATTGATTACCCTTAATAATAACCTTAGTTTATTATCGTTATCTTACCGATTACCGTTAGTAATAATTTTGGTTTAATTTATCGTTATCTTACCGACTACCGTTAGGAATGACTTGAGTTATTTCGCGTTATCTTACCGGTTATCTTGAGTAATAACTTCTGTTTAAATTCATGTTACTTACTATCTCTTATAATCACTTTAACTTAATATCGTGTTATCTTATCGAGTATCTCAAATAATAACTAAAGCTTAATACCGTTATCTTATTCATTACCTTTGAGGATAACAACTTAAGCTTAATATCTTTACCTTATCTATTATCTTTAACATCAATTTGAGATCTTATCTTATCTTTTATCGTCCTAACGTGTGGCATATATGACCAGACGTGGGAATTATCTTTCTGAAATTTAAGTGAAAAAGCTAACCCAATTTAGAAATGTAATTTGTCAGGTTAGCATATAAGGATTTAGTAGGCGGTACTTTTGGTAAATTTGTGGATTCACAACTGTGTCATGGACAAGTTAAATGTGCATCGGAGGAAACCAAACTACCAGAAACAAAATTTGCCAGAGTGCAAGGTGACGCACTCTCATGAACATTTTTAAATTTGGGCACTTCTTGCCAAAAAGAAGAATAGTTTGATGCGACACTCATGTGTGTTTGCATATAAGAACTTTATGTTAGCTTTAGTTAGATAAGTTTAGATAGGTTTAGATAGGTTAGGCGACTTGTCGCACCCGTGTTAGTTTAAGCAGTGTTTCATGCTCCCGACAAATTTGTGCTGTCGGTAAGTAGTGTAGTCAAAGACTATCGGGCTACCTATTCCGTTTCCTGGTACTTGGTAGACGTGTTATCGGTCGAAAAACCAGGTGGCGCCTTATATAAACATTTTGTAGCTTTAAGTTAGGGTTTATATAGGGTAGTAAGGACTTAGATTTTAAGCTGTTACTGTGCTAACAGACTTTTTCTTTTTAAGTTTTTCTTTTGTGGCTTTGTCGCGATTGTTACGTGCAAATCGAATTTGCACTTAAACATTGTTTTAGTCTAGTTTTCTTGATGTGCGGAAGTTCCCGCCATAATTTTAAATACGCAAGACGCGCGAACATTTTAAATGAACTGGGCGGGGACTTCCGGTACGTCACAATAGTGCAATTGGCAAGTGTGAATTATCCCCATAGGGGTAAGGCAATGCTACAAAGAGTAGGGAGTTCCGCGGTTCTCGCGCGAAACGTGGCTTTTACGCCGAACTTTGAAGTGAACAGTCGTGGGGTGTCGTGTGTTATCTTATTATGTAGATTTCCTTATCTTGATTATCTTTCCTTAATTACCTATTCCGTCTTCCACTGCATATAGGAACGGAGATGACCCTGGAGCATCCCATGACCCCGAGATAATTTGGATGTCCAACTCTACCAGCAGCAGCGATGCCGAGGCTACCGCAGCGTGATTTCCTGCCGGTTACCGGATCCTTCACGTGAGTAGACTCTCTAATTTTTATTGTTTTAATTTTATGTACCTTCTCTTAATTATGGCGCAATATAAATTATCAGTGACGTCATGGTGTATCTTATGAACTTTGGTAATTGTATTACCGGCTTTTAAGAGCCATCTATCGCCATTTCAATGTACCAGAATCTAAGTGTAACATTTTGTTAACTGCATTACCGACCAGATAAAACGTAAACGAAGTGTAACATCTTATAATTTATAATGAGCCATTCAACTGGTTTTCATGAACTGCAGATAGGTTAACCAGATGCTGAAACCAGGAGTTAAATAGCAAATAAACCAACAATTAATACATCAGTTTAGCAGGAGCAAAAACTAGTTATTTTAAGTGCGTCTCGCGGTAGAAATAACGAGGCTGTAATGACAGTTCTAAACAGATTGAGGTTACATAATTTTTTTTGTTTACATAAATTGGATGAGGTCTGTGTTAATGTTAAATTGATTGTTTATCTCCTTATTTATATAGGAGAAGTAAAAATGAATATTTGCCTAGATTGTAGTTCTGAATTTACGTAAAATAAAACTTTATATAGCCACTTAAGAAAATTTCATGATTTGAATATGGGATCAGTTTCTATAAGCAACCTAACTTTGGATAAAAAAGAAGTTAAATTTAGTGCAATGAAGGAAATTAACTTTCCACGAATGTTATCTATATATGTTAGCTCTTGTATGTAAACAACTTGGTATTTTGTACTAACTTGTTGCTGTTCTAGGTATCTTTCGTACTTCTGTCAATATGCAGTTTAAATGTACTTTGCTGAGGTTTCTTTAATTTGATTTGTAAATTATTAATTACTTGAGTGAAATGTGTTTAATAATAGTAATAGAGGCTTGAGGTTTCAATAATTGTATTTTTATTTTTTAAAAAGTAAACACGTTATGTACCCATATACATTCTCAATAAATACCTAAATTAATTAAGAAAGAAACTAATTTTATTTTGTCGAGAATTTTATTTGCACTGTCAGTCGACTAAAATATGTAAAAAAAAACAAGGTAGAAAATTAAAATTATTTTGGTACTCCGACTAAAAGTAAAAGTAAACAAGTTGAAAATGCAAGGCATTGTCGCAACGAACTTCCAAATGTAGACTTACTTTAAAACAATTTAAAGAAATTAAAATTATTATGTTGTAATAATTATAAGTATTCAGATAAAATACAAAAATTTATAAACAACAAAAGAGACATTTTAATATATTTTATTTTATTGAATAAATATTTTAAAAGCTATATATGTGTGTGTGTATGTATGTATGTATGTATGTATGTGTGTTTGTGTGTAAATAAGGGGGCATCATATTTCGATTCAGTTTTTTCAGAGGATTCTAAATATGTATCGCACATTAATTTTGGACCTATTTGAAATTTTTGATAAAAATTAATTTCCCGGGGGGGTCGGGTATCCGTGGTCAGATTTTGTGGGGGGTACCATATTTCGACTCAGCTATGTTAGGGGAGTCCAAATATGTATCGCACATTAATTTTGCACCTATTTGAAATTTTAATTTTCCCGACGGAATATCGCGGGGGCACGGCGCCCCGTGGCCCGATTTCAACTGACATCAAAACTTAAGCTCAGGACACCGAGCTGAATCGATTGATGTATCACACATTGATGTCCGACCATTAGAAAGGCCTCGGACGAACAGACGGACGACAAATCGATTTCATAAACGAACGAAGTTCGTTGATACTGCGCTGTTTGTATAAGAACACTCAATCCGACAGATTTGACAAAATTACAATAACTTACCAGCGCTTGTAACACTGATAAAACAAAGTGAAAACTGAGGATTAAATTAAATTAGTCGCGTACTTGTAGGTTTCCCATCAAAATCGCTGGGATTGTAATAATTTCCAGTAATTTGTACATGTATTTCTGCGAGGGGTTTCCCCATCGGATTTTATTCCCAAACAAGAGAAAGCAGAACAAAACCTAACCTTATAAGTTTTAGTGTTAATTAAACCTACTTTCTACTGAGATAATACACTGTCTTATCTTAACATAAAATCAGGTGATGTATGATCAGATCTTGTATGAACATTAACATTAAGGTTTGAGTTATTAACTAAACCATCCGTAATAAACATTTCTTCTGTTAGGGTAGGCTTTTTAAGATCATTATTCCTTCTTGATTTCTTCTTTGTTGAAAAAAGCCGCACCTGATGTTCAACTTTTTTATTAATATTAATCTCCTCTGTAGTTTTTAGATCAATAGATTTTGCTTTATTTAATGTGTCAATGATTTTATCAAATTGTCTCATTATAGCCAGATGTACGTCGCCAGTTAACGAAGCATTCTCACATAGGCCTATTATTAGCTCGGCTCTTTTTTTTAATAATATCATTTTTTGAAGATTTTGCTTCATGTAAAATATTACTGCTGAAAAGTTCATTAACGTTACTAATATGCAAAGGTGTCAAGATTCGATTTGTAAAACTGTATCGCACAAGCATATACGTGTTTGCAAATGTTAAGCTTTATCATGTTGTCAATACAGGTGCATTGAAATGTATGAACACATATGCTGCACTTTGTACAACTTAGGCATGAACCTTCACAGACCTCATCTACTCTAGTAACTTGATACTGTTGAAAAGCACAAGTGGACGACGTAACTAAAAATTCCTTATCATTTTCAAGACGTCTAATAAAATCTGATGTAATTGTTAGACTTGCTTTATGACTTTGTTTAATTCTATTAATTTTGTCATTGGAAGTATTCTTTGCAAGTTTAATTATACGTTTAAACAAGTTATCTCGAGAAATTTTCATTACTGCATTAATGCTTTTGTCCAAACGTTTTACTTTCCGACCTTCCAAATACACATACTTCAAAACTTTGTGCATCAATTCAAGATACATGTTAGTGTTTATTCCTAAACCCAACCGATAGCAGTATGCCCAAGATGTTGGTCGATTTGCATAATTATTATGAAAATATTCAGCAAATGATTGTGTATCAACATCGTCATAAGTATCTTCTACTACCTGATTTAAAATGTCATTAAATTAAATTAAACGATTTGCATAATTATTATGAAAATATTCAGCAAATGATTGTGTATCAACATCGTCATAAGTATCTTCTACTACCTGATTTAAAATGTCATTAAATTCATCAATAGATACACACTGTAATAAAACGCAAAGGGATTTATATACTACTACTTTCTTTTCAATCCCTCCATTGATTTTTGACAAAATCTTGCGCTAATTACGATCCACATGCCAGGTACATAGCAACTGGTGTGGTATCTTGGCCATAACATAAGACCATGCATTATAAAATGCTGGAGCATCATCAGACATAAAAACAGTAGTTGATATAATACCCACTCTTGATTTAATTTTTCCAAAAAACAACTTGAAAATCATTTCGTCAGCACGATTTGAAAAACAAAATGCCACTGGGCACCCTGAACCAAATTCATCCACTGTCATTAGTGTGTACAGCTAAAAATCGTAACTATTTGTACCGTGTGTACCATCAACGCACACCTTGTCGTTCCCAAATTTAAGCAACTGTTCACGTTACTTATGACTAATGCAAAATCTTGAACATCTCAAATTATTTTTGAGTCATTTGGGTTTCCTTTTACATCTTGGCTTTTATAATATAACACTGGGCAGTCGCTTCCTAAGTTCATCATCTCCTCTATCCAGAGCCTTATGCTAATTGCATCATTTAGGTGACGTTTCACACCATACTCAATATTGAAGTCCCTAACAATATTGTGCATATCTTTTGTTTCTAACAACAAAATTCTCTGTGAATTTTCTTGTTTTAAAGCAGAATCACGAACATCATTCAATATATGTTGAAATGTAATACCTTCCTTTAATTTTCCTGAAACACATCAATTGTAAAATTTCAAACTAGAACTTTATGTTCGAAAATACCTGCAATTTCTGCTTTACTCTCTTTACTTAAAAAAACTCGACCAATATCGTTGGTATGTCCAACATGAGTTGTCCAGAAGTCTACTGCAACAGACCCATCGTTCTTTATCGTTGCTTCCATTCTTGAGGGACAAACACTTCCAATTTTATTGGAATTGGAAGAATTTCATTAGTGCCTGTGCTTTTTAGGCTTCTAAAACCCGTGCCTTTTGAAATGTAGTTGTACGATCGATGGCAATTATAGTACTCCTTTTTGGTGCCATCAGACAATAATTTAGCTGAAGTGTGAAGTATATACATTGCCAAAGATTGTTCCTGTTCTTGGTTTTTTCAGTTTTTGAACTCTGTTGAACAGAATAAAATTAGTATATAATTAACACTTTGCATAATAATCTTCAAACCTAATTGTGAATTAAAATGTAGTTGATCAAGTTTAGTTTCAATTTGATGTTCATTTGCCAAATGTTGTCGAAGTTTTTTATATCCCTTTAGATGTGTTGTACAATTTTCATAAAAGCACTTGATTCTTGACGAATTGAGAATTATTGGAATACTTTTAGGAACAGTTCTGCAATGACGACGTAAAGTTGCTTTACTGGTCAAGGATTTGCCACATGTATCACACACAAATTTACTAGTTAAAGTAACTGGTTTCCTATATTCAAAATTATGAATCTTTCTTAAATGGGCATACAAATTCTTCTTTTGTGTAAACTCAAAACCACAATCTTCACAAGTATTCATTTTTACTCCTCGTTTACAAATAACACGATAAACAAAATTAATAGGTAATTTCCATGGATCTCATTCACTATATGTAAACATAAAAATTACGTAACCTCAATCTGTTTACAACTGTCATTACAGCCGCGTTATTTCTACCACGAGACGCTCGTGTTATTTTCTGTAAATGCTGAATATGTAGTCCTTCTATGCTGTACAAAATGTTTAAAAATTATAAGGATGGGAATAGGGTTAATCAATTTCTACCTATTCAATAATTAAAACAATTACATAGTAAGGTTTGCAGTTGTGAAAAGCTAAAAATAAAATGTAATTATAAATAAAATTGTTGAAAGCATATGTGTGGAGCACAGCACAGTATGTCTATAAAATAGCGACAGTAGGATAAGTACACAAAAAATGGTAGAAGCCTTTTGGAATGTTGTGCTTCAGATATATGATGACGATAGCATAGACAGACAAAGTTAATAACAAATAGGTTATAGAAATAGTAGAGGAACAAGGATATCTGTGGAAAAAAAGGAGAAATAGTAGGGCATGATACGCTCTAAGGCATTTTTGAGGAATAGTGCGGGATATATTACAAGCAGAGATAGAAAAAAAAGGAAGAGGCAGACCTAAATCAGACTATTGCACGCATATAGTGAAAGATTCAGACTATGGAAATTTCAGGGAAACGTGTAGGTTAGTTCAGAATAGGAAACAATGAGGATACGCGTCTAACCAGTTCCAGAACTGAAGACATAATGATGAAAGAAGCGTCACTTCTGTGTTCCATGGGCTACATATTGTAAGTGTAATAAAAACGGGGTAATTAAAACTTTTGTAAGTTTATTACCCTTTATCCTCGTGACTATCAGCTATATACTAAAACTCTCTATTTTTAATCTGATGTCACTAGGTCGAGATTTTCTTCTTTAGACTCCAAGCCCAGGGTAATGTCAGATGGAAAACGGCTTTAGACAAAGAAAACTCTTAGGGGTTAAACGGCTAGTAGAGTGTTAGCTCTGGGTAGATCATGAGCATGGGTCATGGGTGGATAATCGACCAAAAATATTTTTAATAGGCGCCACCGTATTTTTTAATACAAGTGCCAACAAAATTTAACTGTGTTTGTATAAGGGGAATGCGGAAACCTTATCTTAACACCACTATCATAGCCATAAAATTTGAATTTCACTCTTTATCACACACTTACCAAAACCTCAACCACCAGATGTCAAACAGTTGTCTCAGCTTTACCTGTGAACAAACAAAAACACCACATGGACACTATTTGTGTCTTCAAAAGCATATGCCAAAAATAGAATAAATGAATTTAAACATCTGTGAAATACTAAAGGGATTCATTTTCATTACTCTGTCTTTTTACTTAAGGAGGATTTGCTCTAGTTTTCTCTTTCCTAATTTAAATGTTGTATAATAAAACTTCTTTCAAAGGAAACAAAATGAATTCTATTCATATGTAGAAATCGGATATATATACATGTGACTGCAATATATATGCTTACTATCTTGTGATTAATTTTTTTTATAAAAAGAATTTTAGTGAAGTTTAACCTTCTAAATAAATATTTATAAATTAATCATTTCTATAAAATTTTAGTTTAAGCAAACATATCATAATTTATTTGTTCATATCACAAGATTTTATTTTTACTATAATCATTGAAGCGCTTCCTTGACCATTTACAACAAAGATTGATCATCAGAAAAATAACGATCATAAAATGCAACTACTCAAATTTAACTGTTGTCTACACAAAAAAATATACACGAATATCAGCACCAATAAAAAGCTTTTACTTGTCCTTAATTGTTTTTAAGCAAAATGTGAAAATTAAATCAAGACTGCATCTGGCGTCTAGATTAGGAAACAGAATCTATACTATTTTTTATCTGACACAAGTTGTCATTCTAAATATCTTGACACACATTGAATGCGTGTACAAATAACTGACAAACTAAATATTTATTCGGTGTGTTATTAACTTTAAAAACTACTTTAAATTTGTGTTATTCTAATAATCAACGTAGAAATCTCATAATAATTTATAATACTTTCAAAGTTACGGAAAGTTTCAAACACTCACGTGTATCCAAATAAATTGCAGGTGCAAAATCATGACGTCAGCTGTTGTATTTTTCCAGCGTATTAATCATCAGTGTGTTTGAAGTACCAAGATTCTTTGTTGAATAAACCATTTCTACGGCGTATTAAATAGATAGAACGAAACCATAACTGCCTGCTTTAAATTACTGCGACGAAAATTTATTATAATTTAACATTGAAAATTGTTGTTGTAGATATGTCCATTAGATATTGCATGTCTTAAATGATGTATATTATCGTTCCATGTTCTCAACTCAAGCTCTTCTTCCTGACTCTATTAGACACCTCGTGTTTTAGTCGGGACATCTTGACTTTTATCTCTAGTCTACAAAAAGCGACTTCACTCTTCGACGTTTGAAACAAAAGTGCTCATAATTAACTGGACTACGCTTGGCAACAAGCCACAGAATATAAATCTCCTAGATTCTATGTGTTATTGTGAATATTATACTTTACTTTTTATTGGCTGAATATTTACGAATTAAATGCTTTAAAATTTATCTGTTTTATTATTAATTTATTAGGCTTGGTGCAACAAGAAAAAAAATACGTTACACAGCCTCTTCCCAAGAGAAAAAATTCGAGGTATGGAAGAATTTTTTCTAAAAAAAATTTTCGACTGAAACTTCAAAATTACTCTTATTAACTGTATAAACCTCTAACAACTCACAACAAAACAGCACAAACTTTAACTATAACTAACGATGAGTTTAACAAAAACAGAATCATTCACTAATTGATATGGGGAATATTAATGCATGGGATTGAGTGATTAGTAACTGCGCATACTACACGCCTATAAAGGGACAAATTCGGAAGTCATAATCAGTATTTACGTCAATCATTTACGAATATTTAGGGAATCTAACACTCAGTGGATGCATGTCATCTATAGTTACAAACGCAACAACCATATCAAAATAAAAAAATTTTACCTGAAGCGAAAAATATTTTTCTATAAATTAGAACTGTAATAAACAAAATCGAATGTATAACAAAATTACTATTTAACAAAAATCTGTACAACGAATACTCTTCTCTAATTTACTATATCTGTCTTAAGGATTTATGTACATAACTTTCCAAGTGCTAATTACATTTAAACTAATCGATGAATTTAACAAGTACCAAAAGCTGTTATTTACGAAGTCCATTCACGAAACAAATCTCCAACACTCGAGAAACAGACAAAGTATTAACAATACTTATTCATCAACAAGATACCTTTGATCTTTGAGTGAGCACCTCACAACATTATCTGTACGACTACTATGCTACAGACTCAACTATATCTCTCAAAATCCTACAACATCAGTGATTCATCACCAAAGAACTCCAAAACCACTAATAAATCATCGTTGAGCCTACTGGGAGACATCCACCAGCAACTCACAAAAAAAAAACTCTTCATGAACTCTCTTAGCTCATGTACGCTCTCAATAAAGAATAAGCACATCAGGCCTAGTCTCAAACTACTAAACCAAAACTCAAGCATTCCTTTAATGCTTAATACTCTATCACACTCTAACTATATAACTATACTCAACACTTTACTAAACACTCTCTATAATCTCCATCATGTGCCTCATTACTGAATACGTACCTCTTCACTGAATACATATTCTTCTCTATATACCTGCAACGTCTCTAAGCATATGCTGCACTCTCAAACACCTCAAAAAAAAAACATATCATCATTCAAAATCCATAAACATATCCTTGTCGTCATCAAAAATTATCATTTAACACATCTTTGTCGTCATTTAACACATCTTTGTCGTCATTTAACACATCTTTGTCGTCATTTAACACATCTTTGTCGTCATTTAACACATCTTTGTCGTCATTTAACACATGCAATATCTAAATCAACAAACATATTAAGCTCTATTACTACTAAAACAAAAATTACTTTAAACAAATCAAAAAAAATTTCACTAACTTTAATCTTGTCCTACTTAAGAATTTAAAACATGGACCAAAAGGAATTACTACTGACATCAACTATAATTAGAAGTACTTAAGGATCAGAAACATTTTTATCATCTTCATTTTCACCTTCATCTGTCGCAGAATTATCGATACTAAACATTTTCTTAGACTTAAATTTGAAGATACGGATAAATGAAAAAGGGGGAATTTGAATACGAAATTATTTTCTACTTTACTTCATGATAACTATTAATAAATGTTCTGGTACACGCTTACTCTACCCATAATCAAACTGTCGATATAAACTAAAATGCTTCACAACGCATAAACTTGCTAGAATGACAAGCTCCTCTATGAGCCTCACCTAGACTTATAAACAAAATTGCTAGAATGACAAACTCTTCTCTGAGTCTCATCTAGACTGACAAACTAAATAAGCAAAACGAATCACATCATAACCGACTTCAAATAATCTCAAGTGACGATGCCAAAACTGCTAAAGCGACAAACTTACCACGACCCTCGCATAGACTGACATAACGCTGAGCGACCAACCCTTCCGGAGTTTCGTCTAGACTAACATAACGCTACACGATGAACCACAACAAGTCTCGCACAGATCTAACTTAACTCAACATACTACGTTGCAACGCGACCATAAAAATTGCTACTCAAAACCAATCAAACTAAACCAAAACGTGCTCATGCACAAGAGCAATCTTCAAACTATATTTCAACAGTAAAAACTAGTGTACCATTAATCGAACAACTAATATAACTAATAAGACTAAAAGATGAATCTATTATCGATGAAATACATACAAAATCAAATAAACCTGCAATATCTATATCAAACAACTTTAACACTTTAACTAGAAACAGGAATTTCACTACTCATTTTTAAGTAAATGTACGATGCTATAAGTTTCTGCCATAATTAAATATCTGAATATCTCTAACGTAACTCAATTATAAAATTTTGAAGATGAAATCTCAAACAAACGAATGTCCTAACTATATAAAGAAGAACCCACTATAAACTGTAACAAACTTTAACAAAATGAAACTAAAAGAAGACGTTACTAATATCAAAGCAAACCTCAGTCGGTGAATATAAGTGTGATGAAAATAACTACTAAATGTTCCAGCCTCTAAGTGAAATTATTCGAGCCTCTAACTGAAATTGAGTCTCTAAATGAAATTCCAGCCTCTAAATGAATTTCCAGCCTCTAAATGAATTTCCAGCCCCACGTTAGCGCGCAAGTGTAAGTGTAATAAAACGGGGTAATTAAAACTTTTGTAAGTTTATTACCCTTTATCCTCGTGACTATCAGCTATATACTAAAACTCTCTATTTTTAATCTGATGTCACTAGGTCGAGATTTTCTTCTTTAGACTCCAAGCCCAGGGTAATGTCAGATGGAAAACGGCTTTAGACAAAGAAAACTCTTAGGGTTAAACGGCTAGTAGAGTGTTAGCTCTGGGTAGATCATGAGCATGGGTCATGGGTGGATAATCGACCAAAAATATTTTTAATAGGCGCCACCGTATTTTTTAATACAAGTGCCAACAAAATTTAACTGTGTTTGTATAAGGGAATGCGGAAACCTTATCTTAACACCACTATCATAGCCATAAAATTTGAATTTCACTCTTTATCACACACTTACCAAAACCTCAACCACCAGATGTCAAACAGTTGTCTCAGCTTTACCTGTGAACAAACAAAACACCACATGGACACTATTTGTGTCTTCAAAAGCATATGCCAAAAATAGAATAAATGAATTTAAACATCTGTGAAATACTAAAGGATTCATTTTCATTACTCTGTCTTTTTACTTAAGGAGGATTTGCTCTAGTTTTCTCTTTCCTAATTTAAATGTTGTATAATAAAACTTCTTTCAAAGGAAACAAAATGAATTCTATTCATATGTAGAAATCGGATATATATACATGTGACTGCAATATATATGCTTACTATCTTGTGATTAATTTTTTTTATAAAAAGAATTTTAGTGAAGTTTAACCTTCTAAATAAATATTTATAAATTAATCATTTCTATAAAATTTTAGTTTAAGCAAACATATCATAATTTATTTGTTCATATCACAAGATTTTATTTTACTATAATCATTGAAGCGCTTCCTTGACCATTTACAACAAAGATTGATCATCAGAAAAATAACGATCATAAAATGCAACTACTCAAATTTAACTGTTGTCTACACAAAAAATATACGAATATCAGCACCAATAAAAAGCTTTTACTTGTCCTTAATTGTTTTTAAGCAAAATGTGAAAATTAAATCAAGACTGCATCTGGCGTCTAGATTAGGAAACAGAATCTATACTATTTTTTATCTGACACAAGTTGTCATTCTAAATATCTTGACACACATTGAATGCGTGTACAAATAACTGACAAACTAAATATTTATTCGGTGTGTTATTAACTTTAAAAAACTACTTTAAATTTGTGTTATTCTAATAATCAACGTAGGAAATCTCATAATAATTTATAATACTTTCAAAGTTACGGAAAGTTTCAAACACTCACGTGTATCCAAATAAATTGCAGGTGCAAAATCATGACGTCAGCTGTTGTATTTTTCCAGCGTATTAATCATCAGTGTGTTTGAAGTACCAAGATTCTTTGTTGAATAAACCATTTCTACACGGCGTATTAAATAGATAGAACGAAACCATAACTGCCTGCTTTAAATTACTGCGACGAAAATTTATTATAATTTAACATTGAAAATTGTTGTTGTAGATATGTCCATTAGATATTGCATGTCTTAAATGATGTATATTATCGTTCCATGTTCTCAACTCAAGCTCTTCTTCCTGACTCTATTAGACGCCTCGTGTTTTAGTCGGGACATCTTGACTTTTATCTCTAGTCTACAAAAAGCGACTTCACTCTTCGACGTTTGAAACAAAAGTGCTCATAATTAACTGGACTACGCTTGGCAACAAGCCACAGAATATAAATCTCCTAGATTCTATGTGTTATTGTGAATATTATACTTTACTTTTTATTGGCTGAATATTTACGAATTAAATGCTTTAAAATTTATCTGTTTTATTATTAATTTATTAGGCTTGGTGCAACAAGAAAAAAAATACGTTACAATATACTTATTTGTTCAGAACTGTAGTACAATTATGTAATCTGTATATGGGACTACAATACTAATACATCTTATTCTCTTATGAAATGCGAGCATCAGAAACCCCATGAAACATATAAGACATAGTGCAATATACAAATACAATAATATGTTGCCATTATTATAGTTTTATAGCTTCCTTCCTTTCCTTTCTAAAAATAACATCTGATGTGGGTTTTGTAATCTTCATAAAATCGTTGTAAATAAAAAATAAACATTGAAAAAACATGTTCAATGCCTGTCATTCAGATGAGATTCTGAATACAACAATTAAAATCAAGCCCGTGCAGAATGTAAATAGTACATCTAAATAAGGTGAGAATTATCCCCAAAATGGATTTTGGGGAGAGTTCGTGTTTTTAACTTGTTACGTGACGAAATCGGCCGTAAACATTCTTATAAGTTTTAATTTGTAAGGATTTCGCGCCAATGAATTTAAAAAGACTTGTGCGTGTATTTCCGTCACTTCAGATAGTGCGTTGCGCGAGATTTGGGCCGATGCGGTGGGTCAAGGGGGGAAGGGTGATTTCCAGCATACGTATTGAACTAGCCTCCGAGATGTGAACAAGTGTTGTTGTCTTTTGTGTCTTATCGTATCTTTTTTTGTTATGTAGGTCCCTTTTTGCCTTCTCTTGACTATCGTTCCTTACAAACCAGTTCCTGTCGTTCCCTACATATAGAAAGAAGACAATTAAATTTGGATTCGACCAGGGCCCAGCAATCACTCATGCCCGAGAAAGATCAGCAAAGCAGCCGACGTCCGAGGAAGATTAGCGAAGCCGCCGCCGACCATCATGGAGTAATTCTGCAAGAAGCCCTACATGTTCAGGTGAGTACCCCATGGGGATTTTCCTTAAAATTTGTATAATTGTTAAATTGTGCTGCAATAATTTGCATATTGTGTGACATCATCTATAATTTGCGCGTCATTTTTACATTATCTAATATTGTTACCTACTGACGTAATGTCTCGCGTACTGTCGCGGAGGGGCTGTAATAAACTGCAATATAACAAATTGAACATATTTTTGTACTTTAAAAAATTAAAAAGTAATCTTAAAAATGCAAAAACATAACAATGATTCTATAAGCCACTCAAATAATAAAAAGCACATACCAGATAAGAGGTAAATTTCCATGTTTAATGTAATTCTTAACCAAAGGATATATAAGTTTATTATTTAGAATTTCTGTTGGAAAAAACAGTTTATCTAAAAGTAGGTCCATTATTAGTTTTAACAAATAAAACGAATCCTTATCATTGTCATCGTGGTTCTGCAACAAAATGAACTACTTTAATGTCTGCTTCCTTTGCGCTGCTGAAAAAATGCTTTTGTTATAGTCAGTTGAAATAAAAATTCAATTAACTTCTTTAGAATGTAATAGAGGCTCTACTTTTTAAATGGTTTTGTTACACGTTTAAACAAAATAATATGTATGAGTTGAGCAATTAGCAATAAACAAATCCAAAGTATTCCACGCAACCAAAGCATAGCCCAAATTATGAAATAGTTTAAATGTGGGACATAGATGGATTGATTTATATTTGTAAAGCAGCTGGTAATGGTCCAGTTTATTATGTTTATTATTTATATTTGGTAATGATAAGCATGCGCTTGTTGAAAGATTTCATTTGAAATTAATAATTAAAAGAGTTTAATTTGTAATTAGTACTGTACACACGCTTAAATATTCTAAAGGAAATTTCAGGATCAAATTGGGGTTAAATACTAAATTTTATGTAAAACCGCGTGTGTATAAAATACTCATAAATGCATTTCAAGTTTATGTAAAATCGCATATTCTAAAATATTTTCATTTTGCAATTAATAATTAAAAGATTTGTGTTCAAATGCATAAAATACTCTATAAAGAATTTGTTTTAGTTGAAAACATACTAAAATTAAATTAAGGCTAGCCTTAAGGCATGAAAGAGCTAGTTAATGAACCCATGTTCTAGAAAATGATAAAATGTAGCGATGCCGACATTTGTGCATCACGTCAATTGTTGTATAGCCCAGGGCAATAATAAAAGATACTGAAACAATAAATTCTTGAAAATTCATAGCATACGCAGCTAACAGCTTTTAAAACAAACCTGAATGTGGATATAACACACAACGAAACAAACAAATTGAAGATTCAGGAAATAGCTGAAATGTCTAGAATTTTTGCATCAGAACGGACACGTCTTAAAGAACAATCAGTGTTGATTGGAGGGCAGTCTTGATTGAAGCTTTGGTGCTGGCATATTATCGATCATATTAGATATACATGGCTATTTTAAGGTGCTACCTAGCATGTACAGTATTTGGTAGTGAAAATAATGTTAATGCATTATGGAAGATAAATGATTTTAAAAACTATTGTAAATGAGAATTTACCTTTAGATTTTTGTATATAAAAATTTAATGGAAGATCAGAGTTACTCGAATTGTCGATGTCTAAGTGTTGATTGATACTCAAATATAATTAAAAATAATTAAAACTACTGCAAAATAAAGCTTTCTTAATTGGAATAAGGCACATACTATTGGAATCATTTGTTATATGTTATATGGATCAATATGAATGAAAAGGTTTACTTTTTGAAACATGGAATGGTAATTACATTCTGGAAAAAGCCAACAACAAGCAGATCTGTGACGGTAAAATAAATATATCTTGTTTACACAACTACTAACAGGGTAGACCTGTCCTTAAAAAAGTATTATTCAAAATCTAAATACACGATTTATATTGCTTGTAATCTAAGATCTTGGATTTAACTTACAAAAATTTACTTTATGTTAAACTCTATATCTTCAAATATCTCAGTAAAAAATTGCTTAGTGACATAATTGTCACCTGTTTCAAACAAACATATAAAACTTATTTCTTATCATAACATATGTGGTTTTAATAATGTGTTGTTCTTAACAAACGTTGTATAGTAGAATATGACGATATAAAAACTTTTACCAAATTATTTAAATTACGACAAAATGAAAATAGCATTTGTTTCAACTAGATATTGTTTAAACTTATGAATCAGGGTTCTTAGTTCCGTAATTAAGTATTCATTGTTTAGCTAGTTCAGCTTTTCAAACAAAAGGTTCATCACATTTGTGGCGATTCTTCTGGATCATAAAAAATTGTACTCACCAGAGTTCCATTTATTAGATTACAATAAAAATACTCAACACCTATTGACGAAGCATCAAGTGTCAGCCATCTTTACTAAGAATCAGGATAGTTTGTTTTAAGAAAGCTACAGGTTACATTGTAAGATGTGACGATTGAAATTAAAATAAAGATCCTAGTCGATTTTCCAATCCATAAATCATATGTGTATAGTTTGCTTGCGTCTTATAAATATGATTAAGTATGTTCTACCAGAGCTTGTCGCAGTGGCTGTCACACCACGCCAAACGTAACTGCCATGACTGAAGCTTCATTTCAGCCATGAGGACCCCAAAATTCACACCACTTTACTTTTCTTTAAAAAACGTGTCTGGTCACTACATCTTGGCTACCAGAATGAATGTTCCACGTTCTATTTTTATGCGCATGTCCAACTGACTACGACTGCACTTGACAGCAAGCATGTTTGTGGGAATATATGCGCCTAAATTCAGGCAACTTGCAAGGCACGTAATGCAATACTTATTTGCATAAACAAAAAACCGTTACAAATTGTCAACCGATTCAGTCTAACAAATTTTAAATTTACGTTTAGTGCTAATATATGTAAATACGAAACGCAATGTAGCTGATCTTTTAACCAAGCCATGTAGCATAGTAAGCTGAATGAATTTGGTAATTACGTATTCAATAATAGAAATGTTTCAAATCGTGAGAATTTCTGAGTTTGTTAGATATTCGTAACATTTCTGATTGTGGTTGCTTCGCTTTAATATATATTAATAAGAGTTTAGTGTTACTATGGTTTTTTTTAGAAAGTTGAGTTTATTGTTTATATGTATGTATGACACTAATTTCTTGTGCTCCCTAATTATACTGTTAAGGTGGTTTCTTTAATAGTACATAAATATCTAACAATGTTTTTGTATCTAACTGTCACAGAGCACGCGTTATTCGCAACAAATGTCAATTAACTAATCCATATTATTGTTTTAAATTGATACAAAATCACAATATACGATCATTTTATATGATTTTCAAGCAAATTACAAAAAGAAATAAATAAGCTAGGGAACCCTTTTTTTACATTAGGGCGGTCACCGTATTAATTACCATCTTAAATGCATACAATAGTTCTACAGCATTCGCTTATTAATCATGATACCACAATAGTCTGTATGTTAGCTAATTATGTTCAACATCACTGTATTCGTAATATTTCAAACCTGCACAAAAAGCAGACTACTCTTGAAAATTTTTCTCGAATACTATCATTGTATTAATGTAGAAGATTAATATTTAATGCAAAGAATGTTCACAAAATGTTCATAAGTATTAACAATTTTGTCTGGTACACCGAGAGCAATAAGAAAAAAGTCTTTAAAATTTCCTAATACTAACATAATATTGAAAGTATTAGTTTAGTTTGTTCAAATTTTCAACAAACTACACTCAACTGACTATACAAAGCAACAATATGAAGATTAATGAAAACAAAAAAACAAAACCAAAAACTTCTGAAATTACTCACCGAAATTCGAGCTGCTATTGATAAGCTCGCTTGCTCTAATGCCACTGCTTGACTATTTTGTTCGAGCTGCTCAATGATAATAAACAAAGAACCCCATAAACACCGGATTATCTAAAAAAAAATATGCTACTACAACAAAGCAGTTTACAAATACTTTTAAAATGTACCCTAGAAGCAGCATTTGCATCAGAGCATTTAAATATTAACAAAGAGCAATCACAAATCACATCTATAACCAAACTGCCATGAATCTGAAAAGTATCACCAGTCTTTATTAGTCCATCTAGTTTAAAATTGATTTGGTCGTGATATTTGAAGCAGCACTCATTTTTATTGTGAACAAGGTGTCCTAAAAGTGCAAACAAACAATATTGGATAAAAAAAAGCAGAAAATGAGTATACCCATCAATTCTAATAACGCTATAGTTATATCTTGCCATAACAAGCGTTCAGAAGTTGGTTTTTCCAACATACATAATACTATTCCATTTCTATAACATCTTAAACAAAAATTTAAAAATTGTTCCAAACAAAGAATGAAGTTTTCCTTTAAAATAGAAATTAAATATAACCAAAGGTCAAGTTGTTTATGAATGACTATAATATTTCTAGAAACTAGGGCCTGCAGTGGAATTATTATTAATTTTAAATGGTGGGGATCACTTAAGTGATTAGTATCTATACTATTGTAAGTATCTATAATAGTTTTCCAACAGTTAAAACCCTCAGTTAAAGTAGTCACGTCATGACTACGAAACGCAGTTTGTGGAACTTTCAGCAAATGGTTCGTAATTTCTTTGTCTTGATTTAGCATCTTTCCATAGTAATTGATTAATGCCATATATAACAAGTACCATTCTGGATTTTTGTCAGCTAGTAATGCATTTATTTTTACGATATAGCTAAAAGTATAAAATAAAATACACCTGAAAAAATTTCAAACTTACCTTGTTTTTATATTGTTTTCAAAAACATTTAATTGTTTTCGATTTAAGAGAGTGATATCCATTTCTTGTAAACAAAATGCCAGATTTCTATAAAATGTTCTAACTTCTTGGTTTTCTGTGGTAAATAAAGCAGGAAAAATTGCTTCATGAAAGAACAATACTCTCTGTATGATAGGAAGTTTTATACAAACATTTTGAAAGGATTCGATAAACTGCAAACAAAAATAAACATGTACAAGAGTACAGGAGCACATGCATGAATGTGCATGTGTGTGTGTGCAAGTGTGCATGCATGCATGTTCATGCATGTATGTGTATGCGTGTATGTGTATATGCATGTGCACTGCTGTGAGTGTGTGGAAACACACGCATGCATGCATATGGGTAGGTGCATGCATACAATAGTGAGTATGCATGGGGGAGGGGGCAAAATGTATGTAGTTATTGTGATATATTGTTTCAATTTCATCTAGTACTAAAATTGGGCATGTTTATTGTTTAAGATAAAGAATAGCAATTTAAAGTTGAGGCATTTAAAATGTATGAAGCTTGGCTGATAAATTTTGCATACTAGCGTTGTAACACTTAATCTGCAAAGAATTAAGAGTGCCTCAAATATAGATAGGGTAGGATACTTGGTGAGGTTCAGCGGAACCCTTAAAATATGAGATGTCTCACACTAGCTAGGGTAGTTGGGCTGCTTTGAAAGTAACACAATCACTGACAGTACTTTAGAAATAAATCGATTTAGTTAAATTATCTATGTACATATTGGTAGTCGTCTTCGATTCTCTCCTTTGGTTAAATATTCTACTATCATGTCATTTTAAGCAATCTTGAACTTTAAACTAACCCGTACACCATCCTTGTAATTGTTATTTTCAATTTTGGTTATAAAAAAATATCATGTGTTTGTCCTGCAATGTTATCATAACCCGTTTTGATAATGAGTGCAGTATTACTTGTAATTTTGGTGCCAACCTTGGTTAAAGAGGAACTCCTAATTGGAAGCATTTTGTTAGCAACGCTATATGAAGCGGATTTTGCATTCACTTTAGTTATTTTAATTGTCTTATTGGTGTGTGTTAAGAAGATAATTATTTGCACTTTTAGCGGAATTTTGGTCGCTACTTCAGCTAAGATTTCGAACATCTGTTGGTTAATCCACTTGTGTTACTTACTTTGCATCAATATCCACATTTAGTGATAAGTATCGTTTCTGTAGCAATTCTCTCCTAATTGCTGTGTATTATTTTTAGGGTGCAACTTTAGAATTATTTTGTCCAATTTCTAGCAAAAGCCTTAGTTGCAATTTTATAGTTTTCGTCATATTGTCCAATTTCTAGTTTTACTGCAAATTTAATTTATAATTCACGTTACAATTCAAGTTTATAGTTCAATTCTTAGTTACGAGTTTAAATGTATAGTTCAAATTCATGTTCACATCAAGTTGTGTGTTAATCTGAAGAATATGATTATGCGTTGTGCTGTTAATTATAGGTCCTGATTTCAATTAGAGTCAGCGTTACTGACAGTTTATATTGCTATTACTGGTATACCGTTCATATTTGGAGAAGCAATCCTATCTGCTACGTTTAATAAAAACTTCGAGTACGTGTATTAAACAGTTCGTAAAATAGCCACAAGCTTTTGTATGCATGTTTAAACATCAAATTACTTGACATTATAGAAATTAAATAATCTCCCTAACCCCATTATTAAAATACAATTTTTGTGCAACCATTCATACACTTTTGCTGAATGGTGGGTGGCCTTTATTAATTAAAACTGACCGGTAAACAATCCCTTTGCTATTTAGTATGTTGTTCATTTAGTTTTACAGTATTGATGTGTACTTTAAGAAAATTTCCATATTAATTATTTAACTATTTTTGTAAATTTGTTTACGAGTTGAATTTGGTAAACATTATTGGTATAAGAATAACCAGCTTATTGCAATTTTATGGTCATGAATTTGTATGCTATTTATTGTTTGATTTAAAGGATTAGGTGCCATATCCTATTGGCTCTTGTCCAGATATTAGTTTCCTTAAGTTTGTGTATAGCTTGTGCTATAAGACCTTTCAGTACTATTGCTTGTGACTTTAACTTTGCCTTACTAATTAAATCTAAACTATTTATTAATACTGTTGAATAGGCAAGGCTTAATCTCCCTTTTTATATTTCGGTTTTATCTTTTGCAGATTTATTTGAGAATAATTGTAATTCAATAAATTTAGTTAATTTTGACTTTAAACTTTATTTGATATATTGTGATACTTTAGGGACTTGGAAAAATTCTTGCAGACACTTTTAACTTCAGTTCCTGGCATTCTTTTATTCTAGCTCTTGTTATGAGGTCATCATTCATTCTTTATAGTCTTCTTAACGACCAATTTGAACACACCTTGAAGAGTTTCACCTGAGCTGGTTCAAAGCAACTTACTGTCATCGTATCTCTAAGAGAACGCATTATATCGCTAAATATCAAAACCTTTCTGTGACATTAAACTATCAAAGCAAAAAGAGGGAAGGGGATGTAACTGCATAAAAGATTACAAACAAGATAAACCTAAATGGTAGAGATGCAGAAACCTTTACATTATGACAAACTTCAACAACAATAAATACCTTAATTAAATCTGAAATATAAAAATACAAACAAAAAAAACAATAACTGAGGTCACTGTTTGTGCCCCATAAAATACATAAAGCAATATTCAAGTAATAGTTCATATTGACATATAAACTTATTTTCTAGTGAGGAATTCTTATTGGTTTTATACTTGAAATATTTCAAAAACATTAACTGAATTTAAAGAAATTTAGAATGTGCTTCAATGTCCTTCTCAAGTAACACCATTTATGTTTAACCTTTAACAATAAAAAAAAAATGTCCAGTTTAAATTTATTATGACTATTACCTAAGGTTTATTTTATAATCACAATACATATATTTACAATAAGCAAAAAACACTTTACTCAAGTTTGACTCTACTCAAAATGTATTAAAAATAATCTACAATTAATCAAATTAATGAACTTTCTATTTTACAGATCTGGCAAATAGCATACACAAAATACTGTGCAACTGTACATGTTGTTTGTTTCAGAAACTTTATATAAAAAGTAATCTCAGAACAAGCATGTTACTTTTATAATTATCACCGTGAACTAGCAACAAGCTAAAAATATAACAAGTGCAATCGGCACTAATGCACTAACTTCAAATTTGTTTCAATAAAATTCTTAATACTATCACAGCTATAAAAAATAAAGCCAAAAATAAAATTAATGTACTGAAAGCATATACACTGTGTCAACCTGTATTCCGAACATAGGGAATTTCTATGTAAAAGCAATCTTCTATAAATATTGGCTCTCCTAATTATTTGACAGCAAAATAACAAAGAAAACAATTTTTAGAAATGAATCTCCTACAAATGCTGCGATCAGATTGTAAATCGGTCCAGCCGTTTTCGACAAATTAAAAAAAAACATTTATTAAATATTACATTATTTTGTTGTCAGTGTTCTTTAATGTAATAATTGTACTATTTCTATTATACTATGTATCTGTGTATCGTTAGTGTTGGTACCACTAGCTTGAAATGTATGGTATGATATATGACACTTACAATTATGACGTTGAATAAAGCAGTTAACTTGGTATGCTCTCTTTAAGTATATCTAATTATTCAGTACGTTACGAGGACAAATATTGCTTACAATACAACGAGAATATAGGTGTACTTACGTATACAACAATCAAGTTAGCATTGACTTTGATATTATAGTGACAATTTATTTAGAAAACTTCTTTGCTAATTGTTCACGCTTCTTAACAGAAGGGTTACTTTAAGATTATAAAATGGACTATTATACTCTTGAAGAAAAGGTAATGTGTGGTAAACAGTACTTTTCTGAAAATTCAATAAGAAATATCAAAGATTTATACTCAGCTTTATATCAAGTCCGTCAAATTCCATCTCTAGGAACCACTACAAGTATTTTTCAAGAATTTTACATCTACAGAGAGTGTAAATAAATCTTGTGAGTGTCAGGTTAAACGGCCTCTATGGGATAGTGAACGAGATTTAATAATACTGAGTGTTGTGAAAACAATAGTGCATGAAAGATTGGCCGTAGTTTACGAGTTTCACGTACTACTGTGCTCAATACTTTAAAGAAACAAACTCCAGCATAAAAAGCTTTTAAATACATTAGGCAGCAAAAACTTTATGAAGAGGATAAATTTAAAAGAATGCAGTTTTGTGAGACAATGATTACTTTAATAAATTATAATAGAAACCTTTTAACTCATGTTTTATTTACCGACGAGTGTTCATTTTCAACTCAAGAGCTACACAACCCTACATGTGATTTTCCAATGCTCCACCCGAAGGTACTACATTGACCACGAAACGCTTTTTTTTTTTACCTGAAAAATTTTGAATTTTGCCGAACCCTTGCTTTTCCAAGCAAGGTAGGGATCTTTAACGTGCATGACAACACTCACACACGAGACCTCCATTATATCACTCATCCGAATGGGGGCGTATTTTTGTAAAGAAGCTCACCTAATATTTTTCAAGCGGCCCATGTCGAGATTTGAACCTGAGACCATGGGCATAGTAGTCACATGCATACCAACTATGCCACGGAGCCACCCGAAAACTGCACAACCTTACATGGGTGAAAATTTGAACAAGGGACAATTTCAGTCCCAGAGAAAAAACTAGTTACCTGTTAATTGCATTTGAGTGACATATTTATTAAATTAATATATGTGTTTAGCATTATACATAAATCAAGTGTGTTTTGTGATTTAACCTTTTTAAATGCAAAGAAAATATAAAAAACCATAAAATCTGTATCGGCGGTCACGCGTCCCTAACAGGAGGTTATGTGAGAACACGTCGCCTATTTTCACAATTCAGTCACCTGCGCTTGCAAAGATATTTATTCTTTATTAAAAAAATTACGGAAAACTTTATGTCAATGTTTATTGCACATATAAAAAAATTCTAAAATATTTACAACCGCCGAAATTTAAGTCCCGAATGTTTCTTGTATCGGCGGTCGCGTAACTATTAATTCAACATTGAACAACCAGAAGGCTCTATAAACCCGGTTTGACGACTTATTTAGTTGCGCAATGACCTTCAGTGCTAATGCGTGTTGAGTTGTTTACAGCAGAGGTGTTTATAAAAACGTGGTAAGTTTAATACTATTTAAAATTACTAGAATATGTTTTCTAATGTAACAACGGTAGCGCTATTTGTCAATGCAGCAATAGCAATGGATATGTTTTAAATATCAAATATGTGGTCGTTATGTTGGTTCGTGCTATACTTGATTGCATCAGCTGGCAGTGTAGCTACCATGTTGTCAAAAGCGCGGGTCTGTTGTAACGACGGTCATAGTATCGGCGGTCACATTATTATGTAATATTCGCGTGACCGCCGATACTTCTGTGACCGCCGTTTCGCGTAATATTTGTCAGGTTACTCGGCCAGATATATTTATTAAAATATGTCAATTTGTTATTGTTTATAAAACATTACGGTTTGCAGATTAAAGGCAAGAAAGATTGCATTGCAAAATGGAAAAGGAAAAGAAAAATACGACTCTAGATTTGCAAGCGTTCAAAGCAAAATTGAGACGTGACAGAGAAGAGGCGGCAAAACGTAGAATTGATTTGGAATCTAAAAAAAAAATTAGAGCGACACACAAAAATTTTAGATTATCAAAAAAAGCGTTACCAAGAAATGAAAGAAAAAGAAAAGCTACGACATGCTTGTTTAGAAAACAGAAGAACTCTACCGCCGCCACATGATATTGCCAGCAACGTAACTTCAAATTTAAATGTTAATTTAGAAGCTACTTTAGGCCATAGAGTCAGCAATAAGAATAACACAAACGAAATCATCGAAGTGCAGGAATTAAATTTAGCAGCGAGCGTCGAACCATCTAAAAAAGAAATTGCATTACCAAATCATTGTAACAAAAAAAAGAAAACAAAAAATTATGGGAGAAAAGCGTGTAAAGGCAAGAGAGAGAGACTGAAAAGAAGAAGAGCTAAATTAAGTGAAGAACAACGAGAAAAAAAAAGAGAGTATGACAGACAGTATAAAGCAGAAAGAAAGGCAAAGGGGACTTGGAAAACTAGAAGTCAAATGAATGAGAGAGAAAAAAGAAAAGATAGAAAATTGGTGAGGGATAGAGTAAGACGTCATAGGGAAAGAAAGCGGCAAGAAAAGCAGCAGAGTATGCATTGTAGTACTTTATCTGATAGTTTTTGCGAAGTGGGTGAACATAGTTCTTTAAGTAACTCTGCGAAAAAACGAACAAAAAAAGTCAAAAACCTTAATAGATCACGAGTTTACAGAAACTTAATTGCAACTAAGGACAAATTACTAATTGCTGAAAACGTGCGGCAAAGTTCAAAAACGCTGGCAACGCTTTAAAAATCATAATACGTCGCCGTCTCCAACAAAAGCAATAAATGAGTTAACTGGAGGTCGAAAAGTGCCTACTCCAGTAAAAAGAAGGTTGATTTTCCTTGAATGTATGTCAAAGGAATTGGAAGCAAAAAAAGTGGAAATCAAAGACAATGGCGACCAAAGCGTTTGAATGAGTTTAATAAACTTGTGTCCAGTAGGCAGTTACGAAAACACAGACTGATTAAAGAAGCACATACTTTAGTGAGCTATAAGAGCTACCGACGAGCCAGTCAACTAATTCCAAAGAAAACTGGTACAAAAGAAAATTGTTCAAAGAAACAATATTTATGGTTAGAGCGTTTTACTGCCAAGATATAAATTCAAAAATGTTACCAGGAAAAAGATTGCATTACTAAAAAAAGTGAAAACAAAAAGACTATTGCTAGACACGCTTAAAAACTTGCATCTAAAATATAACAAAGAACATCCTTTAAATCCAGTATGTTACAGCACTTTTAGGATGCTTGACCATTTTGGATTGTTTTTCCAAAGTTAAGTGACAGGAACACATGCGCTTGTGCACTTTGCTGCAATATGAATTTATTACATGAAAGAGGAATACAGCATAAGGTTATCAGTAAAAATTTGAGAGAACTTATCGAGGAAACTGTCTGTAACCCCAACGAAAAAAAATGTATGGAAAATTCCTGTCAGCGCTGCAAACATAACACTTTCCTGACTTATTCGTTAGATAAAAACAAAGAAAACCAACCCGTGACTCATAAACAATGGGAAAACTGTAAGAGAAAGATATTTGAAACCAATGAAAAAATAATAAGGGTAGTAAAGAAAAAAACTGTGCACTGCACAAAAAAGGAATTGTTCGACAAGATATCAGTACACCTTCTTAAATACAAGGAACACACCTATAAAATTAAACATCAGTATATGTCAATCAAGAATTTAAAAGTAACACTTAAAGCCAATGAATGTTTGATTCATATTGATTTTTCTGAGAATTATCTTTGCAAATCATATGAAGAAATACAGAGCTGCCATTTTGGTGGTTCAAAAAGGCAGCTATCTTTGCAGACAGGTATTATCTACAGTAAAAATTACATTAAGTCATTTTGCACTGTTAGTGAAGATACAGAACACAAAGCCCATGCAGCATGGGCTCACTTGAGACCAATTTTTGACATTGTACAAAATTATGACCCTAAAATAGACACTGTGCATATTCTATCTGACGGGCCATCCTCACAGTATAAAAATAAATTTTTATTTTATGACAACATTTAAAGTGGTCATGGGAAAGGTCCTGCTGATGGGGTGGGCGGTGTAGTCAAACGGTGTGCAGACTTGAAAGTAAAAACAGGGACTGATATAGTTGATGTAACTTCTTTTATTGAAGCTGTAACCTCAATTTGTAAAAAGGTAACTTTAATTGAAATTAAGCACATACAAATTGAAGAAATGCGCAGAAAGAGACCACTAAAAGTAACATCAGTAACTGGTATCTCCAAAGTGCACCAAATAACTTGGGATGCAACGAACCCCTCGATAGTATACTTGAGGCAGCTCAGTTGTTTTGCTTGTGATTATAATGAAGTATGTAATCACCATTGTCACTACGAAGGTAGAGAACTACTTGTAGCTGAATACGAAGAAACGCAACCGGTTGTAGAAGCAGATATAACCTGTATCCTTTTCACAGTTGCAATTATTAAAGATATGTTTAAATTCTTTAATTTTTGGGAAAATCAGTTTTTAATTTGATTGTGTTGAATTTAAAATAATCTAAATAGAAATCTCGTTTTATTAAAAAGTTTCTTAGCTACTATCTCAGATGAAGTAGATAGGATCACACGTGAGCAAAAAATACATGGATACGAAGATACCCTGTTGGGTCATGGGTAGTCATATATGACAACCAGTGGTACCCAGGTATGTCAGTAATACTGTTAAAATAAATCTAAGTTTTCTTCTAGGAATTGTCGAAAATAGTTTTAATGGCAACATCACTGTAACATTCATGGCAAGGGCAGGTGATGATAAGTTTTACTGGCCTGATCCAGCTGATATCCAATCTTTATGCACTAAAGATATTATGTGCCACATTAAAGATCCTCCCTATCCGGTGTCAAATAGACATTTTAAAATTGATGGAGAATACAATGTGATGTTCAGTGATCTTATTTGCGCTTGATGTATTTACATAAAAATTTATTAAAAGTTTAATACGTTTTGAAGTAGTGTCGGACCGTTTTTATTTGTTTTGGTTTTATTATTTCCCACTTTATAACAGAACAGCTTTTGTGAATCACAAAAGAATTCTAATTGAGAAAAAATTGTCATAATTGTAACAGAGGTCACATGCAAGTAACAGAGAGGTCACCCTATTTTAAATATTCGTAACGGAGGTCACTCTTGTAACAGGAGGTCACATACTTATATAAAAACTTGCAAGCTTATGTATACATGTTACACATTTAATTTTAACCACAGAATGACCACAAAGAATCATTTTAAGTTGGAAATATAAATAAATATGGATTAATATCCAATCTTTAAAGTAGTCTTAAAAAATTATACTACATTTTGTATTTTTTTGACTTTACTGCATTTATAATATTTTATTGATTCATTTATCACATAAATATTGCTCAACCGTAATTTCTTTAACTAGTTGTTTCTTCAGTCTGTGAATTAAACACAACCAAGAATTATTATTATAGGTTATTCATTTCCTTATTTATATTCAAAGCATGTGACCTCCGTTACAAAAAAGTGACCTTTTCCTATTTATACACCTCTAATTTTCTTTACTTACACCAACTTAAATGGACATGCATTTTTAGTTGTTCTAGAAGATCAGGCGGCTCCGTGGCGTAGTGGTATGTGTGTGACTACTACGCCCTAGGTCCCGGGTTCGAATCCCGACACGGTCCGCTTGAAAAATGTTAGGCGAGCATTTTTCGCAAAAATACACCCTCGTTCGGATGAGAGGTAAAATGGAGGTCCGTGTGTGAGTGTTGTCACGACGTTAAAGATCCCTACCTTGCTTGGAACAGCAAGGATTCGCAAAATTCAAAATTTTCCAGGTAAAAACTCGCTTCCTGGCCAATGTAGTACCTTCGGGTGGAGCATTGGGAAATCACATGTAATGTTCTAGAAGATCTACAGATTTAAAAGCGCTATATATCAAAGTTGTCCAAAGACTTTTATATTTTAAAGTTCTATATGAACCAATTGTCCCCTGTTCAAATTTTTACCCACATTTAATTTTTTACCCCAATGCTCCACCCAAAAGTACTACATTGGTCAGGAAGCAAGTTTTTTTTATTATACCTGGAAAATTAGGAATTTTGCCGATACCTTGCTGTTTCAAGCAAGGTAGGGATCTTTAATGTGCATAACAACACACACATGAGACCTCCATTTTACCTCTCATCCGAACGAGGGTGCATTTTTGTGAAAAATGCTCGCCTAACATTTTTCAAGCAGACCGTGTCAGGATTTGAACCCGGGACCTTGGGTGTAGTAGTCACACACATACCACTACGTCACGGAACCACCCCACCTTCACATACCTTACATGTGATTTTCCAATGCTTCGCCCGAAGGTACATTGGCCAGGAAGCGAGGTTTTTTTTACCTGGAAAATTTGGAATTTTGCCGAACCCTTGCTGTTCCAAGCAAGGTAGGGATCTTTAATGTGTGTGACAACACAAGCACACGGGACCTCCATTTTACCTCTCATCTGAACGACAGTGTATTTTTATGAAAAATACTCGCCTAACAATTTTCAAGCGGATCACGTCGTGATTCTAACCCGGGACCTTGGACACAGTAGTCACACACATACCAACTATGCCACGGAGCCGCCTGAACTGCACAACCGCCAAAATTTTACATATTGGAGTTATGCAAATTTGTACCTATCAGTTAGGATAAAATCTCAGTATCGTAAGACTGTTAAAGTTTGAGCTGGTTTGCATTGAGTATTCGACAGTGAAGGGGAAACAAGTTTAATTTTCAATTAATTAATTAATTCCAAGATTTTATAGAAAACACAGTAGGACAAGAAAAAATCCTGATTGCCTCTTCAATGTACAAGTTAAAAATTAATGGGGATAGGGAACATCCCTGTCTCACCCCTTTCCTGATGTTTGCTTCTCTACGTTCCTGCTCTAATTCTATTACTCCTGTTTGCTCTTTGTATAAGCTATGTACTATCCGTCTATCCCTATAAATCATTCCAATCTTTTTGAGTATTTCGGACATTTTTTTCCATTTTACATTGTCAAATACTTTTTCCAGATCTACAAACCCTATATACACGCTTTCTCCTTTTCCTATTGTTTTCTCTATCATCACCCTCAGAGCTAAGATAGCCTCCCGTGTTCCCCTGTTTCGCCTAAACCCAAATTGGTCTTCTCCTAGTATTTCTTCAGCCCGTTTTTCCATTCGTCTTTGTACAATTCTAGTTAATATATTTGACGTGTGCTGTCAAACTTATTGTTCAAAAATTTTCACATCTATCTGCGCCTTTCTTTTTTGGTATGGTTACTATGATGTTATGTTTGAAATCTTTAGGTATCTCGCCTGTTTCATACATATAGCTTACAAGTTGTAAGAGACGTTCTGTTACTGCTTGACCAGCGGCTTTTAGAGTTTCCGCTTGCACCTTATCTGTACCCGACGCCTTCCCATTTTACAGACCCTTTAATGCTAATTCAAATTCATTTCTAAGTATAAGATTTCCCAAGTCATCATTTTCAATGTCTGATTGATTCCTTTTCTAATGCAGTTAGTTCTTCTCCTACATATAAATTCCCTATATATTCTTGCCATCTACCCACTTTCTCTACATTTTCTATAATGACATTTCCTCCTGCGTCCCTTATATTTTTGCTATATGGTTTTATATCCCTAAAATTGATTCTAATTAGTTTGTATGCTTCATCTGTCTTTCCTACTTCCATCTTAGTTTGTACCTCTTTGTACTTTTTATCAATCCATTGTTCTTTAGCTTTCCTGCATTTGCGAATAATTTCCCATTTTATGACTTTGTATTTCTGTTTTTCTGTTTCGTCTGATTTATTTTTGTATTTTCGTCTTTCTTCCATTAAATTCAGGATATCCTTTGTTATCCATGGTTTCTTATTTTCTTTTTGTGAATACCCCAGAATATCTCTGGCCGCCATGTCTAAGCTGGATTTAATGTTATTCCATTCTGTTTCTATTTCCTTAGTATCAGATATTTTCCCCATATCTTTGAGCAATTCATTTGACCTTTTTTCGAATCTTTCTTGAATAGCTTTCTCTTTTAGTTTCTGTAGGTCCAAGTGCCTTTTTCCGTTTCTTTTTTTGAAATTTTTTTATTTAAGTGCGGTCTTCATAATTACGATGTTGTGGTCAGTGTCTATATCTGCTTCTGGGTAGCTTCTAGTTTTTTACTTGATTCCTAAACCGTTGTCTAACAAGAATGTAATCTATTTGATATATTCCTATGGAGATATAGGCATCTACCACATATATCGTCTTCTAGCATGATGTTGAAATAATGTGTTTGTAATAATTAAATTGTTCTTGTCGCAAAATTCTACCAGCCTATTTCCTCAGTGCCTAAACCAAATAAGCCTACTACTGATCCTTCCTTACCCTCACCTACTACTGCATTAAAATCCCCAGTAATTATTAAATTTTCATGTCCTTTTACGTGTCTTAAAATGTCTTCATATATCTTTGTAGATCGTTTCTACCTCTTCGTCATTGTAGCTAGAGGTGGGCATGTATACTTGTATTATTACTGTGTTTACCAGTTTAGATTCTAATCTAACCATGAGTACTCTTTCATTCTTTTGTAAGTAATTTTCTACACTGTATCCTATCTTTTTCCGCATAACTATCCCCACACCCGAATTTCCTTCCTCTGCTCCTGTATGAATTACCCTGAAGTCTCCACTCCAAAAATCCCCGGCCTCTGGCCACCGAACTTCGCTGATCCCTACTATGTCTAGTGATAACCTATTCATTTCAATTTTTAGGTTCTCTAGCTTACCCACTTGCTTCATAGTTCTAACATTCCACGCTCCGACTCGCAAAATGTTCCCGAATCTTATTCTTAATTTTCCGATCGCATCCTCCGAAGTAGTCTCCTCCCGGAGATCCGAATGGGGGACTATTTTAACTCCGGAATCTTTTACCCCAGAGAATGCCATCAATTTATTATAATTTAGGTACGCTTTGTACTTGGGAGGTAATGTGGTGGTTTCCCGTTGCCTTCCACATCGCGGTAGTGTGTCTTCGACTGTCATACCGACCCCTACGGTCTCTGCCAATCTAAGTACCGAAAGAGCCGCTGTCCTCTTTCGGGGACCTATCTTCGTCTGGTTCCTCACTAACGACCCGACTACTTTGGTTGGACCTGTAGTTTGGCTCTTTAGCTCATTAGAACACGCAAGCCATTTCACCTGTTCTAGTAATCTAGAACTTCGGCAAGGTGCAGGTCCATTCGAAATGGCTTTCTTTCTTCACCTTCTAAAAAATTGTTAAATGATCTTTTCCAGAACGTTTATTCTTGTGTTGCTGATTTCTGGTTAACATCTGTATCAAATTGCTCAGGTCTTAAATACTCTTATAGACCATCCAATGTATTATTTTGTTGAATAAATTGTAATAAAAATTACCCCAAACTTATACCTTAATTCAACAAAATGCAACATAAACTTTATAAAATACTAGTAACATTAAACCGACACTTCAAAACATACGTGAATACTGAACTGCAAAACAAGACGAGCAGTTTCATTACCACAGTTTGGTTGTATCAAAAGAAAGCAACTAACGTTTAATAAAGAAAGTGTACAAAGAAGAGATTACATGTATAAGAAAAAAAAAGTAGGCCACGAAAAGCGAAACTAGACATGGTGGATAAAAGTGAAAAAACAGAAAGTAAAGAGCTGAAAAAACTGATCATATGACGAAACGCATGAATGTTAAGGAGGCGAACAAAATATATCAGGATAAGAAATTACAGACTGAGATTTGTTGGCATTGTACCTTATTATATATAATAGTCACTACTAGTATGCTTTGCAGTGCCGCCACTAGGTGGTAGCCGTTGTATGTGCAATGCTTGTTTATTTTATTTTTATGTAGTATGCGAATGTCAGACCAAGCGGCGGTCTACAAATACTCATGTTTAGCTTTCTGTTTAATAAAATGAAATACTTTTGAGTGTATCTTTTTGATTTTTGCCCGTCCTGAGAGAAAGCTAACACTTCAGAAGTGGGATTGTATTGTATTGTCCGGGAGTACAAAAAAAAATTTTTCAATCGTGTTGGAAAATTTGTACAAGATGGCGACTAATGAAGATAACAAAGAAGCTCAGAGTAGCGGCTTCTCGCGAGGTTATCATGAATTGTCAAGCAATCCTTTTACGACGATGATGGAGATGTTCGAGAGAATAGAACAATCCAGGGCAAAAACAGATAATTTGTTGTACTCGGTATTGGAACAACAAATGTCACAAACGTCATGCAATGTGAGTACGCAAGCATTAAGTAACTTTCACGTGATGCCTGATTTATCGAAATCTGTGGAAAATTTTTATGGTTTATGCGGTTCAGGCGCAATCGAATGGCTAGACAAAATTAATAGTTGTGCAATACTACATAACTGGCCAGAAACATTTAAATTAGAAACTGCGAGAATGCATTTAGTATCAGCAGCGCGTAATTGGTACGATATCCGACGTAGTGATATAAAATCATGGCTGGACTTTGAACGTGAATTTCGTGATACATTTGAAACAACGCCAAGTGTCACTAATTTGTGAAAAGACATGATAAAACGAATCCAAGGTTACAAAGAACCAGTCGAAATGTATTTTCATGAGAAGCTTAAAATGTGCAAAGCGCTAGATTTGCCATTTGCGGAGTGCAAGGAACAAATCCTAACCGGATTGAATAAAAACCAACTCGTTCCGGGTTTGTTAGTGAAACAACACGCTAATGAAAATGAGTTGTTACACGATTTAATTAGTTCGTATCGAGTGTACGATCGAGTTATAACGCGTGAATATACCTATCAAAAATATGGGTCACAAACAACAAATATACAAACAGGTGATAATAAACTTCCAGATGTGAAAATAGGCGGCGCCAACAAGCAAAGCGAAAATGTTTTGTTCCCGAGCGAGCAGGTACCGGACCGAAATGCTATAACTGTACAGAGCGAGGTCATATAGCAGCCGTGTGCCCCAAGCCAAAGGGTGAATCTGTCTGTTTTAGTTGTAAACAGCCGGATCATAAATCAAGGAATTGTCCGTAAAAACGTGTGCTTACGGATAATTCGAATAACGAATCGCCGGTGATGCAAATAGAAGCAACATTGCAAAAATGTAATGCACTTGATAAATTTCTACGTTTAATAAAAATAAACGGTCAAACAGTGAAAAGCTTAATTGATACTGGTAGCAGTGTGTGTACGATAAAGGAGTCAATTGCATTAAAGCTTGGTAATTTAATCCCTACTGAAGAACATTTGATGGATTTGGAAACAACAAACCAGCTGTTATATGCAAATTCTTACTAGAAGCTAAAATCGAAATTGATAGTGTTTTTGTGGAATCAGTCAAAATGTATGTAGTACCAGATTTAGCACAATCCGTAGACGCTATAGTAGGTCGTACGTTTACAGAAGATAAACAGATTGCATACGTGCGGGTTGGCGATCAATTTGTTTTCGGATGGCACAATGACCTTCCCTTTAAAGACCTTGAAGTTGATGCTGTAAATAGTAAAATAAAATTGAAAAATACGGAAACGTGTGTGATTCCGGGAAATTCTATTAAATATGTTCAAGTTGAATGTGATAACAACTTAGTTGAAGTGCCAGTTGCGAATTATGAAAATAAGATTGTTTGTTTACCGCAAGGACAAACGATTGGTTATATTAAAATGAATAGTGAAAATTCAATAGTGCAACCAAGTGTAGAAAATTTCGATTTAATGCCAGAAATGTTAAACGTCGATGATGACGTCGATCAACAAACACGTGACAAACTTTTAATTTTGTGTCGCAAGCATCGTAGTTGTTTTGCTTTTAATTTACAAGAATTAGGGTGCACTAACCTTGTAAAAGTGTCAATTGAAGATACGGGTAAGCCTGTTAGAAGTAAACCTTATAGAGCAAGTGTAGAGCAGCGTAAAATAATACAACGCATTGTTGATGAATGGAAAGATGCAGGAATAGTAACCGAAACATCTTCACCATATGCAAGTCCAGTGTTATTAGTAAACAAAAAATGTGGCGAACCGCGTTTGGTAATTGATTACCGTGCCTTAAATAGACAAACCGTGAAAAGTAATTTTCCGATTGCTACTGTAGACGAGCACTTTGAAAATATGAGCCATGGTGTTTTGTTTACAACATTAGATTTGGCTCATGGTTATCTACAATTACCTTTGACGGAAGAATCAAAGGCGAAAACCGCGTTTATTACGCCAGATTGTACAGGACAATTTGAGCGGTTAATTTTTGGGTTAACAAATGGTCCCTACGAATTTAGTAGATTAATGTCGTTAGTGCTGGGCCCGTTAAAGAATAAAGTTGCAATGTCGTACCTCGATGATTTGATCATTCCTGCGAAAACATGGGAAGAGATGTTCGAAAAACTGGAGAAAGTTTTTGAAGCATTACAAAAAGCAAAGTTAACATTAAAGTTGAAAAAGTGCAAATTTGGTTATCGTGAAGTGGAATACTTGGGCTTTATTATTTCTGAAGATAAAATTAAGCCAGGTGATGTGAAAACACAAGCGATACGCGATTTTCCTAGACCGAAAAATTTACATGAAGTGCGAAGATTTTTGGGTTTAATTTCTTATTTTCGTCGTTTCATTAAGGACTTTGCATCCAGAGCACGTGCATTAAGCGACTTAACGCAGAAAAATTGTTTATTTCAGTGGAAGAGTCCACAAGAAAATGCATTTATAGATTTACGTGATGCATTAATAAGTGAACCTATTCTGAAGTTATACGACCCATCAGCTGTTGAAACTGTGTTGTTTACTGATGCGAGTTCCGTCGGTATATCAGGAATTTTAATGCAACGAAAAACGATTGACGACGACCTTCAACCCGTGTATTACGTGAGTAAGAAAAATAACGATGCAGAGAAAAATTACCATTCCTCAAAATTAGAGCTATTAGCAATTATTTATTGTGTTGAAAAACTGCGAAACTTTCTAATTGGTATTTCATTTTGTGTATATACGGATTGTCAAGCATTAACATATCTAAATACAATGAAAACAAAAAATTCTCAAGTGATGCGTTGGTGTAGTGTACTCGCTGAATATGATGTAGTTATAAAATACAAACCAGGTGGGAAAATGCAACATGTTGATGCATTATCACGTGCACCTGTGTCTTGTGCAAGTGACATCGGTAGAGAAATCGAAGAACGTTTGGAAATTTTTCAAACGATGTGTGAAGATGATTACATTACTATGATTCAACAGAGCGATGAACAATTGAGAAATTTAATTGAAATTTGTGCAAAACCTGTAACTGAACGAACACCACAAGAAAATCATGATTTGAAGGATTATGTTTTTGAAGATGGAAAACTTTATCGAAATGTTACAGTAAACGGACAAGAGAAACAATTGTATGTAATTCCGAAAGCGATTAGGAAAAGCATTGTTGTAAAGTGTCACGATTTACTGGGTCATTTTAGTGTAGATAGAACTGTGGATAAAATAAAGGAACTATATTGGTTTCCTCGCTTAAAAAGATATGTGCGTCGACACATTAGTGCTTGTGCAGAATGTTTACTAAATAAAATTCCAACAGGTAAGAGACCAGGTGAATTGAATCCAATTCCGCCACCGTGTAGACCATTTGCAAGAGTGCATATTGATCATGTGGGCCCTTTTGTTGCAACCGATGCAGAAAATGCGTATGTGTTAGTGATAACAGATGCATTAACAAAGTTTGTGAAACTTTACCCATCCAAAACAGTGAAAACTGATGCAGTCATAATTGCATTAAGAAAATTTATGTTAGAATATGGAATACCTCAGCGTATTGTGAGTGATCGAGCTACGTGCTTTACGCCTGACGTTTTCAAAATTTTGTAGCGTGAACATGGTATACGACATACCCTAAATTCCAGTCAATGGCCAAGAGCGAACGGAATGGTCGAACGTAAATCAAACGTTGATTACAGAGGTTATGGTATGTATGAATGAGGAAACACAATGGGATTTAAAAGTACAAGAAATTGAAAGGAATTTGAATATTTTTCATAATAAAACTACAAAAAAATCACCATTCGAAGCGTTATATGGATTTTTATCTAGATTCTCTGATGGTAAACTGTCGAATTATGTGGAGAATGAGGATGGAAACTGGATCCCCCCTCAGAATTTGCAACATGAAATCAGAAAGAACATTCGCCAGGAACAAGCAAAATATAAAAAACGACACGATTTAGAAAGATGTCTGGCAGAATCATATACAGTCGGTGATATTGTGTTATTACGAAAATTTCCTACAGCCACTGGTGAGAGCACGAAAACTCAACCGAAGTACAGAGGTCCACTTGTAATTAGTGAAGTGCTTCCGAGAGATATTTATCCAGTAAATAGTATCGATGGTACAAGAAGTCGACAATTTTCAACTACGGCACATGTGAGTAGATTAAAAATATTTAAATTACCCGAAGAGGAGGATTCAACCTCGGATGAAGATTCGGTGAGCGATGACGACACCTCACGACAAGATAATCAATCTACTACTGAAAGATGTGTAGCGGAGGTGAACGATACTAACGGAGATAGTGTTGTTTATAAAAGTGCTAGTGAATGTGTAGAACCAGTTGGGAGAAGTGGACGTGTAATACGAAAACCAAAGCGTTTGCGCGATTATTGTTTAAATTAATTTTGTATTGAAAATAGGTTTTTCTTTTCTTCTTTTTGTGTCAACGAGGTCGTTGACCTGTCAGAATGGCCGAGTGTTGGCATTGTACCTTATTATATATAATAGTCACTACTAGTATGCTTTGCAGTGCCGCCACTAGGTGGTAGCCGTTGTATGCGCAATGCTTGTTTATTTTATTTTTATGTAGTATGCGAATGTCAGACCAAGCGGCGGTCTACAAATACTCATGTTTAGCTTTCTGTTTAATAAAATGAAATACTTTTGAGTGTATCTTATTTTGATTATTGGCCGTCCTGAGAGAAAGCTAACAGATTGTTAACTAAGTGTGAAGATTCTGCAAGATAAATTAGAAACTAATTTAAATAAAGATTTAGCAAAATCTGCTCATCCTTTCTGGGGAATGGTATAATTGGTGTTTATGAATGTATGACATTAAAATTCTAATAAATATAAACACACTTGTCTCAACTCCGTTCTTATTAATAAACACCTGTTTTGTTCCTAACTGTGGTATTGCATGTGATCACCTTAATGGTACAGAGTTATCATTACAGCATCAAGGAACAAAAAATGTGCATACATACCTTTTTCTGCATCTTCATATCAGATATAATTTCATAAAAATCTTCCACGCGCAAATTCGTATGGTTGATGGATTCCAATAATAAGGATTGGAAACATCTTAAAGCAACATCACATAATTCGCCTTCAATTTCAGCAGCATTGCTAAGTGCAAGAGAAATGTATTTATTTAGTAATACAAATTGAATATCTTTTCGGTTACACTTCAAAAATACGATTATGGCATTAAGGGCAGATAGTTGCAATTTTGGAGAACTGGAACCGACATCAACGTTAGTAGTATCTATAAATGAAAATTGAAGTATGTTGTCTTCAATTACAATGTTCTGGTCACAAATTTCTTTCAGGTTAATTATCAATTCAGTGTAGATGTTGATTCTTTCCTCACTAGAGAAGCTTGAATTTGTACTGGCAAGTAATTTTAACGATTTACTAAAGCTACTTAGTACACCCATTTTAACATAAAATTTCCATCATCTAATAAAACTTCTAACCAAAAATAACACTAAACATTACCAACACCGCTAAAACAGCGGGAAATAACATACCGTGTTTGACGTACCTATTGCGTGACAATTTAAAGGTGTAATTATGGGTAAATTTCTAGCAAAACATAAATTGCAAAATAGAAATGATGTAAACTTATTAATGGTTTTTATTTCAATTTCAAAAAATAAAGAAACTCAAGCTTGAATTATTACTTCCCTTCTTAGATAAACAATTTAAACGTGTGTAATAGTTAAACCATTCTACAAGACCAATTATTTCAAAGTACATGATTTAGTGTCCGTCTTAAGTAAAATATATATTTGATCGCTTTTCTATGTTCTTACTTTTTTTTCTGTCATGGAATTTTTTTAAAATGTTTTTATTCTTGTAATTGTTTTTTCTATTTATAAGCCAAGCTCGAAAATGGTGTAATTTGTAAGTTTTATATTTCGTTTATTTTTGATATTGTACAGTATAACAGTTATAACAAGTTGAAAATGCAAGGCATTGTCGCAACGAACTTCCAAATGTAGACTTACTTTAAAACAATTTAAAGAAATTAAAATTATTATGTTTGTAATAATTATAAGTATTCAGATAAAATACAAAAATTTATAAACAACAAAAGAGACATTTTAATATATTTTATTTTATTGAATAAATATTTTAAAAGCTATATATTAGTTCTCATCAATAAGATAAGAAATTTTTTTTTTTATATGAATCTAATTATTTTCGGTAATCAAAATTTAAGTTTAAACAATGTCTATAATATTGGAATAATTGGCATGAAAAGCCATAAATTGTTCAAATAAGTGTCGCATATTGATTTTAAACTTATTTAAAATTTTAATTATCCCTGTGGATTTTCCCGGGGGCTCGGCGTCCCCGTGGCCCGATTTTAACTGACATCAAAACTTAAGCTCTGGACACCGAGCTGAATCGATTGATGTATCACACATTAATGTCCGACCATTAAAAAGGCCTCGAACACACAGACAGACAGACACACAGACAAATAGATTTCATAAACGAACGAAGTTCGTTGAAAATAACGGCAGACAAAAATTATGAATACAAAATATTTCTTTATTGGTTTAATGTAAACTGCTTTGATATGGACAAGATTGTCTGCTCAAATTTAAGTGATGCAGCTGCTCCATTGCTCCAAAGCAGAAACCGTTACTGGGGTTTGAAATTACTTGCAAATTGAATGTTTTCAGTTAACCTAGAAAATTCCTACCAAAGTTGGCAACAAAACTATTTCAAATCACGTATGTGGACTGAGTACTACTCGTTGTGAAATAAAAAGAGATCATCCGCTACATTGGGTATGAGAACCAAATTGCATCATGCAGTAATTTTTTTCTTACACATTCTCCCGAGTTGTTACGTTCGAACGAGTCCTTGTTTAGGTTACTGTTGGAATTAGATATTATTTATTAAAAAATACAAATCACTTAACACGCATATCAGAACAGTCTGCAGTAGTTTTAGCAACAAAAAAAAAACAAGACTTCTGATATGCGTGTTAAGTGATTTGTGTTTCTTAATAATAATATCTATTTCTAACAATAACCTAACCTCAAAAAGCCTATCGCGGGACGCGTTCAAGCGTAAAGACTCTGGAGGATGGTTAAGAAAAAAATTTTTGCGAGCGGCATGGAGACGCTGCAGTATCATCGAAATTTATGTAGCCTTCGCATGTCTCCACTTATGAATGAAGAAGTAAGAACAATCTAATCTTTATCCTACTTGTTTTGTTTGGGAATGCTTTCAACATCTTGAAGTTTTCTAATCTATAAGTTATCATGGTATTATTTTATTGTTCATTGCAAAATTCAAAATATTGACTTTACTGGTATTCCATTCTTTATCAGTGTTTAAAATACTGATTACAATACGATTTTAGCCTAGTTCTTCTTTTTACAGTGATTAGTTGCTTTTTGTTCAGTACCATTATTATTGGCAAATCATTAAATTATAAGGATGGACTTAGCAGGTATGTTATTTTTTAAATAGTTGTTTAAAATTACTTATTAAATATTCTTTTAGTGTAGTTCTCCTTCTTTTATTATAAATATTATTATCGTTATTAAAAAATTTTTAAATTAAAACGACTGGCATAACAGGTACATTATTTTATAAATCTGTGTTTAAAATTTCTAATTAAACATTGTTTTAGTGCAGTTCTTCTCTTATTGTCATTTTTGGTAAATATTATTCTTGTTATTGGAAAATTATTTGATTACAAGAATTGATTTAGCAGGTACGTTATTTTTTAAATCAGCGTTTCAAATTATTTAAATATTGTTACGAACTATTAGGCAACCCGTCAAACACGCAAGTTGCATAACCGAAGTGTATTCTACAGAACTCTAGATATACAGTGTGCTCTACTTCTTACACGTAGTATAGGTAACTCTGTTATTTGTGACATTAGAGAAAAAGTTAAATATGGAAAGTAGTGCAGTTTTTAATGTCGAGATAATTAACATACAGGGTGTAGCAAAAGCGTTATACCAAAATAACGAAATTTTGATCTTTTCTGTTTTGTTTCGTGGTTCATTTATTGTGATAGATGCAGTAAAACGTTGTAGATGTTTTTTACATTATTTTAAAAGGACAATAAGACAAACTTAATTGTTTTTACATGGTTTTGGTCATGTTCGAGTAAATAATTGAGGTTATGTTTTTTTAAATGGAAACCATAGTTGGTGGTAGTTCTGATAGAAAGGCATTTTTTTTTCTTTTCAGTGATGTAATACAGTGTACATGTTCAACATAAAAATTTTTGAAAAAAATTTTGTTTTTGTAAAATACAAAACTTTGCATTAAATAATATGTGGATATTTGAGCTGATTTTAAGAATCAAGTAGCCATATGACACATAACAATAGATTTCACTTGTTTGAATAACAGGGATTAGATAGTACCATAGAGTAACTTTTAGAGTGCTTACTTAATAGGAAATTTTGTCGGGACACTATAAAAATCTACCTCACTTCATTATATAGATTGAAGGATGATACTATCTTTATCCATCAATATGTAAAGTGTACTGAGAAGGCGCAAAATGCAATCATAAATTTTACAGATTTCTAGATAATTTCCGGCGCGCAACTGTCAGGTTGACAGCTATCTGTGTTTAGAAAGTTAAACCAGCTTATAAACAAACCGGTTCCTTCTGTTTATTATGTTTTTGTGTTTATACTTAATGTTTATGTTAATTATTTCGTTTATGTTATTGTTTGGTTTATGTATACGTTATTTTTTAGTGAAGTTTGTTGTATTGAACTAAATAACAGCGCCTTAATATTTTCGCTAGAAAAATGCGTTTAAATTTAACAGTAAGTTGTTATATTTTTGACCATTTAGAATTTTATATGAACTAACAACGTATTATCATTATAGTTGAATTGGTAAGTATATATTATCATTGATTTTACATCATTATTAAAAAGTTTGTAACCCTTTACTAAATTTGGAATTTTTGGTGAACGGTTAGATACCTAAACCATATAATGTTATTCATTCTAACTATTGCTTATTTTTAAATATAAATTTATCAAATATGCTATAATTTTTAAAATATGTATATGTCTTTACAGATTAATTTTATATAATGGTTCTCTGTTTGGTGTGTGGAAATGCTGACACAGAAGTCGAGCGCATGCATAATGCCCTCAAAATCTTGAAAAGTGAGTGTTTTTGTATTTAAATCGCTATATAAAAGTAGTTGAATTCTTTTGTAGATAGAAAGTGTGGCTGGAAGCAGTAGGCATACACTATAATGGGGACTCATTACACACGACTTTTATTTATAGCCAACACTTCATAAATCCTATATTATATCTGCAATAACAAAACCTGTCTGTCGTATTGGTATCCCTTGGTTCTGTACTCGACGCAATCGTTCACATCAACATGCAAAGAAAAATTCCACAGTGCTAGCACGTAAATTCAAAAAATTCCAGAATTTGTGATTTAAACATTGATTTATTTCTGTGTGGAAACTGTGCTCTTTTATTAGTTATCTATGACGCTAAATTAGAATACATTAAGAAACGTAAGGGAGTGACCAACTGTTTATAAGCATGTAATCTATATTATAAAATGTAGAATTATATTAAATCATTCGCTATGTTTTGCAAATTGTGTCTTTTAAAAATTAGTTTTGCATTAAAATATACAATGAAGACCACGTAGAATTAATTTTTATTAAGTTTGTTCAACGCTAAGAGTTTATCATTTGTAGTGTTAAAATTGACTGAGTAAAGTTGAAAACAACAAATTGTTGAAACGTTAGATACAGCTCGAGACCAAATCACCATATGTAAAATTTTAATAATTAATATAAAAGAGAAATTAAAATTTTACATTGCATGGTGATTTGATCTTAAGTTGTATTTGAAGTTTCAAATAAATTTTTTCCTACAGCTCATTTGAAATTTCCGCCAAATTCCGCGCCCAATAATTTGAATTAAAGCGTTTCCCGCCATTTCCTCCCAACGACATTTGTAGCGCCCCCTCAGTACATTTTAAAACTGTGTAAGAAAGATGAAAGTATATAAAATTTTCTATCTCTGTCTCTCTCGTAGCGGATAAAAAATTAGCATTAAGTTGACTCTCTGAAGGTCACTCTATGGATAGTACTGTTATTTTGTGTTTATACGTACATTATTTTCTTCTAATAGTTAGAATGTCCTATACAAATGAAGAAAAAATGACATGCTCTTTTGCTACTATTCTTCGAATCGTAATTCCCTGTTTTCTAGTATCGTCACGTTGTCTTTAAATTTTGTGTCCAGTTGGGTCCTAGCGTTCACATTTTCGTTCTGTAGTGTCTCTAACGTCTGTCCTAAATTTCTGTAATTTGTCGTATGCCTTTTGTCACATGTCTGTATTTCAGTGTTTAACGTCGTCAACCCGCTAATCATCGTCTCCTCGACTGTCTCCACGCGTGTCTTTATTTCCGATCGTAGGTCCGTCCTTGTTGCGTTCAAGTCTCCCTGAAATTGTACCCGTGTGTTTTCTATCTTGTCGTCAACTCTGTCTACTTTTTCTTGTAATTCTGTCCTTAGTTCGTCCTTTACAGTTTGTATCGACGTGAGTAGATAGTCCTGTGTGTAGTCTAATTTTGCCGTTAGTTCGGCGTGCGCCGTCCTAAACTCATTCCTCAGTTCGGTGTGTGAATCTGTAATTTTGTTAGTTAGTTCAGTTTTTAGTTCCGCCTGTGATTCTGTAATTTTGTTAGTTAACTCCGTTTTAATTGTTTTTAGTTCCGCATGTGTCTCTTTTTGTTCCGTACGTGAAGTCGTAATAATCGTCTGTGACTCGGCAATTTGGTTTTGCAAACTCATCAGGAATCGCATTATATCATGGTTTCCGGCGGTTTCTGTTACCTTAACCTCCTGCACCGTCGCCTGGTCCGTTTCCATGTTTATCACCTCCGGATCTATCTGCCTCACCTCCGTCTCCTGGATATCTCCCCCTGCGTCTAGCTCCACGTCTTGTGTCATAAATTCCGCGTCAACTCCGTATATTCTTCCTGATCTCGTAATCCGTTTCGTGTCCGCGTCCGTCATCTCTGCTGCCTATTTTTGAACTCCTTTTTCCTGAAAAATATATACTTACGGGCCCCACCTAATCTCGGGATCCCGTATCCTACTACTACTTCTATCTAGCTTTCGATCTATCTAGCACCACGTTGGGTTTGCCACCTTCTTATGCTGCACCCCCACTCTTTTTTGCGCGCCTTTTCTTATTAATTTAATGATTTTATATGATGTGCAAATACTTATTTCACGCCACGTATTTTAGCAACGTTTGGTTGGTTAATTAAATCAAAATTGTTTTTAATATGCCTCGACTATATGAACTCTTTCTTCCCAGGGTATCCACCTACTTATCGTGGGTTCAGTGGTAAGTAGATGTGCAATGCCCAACCAAACTGCACTATCTTTTGTTTTAGTACCTTTTTTAGAATTTACTTTTGTATATGCCAAATTTTATATGAACCACGTAGCCTTGTGCCAAATTAATTACTACCACAAAATTTATGACTTTGACGTTATAATACACCGTACTCACCTGTTCTATACGTCGTTACTGGCCTCTCTTAATGCTGGCTCAAAAACCTTTTCGCCGTATGCGCCTTCACAAGGTTTCACTATCACTTTGAACTGCCGTCTAGCCTCCAGGTAACTTTTCTGTAATTTTGCTGCGCCCAAATCTAAAATAAATGTAACCCGAATTTAGAATACCCTTTTTTATTTACTTCCCCTGCGCTAATTCTTCCGTAGTAATTTCTTCCTTGAATTATACACTTCCACTTGCTACTCTTGCGCTGTCTTCTAATTTTGCTCCTCTCGTTCTAACTTAATCCAAATCTATCCTAGTTCCTATTAACCATTCAATCCAAATCTATCCTCGTTCCTATTAACCACTCAATCCAAATCTATCTTCGTTCCTATTTACCACTCAATCCAAATCTATCTTCGTTCCTATTTACCACTCAATGCCCCGCTACACATAAATCCATATCCAAATCAATCCATATATTTTTCACTCTTATGTTTCTCACTCGATGCCTTCTACCTAAAATCTCGTTCCAATCCAATCTTATTTTCCGCCGGTTCGCTGTCGCACTAATTCCAATATTACCTTTTATTCGTCGCCGCTATTAATTCTTTATACACTGATGCTTCTCTTTACTCTTCTTTTATAAATCAAACTCTGGCAATTCAAACACATTTATTTAATCTTCCAAAAAATATGAACAATTTAGCGCAGTTTCATAAACACGTCTTTACACAAAAATAATTCGAAATCGACTCCCTTTGTTTACTATCCTAGGTGATAATTACAACATTTTCTGCCTACTCTATTGCATATTATATAAAATAAAACATCCAATAACATTTTATCACTGAGTTCGTGTTACAAATACCTTAAATTTTGTCTTTTGCACTTTCCTATTTTATACATAATATTCTATCATTGGTCCTAAATATTTCACAACCCTTCAATCATATTTGACACTGCTATTACTTATAATTTTGAGATTACATGTTTGTCCAAAAGTTGATTCTAGTAAATAAAAGCCAAAATAATTCACACATGAACCTGGATCTGCGTTGTTAATAGTGGACATCCATAGACGCATCCGGTTTTCGGTTGGCAAATGTACGTTCAATGGCCATTAAACTATAACTCAGTATAAAACCTTGAGCACTGTGTATTTTATCACGTCATCAAGTCATTATAATTTACGTCTTGGCACTTACATTTCAACTAACATTTTAAATACTTTAACGTATGTAAAGTACGGCAAACATACATTTTTAAATTACGGGATCTGATATATGGATTATTTTATTTGGCATACACTACCTTCTACTCAAAACAACCCTTAGAACCCTTGTAGCTCCTACTGACATTACAATATATATATATATATATATATATATATATATAATATATTTATATATATTGTAATGTCAGTAGGAGCTACATTAAAAACATTCGATATATATATATATATATATATATATATATATATATATATATGTATATAAGTAATTTTAATGAGTCTTAAATAAATACAAAGTAAAAAAGAACTAATGGTCAGTGACTCAAATTCAGCCACGAAAGCATCCTGTCGATGCGTTTTGCCCTATTAGGGTTTATCAGGACAGGAGTATCAAAGTTGTAATATTTAATACAGACACATTATGGGAAGTACATCATCACCTAGCTAGCAATTTGCGTCCATGTCGTTTCACCTGACATCGACGGTTTTAGCAAAAGTTGGGCAGAGATATAACCATGCAAAACTTCATCTTTATCCGCTTCAACTATCGAACTGCTAAAAGATATTTTTGTTCATAATTGATTTCCTGATGTAATTAATGATTTCTGATGTGACCATATTCAACCACTAACGAGTTTCAAAATTTTTGTAAAGGAGCTGGTATTTCCAATAAATACATTGCACCAGGCTACCCTGCAACCAATGGATTAGCTGAACGTAATGTCCAAACTTTAAAAAACCGCCTGGAAGCAATGGTGGATGAACTATGGTCAATGAGAAGTAAAATTTGAGAAATTCTGTTTAGATATCGAGCAACACTTTAAAATGGTAAAACTCCATCACAACTATTTTTAAGCAGGCAGATTCAAATTCAGTTAGATGCACTCAAGCCACCAAAATTGTAGGTTTCCTCTATATTAAAACAAAGCGCGTAAATTAAGGGTGGGAGATCATGTAAAACCACGTTATTATGCCAACAATAAGCAACAATGGAGGATTAGGAAGGTGAGCAAAACATTAGGCCAACTGCACTATCTGATTGAAATGATAGATAGTAGCATGAGACAGAAAAGGCATAAACCAGTTAAGACGAACCGAAGTGGGGTTAAGGAAACATGTGGCTTATGCACCAGACGTACTGATGGAGCAACTGCGACTCACGACAAATATGCAAAATAAGCTCATCAGCGCTGACGTCCGAGTCTACTGCACCTGTTAATTAGGAACTGCAAGTGGAATGGAGGTGGCTAGAAAACAATAAAGAAGATAACAACACAAGTACACTGTCCTTATGTCGATCGATGTGACAACATCAGAGACCACGCTACCAGCGTGACTTTGTATAAGTGTGGGAGAATTATTATGATTCTATAATGTTGTTAGCACAAGATAGTTGTCAAAATAAATAAAATATTAGAACAGTCAAAGTGAAAGCTACATGTAAAATATTATTAAATGCTTATTCAATCAGTTCATATTCGAGGGAGGGGGGTTTGGTGTGTGTGTGTGTGTGTCAGGTGACTAAGTAGGATACCGCAGTTGCCTTGCTGCCTGTGCAGATTTCGATTTTAATTGATCAAATGTTTCTAATCGTAAGGAAATAATACGCATAATCCTGCATAGGTTTGTATGATAGACTAAACCTAAATAAAATGGCAAACAGAACACATACTACTACATCTACAATCTAAGTAAATATAAAAAATAGAATCAAAGTTCTCCCAGCAGTTATTGGGATTAATAGTTTTTATCCTATTCATGGGGTTCTTACGTATAATATCAACCAAACTTACGACGTATGTTAGGTTAATATAAACGCTAATGTCGTCGTCCTCGCCACCGTCGTCCGTTGCCATAGTCCCATAATGATACAATAAATGATATATATGTACCTTGTTTAATTTTTTACGCTGATTAAAAATATACTATACACTTTTCGATAATATCTCATTTAGTTTTCGAGATAATCGAATTTTTTTGAGAAATGTTAACAGTACAAACTAATATAAACTTTAATACATATCCAAATGATTCTTATTATCATTTCGGCTTCAGTATCACATTATATAATTTTTGTGCAAAAGAAGATCAACTAGTTCGCGAGCCTTTAGCTGTAGCTCATTGCACTGGAAATGGCAGGGATGTGATACATGGAAATCACTATGAAGAATTATTCCTAATTCGGCTGAAGATATTCCAACCGTACATCAAACTGACTTATTCGGAGGAATCACAATACCCGGGACTAATCACAGAATATATGTTAACAATTTTAATTAATTATTCTCTATTTTTCTGTTATATATATATATATATATATATATATATATATATAATAATTATAATCCATGTATAAATTAAGACTTATGTTTGTTTGAGTGGTGCTGGGAGCTTATATCATTAAGTAGTCCGACTCAAACTTGATTAAAACAATAAAATTTATTAAATTATATTTATAATAATAAAATTTTGTTTAACATTTAAGTACTAGTTATTTAATTTAAAATATATAATTTTCTTTTATAAAATTTCCATAAGTTTGGTTGTAAGGCGTACATGCGTCTTAGATTTTTTTTAAATTCTGACCTGCATTGTGCTAAAATTTGCAATTCATTAGTTCAGTTATAAAGGGAAATACATATTTCTCCTCTCCACTCCATATGAAAAACACATATCAAAATTACAATAGAATTTTATAAATACATACTTTATTGGACATCTATATATGATATACACTGTTGGTAAATATAATAATAGGTATCTAAAGGTAATAAAATTACTTTAAACATATAACATCAATAGAACATAAATAAGCTAAGTTTTAGAAATCATTTTCAGACCAATTCTCTTTCTAATAATTTCAATATTTATAACTTTAACTTCTACTCTATCTCCTATTTGTAAATTGAAACCATTGATTTGACTTTGATGAATCAATCCATCCTGACCAACACCGATATCAACAAAACACCCAAAATGAGTTACATTAGTAATGCTACCAGTTACTGAACATCCAATCTTCAAATCAGTAATACTTGTTAAACCCTTTTTAAATAAAGGCGCTTGAGAACACTCAGTCCGCAAATCAAAATTTAAGGGTTTACTAAAAGCATCCAAGATTAAATTAATACTTTCTTTGGAAGTTTTAAGGGATGTCATTAAATCTGTTATGTTAAGTAGTTGCATTTGTACTTTTACGGCATTTATAAAATCTGGTTGTCCAATGCTGTTTACATTCAAATTTAGTTTCTTCATAATTTGTTCAGCAACATCATATGATTCGGGGTGTATATATGTACAGTCTAGTCTGTTTGTTTCTGGATTTTTATAGAAATCTCTAGCTTGACCAGCTGTTGCAGGAGCAACTCGAAGAAAGCCTGCACATTGTTGAAATATACGTTGACCTATTCCAAAAACTTTTAATAATTGTTTCCTACATACAAATGGACCGTTCTTTTCTCGATGTGAAATTATTTGACTTGCTCGTTTATCACTTAAACCGGCAATGCGCCTATAATAAAAAAAATCATTACAATTTAGCTTTAAATCACAGAACAAAGCAAAGCACATTTAAAATAACAAAATTAATACAAAATGAAATCAGTTTTAACACCCTGAGTCAAAAACAAATAAGGATAAATATAGGCACGCACACTTAAAGTATAAAAGTATTTATGCACTATAACTACATTAGACCATTCCCCAAAAAAACTTTTAAGAAAAATGTTTTAACGTAAATTCTCCTAGAAATTTTTGTAATAAAATTTCAAATAAGTTGAATGAACAACCATATTTATATTTATTTTATTTATAAACAGGAAACCTCCAATGTACATAAATATTTACAAAGGATATGAAACAATTTCAATTTTAACTACTTAAGAAAAATTAAGATAAAAATTTAAAAAAAAGAAAGAAATAAAATTAGAAAGTGTTAAAAGTAGATTCTAAGTAGATTATAATAATGTATGAGATATTGGGAACATACTAATTTTGAATACGTAAGGATATTTTAAACTGTTAAACGATATTTTCATTAAAGCTATTTGCGGTTTTTAATATCCTTGTCATAGGGGAATTCATTCAATATTTAACATTATGAAAGGGAATGCAAAATAATGCTCTGCCTCTGGTAACACAGCAACTAGTATTAAGTTAATCAATTTTAAGAGAAATGGACAATTTGTTACATTCCAAATTTAGCTGGTGTTACAAAAACCCTAGCTAAAATATATTAATTATATTACTGGCCTATATTAAAACAATCTGTCTGTCACAATATTAGAAACTGTAAAATTTGTGGGTCTCCGAAAAGCTCTCAAGAAGTTCGTTCTGATTTAATAGGTAACTTCAAACGCGTATTACTTTTCAATTAATATCGCTTGACTTACTAGGGCCTCTCCTTCGATCAAAAAAAGGCAACCAATATCTTTTAGTTGTCACCGATTGGTTTTCTAAATTTGTTATGGTACAACTGTTAAGTAAAGCCAAATGTGCCGCTATAATCAAATTCCTGGAACAAAATGTATTTCTTATCTTTGGTGTCCCACAAATTATTCTCTGTGAGAATGGGGCACAATTTATCTCAAAAGATTTTCAAAATTTTGTCAAGAGTTATAAAGTACAAAAAATTTGGTTTAACACAAAATACCATCCCCAGGTAAACCCAACGAAAGAGTAAATCGAGTCTTAATTACTGCTATCTCCTCATACATCGATTCAAGCCACACTAAGTGGGATGAAAATATCTTTGCATACCTCTAAACACGAAGGAACTCAATTCACTCCCTCATTTCTTGTTTTTGGAAGATATACTCCAATTGATGGTAGTTATTACGGTTCAGTTCCTGATGATACAAACGTAATTGAATTTGACGAAAAAGTACGCTGGGACGAAGATCAACAATCATTACCTTCTATCTTTAACGATGCTAGAAAAAAATTTGTTAAAAGCTTACGAAAAGAGTAAGGATTACTATAATCTGCAAAAACCAGATATTTCTTTTGCTTAAGGTGAACACGTTTGGAAAAAGAATTATGTCTTATCTGATGCTACGAAAAAATTCTCTTCAAAATTAGCTCCAAAATTCATTTTATGTAAGGTCACTCGCGTTATTAGTATACTTATCTATGAACTCCAAGACACCGGAGGAAAACGTCAAGGAAAGTGGCATATCAAAGACGTTAAACCATTCTCTGCTGACCCAAATGCTAATTAATTTTTTCACGGTTTATTTTTTTAACGGTTTACCTAATGTTTTTGTCCCTGTTATGAATTAGTTAACTTTATTTAGTCATTTCTTTTCTTATACAGCACTTACCTTCTACACTTTTGGCTTGTTTACCTTAAATTAGCTATCTTTTTGCTGCCCGTTAACTTTCCCTTGAATTTATTGCTAGTCACATATCTGTTTATTATCTAGGTTCCCCAGTATAACTTTGTTGCTTCATTTAATTAATCCTAACACCTTTTCTCCACCATATTATTTTGTTTTTAACATTGATCTTACGTTGTTTAATTTTGTGGTAATTGTCGTAACTTTGGTTGCAATAACTCATTGAGTTTTTACGATTGGTTTTAGCTGATGTTGAGTGGATGCTTTTTTCCTTGGGTTCACATAGGAAATGCGACCTATGCCTTTGTAAGAAATAGTCCATATTCGCAGTTGCAAAAAACTAGGAGTTTCTCTACCACGAGTTCTTCTGAACTATTGCAGTAGCTCACTTATCCTATATCATTATCTGTTTCTTCTTCTATTAAGTCATCAGAACATATATACATTTTTTGTTGTTTTTTTATTGAACTTCGTGGTGAGGTGCTATCGCTTTTTATTGATATCTTATCGAATTCTCGGTTGTTTTTAGCATATTGGGACAGTACGGTTGTATTTAACTGCTTATAGTTAAGCATTCTTCTGTATTTATGGCGTTACCGTTTCTAAAAATTACCTTGGAACAGTTGGTTTTTTGTGTGAAGGTATCTGTAGTAATATTTTTAAGTTGTTTCAACATTTGTCTGATTTTCTTATCGCAGTGAGTCTAGTAATTTTTTAACTTATTATATGCCTTAACTTGTCTGATTAACATAGCAGGTGGTCCTTCAGACCGATCTGAATTTAACAGGGACAACTCTCTACCTTCTCTCGGACGCTTCTCCAAAACTCTACTTTTTTCTTATCCCGCTGTCTCCGTTTCCGCCTTATTTTTCATTTGGTAGACCTGTTCTTGGCCCGGAACACCCGTCTACCACATAAGCGTGATTTTTCCCTCACTCCGGACTACTGACCACATTGGCTGGTTGAGTAGTGCTTTTCTATCCACCTTTTGCTGTCGCTTTTGCTCAATGCGAGCCCTTCTACTCTCTTCTACCTGGAAGTGTCACTAGTATGTTCCAAAATGCTTACCTCCCTCTTTTTACCTTTCTTATATCTCTATTGCCTTTTCATTTCCATTAGTCACCGTGTGGTTGCACGGGGGGTTTTCACAGACACCCAGACCACGTCTCTGGGAGTCTTTCGTGAGGTCATTCGGTGCCGCTGTCAGCTGCACGTGGCCGCTAACAGTGAATGTATGTATGAGTGTGTGAATGCAAGAATATATATATATATATATATATATATATATATATATATGTATCTACATATATATGTATGGATATCTTACCGATATCGCTCAATGCCGGGTGCAGGAATGCAATGCACCCACATGCATTTTTTCGGTTCCTCATACTGTTTAACTAACGGGCCTGACTCACAGGTTGCTCTCTTCAAGGGGGTATGAGTATTTACCTGTATAATGGCTTCAAGGAGCCACTCCATCTTGTATCTTTGTGATGGATGACAAAACGGCTTGGTGAGCTGGGGAATTCTACGCTATATCTTTAATGCATGTAGTCGTAGCGTGCCTTAGCGTGCTGGGACATTTCGGATCCATCTATTGTTATCTTGTTTTATCTTAATATCTTTATCTTACCTATTATCTTTGATAATAACTTGAGACTGTCTTACTTTTTTTGTTTTCCTAACGTTTGGTATATATGATCAGACGTAGAAATTATTTTTTTTGAGTATTGAGTGAAGAAGCTAACCTGATGGCATCAATGTAATTTGTTAAGTTAGTAACGTAAAAAATTAGTAAGATGGTACTGTTGGTAAATTTGTTAATTCACAACCATGTCGTTAAAAAGTTTTGATGTGTATTGTTTATTAAACCAGAGTACCAATACATAAAAATTTGCTAAAGTGTATAGTGACTTGCTCTCTTGGGCATTTTCTTGCCAAAGAAAAAATAGTTTAAGTGCAATGCTTATCTGCATGTGCACTTAAAACCTGTAATGTTAGCTTTAGTTATTGTATATAGGTTAGGCGACTTGTCGATTTGTTTTAGTTATAGTAGTGTTTCGTGCTCTCCGACGAAGTTGTACTGTCGATTATAACTGTGCCACATCAAAGACCCGTGTGTGCATTTATGGATGTAGTTCAAAAACAATGGGGCTACACATTCCGTTTCCTGGTTACTCGTAAAACGCGTTATCGGTTGAAAAAACCAGGTGGCACCTAAAATAAACATTTACTAGGATGTAAGTTAGGTTATATGTAAGTTAGTCAGGCTTTAGATTTTAAGTTAATACCGTACTAACAGTCTTTTTCTTTTTTTTTAAGTTTTTCTTTTATGGCTTTGTCGCGATTGTTACATTCCAAATTTGGCAATGTACATTTTTTAAATATGTGAGTAAGTTCCTGCGAATATTTTCAAATGAACTTGTTAATTTTCGTCATTCCGGACAGTTGCATTTGCTCAAAAGAATACGCAGGCGTGGAGTGAATGGCGCAAGTGCACGCGGTGGACACGGCGCGATTAGACTACGAGGCCTGAAGCTGAAAAGAGCTACATGTGTCGTGTTTGTCTTTTCTCTTTTTTAGGATGTAGGTTCCTCTATCTGATCTTGCCTTATCGTACCTCTACCTGTATCCTTCTCTCCCTACCTACGAACAAACGAAAGAGGATGGGCGATTAAATCTGGAATCAACAATGGCGTAGCCGTCCCACCCAAACAACAAGGATCCTGAGATGTTAGGAAACAAATGAGTACCCGTTCTATTTAGTATCACTGTATCACTTTTAAATGTGTTTGGTATTTGATATGAATATCGCGTAATTTGCCGCGTAATCATGTTATATTAACAATTGCACAATAATTTGAAACACGGGAAACCGTGAGAAATTGCGCATTTTGTTTAAACGAACTGCATAGAATGGTCTCCAGATGACTGTAGAGTATTCCAAATTTGATCTTACAAAAGATGTGTAAAATAGTTTTACAGTATCTACAGAAACATATTCACCAATTCTTAGAATATAATCCAGAGTTCTACGAGCCTTTATAGCAATATTGTGTATATATTGATTAAACATTAAATCAGTATTCATTGTGACAACCACGTCTTTCACTTCATTTGCTTATTTTACTAATTGCTTATATGATAGGTAATACTTATATTCTTGTTGGCGAAGGTTGTTTAGATCATCTTGTAGTTGAAAGCATTCGCTTAATGTAGCTATATCTTTGTAAATCTTTTAATCGTCTGCAAAAAGCAAGAATTTGGAGTAAAATATAACACCAACTGTCATTAATAGATTCAAAAGTATCGGCCCCCAAATGTAATCCTTGTGGAACACCATAGTGGACTAGTATTATATCATGTTGGTACATTATATTAGCAAATTAGTAATGGTGGATTGTCCTCGACAGAACCTGTGCTGTTGTTCAATGACTATATCTTTAAATGTCAATGTAATCTGTTCAGTGATAAGTTGATCTGGTTACGTAGGAATGGCTGATTGTAAGCACATGCCTCCATATAAGCAGAATTGGATTCAGGTGGATTCTTAAAACATGAATAAGCAAGATGATGGAAAGTGCTTTAAATGTAAAGAAAAAGTAGAAGAGAAGCTTATAGGAGACAAAAGTTTTAACTGTGATTTATGTAAAAAAATCTTATGTGAAACCTGTGTAAATGATAATTTTACATCATCAGAAATTAGAGTCTTACAACTAAAAACAGAAAGAACATTGAAATACTTCTGTGACTCATGCCTTACACATATTCTACACAGTGGATCAACAGAAAGAAAAAGAAAGGATCAAGATATGCATGAAAAAGTTAAGCTATGTACGGAAAAAATCGAGTTTCTATCTGAAAAAGTAGGGCAAAGTTTTGAAAACCTGAATAAAAATTTAATAGAAATGTCAACAAAGTTACAAAATAAATCAATTGAAAGTAGTCATGAATTTGGAAAGAGAAAGTACAGTGAGGTGGTGGTGGTAAAGCCAAAAACAGTTCAAGATAGTGTTTAAACAAAAGCATTTATTGAAGAAAAAGTTAATCCAAAACATATTAAAGCTGGAATATCACGGGTAAAGTATATTAAAAAAGGAGGGGCAATAAGGCGTGGCTATGAAAATAAGGAAGATTTAATAAATATATCAAAAAGTATAAAACACCAACTAGGCACAGATTATGATGTTAATATCCCAAAAAGAAAAAATCCGAAGATAAAAATTGTAAATGTAGAAGCAAAAATGATAAGCAATGTAGAGGATTTTATAGAAAAAATTATTTTACAAAATGGCATAACCAATCTGGAAGCACAAAGAACAATAACCTTAGTTACACATTATAAAGGTAAAATAGGTAAAGAAAGTGTTGTGATAGAAGTAGACCCTAATACATATAGTTTAATACAAAAAAAAAGATAAGTTGACCATCGGATGGAAATCATATAAATTTTTTGATCACATAAATGTTGTGCAATGTTTTAAATGCTATAAGTTTGGACATATTGCAAAAGAATGTAGATCCGAAATGAGTGTATGTCCAAAATGTGCAGGCGATCATAAAGCCAATGAATGTCAGTCAAATGAAATTATATGTACGAACTGTAAATATGCAACAGATGTTTTGAAAATTCCTAATGTGAACTATAATCACTCTGGATATGATAAAAACTGTGAAGCATATAAAAGAATTTACAGAGAAATTGAACAAAAAGTAAATTATCCAAGTATCTATCAAAGGGTAAGATAGCAATTAAAATGTCAGTTAATGTACTTAAACATAGAAAGCTTACCTGCTCATAAGACTGCTTTAAGTTTTTTAATAAATAAATGGAAACCCCACATTATTTGTTTGCCAGAAACTTGCATAACAGAGGAGATTATGAATCATAAGCTAGATTTGAAAGGATACTGTTCAATTAATACAATCTCACATAGTAGACACACTGGAGGAACCACAATATATGTAAAGGAGGAATTGAAAACAAAGCTACTTATGATAAAATCGATATCAAAAAATATATGGATAACAGGAATAGAGATTATAATAGTCACAAAAATTTCTGATATTTTGTCTTTATCACTCACCAGCAGCAGGTGACGCTGAATTTCTGATATACTTGGAAGAAATTTTTGAAGAATATATAACAGTAGACGGACTCTAATTTTTATAGGGGATTACAATATTGATTTGACATCTAAAGTTCATATAACACCAAAAATCACTGACCACTGTATTATAACAATTGATTTAAAAATAAACCAAGAACATCATGATATTGTAAAGCATTTTCGTGACTATGCCAAATACAACGAGTTAAACTTTCAATTAGATTTAATTAAGACTGAATGGGATGTGGAATGTACAGACATTAATACATTAGCCGACCAATTAGTTGTATCCATAACCAACACTCTAAATAAACATGCTCCAATGACAAAAAGATTGGTCAAAAGTAAATGAGCAGAAAAGAAATGGCGGACACCTGAAATTGGGACTGTTATGCAAGAAAGAGATCTGTTATATCGTAGAGCTGTAATTACACAAACAAAAGATCATTTCATACAATATAAAGTATATAGAAATAAAGTAGCGAACATGATAAGACAAAAAGAATGGTACTATAATACAAAAGTAGATATAAGCAAGAATGATTCACAAGAGATGTGGAAAACTATCAAGAAATTAATAGGTGGGAAACACAAAATCCAATGCTCAGGTATACAAATTGACAATAAGATTGTAACAGACATGTATGAGATTGCAGAAAAATTCAACAATTATTTTATAAAAAGCATTGAAATAATTTCTACTAAAAGTGATAAACATGACATTGAAAAGGTCACAAAAAGAATGAGGGAAAGTAATGTAAATATTGATAGATTTAAACTACTTTCAATGACAGAACTAAAAGGTATTGTCCAGAATCTAAAAAAGAAAAGAGCAGTATTGAGAGAATCACGACTATAATTTTGCAAAAGGCATTTGAGGTGATTGGTAACAGATTTTTGCAACTAATCAATACCAGTTTAGAATATGGAACATTCCAGAAAAGTGGAAGAAATCAACAGTAGTTCCAATCGAAAAGAAAAAAATACAGACAGATGTGAGGAGTATCGACCTATAAATATGGTTCCTATATATGAAAAATTGTTGGAAATTGTGGTAAATTACCAGTTTTACACTATTTTGAAAGCAATAAGCTTTTAGGTATATATCAGGCAGGGTTTAGAAAGAATAACTCATGTGAAAGTGCAATGCAAACTGTATTGATGAATTGGAAAAGTGCATTAAACCAGAAAAAAGATTATTTCAGTTCTTTTTTGGAATTTCGTAGAGCATTTGAGACAATTGATCGGACAATGCTCTTGGAAAAATTGATTAAGTATGGCATACGTGGTACAGTGCTTAAATGGTTTAAAGATTATTTAAATCACCGATGGCAAGAAACCAAGTATGGAAACAAGTTCTCAGAATCTAAAGAAAATATGTATGGTGTTCCGCAAGGGACAGTACTTGGTCCAAATCTGTTTATTGTATATATAAATGATATAACTAAATATTTGAAAAAATGCAATATACAACTTTTTGCTGATGACACTTTAATATACTGCATTGGCGATGATATTGAATACGTGGTGAACACCCTGAATCAAGAAATGATTGAGATACATGAATGGATAAAACATAACAGTTTGAACTTAAATATAGAAAAAACTAAGTTTATGATAATTAAAAATCGATTTAATACTCTATCAACTAAAAATTACAGTGGAATATTTATTAATAACCAAAAAATAGAGCAAGTGGAGGAGTGCAAATATCTGGGGGTCATAATGGATGAACATTTAACATTTTCTAAACATGCAGAATACGTAACCAAAAAAATAGCTAGAAAAGTACATCTTTTAGGAAGAATGATAATTATCTTAGTGTTTGGTCCAAATTGATAATTTACAAAACCATTATTTTGCCACATCTTAATTACTGTTCATCAATACTATTTTTATAATACAAATCTGAAATAAATGATCTACAAAAGAAACAAAACCAAGCTCTGAGATACATTCTTAAATGCAATCGTTACACAAATGTTAGTAGTATCTTAAAGAAAACAAACTTGATGAGTGTTAATCAAATAATTTTTGTAAACACAATGAACGTCATATACAAAATAAAGCACAATTTCTTTCCAGCACATTTAGTAAAACATACTAGAATAGTGTCAGATATACATTCTTATCAAACTAGGGCTAGTGAAGACTTCTATGTACCTACAGTTTCTACTACATATAGTCAAATGATCTCTTTCATAAGGGACTTGTGCAGTATAATAAACTACCTATCAGAGTAAAAAATTCAGAAACTGTAAAACTCTTTCAACAAAGATGTGTTAAATATGCTATGGATAATTTAGGTGCGTGAAGGAGGAACACTATATGTGATGATTGTCTATTATGTACAGGTTGATGTGTGGGTCCCTGTGTTGCGTGACTCCATTCACGGCCTTTAAATAAGTATATATGTATGTATGTAAACTTATTGCTAAACACTTAAGTTAGAATATTCTATTAGCATGTGCTATTAAAATGAATAAATACAAATACAATATGGTTCTTTATATATCTCTCATCACCAGATTTATAAATCGGTCGAAGAAATAAGTTTCTCCAGTAATCTGAAAAAAATCCTGTGTATAATTATCAATTAAGGATTAAATGTAGGAGCACACATATAGTACAAATGCATTTTTTAATATGATTGACGGTTTCCTATCAGAGCCGTAAGAAAGCGACGTTTTCAAAGAATTAATTTTTTCAAATATCTGATAAAGCTCAACACTGCAAGCATTCTGTCTGTTGAATTGACATAAGATAGATCTGGTACTCTAACATCAGAATTTACATAGAATGAAGAGAGATGTTCAGCAAATAGATTTACAATATCTTGCCCACACTCACCACCTATGTAATTTTTAAAAAATTGAATTTGAATCAGCATTATTTTTATTTTTAGAGCACATTAATAAAAACTCACCCAATTTCCTGTTCTCGAGTCCGCAATGTGTTGTTATGTAGTACTCTTTATAACAGATTCGCCTATATGTTTTTATTTATTATTATTACTATTATGTCTATTTATTAACCCATATACGTATAATGTAAATATACAAACATAATATGAGAGTATCTAATCAGACAACCTCAAGATAAGGTTCAGCTATATATCTTGAATAATAAAAAAATAATAAACAAAGATATCCACAGTAGAGTAGCAAACACAAACTAATAATTCTTATTAATAATATCCAAGAGTATACAGTGTGGAACAGCCAAATGGAATAAATTCTTTATTTCGGTAATTGTACATATTTATAGAAAATCCCGGAACCGTCAATTTCAGATTATGAATTGACATCCTGCAACGAAAATATTCGATCCCTACATTGAACCCTCTTCGAGTGACAGTTACAACCCCCAATGTGTTAAATGGGAAATATGGGCTTGCAATATATTGTTGAAAAGGCCTCTTCATTCTCAATTAGAAAATGTTATTGTTTTCACATTTGTTGCAAAAACTAACATCAAAAAAATAAAATCATCCGATTACCGAAATTCGCTACACATTCAAAAATTAATAAGTAATACTGTTTGTGTTCATAATTTTAAAAAAACAAAACTCCTGAATGTCAATTAAGTAGATGTTCAAAATGCTCGCCATCAAAGTCTTCGCAACATCCTAATATTAAATAAAAATGTCTTCTAAATTTATTTAACATCTCAAGTGTGACCGACCTCATTGCAAGCGTTATTTGTCCTCTTAAGTCATCTATCTCAAGGGGTTTAGTTTTGTACACAATACTCTTCACATATCTCCATAAAAAGAAGTCTAATAACACAAGATCAGGCGATTGTGCTGGCCATTCTATCAATCCTCGCCTCTATCCACCGATTTGGAAATATTACGTCGAGGTACTGCAGGATATTGAGTTGGTAATGTGGCAATGGTTCATCTTGTTGGAACTGTCGTATTTGCTGGAACTTGAGGGTTTCCTGAATAAGGATATAAATTTGCCAAAGTTGGCACGACATTATTTTGGAGTAGTGCTAAATAATTATCACCATTCAAATTACCCTCAATGAAAAAGAAACCAATGATATGGTTTCCAACAATCCCTGTCCAAACGTTAACGTTTTGAGAGTATTGCATATGTTCTTCTCTCATCCAGTTGAGGATTTTCGGTTGACAAGTAGGGGCAATTTTGACGATTAGCATGACCGTTAAGTGTAAAAGTGCACTCATTGGAAAACATTGTTATCCAACATTTCCATCATTTGTTCACAAAAATAAGTTCTCCTATCAAAGTCGTCTTTCCTCAAACTCGAGCATCACATCCAATTTGATATGATCACACTGCATTGGCACGTGCTTTTTTATCTGCCTTACATGTCCAAACTCGCAAAATTGCTTTTCTATTTCATTAATTTTCCCTTGAGTTATAGGCAGCAAATTAGGAAATTTTTCATGAAATAAGCAATTTCCATTTGTGTTCATGTGTTATCTCCATAATCAATCATCTGTAGAACTGTTATTTTGTTAATCTGACCATGTTTTTGATTTCAGTTAACAAAATTCAAACAACAAGTATAACACTGACAACTACTGTTATGCAGTTATAATCACACAACAATTTGCTACGGCGTTTTATACAAAACTAACATTGTTATGGTATCTTTTTGTCTTTTTAGTTAATACCATCTAAAAAGAATACATGTGAAAACAATAACATTTTTGAAAAGAAAATGAAGGGACCTTTCAAACGATATATCACAAGCCCATATTTCCGATTTAAAAATTGGGGATTGTAACTGTCACTCGAAGTGGGTTCAATGTAGAGAGAAAATTTTTTCATTGCAGGATGTAAATTCATAATCTAAAATTGATGTGTTTCGGAATTTTCCTTAAATATACAGTTACCGACATAATGAATTTATTCCATTTGACTGTTCTACACTGTATAACGAATATACCTAAAAGCAAATATCTTTGTAAATTTCTATTGTTTAAAATACTACCTAGCCGTAGTGGTTACTAATAACTATAAATGATAGTAATTTTTTCCTAAAAATGTTTAAATTTTAGTACAAAATCTAAATTATATATTTTAGTAATCTGATAACTAAAGCCTTTTTTAAAGAGCATGGAGTCAACGTTGCTTTGAATATTTAGCAAATAAACATCAGTTCAGAACCATATACGTTTATATTATTCTACGATATAAACTTGCAGCATGAAGGTGATGCCACGACTGCATACTCAACCAACTAACCTCAGTGATTTTGCAAGATATCTGTTCGTACTTATGAATTCCAAAAATTAGACATAAACATAATTTTGGAATTTTCTGTATTTGAGTTTTGTTAAAATGGTTTAGAAATGGATCGTACAAAAATTAAAATAAAATTAAACCAAGATATCTCCAAGCAGGATTTCAACTCCCTTAAAACTTTTCTACTTGCATAAATATTTTTGAGAAATACACCCTTTGAAGACGGCTGTTTATATAAGAGTTAAATCCAAGATCAAATCTAAATTTCGAGCAAGAGTGCTATATTTTAGTACTTCACATCCTAAAATAATTTTTACAATACAACTAGAAAGATATTTGTCTTTTAACTGTTTGGGTCTGAAAAATAAAAATTCGGTATTGGACGAATTTACTGTAAGAGACTGCTTTGATGAGTAATTCACCAAAGTTGTCAAATCATGATTAAAACAATTTGCTGCCGTTTAGAATTGATTTTCTCCAAATGATATATGTAATTGAGTATCATCAGTATAGCAATGTATGTTGCTATAGGTAGATGTACTTGCAATTGCAAATGTACACAGGGTGTGTAATAGAGGCACCATTATGCATCCTTCTGAATTTGTGCCTTTTTTTAATGTAAGGTGTAACATTTTTTTATAAAAGAAAAAATGAAAAAAATCGCCGAATTATTTATTTGCAATCCTGAATAAGTTTTCATATTCATAGCAAAAGGAATACAATAAACAATCAATTATTTCCTTTTAATTCTATTGAACGCTTAAGTTCCATACTTTGTGTAATAACAAATTATATGCTTCAGGTTTATAAAATCTTGTGAAAGTCGTCAAAACTTCAAGGTAATCCTATAAAATATCAGTTTAACATTAGACATTGTATGTAAATATGTTATTCTCAAATATTTCAAGTTTTCCTGATTATTTCATAAACACCACTGGTGGTCCTTCGTCTTAGTTTTGTTAAACATATGTATTCGTTTGCATAGTTTGCCGTGATGAATCAACCTTAAAAACCACTTAGAAATGTCGTTACTCCTATTCCATTTTCCGAGATGCCTGGGGGTGTATTCTCGAATAGATGTGATATGTATCGCATGCGATATTTTACGATTTTCGCATGAAAACGTAGTAGTAGTAGTAGTAGCATTTATTCGAAACATTTACATGTGTTGAACATAAGTCATATTGTACTAAAAAAATACAGCAGATAATATAATAATTTCTAAATTAGTATAAGTACATGGCAACATTAAGTTTAACGTATAACACAATTATATACTACCAGTAGTTAAAGTTTTAAACAAATCTTTAAAGTTTAACAGTTTTAAAACAAGCTTTACATATTTAAAGAGGAAACTGACTTAAATATCTTTATCTGTAATAAATTCAAGAACTGAATAGTATGCTTTCTCTAGTAGTATCGTTTTCAAAGCCAACTTAAAGGCATATAGTGTCTGGTTCTTAAATCTGTTTGGGAGGCTGTTGTATAATTTGGGTCCCATATATAGTATGCTGTTTTCAAATTTCTTTGTATTATGCATAGGAATTATCAGTACCTGTCCAGATTGTCTAGTGTCATTTTTAAAGACTTTAAAAAGAGAATTTTTGTATTTGTGAACAAAACAAAGAGATTCTAAAATGTAAACACAGGAAAAGTAAGAATCTGTAAAGAAATGAATAGTTTTCTACAACTTTGGTGCCTATTGGTTTTACTAATTATACGAATAGCTGTTTTCTGTTCAAGGAATACTTTGCGTGCAAAGGTTGACATGCCCCAAAATATTACTCCGTATCGTAATGTACTGTAGAAATAGGCATAGTATACAATCAACAGTGTATTATGTGTCACCACACTGATAAGTTTGCGCAATGCAAAATTAGCTTTTACTAGCCGCTTGTGTATTTTCAAAATATGGTTATCCCAATTGAGTAAACTATTAGTGGTGATACCTAAGCATTCAAGGGTATTTACAGCTTTTATTTCAAGAATATCCGTAGCCTTTCTATCTGGTTCGCCCATTAACATATAGCAAGTTTTATCCAAGTTCAATGTAATTTGATTTAATTTACACCATTTACTAATACCATTAAGACCCTTTTGCATTGCGGATTCAAGATTTACCAAGTTTTTTGCTGTGTGAATAATAACTGTATCATCTGCATATAAGTGACAAGACCCATATTTAACGTTGCAGGAAGATCATTAATATAAATAAGAAAAACAGGGGTCCCAAGATGGAGCCTTGAGGATTCCACAATTTACAAGAACTTCTGATGAGAAAGTTGTTCTTCCATCACTACTAGTGATTGCAACACTCTGTTTACGATTTGTTAAATAAGATTTTACTAAACTGTATGCTACTCCTCTAATTCCATAATGATATAATTTAACTAACAATGTTTGATGCACCACTGTGTCAAATGCTTTACTAAAATCACATGAAATACAACCTGTGTGCATCTTAGTGTCTAGACCAAAATATATATCTTTGGTAATGCTAAATAGTGCAGTATCGACATTCTTGCCTTTAATGAATCCGTGCTGTAGTTTAGATATAATATTGCAATCCCTGAAAAAAGTAATTAACCTATTGCAAATAACTTTTTCATAAATTTTAGAAACGCTAGGTAAAAGTGAAACCGGTCTGTAGTTGGATATGTTGTGTGGGTCGCCCTTTTTTAGGATTGGAATAATTTTTGATATTTTAAAGCATTCTGGAAAAATGCCATGTTCCAATAAAATGTTAAATATATGCACAAGATGGTCAGCAAATATATTCTTACAAAGTTTGATAACTATTATAGGAATTTCATCAAAACCTGCCGATTGTTTATTTTTAAAACCGTTGATTATTTCTAGTAGCTCTTCTTTATTGCAGGGAGTTAAAAAAATTGATTTAGCATTGGGAGAAGCTACACGATATAAATTAGCTTTTATACTTTCTAAGTCGTTTAGATGACTATAATTTTGTGAAAGCAAAAAGTGTTCTTTGAATAGATTTGCAATCGTTGTAGTGTCAGTTATTGTGACGTTATTCATTATTATTGATATATCAGTAGACTTAAAGTTTTTTGAGATTTCTTTTCTAATGATTTTCCAAATTATTTTAGATTTATTATCTGCTATGGATATTTGTTTATGCAGGTGGTTCTTTTTGCTTGCATAATTAGAATTTTAATTGTTTACAATAGCTACACATAGTTACAGAACCAAGGTTCATTAAAATGTTCACGAAGATAAAGCAAAATTCTTTTGTTATTACAGGATATTCTTATGCCTTTTGTAATCCATTCGTTCATTATATTCTTTTGTTTAGCTCTCACAAGTGGAAATGATTTGTTAAAAGAAATTACTAATTTGTTCATAAAATCATTGATCAATAAGTGCGCATCCTTAGTAGTTAACTGAATAATATGCCCAACCTCATTAGTAAATTGTGCAATATTATGATCATTAAATTTGGAAATATTTAGAGCTCATATTTTGGGAAATTTATGGTTACTGACATTTTACTAGCAATTTTATGATTGCAAATATTGGCCAATGATCAGATATTCGACGTGATACTACACCTGACTGTAGCACAGAAGAGCAGTTTGTGAATATATTATCAATACAAGTATTACTTGTTGCAGTTGTTCTAGTTGGAGCTTTAATTAGGGGTTTTATACCATACGATTTAAAAAAAGATAAAATACAATGTTTTGACTTTTGTCGTTTGGAATAGGCTAGCAAATCCACATTAAAGTCGCCACAGAGTAAAACATACCTGTTGATTACAGATAATTTGTTTAGTACCAATTCACATTTTTCAATGAAAATATCTAGATCACCATCTGGCGTTCTGTAGATGCATACAATGTATATGTTTTGAACACAAATTACACTTATTTCAAAGTGTTTTCTACACAAAATTCATTCACAGAATAGATTTGCATTAGGTCAATACCCTCCTTTACAAATATACAAGTACCTCCTGTAGAAGTTTGGATCTACAGGAATAAGATACCATTTTATAACCTGGCAAGCAAGATTTATAAAATCTATTTCCTCCAACCTTAAATGATGTTCTGTAAGGCAGATAACATCATATTTAATTTCTGAACTATCCAATAGCAGTTGTAACTGTAAGTACTTAGAATTGCGTAAAGATTGAATATTAGTATGAAAAAGTTTGAGTGTGGTGGCATTTGATGCGATGTCAGTAGTCATAAAAAATGTAAATTTGAAGTTACCTTTTCTTTGCAAAGGTGCACTTGTCAATTCATTTAATTTTGTCTTCTTTGAAAACTTCTTTGCTGGTGAAATATCTATATATGTAGACTTTTTTTGCTTAACTGAGTAAATGTCACCTGTCTTATCACCACACCTATCTAGCACAAACTGACCAATCACACGTGTATTCTTGAAAATCCACCTGAGAAATTTATCGCATGATATGCAACGTGCGGTATTTATTACCCGATAAAATTATATCGCATGAAACAAGTGTCAATGTCAAGTACTGTAAATATAAAAACTTAACCTAAAAAAGTTCTTGCGTAAATTTCTCTGTATTGTGGTTGTCAAACATGGCAAATGTTGATGAGATTGGAATGTCGACCGTTTTAGTAAGACTATAATTAAATTTTCCGTATCTTAAATTTTCTTTGAGCACCAATAATTCTGCAAGTTTCTTTTTTTGTTCAATGGATATATATCCCGTTCTTACGTTTGGCTCGACCGACATTTCAGACACGAAACATTATGGTCTAATCCTTTATACTGTGGCTTATTATCTTAACTTATTTAAAAACTATCAATAATACTGAAACAAGCATGCTTTGATAATTTAGGCTTAGGGTATATTGTGTTAATTCTACAGTCAATGCTGTCACGTGATAGCTATGTCGGCCGGCTATTGGTTGTTTCTGGGATGTACGTACGAATCTATTTACGACACAACGTGTATATATATATATATATATATATATATATATATATATCATTTTCCGTCGAGAATACCACTTTCGCTTCTAACAGTTTCGCATGCGATATTTTTCGGTGATAATTATCACCAGTGAAAAATAACGCATGAAGTCAAGAATAGACCCCCCTGTGGAGTCGTTGATGGTAAAATTTAATTCAAGAATTATAATAGTGCTTTAGTCTGTATTTTAGCACAAATAATAATGAAGAATCTTCCACGTGTATATCGTCCTCTAGCATAATGTTGAAATAATGTTTTCCGACGACCACTTGCGAAAACAACAGATTACACACTACTTAGTTATTTAGAAAGTAAAGTATATCACTCTAGAGTGCGAAAGTACATATCACTCTAGTGTTGAAATACTTTTCAACTCTAGAGTGATATGACTGATGTTAGTACGCTAGTTACCTAGGCAACCCAAACGACTACTGGTTTTTACCTTTTTGTATTCATTCGTTTCGTTTTGGCTAATAACAGTTAAAAATACTCAGAGTTAAATCGATACTGACAGTTTCTGTTTTACTTAAAGATGTAATTACTCATATTAGTTTGTAATTGAAATGATTTCTTGAATAAAAATTGAGAATGCATATGCTAAAAGCAACAGATTCGCGGATTTTAAAAAACAAAGTAGGTGTTCAAATTTTCAACATCAAAACGTCAAATAAATTTTATAGGTGTCTGTCTGTCTTGCATTATTGCATACACATTTATTGCAAATAAGCATAAAAATAACTATTTCGTAATTGTTTTTAGTGGTGGTCGTCGGAAAAATAGTGTACAGTACTCGCGTGGAAAGTGACATTTCACATTCGTGGAATTGTCGCACGAGGCGTCAGCCGCGTGCGACAACTCTTCCACTCGTGTGAAATGGGTCACTTTCCACGCTAGTAATGTAATATACTAGTTTGTGATGTTTAAATTGTTTTTGTTGCAAAATTCTACTAGCCTATTTCATTTGCCGTTTCTCATGCCTAAACCAAATGAACCTAGTATCGCTCCCTCCCTACCCCTACCTAACCACTGCATTAAAATCTCCCATAATTATTAAATTTTCATGTTCTTTTATGAATCTTAGTATGTCTTTGATATTTTTGAAGATCGCTTCTACCTCCTCCTCACTGTAGAATGTATCATGTATCATTATTGTATTTACCGCTTTAGATTTTATTCTAACCATGAGTACTCTTCCGTTCTTTTGTAAGTAGTTTTCTACACACAGTGTCCTATCTTTTTTCGCATAACTATCTCCACACCCGAATTTCCTTCCTCTGATCCTGCATGAATTACCCTAAAATCTCCTCTTCAAAAATTCCCGCCTCTGGCCACCAAATTCCACTAATTCCTACTATGTCTAATGTTAAACTATACATTTCATTTTCAAATTCTATAACTTATCTACTTGCTTCTGACATTCTACACTCCGACTCATAAAATGCTCTTGGCTCTTCTTTTGAACTTGCCGATCACATCCTCTGAAGTACTCCCCTCTTGGAGTTCCGAATGGGGACTATTTAACTTCGGAATCTTTTACTCCAAAGGATGCCATCACTTTAAAACATTTTCAGTACGAGTATACCTGGAAGGTAATGTGGTGGTTTCCCGTAGAACTTGTACATCGTAGTATCTTAAAATGCCATACCGGCCCCTATAATTTCCGCCACTATAAGTACCGGAAGAGCTGATGCCGTATTTCAAGGACCTGTCTTAGTCTGGTTCCTCACTAAAGACCTCACTAATTTGGTTACACCTATAGTTCTGCTCTTTAGTTCAATGAAGCACACAAGCCCTATCCCTTCTAATATTCTATAACTTCCTCAAGGTGCAGGTCTGTTCAGAACGGTATTATATACAATTAAAGAATTATTTAAGTTATTCTAAAAATAGTTTTTAAATGAAAATCTGTTTACCTCTACAACCTAAATTGGTTCAAAAGTTAAAGTTTGCTTTTCATTTTAGTCAAAGTACAGAATGTCATTTTTAAACAACTCGTGTAAACTAACTTCTTGTAGAGTAATTTTATCGATACAATATTCATTACAAATATCAAAAATTAAAAATAAGAATATTTTCAAAAATCTATACTAGATAATTTGGTTGAAAATCTATGCCGATCAAGCTAATTTATTTGTTTATTTTAAAGTACGAATATTCTGAATTCTAAAATTTTAACTTTTGGCACAACCGTTAGATTGAGAGCCATAATGTCATTTAAAAACGATAAATTTATATTGTGGCTATTAAAAGTTACACCCTAATCTGAAAATATTTTAAAATTATTGGATATTTTAATCAATACGATTAATTAAAAGTACAAAAACATGTAATTTTTACAATCAGCATAATGTTTGTTTGGAGGAAGAACGAGTGGTATACGCTGTTTGAGTTACTACTAAAATTGTTCATATATTAAAAGTTTGTTCCTACTTGTTTAATATAGCCATGTTCTAACATTCATACTTTAAAATCCAACATTGGTTCACAGAAAAAATAAACTTTTAATAAAAGTTATAAAGAATTCTCAACATCGCTGGAATAATACTCTCTTTAAAAGTGTGTTTGCTTTTAAAATGTCAACGGATTTATGAAAGACATAAGTAATTTACCTCAATATACATTGAGATGCTGTGTTAAGATCAACACCAACGAAACTAACACATTCCATTACGACTTCATCCAAAGCTTCTTCAAGTTGCTTTTTGGGTATATCATGTTGGTACATACCAACTCCTAAATGTTTTGGTTCAACTTTAACCAATTCTGCAAGTGGTTCTTGAACTCTTCTAGCCAAGGAGACTACACGTAATTATCTAAATGGGTATATAACTTAAATAAATATTATTACTTGCACTGATTATATTAGGATCCGCTGTTGGAAATTCCTTTTTTGCTTCAGGGCTGCAAGAGTATATTGAAGCACCACTTTCATTAACTATGGTATATGTTACAGTTAAAGGTGCAAATGCGTTTTGTTGAATTAATGCCGACAACCAAGTTTCAGTCTCCCTGCAAGCAGTTCCATTTCCTAATGCAATAAGATTACAACTAAAAATACACAATCAAACTTTTAAAATAAGAATGTAGCATTAACTTACTTGTAAGTTTTTATTAAGTTTTTAAGTTCAAACAAAGCAATACTATTCTTGTTGTTATGCGGGTAAATAATTGCAGTGCCTAAAACTGATCCAGTTTCTGAAATTACTGCTAACTTACATCCATTTGAAAAACCAGGATCTATGCCCAATATTGATCTTCCTTTCAAAGGAGATATTAATAATAATTGCTTCAGGTTGGTACTAAACACATCACAAGATGCTTTTTCAGCTATTCCTTTTAATTCACTGCGAATGCTCCTAATTATTAAGGGATGAACTATAAAATTAAATAAATACCAAATTATACAATAAAAATCATACGATACCTAACCGTGTATAGGCATCATTAATAGACATTTCCAAGATTCGATTTCTGGTAGGGTCAAATTTTCCTCGCTTTACCCAATAATTATAACAAAAATCTTGAAACCGTTTGAAGACAAAATCGGGCACTACTATCTTTACAGACAAAAATTTTAATGATTCTCCTCTATTAATTGCTAAAGTCTGCAATTGTACTTTTATTGAAACACAACATTATAATAGGTATATTCTACCTGATGTGGTCTAATAAATTTTTGTGATATTTTGAAATCAAAGTAGGTTTGAAATTTTGATTCATTTTCAATTTTAATTTTAACGTTATTTGAAGACTTCTTAGGTTTTTCAGTCTTAGTAGTAATTTTCTTAGAGTTGGCCTTTTTACATTCAATAAAAGATGCTACTTCTGATCGCCTAATGTAAAAGTATTGTGGTTAGTTAAAAAAACATTAATAGATAAGAACATACATAAAGTGTTTCATATTTGCTTCGGAAAACATATTTTAACAAAAAAGATATTTGTATTGTACACAAATTGTTGGTTAGAACACATAAAACCTACATAAACAGCAAATACAATGAAATGCAGAAAATGTCTAATTACAAGAATTTGAAAAAACATTATATTTGCAACAATGCTGTTATGCATGGCAATTTTGTAAATCCTAACCACTCTGAGATGAAGATTTAAAACTATTATGATTTTTAAATTTGAGTTTTGATAATAAATAAAGTTAAGTTGATGCTCTCATCTATATGTATATTAAATAAAAGACAATAAAATCAAAATTGTAAATAAAAATATCCAAAAGATATGTTTAATAGTATATTACATAACAAGAATTGTAAGTAGCATATTACGCACGAGTGGAAAAATTGCTTACGATTCGGGTAGCGGTCAGTAACGTAATTCCGAGAGTGCATAATTGCTTTACAATTCGTGTAATGTACTATACTTTTTTTACGACGACAAGGTGGCGACATTAACTAAGAAAATATTGGAACAGTTAAATCATTTTATTATTTATTTGTATAATAATTAATAGCAAAATTTTTGCAGTTTTTTATACTTATGTACATTAGTAGAGGTCAAAGGTAGATTTTCGTTTTAATTTACAATATTTTTTTTCACTATTACACACATTCAAGTTGGTTGTAGAATTGTCGACTGCTGAAGTAAGTTCAGAAGCATTGTTGTCATTTTTGTTATTTTCTACCGACTGCAAAGTTTTATTAGCTGCAGAAGTTTTTATATGTAAAGAGTTGTCAACATATCCTTCTGCGGTGATAGATGACTTCCACCCTCCAAGTCTCTTTAATGCCATTATGTCACCACCTGCATCAACAAGTATAGTGGCCAAAGTTCTCCTAAAGTAGTGGTCAGTGTATGCAGATGGTTCTTGCAATTTTAGATACTCAGCTACTTGCTTAGGTGCATTTCCTAAGTTGTTTATGCCAACAACTTGTTTAGTACATTTACCTTATTTTAAAAAATTTGGCTAATACTACAATCGTTGACTTGTTGACGAACGTCTGTACTGCTTGCAAATTGTATAAAAAGATCCAGACACAACAAAAGATCTGTGTATTTTTGTTTTTATATCTTGTATATGAATGTGAAGTATTGTACCCGTGTTTTCAATGTCAGTAATTTTCAAGTTTTCAGCTCTTGCTTTCTGCAGGCACCACTAATTCCAATAATCATAACAACCTAAAATAAAATGAAATATTGCTAAACGTTTATAGTTAGATACTTTATAGTTAATATACCTTCATTAATAAATAATTATAATTAGGAGCTTCTTTAATAAATTTCTTAATTTCCTCAGCAGTCAGAGTTTTGGATTTCTTGGTTTTAAATCCATCTGATTGTCTTTTTAGGTAAACCCTGAGTTTCAAATAATTCTCTAAATTTATATTATTCTTCAAACTAAGTGTACTTCGGAGCATAGAGTATATTGCCCACAATGATGAAGACTTAAACTGATCAGTAATATGTCCACAATATGCTATGAGAACAGTTTCAGAAAATGATTGTACCTTGTTCTTTACTCGCCAGTTCATAAATTTTTGATATACGATTTCATATATGTCCTTTGATTTTTCAGGTAGGAAATTGTTACATGTGCTTGCCGTTTTTTCGATTATTTCTGGAGGAGTTCCCGGTAATTCTTTGTATGTACTAGCAATACTAGAAAAGGAATCGATAAATTTTTTAGCTTGAGAAAATTCAGTTGAAGACAAATCTAATGATCAAAGATTATTATGTAATTGAGGGGTTTTTGTATAAGAGTTAAGATATGTTAAAGGGACTGTTTCACCTGTTGACGAAAAAACATCCCAGGAATTATTTTTAAAGTCCAAGGTAAGTTCAAATTTTTATGCAAAATCAGTGCCAAAAATAAATGAATGCGAGAGTGAGGGAACAACTAAACAGGTAATAAAACGACAAAGTTTTCCTACAAAAATGGGCAAGTCTACGGTACCAGATATTTTTTGAGGTGTGCCATCTGCAGTAAATAATTTATGTTCACGTCAAGGAAAGATTTCTAAGTTTAAATCATTTATTATAGGAATACCACGTAAGGCTATGACACTACCATCCCACATAGCCTTAGTGCATAGACTTAACATTCCATTTCAAATGGACCTGCACCTTGCCGAAGTTCTAGATTACTAGAACAGGTGAAGTGGCTTGCGTGTTATAATGAGGTAAGGAGCCAAACCACAGGTCCAACCAAACTAGTAAGGTCGTTTGTGAGGAACCAGACTAAGACAGGTCTGAGAAAAAGGGCAGCGGCTCTTTCAGTACTTAGACTGGCAGAGACCATAGGGGTCGGTTTGGCAGTCTAAGACACGCTACCGCGATGTGGAAGGCAAGGGGAAACCACCACATTACCTCCCACATACACAGCGTACCTAAATTATAATAAAATAATGCAGGGACAAAAAATTGACATGCTTAAATTTACAGATGATATAACGGTATTAGCATCTAGCAAGGAAGAGTTAGAAGCTGCTCTTAATGAAATGGAAACGGTTCTAACAGAGAGGTATGGTATGAAAATTAACAAAACTAAAACTAAAGTACTAGTATGCAAAGGAGGGGGAAAAAAAATCAAAAACAAGAATACAAATATGTAACACGAACTTACAAGAGGTTAGGGATTTCTGTTACCTAGGAAGCCAAATAACGCAAGATGAGAAAAGGGCAAAAGATATAAAACAAAGATTAGCACAAGGTCGTGCTACATTTAACAAGAAAAAGCAACTACTGTGCTCAAAGACAAGAAACATAGAAACAAGGAAAATATTGCTTAAGACATATGTGTGGAGCACAGTACTGTACGGCTGTGAAGCCTGGACAGTAGGAAAAGCAGACGAGAAAAAGGTAGAAGCCTTTGAAATGTGGTGCTACAGACGTATGATGAAGATATCATGGACAGACAAAGTAAGAACGAAGAGGTACTAAAAATGGTAAGGGAAAAAAGAAATATGTGGAAAACGGTAAAAAATAGAAGAGATAGGCCACACCCTACGGCACGAGGGAATAGTGCGGAATATATTAGAAGCAGACATAGGAAAAAAGAGAAGTAGAGGTAGACCTAGTTTAGAATACTGCACACAGATAGTGAAAAATGTAGACTAAGAAAATTTCAGGGAAATGTGTAGGCTAGTCAGAATAGAAAACAATGGAGGTACGCATCCAACCAGTCCCAAGATGGATAAATTAATGGCGACAAAAAATAATTGTACTTAACCATGATGATTATTATAAGCAACTACAAGTATTGGTTGGGCAATATTCTCAACTAATGTTAATTGTGTGAAAGGATTTACTAGAAAACTATTAATTCGGCAAATGTCTAAGTGTTGGGGGATCTTGGTAGCCACAGGCTGCTTAACTCCCTTTACGTAATCTCGGTGAAATAGGGCATAAAATTAGAAAACAATAGAAGGAGAACCGAGCTGTATACAGGCTGTGTGAGAATTTCAGGGAACTGTGTAGGCTAACTCAGAATATAAGTAAGTGCAGATACGTGTCTAACCAGTTTTGAGACATAAAACATAATGACGAAAAATAAGCGCAGAAGATAAATCTGGTGATTATTATAAACAACTACAGGTGTTGGTTGTGAAATATCTGCAACTAATGTTGAATGTGCGAAAAGATATATTGGAAAAAAATATTAAATCGATAAATGTTCAATTGTTGGGGGAACTTGGCAGCCACTGGCTGCTTACCCCCTTCACAACCACTGAGTGTCGAAGAAATAGGGTATATAATTGCAAAACAATCGAAGGGGACCGAATTGCATCTAACAAGAAAAAACAGCGCTTATGATGAAAGGCAACAAACATAGAAACAAGAAGAAAATTGTTGAAGGCATTTGTGTGCAGCACAGCACAGTGTGCCTATGAAATACGGGCAGTAGGAAAAGCAGACAGAAAGACGGTAGCAACCTTTTGGAATGCTGTGCTTCAGATGTATGAGGATGATAGCATGGACAGACAAAGTTAATTACAAATAGGTTATAGAAATAATAGGGGAACAAGGATATCAGTGGAAAAAATAGGAGAAATAGAAGGAGAGAATACGTTCTAAGGCATTTTTGGGGAATAGTATGGTATATATTACAAGCAGAGATAGGAAAAAGAAGGTAGATGTAGACCCAGATCAGTTAGTGATAGATGCAGACTGTGCAAATTTTAGGGAAATGTGTAGATTGGTTCAGAATAGGAAACAATGATGGTACGCGTCTAACCAGTCCCAGGACTGAAGACCTAATGAATATGAGACTTAACATTGTGTTTAATGGAAGGATTTTGTCATACATTCCACTTAACATATCCAACTTATTGACTTGCAGATTGGTGGTAAGTGCAGGTAAATATTTCGTTAATTATTGTTTAATTATATTAAATGCACACCCCATGGCAAACAGATATTCTATGCATTCTAATAGTTTAATTTTCTAACAGCTTCCTTTGGTAATGAATACAATTGTTCCTTATTTGATATCGCTCGTTGCATATACTTATCATACTTTGTTTTTAACTTTGCCAGGTTGTTTTCTATCAACTCTTGCAATTGCAATTTGTGACTATTAAGACACAGAAAGGCATATCTGCCTGCATTACTCTTTTTAAGTTCTTCTTCAATATAGGTATTGAAAGGTTAATACTTTTTACGGTCAATGCATTACATATTTTTTAAAATTTATTTCGATATTTATTTTATGTGTTCTAATTCTAATACTTTGATTAATCACATGTGCCGAGATAAGAATTTAAAATTTTGGCAAACCCATACTGTTCTAAACAATGTAAGCACCCTTCTATTTGCATAATACTCAGACTGAGGCTAGATTTACCATTAATATGAAAGAGACATTAATTTGAAAATACATTTGATTTCCATTTTTTTCATAGAGAAAGTGTTTGGGAATAAAACTTGGGACCTTTGCGTCAGAAGTTGCCTGCATGTTCCATTGGTTCCGTTCTCCCTGTCCCTCAAGCATCAGTTATTAAAATTATTTAAATTATACGAGTTTTGTGCTGTTATATGCATCCAAAAATTGAAGAATTATAGTTAAGAATACTTTAAACAATGATTAATGTTAAGAGAAATAAATATTTCTGAGGATTTGATTAATTATTACAACAATATTTTAATTAAATATGTACTAACAATACCTTCTAACTTAACTATTTTTGAAATTTCATATATAAGTTTTATTTAGCAAACACTTTTATATAAAAATGACTTTTTTTTTAGTAACCAAACTTTTTTAATCAAATTGCACTTTCTACATTGGAAGTCTAATAAAAAAAACAGTTGCATTGCAACAGTATGTAACAATTCAATCCAACAGTCATAAAACAAACGCTATAAATAAGGTAAAACAGACATAGTGGCAACTCCTTCCATAGAATTATTATACATACAGCATGGTTTCTTTAAACACTTTCATCCACTATCACGAAAAATGCATATCAAAAGAACACAGTTTGTGAAATAATCTCGAAAGTAGAGAGACAGGTCAACAAGAATTATGTAAAAACATATGAATAATATTTTGTATTATTTACACAGAGAAAAATGATTTGCAGGTTTTAAATAATGCAGAATTCAAAACTATTATTTTCAGTTTTAAATAATTTATATCCACAAGCAGTATATTTGCAATATGAATTGAAATTTAGTGATTGTGGGTGAGGTCTAGTCAAGTCCTATGACATGACAACCAATGAGATGTTAAATTTAAACAATCATTACCAAAAAGGTTTAAAAACTTACAACTTGCGAAGATAAGATAAAACGTCAGTATTTGTGGCTATTATAGATGCGATAATATGCATTATCCCTTTCTCAATTTCTTGCACAGTGCTTAATTCCTTTTGTTGTGTGTCCACACATGCTTCCAAATTTACATACATCTTGCCATGGAGCATATCTAGAGCAGGCTTTTCTAAACCCAAAGCTTTTGCTCTCTCGGCTAAACTTCTTTTAGTTCCAGGTTTATAGGGCGCATACTAAAAACACAATTGTTTTAGAATTACTTAAACAGCATTGCCAAAAATAAATACTGTATTCCTATGAAGATTTTTTTTTAATATATAACTTAAAACAGCAATATATCTCCAGTTCCTAAATTGAAAGCTTGCACCCTTTGTAATAAACTTTCTCAAACTAAATCAGAATAAATTATGCACCTAATTCATCCTCAATCACAATACGTAATAAACTGGGGAAAGTAAGTTTTAGTGAATAGAATGAAAAGGTATATATTTTCAAAATAATTACCTACTTCAAAGAATCCAAACAATATTTTTAGACCATTATTTTTTTTACAAAATGGCATCAGAAGTAAATTATCTGATGAACGTAAGTGTAAATAAAGTTTTCCAGTGTTGTGGAAAAAGTGTGTAGTACAAGTCTGTATAAACTGTTTCAGTATCTATCACATTAGTTGTGCTGAACGAAAATCAATCCAAAATTTGAAAGAAAATAAAATAATTTGCTGCAAAAACCTCAATTATGATAGAGTTGATAGAGAAATTATTGAATTAAAGCAACAAATTCAAACCTTACTAGAGATTATTAATGTAAATTATGCTAATACATTAAACGTGCTAGTCAAATTGGAAAATGAACTAAATACAAACTTCAAAAAACTGGAATCGAGTGTAATAACAAACAAACAAATCAAATATTTATGAATTAAATGATAATGGAAAACTACAGTACAGAGAAGTTCATAATAAAGGAAAAATTAAACTATAAAATGCAAGTTATGCTGTGGAACAAACATATTCAGAAAGAAGTCCTTACAAAAAAGTGATGGATCTACATAGTAAAGATAAGTAGGTAGGAAAACCTAATAACACTACCACAATGGAGAACAATGATATGCCTAAAGTTATAATCTATGTAACAGGAAAACCAAGATTTAAAATAGTAACTATTGGGGCAAGTACAGCTGAAAATAGTATATTACAGGCTATTGTTAGATACCTACATGTACTTGTAAGTAATTTAAGTCCACATACTTCGGCTGAAGACTCAGTCAAATATCTCAAATCTGTTACATATAGACAACCTAATTTTAAATGCCCAGAGGAATATTCATGTTTTAAAGTTTCAATACCATCAGAACTATAAAAAGAAATTAAAAATCCAATTACTTGGCCCACTGGGACAAGCATAAGTTCTTTTTTACACCGTTTAATGAAAAGGAACATAACACCATAACATATAAGCCATATTATAATAGAACACATGTGGGAATCTATAGAAATAGCCTTGTTTATTTTAATGTACAGGGGTTCCTATCTAAGAAGGATCAAATACAGTTATTAATGGATCACCAGTAACCACCTATTGCTTGCTTTTCCAAAACTCATCTTATGGAAGAAGTTTTGTCGACAAGAAAAACATATGGACTATAAATTTAAATATTGTGAATTTAGCAGTAAACACAGGACGAGTTTTCTATTAATGATAAAATGAATCATAAATTGCAAAGGAAAATTATTTTAAATATTAATTTATGGTTGATTGCAATTTTGGTTGTAGTAAGAATATTAAATATGTAATAACTGACCTTTACCACTCACCGAATTCTAGTCAATCAGACTTTATTGAGAACTTAGAAAAAATAATAGAAGGCAATTGTAAGGATAGGTTAATAATAATCCGAGACTTTAGCATTGATATGGATAAAGAAAGCTATTATAAAAATAAACTGATTAGAATGATAAAATGGTTTATACCAATTAATAAAACAACTTATCTGTCAAACAAGAGACAGTGCTACAATAATAGACTTACTAATTGCTAGTGTAGCAGAACATGAGGAAATTGTCATTCACAACACTACAAAAATTTCAGACCATTATCTCATAAGTTTGTAACATTTTTAAAAAACTCTTAGCCTATTATGCAATATTATGTTCTTTCCGCATGTTATAATAGTACTAACATTTGCTTATAGAATAAACAGAAGCAGGATTGATATTAAGCAATGTATCATCTTTAGTGCTGAAACTAGTTAGACATGTACCCTCATTGTTTCCTATTCTGAACTAACCTACACATTTCCCTGAAATTTCCACAGTCTGCATCTTCCATTATCTGTGTGCAATAGTCTGATTTCTTCCCCTACCATTTGTAGTACCTCTTTGTTCTTAACTTTGTCTGCCCATGATATCTTTATCATACGTCTGTAGCACCACATTTCAAAGGCTACTATCTTTTTCCTGTCTCCTTCTCCTATTGTCCAAGTTTCACAGCCATACAGTGCTGTGCTTCACACATATGCTTTGAGCAATCATTCCTTGTTTCTATGTTTGTTGTCTTTGAACACAGTAATTGCCTTTTCTTGTTAAATGTAGCATGACTGTGCTGATTTTTGTTTTATATCTTTTGCACTTTTCCCATCTTGCGTTATTTGGCTTTCTAGGTAGCAGAAATTCTTAACCTCTTGTAAGTTCTTGTTTCCTATTTGTATTCTAATTTTTGATTTATTTTCCCCTTCTTTGCATACCAGTACTTTAGTTTTATTTTTGTTAATTTTCATACCGTATCTCTCTGTTAGGACTGTTCCCATTTCATTAAGAGCTGCTTCTAACTCTTCCTTGCTAGGTTAATATTGCCATACCATCTGCAAATATAAGCATATCAATCTTTTGTCCCAGCATAGTAACTCCAAACGTATTCCTGCATTTGACAGTATTCATTGCCTCTTCGATCTACAAGTTAAAAATTAAGGGGGATAGTGCGTATCTCTGTCACACTCCTTTCCTAATATCTACTTCTCTACATTCCTGCTCTAATCCAATTACCACTGTTTGCTCTTTGTATAAGCTATGTACTATCAGTCTATCCATAAAACTCATTCCATTCTTCTCGAGTATTTCGAACATTTTTCCAATTTTAAATTGTTGAATGCTTTTTCGAAATCTACAAACCCTATATACACAATTTCACCTTTTTCTATTGTTTTCTCTATTAACACCCTTAAAGCTAAAGTGGCCTACCGTGTTTCCCTATTTCGCCCAAACCCAAATTTATCTTCTCCTAGTATTTCTTTAGCCTGTTTTTCCATCAGTCTTTGTACAATTCTAGTTAATATTTTTGGTATGTGTGCTGTCAAACTTATTGTTCGAAAATTTTCACATCTATACGCACCTTTCTTTTTTGATATAGTGACTATGGTGTTACATTTGAAAACTTTGGTATCTCAGCTGTCTCATACATATAACTTACAAATTAGAATAGAAGTTCTATTACTGTTTGTCCAGCGACTTTTAGAATTTCTGCGTGCACCTTATCTATACCCAGTACCTTATTATTTTTTAGACTCTTTAATGCTAATTCAAACTCATTTCTCAGTATAAGATATCCCAAGTCGTCCTTTTCAATGTTTGATTCCTGTTCTAGTGCTTCTAGTTCCTGTCCTGCATATAAATTCCCTATATATTCTTGCTATCTAACCACGCTCTCTACATTTTCTATAATGACATTTCCACCCGTGCCCCTTATATTTCTGCTATATGGTCTATTATCGCTAAAATTCATTCTAATTAGTAGGTATGCTTCATCTGTCTTTCTTATTTCCATCTTAGTTTCTACTTCTTTACACTTTTCATCAATCCATTGCTCTTTAACTTTCCTGCATTTGCGAATAATTTCCCATTTATAGCTTTGTATCTCTGTTTTCCCGCTTCGTCTGGTCTGTTTTTGTATTTTCGCCTTTCCTCTATTAAATTAAGAATATCCTTTGTTACCCATGGCTTCTTATTTACTTTTTGTTTATAACCTAGAATATCTCTAGTCTAAACTGAATTTAACGTTATTCCATTCTGTTTCTACTTCCTTAGTATCAGAAAATTTACTAATGTCTTTCGGTAATTCGTTTGACTTTTTTTAAATTTTTGTGGATATCTTTATCTTTTAATTTCACAAAGTCAATGTGCCCTTTACGTTCCCTTTTTCAAATTTTTAAATTTAAGCACAGCTTTCATAATTACCAAGTTGTATTCAGTGTCTATATCTGCTCCTGGATAGCTTCTACAGTCCTTTATTTGATTTCTAAACCAGTGACGAACAAGAAGGTAATCTATTTGATATCTCCCTACGTCTCCTGGCATCTTCCACGTGTATTGTCGTCTCTAGCATGATGTTGAAAAATGTTTTTGTGATGGTTAAATTGTTTTGTCGCATAAATTCTACCAGCCTATTTCCCCTGTCATTTCTCGTGCCTAAACCAAATAAATCTACTACCGCTCCTTCCCTACCCTCGCCTACCACTGCATTAAAATCTTCCGTAATTATTAAATTTTCAGGTCCTTTTACAAATCTTAGTATGTCTTCGATATCTTTGTAGATCGCTTCTACTTCCTCGTCACTGTAGCTAGACGTAGGCTTGTATACTTATACTATTACTGTATTTACAGGTTTAGAATTTAATCTAACCATGGGTACTCTTTCATTCTTGTGTAAGTAGTTTACTATAGTGTCCTATTTTTTCCACACGACTATCCCCACACCTGAATTTCGTTCCCCTGATCCTGAATGAATTACTCTAAAGCCTTTGCTACAAAAACCCCCACCTCTGGTCATGAAACTTCGCTAATCTCTACCATGTCTAATGCTAACCTATTCATTTCAATTTTCAGATTCTCTAGCTTACCTACTTGCTTCATGCTTCTGACATTCCACGCTCCGATTTGCAAAATGTTCCCTGCTCTTCCTTTAAACTTGTCATCACATCCTCCAAAGTAGTCCCCTGCCGGAAGATCCAAATGGCGGACTATTTTAACTCCGGAATATTTTACCTCAGAGAATTCCATTGACTTAAATAACAATTTAAGTATGCTGTGTATTTGGGAAGTAATGTGGTGGCTTCCCGTTGCCTTCCACATCACAGTAGTGTGTCTTAGAGTATCATGCCAACCCCAAGGTCTCTGCCACTCTAAGTACCGAAAGAGTTGCTGCCCTCTTTCAGGGACCTGGTTACTCGCTAAAAACCCCACTAATTTGGTTAAACCTATAGTTCAGCTCTTTAGCTCACTGAAACGCAAGCCATTTTAGAACTTCAAGATGCAGGTCCGTTCAAATGGCCCTACACTATGTAAGAACAAAATTGATCAAAATCGCTTGGCTATTAAGAAATTATGTGTCTACAAGTGTTTTAAAATTGTGAAACACGCATATGTACATAACCAATGTGTGTTTTAGGTTGTTCTAATTATTATATTTCAATAATGAGGTGCCTAAAATGATATGGCATTTGCCTGAGCTGTAACTACAATCAAAACATCAAAGAAATCCACCGTAGGAATCTTATCTTACTGGCTAAGTAAAATGTTTTTGTAGTTGATAAACTGATAAGGTAGAATAACTTCGTACTAGATGGAGTACTTTGATGTTTCAATTCTTTCAAAAATTGAAATGTCACTTACTAACACAAGACTTGGGTTACAACATGAGATTAAATCCATTTTTAAAGTCAAATGTAAATGTACTTAGTCCATATTCAAAATTTGCCCTTTAGGCACAAAGCAACATGAATTAAAGTATTATTATTATTATTATTCGTCTTTATTTGAACTAAGCAAAACAATACATAAAAGAAATTAAATGTACAGAGATATAAAATCCCAAAAAAAGAACACATATGCATAGTTCAAAGGGCGAAGTTCAGGTGTAGATATAATGTATAATATCTAGATCTGATCTTCCACTTAACCCAATATAAAAAATAAAATTACATAAATTGGCTAGTATGCATCACTATAACTATCAGAAACTGAGGCAAACAACGAAAGTTAGAATGAGAAAAAAGATAATTAGAATATAAAAAACTATCGAAGGATAAAGAGTTAAAAAAAAAAGGGGATAAGAGATTATTATTATTTGGCAGAAAACAAACGCTTGAACATTTCAATCTTGAAACGGGGAAGTTAAAGTTTTTAACGTCCGGAGGGATGAAGTTATAAAGATTAGCTACGTAATAGGAGAAAGATCGTTTATAAAGTTCCAAGTTATGTTTAGGAATAGAGATATGATCTCTTCTTCGAATATTAATGTTATGGACGTCAGTGTGGTAGGTGATTTTTTCGTACAAGTAGGGTGGCGTTTTGTACAGTTGCAATTTATGAAATAAGCATAGAGTATGCAGTGTAGCTCTATTTTTCATATTTAACTAACCAAGTTCTTTTAGTTTATATTGAATGTGCTGATGCCTTTTAATGCCATAAATAAGTCTCAAACAAGAATTCTGAGTAACCAGCATTCTCTGGCCGAATTCTGTTGTTGAACATGGAGTATAAACTGCCAACAATGATTGAAGTGGGACAGCACAAGACAATTACATAAGATGGACTTGCTTTTGATACCGAGAAATTTCCTGATACTGTAAATATAACGTAGGCTTGCATAACTTTTTTGCATACATTTTTGTACGTGATGTTGAAATCTCATATGACATCGAAAAGTATGCCTAAATTACGAAAACGTTCTACAGCTTCTAATGATGTGCTACCAATATTAACATTTACATGGAGTTCCATCTCCTGCCTATTGATATGTGACCCCACAAGCATAACTTCTGATTTAATTGGATTTACTTTTATGAAGTGCTCGGCTGTATATTCTACAAACTCATTTAGTTTTACATTTATTATTGCATTAATTTGGTGTAAATCAGATTTATCGCATGTATCTATTAATTGAGTCTCATCAGCATATAGCTGGCACTGACAGTGAATTAACTTAGTAACAAGATTTAAAGTATAAACACAATAAAGTAAAGGGCCGAGAACGGACCCTTGTGGGACGCCTGATGTTACTTGTAACTTATTAGAGAATACGTCATTAGCATATACCATTTGTAGTCTGCCCTGTAAGTATGTACTGATTCATGATACAGACTGTTGATTAAACGCGATATAATGTAAAATTGCTAAAAGAATCTCATGATTGAGAAATCCAATAAGATTAATATTACACATTTATTATTATCTAAAGCAAAAAAAATTTCATCTGAGACTCTAAGTAGTGGCGTTTCACAGCTGTGATTCTTGCAAAAGCCAGATTGATATTTCAGTAAAATATTATTCTCCAAATGAATAGTTAACTGGATTGACAAAACCTTTTCAAAAATTTTAGAGAAAACACTTAAAATATGGATTGGACGCAGGTCATTAAACTCTTTAGGAGAATTAACTTTTGGTAAGGGATGTATAATACTCGCTTTCCAGATATCAGGTATAACACTACATTCAATGCAATAATTAATTATGTGCGTCATTACTGGTAATATATTTGGACTGTTGAGTTTTAACATTTTAATAGTTAATTGATCTGCTCCTGCCCCAGTAGTAGAAATTCTGTTTAAAATTTTGATTATGTCGGCTTCCTTGACCATGGAAAAAGAGAATTCGTCTGTAAGTTTTGGTAGACGATTTACTTGATATTTGATTAATTCTGGGTTAGATTTAGAAAATTTATTCCAAGTACTAGAAATAAAATAATTATTAATGTCATTGGGTTTAGATAATTCATTAGGTAAAGGAATAGCTTTACTTTTATGACTAAGATCTAGGGCAGCTAATCCTCGAAATTGAAACTCATATATATATATATATATATATATATATATATATATATATATATATATATATATATATGTATGTATGTAGGTTTTTTATTCTTTTGTCTAGGAGTTTTCTTTCTTGGGGTATTTGCACTAAATACCATAAATGAAACATAAAACGTAACAAGTAATTAAACGTATAATAGTTGCTAATAATTGATATAAAATATGCACCTTATAATCGCCAATTTGCGTCACTGAAAAGCATTCGAACAACTACAATTATAATAGTAATTTAACTACAGATCACAGCTCAATCTGAAGCAACTCGTCTTTGTTCTGAAGGTATCGTCTTCCTTTAGAACAGTCGTCTTACATACGTCATCTTAAAAGATTGGCATCGTTGCACGGCTAACCACCTTCGCTCGCCGGTGTTCAAGTGGCTAATACGCGTTCTCTTGCAGATGACTCGACATCCGCTTACCCCTCGGGGGTTATTCCTTTTTGTATCTGGCAAGGTTACTGAAACTTGCTTTCTGTTCCCTTGCATTCCAGTGGCATTGCCGTAACGCGAAAAAGGTTCTAACTTAATATAAATACTAAATGCTAACTAAATCACTAATGTAAAATCCTACATTTATCTTCTTTTTACTGGCAGTTTTACGATGGCACAAACTGCAGGGTTATGTGACCATCATCTACAATGCAACAAACCACAGGCACCTGGAGTGCAAAGACTTTTAAATAAACACCAATCAAATCTGCAGCCTTCTGCATTTCAAATTTTAAACACACATTTATCATTTCAACTATATGGCTTTCTAAATAATAATATAACTATAGGCAATAATAGATCATTTTAAATAATTTCTTTAGAACATATCACAATGAACAAAGCGTTCTATTGAAATTAAAGTTTCTGAATACATGAAAATTTACCGATTTGTTTTCTGTCTAACCAGAATGCTACTATAGTACTGTAAACATTAATTTATAAATAATGTCAATTTTTATACTTACAATATGCTCCAATTCATCAATAGTACAGGCACTCAAAATAGACTTTTTCAACAACGAATCTAATTTTCCAGCCTTTTCAATCATTTTCAAAACTGTTTGAGTTTTAGCTTTTAGAGCACAAATTTTATCATATTCATCTTTAACATTTCTAAGTTCTTCTGCCGGTAAATTTCCAGTCATATCTTTTCTGTAACGAGCTATAAATGGTATGGTGTTCCCATCTTCAAACAATTTTATGATCAATCCTGCAACTTTGTAGTCTAGATTTTGGTTCTGTGCTAACAGCTCATGATCAGACCATACATGTTCGTACTTTTTATCAATATCGCCACTTGATGAACAAGGTTCAGGATCTGGTTTCAATTCGATTTTGCATTTTTTCTTCTGTTTTATTTCATCTTCGTCTGTTTTTATTTTTCGTTTCATCTGTTATATAAAGCTAATATTAAAGATTATATGTGTTAGCAAAACAATAAAAATACAATTAGCTTTCACTCACTTTAAACCTAAACAACCATATTTTATAAACCTGTATATGTAACGCGTTATAATATTTCAACATTCTAATATTAATCGTACTACCCGTTTCTGTGATTAGTAGAATGCTTCCAACTGTAATATATTTTTGATAAATTTGATACCAGAACATTAATAATTCATATAGACAACAAAGCTATATAGTTGCATGCCATTTGTGTCTTAAAAAACAACAGTTTTCAAAACCCAAAACTGAATTTTAATATATTATTCGACTCTTGATTTTTAAATAGGTTACCTGCATTAAAAATGTAGTACAGCAAAAAAAATTTCTGCACCTACAACTACAAATGAAGATATAAGCATGCATCCTAATAAGCACAGAAATGAACACCATCCCTACTTATAGATACAAGAAAATTAAAACATCACAAAAATTACTTAATATAAAACAATAGTGAACAAATCCTAATCCATCTACTCTTTCAATTTTGATATGCCCCATACCTTTTATATAATACCTCATCAGTTCAAACATGGGTTTATATAATAATTCAATGTGTGCGTAAGAGCAGTAATAGCACAAGAACAAATAATTATTTTTAAAATTACATAAAAAGTGTATTTTTATAGGTCTTTCAAATTATGCAGGATACATTGCTTGCAAAACTTCCCGACACGCAACTGACTGAAAAAACGTATGTATTTGTTTCACCACAATTGACCTATATTTTTAGATGTTATTTCATCCTCAATTGAAAACTAAGTTTTGCCACACACTGTACTGTGTTAAACCATATGGATAATAAAAATTCATCACTTAAAAAACATAAATCAAAATTTCCATTTCTACACACAAATATTACTTTGTAAATTTTGTTGGAATGAAACTGTGAGGTCTGAAATCATATTGTCAACATATTCTACGTTAAAAATGTCAAATTTTACAAATATGATAATTGCAGAATGCTGGGAATACGTATACTTATTTTCCACGAATTTTAGCAGTGATCTAGTGTTCTCATAAGCACATGCTCAATGTATATATTACTATCTATGATGCAAATCTCTGATGAACACTGCCTTGTATGGGACGAGACCTGTGGTAGTATAGAGAGTGACGACTCCATGGATGACAGGTTCACGAGTGACTGCTGATTCCAAGGTTCCAAATTTGATTGAAAAATGTTAGGTGAGCATTTTCACAAAAATACACCCAGGTTCGGATGAGAGGTAAAATGTAGGTCATGTATGTGGGTATTGTCACGCACGTTAAATATCCATATCTAGCTTGGAATAGCAAGGGTTTGACAAAAATCAAAAATTCCAGGTAAAAAACTCACTTCCTGGCCAATCCAATACCTTCAGGTAAAGCATTGGAAAGTCAAATGTAGCATAGTACAGAGTGCAGAAATAAGAGCGTGTCTCATAAAACATTTTAGAAGAAACATGTGGCATCATTTGCTAACATGTGTATCAGAGAATAAATTTCTTGCAACAGCAATACTCTTTACCATCAATAAAAGAGACCATCTAAAAACCGCTCTTCTAAAATTTATCGACTCAATTCCCTTATACCTTGAGATCAATTTAAAATATAGCATTATAAAAAGTACAAAGTGACATAAAAACATATTTCATATATAAAACGAAATTTAACTTTAATAGGTAGCATCAAACCAAGCAGGTACTTTGACACCAACCTATCAAACTAAATGCAGATATTGCTGTAGGCAGAACATACTAAAACGACGTGATCCAATATAAAATAAATGAGTTTCCAAAAGGAAAAACCACATCATCTAGTGTAAATGCAATTTTTTCCATGAATTATTTATTGAAATCAATGTGACAGATAAGCATTAAGTCAGAAAAAGAAAACTAAGAAACTATAACATTATTTCAAAAGTATGATTCCACACTGTCAGTGTCCCTGAAAATGAAAAAGTTCTTTTTTCGTTGTCAAATAAAGTTATTCATATGGATTACAATATTTCCATTATGGCGATCCCTCAGAAGAGTAATGCAATTTAGTTGTGTGAGGCAAAACTCGATGAATGTTGTAATAAAACATAATTGCTTACAAATTCTTAAGTAATATGAATTCACTTATTTATTTTTAGTTTGACAAACTTTTGTTTTTAGCAAAGAAGTCATAAAAAGTTGTTCGTTGTTTTATATAGTAAGGTACAAAACCATATTTTGCGACAAATGCAGTAAATGTTGTTGTTGTGAACTCATAATCAAAGATCGCATGTAATATATTGTATCTCTGTTTGGCATTAGGAAATAGTGCAATGCATGTTAGAACAATAAACATGTGTTACGGGGGCTTAGCTTATATTGTCAGCACTAAATTTTATTTTTCCAATGATCCACCCGAAGGTACTACAATGACTAGGAAGCGAATTTTTTTACCTGAAAATTTTGAATTTTGCCGAACTCTTGTGTCAAGCAAGGTAGAGATCTTTAGCGTGTGTGACAACACACACACACACACACACGCACGCACACACACACGCACGCACGCACACACGCGCATGCACACACACACCCACACCCACACGCACGCACACGCACACACACACACATCGGGATTCGAACCCAGGACCTTGAGCTCATTAGTCACAGTCATACCAGCTGAGCGACTGAGCCACCTTGTATTGTCAGCATTACATGTGATTTTCCAATGCTCCACCCGAAGGTACTACATTGGCCAGGAAGCAAGTTTTTGTTACCTGGAAAATTTTGAATTTTGCCGAGCCCTTGCTGTTCACACACGGGACCTCCATTTTACCTCTCATCCAAACGAGGGTGTATTTTTGTGAAAAATGCTCGCCTAACATTTTTCAAGCGGACCGTGTCGGAATTCGAACCCGGGACCTTGGGCGTAATAGTCACACACATACCACTACACCACAGAACCGCCCTGTATTGTCAGCAACAAGATTCACTTAACTGTAGTTACAATAATTGTCAAAGAGGCATATTTTTCGTTTTATTTAAAATTATTATTCTTTAGTCAATTGGGTATTAATAGAGGATTGAACATGTGGGTTTTTTGGCAATAGGGTCAGTTGGGGTAATTGTAAATACTTTCTTACTATGTTGCACATATTCATAATTTTGAAGTCGTTATCTATTTTCTGCTGTATCGTGTTTTTACACATGATACTCCTTGTAATCTTCTCGTTGCAAATTGTTATGTTAACATATGAATTTTTACATAATTTATGAGTAAATTCATGTTTACAATTTCCCCTTCATGTTTACATTTATCCCTATATAAATGGGGTTAATGTAAACATATATATTTTGAACCTTTAGACTAAACATTATAAAATTCAGTGAAATTTAAACGCACTAGTTTTACTAACAATTTGATTCACAAATAGAAGTAAATTTAACATGTTTACAATTACCCCCAAGAAGTACTAGACAACGCAAAAAAAACTTTATATTGTACAAAATAAAATATTGTAATCCCTATTATATGTATTACATTCAAGATAAACGTCATAGGTACTATTTTAAATGCAACTGTTAACTAAAGTCATTTTTCAAATACACTCACACTTCCTGCAAATCTGTATACAATGTGCCTTTCTTTTTCTTCTAACAAAGGTTCTGGCAGTACTGCTAAAACCATTTCTAATGTTATAGTAGACACATCGTGTTTCTTTATTGTAAATTCTGTAGCAAACTTGTCAAACCTTCTATAGCCCGAAACAATTATGTCACCAGATTCTTCATCAAGGCTATCAACGGAACAAACATATTTATAGTGTACAGTATTTCTTCTCCCTCCTAAAAAATCTACCAAGATCAAAGTTCCTACTTTCAATTCATTCCAAGTAGGTTTTTCATAATTAACTTCAGGTATTGTGTCCAGAATTAGTGAATCCAGAAAATTTTCTTCATCAGAACAGTCGAGTTAATTGATCAATAGAAAAATGCATTTCTTGTTGTTCGTTAATATTTTCCTTTTCCACTTTCTTTGACTTTTTATCTCTTTTAGTATTTAGTTTTTTATTTTTTTTTCTTTTTCTGCATTTTTTAATTTTGTTAAAACTTCAGAACTTGTTAAAACCTCGCCATAGTTTGATTGCTTTAGTCTAGGAATTCCTTTTAAACTTGTGATCTGTTCAATTTTATTAACGTTCATTACGTTACTGAATATTTCAACAATGCTTCTAGGTGTAATCTTGGGTACCTCTGGAGATTTTTTTTTAATTCTTGTGGATAAGTCTAAAACTATGTCACTAATATCATTATTTTAAGTTTCATCTATATCATTTGATCTTTCAGAAACTGTAATGATGTTTTTAATAGGAGATTTTTTGGTCAGTTGCTCCCATATTGTACTTTTGCTATTAGCTATAATTGTATTGCCATTAGTAGAGAATAGCTGTTTACTTTTTTTACGTGATTCATATCGAGCTAAATCAAGAGGGTCAAACAAATCCTGTGGAAATTTTGTAGAATCCAGTGGAAAAATTCCAGTTGAACTAAAGCCACTCTTTACATTTTCTGGAGTTACAGCTTCACATAGATTCTGTCCCAACAGTACACCAAATTGTGCCTTAGAGAGACGACCTGTTCCTACTACCATTTGCTTTTACCAAATTCTACAAGTTTTTGTCCCACTTTGTCTTAACAGGTCCGAATACACACTTATCCAAAGGTTGTATTTTATCTGTTAGATGGCTCGGTAACGAACAAGCTCAATCTTATTTTTAATAGCCTCTTCAATAATTCTAATACTTATATGACTACTGTGTCCGTCATATATTAAAACTGAAGTTTGATCAGGTAAGTTTTGTTTTTCCTTAATTTTAATAACATGAGGAATAAAACCTTCTTTAAACCATTGAAAAAATTGATGCTCTTCCATCCACCCATTTTTTGAAGCAGCATACAAAGTTCCACTAAATGCTTCTTCAGAAACCCACCGGGCCTGCACAGCAGCTCCTTTAAATATTATTAGAGGAGGTAAAAAGCTCCCATCAGCAGATACACAAAATAATATCGAAGCATTTTCACGTCCAGATCCTCCAGATATTCGACAAAGGGATTTGCCCTTTTCTCCAATTGCTCTAATTTTACTAGGATCGCTGGAAAATCCCGTCTCATCACAATTGAAAATAAAACTAGCTTTGTTGTCATCTTTTAAATTGTGATCATCAAACAGTTTTTCTAAAATACAATAAAAATTGTACACAATTTCTGGATTCCGAGCTAATTTTCGAGCCTTTTGTAGATGTTCAGGTTTTTTTAGTGAAAGTTGGGGGTGACGCTTCATGAAGGACAAATACCAATCATTCCCAGGAATATTATGTTTAAATGGGTTTGTAATATTATTTACAGTTACATATTCCGCAATAAGTTTTTTTAATTCTTCTTTATCACAGGGATATCCTATTTGAGCCCTAGCAATTAAACACACAGCTATCTGATTTTCAATTTCATCTGATAAGACTCGTGGTCTGCCAGCTCCTAATTTATTTAGTGAAATCTGCCTCCCTTTAATTCTATGAAAAATCACCGAAATAGGTATGCCATATCTTTCTTCAGCTTCACGATACGTGCAGTTTTTGTTCTGGACATCATTTACAGCTCGGTTAATATCATTAAGAGTATAAGATGGTCCAGATCTCTTTCGGGAATACGTTCTTGGCATAACTGGAACAAATTATTTGAGAAATAGGACGTTTTAAGATACTGATTTTATAATAATATATGTTTACATTTACCCCATCTAGCTTGGACTAGGGGGGTAAATGTAAACACCTTAGTAAGTACTTTTAATCTAAACTTATTAATAAAAAAATACTGAGGAACATAAAAATCTACATTATGTACTACAAACAAAACATAGTTTGGTAGTAAAACTTACCTGCTTCACTTCAATAAACACACTTAATGTTACAACTTTAAACCGAGAAAATAATATTTAGATCAGTCTGCTACAACAACATCCACATTTCAAGAACTAAAGCCAAATGGACAGGAAACAACTTGTTTACCTCTTTCTATAATATAAAACAACCTTCTAGTGCCATCTATTAAGTAGTAAGTATAGTCGCAGCCATTATTTGAACCACGTTTACATTTACCCCCGGTTTACAAATACCCCAACTGACCCTATATGTATACTTGAATAAATTAATACTTATTATGAGACGCAGGTTTAATCAAGGAAAAGTAACATAATCACATTGTTTGCCATATCCACAAAAGATATTTTCACTAAATGTTATTTGGATAGCACCAATTGAACAACTGGCCCCATTCTATATAAACTTATCATAATTAAGTATTGTGCTATATTACTGATGCATTCAGAAGAAATACTCATTTTTCTTGAAAATTTACATGTTTGCATTTGCGTACTTCACCATTGATATGTGGTGTAAATTCCACAGAAAATAATTAAGATAAAACGTCTTTATCTAGACCTGAAGTTAGTTTTTAACAAAGTAAAACTTGAGGGTCTATGTTGGAATGTAATAGAGCATTCAAAGTCAATGAAAAGTTGCTGATGTTTCCTAACATTCAAATGATATTAACGCTGAAAATGATTAAACTCACATAAAGTATTATAGTTTTGTCAATATTATAAGGTGTTGAACAAAATGTGCGTTTAATCAGATATATTTAAGTTTTGATCTAGGCGACTGGTCAGTGTAGCAAAATATACAAAAATCTATTAATTTTTCATATTAAAGGTGTTTTAATCCACTCAGTTATGGTTTACTCTTAACATTACATGTGATTTTCCAATGCTTCACCCGAAGGTAGGTACTATTTTGGCCAGGAAGCGAATTTTTTTACCTGGAAAATTTGGAATTTTGACAAACCCTTGCTGATCCAAGCAAGGTAAGGATCTTTAACGTGCATGACAACACTCAAACACAGAACCTCCATTTTACCTCTCATCCGAACGAGGGTGTATTTTTGTGAAAAATGCTCGCCTAACATTTTTCAAGCGGACCGTGTCGGGATTCAAACCCGGGACCTTGGGCGTAGTAGTCACACACATACCACTATGCCGCCTTGTTTATTTTTAACAGTATTAACTGCATATCGTTTCAATGTTATGGGCCAAAAGAAAGAAGTTGGACCAAATGGCTATAGAAATGCTGTTCCTTGGATATGACAGTAACTCCAAAGCATTTCGATGTTATGATAAAGTGACAAGAAAGTTACTATTAGTAGAGATGTAAGGTTCAAAGAAGAAATAACTTCAGATAAAGTTACCTGTGATATCAAAAAGAAAGTTGCTGTCAATGTAGACAATCATGTAACCAGTTTAAATAATTTTGAATTAGAATATGATTATGGGAGGAGGAAGAGGAGGAGAACTGCAATAAAGTAAATAATGGTGCAGCTAAACTTGAACTACAGATATCACACCGATTGAATACAGGAATACCACAAAATGTTTGATAAACGAAATGTGTTTAATAAATGTTATTGAACCTACAAAGTACGATGAAGCAATTTCTCCATAGAAAAGGATCAATGGTCTGCAGCTATGAAGGCTGAAATGAATTCCTTAGGGAAACATGAAGTATGGGAATCGTGTGATTTGTCTAATGATCGAATTGCAATTGCATGTAGATGGATATATATATATATATATATATATATATATATATATATATATATATATATATATAAGTTGAACACTAGTGTAAATAGTAATATTGAATGGTATAAAGATAGACTTATAGTGTAAAGCTTTTCACAAATACCAGGATTGGATTTTGATGATGGTTCTGCATCAGCAGTTAAAATTTCTACATTTAGAGTGCTTTTGTCAGTTGCTGGATCAAATGGTTTATAGTTACTATTTATTATGTTGAAACTGTGTAACAATTACGATTTTCTGTTATTCAAATATACAATTTTATTCAATACACCTTGTCAATAAATATCAAATTTCTATTGAAACCTTTTATTATAAATTCATACATAGTACGCCATCTACATTAGAACAGCAAAAGTACACTTTAAGTGAACTTCTAGTTGTTTGTATTTTGATTCGATATCTCCCTTCCCGGTGCATGCTTGTATAGTCAAGATTGCCTCGTGAAAAAAGGCCATTTTGATATGAGATGTAGTCCGTTAATCAGTATTATCTAGGGCCTGCACATTTTTAATTAAACATGCCGTCCTAAAAATTAGTTAAGTGGAGCCAACGCGTGTCATAAGTTTAGTTTTGGTAACAGCATCGACCTAAAAATGGTTGTAGATATATTTTTACGGTAAGAAAATATTTCACAAGCTTACCCCAAAATTCTATTCTCTCGTTTGATTTCAGCGCAAGTTCTTTTTTTTATTAGTTTAGAGTTTTAAGGATTAAAAATTAATTATGGAATATGGAGACAATTTAATTCGGAGTTCTAAAATGTTAAATTCAAGTAACACGTTATTAAACCATGAAAATATTGTATTATAAGAAAAAAACAATCGTTAATCTTAAAGCAAACACAAAATTGGAAGGCCGCTTTAATTGTTGCTAGGCAGGAAAGTGAAAACCCCTACATGGGATTAGTTTGAATGAAGGTCAACTCCGGACCCCTGCGTCAGCCCCGTTCAACGGTAAGAGTAGGGACGCCGCTGTTTAAAAAAAGATCTTTAAAAGAAAGAAAACCGGCAGACGAATGGATAGTTAGCGGTGAGTCATCCTCAATTTTTATACCTATACTATTCCGAAAGAACTTTCATTTAAAAAAAAACAAATAATTTTCTAAGTAGCTATACACAAGTTTATTTAAAATTAATTCTTAATATTTTTGCAAAAGTTCATAGCTCAATTAATTTGCTTCAAATAAAGTTTAGTGTGAAAATTTAGTATTTGAGTAAGGCATATTTGACCTTAATATTTTCCAAGTATTTTTGTAAGATTAGGTTTAAAGTTACAAAGTTGTAGTAAAAGGTTTGCTTTAGTGAACATGTGATATGATAAGAATTGTTTGCCGAATTATTGTGTATAACACATTGTGATAGTACACCTAAAGTATAATTCAATGTCGACCATAAGTATTTTTCTTTGACCTTTGATTTTACTAAAGATAGCTATTAAAAATGTAGAACCATAACCAGAGAAATTGTTTTTTTTATATGTAATTTTTTTGTACACTGAAAAGGATCCTATGCTAGTAGCATGAAGTCACTGTAACATAAAATAAAAGTCATATATTTCTTAAAGAGAACTGAAGTAATTTATGCAATTAATGAAACAATATTCCAAGAATGATTAGAGATTAATATTAAATAGTGAAACCGAACTGTTTCGCAAGTCTCCGTATAAATAAGTTGTATAAACAATGTATATATAAATATTTTTTTAAAAATATCAATAGAAAAATATTAAGTTGTCTCGAAAATTTTCTTTCTTTGAAGTCAACAGTAATTATCCTTCAGAAGCAAACAGTTTATAAATATAAAACTTTAATACTGAAGGAAGGTATTATTAGTGTAAAAGTTTTTCTTGAAAGCATAATTTTTACTAGTGGATTTACATATAATTTTTTTGTGATAAAGTGACTAGGCTGTAACAAAGTCCTAGTTTGAACATGTTTAGGTGTGGTTAAATTTTCAGATAGCACGAGATCGTCGTTCCCATTGCAGGTTGCAGAGATTAAAGTAAGTATTATTGTTTACGTTGCTTGTCGTACATTTTTTTCTTTTTCCGAAGATTTCCGTATCTGATCTTCGGATAGTTTCGCATTATAACATTCATTAAGATACGGTGGCGTCCAATAAAATTTCTTTTGTTTTATCGTATACCATCCTACGACCCTAGCTCATAGCTCTGCCCTAAGCTGAAGAAGCTTAGCTGGCTGGAAGATCTCTTTAGAGGGGCCCTTTTTTCTGAACGCCATTCAACATCCTTTTTACCCTGGGCTTGACCGTCAAACAGGAACCCCTTATGATCTATCGAGGCTCTGCCGCCTATATGGTAGAGCGGACATACTATATTCTTTAAGAAGAATTTATAATTAACAAAAATAAGTTAACAACTGCATTTTTAAATACAAGTCTCAAGGAAATTATGTATACATGAAACAATCACCAGGGTTTGTTGTCTACTAAAGAAGTCAATTTATAGCTTAAAACTCTGCTAAATCATGCAATGATGTGCTGCACAAAGTTTTAATAAAAGAAACTTTTGTCCAAGTAAAAATGAGGCATGTCTATATTCTAAATGTATCGATCGTAGTTGGTTTATATTTTGACATATGTAGATGATTTGATTTTTGTATGGAAGAATAGAGATCAAGTTTAAAAAGTAAAAAGTACACTGTCAAAACAATGTGCAATCAAGAAACCTGAACCGATGTTGCAATATTTGTAAATTCGAGTAATGCGTGACAGTGATGGAAATTTTGAGTTGTCAATCGAGCAGACGCATTTGATCTACAAAATGCCAAATCGACACACACGCCAATGGAAGTTGGTTATGGCAAGGGCAAACAAACGATTAGAAAACAATGTAAAATAAAGAAAATTAATTTGTCATCTGTTGCATGTTTCAATTAATACATGTCCTGATATAGTAGCAGAGTGTGTGCATTTTAGCACAAAAGGTAAACATAAAAATACAAGAAGATTGAACTCGAACAAAAAGGGTTGCGAGATATTTAACAATCAATGCACACTTAAAATTGAAGTTAAGCAACGTTTGCAGTGCAAATCAAATCTTAATGGGATACGCTGATGCAGAGTGGGCAGAGGACCGTTTAATATAGAATTCTAACAGTGGACAGATATTCTATTTAAACGGTTGTCAGTGAGTTGGTCTCGTCGCAAACAAAACATTGTAGCATTATCATTCTCCGAAGCAAAATTTATATTATTGTCAGAAATGTGTAAGGAAGCTTTATGGATGCAGATGTTAGCAGAGATTACTATGACATTGATTATCCGGTAACGATTCTTGAGGACAATCGAAGCTATCTAGTATGGGCAAAGAAGAACCCTTCGTTAAGAAATAAACATATTGACACAAAACAATGATTTGTCAAAGATTATGTAAATAAACGGGTGATCAAGTGTGAATATTGTCCTGGAAAGAAAATTGTTGCCGTTATACTAACGAAACCATTAACATGGGAAATACATGCAAAATTTAAAGTGATGTGTAATATTGTGTACACGAGAAGTGTTGAACAAAGTGTGCGTTTACTCATATTTTTTTATTTTTGATATAGGCGACTGTAAGTCAGTCTAGCAACAAAAAGTTGATACAAAATGCACAAAAAGCTATTAATTTTTTCTTATTTAAAGGTGTTTCAATTCAATCAGTTATTTACTCTTAACAGTGTTAACTGTATAATAGTTTCAACGAAACGAAGGTATACTAATGCAGTCTTCGAAGCAGTTTTTATTTGTATTAAACAAAAATACTTTTTATTTTAACTACTTGGAACAAAGTAAACAATTAATAAATAATACAAACCTGTACAGATTTCTTTGATTCCATTTCCTATCTTCAGCCTAATCTATTTAGGATTATTAGTATCCCAGGCGCGAAAATACAGCAAATTTCAACTGAATACCTACAGTTGAGAACTAGGCTATATTGTAGGAGATTAAGATTCATACTTTTATATATAACTTACCTAAATAATAGTAATCAATTATATATGTCTAGTTTCCTTACTTTTAAATTGGGGTATATAAGAATTTTACAATTATGCAAGGAAAAATGTAAAACAATTTAATACAATACTATAACCTATAAAATTGTTTGGTTATGTTAATAACATTAAAATTCAAAATATTAAACCACCACAGATAATCTGTGGTATTACCACCAACATCATAAGACTTCAAATTTACCCAACATATGTTCAAAATATGATTAACGAACTGGAATTTTGCATTATTATCCTTTAAGGTGCAATCTTAACCACAAATTATTTTGGTTTTATTTTAATAAATATATATTTTAAAATAGAGATTTAGAATTCTGGCGTAGTTGTTAGTAAATTCAAAAGTGTACAATAAAAGCTTTAGAAAAATCTAAATCTTTTGAACTGTATAACATCAAAAGATGATAAATATACTTTTTCAAGTGTTTGTATCCTAAAGACAAAAATCCTTACTTTGCGAAAGCCGACTTTGCATAGTTGCTAGCTATGATCAACAAATTTAAGCATAACTACGTAACATAAGGGCAAAACCAAATAATCTAGCCAGCTTTCAACATTTTCCTCTCTTGTAAAGATAGGTTCATACAACAACGAAAGCAAATTTTTTTCTAAATTCACAATTCGGAAAGCCTTAAAACGTCAAAAGCAATGAAATAAATCACGAATAGTTAGGGATGTTCATTTTGACCGGACCTGCGCCTTGAAGAAGTTTTAAAATACTAGAACGGGTATCATGGCTTGCGTGTTACAGTGAGCTATAGAGCCAAACTATAGGTTTTACCAAATTCGGTCTTTAGTGAGGCATCAGGCTAAAACAGGTCCCCGAAAGAGGGCAACAGCTCTTCCGGTATTTAGAGTGGCGCAGACCATGGGGGTCGGTAAAACACTCTAAGGCTACCTTTAGTGCTATGGAGATTTGGTGATTTGGATATTTGGAGAATGATCCTATTGGTTAAAGTGATCACGTGACACCGCCGAGAAACGTCAAAATCACCGAATCTCCCAAAAGTTGGTTCAAGTTTAACTTTTCTAGCTATTTTGAGATCGGAGCATGCGTGTTTGATCAGAAAAGCACGTGATTTGTTTGTTTTGTTATAACCTTAACCTTACCTTTTCGTGTAGTTCGCCGTTATATATTTTGCGTTTTGCCTATTAAACATATTGGAAATGAATAGGAATTCTGTTATTTCTTTAGATACTGATAGCTTAGTAACAAACATCGAAAACTTAACATCCAGTAACCCAAAACAATAACAAATATCATCTGTCAAATTTCTCCAAATACCCGAAGCAGAAAATACCCAAGATGATTAAAAGTGAAAATATCTAATTCTCCAAATATCCAAATCACCAAATCTCCATAGCACTAAAGGTAGCCTAAGACACACTACTGCAATATGGAAGGCAACGAGAAACCACCACATTATCTCCCAAGTACACGCGTACTAAAAATGTTTTAAAGTGATGGTATCCTTTGGGGTAAAAGATTGCGGAGTTAAAATAGTCTCCAATTCGGATCTCCGGGAGGAGACTATTTCGGAGAATATGATCGACAAGTTTAAAGGAAGAGCAGGAAACATTTTGCGAGTCAGAACGTGAAATGTCAGAAGTATGAAGCAATTAGGTAAGCCAGAGAATCTGAAAATTGAAATGAATAGGTTAGCATTAGATGTAATGTAGAGATTAGCAAAGTTCGGTGAACAGAGGCAGAGGATTTTGAAGCGGAGAAAAGTCAATTTACAAGTTTTGATTAATGACTCATGAAGAAAAATTATCAAAAGTGGGTCAAGTCAATAAGCGAGTAAACGAAGTGTTCGACAAGGAAATTTTTACACAAGTCTATTGAGATAAAAATTTTAGAATTCAAATGGGAAAAGATTAAGCGTCAATATATTAAATAAATAAATGACAATCACAGCAATGTAAATATTTTAAGACATTAAAAATTATTGTCTGTACTACGAAAATTTACATAAACGATACGTATATTAGAATATAAAAGAAAAAACTTTTTATTCTGTACGGCAAATTAAAGATGTCCGTCATTTATAAAAAAATTTAAAATAAATATGGTGGAATTTCAATATAAATCACTTTATACAGGACTACGTACAAAAATTAATTATTTATAAGTTACATGCAAGAATGAAACTGTTATTAAGTACATGTTTTTATAGCTTTTGTGTTTAGATTGAAGTAAATTACGTTAAATTATTCACAAAAACTACAATTACAAGTCATTAACTTTAAAACTTGTTGCGGGCCTGTTTGGTAGTATGACACCACGGGAAGGATTGGGATCCTTAATCGAACTAGCTCTGAGTCGGCCAGGGGTGGGTATACTACAAACCGTAGATTGGTGTTACCTAACAGCCCTGAAGGTAGATATAATTCGGTAATAACAACAAAATAGGGAGGGCACCACCAGTAATGACAATACGCTAGCTGAAAATGAAAGATTTCGTCACTGGTCGAAACTTCTTAAAGTTCGGTAATATTAGTAAGCTCACTGCTGAATGAACTGATCCCCTAAATCATCGCACTCTAAAAAACCGCAATACTAAATAATACACCTCAAAATGTTAACTTATCTCTATTCACAATTCTTTTACTGAAATGGAATACATGGATTAATGTACATAGACAAACTTGGCCTACTTTAGTATGCCCAAATCACTCAGCATAATACTTAAAATAACATGTAAGAGAACTCATCAGTAATAAATTCCTGTTAATAATTATTATCTTATGATGATTAGAGAAACATGAGCAAATGTGCTTTAACCTGGCCGGGGATACCTAGATAGACTTGTAAATACTTAAAGTAAAAACAAATTGTCAAGTGCACAGGGGTCTTGGTGAACCTGACTTTCGTAACTCAATGAAATTAAATGAAAAATATCACGAAACACCGCACGGGATGTGCCTTGTGCATGCGACAATAGTAAGTACTATTTTTAATAAACGGAACAAAATTCGGAATTCTAAATATACTTACTTATTGATACAATTGCAACCATTTTACTCTTCATTAAATAAATCATGGTTAATTTTAACGTTAAATCAGAAAATATTATCGCTTTAAAATTTATTCTTTACAGGTAAATATTTTACTGTCCCACTTTAAATTAAGATTCGCCCTAATACGGCACAGGTAAAATACAAATCGTAACGTGCACACTTGATCCAGGGATGTTGTAAATGCGAACACAATAACATGGGGTTCTGGAGTGCACGTATTTACTTTTAATAATAAGAATTTCAACGTAGTTTTACTAACACAGCAGATCTTAAAGTTACTCTCCTTACCTTAATAGGTGGATCATTCCACTAAGCAATGTAAGGGGTAACAAGCTTAACAACTACTTCCAACTTTCTTAACGAGCATACATGGCCTTTTATTATTTCCTTTTCCCAAACAAATTTGGCAGATTACAAGCCCACTGCAATCATAATTTAGGTTTCCTATCATCCAAATGCTTTAATTCCCAACATCGGTTGGCATCTAAAACTCGAGGTACATAACGAAACAAACAAAAGTGGATAATGAAATAATCTGGAATATAATAATAAGTCACACGACGGGACTATAACCGGCACTGAAAACATTCGAAAAGCTCGGCACTCATAATTTTACCACTGCATTAAAACAAACGATCAAGCACTTACTATACTTATTGAAATATATGAATATTTAGACTAAAACGTATTACATTGGAAACGTTTTAAATCTGCTGAAATTAGCGATAAAATTGACGGTAATAACAAGACTGATTTCAACTAATAATGCATAGCAAGTGATGCTCAACTCTCTGCATGCGGCTGCAAGAGCAAGCTAAAATTCTCAAGGTCAGAGTACGTTCTGTATACCTGTTCCTTGATAACGTAAATACCTTTTATTTTTAAATGCTAAAGGGCGCAAAGACGGACTCAGGGAATGTAAACCTATATTTAACTTAGAAATAAATTAATCCGGAAATTTATATCGAAATTAAGGGAACGTTACAAACTCAAGCATTAACTGTTACCTCTAAAATCCTGTCTAGATACACGAATATGTTTCCAGTATTTTAAAATAAGAAACAGAATCATTATGAAATTGATGATATTTTATGGTCCGATAGTAGTCTATATTTTTAGTTTAAATAGTATTTACAATACCGACAAAGAGAATAACAGTATATGCAATTTAAGTTGGTTTATGATGCAAGTAAACATTGTTCTTTTTTAATTAATACAGAGAGAGTCCACTTTGAGATATTTTTTAATTAATAAATAATATTGTCATAAGAAATTGACAATTATTACGTCCCTGGTTTGGGCGTCAATTATTATGTCCCAAATGTGGGCACAAATTACTATGTACTCTTTACTTAATTAATATTAGGATTTGAATAATGCAAATTTCTATACAGATCTTGTTATAACACTTACCTTGCAGTCTTCAATGACAAACTTTTCTCAGCGTTGTCCGTGCAATCTAGTTTCCTGCAAAGTTTTTTTTTGACCGGCCGATATTTGTTGTTGTGCCCTAATGGAAAGGTAAGAAAGGAGAAACTATAACAAACATTATATCGACAGCACCCACAAGAACGGCACTCTGACAAAGCACAATCACATTTTGTCAAATCTCAAACTGGTCATCGCTTTTTGGTTCATGTAACTTAGCTCAAACATTTCAACACTGCATTCATTGCTCTCGGAATTAGCTCATTCAAACAGGCCGATTTCCTACAACCAATTGGAATAAAGAACCTCGAGAACAATAAAAAAATCCTCGAGATTAGCTTAGCTTATTTATATTTATTACATCATTTTAAACCTACAATATAACTAATAATTTATAACATACTCAAAGCCGGATCCAGGAAACAGAAATTACTTTACTTTTAAACTAAATATAGTAAATTTGATTAATATAAAAAAAATGAAAATTGGTTATTCAATGATTGAAAAAGCACGCTACAAGTTAATTCACTTAACACGTAACAGCAGGTATAGTAAAAGTTAGAGTTATGCATGCCTAATTACTAAACCTAAGAATTAATGCTCTGGATTTTGATTGAATGAAACTGTTTAGGAATACTGTATGGATTGTGTTGCAGTTCTTCCAATTTATATCTAAGAGTTTATGTACATTAAATTTCCACCTGAACCATTATTATACTGTAGTGTCATTTAGCTACAAGTGTTTAGTAGAAGGCAAATACTGGGAATTTTAGGGCTGAAAAAATGCCATACATTGATGTACGTTGCTGCCTAGAATACACAATAAAATTCTTAAGTTGATTTATTAATAACACAAGAAAATACATCAATATTCAAATTGACTTGAGTGTTTAACCACAAAAATTTTTCAATATAAATCTATAAAATTTCTTGAATTTCTGCAATATTAATACTCTAAGAATATACAATTAGTATGGAATATCCATTATCACAATAAATACTGGTATACTTTAGAAGAGGGTTATTAAACAATATAGTTTATGCTATAATTAAATTAGGATATCTTACATATCTACATAAACCAGAATTACCATAATTCAAAACACAAATCTAACTTCCATTCTGAATCACATATTCAAAGAATTAATTTAATAACTAATTTTGTTTTACTAAATTGAAACATTCACTATAAGTATCACTACAGATTAAAGTCCTGTATAATGATTATCATTAGTATTGGTAGCATTTCGCTTTGATGAAAATGCATTTCTTTTACTTCTATCCTCATTAGGTTTTGGATCTCTAAAAATAAACCAATTGTTAATAGTACATCAAATTATACATTTCTCATACTTAAAGAATGCTAGATGTTGTTCCAATAAGAATTTGCTATTACAATGTGATAATTCTGGCCAATGTGATAAAATACGCCGTAAATATGTCTGTAATCTCTTACGTCTGTCCTCTACTAAAGTTGAATCCTACAATAAAATACGATATATTAATAGAACTTTGCAAATTATTTTCATACCTTTTTACCAATGCTCTTTTTAGGTGGGAAATTAAAAGTAGATATGGTAGAATCTAATTTTTTTAAATCTGTATGAAGAGAATAGAATTGAGAATATCGACGGTAGATATTCCACTCGTCAACACCAGCACGTAAGAATATTTGATAAACATGATGAGTATCTGAACCTGTTCCTGTTAAAAATGCAGAAGGAATCCAAATGTTTACATTAGGTTCTTCTGAGAGTTCGTCCAAAGGCACTGGGCCTCTAAGATCTTCTAACTCTTTTGTTAGTCTATCTAACAAAGTATCCTTTGCACATAATGTTTCTTGAAGGTGAACATTAAATCCCATTAGTTCAGCATGCATTTCTGCTACTTGTACAAGTTTTTTTTCAAACATCTGTGCTTCACTTTTGTAATCAGGTAAAGTTGTTGGTTCTAGTTCTAAATCTTCTAATGCTTTATTTAAACTAACCTCATCATGTCTAAGCATCTGTATGGCACTAACATACTTGTTTATTTGTTCCTTTAATTGTTCATTCTCACGTGTTAAGTTATTAATTCGTTCACATAATTTACTTATTTCTTCCTTATTTCGTAACTCAACTGCAGTTAAAATTGCACTAATATCTGCAGGTACTTCAATTATCTCGTCAGAAGTATTCGGAGATTCCAGACAACTTTTTTCAACACATATGGGCGTTAATTCACCAACAGAACTCTGGTCAACTGGAGTTATGGTTCCATCTATAGCAAACTTATCACTAGAACCACTCTTTTTAAGGCTTAGTTTTCTTTCAGGTTTATTGTCATCTTTAATACTACTATGTACCTCAAAAACATCTACTTTACATTCCATATTTGCTGTAGACTTGGTGAGATCCTTGATTTCAGAAATTATGCTACTGGAACTAGAAGGAAGACTTGAAGATAATACACTATCATCATCATTAAATGATATAAGTTGTTTAGATACTCTGTAGTTTTTCTTACGGCTTTTTGTTTGTTCTGCAATACATAGTTACTGTGTTGAAAACATTAACAAATGTATACATACCATGAATAGGGGCTTCTATAATTGGCTCTGGATGAGCTTTCAGTCGCTGCGATTTTTGTAATGTACTTTCACTATTTAATTCGGGTTTATCAATGCTAACAGCGAATAAGATCGAGCCTAAACCTTAAAAAAATGACATTTTAAGTTACTTTTTAAATACAATTACTAAAGTTAACATATTATGGTACAGCAATGTTATAAACGTGGCTTTCAATATGTTTTTAGCACAGAATATGGACGTCAAATCAATTTTCAACAACAGTTTAAAATATAAGGTTGCAACAGAAGTTTGCTCTTGATTATGAAGTGCACATTGTTTCTGTTAAGTTATATTTGGTTGTTTGGTCTACCTGTGTTTATACAATTACAGAAAAATAACAGTTACCTGTCAGTTATCTGTCTTTTGTGACAGCAGTTTATGACATATATTTATTTCATGTAATTAGTTCTATCGATATTCAGTTACGATACAATCGTGTTGTTTACTGAATTACACCACGCTCTGCTAATAGTTTCTAGGTTTATTAAAATATCCAAACTGTTTTAAATTATTTTCTAACCTTCTATTTGGTCACCATCTTGAAAAAATAATTTTTTACTTAGATTTTTATAATTATTAGAAGTTGTTCCTCATTGTAAGCTGCAATAAACCAAACTGTCATTTCCATGTCAATTACTATATTTAAGCCAAAAGAAGATAGTTGAGTGAATGGCTCGCAAGTAAGGGAAGCCTCCAATAACACGAATGGCTAGACTGAACGAACAGTTCAGGCATAGATCATGAGAGTTGTCATAGGTCAATCTGTTGACTCACATAATAAAACAAGAGAGCTTCACAGCATCCATAAAGCAACGAATCCCTATAAAAATGATATACTACCTGATGAAAAGATGCTGAAACTCACGGGTGATGGGGACTATAAATTCCTATAGCACATAAACAATACGTACCTATATCCCAAACCACAAAGTTCCGCAGAGAGCTATTTTTAACTTACTATAATGCTTTACCGGAAAGAAAATACACGATATTCAATTATTATATAATTAACATTTCAATAGTTTCAGGAACTTTTGAAAAAAAAAGCTTATTTAGGTTCGACTTCAGAATATATATATCATTTATTTTTAATTCAATATTTCCGATCTGACCCACTGATAACAAATGCATTATAAATTTTTACTTAATTGCAATTTAATTTCAGATATTATTACAAAACATCGATTTCACAGTATTGAAATATTTCTCAAACTACTTTATTTTATTTGGCTTGTAAAATAAATTGTCCTTTGCACAAGATACGTACAGTTTTGGCCCCAGAAAATCTAGCATGTAATCCATAGAAAGACTTGATGAAGTACCCTGCTAAAATTCTGTTTTGAGAAAATACCGAAAATCTCGACTGTACTAACAAAAATGGTTGCTGGCTTATTCAGTGGGACAGGTGGTTTATTTATTTATTATAACGACTCACACAGATAACGAGATCCAATTATGGAGTCACAGAAAAATAATATTACAATAATAAAGCAATATAAATAAAGACAAGGAGGATTGGATAATAGTATTATTAGCATAACAGGAAAAAGAAAAACGAGAAAACAGTGATGAGGTTAGTAGAGAGCATCTAAGATGGATTGACGGAAATGTGAGGGAGCAAGTGAGAAATCTAAATCGGCAGAATACTTATTGAAGGAGTTGAACATTCTACAAATAAGAGAATTTTTATAAGAGTTAATGCGTGCAAAATTGGGGTAAAAATGAAGCAGTTTCTACTGGGCCTCGATGGTACGTGTAGGTAAATAAAAGATAGGCTAATAGAGTCATTAAGTAAATAATTTAAGAGTTTGTAAAAGTGAATAATGACCAATAATACCCTCTGTTGATGTACGGGAGGAACATTAAATTCAGTGGTTAGGTCTAAATAAGAATAACCATTCAGTGGGTACAAATGATGTTTTCTACGGTACAAGAATTTTAGGAATTTACGTTGAATTTTCTCGATTCTAGTGCTGATATTGTTATAAAAAGGTGTCGGGTCTGAGAACCATATTCAAGAGTGTTGCGAATTAGAGAGAAGTATAGGGTTTTGAGACAATCCAGATCGGTAAATAGTGATGTACTACGCATTAGGAAACCTAGAGTCCGCAAAGAGCGTTTGACAATGTTATTTATATGACAATTAAAAGAGAGAGTTTCATCAAATGTAATACCCCAAGTCATTAAAGACAGTGTACAAAATGGCTGACTGACTAAAGCTACGTGCTCAACCTCCAAATATAAATTCATATAACTCAGTAATTAAGAGTTAGTTAATTATTAATTCCTACTACAGTGACTGAACAAAGTATTGTGAATAATCTATAGGAACACTGTGGCACAAATTTGAATAAAATGAAAAACCCCTACCACAAAAAATATTTAAAATACCAGATACGTATTTCGACCACTATGTGGTCATCATCAGTAGGAAATCTGTAATTAAATAATAATTAGATGTTGTTCTGGAACACTTCAGAGGATATTCTCCTCACCACTTAGGTTGAAGTGAATCTTCCCAACATACAATTTACTATATTGTTGCTTTAAACACTATCGAGGATATTCTCCTCACCCACAGGCTGGTGTTATCCACAACAAACAAGTGAATTGTGACATTATAACTTAAATCTACTTAATTTATACTAATTCTAAATCTACTGAAGCGGAACCAATTTAATCTTGCTTTCTCATTGGTTGTTGACCAATAGGGAAAGCAAAGCAGATGGCTCTATTGGCCCTTTATCAGTGTTTAAGAGGGGTCCTTTATGTTTAACAATTTTAATTGATTCATAGGCATTTAAGGAGGAAAACGGTACCGCTTTTAACAATTTTACATTTTCTAGTTTAACGGAGTGGCTGGTTTCAAATATATGTTTGGCGACCTGAGACCTATCGTATTTACCATATTTGAAATGAGCAATGTGCTCTTTAAATCTTGTTGTTATATTCCTCTTGGTCTGACCAATATATTTTTGAAAACACCCTGGCCCTGCACAACTAATTTCATAAATCCCCGACATTTGCAATTTATCCACCTTGTCTTTTGGATTACCTATCAAATCTTTAATTTTATTAGTATTAGTGAAAGCAATTTTGAAATTAATCTGTTTGAATATTTTATCAAGACCCTTTGTGGTTTTGTGAAATGGAAGTTTAACATATTTAACATTATCGTTAGAGGTGGTCGATTGCAAAGTCGTTGATTTACAAATGTTGATCCTATTTTTACACTTTCTAAAAATATTATCTATAATATCAGAAGAGAAACCATTGTAATTCGCTATTTGTTTAATAAGAGCAAATTCCTTATTAAATCTGTTTTTATTTAAAGGGAAATTCAATAATCTATTAATTAAAAAGTTAAATGAAGCCAACTTATGTTGTATGCTATGATTAGAGGAAGACAAAATAAAGCGATTTACATCGGTTTCTTTTCTATTATGTCATATTCCAATTTATTACAATTTCTAATTACTAATGTATCTAAAAAGGGTAATTGTCCATTATTCTCTAGTTCATACCTAAATTTTATGCTTTGAAATTTGGAATTCTTTTCTTTAAGAAAATCATCAACATTTGATTTAGAAGTGTCAAAAACTGCAAAAATATCATCCACGTACCTTAACCATATTCTTGGGAGGTATTTGGAGTTTTCTTCTAACTCGGTCTCAAAGCGAGACATAAATAAATTTGCTATGAAAGGTGATGGGCTATTTCCCATTGCTGTGCCTTCATGTTGTTCATACAACTTGTTGAATTGAAAACAGTTCTGGGACATGCAATGCAAAACAAGCTTGATATAGTCTTCAACTTTATCATCATCAATATCACTATCTATAAGAACATTGTTTAAATATGTTAGAGTACGTGGGATTGGAACACTAGGGAATAATGAACTGACAATAAATGAAATTAAGATTTCGTTCTCTTCTAATGTGATATTTTTTATTTTATTAATGAACTCTAAAGAGTTTTGTACAGACAAACTGTTAAACTTTAAATTCTTAAGTTCATTTGACAGCCATCGTGATAAATAGTAAGTCGGTGAATTGATACCTGAAACTATTGGTCTCATCGATTTATTATTTTTGTGAATTTTTGGTAAACAGTAAGGTTTTGACATTTCAGGATTTGAAATTGTCAATTTTAATTTTAGTGTGGGCGAAATTAAGTTTGGACATTCTTTCAAAACTGACTCTGTTGATTTAATCATTTTATTTAAAGGAACCTCATTTTTACGTTTTTTTAATATTGGTCTGTAAGGACCCTCAGACAACAAAGTTTTTACTCTATCAACATAGTCTAGTTTATCCAGAATAACCAACCTATTCCCCTTGTCCGCCTTTAAATAATAACAATCCTTTTGTCGTAAATCTTTAATAATCAGATGATCTTTCCTTGTTTGTTCTGAGGCATTTCTTACGCAAGTGCGTAAGTTGTCTGAAAGTTGAATTTTGCATGTGTTTCTAATAAAGTTTTTTGAATTGTCATCTAATTTTGAAATGGATCTTTCGATGCCAGCAATAATGTATTCCAAAGGAGTTTTCAAATGATCTACTCCAAATTTTAGGCCTCGATCAAGGAAAGTCAACTATTCATTATTAAAGATTTTCGACGATTCGTTAACAACTATTGACTCTAACGGAGGTGAAGTAATTTCCAGTTTTTTAGGGAGTACATTGACATTGTGTTTCTTTAAAAGAATCTTCAACTTAGTGTTTTGACTATTAATTTTGTCTAACAATTTATGATTGTTGACTTCAAAAACAAATCTCTGGAAATTACTCCATTCCTGAAAACCGGACTCGGATAAATTGCACGTTAGTGCTAGGTGCAATTTATATGTTTCCAGTTCCAATCTACTAAGCTTTGATTTCTAAATTAAGCCATTTATCTTTTGCAAAATTGTATGTTGGGAAGGTTCACTTCAGCCTAAGTGGTGAGGAGAATATCCTCTGAAGTGTTCCAGAACAACAGCTAATTATTATTTAATTACAGATTTCCTACTGATGATGACCACATAGTGGTCGAAATACGTATCTGGTATTTTAAATATTTTTTGTGGTAAGGGTTTTTCACTTTATTCAAAGTATTGTGATCGATTTACTTCAGTGTGTTTTCTAAATGCTTACTGGTTCGTATACTTATTATAAATTAAATTAAACCAAATATTATAATATACTAGACATCCATTTAAATAGCGTAATCTGTTGTATAGCAGTTGCCGCTTATCAGTATCGGCATTGAACTTTAATATCGTGCTAGTGAATTCATTTTATAAGTTGTAGGCTAGGAGGGATTCGCGTGTATATTTCAAAACATTTGAACGTACATTTCTTAATAAAAGGAACGATTTCGAAAATAAACTGCTTATAGCATCTTCTAATAATTCCAAAGACAACAGAGAAGACGGTACATCAATTAGCTTAGAAAGTTTGTGCAAGGAATTTTATAGTTTCAAAAATGATATTATTGATTGCATGTCAACAATGAAAAGTTGCCTCGATAGACTGATCGTTGACGTTGGTGAACAAATTGATGCTCTAGAAGCTTACTCACGAAATAATTGCTTGCTGTTCCATGGTATTAAGGAAGACCACTCCAGGATCGACGTCAATAATATAATAGTTAATTTCGTAAACACTACGTTAAAGATCAACGATTTTTCGTTTAGTATTGATCGGTGTCATCGCCTAGGCACACGAAGTAATGATGGTAAAAACCGTGCCCTACTATCGTGAAATTTATGTCTTATCAAATTAGACGTTGTGTATGGGAGAGGAAAAAGTGCCTTAAAGGTATGCCGTATCTCATAACCGAGTCCCTCACTAGACGACAGTTAGCACTCCATATAACTCCTGTAAGGAAACTTTTGGTCCTAGGCATACCTGAACTCAAGATGGAAAAATACATGTTTTTCAAGCAGGAAAAAAATTTCTCATCACCACTACAGAACATCTTAAGGTGGTAGTTCGGGATTCCCGTAAAGCTTCGGCAACATGACTAAGCATTACAATACCCGTAGCCAACAGCACAGGTTACAAAAATCTACATAACTAGGTCTTATTACTATTACATCTATATCGTTATGGTTGGGTAATATTATCTGATTAAATAATTTTAATTTCTCCTTTTTTTGCATTTTGGATAATTATTCATTTATCCTCTATACAGCCTATTTGTTCGGAGCCTAAATACTATAGAACTCTTGCTTCAATTACGTACCCATTAGGTTTAAGTTTAGTTATGTATTGAGTTGTTTTTCTATACTTTTGTATGATTCCTTGCGTGAGTTGCGGGCACAATCTGTAAACCCTGTTTTATTCTCTCTTTTAACTTTTCCTTTTGCAATGGCTGAACACTTTTCAGACCTTTGTAGAATCGATGTAGATACCCCAGATGAGGAACCTGATGTTCTGTTTCTTCTGTCTAGCGTCCCATCTGCTTCAACCCGTCTACAACAGGCATTAAGACGACATTCAAGGGTTTTTCATTGCTGTCATGTGAACTCGGAGTCGTTATTAAGCAAATTCGATGATTTTTCTAATGCCTTTGAATTTAGTGGTGCACATTGCATTGCTATATCCGAAACTTGGTTCAAACCTTCACTGCCAGATACCCTAGTGAATCTGCACAAAAAATCGTATATTAAGAAATGATAGAACCAAACAATGTGGCGGCGGGCGGAGTAGCTTTATATGTAAGGGACGACCTATCTGCTAAGTTGATCGCCAGCTCGCAATCTGCATATCATGCTAGGCCCGAGTACATGTTTGTAGAGATTTCGTTCATGCATCAGGAAATCCTGATTGGCACTATATATCGTCCACCAAATACTGGCTATTTGTTCGACATTGAGGATATTCTATTTCAGTTCATACCAATATATAGTGATATCATTGTACTAGGTGATTTCAATATAAATATCACTAAGGACACATGACGTTCGGTGTTTACGAAATATTATAAATTCGTGCAACTTAAGTTTACTGGCTCTTATGCGCCACTCATGAGGTGCATTCAAGTATAGATCATATAATACTGCTAAAGAAAGAAAAAGCAATTCAATTTGGCCAACTCCTCATTCTTGAACTGTCTAAACATGATCTTATATATGTATGTTATTCAGCGAAACTACCGAAATTTATTCCAAAATATAAAACATACAGAGATTTTAAACAAATTACAAAGGATGCTCATGAAATACCGTGGAATCAAATTGACCTTTTGCCTAATGTCAACTGAAAACTACAATCATTTAACTCCTTTGTTACTGACCTCTACAATCTTCATGCTCCAATTAAAAAGGTTCGGATTACAAAGCTAAAGCACCGTGGCTAAACGATCAAATACAGGAAATGAGACGTTTAAGAGACGCTGCTGCAGTTCAGTTTCAACAACTACCTACGTTGGAAAATCATTCACATTAGAAGTTATTTTGTAATAAAACTAAACAATTAATCTGTAATTCTAAATTACGGCATTTGTACTCGCTGTCGTCAAATTTAAGTTCTGCCAAAACCTGGAAAGAGTTACAAACGTTGGGAGTTAGTAAACATTCCACTCGTTCACCAAATGTGTTAAGTTTAAATGAATTAAACGATCACTTTGTAGCTATAAACTGTGCAGACCCGATTCTTATTGAAAGAAATATTAAAAATATCACTTCGTTAAATTCTCTTGTATATCCTAAATTTTATTTTCAAACTGTAAATAAAGATATTGTTCATAAAGCATTTAAGCGCATCAAATCGAGCGCAATAGGGGTCGATGAAATATCTAAATCAATGATTCTATATATACTTCCTAGTCTATTGGAGGCCCTTCTGTTTATTGTAAACTGTTCATTCTTAACAAGTACTTTTCCTGAATGCTGGAAACAAGCGCTGGTTCGTCCATTACCTAAGAAGAACAGTCCTATATCTCCCTGTGACTTTCGCCCAATTAGTATCCTTCCAACCCTCTCTAAATTAATTGAATATATAGTTCTAGATCAACTACTTGACTATTTAAACCTAACTAACCTTTTTGATAAATACCAATCTGGTTTTCGCAAATTCCATACTACAGCCTTAATTTGTATAAATGATGATACTAAGCAAGCCATGGATAAAAGACAGCTTACCGTTCTTGTGCAATTAGATTTTAGCTCAGCATTTAATAATGTTAATTCTGTAATATTACTTGCGAAGCTTAAAATGCTATATAACTTTTCCAATAGCGCTCTCGAATGGTTTATTTAAATCATACCTCAATGGCCGTGAACAATGTGTTGTCAATGATGAAGAAAATCAATTTCCTAATTGGGCGAATCTACAGGCAGGGGTTCCACAGGGAAGTGTCCTTGGTCCTTTTCTGTTTTCCTTGTATATTCAAGATATTAATAAGGTTCTCAAATTTAGTAAGTACCATTGTTATGCCGACGACATTCAAATATATTGTCACTGTCATCCTAATGATTTACCAAATACATTTATCAATATTAATTCTGATCTTGGTAGAATAAAATCGTGGGGAGACGAAAACCAACTAACAATAAATCCTTTTAAATGTGAAGCAATTGTAATCGGATCTTCCAAATTGTTAGGTAAAACTGATCAATCGATACTCCCGCCTCTTCAATTGGGTGGGTCGCTAATCAAACTTTGTTCGGTCGTTAAGAGTATTGGATGAAATAAATTAATAGAATGACTCAAAATCTCCCCATGTGTCAATTTAATAAAATAAACAAATTATTATGGTACAAAAAGTTTCGCTACATGTTTTGAGTCATTCTATTAATTTATTTCATCATATAAGAACCCCATTTGGAGTAATAATTTCTTTTCTCACATTATGGAAGAGTATTGGAGTTGTTATTGATACGGCCCTATCTTGAAAGAACCACACACTACACACATGTCAAAAGTTTTTGCTTTGCTGCATGGTCTCAATAGAATTAGACAATTTTTACCAATTAGCTTAAAAATCAAATTGGTCCAGGCCCTAACCTAGCCCATTTTCGATTATGGAGATGTGTATAATAATCTGCCCCAGATTAGTCGGGATCGTTTGCAAAAAGTTCATAATAGCTGCATTCACGTTATATTTGATACTAAGTGCTATCTATGACCACATCTCACCATTTTTTAAGAAATTATCCTGGTTGAAGCTGCATAACCAGAGGAAATTACATCAAGCGATAATGTTGTTTAAGTTTTTACGCGGGATTGGTCCAAACTACCTTACTACAAAATTTTCGCCTTTATCTAACGGCCACTACAACATCATAGATGATAACCGGTTGAAAATTCCACATCATCAAACTGAAATGTATCATTACTCTTTTGTGGTTTCCAGTTCTTCACTGTGGAACTCGATTCCTGCCATTATAAGAAATTCTACCACAATCTCTAATCCGACAAACGTATCGTATCGGGAATATCTACTATCGCAACAGTAGTTACATTTAGCATGCATGGGTTCCGAGATTAAGTGCCTATCGTGTGATTGAGTGTTTTTGTTATGTGTATGTATGAGCATGGTTGCAGGTGTGCATACGCACGCGTATGTATGTGTATGTCAAAGGTATATCTATTTATTTAATTATTTATTTATTTATACTTATATTTATTTATTTATTTATCAAGTGCCTGTTGTGTGACTGAGTGTTTTTGTTATCTGTATGTATGAGCATGGGTGCGAGTGTGCATAAGCGCGAGTATGTATGTGTATGGCAAAGAAACATTTATTTATTTATTTAAACACTGTAAAAATGCTTATCTTTATTTTTATTTTTAATATTTTTAGTTATTTTTCTGTCAATTTTGAAGTAATCCCAAGTTAGGTGTAAGAGTGGAGTTCATAGTCCAAATCTCGCTAGAGTTACTTCTAGAGTTAATAGTTATTTGTATAAATGCTATTCAAATAATAAAGATATACAATTCAATACAATACCATTAATAGTAGATACACGGGAGACTGAACTGGTGCCTAGGTAATAATAGGACAAAAATAATAGGACAGAATTCTTTCGTGTGTGAAATGTCTCAATAGGAAAGCATCTTGCCTTTCTATGTAAAATCCCCAGAAAGAATAACAAGGGGGTACCAAAACCTGAGATCATGAGAGTGATTCTGGTCTGAAATTCACATGATAAATCATTCAGTACACTATTGTTAAGTAAACATAAAATAAACTTTAACCATAAGAATACTAATATATGTATTTAAAACTGTTAGCTGAAAGAAAGGTTTCTAAAATCAAATGGTACCTTACCTGAATTTTGTAATGTATGTGACCTTATTATTTACATATGGAGAAGCAGGCAGAAAAGGAAAAGAACAGTGTATATGTTTTCGTAACCTGTCAGTTGTCATATTTTCATAATAAATGCAATTTTCCCTGAGAGTATCGGTTTTTAAGGAAAGGTTAGAATTTTATGAATTAAAGCAGGCTGAACAAGAATCAATTAGGCAATGGTTTGCAAGGATTAAGAATAAGACCATAAATTGCAAATTTGGTAATCTACTAGATGAAAAGTTGAAGGATAAGTTTATAAGTTGCCTTTGTAAAGGGAAGATTTTGGAGATTATGTGAGGAAGACCATACAGAATCTTTGTCATAATTGTTAGAAGTGGCAGTAAAAACGGAAGCTTCAATAGTCCCAACTAGTAATTACATAGCAATTAACAAGGTGTATACGAAGCGAAACACTCAATATATGGATGCAGTTAAGAGCGGAGATCAGGAAAAGGATAAAAAAGTAGCAGTAGGGGAAAGGGTTCGACAGCAACATGTATTCATTGTGGAAAGGGTATGCATAATTTTACCTAGTGTAGATTTTTGTTGTAGAATATATAAAAAAATCATACATTTAGCATCTATTTGTAATTTTAATAACAATAATTTTCTAGAACTGGAATTGTCTCAGGAGGGTGTGAATTACGTGAATATGTTTAATGTAGCATGTAATGAATATGTTGCAATATAAAGTTAATCAAATATTACACGCATGCGAAAAAGCTTTCATCGGTATACAAATGAAAGTTAACATCGCAGTTCATAAGTGAATTCGTTGATATAAATAGGACCTCGGAAGTAATAATATTATCAACAAGTGTTAACATCAAAACGGGTATTGTTTTCTAAACATTCCTTATCTCTTCAATAAAATCACAACAAATAAACCTAACCCAAATCACTTACCACAACTACCTGAAATGTATCCTTACCAACAACAACAATAACTTCCTCAACCATAAATCATTCTATCAACCAAACAAAAACCCCTCTCATCCATCAGACAACAAAAAAAGTGACATATTTGAATGCACCAAACAAACTAACATGTGCAAGCAGTTTCCCTTCAAAAGAAAATGCTATTACATTAAATTCCTTATCAAACATGCAATCACGGAATAAATAGAAGCCCCACTTATAAAGCTAAATGTAACTTTAACAGCCAAGATGTCATTTATAAAAGCTGCATTATCAGAAACAAATTTTTTTATAAAAAGGGCTCCAGATAATTACAGAATACTGTAGGTGACTCCTAACATAAGAATTAAATAGTAGAATTAGAGATAAAGAGTTTTTAAAGTTTTTAGTTAGTCGAAGGATGAAGCTTAGATTACGACATGCTTGGTTAACAATGTTATTTATATGTGTCTTAAATATAAGTTTAGAATCTAGAGCGATGCCAAGATCTTTACATTAAACACATTTTTCAGTATTTCACCATGCAGGTGATAGTCATTGTTGATAAGTATACGATTATGTGTAAAAGTGATTTTGCAACATTTGTTCATGTTTAGAAAAAGTTTATTTATGCAACAGTAATTAGCACGTGTATCCAAATCTTGTTGTAAGTGTTGACAATCATTTGTTGATTTTATAGGAAATACATTTTAAATCATCCACGTAAAGCAAAAATTTTGAATATTTGAAGCAGTCAGATGTCATTAATAAATATTATAAATAGCAAGGGCCCTATATGTGAGCCTTGCGGAACCTCAGAGCTGACTGAAAACCAATCTGACAGTTGATTGTTTGCCACCAACACCAAATTTCCCTAGTTTTATAATTAGAAGTTTAATACAGACCTTGTCAAAATCTTTAGAGAAGTCGCTGTACACGGCATCCACCTAAATTCTCTCATCCATATGATTAGTGATATCTTGAGCGAAGGGTGTTGAAATTGTAACCGTAGAACGCCCAGTGTAAAAACTATGTTGGTTGTTGTTAATCAGATGTTTTATTTTGAAAAATAGTTGTTTAGTGATTAGGGATTCTAACATTTACCAGACGTATTAAGTATTGATTTGACCTGTAATTTTTAATATAATTTTATCACCATTCTTGAATATGGGGATTACGCATGCTTTTTTCTAAATTGATGGGAAGCAACCCTCATCTAAAGCTTTATTATAAGTAAATGGGTTCAAAAGGGCACTGCTACATTTATATATGAACTCTGGAGTAATTCCGTCCGAACCAGGCCCTTTAGTAACTCTAATTTGTTTAGTGCATCTATTAACTCAACACGAGTAATTTTAAGAGTTTGTAAATCAGATCCGTAGCTAACTTTATACGTATCACATTGTAGCGGCGTAGTGTCACCAGGTTCATAAACTGAATGAAAATGCTCTCTAAATATGTTGCATATTTCAGCGGTGTCAGATGATTGTATACCGTTAAGATGCATTGAAGTAGGAATAGTGTTACTTCTCTTATTGTGTTCAACAAACGACCAGCATTTTTTACACTAGTTTTTATATGGCTTTCCGTGTCTTCTATATATTTGATGTAATCGGCTTTAATGTTGTTTACTATGCTTTCTCAATAATGAAAATGTTAGGTAATTGGAATTATTTTTATATTTTTTCCACCGAGTGTGAGTTTTTCTTTTGTCGTTGATACACTTTACAGCAACGCGCAAGAACCATGTGAAAAATTGTGTTTTTGAAAATCAAGGTTATATCATAAGACCTTGACATTGTTTGACATTACTACTATTATTACGTCCCTAGAGACAAATTTTCAAGCAGTATGAGGGATTAATGTGTGGTGTGTATTAGTTGATGGGAAACCATTAGATCCCTATGCGCATGACGGGATACTCCATGGTCAGCAAGATTCCCAGATTTAACTTCGTTGGACTTTTTTATGGGGACATTTAAAACCTGTTGTATACAAAAATCCACCTATTAATGTTCATGATAATTTGAGTGAAGAACAAATAAAAGCAGCAACATCAAGAGAATTTTTAAGTTGTATGGAATCATGTTTGGAACATCAAGGTTGAAACTTTGAACAATGTATTAGATATTATTTATTTATTTATGCCCATATTTAATAATAACGGAGATATCTCGAGTTTGGGATGAACATGGTTACAATTTCATTATAAACGGATAATTCGTAATTTCAAATTTAGATGTATTCTAATTTTGTTAATTTTGAAATTAGAAAAACTTCTTATATGAAAATTGTTTTAAAAAAATAATCTATCGGAATCTGTAGGAAAAAGTCGGTGTTGCCATTAAAAAAAAAAGTAAGTTGTATTGTGCATGCATGCACCAAAAACATTAAAATGTTGAAATTTCCTTCAAAATGTGTATTTCGGTATTTCCTTTCACCTACTGAAAACCCCATTTTAATCCGATGTCATCAAGTTGAAATATTTAGTGGCACCTCTTAGCATGAACACTGTATTTTAATGACCATATATATATATATATATATACACATAATGTATTATATAGATTTAGATACATCTATTTGCACAATTTCCTTTTAAAAATGTATACTTTTAATGATCATTTTTAGATATAGTAAGCTTTATAATAAAATTTTTTAAATTTGATTTTAGGACGTATAACAGAGCTGACTGTTTCGAGCCCTTACACCAATTAAGTAACCGAGATTGAAAGATGAAATCATCTCTATTAAAATGTTACACCCGTTAAAGAATAATAAAAAATAAATCACGTGAGTTACCAAACATCAACAGTTTTTCCATATGACATGAAATACTATACTAACAAAATTTTGAAGTCAGTGTGGCATTAACTGAGTTTAACCCTCCCAGATTTTTGGATAAGTGGCTGTTATTCCACAGAGGATTTATACGAATCCATTAGCAATTACTGTACAGTAATATTCAAGCACTCATATTTTTAATATGGAGAAGCAATTATAATTATCAATGCAGCAAGTGAAATAGAAATTAAGATTTGTTGATAACAATTTGTTATATAATAAGTAAGGTACGTGTCCTCATTTTAAGTTCTTCTACAATCCCATGGCATTCCTATTCAATGCAGTATTGGCATAGTATATCACAGTCCGAGAGAGGAAAATTATGTTTTTCACAAGTGATGCATATCATTTTTCCTACGATCACAAGATAATTTAACAAACAAAATTAATTTATCTTTAACAATTACCTACAACTACAGAATATTAATATAAACAACATAGTTTATTTTCAACAATAACAAGAAAAAACAATGGAATCATCCACAAGAACTTTTATAAAAAATAAGTCAAAATTTGAAATGTTGATTGGAATTTTTTATTATTTAAATTGATATAGAAATTAAATGTAAATGTGCTACTGTTACAATTTGTAAATTCTAATGGTGACTTGAAATATGTGTGTGACAGGCTATTATATCATGGATATTATCAGAAAAAATATTGCTTGTAATTGTGCTTAATGTCGATGGCTGTAGGATTTTTTGTATTGTTTGTACTGTTGATTGTTTTATGAAATTGTTTCTTCATATGCTGTATATACAGCACCTACAATTTTGTTTGCTATGATCATCCTGTTTGTTGCTGAATCATTGATATATCTCTCAACAATAGTTGAGGACTTCAACCTTCCACGTGTCTTTAATTTGGTGATCTCATCACCCGTATCAACCAAAATCGTGGCTGATGATTTTGGAAACAATAACTTGTGTGCATCTGAGAATGATTGTATTAAAAATTTTGTTTCTACAGCATGCATGTGCAAAACCTATTTTGTTTTAGGTATCACATCGGTTTCCGGCCGTTCTAGCTATATTTTAAATATTTGGTGCTATGGCCTGGTCTGACCGAAAGTGGTCGAAGCATGTAATTAAGGAAATTTTTGCTTCATCTGTGAGAGCTCTAAATTTCGTAGAATTTAAGGTTTTTTAAGAATATTCAATTTATTTAGAGAATGTTATGTTGGACATCCCGAGGAGTAATATTTACAAGAATTCACATGCACAATTTCTCAGCAAAATAACTCGGAAATTGCTGGAATTTAATTGTTACTTAAATTGCTGCCAAATGTGTCATTTTGTGTTTAAGATTGAAATTTTTATCTCATTATTATTCAGCAATAAAGATCGAAAAATTCCAATAAATTAAATAGTCACTCAACAGCCATAGGTATTCATTTTTGTTTCACAACTGAGGTTTGCAACAGAAGCAAGTGGAATATCCTTTTAGGAAAAAGTTGACATTATTATTTGAAACCACAAACCAGGTCCTTACTGGCAACAACAACTTTTTTGTTGAGAGGTATGATAACACAGTAGGAGGTCTATTTAGTATTCTTGTCTCTCATTAAAGCACACAGCATTGGATGGTTTTCCAGTTCAAAGCAACTTCTATATAGAGGCAAGCTTATTCACACATTTTGTAATTTAGCATTTGTCGTAAGTCAGCTGAGATCGCTGCAATTTTTATTGAAATGAGTGGTAAAAAAAGTGATATTTAAAAATTTTATAATTCGTTTCAAAATGAAAAGATCTCTAAGTGTAAGTTATGCGACTTAAAATATCTCACGATGGAACAGGAAAGAAAGCTTCATCTATTCTTACAAATCATGTTAAACGCTGTCATACTGATGGCTATAAAAAATAACAGGACGAAAAGAAGCTAACTAATGCAAGTACAACTAAAAGTAGTAAAAATAACCCACTGATTATTCAGCCACAACGACAAGCAACATTGCAAGATATTATAGAAAAATCTAAAGAATGGGAAATAGGTGAAAAATGTGCTGTCTTTGCATTATGCTGTGGCAGAAATGAATGCATTAGACAATATGCTATTTAGTATTATTCACAATACATAATTTACAAAGCTTATGAGCACATTTGCACCAAATTATATTACCCAAAAGACATTTTTTTAGGGACATGGTAATTCCAGAAATGTATACTTGTGTTTTGGGAACTATAAAGAATAAGATCACAGTTGAAAATGCCAAGTACATATCGTTCACGTCAGTTATACAGACCTGCTCACATACAAATGAAAGTTTTATAAGCTTTACAAGACATTGACTTAATAAAAGTTTTCAGTTTAACCATGTAGTTCTTAATTGTAAACATTTTCCTGTTAGTCATACGGGTGAAACAATTAAAAATATAATTCTTGAAATGCTTCAAATGTGGAATATAGACTTTTCACGTGCCCATATAAAAATTAGAGACAATGCTGCCAATATTGTTAATGGATGTAATGATGCTGAAATTGGAAATGTATCATGTTTTATTCATATGCTGTAGTTAGTAATAATGGAAGGTATAAAAACTCAAAGAACAATAACTGGTTTGATTCCAACCTCTAGAAAGTTAGTAAGTCACTTCAATCATTCACCCATGGCATGTTCAACTTGAGCATTAACCATTTATAGAGGGGTGGGGTGGGGGGTGATAATAACTTGGATTCATTAAATACAAATCAATGGGTTTTAATCGAACCATTACTAAACTTACTAGAACCTTTGAAGAAGGAAAACAATTTTTCTTTGAAATGGGAACAATTAAAAAGAGTCTATGTAAACAAGTAAATCAAAGATTTGAATCCATATACAATAACAAGAACTATGTGATATCTACTATATTGGATCCAAAATATAAATTGACGTTTTTGAGAAAGGTCAACCAGCGCAGATTAAACAAGCTGTAATTCAAGAATGTGTCTCAGAGCCAAAACTGAAAAAGATATATCTTTACCTGGCAACAAATTCAGCGATGAAGACATTCTGTTATCAAAAATCAGAAAAATTTTACCTATATGCAATCCTGACAAAAAGAAAAACACATGGGATTGCTTTGATGAAATTGGGGTGGGATCGTTGCTGAAATTAAACCTATTTTAGTCCATTACCAAAAAGACCAGATGACCCCCTTGGAATATTGAGATGACAGAAATATAGTGTTTCCAATACTTTCAGAAATGGGAAACATTTACGAAAAAACCAGAAGTAGCTTACTGTCAAAAATGTAGAAAAACTACTCTTTTTACACCACAATTTAAAAATGTTAAATTCTGAGCATTAATCGACTTTCATTTGATTAAATTAAATTGTATTTTCAATCATGAATTGAAGTTCTTTGTTTTTTGTGTGTCTACTAAATGCACATGTATATGACATAAAAAATTTATCGGGTTTCTAGGTAGACATGCTTCGACCCATCTCTGTTTTGTTTATACCTCACTTGATTCTTTAGATTTTGATAATTTAGAAAAATTGATTTTCGTGTGTTGCGAGTCTTAATCCTGCATATTTTTTTATAAAATAAATCTGTTATGTTGAATTTTCTACAATTCTTGTTCATTGATTTTTTTTTATTTTAATTATAATTCTTGTTTGTGGTATGCTTCAATTATTCCAAAAACTGATGATATCTAATTAATATGTATGCATAAGTAAAATAAGTATGCAAGGTGTGGTACATTCACTAAACTATTTGAACATTTATCTTCTAACGATAGTTCAATATAATTATTGATCGGCATTTTCTAAAAATTGTACAAAGCCTACTGTTTATACAATAAATAACAAAAACCTATGCTTTATTTGAATACATATAGAAAGCAATTTTCTGCCCACGTGTAGAAGGTACTTTCCGTGCATATATGAATACTGGGCATGTTTTATCACACTATACAGTGCAAGTTACTTAACTTTCCTATTGGTCATAGAAAAAATCATTTGTAATTCGATTTTATTTTGGGAAATTTAAAGAAAACCAAATACACTCAATACCAAAATCAATCTATAATATGGTTAGAAATAATATTCGAGGTTATAAAAATAATGAAGTTTTATTTACATACTCATAATACGAGTCTATAATAAGTGTTCTGTCCAACTCTGTATATATTCATTTAGTTTCTTTATATTATTACTAGAAAATTTAAGTTTATAACAATGGTAATATCTACTCTTTTATTTAAATTTGATAAATCTGTCGCGTTCCCACGTTCAATGTTCTATCTTGATTGCCATATGTTTTGGCGACTGTGCGGCCTAACACAATCTATTGCCACCGCTTGAACAATAAGTTTCTGTTTCGGAGGTTAGTCCCTGTATAGGACTACCTCACCGCTTTATATTATTTTTGAGTGTAGTAATGTGTTCTGGATCCAAGAATCTTCACTGCTCTAACTGGACATCAGGTAAGAATATTGAAGGCTACATTTGTTTAATATCTGTTTGGTTATACTCCCACTTTTGTCTCTTGAGTATCCTTTTATGTACTCAACAATAAATGAGTACACTCATTTCTACTATTATCATTTCTTTCATTATTCACATTTTTCAAATCATGTGCGATGTCTATTGAAAGGGACCATGTTCTAACTTTACGAAATACTGTCTAGTAATATAATACATAACTCATAAGAAAACTGCTACTAAGTCTGTTGATAAGCTATCTAATGTCTACTGAAACAAAACCATGGAATGTCATTACAAACAGGATAGTTTGCAAAAAGAGCTTTAATTGATAAGATTTGTTTGCATTTACAACAAAAGTAAATATTATTACATACCTGCAGCCATATTAGGTAGCATGCTATTCTTTTCATCATCACGCAATAATGCACAATCATCATAGTATGTATGTAAAATTTCCCTATTACTTAATAATGTATGGAAGTATCTGAAAAAAATAAAAAGACATATAGCAAAACAGAAATAGAATAAATGAATAGTAAAAAATTTAGTTTTAAATTTGCATTTGTATAGCATTCTACTATTGAACTGCTAATGGTATATAAAGTTTACAAATTTACTTTAATTGTAGTAACATATAATAGTTATTTAATCAACTAGTTGGTTAATGAAAGCGATTAATAATCGAACTGTTTAAAGCACGAACGAGCGAAACGAGTGAGTGCTTTAATAGTTGAGATTATTAATCGCCTATTAACAAACGAGTTGATTACAACATTTTTTCGTCGACCGCAAGTACAATAAAATTTACTTTTCCACAAAGACCGTCAGAATACAATAATGTCAACTTCATACATTTTCGCTTTTACATAAACTTCACTTTTGCTAGAGGAAAACTAGTCATCACTGAAATATAAGACATGCAAATTTAACAACAAGGATGCATATCCGTATGTCTGGTTGATGTTATACCTCTATTAAAACATCAAAACGTCAAAGTCACAAAAAGAGTTACTTATGAAAAAGAGTGCACTAATGACGTCCATTAATGCATCCTTTTTAAAACAAAATCAATCGTTAATATTGACATTAATAAACGGTCGACGAAAAAACACATTAATTAATAATTGTAAATCACTTTTTACTTTCACTAGTTCATACCATTTATCAATGATTTAAACAAATAATAAATAGGCAGAAGCATAATTAATGATCATCCAAAAGTATTCAAATAAATTCCAGCATTGAGCAGTAATGCTTATTTATATTACATTAAAATGAGATAAAGAAACAAAACTTCTCAAGCATCTATATAGAAATGTATGAGTCACTATTATTAGTTATATCTTTGATTATAACTTAATCATTAAAACAATAATTGGTATCACTAAAATGCCTTTAAAGTATTTGTTCACAAATAATTTTATTATTTGTTAATTGCTGTATTTACAAGTACTATGGATTAGCAATATGTTTCATGACAGTATTTTTCAATAGCAAAAGCACTTTCTTTAATACCAGATATGATACTATCAAACAGAAAACAATATATTGAAAATTTCACTTGAGGGTAAAAATTGAATAAATGTAATATGATAATTAATTGCCGAGGTGAAGAAGAGAAGTATTTGATATGCATTACGTATATACTATTCCAATAGTCCATGCTGTTTATTAAACAACATTTACAAGGCTAACGTGGACCTTGAAATTGAACATGTAGTAAACAAAAATCAAAATATAATATTTCTGTAGACAAAATATAGAGTAATACTATCACGCAATGAGCATGTTGACACCTAGTAAAGAACACACACGCACATCTTGAAATTGTTGTCATAACATATGAAGAGGCTCAGTGGCTTGGTTGGTATGCGTGTGACTATTAAGCAGGTCCCAGGTTCCAATCTACACACGGTCCCGCTTGAAAAATGTTAAATTAGAAATTAGAAAGTGTACAGTTTCTACCAACCAAAGACTATTTTTAGAAAATCAAAAACTTTACAATTTTGAAGAAATGAGACAAATCTATTATCATGAAAACTTACTAGATATATTTAATATTCTGATCTAATGTATCAATCTAATCCGATGCTTGTGCTATTAAGAATATAATTTACTGGTCTACAAATAACAAACACTTACATGTTCCAGTAGAAATCAATTTCTATAATATTAAATAGACGGACATGTTGCATTGGAAATATTTAACTGTTATTTTATCGATATGAATTATGAATGTACATAAATGTCAGAATCTTTCTATCACTACAGATTTTACCTCTTGACTTCAATTTGATATAGTTTCGATAAAATGGTTTCAAAGTCCGTAATGTCTTTCTTTTGTACCAAATCTTCCCCAGAAGATATTACAATAGTTTGCATTGGTAAAACACTGTGCTTATAATTCTAAAGGACAGACAACAATTGTGAAAATTGCCTGATAAAGGTAGGGTCGCTTGCAATCCTACAGACTACATTTGGCAGGAATTTGTTTTTGTAATATAATTGATTATGCTAGTCAATAAGCTGTTGTCGCATCCGGTCATATTTAATGTGACGAGTGCAGTATTCTGATAATCTTAATAACAACAAAATAGACATGTGCATAACCAATATTAAACTACTTCATCTAGAATCGTGGGTCAGCCAAACCCGAATATTCCACGTTCCCTTTCCTATTTTAATATTTAGATAGATGGATGCATCGATTCAGATGAGTAATAGCTTTTCAAACTTAGTTATGTTTTATGTTTATGTTTACAAGTGCCTTATATATCGACAATCTATACAAATATTCAATTCACAAGCCAACCCCCATTTTCACGAGTTAACAACATATCCTTTGATCCTTAAAGCATAGGATGGCATTTGTAACTTACTGAACAAATGTTCTGAGTAATATTAAATCAATTTTATAGTTTATTTAGTTGGCCGATTCAGTATAACAAAGTCTATAAATTTATGCACAGTAGTTGATCAATACTAGCATGTTATTATAAAGCACAATATGTGTTTTCCATTTCAATTGTGGTTTTTGGACATATGTATGATTAGCAAGTTTGAACCAAAAGTCAATGAACTATTAACCATGTTTTATTCTCTTTATTAAGGATTAATTTGTTTGTTACGGTTTCCCACGTTTCATATTATTGCGCAATTGTTTAATATAACATGATTATGCGGCATTTGTCTCAAATACAAAACACGTTTAAAAGTGATACAATGATCAAATTTACATTTACAATATAAATAAAAGCAATGCACTCACTTAAATCGCACCTTACCGCCAAATTTCAGGGCCATTTCGTTGTGGGTCACATATACTCGTCCGTAGGTGGGACGACAAGGAAAACCAGGTAGAAGGAACACGAAGATAAGGTAGAAGGGAACCTACATCCTAAAAAGAGAAAAGACAGACACGCAACACCGGTAGATGTTTTTGCCTTCAGGTCTCGTAGTTTAATGACGTCGTATCACACCGCTGGCACTTGCGCCATTCACTCCGTGCAGGCGCGACTTGGGGACGACGGAAATTGGCCAGTTTATTTAAAAATATTCGAGGGAATTTATTTACATATTTAACAATGTACATTGCCAAATTTTGGCATGTAACATGTTTTGTATGTTTGTTTATACTACTTGTTTTCCTTATGTTTTTTTTAAATTTTATTCCAATAAAGTTTATAATAATATGTAACGTGCATTTTTGGTGGCCTAACATTTTTAGTCTACTTAATTCTTACAATACATCGTTTTTGGATCGCGGTTTGTATAAAGTAAATACTTCCGCCTAGTTTTCAGATTGATATGCAAGTTGACTCGCCGGCATTAATTTTAAAAGATGGTTTAGTTGTAAATTGGAATACTCGTAAAATTACTTTCCACTTGTCATTAATAAATAATCCCGCTGTAATTAATATGTGGATATACAGTCTAGGTAGGCGATCAGAAGTTGTACTAGTAGGATTAGATATAAACAAAAAAGGGTCGTGTTTTGTTCTTGCTTGGGAGATGTCAAAAATTAAGTGTAAGATACGGTTTTTCTGGTTGAACTAAGAGTGGTAGAGTTGGTGAAACTCGACGCACGGGTGTTCGAAGAACTTTTGACGTGCGGCTTTAGTGCTTACGCATGTCTACTAAACGTTTTTAGTCGTCTTTCTTATGGGAAAAAAAAAGCCGTAGAACTAACTGCCGCGGAGTCGTAGTTGGTCTTTGGTTCCGATATAGGAATTACATTAAAGATACTGTTTCGTTCTGCTGTTAACTCGATGCACGCGGGTGTTAAGGACATGGTTACGGACTTCCTTTAGTGATACATGTGCTTTACTTATTATGGCTTTTGTTGCTTGCTTTGTCTGGTGATATTTAAACTGTGACAGACTACCGGTATACAAAAGTAGTGGTTGAAGTTCCTCGCTGCTTTTTGTATGGTTATGCAACTAATATACCTAGTTCCTTCGCGTGATAAGGTCCGCTGCTAACCCCAGTGAAATCAGTCAGTGTGATTAGGGTAAGTTGTGATAAGTTCCATCAACACCCTCACAGTCTAGGGTGCAGTGCTTCGTTAGTGCCAGACATCGTGGATCCCACACTGCAATGGCAAGGAAGCGGTACTGAAGGACTTTGTGTAAGTTGCACTATTTCCTATTTGTTCTTACTGTAAATATCTACCCGTTTGTTTTTGCAATATTCCTTGTCGTTCTGATACCTTTTCCATAGACTTGCCCGCTATTTAATAACAAAAAAAAAAGAACAATCAACCCTACTGAATGACTCAGAACAATTGTGCTTATCTACTTATTTATGCCTTTGCTAAAAAAATTTCTAAATTACTTAGATTAATTATGTCTTACCTATTTATAACGAACTATCAACCATACTAAATGACTCAGAACAATTGTGCTTATCTACTTATTTATGTCGTTGCTAAAAATTTTACTAAATTACTTAGAGTAATTATGTCTTATCTAGTTATATTTTTTTTGTTACATTTTACCTGAATTATGTTTAATTGGTGTGTGATGAAACGTTTCTGCTACTCCCAATATGGCCTCACTTTGTACTCAGAATTTTTCTGTACTGCTATTACTGTTGTTAGATTATAGAGTTTATCTAAACCGTTGCTCTTATTTATTCTATAAAGTACTGAACAATTTATACTTGATCCATAGGCTATGCTTTTTCTCTGTTTCAGGTTTACAGGACTAATTTGTTTTTCTTTCAGGTTTACTATTCTAATTTCTCTATGGCAGGTACTGGTACTAACTCCTGACAGCCGCGTCCCGTATAGATTGGTCTGCTTTCTACAACCCCCCCTACTCTCCGATTGAGCCCGGTCACTGTTTTTTTCTTTCTTGGATTTTCTTTTGTTACGCACGGCTACGAGCCACCGTGACATAACTTTGACGCACAACGTGGCGTCTACTAGAAATACGTAACAAATAATAATAATGGGAGGGGGGGCTCCGTGTGGCATAGTTGGTATGCGTGTGACTACTACACCCAAGGTCCCGGGCTCGAATCCAGACACGGTCCGCTTGAAAAATGTTAGGCGAGCATTTTTCACAATAATACACTCTTGTTCAGATGAGAGGTAAAATGGAGGTCCCATGTGTGTGTGTGTGCTGTCATGCACGTTAAAGATCCCTACCCTGCTTGAAACAGTAAGGGTTCAGCAAAATTCAAAATTTTTCAGGTAATAAAAACTCACTTCATGGCCAATGTAGTACCCTTGGGTGGAGCATTGGAAAATCACATGTAAAGGTATGTGAAGGGGATTAGGCAGCCCGTGGCTGCCAAGGATCCCCAACACTTAGAGATTTGCCATATTAGTGGTTCTCCAGTAAATCCTTTCGCACAATTAACATTAGTGGAGAATATTGCAAGACCAATACCTGTAGTTGTTTATAATAATCATCATGTTTAAGTACAGTTATTTTTTTCATCATTAATTTTTCCATCTTGGGACTGGTTGGATGCATACCTCCATTAATTTCTATTCTGAGCTAGACTACACATTTCCCTGAAATTCCTACATCTTCATCTTTCATTATCTGTGTGCAATAGTCTAACCTAGGTCTACCACTACTTCTCCACTTTTAGTATATTCTGCACTATTCTCTCATGTCTTAGTATGTGGTCTATCATCCTCTCTCCTATTTTTTACTGTTTTCTACATATTTCTTCCTTCCCCTACCATTTCAAGTACCTCTTTGTTTTTAACTTTGTCTGTGCATGAAATCTTCATCATATGTATGTAGCACAACACTTCAAAGGCTTCTACCTTTTTCTTGTCCGCTTCTCCTACTGTCTAGGCTTCACAGCCATACAGTGTTGTGCTCCACACAAATATTTGAAGCAATCTTTTCCTTGTTTCAATGTTTGTTGTCTTTGAACACAGTAGTTGCTTTTTCTTGTTAAATGTAGCAAGACCTTGTGCTAACCTTTGTTTCATATCTTTTGTACTCATCTTGCGTTATTTGGCTTCCTAGATAGCACAAATCCTCAACCTCTTGTAAGTTCTCATTACATACTTGTATTCTTGTTTTTGATTTATTTTCCCCTCTTTTGCACACTAGAACTTTAGTTTTATTTTTGTTAATTTTCATACCGTATTTCTCTGTTAGAACTTCCATTTCGTTAAGAGCAGCCTCTAACTCTACTTTGCTAAATGTTAATACCGCTATATCATCTGCAAATCTATGCATGTCAATCTTTTGTCCCTGCATAGTAATTCCAAATGTCTTCCTGCATTTGACAGTATTCATTGCATCTTCAATGTACAAGTTAAAAATTAATGGGGATAAGATACATCCGTGTTTGACCCCTTTCGTAATATTTACTTCTCTACTTTCCTGCTCTAATTCTAATACCGCTATTTGCTCTTTGTATAAGCTTTGTACTATCCATCTATCGGTAAAACTCATTCCAATCTTTTTGAGTATTTCAAACTTTTTTTTCCATTTTACATTGTCGATTGCTTTTTTCAGATCTACAAAGCCTATATACACGCTTTCCCCCTTTTCTATTATTTTCTCCATTATCGCCCTCAAAGCTAAAATAGCCTTCCGTGTTCCCCTGTTTCGCCTAAACCCAAATTGGTTTTCTCCTAGTTTTTCTTCAGCTCGTTTTTCCATTCGTCTTTGTACAATTCTAGTTAATATTTTTGAAACGTGTGCTTGTCAAACTTATTGTTCGAAACTTTTCACATTTATCCGCACTTCTTTTTTTTTGGTATAGTTATTATGATGGTACGTTTGAAATTTTTGGGTATTTCGGCTGTCTCATACATATAACTTACAAGTTGGAAGAGACATTCTGTTACTGCTTATCCAGCGGCTTTTAGGGTTTCTGCTTGCACCTTATCTGTACACGGCGCCCTTTAATGCTAATTCAAATTCATCTCTAAGTATAGGATATCCCGTCATTATTTTCAATGTCTGATTCCTGTTCTAATGCAGTTAGTTCCTTTCCTGCATATAAATTCCCTATATATTCTTGCCATCCAATCACTTTCTCTACATTTTCTATAATGACGTTTCCTCCCGTGTCGCTTATATTTTTGTTATATGTATTTATTTATTTATTTACATGTTCAAAAGACAAATGCCCATATTTGAACAGAAATACAACAAAATAAAATTAAAATGCAAATAAAATAAAGTAATAGAAAATAAAAAAAGAGAAGCTATAAACACAAATAAAAAGACTACAGAATTTCACAATTAATACTACAGCAAGAGTAAATAAAAACCACTTGTATTGTTACAATTTTAATTGTTTTAGATCCTTGATTGAGCAGTTTGTTATATAAATGTGTAAAATATTTCAGGCCTTCTAAGTGCATCGATAGACATAAGGGTAGTAGAGGGAGTAAGTAAGGGGTTACTGTAACTTGTTGTTCAGAGATATAGAAGAACGTAAGAAGCTTTCATGATGTGTAGACGCTTAGCTTGATTTATATTTAAATAAACCTTTCTTTAAACTTGATGTTGTTTATTGCATTACAACAACTTTGGTGCCGAAACCTGGGAATATCTGGTGATAAATATAAACGAGCTTTAACGTGAATATTCGGAATAACGGAACGTGAACGCGAATATTTAACAGACGGCTATACATACTATCGAGGCTTCGTGATGGAACAAGTAAAACGGACAATCTGTAGAACGCACTTAACTAAAACAGTTAATAATATAAATTCTATGCTAGAAAATAGTTTCAGTGTTGAAGACATTTATACAGCTATGTCAAAGTTAAAACTTGCGAGTGACAATCTGAAAGAAATTGATAAGCAAATTGAACCTCTGCTTAAGGAAAATCTAGAGGACGAGTTAATGAAAAGGTATGAATATGTAACTGTAACTACAATGTCTAAGTTGGAATTTAGATTAAAACTCCCAGAAAGATCGCAGATAGACGTTGACTCGAATTTAACGAATACGATACCAGTAAGTAACAAAGCAAGTAGGCCGTCCTTTACGTCATTGAAGCTTCAACGTGTACAGTTAGCAAAGTATGATGGTACTGCAAAGGGCTGGCTTCCTTTCTGGAAACAATTCAGAAGTATGATCCACGACAATCAACAATTAACGAACGGAGATCGATTCAACTACCTGCGAATGTATGTCGCGGGAAGGGCCGCTGAAGCAATTGAGGGATTTCCTTCATCTGGAGCATTCTATGAGGAAGCTTTGAATATATTAAAAGATCAATTTGGATAAGGGGTATGGCTAATTGAACAATATATTGATAGCATTATGAAAATCAAACCTGTAAAATCCAGAAATGACGTAAGCACTTTAAGGAAGAATTACAATCTAATCACTTCAGCTATGCGTGCTCTTGAAATGTTAGAAGTATCTAGTTCTCAGTATAACATAATCGTAAAGTCGACTCTCATGAAGTCGTTGCCAACGGAATTGCGTTTAGGATTTTATCGACAAATAAAAATGAAATCATCCAATCATCTAGAAATTATTACGAATAATTTAGAAAGTTTATCATCAATGTCAGAGGAAGATGCAGATCGCCAGGTAAAGGATTTGTTACAGTTTCTTAAAAACAAACTCTAGTCGTTGGAACAAGCTTTAAAACCGGATGCAGATGGTAAAGAAAAGATGCTCCCAACAGAGAAGAGAACGCATTACAAAGGAACTGCGTCTAGTTTATTAGTCACCCCGAACAGACGTCTTGAATGCTGTGCTTTCTGCAAGAAAGAACATAAAACTGAACTGTGTGACGCAGATGTACCTTTGGCGAGGAAGAGAGAAATTCTAAAGGCAACAGGAAATTGTTACCGTTGTACGAGAAATAACTATAGTGCTAAATATTGTAAAAATAGATTCTTAAGATGTAAAGAATGCAAGGGTAGGCACGCAACAACAATATGCGACCCAAACTTTAAGCCAGGTAAAGATAGACACAACGCTGAGACGACAGGTATTACAGTGAAATTAACGAAAGGCGAGAGTTCAATGAACACCTCGGCACCGTCGGTGTCCAGTTTGATGACAAACAAAAACAAACATGTGCTATTGCAAACGGCTTGTGTTTATGCCTTTGGTGAAAATTCAAAGAAGTTAATTAGATTAGTAATGGACGGCGATAGTCAACTTTCATTTATTAAAGAGAATCTATCAAGGGTATTAAATTTACCTGTTGTTGGACAACATAGGGTTCGTATTGCCGCGTTTGGAAATAGTTCATCGATACCGTCTAAGCTCTACAACCGCGTTTTAATTACTTTGAAGGGACAATATACAGATGAAATTTTAACGATTGAGGCTGTGGAAGTTCCAGAAATTTGTATGGATAATTTACATATACCTAAATAAAGTGTGGTAGAGTATAAAAACCTGCAGCTTGCTGACAATATCCCGTTTAATATAGGTCGAGCGTTAATTGTTGATGGAATTAATATACTTATAGGAGCGGACAATTACTGGGCAGTAGTAACAGGAAAAAATATTCGTCTTAACGAAGGTTTAGTAGCAGTGGACACGAAATTTGGTTATGCTTTGCATGGTCCCATACCACTTGATGCTACAACAATAGGAGTAAATCTGCAGACAGTGTTACATGCGACAGTTATAAAGACAGAAGCCGAGATCGAAAGTATGTGGGATATGGAAACAATCGGTATAACCAAAGAAGCAGACGACGATAAGAACTTTTCTGATAATTTTTTGAAAAATAAAGTTCATAAATGTGATGATCGATATTTAGTAGCGTTACCGTGGAAGAATGAAGATGCAGTGATTGAAGATGATAATTTAATTAGTGCGCGAGTTCGTGCTCAGAGGCTAAAGTTTAAATTGACCAATATTAACAAAATATGTGAATATAACGCTGCTATCAAAGGAATGTTGAATAATAATTATGCCGAGTTAATTTCCCGCGGTGATGCTGAAACAACAAATGGCGATCGTGTTTTCTACATGCCGCACAGGTCTGTTTTTAAAGAAGATAAATAAACAACGCGTTTGCGAGTGGTTTTCGATGCCTCTTCACATGCCCCGGGACAAAAATCGTTGAATGACTTATAAGAAAAGGGGTCTAATTTAAGTCCAGATTTAATTAAAATTTTGCTTAATTTTCGTGTAGGCGAGATCCGAATTACGGCTGACATTGAGAAAGCATTTCTACAAATTTATTTACATTCCGACGATAAAGACGCACATCGATTCTTATGGTACAATAACAACAATGTTGCAGAATATTTAAAAGACTTTTCAAGTAAGCTTTTTCAAGGAGCCTCCATGAATTTACGCAAATAGACGATTAACGGTTTCGAAGTAAACAGCAAGGTTGAATCGCAAAATGCACAAATTCAAAAGGTGTTAGGAATTAACTGGTGCAATCAGAACGATAGAATTAAAATCGAAAAGGTAGTGTGTTGGACAGATTCTCTGATCGCGTTGCATTGATAAGGTGATGTGTCAAAGTGGAAACCATATGTGGCTAACCGTGTTAAAGAAATTCAGACCATATCGAAAGATATAACATGGAGACATTGTCCGGGTCGCAAAAACCCTGCGGACTTATTAATCCGCGGAATAAGTTCAAGTACTTTAATAAATTCCGAAACTTGGTTACACGGTCCTAGGTGGTTGTTAGAAAATGAACAAACGTGGCCAGATAATACGATAGAGAAAGCTACGTCAACGATAGATATAGTATCGAAAATGTCTTTACTAATTAACGATACTATAAAAAGTAGCAATCAATTTATAGATTCCTCCAGATATAGTGATTTTTATCGTTTAGTGCGAATAACGGCGTATGTTTTACGATTTATAGGAAATTTAAAAACCAGAAATAATAAAGAAATGAAGAGCTTAACCGTAAACGAATTTGAAAGGGCCGAAATATATTTACTGAGGCAAGCGCAGCGGGAAGTTTATTATTAGGAGATTAACAGTTTACAAAAGGTGAGGGCATTGAACGGAAATCGAGTATTTCAACTTTAAGTCCTTTCTTGGATAAACATGAATTGCTGCGTTTGGGTGGACGTCTTCATAATTTAAGAGAAGATTTCGACCTCAAGCATCCCGTTATTCTATCGAAAAATGCACCCTTAAGTAAATTGTTAATAATGAAGTTTCATAAAACTCTTCATCATAGTGCTGTAAATGCAACACTATGAATTACGTAAACGATTTTGGATTGTACGAAGACGGCAATTAATAAAGTCCATTTTAGCAAGATGTGTTATCTGTAAACGACTTCGTGGAAAGTCAGGGTCGCATCCCTTCGCGCCGTTACCTAGAGATCGAATACAGCAAACAAAGCCCTTTGAAGTGACTGGTTTAGACTTCGCCGGACCGTTGTATTTTAAAGATAGTTATCCCTCAAAGCCATGTTATGCGCTTTTATTTACCTGCGCTGTTATACGAGCACTTCATCTAGAGATTGTTTTGAAAATGGATGTACAGTACATGTACATGTACAGAATTGATCGAGTTTGTAAACAGTCACCAAATTAAGTGGAAGTTTATAGTAAAGCGAGTGGCTTGGCACGGAGGATTTTACGAGCTGTTACGTGCAAATCGAATTTGCACTTTAACATTTTATGTTAGAGTTAGTTTTTAATGTACGGAAGTTTTCCCGCCATAATTTTCAAATACGCGAGACGCAGGAACCTTTTTAAATAGACTGGGCGGTGCTTCCGTATGTCAAATAGTAGGAGTCTGCGTAGTGCGCATATCCCTAGAGGGTTAGGGGAATACGAGACAAAGGGGGGTGTCGTGTTTCTGTGACGCGCGGAATCGTGGCCATTTTTGCGGGGTTCGTGAAGTGATGTGCGCGTAATGGTCTGGTAAAGTATCTATCTTAGGGTTTACCTATGTAGTTCCTTCTCTAATTATCTCTTTGTTTGTCTACCTTTACCTTCTTCCTGTCAAAACCCTACATAGGTATAAATCTATCGCCATCTAAGGACTTTCGAACTTCACGCCTGTGGATGTCCTCCATGTCTACCGCAGCGAGCCGAGGCGAGCCGAGCTGTAGCCGTTCCTGACGCAGTTGAGGGCGTCGACGGATGATCTCTCATTCCGCCGGATACCTGATCACTTATGTAAGTAATCTTTATTCATATGTGTTAAAAGGGATTAATTTGTTGCCAAAATGACTCTCGTTTATCCTTAATTGTTAATTTTTATATGCAAATTATTGTGCAATATCGATGACATCACCAGTATGACGCGCCGAAATCCGTATAAGGGTCGAGCTGCCAATTGTGATAGTGTCTCTTATACCATGCTACCGGCGTAGTAATTATCGAACTTTAAAGTTTAACTACCGTTTTAATATCGTTATAACCACCGTGCTTATAACAATTTAGCGCTCCAACGTGTGTAATTAGATGGTATTATACCTATGGAAGGTAAAAATTAATTTTAAACAAGCTTTTTCAGTTAAATCATTTTAACAAATTCATTATCCATGTTACCTAAGATATCTGTGGCTTTTGATTTCATGTTGGTACCTTTGGAAAACCCCCCAGAACTATCTTCAGTAATTGACAGATTAGGCTGACAATGTAAACTTTGTTTTTGTAACATGTACGTATTATCAAATTGCTAACATATCTATATTAATGTAGTTTTATAATGAAGTTAAAACTCCACTTATCTGCAAATATGTGTTATTTATCTAATACTGTGTGTAGTGCCTAAATAAACTCCAAAGATGTATGGATAACCTCACTTTTTCTCAAGTAAGTAAAATAAATATTTTAATTGCATTTTACCTTATATCAGTTAAAATATAATCCTTATTTGTTTTCTTAACCTTAAAAGCCCGTTTTTTTGAAGCTTAAATGCATTCTTGTATGTTACATTTTAAAAAAATGCCTATTTAATAACAAAATTCTTTCCTAAATATATAACCCTTGCCGTAAATAATAAAAAAACTGTACCTAAGTTTCTCTACTTTGTTTAAAGAAAAATATTGTTTCAATTAATCACCTGTAACTATATTTAAACTCATTTTAAAGAAGCCTTATGTTACTAACGTTATTGAAATAAATTGCCTTTTAATATCCTTTTATGTAACGTTAAAGTATGGATTTTGTGGTTATTGGTTAAATAATGCATTAAATAGCCTCGTTTTATCTGTAAAAATTTACCTTACCGATGCATTTTCTAAATTAAGGGCTTTTTCTTGCAACTTATGAAGGATATATACCCTTGTTAAGCATTTACCTTACCTTATGTCTTTAAATACAGTTATTTACATAATTACCTATTAAAATATAACTTTTGTCCATTCCGTTTTTGAAACTTCAATGCGCAATCGGTTATTATATCTTTTAAGAAGATTTGACTATAGGTTGTTGTTTTATAGATTAAATAACATATCACCTGCGTTTTTTCTATTTTGAAGGGCCTTTTGTATTTATCTACAAAATATGTATTTAATTGAACATTGATTTCCTGTCATACACCCTAAATGTGTTTCCTTAGTGTGTTTATTAATTAACGCTTTAACATTAGCATATTATTCTATATCGGTGACGTTTCTAACAAGTTTTTACCTCTAAATACCGTACCAAACTAATTTAAAATAGCTGTAACCTTTATTACCTCCCGAATGGCCTAACTATTTTATATTTTATATATCGTGTCTTGAATATTTTATTCACAATGAACGTTTCACATTTAAAATCCCTCGAATTGATCTACGAGCTGCAGTGTAGGAACATTATCGCAGCGACTAATCAGAATGATAGGAGATCTCAGCTCAGGGCTATTTTGGCTCAAGAATCGAAAGGCGTTGCTACCTTAAAGAACCCTGTTGGCGACTGGCCCCTTAACGTATCAGAAATTAAATTATCTTTGGATGATATATCGGGTATAATAAATAGAACGGATCCTGTTGCTACTAATATCGAGTTAGGCAGATTGACTTCGAGAATAACTCACGTCAAACAGCGAGTTGATTCACTATCTTTATATAACGACGACCAAGCGACTCAAGCTAAACAAAGTTTGTTGTCCGAGGTGTTATTGCTCGAAGGGATTGTTTTAGAAAGACTTAATCCAAATGCAGACGTAGATATATCGTTACCTTTTTCAAATATTGTGCTTGCCGAACCCAAACCTGTAGGAAAACCTATACCTGTATACAAATGGGGTCTCACTTTCGAAGGGTTTGATTCGAAGGTTTCTTTATTATCCTTTCTTGATCGGATCAATGATTTTAAAATCTCTCGCGGGTGTACCGATCACGACCTATTTGTCTCAGCTGGTGACTTGTTCGCAAACTCAACATTAATATGGTATAGAAACATACGACACCAAATTTCTACCTGGGAGGAGTTAGTTGCGTGTTTAAAACGAGACTTCCTACCTTATGGCTATATTAACGACCTTTAGGACGAAATACGTAACCGAACCCAAGGTCCCGACGAAAATGTTGTGTCTTTTATTACCTCATTAGAAGCTTTATATAGCAGACTCGACAAAAAACCTTCCGAATCCGAAATTATCGATCAATTACTTAGAAATTTAAACCCCTATTTCTCAGAACGTTTGGCATTACAGCCCATATCTTCGCTAGCCCACTTTAAAGACCTATGTCGTTCTCTTCAAGAAGTGAGGTCAAGAATTAACAAATATCGACCACCGCCCGAGAAATTATCTGGTCTCCTAGAACCTGATCTAGCTTGCCAAGTTCGAGCTTCCCGTAAAGTATCTACACTTAACGTTCCTCCTACCGTAACTAAAAACTCACTTACCTGTTGGAACTGCAAGCGAAGTGGACATAACTATACTGTCTGCACATACCCTAAAAATATTTTTTGCTATGGTTGTGGTCGCTCAAATATTTACAAATCTAACTGCACCAACTGTAATCCTAACGTATCGGAAACTCCCGTCGAGATATTTCAAATCAGGGTGTGAATATCTCAAGAAACCAAAATCGCCCTCATCACCAATCATCCAACGGACACAGACGCCAATAAATTCAAATTATAAAACCGCTTTTAACGTTGTACCGTCATTAAATTTATCTAATAATAATACCGCCACGATTAATGTACAAAATACCTTACCTTCATTAGAGGAACTATGCTATACTACTCCAGCCGAGTGGTCTAAGTGGTTACAAACCGTCAATTCCTTTTATCATAAAAAGACTGCCGCTGTTTCACAACTTGTTAAAAAACCCTTCGATAATCGTCCACACTTATCTATCTTAATTGGTTCCTTAAATGTAATTGCTTTATTGGATACAGGTTCTTCATGTTCTCTTATAAATAACGAAGGTTTACATCAATTATCTCAACAAAATATCAAAATTCAAATTATTCCCGAAAAAACTTCCATAAATTTAGCTGACGATAATCAAATACATGTAACTGGTTCCCTTAAGTTAAAAATTCGAGTAGAATCTCTTGAACGTGACGTTTTATTTTTGATCGTCCCTACATTAGCATATCCCTTTCTACTGGGCGTTGATTTCTGTAAACTTTTTAATCTGTCACTTTACTTTCAGGATTTTTCATGGCAAACCTCCATTAAAACGAACTCCTGTGCATCTACAGGAATATCTAACAAAATTTCTCTTACTGATTCCCAAAATATAACTCTTAACGCTACAATCAACAAATTTCGCAAACTTAATACCTCCGAACTTGGTTGCGTTACGACTGCGACACACGTTATCTCTACAGGTGATGCCCTTCCCTTTAAACAACGTCAATATCTCTTATCGCCTGCCTTACAAAAGCATTTACATGCTGAAATAGACAAAATGTTAGAATCTGGTGTTATCTCTCCTTCAAATTCACCGTGGACGTCTCCCGTATTACTAGTTCAGAAAAAGAATGACGAATGGCGTGTCTGTTTTGATGGCAGAAAGTTGAATTCTGTGACTGTCTCAGATGCTTATCCTTTACCTAGAACTGATTCAATTTTAAGCCGGCTTCGAAACGCAAAATTTATCTCATCTATCGACCTTAGACAAGCTTTTTATCAGATACCTCTCGACTTATCTTCTCGCCAAAAAACTGCTTTTTGTGTTCCAGGCCGAGGTCTTTTCGAATATAATTTTTTGCCATTTGGTCTCTGTAACGCTCCACAAACTTTACAACGTACTATGGATCAAACGTTAGGTCCTATCTTACATCAAGAACGTGCCTTTGTGTTTTTAGATGATATCTTAGTTATCTCAAGTTCTTTCGATGAACATATCGCCACATTAAATGAAGTTGCAGAACGTTTAAACGCAGCAGGTTTTAAGATAAACTGGGAAAAGTCTCAATTTTGTCGTTCATCCTCACATTTCTTGGTTTTATTGTCGATGGAACAGGCTTACGAGCAGATCCTGCTAAAGTTGATGCTATTACTAAATTTAAAACACCTAAAACTGTTACCGAAATCAAACGTTTGATAGGAATGATTAGCTATTATCGCATTTTTCTACCCAATCTTTCAACTATATCCGCACCCATTACTGCTTTAATTAAAAATAAAAAGAAATCCCAAACTATCGAGTGGAATTTAGAATCCCAACAAGCTTTCGAACAAATTAAAACATTAATCACTTCAGCACCTATCTTAATCTCTCCAAATTTCGATGATAAGTTTTTTATACAAACCGATGCCTCACTTACTGGGTTAGGTGCAATGTTATTCCAGGTAAGCAATGGTTTAGAACATCCAATCGCATATGCGAGCCGTGCCTTAACTTCTGCCGAACAAAAATACTCTGCTACCGAACGAGAATTATTGGGCGTTATCTTTGGCATCGAGAACTTTAGAGGATATGTCGAAGGTACACACTTTACCGTAATCACTGACTGTGCAGCTCTCACTTGGCTTAATAACTTGAAACAACCCGCAGGTCGTTTGGCAAGATGGAACTTGCGTATATCTCAATTTACTTTCGATGTTAGGCATAGGCCTGGCAAATTAAATATCGTACCTGATGCGTTATCTCGAGATGTTGTTTCTCTTAACCTTCCAAATTTAATTCTGGATACCTGGTACCTCAATATGATTAAAAAAGTTTCTGATAACCCCGACAAATTTCCTACCTTTCGTGTAACTAACAATAGACTATATAAATTTGTATCCTCATCCCCACATAAAATATCGAATATACCTGAATGGAAACTGGTCGTGCCCACTGCAAACCGCAGTGAGGTGCTCAAATTATGTCACGACGATCCAATTGCTGCACACCTTGGTATTACAAAAACTCTCGCTAAAATATCTGAATTATATTACTGGCCCACACTTAAGCAATCTGTTTGTCGCTACATTAAGGGCTGCAAAATTTGTGGTTCCCATAAGAGTTCACAAGATGCTCGCCCTGGTTTAATGGGTAACTTTAAGCGTGTATCTTATCCCTTTCAATTAATATCGCTTGACTTATTAGGACCTCTCCCTCGATCGAAAAGAGGCAATCAATATCTTTTGGTTGTTACCGATTGGTTTTCTAAATTTGTTATGGTGCAACCCTTACGTAAAGCTACCTCTGCAGCAATAATTAAATTCCTAGAACAGAATGTCTTTCTTATCTTTGGTGTCCCCCAGATTATTCTTTGTGACAATGGTGCACAATTTATCTCTAAAGATTTTCAGAATTTCGTTAAAAGTTACAAAGTACAAAAAATTTGGTTTAACGCAAAATATCATCCCCAAGTAAACCCTACCGAAAGAGTAAATCGAGTTTTAATTACCGCTATCTCTTCCTATTTTAATTCAGACCATACTACATGGGATGAACATATCTTTGAAATTGCCCAAGCTTTGCGTACATCTAAACACGAAGCAACCCAATTCACTCCGTCTTTTCTTGTTTTTGGAAGATATACCCCAATCGATGGAAGTTACTATGGTTTAGTGCCTGACGATACTAACGTAATTGAATTTGACGATAAAGTACGTTGGGACAAGGACCAACAGTCATTACCTTCTATCTTTAACGACGTTAGAAAAATTTGTTAAAAGCTTACGAAAAAGCAAGGACCATTATAACTTACGTAACGAAATATTTCCTTCGCCTTGGGCGAACAAGTTTGGAAAAAGAACTATGTCTTATCGGATGCATCTAAGAAATTCTCTTCAAAATTAGCCCCTAAATTCATTCTTTGTAAGGTCATTCGTGTCATTAGTCCCTTATCTACGAACTTCAGGATGCTGAAGGAAAACGCCAAGGCAGGTGGCATATTAAAGACCTTAAGCCATTCTCTGCCGACCCAAATGCTACTTAGGTTTTTCATGTTCCATGCCCTCACCATCTACCTAATATTTTTTGTTCCCACCACTAATTAGTTAACTTTAATTACTTATTCCTTCCCTCATATAGTATATAATTTCTTACACGTTTAACTTTACTTATCTTAATTTAGCTATCTTTTCCTTTTGGTTGACTTTTCTTTGACCATACCGTTACTTATATATCACTTTATTCTCTACACCCCAATATAACTCTGTCGTTTCATTTAATTAACCCTTCAACTTTTCCTACTACATACTGTTCAGTCTTTAGTATTTCTCTTATATGGTTTAATTGTGTGGTAATTGTCGTAACTTTGGTTGAAATAACTCATTGAATTTTTATGATTGGTTTTAGCTGATGTTGAGTGAATGCTTTCTTCTTTGGGCTCACATAGGAGACGCGGCCTATGCCATTGAAAGAAATAGTTCATATTCGCAGTTGCAAAAATTAGGATTATCTATTCCATGTGTTTTCCTCTGAATTACTGCAGTCGCCTACATTATACTACATCATTATTTCTTGTTTTTTCTACTAAATCTACATAACTTATAAACATTTTTTTCATTGTTTTTATTGAACTTTGTGGTGAGGTGCTATTGCTTTTATTGTTATCTTATTAAATTCCGGTTGTTTTAACATATTGGGACAGTGTATCTGTATTTAACTGCTTATAATTGGGCATTTTGTGTGTTTAGGGTGCTACCGTTTTAAAAACTACCTTAAAACAGTTTGTTTTGTGTGTTTGTATCTGTAATGATACTTTTAAGTTGTCGTGTCAACTTTTGTCTGATTTTCTTATCGTAGTCAATGTACTCGTTAGAAAATGATCGTACTAGCTCTCTTAAGAGTCTAGTGAATTTTAAAAATGATATATCTTATCTTGTCGGATCAATATCGCAGGTGGTCCTTCAGACTACGCTGTGTTTAATAGGGACAACTCTCTACTTTCTCTTGGACACTTGTCCAAAAACTATACTTTTCTTAACCCGCTATCTCCGCTATGCCTTATTCTTCTCTCGGTGGACCTGTTCTTGTCCCGAACACCCGTCTGCCATATAAGAATGATGTTCCTCATTCCGAGCTACTGACCACACTTGTTGGTTGAGTAGCGCTTTGCTATCCACCTTTCCTCTGTCGCTTTTGCTCAATGCGAGCCCTTCCTCTACTTTCTTCTACCTGGAGGTGCCTCTTATGCACTCCAAAACCAACCTCCTTCTTTTACCTTTCCTATTTCTACTGCCTTTTCATTTCTGTTAGTCACCGTGTGGTTGCGCGGGAGGTTTCCACAGACACCTGGACCATGTCTCTGCGAATCTTTCGTGGGGTCATGCGGTGCCGCTGTCAGTGCATGGGCTCTGGCAGTGAAGGTATGTATGAGTGTGTGAATGTGTGAGTGAATGAGTATATCGTATATACCGCATGGATATCGGGTGAATAGTTCACCGATATCGATCAACGCTGGGTGCAGGAATGCACCCAAAGGTCTTTGCCGGTCTCCCGTGCTGTTCTTGCGAACGGACCTGCCTCACAGGTTTCTCTTTTTAGAGGGCACGGGTCAATCCCATTTAAACGGCTCTACTGGAGCCACTCTTTTGTTGTTATCATTGTCTTGGGTAATAACTAGGCCAATATCTTTGTCTTCTTTATTATCTTCGATAATACCTTTAGGTTTAATATCGTTATCTTATTGATTACCTTTGGTAATAACCTTAGTTTAGTATCATTATCTTACCGATTACCGTTAGTAATAATTTTGGTTTAATTTCTCGTTATCTTACCGACTACCGTTAGGAATGACTTCGAGTTATTTCGCATTATCTTATCGGTTATCTTTAGTAATAACTTAATTTATGTCACTTTACCTACTATCTCTTATAATCACTTTAACTTAATATCGTTTTATCTTATCGAGTATCTCAAATAATAACTAAAGCTTAATGACGTTATCTTATTCATTACCTTTGAGGATAACAACTTAAGCTTAATATCATTACCTTATCTATTATCTTTAACATCAATTTGAGATCTTATCTTATCTTTTTATCGTCCTAACGTGTGGTATATATGACCAGACGTGGGAATTATCTTTCTGAAATTTAAGTGAAAAAGCTAACCCGATTTAGAAATGTAATTTGTCAGGTTAGCATATAAGGATTTAGTAGGCGGTACTTTTGGTAAATTTGTGGATTCACAACTGTGTCATGGACAAGTTTTAAATGTGCATCGTTGGAAAACCAAAGTACCAGTAACAAAATTTGCTAGAGTGCAAGGTGACGCACTCCAGGAACATTTTTAAATTTGGGCACTTCTTGCCAAAAAAGAAGAATAGTTTGATGCGACACTCATGTGTGTTTGCATATAAGAACTTTATGTTAGCTTTAGTTAGATAAGTTTAGATAGGCTTAGATAGTTTAGGCGACTTGTCGCACCCGTGTTAGTTTAAGTAGTGTTTCATGCTCCCCGACAAATTTGTGCTGTCGGTAATTAGTGTAGTCAAAGACTATCGGGCTACCTATTCCGTTTCCTGGTACTTCGGTAGACGTGTTATCGGTCGAAAAACCAGGTGGCGCCTTATATAAACATTTTGTAGGTTTTAAGTTAGGGTTTATGTAGGGTAGTTAGGACTTAGTTTTTAAGCTGTTACTATGCTAACAGACTTTTTCTTTTTTAAGTTTTTTTCTTTTGTGGCTTTGTCGCGATTGTTACGTGCAAATCGAATTTGCACTTTAACATTTTATGTTAGAGTTAGTTTTTAATGTACGGAAGTTTTCCCGCCATAATTTTCAAATACGCGAGACGCAGGAACCTTTTTAAATAGACTGGGCGGTGCTTCCGTATGTCAAATAGTAGGAGTCTGCATAGTGCGCATATCCCTAGAGGGTTAGGGGAATACGAGACAAAGGGGGGTGTCGTGTTTCCGTGACGCGCGGAATCGTGGCCATTTTTGCGGGGTTCGTGAAGTGATGTGCGCGTAATGGTCTGGTAAAGTATCTATCTTAGGGTTTACCTATGTAGTTCCTTCTCTAATTATCTCTTTGTTTGTCTACCTTTACCTTCTTCCTGTCAAAACCCTACATAGGTATAAATCTATCGCCATCTCAGGACTTTCGAACTTCACGCCTGTGGATGTCCTCCATGTCTACCGCAGCGAGCCGAGGCGAGCCGAGCTGTAGACGTTCCTGACGCAGTTGAGGGCGTCGACGGATGATCTCTCATTCCGCCGGATACCTGATCACTTATGTAAGTAATCTTTATTCATATGTGTTAAAAGGGATTAATTTGTTGCCAAAATGACTCTCGTTTATCTTTAATTGTTAATTTTTATATGCAAATTATTGTGCAATATCGATGACATCACCAGTATGACGCGCCGAAATCCGTATAAGGGTCGAGCTGCCAACTGTGATAGTGTCTCTTATACCATGCTACCGGCGTAGTAATTATCGAACTTTAAAGTTTAACTACCGTTTTAATATCGTTATAACCACCGTGCTTATAACAGAGCGACTTGTAAAAAGTGTAAAAGACGCCCTTAGGGCTACGATAGGACGTTCTTTACTAAATTTAGATCAACTAAATACACTCATTACCGAGGTTGAAGCAACAATAAACGCCCTCCCGCTCACATACCTAGGTAGTGAACCTATAGATTTAATGCCGTTAACCCCTTCGCATTTTTTATTGGAACCCGCTTAGGCTACTATTCCTTTTGTTGACCGTGTTATTAATGGAGATGAGATTCGTAGACTATGGAAGCAGAGAACAAACGTTATAGACTACTTTTGGAAAAGATGGAGTGCAGAATATTTACAATTATTAAGAGGAGCTCATCACAACGTGAATGCGCGTGAGTGTGCGATTAAGCAAGGGGATGTCGTATTAATACATGGAAATGATAAGCGACGGTTATTGTGGAAATTAGAGTTGGTGAAAGAGCTGATAAACGGCCGTGATGGCAAAGTGCGTGCCTGTTACGTTAAGATTACGAATGGTACCGTAATTAGGCGCCCAATACAATTATTGTATGCTTTAGAAGTAAGAAGTGATAAGCTAAATTGTGCCGCCGCGCCGGAAGATGTGTAAAATATTTCAGGCCTTCTGCATGCATCGATAGACGTAAGGGTAGTAGAGGGAGTAAGTAACGGGTTACTGTAACTTGTTGTTCAGAGATATAGAAGAACGTAAGGAGCTTTCATTATGTGTAGTCGCTTAGCTTGATTTATATTTAAATAAACCTTTATTTAAACTTGATGTCGTGTTTATTGCATTACAATAAATAATTACGTGTACATCTGCATATGCAGTACACATTCTGTATAATGGTGAAAACTTGAACCTATTGGTACTAGGTGTTTTTAAGTAAAAATAAGTAGGATTACGTACAGATAGGCAAGATTTATTGTGTTCTAACATATGTGGGATATCATCACAGTTGAGCTGTTGAATATAAAGCTTGTGTAGAAAGATTAATAAATTAATCTTTCTTCGATTGCGGAGTGATTGAAACTGGAACTGTTGCAGAAGTAGGATGTGAGAAAAGCCAATTGGAGGATAAACACCACTAGATTTAAAAGACAGAAATTTTAAGAACCAACATTGTACAGCTTCAATACAAGTTATGTGATTTTCATAATACAGTTCCCATACTATTGCTGCATATTCTAGGTTAGATCTCATATATGCAGAGTAGAGTACTATAGTTATGTTAACATTGAAGTTTTAACAGTTTCTTATAATAAAGCAAGTGCTATGTAGCCCTTGAAAATAACCGCAAAAATAATGTGCTCATTACATGTTAGTTTGGAGTCAAATATCACTCCTAGGTTATGAATAATTTGCGGTCTTAATAGAACAATATTATTGATTGTATAATTGTACACTATTGTGTTTTGTGCTAAGTCATAAGACATACTGAAGCATTTTCACTATTCAAGTTTAAGTTGTTGTAGTCACACCAGATTAATATTTTATTTAGGTTATATTGTAGTACCTGTCAATCGGCAATATTGGAAATTTTCGAGAATAGTTTAAAGTCGTCGGCATATAGGAGACACTGTATAGCGTTATCAAGTATGCCAACTATATCATTAATAAAAATATTGAAGAGTGGTGGTTCCAATACAGGGCCTTACGGTACACCGGAGTAACATTTATAATGTTAGATTTACAGTTATTCATTAATACAAATTGTTGTCTGATTGTAAAATAAGATCTAAGCAGTATGAGTAAATCATAACTTTGAAGTTTTTTTTTTTGAGGTGTGTGGTCAAGAGTCAAGACGGTCAAACCCCTTAGTAAAATCCATATAAATTACATCGCACTGCATTCTATCATCCAAAGATTGACATATGAATTGTGAAATACAAAATAAATTAGAGACAGTGGAGCGACCACTTACAAATCCATGTTGTTGAGTTATTAGGTGTTTACAAAAAAGTCTTGGATTCTGTTGTATAGGACCATTTCAAGCACTTTACTAAAATTGTTTATTATAGTTATAGGTCTATATTTTTTTTACAGAGTGCTTGTCACCTTTTTTAAATACTGGACAGACTCTAGTATGCTTCGTCTGTCTTTCCTATTTCCATCTTAGTTTGTACCTCTTTGCACTTTTCATCAATCCTTTGTTCTTTAGCTTTCCTGCATTTGCGACTAATTTCCATTTAATGGCTTTGTATCTGTTTTCCTATTTCGTTTGATCTATTTTTCTATTTTCGTCTTTCTCCTATTAAATTCAGGATATCCTTTGTTATCCATGGTTTCTTATTTTCTTTTGGTGTATACTGCAGAATATCTCTGGCCGCCATATCTAAGCTGGATTTAATATTATTCCATTCTGTTTCGACTTCCTTAGTATAAGAAATTTTCCCGATATCTTTCAGCAATTCATTTGACTTTTTTTCAAATCTTTCGTGGATATCTTTATCTTTTAGCTTCTCAAAGCCAAAGTGCCTTTTTCCAATTCTTTTTTTCAAATTTTTAAATTTAAGAGCGGCCTTCATAATTACAATGTTGTGGTCAGTATCTATATCTGCTTCTGGGTAGCTTCTACAGTCTTTTATTTGATTTCTAAACCGTTTTCTAACAATAATGTAATCCATCTGATATTATTCCTATATCTCCTGGCATCTTCTACGTGTATCATCTTCTAGCATGATGTTGAGATAATGTGTTTGTGATGGTTAAATTGTTCTTGTCACAAAACTCTACCAGCCTATTTCCCCTGTCATTTCTCATGCCTAAACCAAATAAACCTACTACCCCTCCTTCCCTACCCTCACCTACTACTGCATTAAAATCTCCTGTAATTATTAAATTTTCATGTCCTTTTACGTATCTTAGTATGTCTTCGATGTCTTTGCAAATCGCCTCATCTCTTCCTCACTGTAGCTAGAGGTGGGCATGTATACTTATATTTACTTGTATTTACCGGTTTAGATTCTAATCTAATCATGAGTACTCTTTCGTTCTTTTGTAAGTAATTTTCTACACAGTATCCTATCTTTTTTCGCATAACTATCCCCACACCCGAATTTCCTTCCTCTGACCCTGTATGAATTACCCTAAAGTCTCCACTCCAAAAATCCCCGGACCCTGGCCAGTAAACTTCGCTGAAGCCCTACTATGTCAAATGCTAACCTATCCATTTCAATTTTCAGGTATTCTAGCTTATCTACTTGCTTCATACTTCTGACATTCCACGTTCCAACTCACAGAATGTTCATGAATCTTTTTTTATACTTTCGGATTACATTCCCCGAAGTAGTCCCCTCCCGGAGATCCAAATGGCAGACTATTTTACCTCCGGAATTTTTTACCCTAAAGGATGCTATCATCATTAATAACAATTTCCATACAGTGTTACGTGCCATTGCACTTCAACATGTTTTTATGTTAAGTTTTTTGATATACGGAAGTTCCCGAAATAATTTCAAATACGCGAGACGCGGGAATTTTTAAATAGACTAGGCGGTACTTCCGTACGTCATAGTAGTGAGTTTGCGCAGTGTGCTTATCCCTAGAGGGATAGAGCAATACTAGACAAAGGGAGGGAGTTCTCCGCTTCTCTCGCGATAACGTGGCTTTTTACCGGGTATCGTCGTGTTAAGTGCACGTTTTTTGTCTCTGGTAACGTATCGTTAGGGTTTACCTATGTAGAAATACCTTCCTAATTATTGTTTGTTTGTCTACCTCTACCTCCTTCCCGCCCAAACCCTACATAGGTAAGAATTTGCCGCCACCTAGGACTACTGAACTTCACGCCTGAGGATGACCTCATGTCCACCTTAGTTAGCCGGAGTTGCTCCGTACGCATTTGGTAGCGTCAACGTGTCATCTCTAATTCCTCCGGAAGGAGCCCCGACTGGAGTGGTTAGAGGCCTACCCGAGTGCAGCTTCGGCGAAGGCAGGATATCTGATGTAAGTAATCCTTTACTTAATTTGCATGCCTTATTCTTGTGTTAAAAATGGAGTGAATTTACGTAGTATTACGCAATATCTGACACGTTTTGGTAGTTGACCTCGCCCAAATCTGTATAAGAGTTCGCGCTGCCAACTGCTGATAGTGTCTATTACACCACGCTACCGGTATTGTATTTATCAAACTTTGTAAATATAACCACCGGCGTGGCATGTAAGAATTTAGCGCTCCAACGTGTTTTTAGGTGGTATGATTCCTATATACCTATGGAATGTATAGATCAATGTAACAAACAAGCTTTTTCATCTAAATAAATTAATAAATTCATTATCTATGTTACCTAAGATATCTGTGGCTTTTTAATTTCAGTTGGTACCTTGCAAAAATTCCCCAGAAATTTTCAGCAATTGACAGATAGCGTTTGTAATTAAAAACCGTCATTGTAATATATAGTTTTTATCTAAAAAATGTTAATCTATTTACCTTATTGAAATTTTAAAATGAAGTTCATAACTGTAGTTGCCTAAAAAAATGTGTCAGTTATCTGGAAACGTGTGTTAGTGTCTATATAAAACTTCAAATTTTTACAAGGATGTATATTAACCTCACTTTTTCAAGTAAGTACAATAAATAAATAAATATTTTAAGTAATTGCACGTCGTAAATACCGTTTATTAAAACAATTATTTACCTTATCTCAGTTAAAATATAACCCTTACTGTAAATAATAAAAAAAAAAAACCTTTAACGTAACGATTTGACCTCTGGAATATATTTTGAAAATGCTGCATTAAATAGCCTCGTGTTATCTGTTAAAATAATACCTTACCTATTTCTGTTTCTCTATTTTGGAGGGTTTTTCTTGTAACTTATCAGGAATATATCCCTTGTTAAGCATTTACCTTGTTTAGATACCTTTAAATACAGTTATTTCAAGATTATCTATTAAAATATAACTTTTGTTGTTTTCTTAACTTTAGAAGACAGGTTTTTGAAACTTTTATGTTACATTCTAAAAACTGCATTATGGATTACATATTGAACTAATAATATCTTAATTACCTTTACAAGAAAACCTTGTGGTTAAACTTCCTGATTTCCGTTAGTATCGCATATCTCATATATCGTGTCTCGAATATTCTATTCACCATGAACGTTTCTCATTTAAAATCCCTCGAATTAATCTACGAGCTTGAGTGTAGGAATATTATTGCAGCTAGTAACCAAAATGACAGCAGATCTCAGCTCAGGGCCATTCTAGCCCAGGAAACCAAAGGCGTTGCTATCCTAAAGAAACCCGTTGGCGATTGGCCTCTCAACGTATCGGAAATTAAGTTATCTTTAGATGACATATCGGGTATAATAAATAGAACAGATCCTGGTGCTAGTGATATCGAGTTAGGGAGATTGGCTTCGAGAATAACGCACGTCAAACAACGTGTCGAATTATTATCTTTATATGACGATGCCCAAGCGACTCAATCTAAACAAAGTTTGTTGTCCGAAGTATTATTACTTGAAGGAATTATTCTGGAAAGACTTAATCCAAATGCAGACGCAGATATATCGTTACCCTTTTCAAATCTCGCTCTCGCTTCACCCAAACCTGTAGGAAAATCTATACCTGTATACAAATGGGGTCTCACTTTCGAGGGGTTTGATTCTCAGGTCTCTTTATCGTCCTTTCTTGATCGTATTAATGATTTCAAAATCTCTCGCGGGTGTACCGACCACGACCTATTTGTCTCAGCAGGTGATTTGTTCTCAAACTCTGCGTGAATATGGTACAGAAACATACGAGACCAAATTTCTACCTGGGAGGAGTTAGTTGCGTGTTTAAAACGAGACTTCCTACCTTATGGCTATATTAACGACCTTTGGAACGAAATACGTAACCGAACCCAAGGTCCTGACGAAAATGTTGTTTCTTTTATTACCTCACTAGAAGCTTTATATAGCAGACTCGACAAAAAACCTTCAGAACCCGAAATTATCGATCAATTACTTAGAAATTTAAACCCCTACTTCTCAGAACGTTTGGCATTGCAGCAAATCTCGTCGTTAGCCCACTTTAAAGACCTATGTCGTTCCTCCAGGAAGTGAAGTCAAGAATTAACAAATATCGGCCACCCCGAGAAACTATCTGGTCTTCTAGAACCTGATTTAGCTTGCCAAGCTCGAGCTTCCATAAACTATCTACCCTTAACGTTCCTTCTACCGTTACTAATAACTCACTTACCTGTTGGAACTGCAAGCGAAGTGGACATAACTATAATGTCTGCACATACCCTAGAAATATTTTTTGTTATGGTTGTGGTCGCTCAAATATCTACAAATCTAACTGCACCAACTGTAATCCTAACGTATCGGGAAACTCCCGTCGAGATATTTCAAATCAGGGTGTGAATATCTCAAGGATCCAAAATCGCCCTCATCACCAATCATTCAACGGACCCAGACGCCAATAAATTCAAAGCATAAAACCACTTCTAACGTTGTACCGTCATTAAATTTATCTAACAATAATACCGCTACCATTAATGTACAAAATGCCTTACCTTTATTAGAGGAATTATGCTATACTACTCCAGCCGAGTGGTCTAAGTGGTTACAAACCGTCAATTCCTTTTACCATAAAAAGACTGCTGCCGTTTCACAACTTGTTAAAAAACCCTTCGATAACCGTCCACACTTATCTATTTCAATAGGTTCCTTAAATGTAATTGCTTTATTGGATACAGGTTCTTCATGTTCTCTTATAAATAACGAAGGTCTACATCTATTATCCCAACAAAATATCAAAATTCAAATTATTCCCGAGAAAACTTCCATAAATTTAGCTGACGATAATCAAATACATGTAACCGGTTCCTTAAGTTAAAAATTGAGTAGAATCTCTTGAACGTGAGGTTTTATTTTGATTGTGCCTGCATTAGCTTATCCCTTTCTACTAGGCGTTGATTTCTGTAAACTTTTTAATCTGTCACTTTATTTCCAGGATTTTCATGGCAAACCTCTATTAAAACGAATTCTTGTGCATCTACAGGAATATCTAACAAAATTTCTCTTACTGACTCCCAAAATGTAACTCTTAACGCTACAATTGACAAATTTCGCAAACTTAATACCTCCGAACTTGGTTGCGTTACGACTGCGACACACGTTATCTCTACAGGTGATGCCCTTCCCTTTAAGCAACGTCAATATCCCTTATCGCCTGCATTACAAAAGCATTTACATGCTGAAATAGACAAAATGTTAGAATCTGGTGTTATCTCTCCTTCAAATTCACCGTGGACGTCTCCCGTATTATTAGTTCGGAAAAAGAATGACGAATGGCGTGTCTGTTTTGACGGCAGGAAGTTGAATTCCGTGACTGTTTCAGATGCTTACCCTCTACCTAGAACAGACTCTATTTTAAGCCGGCTTCGAAACGCAAAATTTATCTCATCTATCGACCTTAGACAAGCTTTTTATCAGATACCTCTCGACCTATGTTCTCGTCAAAAAACTGCTTTTTGTGTTCCAGGCCGGGGTCTTTTCGAATATAATTTTTTGCCATTTGGTCTCTGTAACGCTCCACAAACTTTACAACGTACTATGGATCAAACATTAGGTCCTATCTTACATCAGGAACGTGCCTTTGTTTTTAGATGATATCTTAGTTATCTCTAGTTCTTTCGATGAACATATCGCCACATTAGATGAAGTTGCAGAACGTTTAAACGCAGCAGGTTTTAAGATAAACTGGGAAAAGTCTCAATTTTGTCGTTCATCCCTCACATTTCTTGGTTTTATTATCGATGGGACTGGCTTACGAGTAGATCCTGCTAAAGTTGATGCTATTACTAAATTTAAAACACCTAAAACTGTTACCGAAATCAAACGTTTAATTGGAATGATTAGCTATTATCGCATCTTTCTACCCAATCTTTCAACTATATCTGCACCCATTACCGCTTTAATTAAAAATAAAAATAAATCCCAAACTATCGAGTGGAATTTAGAATCCCAACAGGCTTTCGAACAAATTAAAACATTAATTACTTCAGCACCTATCTTAATTTCGCCTAATTTCGATGAAAAGTTTTTTATACAAACCGATGCCTCACTTACTGGGTTAGGTGCAATGTTGTTCCAGGTAAACAATGGTTTAGAACATCCAATCGCATATGCAAGTCGTGCCTTAACTTCTGCCGAACAAAAATACTCTGCTACCGAACGAGAATTATTGGGCGTTATCTTTGGCATCGAGAAATTTAGAGGATATGTCGAAGGTACACACTTTACCGTAATCACTGATTGTGCAGCTCTCACGTGGCTTAATAACTTGAAACAGCCCGCAGGTCGTTTGGCAAGATGGAACTTGCGTATATCTCAATTCACTTTTGACGTTAGGCATAGGCCTGGCAAATTAAATATCGTACCTGATGCCTTATCTCGTGATGTCGTTTCTCTTAACCTTCCAAATTTAATTCTGGATACCTGGTACCTCAATATGATTAAAAAAGTTTCCGATAATCCCGACAAATTCCCTACCTTTCGTGTAACTAATAATAGACTATATAAATTTGTATCTTCGTCCCCACATAAAATATCGAATATACCTGAATGGAAACTTGTCGTGCCCACTGCAAATTGCAGTGAGGTACTCAAATTATGTCACGATGATCCCATAGCTGCACACCTTGGTGTTACAAAAACTCTCGCTAAAATATCTGAACTGTATTACTGGCCCACACTTAAGCAATCTGTTTGTCGCTACATTAAGAGCTGTAAAATTTGTGGTTCCCATAAGAGTTCACAAGATGCTCGTCCTGGTTTAATGGGTAACTTTAAACGTGTATCTTATCCCTTTCAATTAATATCGCTTGACTTATTAGGACCTCTCCCTCGATCGAAAAGAGGTAATCAATATCTTTTAGTGATTACCGATTGGTTTTCTAAATTTGTTATGGTACAACCCTTACGTAAAGCTACATCTGCAGCTATAATTAAATTCCTAGAACAAAATGTCTTCCTTATCTTTGGTGTACCCCAGATTATCCTTCGTGACAATGGTGCACAATTTATCTCTAAAGCTTTTCAGAATTTCGTTAAAAGTTACAAAGTACAAAAAATTTGGTTTAACGCAAAATATCACCCCCAAGTATACCCTACCGAAAGAGTAAATAGAGTCTTAATTACCGCTATTTCGTCCTATATTAATTCAGACCATACTACATGGGATGAACATATCTTTGAAATTGCTCAAGCTTTGCGTACATCTAAACACGAAGCAACCCAATTCACTCCGTCTTTTCTTGTTTTTGGAAGATATACCCCAATCGATGGGAGTTACTATGGTTTAGTGCCTGACGATACTAACGTAATTGAATTTGACGATAAAGCACGTTGGGACAAGGACCAACAGTCATTACCTTCTATCTTTAACGACGTTAGAAAAATTTGTTAAAAGCTTACGAAAAGAGCAAGGACCATTATAACTTACGTAACGAATATTTCCTTCGCCTTGGGCGAACAAGTTTGGAAAAAGAATTATGTCTTATCGGATGCATCTAAGAAATTTTCTTCAAAATTAGCCCCTAAATTCATTCTTTGTAAGGTCACTCGTGTTATTAGTCCCCTTATCTACGAACTTCAGGATGCTGAAGGAAAACGCCAAGGCAGGTGGCATATTAAAGACCTTAAGCCATTCTCTGCCGACCCAAATGCTACTTAAGTTTTTCATGTTCCATGCTCCTTACTATTTACCTAATATTTTTTTGTTTTCACCATCAATTAGTAACTTTAATTACTTATTCCTTCTCTTATACACCTACGGTTTATACGTTTAACTCATTTACCTTAAACCCTTTGCTTTTGGTTGACTTTTCCTTGACTATACCGTTGGTTGTGTGTCACTTCATTCTCTACACCCCCCAATATAACTCTGTCGTTTCATTTGATTAACCCTTGAACTTTTCCTACTACATATTATTTGGTTTTTAGTATTTCTCTTATATGGTTTAATTGTGTGGTAATTGTCGTAACTTTGGTTGCAATGACTCATTGAATTTTTATGATTGGTTTTAGCTGATGTTGAGTGGATGATTTTTTCCTTGGACCAACATAGGAGTCATGACCTATGCCATTGTAAGAAATAGTTCATATTCACAGTTGCAAAGACTAGGACTACCTATTCCATGTGTTTTTCTTCTGAATTATTGCAGTCGCCCACATTATACTACATCATTATTTCTTTCTTTTACTACTAAATCAACATAACTTATAAACATTTTTTTCGTTGTTTTTTATTGAACTTTGTGGTGAGATGTTATTGCTTCTTATTGTTATCTCATTAAACTCTCGGTTGTTTTAGCATATTGGGACAGTGTATCTGTATTTAACTGCTTATAATTGGGCATTTTTGTGTGTTTAGGGTGCTACCGTTATGAAATACTACCTTAAAACAGTTTCTTTTTGTGTGTTTGTATCTGCAATGATACTTGTAAGTTGTTGTGTCAACTTTTGTCTGATTTTCTTATCGTAGTCAATGTACTCGTTAGGAAAATGATCGTACTAGCTCTCTCAGGAGTCTAGTGAATTTTAAAAATGTGTATACCTTATCTTGTCGGATTAATATCGCAGGTGGTCCTTCAGACTGCGCTGTGTTTAATAGGGGCAACTCTCTACCTTCTCTTGGACGCTTGTCCAAAAACTATACTTTTTTCTTAACCCGCTATCTCCGCTATGCCTTATTCTTCTTTCGTGGACCTGTTCTTGTCCCGGAACACCCATCTGCCACATAAGAATGATGTTCCTCATTCCGAGCTACTGCCCACATTGGCTGGTTGAGTAGCGCTTGCTATCCACCTTTCCTCTGTCGCTTTGCTCAATGCGAGCCCTTCCTCTACTTTCTTCTACCTGGAAGTGTCTCTTATGCACTCCAAAAAACCAACCTCCTTCTTTTTACCTTTCCTATTTCTACTGCCTTTTCAATTCTGTTAGTCACCGTGTGGTTGCACGGGAGGTTTTCACAGACACCTGGACCATGTCTCTGCGAATCTTTCGTGGGGTCATGCGGTGCCGCTGTCAGTGCATGGGCTCTGGCAGTGAAGGTATGTATGAGTGTGTGAATGTGTGAGTGAATGAGTATATCTTATATACCGTGTGGATATCGGGTGATAGTATCACCGATATCGATTATCGCCGGGTGCAGGAATGCACCCAAATGTCTTTGCCGGTCTCTCGTGCCGTTTATTGCAAACGGATCTGCTTCACAGGTTTCTCTTTTTAGAGGGCACGAGTCAATCCCATTTGAACGGCTCTACTGGAGCCACTCTATTTGTTGTTATTCATTGTCTTGGGTAATAACTAGGCCAATATCTTTGTCTTCTTTATTATCCTTGATAATACCTTTAGTTTTAATATCGTTATCTTACTGATTACCTTTAGTAATAACCTTAGTTTAGTCTCGTTATCTTACCGATTACCGTTAGTAATAATTTTGGTTTAATTTCTTGTTATCTTACCGACTACCGTTAGGAATAACTTCGAGTTATTTCGCGTTATCTTACCGGTTATCTTTAGTAATAACTTTTGTTTAAATTCGTGTTACTTTACCTACTATCTCTTATATTCGCTTTAGCTTAATATCGTGTTATCTTATCTAGTATCTCAAATAACAACTAAAGCTTAATACCGTTATCTTATTCATTACCTTTGAGGATAACAACTTAAGCTTAATAACATTATCTTATCTACTATCTTTAACAACAATTTGAGATCTTGTCTTATCTTTTTATCGTCCTAACGTGTGGTATATATGACCAGACGTGGGAATTATTTTTTTTTCTGAAACTTAAGTGAAAAAGCTAACCCGATTTAGAAATGTAATTTGTCAGGTTAGCATATAACGATTTAGTAGGTGGTACTTTTGGTAAATTTGTTGATTCACAACTATGTCATGGACAAGTTTTAAATGTGCATCGTTAAGAAAACCAAAGTACCAGTAACAAAATTTGCTGGAGTACAGAGTGACTCACCCTATGAACATTTTAAATTTGGGCACTTCTTGCCAAAAAGAACAATAGTTTTGATGCAACACTCATGTGTGTCTGCACATAACAACTTTTATGTTAGCTTTAGTTAGATAGGTTTAGATAGTTTAGGCGACTTGTCGCACCCGTTTTAGTTTAAGTAGTGTTTCTTGCTCCCCCACAAATTTGTGCTGTCGATAATTAGTGTAGTCAAAGACTATCGGGCTACCTATTCCGTTTCCTGGTACTTCGGTAGACGTGTTATCGGTCGAAAAAACCAGGTGGCGCCTTATATAAACATTTTGTAGGTTTTAAGTTAGGGTTTATATAGGGTAGTTAGGATTTAGATTTTAAGCTGTTACTGTGCTAACAGACTTTTTCTTTTTTTAAGTTTTTTCTTTTGTGGCTTTGTCGCGATTGTTACGTGCCATTGCACTTCAACATGTTTTTATGTTAAGTTTTTTGATATACGGAAGTTCCCGCCATAATTTCAAATACGCGAGACGCGGGAATTTTTAAATAGACTAGGCGGTACTTCCGTACGTCATAGTAGTGAGTTTGCGCAGTGTGCTTATCCCTAGAGGGATAGAGCAATACTAGACAAAGGGAGGGAGTTCTCCGCTTCTCTCGCGATAACGTGGCTTTTTACCGGGTATCGTCGTGTTAAGTGCACGTTTTTTGTCTCTGGTAACGTATCGTTAGGGTTTACCTATGTAGAAATCCCTTCCTAATTATTGTTTGTTTGTCTACCTCTACCTCCTTCCCGCCCAAACCCTACATAGGTAAGAATTTGCCGCCACCTAGGACTACTGAACTTCACGCCTGAGGATGACCTCATGTCCACCTTAGTTAGCCGGAGCTGCTCCGTACGCATTTGGTAGCGTCAACGTGTCATCTCTAATTCCTCCAGAAGGAGCCCCGACTGAAGTGGTTAGAGGCCTACCCGAGTGCAGCTTCGGGCGAAGGCAGGATATCTGATGTAAGTAATCCTTTACTTAATTTGCATGCCTTATTCTTGTGTTAAAAATGGAGTGAATTTACGTAGTATTATGCAATATCTGACACGTATTGGTAGTTGACCTCGCCCAAATCTGTATAAGAGTTCGCGCTGCCAACTGCTGATAGTGTCTATTACACCACGCTACCGGTGTTGTATTTATCAAACTTTGTAAATATAACCACCGGCGTGGCATGTAAGAACAGTTTACTTGGGAAGTAATGTGGTGGTTTCCTGTTTCCATCCACATCGCAATAGCGTGTCTTAGAGTGCCATACCAAACTCTATAGTCTCTGCCACTCTATCGAAAAAGCTGCTGCCCTCTTTCGGGGACCTGTCTCAGTCTGGTTCCTCACTAAAGACCCCACTAATTTGGTTAAACCTATAGCTCATTCGCAAGCCATTTTACTCGTTCTAGTATTTTAGAACTTCTTCAAGGTGCAGGTCCGTTCAGAATTGTTGTTACCGTTATTCGTATGAAATTTATAATGCCCTCAATATCTTGTTTTAACTTATAAATAATGTGTCTGTGGTTTTGTAATCTACTTCTAGCTCAGACATAAAATTAGTTTGTCTGGGGATAACGATAAACGTTTCGTTATCCCTATACTACAAACACATGCGTGGGGACATAAAGATATGAATATAGTCGGAACCAAATAAACTTGATTATGACTGTTTGGAACATGAAAACACGACATACAATAATTTTGTCTTGCTTTATTTAAATACTATAAAATGAGATGTGAACATCCGTAAATATCTTCCATATAAGATATGGGAGGAAATGGAACATTTGTCGTGGATGAACGGTGTAAAATTGGCAATTGTGGTGTCTAGGTAATCTCTGCTGTTGTTATTATATTTAACACGTCCGACCAAATGAATAATAATTATTGACCAATTACAACACCTTACACTTATAATAATCACAGAGAGAAGTATAGAGAGAACTAAAGCTACAAAAAAAATTTGAAGCCAAATAATATAAAGGGTCAATTATTGGCAACCCGCCAAGTCTATATGCAAATAAAGCAGTTTTGTTGAAATACATTTTTTGGCTAATATTTTTAGCACAATCTTATTTGAGTTAGTTGAACAACTAATGCAAAAATTTAAAAGTATAATGGAAACATGAAATTCAGTTACAACTAATAATATTTTTATAGTTTTCTTACTAGCGGCTCTTTAGTGATGAATCATTAGAGAAGCACAAAATTCAAATATATTTACCAAATGGATATAAACAAAAATTATTATTATTATTATTATTATTTTGCCTTATTTCTAAATTGTGGATAATAAGAAATACAGTATTGCCCGAAATAAACAGTACTGAAACTAAGTTGACGGTGTTTTTATGCGCGCTGTCACACTCAAGTTAGCTAGTATAGACCTGTCAAGTAAACCTCAAACAAGTAATTAGTAGGGCCTAATTGTTAAAAATGGTGTTAAGTACAGAGGAGAAAGTGTTTCTGGTAGAGCATTATTTTCGTTCATACGGAATCGGCCGACGTAATGGTGCAAGTTTGCTATACGTGTCTGATCAATTCACACAAAGGTTTAATAAACGTTCTCCAAGTAATGCTGTAATTTTGAAGGTTATTGAAAAGTTTAGAAATACAGGTAGTGTATTGTGCCAACGAAAAGGAAACTCGGGCGTCCCAGGACATTTAACAACAACAATAACCATGAACGTGTTTTTGAGCAAATCTTAGAAAATCCGAAAGTCAGCCAGGCAAGGACAGCGTTACAACTTGATTTAAAAGAACTTCCTTTCAAAGAATCCTGAAGGAGCTGGGTACATTTTCGTATGTGATTCAGGTACATCAACAACTACATCCTCGGGATTATCGCAGTAGAGTGGAATATTGCGCCAGAATTCTCGCGTTACAGTATGAAAATCCTGAATTTTTGAAAATGTTTGGTTTTCAGACGAAGCACATTTTCACTTGTCAGGCTATGTGAATCGTCGCACAAATCGATTTCTGGGCTTTGCCAGACCCGATGAGGTTCAAGAGGTTCCTTTACATAGTGAAAAGTGAGTGTCTGGTGTGCTGTTTCCGAACACGGAATCATTGGTCCGTACTTTATCGAAGAGAATGGTAGGCAAGTCACACTTAATCAACAGAGGTACAGACAAATTTTAACACGATTTATCCCTGATCTACGTCCAATTCTGTCGTGCACGTAACTTGGCATTTCGAAACCAATTTTTTCAGCAGGACGGGCAACTTGCCATACTGCTGCCGCAATCGTCAATTTCTTCAAGAACATTTTCCAAGCAAATTCATATCACGATTTACTGACTTCCTTATCCTTCACATTCTCCAGACCTCACACCTCCAGACGCATACATTTGGGGCATGGCTAAAATGCCGCTTTTCAAACGGGCACCACAAACCATCGATGAATTAAAGGATGCCGTTAGAGTCTTCTTCGCAGCCCTGAGACAACCCTTATTCAATAACATGACCAGAAACTTAGAACATCGTTATGAAGTCTGTCTCGAACGAGGAGGTGCACATTTAGAACATATAATAAAGTGTCAATAATATGTATTTTTTAAATATACAAAACAATTACAATTTCAGTACTGTTTATTTCGGGCAATACTGTATTATGGAATGCATTAAATGCAACAGCAGTAATTCTCAAGCAGTTATTTTTTGTGATGGATGTGAAAGACCGTTCATTTACATTTCCAATGCTCCACCTGAAGGTACTACATTGGCCAGGAGGCGAGTTTTTTGTTGCCTGGAAATTTAGAATTTTGATGAACCCTTGCTGTTCCAAGCAAGGTAGGGATCTTTAACGTGCGTGACAACACTCACACACGGGACCTCCATTTTACCTCTCATCCGAACGAGGGCGTAATATTTGTGAAAAATGCTCACCTACCATTTTTCAAACAGTCGACCGTGTCGGGATTTGAACCTGGGACCTTGGGGTCCGTAGTCTTACGCTTACTACATTGATCCACGGCGACGCCTGGATGTGAAAGACCAGTACATAAAGAATGTTCAGACCTTACATCCTCAGATATAAAAGTAATGGAGCTGAAGGGAAAGCGCTCTCTAAAATTTTACTGTGAGGATTGCAATGAAGGAGTAAGATTAGTTCCCAAGCTTATTAAGAAAATTGATGAAATGTGTGTTGAATTTAATAAGTTGAAAAACTCCATTGTGGTACCAGAACAAAGTTGTGAAGAAAAAGTGCTTAACGAAATTTTTGAAAGGCAGAAGAGAATGAATAATATAATGATTTATAATTTTGCGGAAGATTTACGAAATGATATGGCTAATGCTCAGGCCTTAATTAAATCAGTGGTTAAGGAAGATTTAAAGATAACCGGTATATATAGAATGGGAAAGAAGAATAAAAATGGATCGAGAGCATTAAGGGTTACATTTTCTAATCATCAAGATGCCATGAAGGTGATAAGGGGACCAAAACACCTTTTAAAAAAGGAAAATATCTTTGTTAGTGCAGATCTCAAACCACAACAGGTCCAGCTTGGAAGAATTTACGTAATGAGATGGAAATAAGAAAAGGAAAGGGCGAGGAAGGTTTATTTATAAAATATATAAAAGGGGTACCTTATATTCATGCTTCAAAAAACTAAGCAAAAATTATACAGTCAATAATACACAAATACCTATTTATGTTTATTTTCAAAATGTAGGAGGACTCAAAACAAAATTATTACTACTGCAGCAATCAATATTGTGTTCAAATTATGACATTATAGCGTTAGTGGAAACTTGGTTGAATGCTAATATAGAAAATAATGAACTTGGCTTGAAAGAATATGATGTATTCAAATTTGATCGGGATTTCACTGATTCAAATAAAACTCAAGGTGGTGAAATACTAATTGCAATTAGAAGTAATTTATCTCCTATTATAATCAATCACATTAATAACAATATTGAGCAACTTTTTGTTAAAATACCTTGCAAAATTTATAATCTAATTATAGGGGGAGTATATATACCTCCCCTATCTGACACTGCTTTATATGATAACCATGTAAATACAGTGAATTATATATTTGAAGCTCATCCTAACTGCCGAATGTATTTATGTGGCGATTACAATCTTCCTCGAGCAGAATGGTACAATGATGAATTCGGGCTAAAAGTTTACTGTCCTGATAATTATCCAGCGAAATCTTTAGTGCGTTGTTTTAGTTACCATACCTTGTTTCAAATTAATACTATCCCAAATAGTAGGAATACATTTTTCGATTTAATATTTGCTACTACAAATGAAACACAAGTTACAGAAGCTATTGATAAATTGTTTCCTAATAGTATATATCATACTACAACCTCTTTTGATGCTAGTGTCAGTCAATACAAACAATTACAATTTGAAGAATTATACTACGATTTTAAGAATGCTAATTTTGAAGCTATGAATGACTGCTTTGTTGGTACTGATTGGAATTCCATTATGCTTAAAGGCACATACATCAATATAGATATATCAGAATTTTATAACATATTGGACAACGCCATCGAAAGATTTGTACCATTGAAAAGGTTTAAAGTGTCAAGTTTTCCAACATGGTTCAGTACCGAGTTAAGAAATGCTATAAGACAGAAGAAGGCAGCACATAAGAAATACAAAGTAAATGGTACTAAGAATGATTATGATCAGTTTGCCTTTCTGAGGTAAACGTAAATCTTTAAATAATTTATGTTATAAAGCTTATACAGATAAAATCCAGGCAGATATTAAATTACAACCAAATTCATTCTGAAAGTTTGTGAATAACAAACAAAAAGTATTTAATCTGCCATCACAACTTGTCTATAACAACATGAAAGGTAGTAGTAATGAGGAGATAGTAAATTTGTTTGGGTCATAATTTTCAACAGTATACAGTAATACAAACGTTAATAGAGTACCAGCATTTTTTTATACAGACACTATAGAAGTTAGCAATTATTACATTGAAGCATCAAAAATAATAGATCGTGTTATGAAGCTGCCAAATAAAGTAACACATGGACCAGAGGGAATTCCACTGGTTGTTCTAAAATGCTGCTTGTATACTTTAATACATCCAATAAAATAATTGTTTAATAAATCCTTAGATGCAGGAGTTTTTCCAGATTATTGGAAAAATAGTTATTTGAAACCAATCTACAAAACAGGTTCTCGTGAGGATGTAACAAATTATAGAGCTGTGTGTAATCAGTCGGAACTTCCTAAATTATTGCATTACTTGGTTAATAAGAAGCTTACATGGGATTGTAGAAATGCAATTATTGAAGAGCAACATGGTTTTTCACAAGGCAAATCTAGTTGTACTAATCTTTTATTGTACGCACGTTATATCTTTATGGCTTTGGAGAATCGAGTACAAGTGGACTCCATATATACAGATTTTGCTAAAGGCTTTGATAGGGTTAATCACTCAATATTATTAGCTAAATTGCAAGCACTGGGAATGCAAGGCAATATTTTGAAATGGATAAACAGCTACCTTATTGGAAGAACCCAATATGTGAAATGTGGTAATTAAATTTCGAATCCAATAACAGTGACCTTGGGAGTACCGCAGGGCTCTCATATTGGTCCTCTATTATTTAACCTTTTGTCAATGACAAGTGATTAAATATAGTGAAATATTACTTTTTGTGGATGATTTAAAAATGTTTAGAACTATTAGTAACATCAAAGATGCAGAAACATTACAAATGGACATACAATATTTAACTCAATGGTGCAACAAAAATTCTTTAAGCCTGAATATTAACAAATGTAGCGAAATCACTTTTTCGAGAAACTATAATGTTATTATTTTCCCGTATAAAATTAATGATGTATCTTTAGTAAGGAAACCTAGTATTAAGGATTTAGGTGTAGTACTAGATTCAAAACTAACATTTAATACTCATATTAATGAAATTACTTCAAAATCTTTAAAAACTTTGGGTTTTATTAGAACTACCAAACTATTCTCTGTATTCTCAGTTAAACTGCTATATTGCTCGCTAGTTAGATCTACTTTAGAATACAATTCTATTATCTGGTGCCCTAGATATAGTTTATATATAGAATTGATAGAATCCGTTCGACGTAAATTTGCACGACATTGTGGATATCGGCTAGGTTTTAATTACGATACATATAATTATTGTGAGACTTTGAAAATTCTTTATTTGACTTCTTTAGAAAGTCCTAGAGTGAATGCAGATTTGTGTTTTTTACATAAGATTTTGAATGGTAGAGTCAATGATTCCACATTAGTGCAGTTAGTTAAACTAAATGTTGCAGGGAAAAGAACTAGGAACTCTGAAGTTTTTAGTATAACATTTCATTGTGCAAATTATGGTCAAAATGAACCTATCACTCGTATTATGAAGTTAGCAAACACCTACGAATTTAGGTTGGAGTTGTTTGATTCTTCCAATCAATCTTTTAAAAAGTCATTAAAAAATTTATAAAATAATAAATTTAGTTATTCTTATAGGAAATTTCACATTTTATAACTAATCTTTGTAAAATGGCATTGCCGTAAATGAATAAAAATAATATAAAAAAGAAACATTAATAGTGTAACTAAAGCTTCTCACATACCTACTAATGCTAACTAACTTATTAATATTTATGTAAAACATTTTTCGCTTTAATTACATATATTTATTACATACAAATAGAAAACTTTAGTTTAAAGCAGAATCTGTATTATAACACAGATCTTAATGGAACGTTGTTTTACCATTGATGGCATATGAATACGGAATGTATTGTTTCGATCTTGAGGTTAGGCATATCTTTGTTGATTTTTGTATTGACTGCATTTTTATGTCGCTTCGTTTTTGAGAAAACCTTGTAAAACATTTTTTTTTAAAACTAAACCTAATTTAAAAAGTTCGCTTCACATTTAACCATGATTCGAAATAAACATTTAAAATCTTAGGCACGACTGGTGATTGTACAATGTTTTACGTTACTTTGAACAAGAAAGCGACGATCAAGGCACTTTTGTACCCTTTTGATTAGTTACGATATACATTATTCCTCCAAAATCAACCACAAATTATTTAATATTCCTTTTAGCGCACTGCTGATGCATGTTGTGTAGCGGTGAACACTGTTTCTGCGAATAAGAAACGTGTATTGCAAGCTGAAATGGAGAACCAACCACCACAGTCCCCCTAGTAAAATCAGAAAATGCACCAGCCAAGGTCTTTCAATGTGGAAGGTATTGCCAAGGATGCTATTAAACAAAAAATTTACAAAATGCATTCCAAAAGTAATATATCTTTATCGAGGGTAATGAAAATCTTATAATACAACCCTATATTTTAGGACTTCGTGTAACTGTGAAATCATTAAAACAAGAACTAAGTTCATGTGGAATATTTAACTTTAGTGCGACAATTTTGAAGAGACTTACCAACAATTGGTTTTAGATTTAAAAAAGATGATGGCAGACGTGGTTTATTTGAGTTGGAGCATGTAGCAGCAGCACGTGTTAAATTCTTAAGAAATTATGGTAATTATTCATAAAAAGATCCCCTCTGCTCCGATTGCCTTCAAAATAGATGCATTCGACGCGTTTTCACATGGGGAATAACTTTTTCCTCTGGCAAAATTCATGTTCTCCTCCGCAAAAAAGATATTTAATGTCAAAGTTGAACTATTTGTACTATTATGTACGTACATAAGATAAGATTTGTGTTTTTAACAATAATAGCTGTTTCTATCGGCAACCTAACCTAAAGTACCCTATATTATCTGATATGTCCTATAAATTATATTTTGTGATGCCATGGACAGGACTCCGATCAGTATTGACGTCATGGATTCAGATATTTTTACTGGCACGATCCACTCAAGCGTAGATATAAATAATAACCAGAGGAACAACTGTTTAACCATGATTTATTCAATATTACCACCAGGAATTGGGAAAATTCCTGTCATTGCATCAAAAAATGCAACAATTCTATCATTAAATTTATATTTACGGCGAAATTGGAACTCAGCAAGATATCCTACATAATGCTCCTGGTGCATTCCATACCGAGGTATATTTGCACGTGTTTCTAGCCAGACTCGCTCGATGTTTTAAGTGTGAGCAGCGCTGTCCGGATTAACAAAATTGAGTTTATAATTGACTTTAAAATTATAGGGTACTTCAGGTTAGGGGACTGTTAGAAACAGATATTATTATTAAAAACACAATCTTATCTTATGTACGTACATAATAGTACAAATATTTCAACTTCGACATTAAATATATTTTTTTTGGGCATGAGAGCATGAATTTTGCCAGAGGAAAAGGTTGTTCTCCGTGTGAAAACGCGTCGAATACATCTATTTTGAAGGCAATGAGAGAGAGCGGGGGGGGGGGGTTATGAATAATTACCGAGATGATTACTCCAACAAAGAAATAGAGAATTTGAAGAGACTATTACCAACAATTGGTTTTACATTTAAAAAAGATGATGGCAGATGTGGTTTATTTGAGTTACAGCATGCAGCAGCAGCACGTGTTAAGTTGTTAAGAGATTATTACTCCAACAAAGAAACAGAGCTCTACCATCCCGTATTTTTAGACGAAACTTGGATTTTAGTTGTGGTTCTATGAAGAAAAGTTGGCACGACAAATCCAAGCAAAGTATTAAAATAAAGCCATTTAGAGAGTGAAAAATATTAGTTTTTAATAATAGTACAATGATAGGTCTTAGTAAATATGTTTTAGATTTATTACTACATGCTGAGAATAAAGATGACTTTAATCCAGGTGCTTCACTTTTATTCTCAACAAAATCAGTACTTGTAGATTGTCATGGCGATATGAATGTATAGTTGTTTACAAAGTGGTTTGAAAAATCTTTAATTGAAAATCTGGAAAGACCTAGTCTAATTGTAGTTGATAATGCATCATATCATTCTAAATTGTTAGAGAAAGTGTCAAGTGCAGGTAGACAAACATTTACTTTTATAAATATACATTTAAAAATATGATTACTGAAACTGTAGGTTAGAAAAATATTTGCCAAATAAATTTCTGTTTGTTATTGTTGCAGCAGCTCCCAAAATCTATTCCATATTGTATATTTGAATTGTTCATATTTAATTTAGTTAGAAGTATCTGGATCTGGCCAGTAACCTCTATGTACAAGACGTCATTACATTTTGTAGGTTAAAGATCTACTTTAGAAAATGACAGTTATCCTTGATAATTTTTACCTAAAAATCATATACATAACTCATTCTTGTAGTGTAAATATACCGACTTGAAAGTTGAAATTGTTAAAACTGCAGTACAGTTAGTTATGTACTTTTTAGATTTATCCCATATGTTAAAAACCATCTAGCCCGTATTTGTGTTAAAGTTGAGAGGTGCAAATCGATTGCTAATGGGGATTTGCATCCGAGAGTGTTTGTGTTAGGGGTGACGGCGGGCCGTGGTGTGGTGTAAATTTTTTGCATGCATGCCATAGGGTGGATTTTATCGCGAAAAACCCTAAACTAAGGGAGAAATAGGGGTTTCTCTGAAAATTATTACACTGAAGCGACGTACTCGCTAACTTGTTAATAAACTAGGATCCCTCAAAATTTCCAATCTGAAAAGCCAAACGAGCAGTGCAACGAAGCCGAAAACAGGTCAGTTACCATTAGTGCAAGAGAGAAGCAACATCGTGTTGGTTTCCAAAATTCGTATTCGGCCACTAAAAAATATCTAAAATATACCAAACAACGCTATCCATATCATAAAACCTGAATTATTAACGGTTTGCAAGCTGGTACTATGGTATTTTCTTAAAACATTTATTAAAAATTGGATAATTAATTTCAGAAATGTCAAAAACAGGTATCGAAGACCGGTGAAAACATACAAGTGTGTACTTTTTTTTCAAATTTGTTAAATTTAAAATAATAAATTATCTAATATGTCTTAATAGTACCGATAATTGATTATTATTATACGAAAGAATCGCTTTTTGATATACACCGGCTATTTATTTCAAAAATAATTAATTACTGCATTGACGTTTCTTTACGAAGATAGCCGAGCAATTACAATAAAGCATGATTTGGTCATAAATCGGTGTATTTCGTATGTGTCCGTTAAAATGCTAGTATACAACCAACAGAATTCCAATAAGCGTCGGCTCGATATAGTAATGCTAGGATCTCTGGCTACCATTCGTTAGTTGAATGGTTCGATGCCCAGTAAAATTTACTTTTTTTTAATTTTCCGTCAACTTTTTAAACAACCAACAGCATTTAGTTAACAATATGCATAAAAAGAACCAAATCATTTTTTCATATGCCTCACTCCGGTTTGTAATTTCTAAATCGTAAGCTATATTTACTTAAAAAACATTTCTAACGGTTTATTTCTCCTGAAATTGTTCAAATTCTAGAAACGTGGTCCCTTATGTATTAAAATAAGTTAGGATCATTTGAAATTTTCCAATCTAAAAACACGAATGTGCGGTGCATCAAAGCCAACGATAGGTCCATTTGTTTTGGTGCGAAGTAAAAGGACGATCGAATTGGTTTCCAAAATTCATCTAGGGCAAGTAAAAATTATGTCATATATACCACAACACACTATTTATATTCTAGAATCTGCATTATTAACTGCTTGCGAGTAGTTACAATACTTGTTTTTAAATTTTATTTAAATTTGGGTAATTAATTCGGATAAGTCAAAAACATATTACCAAAATCAGCACAATCGCACAAAGAGTTACCATCAAAATCTTAGGTGACACAATTATTTTAGAAACTTTTTAATTAGGAATTCTACAATCTCTCAATTATAAGTTACATTTACTCAAACAACAATTTTCAATGCTTTAGCTTAGTTTGGAATTGTCCAAATTGCAGTAAAATATTCGATTGTGTTAAAAAAATAATGATCGTTTTAAATTATCCGATTCAAAAACCCGAGTGCGAAGTGCGATAAAGCTAACAAAGGGTCGGTTAGAGTTAGTGCGAGACAAAATGACAATACAGTTGGTTTGCAAAATTCGTATATGGTCCCCAAAAAATTTCTAATATATGTCAAAAGTCAATACCTATAGCCTATACATACCCTGAATTATTTACCGTTTGCACTCAAGTACTGCCGTTTCCTTAAAAACTTTTATTAAAATTATTACAATTAATTCGAGAAACGTCAAAAACAGGTTGCGGAGACCGGCGTAAAATAACGATCAACTACTATCTAAATCTCTGAAGACACACTTATTTTACAAATTTCTAAAATTAAACCTTATAAAACATGTCAATTTCTTTATAGTGGCTATAAGTAATTTTAATTATAAAAAAGTATCGCACATTATTATACACGGTCTATTTTTTAAGAAATACCTTCTGATGTCGCGTTTAGAATCCAAACATACAACAACCTATATTCCTCTAAACGTCAATCCCCGTGACGTATCGTTAAGATATACGCTTACGACTCTCATGGTCTTGGGTTCGATGCTCAATTCCAACACTTTTTTTAAAAAATTTTTATTCAAATATTTAACCACCAATAGGATCTAACATACACACAAATATCTAAGCACAATTTACACACGCACTGATAAATAAAAAAAACACACGTGGGTTTTCGATTTTACGTATTGGACTTTTTCTTAACAATGCTGATTTTAAGCGATTTATTCTTAAATGAAAAAAGAACTAAACTCCCGGGATTCGTTTGGTATTTGTTTCTTTTGAATACATTTCATTACATTCGCTTTAATATACATCAAGCGTCAAGAACATAAAACAAACATTCAAACAACGGGTACACATTTCCAAATTAAGGATTCACAATGGCAAATTAAAATATATTGCTTTTTCCATTATAATGCCCTATATTTAAAAATAAATTTGAAAATGACATTTTGAACGGTTACTTCAATTTAAACTGGCGATAGCTAGCGTACATACACAATACATTATTGTATACAACGATCTCAATGGCGTTGCTATAACGATACCGGCTACAGTGCACTAAAAACAAAATTCCTTGCTCTGATAAATATATTTTTTAAACATTTCAAAATAATACATGGGTCTCCGATTTTACATTTTCCAACTTATTCAACGGAATCTATTAGCACGAAGTGGTCTTGGTCGAATCAACTCCTCGAAGTCTTCTTTAACCATGTCAACTAGGGCAAAGTGGTCTTTACGCGATCAGCTCCTGGGAGTCCTTTTAATATACTCTACTATGACGAAGCGATTTTGATCCGATCGACTCCCTGAAGTGGTTTCGACGAAGTCTACTAAGTCAAAGTGACCTTGATCCGATCTACTCTTCAAAGTCGTTTCTACAAAATCTACTAGGGCGAAGTGATCTTGATCCGATCAACTCCCCGAAGTGATTTCGACAAGGTCTACTAGGGCGCAGTGATCTTGATCCGATTGACTCCCCGAAGTGATTTCGACAAAGTTTATTGGGGCGAAGTGATCTTGGTCCAATCAACTCCCCGAAGTGATTTCGACAAAGTCTACTAGGGCGAAGTGATCTTGATCCGATCGACTCCACAAAGTTATTTCGACACAGTCTAATGGGGCAAAGTGACATTGATCCCATCGACTCCCCAATTGTCGTTTCGACAAAGTCTACTAGGGAGAAGTGGTCTTGATCCGATCAACTCCCAGTTGTTGGTTTGGCAAAGTCTACTATGGCGAAGTGGTCTTAATCCAATCAACTCCCAGTTGTCGGTTCAGCAAAGTCTACTAGGGCGAGATGGTCTTGCTCCGATCAACTCCCAGTTATCGGTTCGGCAAAATCTACTAGGACAAAGTGGTCTTGATCCGATCAACTCCTTAAAGTGTTTTCATCAATGTCAACTGGGGTGTAATTGTCTTGATCCGATCAATTCTTCCAAGTCGTTTTTATGTCTCAAGTCACAAAACTCGCTCAACCCACGCAACTCAACTCGCTCAACTCACTCAACTGGCCTATTCAAGGAATCTTCAGCGTAATGGGTAAATGGCACCCAACGTGGTCCCAAAGGTACTACAAGCCGCTTCTAGTACTGTAGTTGAGTTCTGAGTGGAGTTTTAGTTTCCTTGATTTCGTTGTTGATAAAAAGTAAAGTGACAAGAAGCCATATTTGTTCTTATAGTTATATCAAAACCATTAAATCTTGTAATAGTATAATCCATTAATTATACAAGTATTGTGTTACATTAAAAAGTCCGAACAACCATGTTTCTATTGTTGGTCTAATATCCACTTATAACCTTATCAGGAATTCATTCTGGAAAGTATTTCAGACATAAGCCTATTTAGGATTGAATTTACAAATGCATCCAATATACTTGTGATATTGTATCAAAGTTTAATTTATTATAAAAATACATTTAAAATGAATATACAAAACCTTCTTTTGCTAACTTTCTTAGCCTTAAAATTTCAATGGCCAAGTTAACAATGACAGACAAAACAACTGCACGCACCAAGTTAGGACATATGTTTTTAATAATTTAGTTCATAAGGTTTTTAAGCATGAGTCATACCCAAGGTTATTTGGTCCAAACTATAAGTTTTATGTTATGTAATTTTAAATTCTGTTTTATATAGTATCTTTTTGTGTATAATAATTTGTAAGTTTTGTACAAATTAGTTTTAAGGTTTTCTCTCACCTTCCCACTCATACTCCTAACACCTTTTTATCCAGACGAATGTGTGTTACCTCCATGAGATGTTTGCCAGGCAACTAAAACATTTTTGGTTGTAAAAAATGTTTTAGGTTAACAACACAATCAATAATTTTTATATTCATTTATTTGTTCTACAAATTTCTACGAAATATTGATTTATGCAATTCTAGGTAATCCCGTGTGACAAAAATGTTTCGATGCTTTCACATCACCTTGATCAAGATAAAATTAAGAGATATTTACATAGTAGTAAAAAAGTGCATCTTTATAGAAATCACTTTATGTGCGTGAAGAAATTCCTCTACCACACACATGAAATACTGTCTACACATTCTCTTGAAAGAGCTTGTCGTTATTTATCACTGATTTTGAACGGCATAATGCTGCTTTTTAAGAGGGATACAAATAGTTTCTTTGATAAACATGATATCTCGAATTAATAAGACATCCACCTGCGTAGGTATTGGCTTGATTTCTGTTGCTCATATTCTATAGAGCAGATTATGAAGATGTACTTTATTTCTGCCTACATTCACAATTGTGACCGAATTGTGTAGGCAAAGACTGAGCCCATGCATATTTGTCACTTTACTAACAACGTTCGTAGAGCAAAAACGTGTGTTAATCGCTTACAGAAACCACCTTATAAGTAATAAATATAAAACACACAGTTAAACATTCGTACACGTTAAATTCCTAATGACTCAATTAAATTTGTGTCCTTTTACCAAAGTCAATTTTGACATTCCTTTAAAGGAACGATGCTATTTTCTATTTTACAGTAAGAAATTTTCAGACAAATTCTAAAAATTTTTCAATAAAAAATTCACTGAAGCCGTTTTATAATTCTACATTGTATTTTCTTTATAAATAAATAACACTGTTATTAAAAGTCTATATTAGCTTGTGTTTCAGGAATATCACAGTGTGACTGCATTCTAACTAATGCCGTACAAGTTCAGAAATTGTAGAGTGACAGCTGAAATTGTGCACCTAGTTTGTTACGGTCCCCAGATCTACTTTGTTAAATATTCAATTCTAACTCAAATGAACAATCATTAATCAAGCAGGTAAACAAAATGTATGTGAACTGTCGTATGTTTAGTAAATTCTGCAAATCAAGGCCCCAGAGAATGTATAATACTGTAAGTTGAACAAAGTATTGATAAAAAATTGTCAACAAAAAGTCAAATTACAACACTATGTTCTGTTAGTAGTAAAGCAATCCCGATCTCAAAAACACTTGTCTAATGGCGTGTTATGAATTTAAAAATATATTACTTTGAAAATAACTCCACCGCTAGGAGGTGCTTTGAGCTTAAACTAGTTGACACCTGCATAGCATTTTCAGTAATCATTTGGGATGCGGTTTGATAAGAAGCATCATAGTATGTGGAATGTTGCTTCCTCGAAAATAAATGATATCTTGATGTGTTTGCCACATTTCTGAGTTGTCAATTGAAGCATTCTTAATTTCATCAATGTAATTATGCATGTTATTACAGGCAATAAGAACCATTATGGTGTAAATTAAATATCAAAAAATTCATCGAAACAGCCATATTATCGTTAGAAAACCTCAAGTCAAGTTTTTAAAAAAACAAATTTAATATCTAAAATAATACACGGCTTAACAATGAAAACTATTAACGTACAACTTTAAGAGTCTAATACATACCTTTCTAAGGAACGTTCATTTAAAGATGATCGAATCCAAGCTCGTCCTCTTCCTGTATCCGTCCAAATATGTTTCAGTACCTCATAACGCTCCCTTTCATGCTTTGTTAGATGACTTTTTACAAAAGGCCAAAAAGCTGAGGAAATTAATACACACTACTGTTTGTACGTGCAATGTTAATATAATATAAGCAAACTAACAAATTATCAAATACTTACATATGTTGTCATTCGATAAGTTTAAGCTGCTGCTAACAATGTCGGAGACTTGCTTAAATGTACTAGATTGTTGTGTTTCGCATGGTTTGATCCGCATACCATGTAAGAAAACTGCTTCTAAACTTAGGCATAATACTGCAACACAATTATCAAACTCTGTGGCTAACTCAGTTTTACCACCAAATCTCTTCTGACACTGTTGAACACAATCTAGTAATTGATTTAAAACTGTATTAGAGTCTTCTGAATGGCTCCTTAATGGATTTGATGGTATTATAGCAGACATGAGCTTTAAAGACTATCTTTGATTAAACATTAATATCCACTTGTTTAGGATAATTTTACTTACCATGATTTAAAATCAATTAAACACATTTCTATCATAAAAATGTGTTACTAAATGAAATTTTCAAAAGCTATACCTTAAAAATGTCTTCTAACGTTACGTCCTTCAGTAGTGTTAATAACAACCACATTAACAATGAAAGTAGAACAACAATACCAAATTAAACAAAAGATACAATAGCACCAAACCTAAAAACGCCTCCTGTGGAAAACAACACCAAACAGATGGTAATTGTTCAACCAATGAAATTACGACATAGGAATATAGATCAGGGGCGTATAAAGAAAAAAAATTAAAGGATAAATAATATATAAATAATGCTCGTCATATTACACGAGATAATAAAGAACTTTAAATAAATATTGAAAGCCAAAAATACTAGATTTTTTTATTTTAAGTTTGTAAGGGTGCACGTGTTAAATGACTAACAGTAAATAATATTTTTAAATACTAAATGAAATACAAAAATTATACACGCTCGATGCTAAAGAATAATTTTAAGAATTGCGTTGGGGGAAGGGGAGTTACATGTACCAGTTCCTCCCGCGGCCAAATTCACTAATACATGAGATTTCAGAATAAAATGGAATAAAATACTATTACATCATTTTAATCATTAAGTATAAAATCTGATTAGTGCAAGCTAAAGATGTTATAAGAATAGACCCGGTGATACTTGCGTAAATACGGGTCAACATAGTTCGAACGTGTTTTACTACTAAATACTTGCTTTTCTAACATTCTTAAATATTGTAGCGGGCTACTACTACCGCATTTCACTAATTGAAAACAAGTAATAACAAAGGTCTTTATTACTCACTGTTCACAAGTCTAATTAACAGTATTTGCCTTATTTAGAGATGTTATCAGTCCAATTAATAATGAAGCACGATCACACTAATGAATTTACAAGCACTAATATTTTCTTAAACTAGTTCCTTAACTATAAGTCTTCTTAGCAACACTAAACACTACTATAATTAATTTATTACACTTTTGTCTATTTATGTATTCTACAAGCTGCATGTACATTAGACACGTTCACATCATATAGCATTTATGTTTACTCTTGTAAAAAGCTCAACTATTTAACTTTACACAATATAATTTATATTCGACATTCTGATATAGACTAACTTCTTACATTTATTAGCGGTTTTATATATACTCTGAATTAAAGAGGATGACTTATTCACCAGTAATTGCTAGAAGAATCTCGGTCCATGGAGAATATGCAGTGCTTACGACGCTTGTGTGTTTGACGGGTTGCCTAATAGTAGCTCGCAACAATGTATATCTTTTATCTTTTAATTTAGTCCTTGCCAATAAAAATATGACTTAAACATGGAGTTAATTTAGAAATCACTAGTGTTTACTTAGACCAACATATACATACAAGTACTGAACTATATACAAACTAGAATGGAATCACCAGTGTTAGCGTGTGGTATCTTTGTCTTTCTCTAACTCATGTTTGTATATATGGGACCAAAGATCAATTTTTATTTGCATAATAAGTGTATTAAAAATTTTAGCTTTTAAATTGTAAAAACTAACAACTACTAATATAATACAAGTTTAGTAAATAGCTTACACCCTTTCTCAAGTAACTTCAGGTGAGTTTAAAAAAGTCCAGTTTCTGAATGAGGCAATTAGATATGACTATTGTGATTGATAAGTAATTTACATAAAAGACACAGATCGCATATTTTTTGCCACATTGAATATTCCCTATATACGGCAATCATAAATACACTGATGTGTATGTGTATGATGTGACTTCCTGGCTAATGTAGTACCTTCGAGTGGAGCATTGGAAAATCACATGTAGGGTATGTGAAGGGAGTTAAGCAGCCTGTGGCTGCCAAGATCCTCCAACACTTAGACATTTGCTATATTAATAGTTTTTTAGTACATCCTTTCGCACAATTAACATTATTTAACAATACTGACCAACCAATAACTGTAGTTGCTTATAATAATCACTATGTTTAAGTACAGTTATTTTTTTCGTCATTAGTTTATCCATCTTGGGACTGGTTGGATGCGTACTTCCATTGATTTGTATTCTGAGCTAGCCTACACATTTCCCTGAAATTCATACAGTCTACATCTTTCACTATCTGTGTGCAGTAGTCTAACCTAGGTCTACCTCTACTTTTTTTTTCTATCTTTGCTTCTACTATATTCCGCACTATTCCTTCATGCCGTAGTGTGTGGCCTATCATTCTATCTCTCCTATTTTTTACTGTTTTCCACATATTTCTTTATTCCCTGCCATTTTTAGTACCTCTTTGTTCTTAACTTTGTCTGTTCATGATATCTTCATCCTACTGTCTAGGCTCCACAGCCGTACAGTGCTGTGCTCCACACATATGTTTTAAGCAATCCTTTCCTTGTTTCTATGTTTGTTGTCTTTGGACACAGTAGTTGCTTATTCTTGTTAAATGTAGCACAACCTTGTGCTAATCTATGTTTTATATCTTTTGCGCTTTTCTCATCTTGCGTTATTTGGCTTTCTAGGTAGCAGAAATCCTTAACCTCTTGTAAGTTTTTGTTACCTATTTGTATTCTTGTTTTTTATTTATTTTTCCCTCTTTTGCATACTAATACTGTAGTTTTATTTTGTTAATTTTCATACCGTATCTCTCTGTTAGAACCGTTTCCATTTCATTAAAAGCAGCTTATAACTCTTCCTTGTTAGATGCTAATACCGCTATATCATCTGCAAATCTAAGCATATCAATTTTTGTCTCTGCATAGTAATTCCAAGTGTTTTCCTATATTTGACAGTATTCATTGTCACTTCAATGTACAAGTTAAAAATTAATGGGGATAGGGCACATCCCTGTCTCACCACTTTCCTAATATTTACTTCTCTACGTTCCTGCTCTAATTCTATTACTGCTGTTTGCTCTTTGTATAAGCTATGTACTATTCGTCTATCCCTATAACTCATTCCAATCTTTTTGAGTATTTCAAACATTTTTTTCATTTTACTTTGTCGAATGCTTTTTCCACATCTACAAACCCTATATACACGCTTTCCCCTTCTTCTATTATTTTCTCCATTATCACTCCCAGAGCTAAAATAGTCTCCCGTGTTCCCGTGTTTCGCCTAAACCCAAAGTGATCTTCTCCTAGTATTTCTTCACTTGTTTTTCCATTCGTCTTTGTACAATTCTAGTTAATATTATTGACACGTGTGCTGTCAAACTTATTGTTCGAAAATTTTCGCATCTATTCGCGCCTTTCTTTTTTGGTATAGTTACTATAATGTTACACTTGAAATCTTTGGGTATCTCGCTTACAAATTGGAAGAGACGTTCTGTTACTACTTGTCTAGCGGCTTATAGAGTTTTTGCGTGCACCTTATCTGTACCCGGCGCCTTACCATTTTTCAGACCCTTTAATGTTAATTCAAACTCATCTCTAAGTATAGGATATCCCAAGTCATCATTTTCAATGTCTGATTCCTGTTCTAATGCTGTTAGTTCCTCTCCTGAATCTAAATTCCTTAAATATCGCTGCCATCTAGTTACTTTCTCTACATTTTCTATAATGACGATTCCTCCCGCGTTTTTTATATTTTTGCTATATGGTTTTATATCCCTAAAATTGACTCTAATTAGTTTGTATGCTTCATCTGTCTTTCCGATTTCCATCTTAGTTTGTACCTCTTTCCACTTTTCATCAATCCATTGTTGTTCAGCTTTCTTGCATCTGCAAATAATTTTCCTATTTATGGCTTTGTATCTCTGTTTTCCTGTTTTGTCTGATTTATTTTTGTATTTTCGTCTTTTTTCTATTAAATTCAGAATATCTTTTGTTATCCATGGTTTCTTATTTTCTTTTTGTGTATATCACAGAATATCTCTGGCCGCCATGTCAAGGCTGGATTCAATGTTATTCCATTCTGTTTGTACTTCCTTAGTATCAGATATTTTCCAGATATCTTTCAGCAATTCATTTGACTTTTTTTCGAATCTTTGTTGAATATATTTATCTTTTAGTTTCTCAAAGTCAAAGTGCCTTTTTCTTTTTCTTTTTTTTTAAATTTAAAAGCGGCCTTCATAATTACAATGTTGTAGTCAGTGTCTATATCTGCTTCTAGGTAGCTTCTACAGTCTTTTACTTGATTCCTTAACCGTTGTATAACAAGAATGTAATCTATTTGATATCTTTCTATATCTCCTGGCATCTTCTACGTATATCGTCTTCTAGCATGATGTTGAAATATGTGTTTGTGGTGATTAAATTGTTGTTGTCACAAAATTCTACCAGCTTATTTCACCTGTCGTTTCTCGTGCCTAAACCAGATAAACCTATAGTACCGCTCCTTCCCTACCCTCACCTACCACTGCATTAAAATTCCTCGTAATTATTAAATTTTTATGTCCTTTTACCTATCTTAATATGTCTTCGATATCTTTGTAGATTGCTTGTACCTCTTCGTCACTGTAGGTAGAGGTGGACATGTATACTTGCATTACTACTGTGTTTATCGGTTTAGATTCTAATCTAACCATGAATACTCTTTCGTTCTTTTGTTAAGTAATTTTCTACACAGTATTCTATCTTTTTTCGCATAACTATCCCCACGCCCGAATTTCCTTTTTCTACTCCTGTAGGAATTACCCTGAAGTCTCCACTCCAAAAATCTCCCGCCTCTGGCCACTGAACTTCACTGGTCCCTACTATGTCTAGTGCTAACCTATTCATTTCAATTTTCAGGTTCTCTAACTTACCTACTTGCTTCATACTTCTAACATTCCACGCCCCGACTCGCCAAATGTTCCCGACGCTTATTCTGAACTATCCGATCGCATCCTCCGAAGTAGTCCCTTCCCGGAGACCCGAATTGTGACTATTTTAACTCCGGAATCTTTTATCCCAGAGAATGTTATCGTGTTTTTTACAATTTAAATACACTGTGTACTTGGGAGATAATGTGGTGGTTTCCCGTTGCCTTCCACATTGCGGTAGTGTCTTAGACTGCCATACCGACCGTTATGTTCTCTGCCAATCTAAGTACCGAAAGAAACGCTGCCCTCTTTCGGGGACCTGTCTTAGTCTGGTTCGTCACTAACGACCCTACTACTTTGGTTGGACCTGTAGTTTGGCTCTTTAGTTTATTAGAACACGTAAACCACCTGTTCTAGTAATCTAGAACTTCAACAAGGTGCAGGTCCATTCAAAATGGACTGATGCATATAATATTAATATAATATTTCCAGGTATCAAATTTACAATATTGTAATGAAAACAGTATCGGTGTCTAAAAGTTAATAACCCCAATGAATAAATATAGAAACAATAATAAAGTAATTTTATTGCATAACTCAATATGGGTTATAAAGCTACTTTACATTTCCGAAACTTTAAATACATTTTCTTAAATTATATGCTCTTAATTTTTATTTTAATTTATGTATTTTTTATATCTCATTCCGAATTTTGTTAACAATATTGTAGTAATCTGGAGTATTTCCTAAGTCGATTCTCATTGGTTGATAATTATTGCAAATATTATAGTGTATATTTCGATATTTGAAGGTATTTTTGAACAGCACGATAACCACTTTCAGCTTTTCGAAGGCACTCGTCAGAATTTACCGTTATAGCGTCGCGGGGATTTGAGGGCGAGCTATCTCATTGCAAGCTTTAACCGACATTTTGGAACTTAACTTCAGATATTCAAAATGGAAGGTCAAGAAGCTTCACGTAGAGGTTTTATTAAAAGTAATGTTTTTAATTATATTATTTTTAAGTTATCTGATTGCATCGATGCTTTAGTAATTATTTGATGTTATTTGTTTGTGTTTTAAGATAGTAATTGAATTAATGATAAAGCTGTCATGTTTGATCTGTTTAATTTGTAAAAGCACGTTTATCTATCTGATGCAATTATAATAATAATTCTTAACCTTTGCTTTCTAGATTGAATATATTCTGTTCATACGCATTTATGAAAGTTTAAAGAGTCTGGATCTGGGCTTGTGTTTATGCTGTAGGATTTGATATGTATTTGTTACCAATATATTTTATAATTTGTTTTCAATGTTCTAATAATTGTTATGGTTATGGAAACGTTTTATTCTCAGTTTTTAGTTGTGCGTCTACAACCATATAATTCATGTCTCGATTTTAAAACCTAACCTTATGTTAGTGTGATGTGATATCTGATATTTATAACTTACCATTCTATCGGTAACTAATATTGAAATTTAAAGATGCTTGTTACCATGTCATTATGCGAACTTCTGCTATGACCCCGTTTATTAACGCGTTTACATTATGACTATGTTGGAGATGGGCGATTCAATCTGTGCCCTTTGTTTGTCACCATCATAGCATACGTTCATGTTTGTTTATAAATTTTTGTTAGATCAATGTACTTGTAGTAGTGTTTATGCAAATGATAGAATGTAGATTAGCCATTGTGAACCATATTGCAAAACGGACTGTAAACTGTTAATGGTTTGTATGGTAAGGGCATATGTTCGAGCCTTTGTTGCATTTACTAATATTTTATGTCCGTGCGGAGTTGAACATTGGTAGTCGACGTCCTTATCTTTCTGACGCTTCACCTCTTTTCAACTTTAGCCGGGCAGTCATGGCTCAGTCGTCCTCGGTACTATCCAGAAAAAACTAGCTGGACTACACTAGCATTCCTTCAGTTGTCGTATGTCTGAGTAACAGTTGACATCTCGTAATATTAAAAATGCACAGGTGCTTGTTCGCCCCTCCATTCTTGGAGAGATCTATTTATGCAGTTAGAAGCGCAGTGTTGTGAAGTTTTATCTGCTGATACTCTGTCCTCAGCGCTAACCCAGGGAGTCCGGCACTGTTTGTTCTTGTAATTCATGTATAATTGCTGGTAACCTAATTTAGAGGTTTTCGTATAATAATTAAAGTAGTTTTATTTCAAACTTTCTTGCCTTAACGTCATCTCAGTATGTATATTTGGGTTATGTTTCGGTCACACAATGTAGGTGTCACTAGCCACAGCCATTAGACGTCTAAATCACAGAGCCAGGTATTGTCATGCGAGGGCGTTCATTTGTCCGTAGGTAGGTTAGAGTGCAGATTCGTTGCCGCAACCAGGATTGCTACATTACAGTTTGGTGTCGTAACCAGGATCGTTACATTACAATATGCAGGTCATTTCGAAGCATAACTTGTCTAGTGGTCACGATGTTCTGTAAACGGATTGGGAAATTAAAAATGCTTGAAACAGCATATAACTTTAAAAACTTTCGTGAAAGACCTCGTTTTACTTGGTAGTCTTCGTTTTTAAAATATTGACTGTACAATCGACTCTGCTTAAAGGTTTCCAGTTTTTTCTACTAATTGCAGTTATCCATAACTGCAATATTTAAGGAGTTTAAACGGAAAACTGTAAGAATAAAAATCATTCTTGTCGAAGTACATAATTAAGGTTTTAACTTACGAATGAAACTGAATATTATTCCTTTCATCATGCAAATTTTTACATCCATAACCTACACAATATTGCACCATCTTTACAAACACCATTAGACGTTTAGAAGAATCACAAAGCCCCTATTTGTGACTTTGAATATAAAAATAATCGTTTAACTAAAGATTGATAACTTTTTCTCGTAAATCAGTAAGTACAATTTATTAAAAACAACAATAACTTACATACCAATAGATTTAACGTAATGAGACGAATAAAAATGGGGATACCACAACGTATGTCTATCCTTTTTTACTGCGCCTGACACACCGCGGTCCTATGTATTAACCAGCGTGTTTCCATTCCAGTTTGTATACAGGGTGGCATTAGTTTTATGTCATTAAATTTAGGAGGCGATAGGGATTGATTAGTTAAACAAAACCTATAAGGCATTTTACTCTTAGACCGCTGTTTAAATGCCCGATCTAGGTCAACTTAAGTAAACGTTTTAGGGCTGCTGTTTTGTCATATGCTTTTAAAGAAACAACTTACGTATGCTATCCTAAATCACATAACGCAGATGAAATAATTACACAATCAGCGTTCGAAATTTCCACTGTATCTGCATATTCGTGGTTGGTATAATCGTCGGGTTTTCGTAGTTTTTAAAAATAATTCATTAAGCTAATAACGCAACAAAAAACTCCAATTACAATTAACTCCCAACACTGCGTTTAAGTGTAGTGCATAAACACGTAGTGGAACACACAAAATCAAACAGATAAAACACGCAAAATCAAAAGGAAAACACACAACATCTAACTCCGGTTACGAGCTATGTAATGAAAAAGTACGTTCAACTTAAAGTAGGATATCGTATTCTGCATAAACGCTGAATTGTAACAAACACAAAACTACACCAAAACTCAATACAGTCGATCACATCAGCATTATGGCATATTATTTTTTTGTTGTGATTATTATCTAAATAAGCAAATTTTCGAAAAAGTGTAAACTTATTTTAGTAGCAGCTAAACTACATTGAGTTATTTCGTTTGGCAACAAAAATGCACTCTATTTCACTAATTTAAGTTTACTGAAGGTCACAACTTAATTCGTCGACTTTAAAGCTTCATGTAATTATTATTCATGTATTATTATTAATTAATTATTTATATTAATTATTTGTGACCTAGTTAACATTACATTGGTTTTAAAACAATTTTGAATCTTTTTATGCCCGTTTGTAGCTAAAATATTTGCTTTACACCCCAGGTTTATTAACAATTTTTGTTCGTCTTTTCGGTCTTTACATCCTCTTTAAATTAATGACATAAAACTAATGCTACCCTGTATACTGCTCCACCAAGCAAACACTAGCGCCGGAAAATATGCGAACTAAAATTTGACAAGAACATATGTAACAATAAAAAAATTGGATTGCTATATTGTACAGCTCCACCAAGCAAACATTAGCCCTGAAGGGGTGTAGCCTGGTGGCATTGCTGGTAGTGGTGTACATTGCAATCCAATTTTCTCATTGGTTACATATGTTCTTGTCAAATTTTAGTTCGCATATTTTCCGGGGCTAATGTTTGCTTGGTGGACCTGTACATTCCGTACATATAACTTTAATTATATGAAAATTCATAGTGATGAGTGTAATTACCGTTATTTATCGCGCTGTTTATCGAGTTGTGTGTAAATTTGATTTAAATATTAAACGCAAATAATTGAATCTAAAGTACGTATTTGCTGCATAAATCAATTTAAACGATTTTAGTTATGCTTTTATGTTTAGAATAACTTGTGTGCATAAAAATTATTACGATATAATTACTCGCACCATTCGATATTGGTTAATTTTTCACTTATAGAATTGACCAACCCACAATCTTAGATGTATATCGTTTTGCCTACCTTTCTGATTATTTAATTGTTCTGCGTTTTTATGATTTTTTCCATTATTCTTCTATTTTTATTCAACTATATTAACAGTTTTTTTCAAAACTACATTTTTTTTTTCTAAACTAAAGGTTTGTATAAAAACTGTATAATTATATAGTATAGTTACAGTTTTACATAACCTCACATTACTAGAATTTATAAATTAATTTATGATTTCTAACAAATTCCTGTCTTTACTTAACTAACAAAAGTTTATTTTTGTAGGTTGTATCGTAAACTCAGTAATGACACCTAGAAAGAGTGTTAATTCTGAAGCTAGAAACATCATTAAATCCGTTATAAAATTTTTCGAAAAACAGAAAAATGCAGGTGTGTGGTTATTACCTTTATAAAAAGGAGCTGAACTTGCTGCTGTTGCAACTGAGAAATCGTGTGCATTTATAAAATATATATAAGAAAGAAAGCTTCAGTATCTGAGAATCGAGCATTAAAATCTCCATCGAAGAGGCAACCTAGTGGTGGTTCTAATAAAATTGCCCTTGACGATTTTGACTTAGGAGTATTGAGATGTAACGTTCATGAAATTTATACGGTTGATAAGCAAATTCCTACACAAAATCAGTTATACTCGTGATCGGAAAACAGTAACAAAGCATTTGATAACGATTGGCTTTAGTTTTAAACAATGTCATGATAAACGTAAATTGCTGATGGAACGAACAGACATTGTAACATGACGTACACGCTATCTACGTGTCTTACGAGAAGAAGGCAAGCGGCCAGTGACATTTGGCTGAAACATATATTCATCCATCGTATGTTGTATTGAAATGCTGCCAGTCTAAAGACGTATACAAGACTAATCAAACTGGTCAACGATGCACAATTGTGCATACAGTTGGACGACATAGCTTTGTCAATAATGCCCTTTTAATATACAAATCAAAAAGCAAATCTGGAGAATATCATGATGACATGAATCACCAAAACTTTATGCAATGGATGGAAAAACAGTTAATTCCAAATTTACCTCCCAATGGCATTATTGTGATGAACAACACACAATATCATAGTGTCCAAATTAATAAACCATCTACACAAGCAGTACGAAAAAAAATTATTCGGTATGGTCTAGCCAATCAAGGTGTGTCGACAATAAATGAATTGCGCAAAGCTGACTTATTAGTATTAGTTAGCAAAACATATTTTGTAAATGAATTACTTAAAACACATGGACTTACTGTGCTACATTTATCATCGTATCATTATGACTTCAATCCCATAGAATGGATATGGAGTTTGCTGAAACGTAAGGTTGCAATGAATAACGTGGATCAAAGAAGTGGTGATGGTGAAATTGTAAATCTAGTGCATAAAGCATTTTCTGAAATTGGTGAATTAGAATGGGTATAATATCCTGACCATGTTGATCGCTTGACAGAAGAAGCTCAGTGTAGAGATGATTTACTCGATGATACTGTTGAAAGCTTGAACTTTATTGTAAACCCGGGATCATCAGAAGACGACGAAGATGAAACGATAAACGAAAGTATCTAATACCAGAATTCTTGGGCAAAAATTTATTATAATGCTATTTTGTGGATAGTTATGTATTGAAATTTATGCAATGTACAGCTGTGTGTTTAAATACTTGAAGAAACATTCAATAAAAACTGTTCTATGCTTTGGTATGAATACTTGTTGATTTAATAAATATATTGACGAAAGTGCCATTTGTTGATATTAATTACATCAATTTAGTAAAGTATTCATCATACCTAACCTACAAAATCATTTAAATGTTTAGAAATATTCTTACACCGAGTGTACACTACTATAGTCCATTCAAAATAACTTTAGGATGACGTCAAATGTAGTAATAAAGTATGGGTAACTATATGCAAATGAATACCTAAAATTATACTTGAAGAATATTGTTATTTAAGACAATAAATGTTGGTAGTTCTGTACGGTGTTGCCACCAATTTCTCTTGCAAATCCAAGCATTTGTCATTCGACATAATGTCATTTGTTGTCAAGCCGTTCTTGTTTATTTTTGTTTTTATATTTTTCGTGGATATTTTATAAAACAATTCTTTTCAAAACTAAAATATATTATTTGATTTATGAATACATATAATATATATGTTAAGTTTTCACAATCCCTAAACCGTTGAATGCGCGTACTCAAGAAATGGTAGCTTCACGAATAGACTATTTTGAAAAAGAAATTGATAATAATGGGCTTCTTTTACCATTCACTTCTATAAGAGGCGTAAGTAATTTCTGTATTTAGGTATTTGATTCCATTTGAATAATTTCAAATTTAATGAGGTTAAATAAACTAAACAGTTTCATTAAAAGTTATTTGTTTTAGCGAGTTGCATCAGCATTAAATATTATAGCGAATCCAATCAGAAAACCAGTGTGCACCAAGTGCAATTATCAAGAAGACGTTCACGGCAGTTCCGTCCATGACGTCACAAAATATCAATCTCGGCTGTTCCGTGCTTAAAATTGAGAATGATGCCTTGGTTATTCTAATTCTTCTATTTTTTCTAAAACCTATAAGTTTCGTTAGCCCGTCTCTGTGCTAAAGTTGGGAGCCACAAATTGATCGCTTTTCTGGATTTGCGTCCGAGGGTTTCGGAGTTGGGGACGCGGGCAGGTGGTGGTTCGGTGGAGAATTTTTACGTGCGTTGTATAGACCGGTTTTTGTCGCGAAAAACCTATAAATTGGGGAGAAATAAGGGGTCGTACGACGAGGTTGGCAACTGCTAGGTTAGTGTTGGTACGAGAGAGAAAAAAGATCGAGTCGGTTTCCAAAATTCGTATTCGGGCGTTAAAAAATATCTAATATATTCCAAACAACGCTATTCGTATTCTAAAACCTGAATTATTAACAGTTTGCAAGATGGTACTATAGTATTTTCTTAAAACAGACCGTGATTTATTACTAAAACGATGTATTTCTTATGTGGCATTAAGCATAGCAAGCATACAACCAAGGCGATTTCAATAAACATCACCTCAACAGCGCAAGCCTAACGCCTCTGGCTACGAATCGTAACTCCGTTGGTTCGATGCCCAGTAAAATTCATTTTTTTAAATTTGATTTTATGTTGCTTTTTAAAACATGCAATAGCATTTATTTAACAATATGCATTAAATAAACCAACACTTTTTTTCATATGCTTCAGTGCGATCTACAATCTATAATTTGTGAATTATATTTACTCCAAAAACCATTTGCAACGTTTACTTTTCAGATATTGTCCAACTTGCAGAAACGTATTCGCTTATATGTGTATAAAAACTAAAAAACCTTTAATATTTTACTATCCAAAAACCCAAACGCACAGAGCCAACAACAAGTACGTTTGCTTTGATGAACAGACGATCGAGTTGGTTTCAAAAATTAGTATACGATCCTTAACAAATTTCTAATATGTACCAAAATATATTACATCTATCATAAATTATACATCTTTAAAACTTTTACTGCAATTTGTGTAATTTATTTGAGAAATGCCAAAAGCAGGTTACGAACAAAGACGTAGTAGCACGAGTACGTACTATCTGAAACTCTGTTAACACACTTAATTTATAAAATTAAAGCTTCTAAATTACATAATAATTCTATATAGTATATTATACCCCCGTCGCGCGGGTACGCGAGCCACTACAGTCAGTTGGTAGCAATGTTAAATAATTATAAAAATGACGCGCAAATAAAAGATTACGTCATATAAATTATACAAAATTACTCCATCACATAAAAAAGAAAACGAAAACGCTACTTACATAAATTGCAGGGCTTCTCACCGCACTACTCCGTGTTGTTACAGCGGGGCTCCATTGATCTTTCGGGCTTGGGTATTCATTGACCCGGTCGAATCCAAATTCAGATTTGTCTTCTTTTTTCTGTAGCGGAACACAGGAATAGGATGAAGGACGATAATTATGTAGAAGGCAGGAAACCTACATCTCAAGAAAAAGACACGATAAGACACAAAGGTAACTACATTTGTTCGCTTCTCGATCACCAGTCCAGACACAACTCTACACGTCTGCCGGAAATCCCCACCCCTTGTTCGCACACCGCGTCGGCGCAAGCTTGCGCAACGCACTCTCTAAAGTGACGGAAATACGCGCAAGTCTTTTTAAATCCTTGGCGCAAAATTCTTACAAATTAAAACTAAATAAAAAATGTTTAGTGCCGATTTTGGCACGTAACAAGAACTGATAATTATTAATTCTGATTATAAAAAAAGCATCACACATTAATAGACGCGGTCTATTTTTAAACACAAAAAAGTTAAAAATTCAATTTGACGTTTATTACCGAATACGTCCGAAAAATATCAAGTCTACGTAAATAATTTAGAAAACGCTATATATCTTTTGAGGCTTCAACTACTACAACTATACAACCAAAGGATTTACTACAAAAGATAGTTCGATATCGTAAGGCTAATACCTCCGTCTACCATACACAACCTCGGTGGTTCAAGTCCCAATTAAATTAAAATTTTTTTTTATTTATGTTGATTTTTTAAATATTAACAAGCATCTAATATGCGTAAAATAGTCAAACAAAATTTATAACCGCTATACAATGGTCTACAATAAGTTAACTATTCTTTATTTACATTAACAGTAATTGAAAACTTTAACATTTCAAGCGTTTTGGTTTTTAATTTCTTCTATATTTCATTTATCTTAAATATAGACGTAGGAAACGTCCTGCATTCCTTTGATATTTGTTTATTTAGGATCCACTTATGATTACTTTCCTTTTAACAAACATCAAAAGTCCAGAATAAAAAACAATTGAAAAAAATCGTAGGCATTTGTCAACTTAAGTATTCATAATCACAAATACAAATACTTTTTTTATTTTATATTGAAATTTCATTAACGTCCAAAGGAAAATATATTCAAACAAAATTTATAAACGCTATACAACTGTTTACAATAAGTTGATTATTCCTTATTTACATTAACAGGAATCGACAACTTTGTCTTACGAGCATAGCTAATACGTGGTAAGAACGAGACAGCATGATGTACAGAGAAGGTAGAACCAAGCGGTTGCCTACATTAACTAAAAGTCCTTATAAAATACCAAATATGTGCTGAAACACAAAGCTTCTGAGCGTAAAATCTAAATTCAATACCGGTCACGTATACGTATTACACTCATTCCTGAATTTAAATTGAGAAATGTTAAACGCATATTGCGGCATAGAAAAAGCCTCTTTTTATCTAAATCACTAATGGCAAAATTGATTGCATAGACTTCAGGTGAAGGTTATCTTTAACATAAGTTGCTATTTGCAAACACGTTATTACAAATGTGCTCATATGTAACATTGGCAACATTGGCTACATTAACAATTAATAACTATTGCTTAATTTTGATTGGTTTGCATGTATGGATTTTATTTGTTCTATTCCATTTGTCGCACAAAACAAGACATATAAACTGTTAGATAGAGGCAGCATGGAGTTGATTCGTAAAAATAAGACTGAGAAGGTAAAACCAGTAATTGCCTAAATTAGCTGTAAATATATATAGAATGACATTCGTAGCACTTGAATTAAACTAAGACGATCAGCTGATTTCAATAACTTTGCAGACCACGGTACGTTCAGAAACATGACTTGAGTTGTTAAACAACAGTTGGTTAAGCTCACTACAATTACTACTTATTACAATCGATTATTTAACCACTGTATATAATATCCGTTGCTCTTTTATATCTACGTAACTAAAATTGTTCACATTGCTAAAAACCCTTCGAATGCTATGTTTGTAAAATATTTATAAGCTACATTTCCATTACTTACATTACATAGAGCTATTATTTCTTTTTTTTTGAAGTTTGCTAGGGCAAAGTGGTCTTGATCCGATCGACCTCCCCCCCAGGTGATTTCGACAAAGTCTACTTGGGCAAACTGATCTTGATGCGATCGACTACCCGAAGTGATTTCGACAAAGTCTACTAGGGCGAAGTGGTCTTGATACGATGGACTTCCCGAAGTGATTTTGACAAAGTCTACTACGGTGAAGTGGTCTTGATCCGATCGACTCCCCGAACTGATTTCGACAAAGTCTACTAGGGCGAAATGATCTTGATTGATCTTGATCTTGATCCAATCGACTCCCCCGAAGTGTTTTCGATAAAGTCTACTAGGACGAAGTGGTCTTGATCCGATCAACTCCCCTAAGTGATTTCGACAAAGTCGACTAGGGCGAAGTGGTCTTGATCCGATCGACCTTCCCCCTCCCAAATGATTTCGTCAAAGTATACTAGAGCAAAGTGATCTTGATCCGATCGATCCCCAGAAGTGATTTCGACAATGTCTACTAGGGCGAAGTGATCTTGATCCGTTCGACTCCCCGAAGTGATTTCGACAAGATCTACTAGAGCGAAGTGATCTTGATCCGATCGACTCCCCGAAGTGATTTCGACAATATCTACTAGGCGAAGTGATCTTGATCAGATCGACTCCCGGAGTGATTTTGACAAAGTCTACTAGGGCGAAGTGATCTTGATCGAATCGATTCCCCGGAGTGATTTTGACAAAGTGTACTAGGGCGAAGTGATCTTGATCCTTTTCCAAATGGTTCTAACTGGTTCCCGATGGATCCCGGTTGGGTCCCGTGGGTTCCCGTGGGTTCCGGTCGGTTCTGACGGTTCCCGACGGTGCCCGATGGTTGCCGATGGTTCCCGGTGGTTTCCAGCAAAAAGGGCGGGCGGCAAAGAGGGCGGGCGGCAAAAAGGGCGGGCCGCTAAGAAGACGAGGCGCTAAGGGAGCGGAGTGCTAAGAGGGCGGAACGTAAAGCGGGCGGAGCGCAATGAGGGCGGAGTGCAAAAAGGGCGGAGCGCAAAGAGGGCGGAGCGCAAAGAGGGCAGAGCGCAAAGAGGGCGGAGCACAAAGAGGGTGGAGCGCAAAGAGGGCGGAGCGCAAAGAGGGAGGAGCGCAAAAGGGCGGAGCGCAAAGAGGGTGGAGTGCAAAGAGGGCGGAGCGCAAAGAGGGCGGAGCGCAAAGAGGGCGGAGCGCAAAAAGGACGGAGCGCAAAGAGGGCGGAGCGCAAGGAGGGCGGAGCGCAAAAAGGGCGGGGCGCTCGAAATAGTCCCGTAGGAACTACAAACCGCTTCTAGTTTCATTATAAATTTAGTTTGAAACAATTTTTATTTTAACTATGGAATAATTTAAATATAATATCCAAATTATGGAAATATGGAAACCTTTTCAGTTTGATAAGGGTTATAAAATTCAGAATTTAAGCATTCCACCTATTTTAGTAGGTTAGAAAATGATAAATAAGAACTATCCATATACACATTTGCTTTTTATGTAGATAAAAGCTTGGTATAGACGAAATCAGGAAATAATGAATGCACGTCATCAACCGTATTCGTATGCATCAAGATTAATCAATTGACTGTTTAATAAAGATTTCAAGAAATATTCCCATTGGAAATCGAAAATAATATAATGAAAACAACAAAATATAAAAGCAAAGTCAAATATAAAGGCGCAGTTATGGTTATGTTAGGTTATGTGGTATTAAAAATGACATGTGTTAAAAAACCCCACAAATCAACTTAGACTTCATTAATATAAGTGTAATATAGTTAGCACATGCGACAGTTTACTGTTCCCATTCTTTACGTATCATAAACTCCACAGCGTAAGTCGTTACTAAGCTACTTTGCTCGAAACACGTGCTACTTGTATTCTTTCTTTCTCTTACATGTTAAATACGTCCATTGTATATACGGAAGTATATCTTGGATTAAATCAAATTAATGACGTGAATTCATTCTTACCTGTTTTCGACTATATAGTAAGAATCACGAAAGAAGTCCCTACGTCATAGGTGTCTAACTGAATTCAAAACATACGTTTAAGATTATTTAAAAGCTTAACTAATATATATGATAAAGATAGTAATACGATTTGTACATGTTTTAAAGAAAGACATACGTGAACACGTTCATCTGGAAAAACGACAGAGAAGAGTATGTGTCCGTATGTTTTAAACTTTATACTTAACAGGTGAACAAAATGTTAATTTTTCGTAAAACAGGGTTGCCAGAGTTATCGTACGGAGAGAGATTTCAATACAGCTGCCGTAAATAGTTTATATTGCAGTTATTGTGCGTTTCTATTCAGATCAATATATGTAATTCAATTTATGAAAATGCGTTTTATTTTAACTAAATTCATTAAACTCATAAAACAAGAGGACGCCAATTTAAAAATAGTTAAAGCAACTACCTTTATGAAAATAATATATTATTGGCAATCATGCTTCATTATGGTTTGCAGATTCGCGAAACTTGACGGAAACTTCCGAATCGGAATATTTATTGGGTATATTAAAATTTTCAACTTAATTCGTACGAATACAAGTGATGACGCAAACGACTTTTTCATGGTTTCGACTATATAGTCTTTGCAATTTCTAAATAGACCTCGTCATCCGTGACGTCACACAAGTACTAACTATTTATGTATATGTTTGTCAACTTAATACCGTACAATATTAGTGTTATAGTTTTGGTTTGAATAATAGCAATTTACGACGTTGCCAATAATTTTAAAGGCAAATATTAAATTTTGACGTTTAAATTATAGGTTATGTGCCATTCCTTGTTTTGTTGGTGTCAACGACCTCTTAAATTATCCGTTTTATATATTGATATTTGGCTGGTTTTGCTTCAAACAGTGCTATTCACAACTCATATTAGTATTAAACTGAACTCTAATAACCAAAGACGATGAACGAGATTCATTTAGACCCAGAACTAAGCTACTTGTTGCTAGTTTGATCACCTTTATAGGCTGCGTGAAAATCGCTAGTATTTGTTTTCCAGTTACATTTATAGTGCAACACGTAATTGTTTTCGATTTATCACGTTTCTGTTGATACTTGATGGTTGTATTTGAAACATGTCGAGTTTTTTTAAAGTTAGTGAACCATCCCTAAATACAGTCTTGGATTTAAATGGCTGAAAGATAATCCAAGAATAGGTTTAATGAAACTGTTAAATATTATGAATAAATGGAATTCGATTCCGGAAGATATATGAAAATAAAAGAAGAGAATCTGTAGCATTTTTGTGTGTTTAGACAAAACATGGCTTTTTCAGAATGGTGTCATATGCCGTACCTAGCAAAGCATGCAATAAGAACAGTTAGAGCACACAAATTGATCGAAAAAGGTTGGTGTCATATCTACTTATCTTTAATACAGTCTAATGTAATTAGTCTTTTAGGTACATTATATGCCCGAAATGTAAATGAATTACTAAATGTGTCTGAAATTGATTTTTCTCGTCTTCCACAAAAAAACCTAAATTACTACAGAGAAATGAATGAGCAAAAATTGAAAATTAATTATTAAAGAATTTGGAAAAATTATTTGCAATAATTTTAGACAACATGTCGTATTATTATATTTGTTAAATAAAACATCTAACAGTTTCTAGAAAAAAAAGTAACGTTGTAGAGCGACACTAAATAAGCAATTTCTTATGGAACTAATGATTTTAAGCAAAGCTTATTTAACTTGTGACAATGTAAGTCAAAATTATGTGTTTTATAACATATCAGTATTAATTAAAAATTTTAGGTATAAACCGCCAAATATTTTTAAAGCGGATTTCCTGGTCGAACAATATGGACATAAGGTGTTAAGATTGCCTCCGTATCACTGCATATTCAATGCAATTGAAAATGTATGGGGTGGTAGTCACAGCTACTACAACCGACACGGTGGAAGAGATGGGAGGTCTGTTGAAAACTTTACAAATGTGGAAAGAAACATTAGAAAAAATAATACCAGAGATTTGGGCACATTTGATAGAACATGCAGAAAAAATTATCAAAGATTGGTGGAAACGTGAGATTAAATTTGATCAAGAAGATAATGCACCTCTAATTATTAACATTGGTGATAGTGAAGACAGTGATTCAGATTTTCAATCAAATTGAACTAGTCAACCAAACGCATGGCTACTTAGAATTTAAAAAACTTTTTACACGATGTACTTTTAATTTATTTACAACTATCTTAAAGTTTGTGTATAATAAACAAGTACAACCATATATATTTTATTGTTAAATTACAAGCTTTCAATGCTTGTTAAATTCTTGAGTATGTTGTTTTAAAATATGGGTTGCAAATTCATCTTCAGAATATTGGATTTTAGGCATCCTAACAACTTCTACAGCTTTCAATTTTAATGGATGTAATAAACACACTGGTGACGAACTTGTCAATACTACACTAGCTTAAACTTTGGAGGTGCTAAATACAGGTAAAGTGAAAGTCTTTATATTACACCAATCTACAAAAAATGATAAATTGTATATTGAATTATTTGTTTCAAACTACTCAATTACCTGCAACAATTATATGGTCTCGAAGAGTAATAAAGCAAATGCCCATTTTTGGAAGATTTTGCCCTTCGTGCTTTTGTATATTCAACAAACTACTGTTTATATCTTTAAGAATTCCATCAAAATAATTAGTCGTTGAACCTTTTGGTTATAAAGTTTTCATTTTTAGCTTACGACACTGACTGAAGATAACTTGCAATTTTGGATTTTTACTGGGAACAGTAATAATCCTGTAACAGTTATTCTTTTCTTGGATAATGGCATACTTCAACAACAGAATTCAAAGTTGGTTCATTTAAAGTGTTTACCTGTATGCATTGTTTTAGTTGTTGGAAATGCTTTGAAAACAATGCCGTATTCAATCCAGTTGCATACTAACAAACAAGTAAAATGATCACCACAAATTTTAGGATGATTTGAAAGTGTTAAATCCTTCCTTTGCATTGTACATAGCATAACCTTAGTCTTTGTAGATGGTTTCAGGGAAATCTAAAAGATTATTTTTAAAGTGACATATCTTAATTATTCAACGTTAATGAGAATTTTACTTACAAATAGAATGTAATTTTGTTCTTTTCCTTTTTCGATTTGTGTAATCAAAACCTTTAAAGTATAGTTTCAATGACATAACCTCTTGAATAACTGTGGTTATTATTCCGTCTCTGGTATAATATACTAATCGCCATAAAATTAGGAGTATTAGAAATTCGCAACTATATTTAAAATATGCTCAGTGGTAAAAATATAGAAGTAAATAAAATATATTGTTAATTAATGACTTTAATCTGCAATATTGTCCATAGAAATTTATTCTAAAAAATACTTTTTTTAAAAAGTAACAAATCACATTCGTTATCTGCTATTAAATATTTTCAATCTCTGTATTCTACCGATGGCGCTATTATAGTCATGTAGCAATAGGATTTTGGTAATGGCATCGTCGCTGCAATTTGACGTCACAAATGGTAATGACGCAGGTCTATTTAGAAATTGCAAAGACTATAATTATCTAATTTCCTATAAATATATATCTTGTGACGTCATGCACGGGACTGCGGTGAACGTCTCCTCAATTCTAATGTTCCAATGTCAGTTTACATGTAGCAACAAACTAGTTACACTGTTCCGTTGACAAACTCGGGGTTCTTCAAGTTGCACTGAGTACACTTTTTCTTACACTACCTCGATTAGGTCGTGCAGCTTTCAGTGCAATATGGTATTTTTGTATAGGTTTTGTAGTTAGTTGGCTCTGTTGTGATGTCTAATCAAAACAAAGTATATATTATGGTGGATCGTGTTTTAGTAACATTAGGACTATTAAGCTCATCTAAAAGTAGCGATGATGAAAATATGTTTTTTTTTGGAAAAACAAAAACGAAGGATTCCAAAAATTAAAAATTTTGTAGAACATGTAGTTCCTAATTTTGACAACAAAGAGGTATACAAATAGCATTAAAAATGTATTCAAAATATAATTATACGGATGTAGTTTAAGAAGCATTTTCGAATGCAAAGACAAACCTTTGATGTGTTGGTTGAATTTAATAATTCAAGTTTCTATTTGGGCATCTAAAGCCACCATCGAGGACGTGAACTCTTATCACCAGAAACACAGTTGTTAGCATTTTTGTGGTAATCATGTTGTGAATTTAATATCGTAAATCAAAATTATGTTGCAATAAGTTTACAGGTAACAAAATTTATGTGTTAGCACTTTTATTTCGTAGTATCGAAAAGTTTATGAATTTTTTACTTTAAATAGCACCGACTATTATCAAATTGCTTCAGACTGCAATTTGTAGTGTAATTGACCTGAAGGCTGACCCAAACGGCACACCGGGCTCCGTGATCTAACATCTAGTCGCAGTGGCTCGACTACCCTGTGTTGTATCGTTGTAATGTAACCCAAATTCACACTGGGAAGATGGCGTTAAGGCGGAATGTTTGAAATAAAATTACATTATTTACCTAACTTGACTTTTAATTAAAACAATAACCACTAAATAGGTCATTGGAATGAAAGCATAGAAAAATGACATTCAAAGCAAACAGTGCCGTACTCAACCTGGCGATCGGGGAAAGAGCACGGCAGAGAAAACCCCAAACAAATGAACTTATGGTTTGATTACGCATGGTTAAAAAGGCGCTTATTATTAAATAGACTCTCCAACATAGTCATAAATGCAAACGTGAAGGCACGAGATGGTCGATCATACCAGAGGTTCAATTTAATTACATCACAACATTTATCACAAACGTTAAATACTAGTTAATTATATAGGAACATCGGCTAAATAATAGAATAAACAAAACAACAAACATATCATTAAATTAAACCCAGATGTGAGCAGTGCAGTTGTAAATGTGATTAATATGCTGAAATATAATAATTACACATAAATAAAATGTCAAATGAATCACAAATATCAAACAAATACAAAATATGTTGGCAGCAAATACATATCCAAAATTCTACAGCATAAAAACAAGCCTAGATTCGGGCGTAAATCTTTATATAAGTGCATGCATCTAGTAAGCATATGTTAAAAATTATTCATTATGATTGCATCCGTTAAAACGTACCTTTTGAAAAATTAAACACATCGTGGCATTACAAGTTACAACCAAAAAATATACACAACGACGTTGGGGTTAATTGAATTTCTATCTTAAAACCGAAACAAATATAACATTGAAATATAATGCTGTTCATATTCAAACTTGCCTAATAATTTGATTTAATATATTTAAGGCATGATGTGCTGGTACTAATTGTTTGTAAAATCACAGTAAGGGTACATTCACTATTGGTTCTGCAACAAGTGCAATGCAATTGAAGTTCAAACTCTGTATTAAATACTAAATAAACATTATTTTCAATAAACAAATATCGGTTTTACTCTGACTAAATACTAAATAAACAATAAATAAATAAATATCTATTGGTTTTTGATTGATAAATCAAACCACACTCATTTATACATAAAACGTTTAATAAAACTGGCATCAAATTTTAAGCCAAAAGCAACAGGTAACACATAAATATTTCCTTCAATGATTAAATAACTAACGGTTTTACAATAAGTACCAACATCACGCTCAAAACAAGGCTGGAATTACCAGAAGTAATCAGATTACCTGAAATAGCAACCACATTATCAGCTTATAAAACATTACCTTTTTAACCGCCAAGGGGAGCTTTTTCGACCTGCCATTTTAAAATCTAAAAACAAAGTCGTTTAACCCTGTCGACGCGATCGATCGTCACTATCCATGCGCCCTCTTATAATATAAATTCTGACATAACGGAATGCGTTCAGAAACCTGCAAGTGGATACTGAGCTATTTTAACAAATACCTTCAAATATTAAAATGTACACTATAATATTTTCAATAATTATCAACCAATGAGAAATCTACTTAGAAACACTACGGATCACTTCAAGTTGACAGGCATTTTTTTCACCACTGGATTTTCCAAGGTAAAGTAATAATCAGAGATTATTTTTGTATATAGTAGTGCTCAACAGATATCTGGTTTTCCCAATGTTCTTGGTTGTATCGATGGATCTTACATAATGCTTCCTACCCCATTCTTTACAGATTTCTGAAATACTTAGAAAGGAAAAGAAAAGTACCCTTTTTCCATCCTCATTGAGCTTTTTCGAAAAACTTCTGCAAACAGCTACACTTTAAATTTTACCACCTGGCACCTGCAACAGAATAATGATATTTTTATATCTAAATAGTAACTGTATGTAATATTTTTTACATTTGCAAATCTATTCGCAAAATATTAGCTTTTAAATCACACTTTGCTAAGAATAATGCACTAAACGAATATATTAAAACTGAAGTATGTTCTGCAAATATTATATTTGTCACACAACAAAAAGTATATTACACCATTACACCTCAAAATATATAAAGCAGTCATATTGATAATAATCCAGAAAAAAACGCTAATAAGTAATAACAATTTCATAGCGCAAATGTAAACATTAACAAAGGGCAGTCATTATGACGCGTAATGCGGCAGCCGAAATTGACCTTGATTTTTGTAGACCACCTTACTACTTTAAATATCTTGGGTGCAGCTGTAGTTCATTGCATAAAAGCAATGAACTATATCATATAGTTCATTGCATAAAAGTCATAATCTAACCTTATAACATTCACCTTGAGCTCAAATTAATTAGATTATAATGCTCAACCCTAGCAATCCCCGGCAAACGAATTAAGGTTATTAAAACACTTACTTTGGGTATATTATCCGGAATCCATTCTACTTGGTCTGTTGTTAAAGTTGCAGTTGCTTCTACCTGTTGGGCTTCTCTGACGAGACGTTAAGGGAGGTAAGATGGATAGGAACGACAACACTCGCGTCAACACTGCCCGGTACGATAAGTTATCGATCGGTAGATTGAATAATCGTAGTCCTTGCTCTTTACGTCTTCTCCCACAAGCCGGGTCGACGCACTTCTGCTTGTTTTCTTGGCAAGATGAATTCTCCTCACTTCGGAATCCTGCATCAGCGCATAAGTTTACAATGATAAGCCTGTCGCCGAGATCCGTAGGAATGTTACTATTCCTAGGGTTTTACAATATCAGCGGAATTGTACTAATTAAACGGCGATTTTTATAAATATTAAAGTAAAGTCCCTAAGCCCGAAATTAATCATTCTAATTTTTGAAAGCTTTCAAATAAAACGTTACACCCTCACTTTGTTTTATGCTAAATGCTTAGTGTCCAATAATAGAACGCATACACCTATAGTGGGACCAATTATATACGGACACGCCATATGTTTAACAATGATGGAGCAAATGCGTGTGTTAAATACATTATCCGATGATTGCACGCATACTTTTACCAGTTACACATATTGCAGTTTGGTCCATTCTTATAACGTTCTTGGTGAAAGCTTATGTCAAACATGCGATTTATAAATTCAATTGTCTAACTATTTTTACAAACATATTTTTAAATATGTACCGCTTTGGAGTTTTCAACCTGGGGGATGGGGAGCGGGAATAGGGGGGCCAAATTAGGAATATTTATTTATTTGAAAAACCACAACAGATATTTTAATTAGATTTGTGTCATAAATAACAGACCAGGTGGATAACGAAGGTGTAGGGATATGCAACCAACCATACTCCTAAAAAACAGACCAATAAGTACGCAGCACGCAAGCAAATAGCATGCACGTATATAACCACTTCGAATACAAATAAACCCATCCGAGTGTATAATACAAACAAATCTCAGAATAAAAGGAACTCCAAAAGCAAGTGCAAATCACTTCTTTTCCTTCTCTCCTTAAGAAAGACACCTAACCTCTTGGAGGGAACTTAAGAATAGTGCGAGACGGAAGCTACCAAGCACCTCGTGTACTAAAAGTTTTCCTTCAGATTATTTCGTTGTGACCACTAAATCTAATGGGATAAAATAAACTTATTTTTTATAACTTTTCGTCTCCTAATACTTTGGCTTTATCGTCTCATTATCAGGTCATATGTCCTTGCATTTTCTGCACGTTTGATGGTTCACACGCTGTTGATGCCATTATGACGCAACTATGTATCCAATATTGTTTATTTTAGTGGTTTCTGATTAAATTTTTTTCATCAATGTATAATCTGTAGTTTTCTTTATTACATGACGCACCGTATTTTATTTTATGATTAATTTTCAGCCTCACTTTCCCACACATTTAGCATTCTTTTATTTCATATAACAACGTATTTATTAATGATCAATATACTTTATGTTTTATGAAATCTTTTATTTCAGCGATATACACTTTTATGAGTTTTTATTTGTCGCGACATTTACTCTTTTAAATGATCAATGCATTATTTTTTTATTGTATTAAGCATTTCAATTTATTTTAAGAAAATTCATTTTCATTGCTTTTGGTTATAACTAACTACCCTCATTAAAATTATATTTCAAAAACAAAAGAATTAAGATATCATGCTTAATTAAAGTCCATTGATCGTAAAATACTAATATACAGAATGCATCTATTTTTGTTCTGTCCGTCCAAATTTAAAATTTTTATCGTTACTACTTTGTTTAAAGTAATGTGAGCGCGTTACTCGATAATTTTTTTGCGTACAGAAACTCTTTTTAGTTTTAATTGAATTCAAATGATAATACTAACACTATTATTGTCCAGAATTTCTTCAAACTAAATACGATTGGTAAAGGCCCTCGCACACAATCAAATTGGCGTGACACACATGGTTTGTCAAACGTGCTTGACAAGCCTAGTTTGACGATTGACTTTGCACCCACACGTTCAAACTTGATTGTTGAACTTCCGTCCAACAAGCTTTAGTTTCAAGTAGTTGGTGGTTGAGCTGATTTGGTCGTAACTATAATATGGATTTTAATCAACTTAGTTATATTTATTGCCTGATAAAGAAGAATGAAGCAGCCAAGAGAAAGCGAGGCCGCAGACAGAATAGGAAGTCCATATGAACTAAACAGTGGTTAATGAAAAGAGGTTCCTATGGCCGCAAGAATGGCACAACTACATGAAGATGGACAAGGAAACACACATATTTGCTCTCTCTGGTTGCTACAAAAATAAAAAAGAAGATACAGTCATGAAGAGTTCAATTTTCTCCACGATCGATTGACTGCAACTCTGCGTTTTCTGGCAACAGGCAGATGCTGTGAAAACATGAAGTTTTTAAGTTATTTCGCCGCAGGCATTGGGTACCATCATTCCTTAGACATGTCAAGCTATTGTGGAAGTATTGCAAAAAGATTTTTCAAGGTGAGTGAAATAAAACTTTTTATTTGAAATTTTGCAATAAAAATGTTATATAATTGACAATTGAGTAATTACATTACAATACAAAAGGATCGGCATTAGGAAAAAAATTAGACAAACTGAATAAAGGTGGTTGTGGTTCATTATTGGGTTGCTAGATGGGCCGCAATTCCATCGACCCACCATATGTGCACGGGTTTGCACGTTTGTGGTTTGAATGTGGCGGTTCATATAATGCTGTTGGTGAATAAGGAGACTGAACGCGCCATGTGTTGGATTGTGGAACCTGAATCGATGAGAACTGTGTTAAGTTTCCAAATTTATCTTGAAACAGAATTTCCGAAATGAGTTTTTCAGCGATTATTCGCTGTTTATCGTTTTGAAGATCTCATAATTTGGCTGCGATGTTGCTACTCAAGTGATCAAACCTGTCATAAAAGGTTGGATTTTTAACCTGCTTTTTAGTTTATTCTCCAATGATCTGAAAAACTTCATCATATGAATGTTGCTGCTTATTTTTTCCACCTCCTTTTTTCTCTGGCTTTATTTTTACTAGCACTGCAAGGCCGGATGGTAGCTGATAGTTGTCAGTTGAAACCGACGTGTCGGGAAATAAAGAGGCAGCTGATGCAGACTCACTGAGACTTTGTATTTCTCCATCTGAGTTTCTTGAGTCCGATTCTTGAAAAAAGATTGTATTCAGTTTACTCAAATTGCTTCTTCTATACCATTTCATTCGAATATTACTAAGTACATTTTTGTTATAATCCAGTTTTCCGAAACTAGTCAGATTTGTTAGGAGTGGCAAGTACATTTGAACACTGGAACCTCCCCCGTTGTTTTAGTGCTGTGGATGGAAAAGTGTAAGTATCGTCCCTCCATCAAACAGCGGTTCTTTCTACTACAATTACAAAGGATTCAACAGTTTGGTTCTTTTGGCAATCGTTAATAGAAATTATGAATTTATTATTTGCGACTTCGACACGAATGGTAGAGTATCGGATGGCGGCGTGATTAAAAGTACATTTTACGACAAATTGAAAAGCGGCTCCTTAAACCTGCCAAAACCTAGCCCGTTACATAGGGTGGAAGAAAACTACCTTATGTTTTTGTTCGTGACGAGGTCTTTGCATTGCGCGCTAATTTATTAAAACATTTGCGCAAAGTGATTTGTTAAGGAAATGGAGGATTTGTAACTACCGCTTATCAGGGGCAGAAGAGATATAGAAAACGTGTTTGGAATATTAGTTGCGCGATTTGGTGTATTCCAAAGCTCTATCCGTCTGAAATTGGAAAGCATCAAAACAGTCGTCATTGCTTGTTGTGTATTGTATAACTTCATCTGATTTCGGTCAAGTTTGACCAACTCCTGTATGTACACACGGTGATGATATTGACAAAGACAACATTGACGCTGGCTATACTGAACTATGATTTCGAGCTGTCCATAACAATGATATTGTTGCTCACATACAGAGAAGTGCAAACACAAGAACGTCGCCAGATGCAATTGCTTCCAGAGATGCATTTCTGCAGTATTTCAACAACGAAGAATAGCTCCCGTGGCAGGATAAAATGTGTGGTACGTAGACCACAACATAAAATTTTTTTGTAACTTTAACAATATATTTGAAGCAAAATAAATGTAATGATGTAAGCTAAAGTAAATGTAATCATACGGCAATAAAATAAAAAATTTTCAAGGTTGAGATAAAGGGATGCTGAATTGAGAAATAATATATATATATATATATATATATATATATATATATATATATATAATAAAATTAAAAAATTTTATCTGCAATATATTGTCTTTTCCAACGTTCGATTTGGACGGCCTTGGGGTTTCTTGATCTGCGATAAACTGCAATACCTTGTAATACCAAAGATTAGGTTCAATTCCTTTGCCAGATCTTATGGAGCTTAACACTTCCTTGTGTTCAATTCTCCAAGAAGTTCGCAATGAATTGATTTTGCTGTTCACATCAAAAACAGTAGCATTGGGTTCAATTTGCTGTGACTTGTAAAGGAGGTTACTGAGCGTAGCGTTCTCCTTGTCGCGATTACTGTACTCTTTACTTTTCACATGCCAGAGTTCAGGAAATGATTGATATAGTTTTATAAACTCACTCACAAAAGTCTTGGTCCACGAGCTAGAGTCCATAGATCTGATGAGAGCACTACTCGCTGACTTGAACACAGACAGAAGATAATGTGAAACACAAATCCGCTCTGGGAATCACGGAAAAACTAACTTCATTTGATGATTTGAAGGTTTAATTGTTTGACAGTCCCCCACACGATGAAATTTGCTTGTCAAACCTCAAGTTGGTAAGCATATTTTTTAGCAGCGCCTGAAAAACTTCAAACGCGCCTTCAAAGCATCAATCATGAACCCCCCACACGATCAAATTTGCATGGCAAGCACGTTTCACAAACCAAGCTTGACAAGCCAATTTGATCATGTGTGGGGACCTTTAAACAAACCGTGCAACAAATGTTTACACAGATTTGTACAATTGCTATGCATATTTTGTCTCCTTTTTCTTATACACAGAGTTAAATACAGATGCTTATATTGGGTATTAAGTTCCTTGCTCTCTGTTAGTACGTTTTTTCCACACAATTATAGAAAAGCTTGAAAATGTTTTGGTGTACGATACCAACAAACTATCATTTCAGGTAATTAAACACAATAAATAATGTAAACAACGGAAAATAGTAACATAACCTATATATTCATACAAAATAAACTTAGAGTTTTGTAAGGTCAATGAAACAGCGGCTGAAAACTGTTCAACTTGGTCCAACTTTTCTGTTGAAAAACAGAATGTGTCTTTTCAAACTATTCTTAAAATTTGATTGGTCTGATATGCGTTTTAAGTGATTTGTGTTTTTTTAATAATAATATCTATTTCTAACAGTAACCTAACCTCAAAAAGTCTATCGCGGGACTCGTTCGATCGTAAAGACTCGGGAGGATGGTTAAGAAACAAATTATTGCGCAGCTCGTTGGTACGTTTTCGTTGGTCCATTACGGATGAATACAAAACAAGCGACTTTTGCTATATGTTCAACATATACATCAGTCAAATAAATCAGAAGTAATAAATACGAATTCGTTGTTTTTCCAAACCATTGTAGAGAAGCATGAAAATGTTTCGGAGTATGATGCTAATAGACTACATTTCCAGGCAATATAAAAAAAGAAGTATAATTGCTTTTTTAATACTTGAAACATAACCTACTAATCATATGCAATAAACTGGCAGCTTTACAAAAACAACCAAGTAACAAATAAAAATTCTTCAACTTTATCCAACTTTTCCGTGAAAAAATAATGTGACTATTCAAACTATACCTGCTTCTTGCATGGTCAACGGACGGTGAGCAAGAAACTTACATTTAGCATGAAATATGTACCTGGTCCACGCATTTCTGATCATTTTTTCCCTTTATGTGTGTTGGATAGTTAATGATTAATATACTGCAACGCCATGCAACAAAACATTTTCACATTTCTCTATATCATTATATTCAATTTTATAAAGATAGTTTACACTAGCATAAAATTATAGCGCGACATGTATTGAAATGGTTTTCTCTAAAAATCGAAATTAACTATAAGCATTTGCAGAATTACTGTAGAAATTTATACGAGAGTAACGGGTTTGAAAAATTTTAATTAATTTATCCACATGCAGAACTATTGATATACCTGTGAAACTTAAATCCTAACATATCTTTTTTACTACGAGTTCTTTCTAAATGCAGTGAGTATTTTTCATTTTGATACATTACAATTTGCACTTAAAGACATCAAATTTAACAAAAAACTTAAAATATTTTAAAATATGTAACCAAAAGGGGGGTTTGATCACAATTATTTAGCTAATCGTGTAATCAAGGAATCATTTCCTTCTCCCTTTCAAATCTATTTAAATAAAAGTAAAAGTTTTGACAATACAGTAGCTAACCACATCTACCATAGATGGTGCATCATTCGTCGATGCATCAAACATGGCTGATCGATCGGCCAACTAAACGTCACCCCTAGGAATAGTAACTTTTTTTTATATAAATGAATTAATATAGGATATCAGTTGTTATCTATTTATTTATTATTTTGTTGTTTGTGATTAAAGTGTATAAAAATGCCGGAAGAACGTGAAATTCCGGCAGAAGACAGTATTAAAGTTGTATGCAGATTTCGGCCACTTAATGATTCAGAAGAAAAGGCAGGTTCTAAATTCGTAGTTAAATTTCCTTCTGGATCTGAAGAAAATTGTATATCAATTGGGGTAAGCTATTTTAAAAATTACCACGAATACACTGATTTTGGATATTTCCTAGAACAATGAATACTTATTCTAGGCATATTATCCTTTCATGTATTTTCTTTTGTTTTTCAAACCAATAACAGAATGGATGTTTTTTTCTTTAATCCTATAATTGTTTTGGTTATGTTGCTTACACAGAAGGGGTATATATATATATATATATATATATATATATATATATATATATATATATATATATATAGATTGGTTTTGTCATGTGTGTTTGGTCATTTACATTTGCCTACTTTATTATTGGTATTATATTCAAAAATGGAATGAAATTTAGCTGTCATATGCTCAGCTGTAAATAAATGGAATTGTTTTAATTCTCAGTAAATGTTTTTATTTATTATAAACATTAGCCAATGTTTTATAGTTGTGCTTCAACTACTATGAGTTTTTTAAATTGATTAGAATTAGTTTAGAAAAATACTGCAGTGATTGATACATACCATGTGGATTTTTATAATTATATTCATAATGCGCATAACTCATTCTATTTATTGCATATGCTTTATTTTTCAATTTGTACAAGATTTCGACAATTAATGAATCACAGAAAGTTTATCTAAGTTTGGATGCAGGTCATTATAAGGTCGTTTAATAATATTATGTTAGTCAAGAATACTTCCTCTTAATCATAAAAACTAGTGCAATTTCAATAATTTAAGTTATCAATTAACCATTTTTCTGTGCGTATTTACAATTATATTTCTAAGAGTTACTCATTTTAACCTATTCCAAAACAAATAGTCATATTACGGTAGTGCTTATAGACAGTACCGAAAAGAGAGTGATGCTAGCGAAGCTAATGCTTGGAGCCCACGCTGCTGAGGCCTGCGTTCCAGTTCAGTACTACATTAGAAAAAGTTTGTTGAAATAAATCTATCACATTTAAAATGTTGAAACATATTTTTTATATTTATATTACTTCTTTATAAGGTTTAATGAAACTACACAAAATCAAATAGTAGTCACTCCTATATGCTCCTATATTCAACGTCTCTGCCGAAAATTAGCAATAATCTTAATATCCATTAATGGAAATAGAAAATTTTGGAGTATGATGAAGACAATTAATACCAAAGCTGGCATTCTTCAAGAATTATATTCAACTAATAGTAACATGTTCTGTGGGGTAGCAAAATTAGGAAATTTATCCATGTATCAGTTGAGACAATAAGTAGGCTTAGCCTCGTAATCTTTGCAATGTGTGGTTATTTTCTTCCCTTTGCTGTCAGCCTCTTGACGGCTTTGTGCCTTCCCCCCTTGGCAATTCACTGAAAACTTGGTTAAATTGGTTAAATACTCTGCTAAGAGTCCTATTTTGGTAAAATATTGAAAACCTCGACTGCACTAACAAAATTGGTTGCCGACTAACTCAGTGGGATGGGTGGTGTAGGTGTTTGAAGAGGGTTCCAGTATGCTATCGAAGATGAAATGTCTTGATAGGGAAATATCGTGAAGGCCACCTAATCTCTCAGTGTTGCTTGGGTAAACCCTAGAAATAATAGCAAAAGGGTGCCAAAGTCTAAGATCAGGAGAGTAATTTTGACTAAAAATGTACACGGAAAATTATTAAGGACTCCTTAAACATAAAAAACATCAACCCTAAAAACACATAGACTTATTTAAAACTGCTAAAAGGTTTCTAAAAGCAAATGTTAAATGACCTGGGTATCCAATCACACTTTTAGATAATTGCAAAACAATTTATTACAGCAACAGTGCAACTATACTGTTACATTAACGGAAAATAAAACAAACAACATGTCTTTATATTATTATACAGAACTTGTTTCTAACTATATAGCACACTTCCGTTTTCATTACAAATACATAATAGCCTTAAGCAATTATTAAAAATCAAATATATTACAAATTTACTTAACTAAAAGCTTAACCTAAACACACAGATGTACTATAGGTACTTTTGTCAGTTCGTGCAATAAATTTCAAACGTTTATTTAATACTAACTCTCTTTCTCTCTCTCTCTCTCTCTCTCTTTGGTATAGTGTCAGATGCATTTATAAATATCTGATGAGTGATTGGCCGTTGTTAAGATGGATTCTGTAAGATGCCTATATTGACTATGTCATTTTCAACACATTATCTCCAACATATAGTTGTTGATCTGGGAACCAATGTGCCCCTCAAATTGAAAATAACCCACTTAATACGGTATTATCTGAACATGATTTAGACTACTTTCAACTTTGTTCGATAACCTTATAGTGAAAGATAACTGACCTATTAATGTGGCATGTTGATGGTTTGGATGTTGAGTATAAAGTTTTCTAAAAAAAATTGACCTATCCTTCATAACATAATTCGAGATATATTCGGCAAACTTCGGACGGATGAGTTAAGACTACAAAACGAAAATACCTTGTGTCGTTTGTTCTATCTAATATGTATGTATATTCAACTTACGTATAGTAGAACTAGAATCAGAAACAGGTGCTTTATATTTATTTTAGTCGGCTCAAGTCTGCCTATGAAGTCTTCATGCCCCACCAATGAGATCACCGGCACCAGCATAATACATTATTAATCAAAACAAATGAATCATAAACTGTACCAATTTAAAACAAAGTTGCGAAGATCACACCACCTCTAACCTTTAAAACTGACAATGAAATTAACAATCTTAGAGTATAAACCATATCTGATAAAATAATTTTACCTTACATCAAAATTGCAGTAACCTAAAAATTATATTTCTTAAAGGAAATAACCTAACCCTATTGGTGGGATTTACTAATACAGAAACTATTAAAATGAAATATGATTATAAGTATTTCAAAGGAAAGGAACATCACAACTTTGTAGCATCCTGCACATTTAGGTACTTTTTTTTTTAATTTTGAGGACTATCGACTAGTGTATGGATTCTATTAGTAGTTTTTGTGGGAACAGGAACCACATTATTAATGGACTTATGCAAAGAATTTTTAAAATTCAAAAATAATTTCGATTACTATTTTTTAATACTGTTTATTCCTTTTTCTAAGAACTCTTTGGTAAGATACGTTCTGATCGCTGCAAGAACCACCTGTAAGCAATGCCTTTTTTTTGCTCGTGGGTATTATATGACAATTGCAAAGGCAAATTATATGTATTATTGTTGGCATAAAACAATAACAACTCAAGAATGCAAGTAATATTTAATGTATAATTATAGAATAATACTTCCAACCATTCCGAATGAACCTGCATCTTAAAGAAGTTCTAGATTACTATAACGGTGGAATGGCTTGTGCATTCCAGTGATCTAAAGAGCCAAAATACAGGTCCAACCAAAGTAGTAGGGTTTTAGTGAGGAACCAGACTAAGACAGGTTTCCGAAAGAGGGCAGCAGCTTTTTTGGTATTTAGATTGGCAGAGACCATAGGGGTCGGTATGGCATACTAAGATACACTTCTGCGATGTGGAAGACAACGAGAAACCCCACATTACCTCCCAAGTACACATTACATGTGATTTTCCAATGCTCCACCCGAAGGTACTACGTTGGCCAGGAAGCGAGTTTTTTGAATTTTGCCAAACCCTTGCTGTTCCAAGCAAGGTAGAGATCTTTAACGTGCATGACAACACTCACACACGGAACCTCCATTTTACCTCTTATCCGAACGAGGGTGTATTTTTGTGAAAAATGCTCACCTAACATTTTTCAAGCGGGTCGTGTCGGGAATCGAACCCGGGACCTTGGGCGTAGTAGTCACACACATACCACTACGCCACGGAGCCACATTCCCAAGTATACAACGTACTTAAATTGTTATTAAAGATGATAGCATCCTCTGGGGTAAAAAATTCCTGAGTTAAAATTTCCCCCATTCGGATATCCGGGAGGTGACTTCTTTGGGGAATGTGATCAGAAAGTATAAAAAATAGTCGTGAACATTCTGCGAGTCTGAGCGTGAAATGTCAGAAGTATGAAGCAAGTAGGTAAGCAAGAGAACTTGTAAATTGAAATGGATAGGTTAGCATTAGACATAGTAGGGATCAGCGAAGTTCGGTGGCCAGAGGCGTGTGATTTTTGGAGCGGATACTTTAGGGTAATTCATACAGGATCACAGGAAGTAAATTCGGGCGGGGGTAATAGTTATGCGAAAAAAGACAACATAGAAAATTACTTACAAAAGAACTAAAGAATACTCATGGTTAGATTAGAATCTAAACCTGTAAATACAGTAATAATACAAGTATACATGCCCACCTCTAGCTACAGTGAGGAAGATGTAGAGGCGATCTACAAAGATATCGACATACTAAGATACGTAGAAGGACATGAAAATTTAATAATTATGGGGGATTTTAATGCAGTGGTAGGTGAGGGTAGAGAAGGAGTGGTAGTAAGTTTATTTGGTTTAGGCACGAGAAATGACAGGGGAATAGGTTAGTAGAATTTTGTGACAAGAACAATTTAATCATCACAAACACATTATTTCAAGATCATGCTAGAAGACAATACACATGGAAGATGCCAGAGGATATAGGAAGATATCAAATAGATTACATTTTTGTTAGACAACAGTTTAGCAATCAAGTAAAAGAAGCTACCCAGAAACAAATATAGAAACTGACCACAACATCGTAATTATGCAGGCAGTTCTGAAATTTAAAAATTTGATAAAAGGAACGGAAAAAGGCACTTTGACTTTGAGATACTAAAAGATAAAGATATCCACGAAAGATTTGAAAAAAAGTCAAATGAATTTTTGAAAGATATACTCTGGGATATACACAAAAGAAAAATTAGAAACCATGGATAACAAAGGATATCCTGAATTTAATAGAAGAAAGACGAAAATACAAAAATAGATCAGATGAAACAGGAAAACAGATACAAAGCCATAAAATGGGAAATTATTGGCAAATGCAAGAAAGCTAAAGAACAATGGATTGATTAAAAGTGCAAAGAGGTACAAACTAAGATGGAAATACGAAAGACAGACGAAGCATACAAACTAATTAGAAAGAATTTTAGAGATATAAAACCATATAGCAAAGATATAAGGGACGTGAGAGAAAACGTCATTATAGAAAATGTATAGAAATTAGATAGATGGCAAGAATATATAGGCAATTTGTATGCAAAAGAAGAACTAACAGAATTAGAACAAGAATCAGACGTTGAAAAGTATGACTTGGGCTATCCTATACTTAGAGATGAGTTCGAATTACCATTAAACGGCTTGAAAAGTGGTTGGGCACCGAGTACAGATAAGGTACAAGCAGAAACTCTAAAAGCCGCTGGACAAGCAGTAACAGAACGTCTCTTCCAACTTGTAAGCTATATGTAAGAGACAAGCGAGATACCCAAAGATTTCAAACGCAACATCATAGTAACTATACCAAAAAAGAGAGGCATGGATAGATGTGAAAATTTTTGAACAATAAGTTTGACAGCACACGTCAAAAATATTAACTAGAATTATACAAAGACAAATGGAAAAACGAGCTGAAGAAGTACTAGGAGAAGATCAATTTGGGTTTCAACAAAACAGGGGAACGTGGGAGACTGTTTTAGCTCTGAGGGTGATAATGAAGAAAACAATAGAAAAAGGAGAAAACGTGTATATAGGGTTTGTAGATCTGGAAAAAGCATTTCACAATGTAAAATGGAAAAAATGTTTGAAATACTCAAAAAGATTGGAATGAGTTTTAGGAATAGATGAATAGTACATAGCTTATACAAAGAGCAAACAGCGGTAATAGAATTACAACAGGAACGTAGAGAAGTAAATATTAGGAAAGGGGTGAGACAGGATGTGCCCTATCCCCCTTAATTTTTAACTTCTACATCGAAGAGGCGATGAGTACTGTCAAATATAAGCAGAAATTTGGAACTATTATGCAGGGGCAAAAGATCGATATGCTTATATTTGCAGGTGATATAGCAGTATTAGCATGTAGCAAGGAAGAGTTAGATGCTGCTGTTAATGAAATGGAAGCAGCTCTAACAGAGAGATACGGTATGAAAATTAACAAAAATAAAACTAAAGTACTAGTATGCAAAGGAGGGAAAAATAAATTAAAACTAGAATACAAATAGGTAACGAGAACTTACAAGATGTTAAAGATTTCTGCTATCTAGGAAGCCAAATAACGCAAGATGGTAAGAGCACAAAAGATATAAAACAAAGATTAGCACAAGGTCATGCTACATTTAACAAGAAAAAGCAACTACTGTGTTCAAAGACAACAAACTTAGAAACAAGGAAGAGATTGCTTAAAATATATGTGTTTGAAGCACAGCACTGTACAGCTGTAAAACTTGGACAGTAGGAGAAGCGGCATTTGAAATGTGGTGCCACAGACGTATGATGAAGATATGATGAACAGACAAAGTTAAGAACAAAGAGGTGCTAGAAATGGCAGGGGAAGAAAAAGATATGTGTAAAACAGTAAAAAAAATAGGAGAGATGGGATGATAGGCCATATACTAAGGTATGAGGGAATAGTGTGGAATATATTACAAGCAGAGATAAGAAAAAAGAGAGGTATAGGTAGACCTAAGTTAGACTATTGCACACAGATAGTGGAAGATGTAGGCTGTGGGAATTTCATGGAAATGTGCAGGCTAGCTCAAAATAAAAATCACTGGGGGTATGCGTTCAACAAATTCGAAGATGGAAAACCTAATGAGGAAATAAATAACTGTACTTAAACCTGATGATTATTATAAGCAACTACAGGTATTGGTTTCGCAATACTCTCAACTAATGTTAATTGTGCGAAAATATTTACTGGAAAACTATTAATTAGGCAAATGTGTAAGTGTTGGAGGATCTTTGGTAGCGACAGGCTGCTTAGCCCTCTTCACATACCACTGAATCTCGGTGAAATAGGACATATAATTAGGAAAAAACATAAGGGGAACCGAGTTGTATCTAGGCCTTGAGAATTTCAGGAAACGGTGTAGGCTAGCTCAGAATAGAAATAAGTGACCAAAAAAATATTGCAATTCAATCTTAGGATTATTATAAACACCTAGGTGTTGATTTTGAAATATTTTCAAGTAATGTGCAAAAGGATACTTTGGAAAACTATTAATTTGGCAAATGTTCAAGTGTTGGGGGATCTTGGTAGCCGCAGGCTGCTTAACTGCTTTCACATACCCTACATGTGATTTTCCAATGCTCCACTGTGAAGGTACTACATTGATCAGGAAGCGAGTTTGTTTTTATCTGAAAAATTTTGAATTTTGCCAAACCCTTGCTGTTCCAAGCAAGGTAGGGATCTTTAACATGCGTGACAATACTCACACACGGGACCTCCATTTTACCTCTCATCTGAACGAGGGCATATTTTTGTCAAAAATGCTCTCCTTACATATTCAAGCGGACCGTGTCTAAATTTGATCCCGGGACCTTGGACGTAGTAGTCGCACGCGTACCAACTACGCCACGGAGCCGCCACTCACTCCCTTCACATACCCTACATGTGATTTTTCCAATGCTCCACCCGAAGATACTACATTGACACCCTCTTTGCATACCTTACATGTGATTTTCCAATGCTCAACCCGAAGGTACTACATTGGCCAGGAAGCGAGTTTTTTTTACCTGGAAAATTTGGAATTTTGCTGAACCCTTGCTGTTCTGGACAAGGTAGAGATCTTTAACGTGCGTGACAACACACACACACACGGGACCTCCATTTTACCTCTCATCCGAACGAGGGTGTATTTTTGTGAAAAATGCTCGCCTAACATTTTTCAAGCGGACCGTGTCGTGATTCGAACCCGGGACCTTTGGTTGATCCCCCCCCCTTCACATACCACTGAATAACGGGGAAATAGGGTATATAACTGTAAAACAATAGAAGGTGACCGAACGGCATCAAACAAGAAAGAACATCAGCTATGTTCAAAGACAATAAACATAGAAACAAAAAGAAAATTGTTGTAAGCATATATGTGGAGCACAGCTCAGTACGTCTATGAAATAGGGGCAGTAGGAGAAGCAGATACATATATACACAATACATATACTAATTACTACTGTTACTGACGCAATGTGTTCTTGTGGTTATTGCATTATCAACTGAGCATCAATTATAGTTACCAGCTTGGGCGTAAATTATTACGTTAACCCCGGACGTAATTTATTACGCCCCAAATGTGGTCACAAATTATTACCGTCAAATGGTACCCATTTATATGCAAAAAGCAATAGCAAACTAAACAAAAGACTTTCCTTGATTAATAGCAGTAGCCAAGGCTTGCCTCCGCTTGCCACGTCCAACCAAAAATCGATGCTGACATCTTCATGTAAATCAGGTTGTCTAGAGGTTCGTTTCTTATGTTTTGTCCAGATTCTTGCAACGAAATGTTAAAACCTACAACTTTCAGGAACACCAGAACACCAGGCATTGTGAATGTAATTGGAGGAACGGTAGTGATGTGCTAAGGCATACCTCGCTGCACCTAAGGTGCACTCGTGTGTAATACATCGATATCGTCCCATAGTTGAAGGTAAAGTGAAGTTTAAAATGCGTCCTTTCCATGAACTTGTCTCCACTATAAAAACATTTCCCATTGACTATGCACGATAACCACGTATTTCTTTGGGCCGGGAAAATGTGTGACTAAAAGAAAACATTGATTTAGTACGGGTTCTTGCCTCAGTTTGCATGAACCCATAAACCATAAACTTTACACATAGTAACCTAATTCATTAATGATGTGGAAAAAAGCTTCCCCTTTTTGAATTAAAAGAATCTCTTATTCCTAATACTAAAATGAAAACTGTGCAGCCAAAATGCATAACATAGTTGAGGGATTCTCCATATAAATTACACACCGTACCAATACCAAATAGTTTTAGTGGTATTTCACGTTAAGAAGAGCCCAACCTCATTATGTGCACAAAACAAAGAATTGTATCATTATATATAATTGGGTGTTGCAGTTTTCAGGCATCAATGGCATTGACTTTTATGATCAACTAATTAGAAATTACATTGCATCCGTCTAGACCTGCATTGTAATATTTTTTTACTATAACGTCATAATCCTTCATTTATACCATCAGCATATGATAAATCTATCTTATGGCACTATATTTATTATGCCAATTACTCTGCCCGGATCTAGAACTAATAAAAATACGAACCTTTGTATATGAGGGAATTTATAAAATGCATCTTCCTAACCATCACGTAATAACTCTCAACTAACCACTGATACTGTATTTCTGCGCAATCATGTCAAATGATGTTGGGTTTTCTTAAAGTGAAATGCTTTTAACTCATCACTTTATCAGTATATCCACATTTCATTTACTTAGTATATTTATTTATTACAAACTGTTGTTTGGTATAATAAAGCTGCTGTTTGAGCAATAAAGCAAAATTTTTAAGCAAGTAGTTTGCTAGATATCTGAATCTTTTTATAGGCTTTTTATTTGTGTCTAAATAGGGGAACTCCCTATTAAATTTAAACTGCAATTGTTGTTAAGATGAGGTTTTTTTATTAGTTGCTATTGCAGTTGAAGTGTATGTATACATGCTTGTCATGTTTTGTATCAATTTTAAAAGCAAAAAATGTAAGAAAATGCATTTTAGAGCTGGTAGTAAAAAGAATGCAGTATGTGAATTGTTAAAGAAATTACAATGGAAAATTAACTTGAGTTAAATGTACGTATTGTGCATATGAATTTTTTAAAGCAGACCATTCAGTGATTAGTATTAAATTCCACATTTTCCATAATTATTTGTTATATGATAAATTGACGTTACGTTAATTTGTTATTTTTACTTTACAGGGGTGGAATGATGTAACAGTTCAATTAGTGCACCAGCTAGTTTACAGTAGTGTGGTGTGGGTTCTATGAGAGAACAATAGTACTCTTAGGGGTATACAAAATGTGAAACTATAAAATACATGTACTCTACCTTGAAAGGTATTTTAACTCCCTTGTCCATGGCAGAGCCGTTGTGCACCAACCCACCTGAACAAGAAATAAGGTCCACTTGGAAGGTGGGTCTTCAGAGCAGCTTCTCTGTGTTACTTACTGCCTCTGGTGTTTGTGGAGTCTCTCTTACAATGTGTAAAATTCTCATCCTAGTTATAAATAAAAACGTCCTTTACTACACCTAAACTATATTGCATAAAATATTTCAAACGGTTAATAACAAGAATTAATAATATATTCCTAACTGGCCAAGTCTGCATTATGCAAAAAAAAATAATGTTCCAATTTTCTCTAATGTTAGTGACTGAATTTTAATTACTGTATTTGTTACAATAAGATTTCAATTGTCTTTTCTATAACAAGTTAAATAAGCATGCACAAAAGCTGGTAGATTTTTTCTATTTCAATATTTATGCATTATCACTACCATTGTTGGTAAATACAACAATATTCATTCGTATGAAATAGCATGTAAGTACAGTTTTTCTCGACAGGATTATTTCTTATTAAGGAATTCTATGAAAGGTCAGGTGCATCCGATTAAGTCATTGTAGGTAAACAAAGATCTAAGGGAATTGTTGAAAGGGCTCTCAATTTCTATTAGAAAAGTAGTTAATTAAACTAAATCAAGTTAAAATCTTTAGAGTCTAGTGTTTGTACTTGAAGTAATTTGAGATCGTATATTCATTTATTTGAAAAAATTTCATCAGACAATTCCTATGAATAATTCAAAGCGGAAACTTCCAATAAATGTGTGTACAATAAATAGTGTTTTCTAATCAAACTTTACCCATCTAAAGTGTAACAAATATTGAATATGTACAAATTTAAGATGATATGAAAAGTACTAATTTAAAGAAAGAAGAGAGAACATATGTGGTTAAACTTGAGTATCTTCCTTCAGCATCATTGCAAGCTTAAAAATGTTGCATGAATGAATCACAGACTGAAAGCACGTCAGGATCTGCCTTCGTTCCAGCAACTGCTTCCAGGTTGTTATTAGCATCTTATATACAAGTTACATCACATGTCCCAATGGATAAATGTCCACCATACCAAATTGTTGAATGGCTCCAAATTATTTGCGGTACGTTAAGTACCATTGACTGTGCAATCATTGATCACTGCATCTATCGCATATTGTTCATTCTGCATATTTACTTGCTTGGAAACACCAATTTTTTAGGAACAATTTCAACACATTTTACTGTTTATCACTCGAAATTCTTAATATATATTATATGTCAATCTCTTCAACTTATGACTTTTACTAAATTTTATTTATGTAATAATCTTGCTTCAACTATTACAGTCGGCGCGTCGATTATGGAATAAATATCGTTTATCTGCTTCGGTTAGTTTTATAGACAAATTCCTTCCCGAATGTTCCACGCGTTCTCATTGGTTGACAGCCCGCTATCAGCCATTTGTTCGTGGAAAAGGCGTTTCAATGGTTATCTGCAAGGTGTTGGATTTTAGCGGGTCTAAATATATACATTCTAAATATCACGTATCTCGCAACTTTGTAAAGGGACTTATTAACAAATGGTCTTCCGTGCACGTTTCAAACTGCACGTATATCGGAATTTTAATTTTTATATTTTAATTTCATATGCTTGTTTTGTTAAGTATGACATTTTCTATACATTCCAAACCGCACGTATTACTGAACTTTCTAGCTGGATTTGTTTAACTAATGGTATTTCGTGTACGTTGTAAATTGCACGTATCCGATTGCTTTAATGTTAATATTTTATCTAATATGCTTGTTTTTAAACGTTTGCCTATACAAACTGGTATAAATTATGTGTTTATTGACTTCTTTGCGCAACTGCGTTTAGAAAGAAATTTCATTACACGGTTCTTTTTCTTCAAATACGTCGAACCTGCATTTGATTTTAAGCTTAAAAATGTCTTAAATATTCTAAAAACGATTGGATTGCTCCGCAATTATTTATTTTTCTGAATGTGGTGAAGTTATTACTGAATGAGCTTTCTTTGATTAATTGTAGCTTGTTATTCATTTTATAGGGTGATTTGCATTTGCGTTTTGCATAATGAATGAATTATGTTACTATGTACCTAGACGTAGCCTTAAGAGAAGTAAATACCAGGCTAACTATCAAACGCGGAGAGTGGGGGGGATTCGGCTACATACAAAGAAGAAACAAAGAAAAACACATCGCCACGATTATCTATTAACACAAAAAAATTAATAAAGGATTCTGTACAAACAAGCAAACAGAAAATAAATTAAGCGTTACTATTTTACAGCAAACAATTATATTATACGGACAATTTAGAAATCTAGATACGAAGTGCGCATCTCGTATTTACACAAGATAAAATTAATCAGTAGCAAATAACAACTGTGAGAGCTTTTGTCAAGTGTTTTTTAATTTCACATGATACTTTTTATGAAGTAACTAATTAGGAGGAAAGAATTAACTTATGAGAGCTTTTGTCGAACGTTTTTAAAATTTCACCTAATAATTTTTGTAAAATAACTAATTAGTAAAGCGAATAAACGTGTGCGTTCTTTCGACACGCATCTTTAAAAATAGTGCATCGCACCTGTAGAGCGGTAGTATCGATTAGCGGCCACAAACAATAGTACTCCGATATCACGTTTCTACACCAAACGTTGATGCGGAATATGCCATTGACACACACAAAAGAAAACGAGTTGCATACCTGTAGGTATCTAGATACTTAGCTTGCCATCCGTCGGGGGTGAGTCAACACAGGAACGCCATGGTCGTCAGTATACATTTACTCTGCTACCATAATTGCAGTCGCGGTCTACGGACAAAAGTAGTTGGTCTACAGACAAAAGCAGTTGTTCTACATACAGAAAGAAATCATTTGGCCTCCAGCTAAAAAAGCGAACACATGCAAGATACCTCTTAGTTGTCAAACAGAAACACGTGCATCGCTTTGGAAATACGGTGACGAATAAATGTAGAAAATATTTCGACGTACAAGCTGTAGAATCACATTCAACAATGGTTCAAACAACACGGAGTAGAACTGAAAATCCTAGCTTATCGAAGCGCGGTAAAACTGGAAAACCCGACTTATATCGGATAGCGGGCGACCTTATTTCAACAAGTCGTTACATTGGAACAATAGAGAAAACCATTATACAGCGGTCGTAAGGTATACCAAGATAACGGTACCTAAAAACAGGATGTTGTCGAAGAATTTAAGAGATTACGGGATACCTAAAACAAGGCATAGACTATTTAATTTATCGAATAAATTTTCTTTTTAAACAAAAGGGATTTGAGTTAAGGAATTTATTCGAGAGCGTGTTTATTATTAATCATGTTGAAAATAAACGTAACAATGTACATTTTATGATTTAAAAGTTTGGTTTTCGTGATTTTTATGATATTTACATGAAGTATTCCTCCCTTGTGACCTTATATGACTTTAAATAACCTTATTATCATATATATATATATATATATATATATAATTAATAGAGAAGAATAATCCACATTTGGAATGCAAATATATAATAATAATAACTATTAATATATATATATATATATATATATATATATATATATATATATATATATATACTACTACCTTCGGCTTCCTCCATTTTCGAATTTTTATCACACAAGGCACTATCGTCACTTCCAATTTCCACTCCTTGACTTCTTAACCACTCCTTTCTCTGCATACGCTCAAATCACACCCACACACTCAAAATACTCTTAAATTTATACAAAACAGAAACTCTCTCTCTCAGATCGCAGTTTCCTGGAATAAAATTGTTAAATTATATCTGGAACTCGAGCCTCACTTTTGGGTCGCCATAAATTGCCGTGGACTGTTCGGTACAAGCCTCACTCACAAAAATATATTCGAAAATTTTATTAATTTACCAAAATCGAACATAAATTTCACACAATAGTAAATTTAAGCAAAAAATATTTTCTTACCCAGATTCCTCTCTTCCTCGGTTGAATTGCTTTCTTCAACTGCTTCCGGCTAGCTCAGTTGGACCTCCTCGTGGATACCTAGATTCACTATTATGCTTTGCATCGTTCACGCACACTCTCAATAAAACCACAAAATACAACAATCATACAATCTTTTATTTATCACTGTTTACAAATAAAATTCAATATTATCCACATTTCAGTGATCAAGTTACACCTCAATAAATCTTATTTTGTAATGTCCTGTATTTTAATTTAAATTATCCAACACATAGAATGTACCCGGAGTAAATGGACCCCGAATAATATCTTATTTCTCATTCTTTCTTTATAATTTATTTTAAATCTACGTAAACTCTGGAGTATGGTGAGCTCATGATAACCCAGTTAATTATGAATAATGTATGCCCTTATACTTGCATACTCTTACAACAAACAAAAAACAAACCCATGTACTCTTTACAAAATTTAACTTCCTGATGGAACGTTAATAAGCTTTATATACACCTTCAGATTTCTATTTAAATACCATAATAAAGTTAGTTATACGTATTATTTTCAATACGCAAAATAATGCACAATACCTTCAAAATTCACTCTCACACGTCACCCAATATTCATAGTTTCATAGTTTATAACAACACAATTTTAAAGCGTTACCTGGAATTTCTAGAAGATATCTGCTCTGTTGACGATGCCGTATATTTGCTTCTTTCTGCTCTGCAGGCCGCTTCTAGCTATTAGTAGAAGAACCACATTTAAGTTGAGCTGCTTGCTCTGCCTTCACGGTGTATCTAATTTCCAAATCCAAATTATTTATACTTCTTTCATAATTGTTTAATTTAATCCGCGTTACATAACGTTCACTACACGAGCTTGTTAAAAAAAATATAAATTGCACCTCAATAAATCTCAGACTCGGCACTATCCGCGTACAAATTATGAGGCTACCATCGTACTATTTAATTTAAAATAATTTTCTATACTTACAAGCTCGTGGTAACTTTCGTACGTAGTCTGAAGCGATCAAAATACTAAGGGCTTTTATTATATTTTGAAAAGGTATTTATACATTTACGATGCCACCTCTCGGCTGCATTTCACCCGAAGTCCTTCATTTACAATAACACGTTCTTAAAATTTTGGTCCAACCGTTTTTGAAATCCTCGAAATTTAGCGCGCCGTTACGATATTTTCTGAAAATTAATATTCAATATTCCCGTGTCTTGTCTGATGTACAACTAACGATATCGACCAATAGTCTATGCATTGACGTTTTACAAATCCCGCCTATACTAACGCTGTCCCTTGCTTATGCATATTCTACGCCTCTTTCTAACCTTGTTTGAGTGGTAGCAATCGATATTCCTGTCCGCGTTCTATAACTCCATGTGGACCTCAAAATACGTGCTTTAAATAACCCCTCATTAGCGTTTAATGCGAAAACATCCGACCGTTTACCCGATATTCTTTGAAACTTGTTTGTTATCTATAAAAATAAGTGGAACTTGACATTTAGAAACCTGCAGGTGTTTAATTTAACGAACGTTTTAACACAACATTTCTAGGAGCTTCTTTTCGTGGTATTTTAAACCAACCGATATATTTGTTTGTTAGCAACGCGTTTCACCTTGGTATTATTGATTTTTACACGCTTTTATGCATATTATACGTAGATAACCGTTTAATTAAACTCAATTAAATTAATAAATTAATGGCATTGGCTTCTACAATTTATTTCCTTTGCAAACCTACTAAATTTTAATCATTTTTTTTGTAAAATTTTGTTAATACCTGTTACTTAAAAATGAACTAACTGTAATAAGTTTCTCACGTAAATTCTGGTTGTTTCCTTTATACAGGGTGTTTTGAAATTACTTTGTTTATACGTAGATTTAGCCCTTTAAAACCACTACATAATCCCCCTATTTCAATTCTAAGAAAAACCCTTCCCGGTTTATCTGAATTTAAATACCTACACTCTAATTTAATCTTACCTGCTATTTCTATACATCTATCTACTCACCTAACACTACCTATACCTATTTATCCAACCTATCACTACTTATCTACATATTTCTATCTATTACTACCTCTATCTCTACTTATTTCTATCTATCTACACCTATCTTTACTTCTAATTACCTATTCACACCTATCACTATTTTTTACCTAACTATTTTTATCTATTATTAACTTTTCACTCTTTTATTTCATTGTATTTTCTTCTTTTATTTCACTCTTTAGTCCTTTATTGACTTTTTACGTACATCTTTTTGTACTTTTCTTTTTATCTTTAGTCTTCATAACTTTTAACTTCACCTATTATCCCTATCTATTCTTATCCTAACTATACATACCTAATTCTATACATATATCTAACTATCTCCCATATTTATCCTATATCTAGTTTTATTTTCCATAACTACTTCTAATCTTCTATATACACCTATTTCTATCCCTATCTATTTAAATTTTACTCTATTATACACCTATCTCTCCTTTCTATATACACCTATCCATATTTATCCTATTTCTACTTCTACTTTTCTATATACACCTATCGCTATCTCTATCTTCTACATCTATACTAAAACTCACCTATCTCTATCTTTTTGTCATTAAATCTTTATTTCTTATTTAAATCCGACTCTTTTCTTGATCCTCCAAGTCTTTCTTCTAACTATCCTAATACTCTTCATCCCTATTTCTCCTCCTTCTATTTCGATACTTATCATCCCTGTTACTTCACATAAAATAAACTTATCCCTATTATCCTGACTCTTAAATATTTCTTCTTCATTCCCTATACTTGTCTGTTTCTCATTTATTATACTTTCTTTTTCTGTGGACAAACCAAACGATACTACCTCTACATCTTTATCTTTCCCATCTATACAAAATTTTTTATCTCTTCTAGACCCTTCATGTACAATATTCATTTCACAAAAATGTTTTAACTTCAAATTCGAATTGCCAAAATTACCTTTGCTCCTTAACTCATTTATGTCTATATTTACTTCTTGTGTGTCACATAATGCTGTCTTTACTTCTATCTTTATTAATTCTGACTCGTTATCCACTATTAACTCTGCGCCTGACTCTACCTCTACTTGTTCAGCTTCTTCTTTTACTATTACTTTTACCTCATCTAACTTTTCTTCACTATATTCCCCTGAGTCGATCTCTCTCACTTCTTCATCATCTCCCTCTATACTATTTATACATAACCCCATGTCATTTTCTGTGACATCATAACTTGCCTTCCAGGGCAATATCTTATCCCCAATCCTAACTATTTTCCTCTCCATATCAATTATAACCCCTAACTTCATCATACAATCGACCCCTAATATCCTTTTAAACTTTAACCCAGGTACAATTATAAATTCTTGTTCACAGCTTACTGAACCTAACTCTACTTTCAAAATAACCACGCTATTCACAATAGCAAATTTTTTTTTATTCGGCGCAACCAGGTGACTTCTTTTTATCGGCATTATCCTGTCACACACTTTATCTTTAACCTCATTGACGAATTCCTCCGATACCAAACTCGCCTCAGCTCCTGAATCTAATAATGCTCCTAAATTTATCTCAAAAATTTTAATTTCTATTATGGGCAAACAAAATTTTTCTATAATTTCTGGCTCAATTTCTTCCTCTATTTTCAAAAATTCCTTAGGATGTTCATATTTGTACACAGTGATGTCTAGTGGTTTGTCCTTCTTTAAAAATCCTGTCCAGTTCTGTTTTCCCTACTCGGTCCTGGTCTAGCTGTCACTTCAGCACATGTCCTAGGCGTTTCCACTCGGTCCGTGTTTGTATTTGAAGTCCCCCTCATGTCCGGTGAACTGTTCTGTCTTGTAGGCCCCGGTCTCGGTGCAGGTCCCCTATCTACACTGTTGCTTCTATAAAATGGCCATCGCGGTTTCCAATTTTGTCGCTGATACGAAAAATTGTTCCCCCGTCTTGCATAATTGTTCCGTATACTGTCGAATCTAACCGTGTTTACCTGTCTTTCCCTAGGTTCCCGAGGTCGTCCATTGCTTACGTCATCGTACCTCTGCAGGTACTCCAGAAACATCTCTCTGTCCACAATGTTTTGTAGTGCTACGTGCTGTCTTACTTCAACCTCGAAATGTCTCGACAAGTATTTTATGATCTGTCGGTCCGTCAGTGGTGGGTTCAGTTAGTTGTTTCGCTATGCTATACTTTCGTATAGCATATTGCTCCCTACTTCCTAAAAATTCTCCTTTAAATTTACCCGTGATTAAGTCGTCTCGTACCTGGTCTTGTCTGTGGTCACTCCAATAATGTTTCAAAAATCTGTCCTCAAAGTCATTGTAGGTGTCAATTTCCTGTCCTATTAAATTATACCAAGCTTCAGCATGGTCTTTTAGTAAAGCTTTTACAACATTTAACTTTGCCTGTTCATCGTATAAGTTATTTATTAAACCTCTAACGTTATTAATAAATATTTGCGGGTTTACCCTACTATCCCCATAAAATTTCATCTGCTGCTCTAAGGACACATTACCTGTTACAAACCTTGGACCATCCCCCATTAAAGTCGCTACATTATGCTTAATCCCGGTAACTTCTTTCTCAACCCGACCTAACTGATCCTTACACGAGTCCGTTACCTCAGTCATTTTAGCATTAATCTCGTCCTCACAGAAAATTCTTACATCAGTCCTTAATTGTCCCATTTCCAGATTTAAACCTCTAATATCACGCTCATTTTTATCAACCCTATTTTCCACTTCCCCCATTTTTACCATCAAGCTATTTTTAAATTCTGAAAATTCTCTCGTCGATTTTTCTATTTTATCTTCTAATTCCTGATTAAATTGGTCAAATTTCTTATTTGATTCTTCATTCATCCTTTCTAGCATTCTCAAAATTGCTTCATTTCCAGCTTCACCTGATTCCGTCCTCGACTGATCCCTACTACCTCCGGCTTCCTCTATTTTCGAATTTTTATCACACAAGGCACTATCGTCACTTCCAATTTCCACTCCTTGACTTCTTAACCACTCCTTTCTCTGCATACGCTCAAATCACACCCACACACACTCAAAATACTCTTAAATTTATACAAAACAGAAACTCTCTCTCTCTCAGATCGTCAGATTCCTGGAATAAAATTGTTAAATTATATCTGGAACTCGAGCCTCACTTTTGGGTCGCCATAAATTGCCGTGGACTGTTCGGTACAAGCCTCACCCACAAAAATACATTCGAAAATTTTATTAATTTACCAAAATCGAACATAAATTTCACACAATAGTAAATTTAAGCAAAAAATATTTTCTTACCAAGATTCCTCTCTTCCTCGGTTGAATTGCTTTCTTCAACTGCTTCCGGCTAGCTCAGTTGGACCTCCTCTTGGATACCTAGATTCACTATTATGCTTTGCATCGTTCACGTACACTCTCAATAAAACCACAAAATACAACAATCATACAATCTTTTATTTATCACTATTTACAAATAAAATTCAATATTATCCACATTTCAGTGATCAAGTTACACCTCAATAAATCTTATTTTGTAATGTCCTGTATTTTAATTTAAATTATCCAACACAGAATGTACCCGGAGTAAATGGACCTTGAATAATATCTTATTTCTCATTCTTTCTTTATAATTTATTTTAAATCTACGTAAACTCTGGAGTATGGTGAGCTCATGATAACCCAGTTAATTATGAATAATGTATGCCCTTATACTTCGCATACTCTTACAACAAACAAAAAAAACAAACCCATGTACTCTTTACAAAATTTAACTTCCTGATGGAACGTTAATAAGCTTTATATACACCTTCAGATTTCTATTTAGTTATACGTATTATTTTCAATACGCAAAATAATGCACAATACCTTCAAAATTCACTCTCACACGTCACCCAATATTCATAGTTTCATAGTTTATAACAACACAATTTTAAAGCGTTACCTGGAATTTCTAGAAGATCTCTGCTCTGTTGACGATGCCGTATATTTGCTTCTTTCTGCTCTGCAGGCCGCTTCTAGCTATTAGTAGAAGAACCACATTTAAGTTGAGCTGCTTGCTCTGCCTTCACGGTGTATCCAATTTCCAAATCCAAATTAATTATACTTCTTTCATAATTGTTTAATTTAATCCACGTTACATAACGTCAGTACACGAGCTTGTTAAAAAAAATATAAATTGCACCTCAATAAATCTCAGACTCGGCACTATCCGCGTACAAATTATGAGGCTACCATCGTACTATTTAATTTAAAATAATTTTCTATACTTACAAGCTCGTGGTAACTTTCGTACGTAGTCTGAAGCGATCAAAATACTAAGGGCATTTATTATATTTTGAAAAGGTATTTATACATTTACGATGCCACCTCTCGGCTGCATTTCACCCGAAGTCCTTCATTTACAATAACACGTTCTTAAAATTTTGGTCCAACCGTTTTTGAAATCCTCGAAATTTAGCGCGCCGTTACGATATTTTCTGAAAATTAATATTCAATATTCCCGTGTCTTGTCTGATGTACAACTAACGATATCGACCAATAGTCTATGCATTGACGTTTTACAAATCCCGCCTATACTAATGCTGTCCCTTGCTTATGCATATTCTACGTCTCTTTCTAACCTTGTTTGAGTGGTAGAAATCGATATTCCTGTCCGCGTTCTATAACTCCATGTGGACCTCAAAATACGTGCTTTAAATAACCCCTCATTAGCGTTTAATGCGAAAACATCCGACCGTTTACCCGATATTCTTTGAAACTTGTTTGTTATCTATAAAAATAAGTGCATTTAGAAACCTGCAGGTGTTTAATTTAACGAACGTATTGACACAACATTTCTAGGAGCTTCTTTTCATGGTATTTCAACCCAACCGATATATTTGTTTGTTAGCAACGCGTTTCACCTTGGTATTATTGATTTTTTACACGCTTTTATGCATATTATACGTAGATAACCGTTCAATTAGACTCAATTAAATTAATAAATTAATGGCATTGGCTTCTACAATTTATTTCCTTTGCAAACCTACTAAATTTTAACCATTTTTTTTTTGTAAAATTTTGCTAATACCTGTTACTTAAAAATGAACTAACTGGAATAAATTTCGCATGTAAATTCTGGTTGTTTCCTTTGTACAAGGTGTTTTGAAATTACTTTGTTTATACGTAGATTTAGCCCTTTAAAACCACTACAATGTATATATATTGATGTGATTAAAGATCATAGAAAGGTAATATTTCATCATGTGATAAAGATCTGACTTTATAGTAAGAATGATGATACCCGATAATTTTGGTACCCGGATACCCGATATTGATACCCGGTAGTTATCCGATACCCGATAATTACCCGAAACCCGATAATTACCCGGTACCCGATAATTACCCGGTACCCGTTAATTACCCGAAACCCGATAATTACCCGACAGCAGATAATTACCCGATACCCGATAATTACTCCAAACCCGATAATTACCCGATACCCGAAAATACCTGATAATTACCCGAAACCCGATACCCGATAATTACTCCATACCCGATAATTACTCGATACCCAATAATTACCCGTTATCCAAGAATTACCAATTAAACGTAAATGTAAATTCCTTTTTGTATATTGTTTGCGTGTGCAACATAGAACTCATAATGTCGTATAGACATAGACATAACATTAAAAATAAAACTGCATTACACATTTTTATTTATATTTTATTTTTGTATTTAATTAATGTACTCATAATTTTTATTATCAAATATAATGGCTTCCGACGTTTCGGGACTAAGCCGAGCTCGGTGTTTCGATATTATACGCCCAGCTGCCGAAAAGTGTCTTTCACTTGCCACAGATGTCGCTGGAATTGCTAAATATTTCATTGACAAGACGGCCACACTGGGGTATTTTGTTTTGTGGCCATTCTACCACTTTAGTGGGTCTTTACTAGGAGCTAAAATTAGTTTCCTTAAAAATAAATCTTATTCGTTCATGGTTGCTTCATTTTGGTTATGATTACAATGATAATGCGGCCCTTAAATGGTAATTAAATATTAATTGTATAAAAGGACTTTATTTTTTAAACGAGTTTGTTTAAACGTATAACTCAACCGCGGTTAATAAAACATCATAATTTTTCACTAGTGTTCAAAGTGCATATAAAATATATCACGTTGGTACGTACTTAAACATTCTTTGTCGTTTTTATTATAAAGTAAGAACTAAAAAAACACTAGGCATTTCATTTTATTTATCGGGCATCGGGTATTTGTCGGGTTTCGGGTATTTATCGGGTAACAGGTAGTTTGCGGGTGTCGGGTATTTCGGATATCGGGTATTTATCGGGTATCGAGTATCAAAATTTTGTCCCGGGTATTGCGTTATCGCGTTCGTACCCGGGTACCCGTCGTCATTCCTACTTTATAGTGCGAGTGAATTCGACAAAATTGGAAAAAGGCCTAATTATTTAGATATTTATTTGTATAGAAAACATTTGTGAAATGTGCGGTATAAAATGTATCAATTACGTTTGGCGCAGGACACCGTGTGATTATTAGATAGTTTAATCGTGTTAAAAATAATTAAAACTACCTGAAGATAATTTTCTTAATTGCAATAGGCATATACGAATGGAATGATTTGTTATAGGAGGAATGGATGCATTTGCTTGAAAAGTTGGACTTGTGAAACGATTTAAAAGATAGTGGAGCGGTGAAGATGATTATTAGGTTTTGGAAGCGCCACACAGCAAGTAGATCTGTAACGGTAAAATTTAAATCAATTTAGTTAGATATTTAAGTGATTTCTAAAGACTCATTGATTAGTTTAAGTTTTAGAGTAAAAGATTGTATGTAGAAGTCAATTTAATTTAATTTAAGGGTTTGGCAAACCTACGATACAGGTTTTTGGCCGTTACACAAGTAACAATTGAACCTAACTCAAAGTTCATATACGGTTTTAAGGCGGAGCATATTAAATTACATTACTTATAAAGGTAATTATTGTACATATTGAGGAAGATTTAATTATGGAGTTGTTAATAAATGATAATCGCGTGTTTAAGGTAAGTGAGTGAAAGAGATATTTTGGACTCTATATATAGTACCGAAAACATGTACTGATAGCAAGTTATTAATCTTGTAGCTAGATATTGTTTGTAAGAGAGTATGATTATGGATGTTTTATTTTGTATTGGAAAGATTGTTTGTAAGAGTATTATTTTATCTTATAAATTTGATGTACGAATACCGTGATTCTATGAATTCAAAGAGCTAGCGTGCAGAGTGGGCAATTAGTCCTTTCACAGCAATAAAATTTCGCGTCCAACGTCGGACCTATCGCAGCAATAAAATTTCGCGCCTAGCGTCGGGCCTTTCACAGCAATATAAAATGGAAATTTTGTACCTTTCTATTTAATCTGTTTGTACTTGAAAATGTTTCTCACAATTATTCTAAAAAGCGTTTGTTTGTGATTTTAGTTTGTGAATTCTATCACTGAAACGCTTGAAAATTAGGTATTTTATTTCTTTAATTACTTCTTGAGGGTACTGTAACTTTAAGATTTGTTTTAATTACATTTTGAGAATTTCGATATATTTGAATTTAAAATAAAAGCGAACTAACGTTATCTACCAAGCCTCTCTGGCGTGTCAGTTTCCTCATAAGACCATCCCTTTCGCACCTTTTGTTTGAGGTTCTAATCGAAAAGAACTTAAGTATATTCTAATGAAATGCAGTTATTTAACACATAAGCGGGGCATATAGCGATTGCGGAGAAAATTCTTTTTCAGGATTGTTTTTGGCTTTTGATCTTATCTACTACAGAAGTTATAGACGTCCCTACTCCGCCGCCGCGACAGAAATTCGCTATTAGTTAATTTCCGGCAACATATGATATTTGACCTAGGAGATTCCCGAAGCTCACATCTTTCAAAGATAAACATCGGTAACAAGATTTATGATATTTGAATCACGATTATTCATATTTGATTGAACAAAAGAAGTTTGGACCTCTTGCATAAAATGACGGAGCTTGTATGTGGCAGGAAGTAGCACATAGAACAGTACTCAAGTATTTCCGAAATGAATTGTAATTTATACTCTCAACTTTGATTATATTCTTCTAGACTATATAATATCCCGTTAACTTTTTGCTGCTTGATGCTAATCACTCAAGTGTGAACTTTAAAAACATTTGCCGATTACTCCATATGTCTTATTAAATAGGACCGTTTATTAGACATTCATTTTATAGACCAATAAAAAGGCGTTTTAAGTATATTAAACTTTATCATGACCCTAACAATTCTGTTAAAAATATCCTTTATGCTTAGGTAAAAGCATGTTTATGGATGACCGACCATATATAATTGGAAACAATTAAAGATCAAGGTGCATGTGTGTAATCGTTCCTATTACAAAATTGCTCAAATAGATATAATTTTGGTTTTCTTATTTTTTAACGCATCGGTATGTCTATATACATTATATATTGTACATGTATATAACTGAACTTATCTATTTTGTTAATTAGTTTCGCACCTTCATTGTATTCGATGTTCATCACAAGATGATGATGCATATTTGCTTTGGTTAATATATTTTTGCTAGCTTTTGTTCCTTGGAATTTAATAGATATAACTGTACAGGAAGTACGTACCAATTATTTCTCCTAGTTATTTTTGAGCATTCATTCATGTCTATAATTAATAACTACCTCATCAGGAATCACGTGGAGAATTTACACGAAAGTATTTCATAGTTCTTACCGTTTTTGTAATACAAGAGAAAAACTTTTTTTTAAATACTATTTTTTATTCAATTTCACTCAATAAAGTTGTGTGTACATTTAATAATGTTTAATAATTGCTTGGATGTAATAAATAATTTCTAAAACCTTTAATACCTGCAGGTACGTAACTAATTAAAGCGGTTTAATTTCTAGCATCAATTTATTTTTATCTGCTCTATTTACTAATTGTGCTCGAGGTCGTTTATTACCATAAAAACCAATTTAATTTACCACTCATATATGTGACTGAACCCACTGATACTGGATTTTGTTAATAGAACATTATTTTGTTGGTAGGTAATTCGTACTTTTTCTTCTTTGAATATATTTTATTTTTAGAGATAGCTTATGAAATTAGGATACTGCGGTAGGTTTTTTTAAGTAACCTTCATTTGTGATTGAATAAAACTACATTACAAAATGTTCAGGTACTTTTATTTTTCAAAATATAAACAATTTTAAAATAATAGCATTAGCATCTCTTACATCCCAGTAGATTGTAAGTATTAGATGCTAATTCTAACTTTAAGTTTAGAAAATTCATTAATGAGGGATATGTAACCGTATGTGAAGTCTGAAGTTTCAGTGGATATTAATCTTCCAGTTGTGTTTGGATCAATAAACTTCTTAGATAATTTTCGTATGAATTTAAATTAGAAAAGTTTTTTTACACTGGCTACAGAGATGGGGAGTATTTATGAAATTTTTAGATTTATAATTGTTTTCGTATACAAAACATTTATTTCCTCTAAATAATTTATAATTTTGCAGGTGATACTAGTATTGAAATTCTTTCATGTAATTCTTCGTGAATGTGTTGTATTTAATCTAAATAATTTTCCGTGATTTACAGCAAAAGGTTGCTTAAAGATTCCTACAATAATTATCTAATGTTTGTCATCTATATTTCTTAGTTGCTAGAACTTTCCTGCAGGAGATTCGTTTATTCAATGCATTAACTTTTATGTCAAGAAGATTATTTTATTTTAAATTAATTTTTCTATATTAAGTATTTATCGACATCTTGGTAGTTAAATTTGCGTTTTCCGTCTAATTCTAATTTGGCAATAAATGCTGTGCTGCAGTTAAGAATCTCCGCAATCTCATTAGCAGCATTTGTCAGCTTTTCATATCCCGACTGTCTGTAACTTTCAATTTTTAGGTAACATTCCATGCAATCTGACTAATTTATAGTTACAGATAGCAATACCGTTGAGTTGGAATTTATGTTAAATAAAATTACACCGCATATTTGCTAACCATATTGCTTAGACTTTGGTTTGTGCATTTCTGTTGAGGTTTTCTAAAATTTCAAAATAGCATTGTAAATTTCAAAGAACGCCGAAATCCTGAAGAATTTTAATGTCTTTTCTGCTCGACTCACTTGATAGCACTCAATGATTAAAGAATTAATTTCGAAGCATATTTTATCTGTCGTTTGTTACAGTAATCCGTGCCGAGAAGAGAAAAATTAAGTACAGTAATCAACCGCAACACAACAAAGGAAGAATCGAATAAATTTGTGCCGTGCTACTAGCAAAAAGCGTTGTAAAGTGGGGTGGGTCGCACATAAAGAAAAATTGGAAACCATCAGAAATAAACTTTATTTACAAACCTCTAGTTACAACCAATACAAAAAGAATATTTACAACTCCTCTAAATGGACAAACCTGTTATAAAAGGAAAAACCAACTCGTATAGAACTAAGCGTTATTACAAAATATCCCACAGGATTTAAATACCTTAAATCCAAGTAAAAATAATTAATACGTTCTTGAGTTATATTACACTAAGATTTACTCTTAATAATAATATTTACATCAATAGTAATATTTAAAAAAAAAAACTGCAACAAGGGGAATAAATTATATAGTGAGTTGCTTACGTTACCTTCTGTTTCAGTACTTACATAAATTACAGCTATCAATAAAAGCTGGCGATAGGTAGGAGTGCTCCTGTCAGTCTACCGCAGAAACAAATAATATTAGACAAAAGAAACCGTTACACCCAGACAATAGCGTATCTTTGAATGTATGCATACAAATCCAGAAGGAACAATAGTGCGCGGAGCAATTCGTTACCTTCTCCTGTAGTCAGCAACACCTCGTTACTTGATCTCGAACGCAGGTCCGTACATGGGTGGGTGGACGCGTGCGTGTGTGTGTGTGTGTGTGTTAAAGGCGATCTTGCAACATCTTCTTCAGGAATAAGAATTTTGCAACTTTTGCTACTCCAGGTAGATTCCGCTATTCTGAATGGCCCAATCCAAATGTAGAAAGTATCTGCGCAATACCAGCTCGTTCGTCAAACGTTTAGTTCAGTTTTCTCGGAGATAACAATCCCACATCGCGATACAGTGCGAGATTTGATTAACAAAGTTCGAAGTACGGGTTCCGTGACAGATGCGCCGAGAAGTGGTCATCCTAGCGACGTGTCTGAGGATAAACTACTCGATATTTCCGATAAGATGTCCATGAGTCCGAACAAGTCGGAACGACCCACACAGCTGTAAGAAAGAAATTAGAACTTTTCCCATACAAAGTGACAGTCGTGCAAGAATTAAAAAATACTGATCATGGCAAGAGATTACATTATTGTCAATGGTTCAAAAATTTTATTGAACAAATTGGAATCGATATTCTTCATGAAACGTTCTTTACCAATGAGGCGTGGTGTTATTTATCCGGGTACATGAACTCGCACAATTTTTGTCTGTGGAGTACTGCAAATCCATTGTGTATTCATGAGGAACCACGTCATTCTGTGAAAATTGGACTTTGGATTGCAATTTCTAGACGTCGGATTGTGGGTCCCATATTTTTCAACGAAACAATAAACGCACAACGATACTGCAGTGATATTCTGTACCCATTCATATGAGAACTTGCGTTAGGTGAAATACTTAACTGTTATTTTCAACAAGATGGTGCAACCGCACATACAGCTTACGTTTCGACGTCACTGCTTGCTGATGTTTTTGGTGATCGCATAATTTCACAGGGTCTCTGGTCTCCACGATCGCCTGACCTAACACCACCTGACTTTTTCTTCTGGGGTGCAGCGAAAGCAACTGTATAAAAACCGTCCAAAATCTATTGAGGAATTGAAAACTGCAATATCCACTTTCACTGTTTCTGTTACAGAAGAAATGTTACAGCTTGTGTTTGGAAACATGTTTAGACGAATTGAATTGTGTATTCAACAACAGAGAAGGCACTTTCAACATGAATGTGAACATTTGTAAGTAGAAATGAATATTTAATAAATTAATACCTTGTATTTCACTGAGTTTTATTTCGGTATATTCACTGCGAAGTGACTTTTGAACACCCTGTGTTATCTAAAGCATCTTACTTCTCATCATCAATTAGTGTAAAACACTTGATTCTAAATACCGTTCATTAAACGCCTTTTTTCCTGCTTTATCCAATTTTGCAGTTAGTTCATTTCTTAAGTTTCTCCAAACAATAAAATACCGGACAATAGTACTGTAACGAAAACTTTATTTGCAATAACACCAGTTCTTTATTTTCAAACAGATTGTACGAGCATTTTTAACAACTCGTAATTACAAATGGAATTTGCTAAAAGCCCTCGCAACAATTTATTTCTGAACTAATCGTTAACAGTACAAGTATTATCTTTGTAACACTACGATGTTATCTTATAAATTACTTACAAACGAAGCACTATAATTAAATAAACAAACACTAATTATTGATTTATATAATCATTACAGTAATTCATAACACATAGGGTAATTTATATCGATAATCATTTATATCACGTCTTTCAAAGTTTTAAACTGGAACATATCGTAATCAAAGTTTTAATCGGAACTGAACCGTATTCAATTGCTCTAGATTATTCTAAACCATACCAGAATTTACAAATAATATTCTCAAGGTTTTCTATTATAACCTAAATAACGCTTGAATTCGAAACCCTGTCAATCAACTCTATTTGAAGATGTCACGCCATAGGGTGCCCATCAAGTAGCTTTTGTGTACAGATTCTTCGTCTACGCTCTAATGTAATTATCGGAGCTGGATTAATCGGCGCTACACTGCTCCCCTCTTAAAACTGTTGTGTCCCAGAACACTCTGTGACCAGGACGTTGGAAGTCCCTGTGGCGGCAAGGACAGTCGAAACCATTTCTGCAGTTTCCATTTTGATAGAAGTAGCAATCAACGCATTTCATAGCAGACTCCGTACCATCTGAATCCCGGTAATCTGGAACAGTACCTCTAGCATATTTCGTACCATCCTCCAGCCCAATCTATCGACCCTACTAACGCCTTCCACAGATTCTGGTAATTCGACGTATCAGAAAGCTGTTGCTTAGTCATCGAGCATTAAATGTCCCGGTGTCAGTCCATTAGCCGTATGGTTGTTCTAAACTGGTTGTTGTTGGCGAAGTTGATCCAGACCACCAAATGTATTTTTAAACACCCGCGGGACATATCAAGGTCAGGGAGTATTCCGATGGCACATTGATTAGATCACCAATCATAGCTCGGGCATAACTTTCGTTTATCCTCACGATCGTAGCTGTTTGTTCGTCTCACTGCTTGCCGTTCTTGGGCATTACTGGCGTTATCACTACCGTAGGGTGCTAGCCGGTTAATGTTCACTAATATTGTTCTTCGTTCTTGGGAGTCCGACGTTCCACGTCGTTTATCAACAACTTCATACGATGTTTTTGTAACTTTTAACGACAGTCCAGGCCTTCGTCTGGGGTTGTATAACTAGACGTGGTTGTCCTCTTGAAAACCAGACTCTGCGCATTAATGTTATATATGGTCTTCATCCGATCGCGTGCGATCTGGATATTGTTCCTAACGCCACCATTGATGTCGTGCATCTTGCATTTGTGCTTCTCGACGTAGCTCTTACCCACGATATCATCTCCGGACTTACACGTAAACTCAAGATCATAAGATAGACGCATGTCGCGTCCCAGCATAGTACATGCAGGTGTTTGTCAAATGATTACGTGAACCAAAGACGGGTAAGTCAATAACAATAGAGCAAATATTGGCCACAGTTTCTCTAATGTTGGGGGATCACTTTGGAAAGCTGCGGTCCATGCGCTCCACCATACCATCCCATTGCGTGTGTAATGGTGTTGTTCGGGTCTTTCTCATCCCCATCAATCGACAAACTTCTTGGGACAACGCTGACTCAACATTCATGCCCTGATCGGCGTGCAATTCCACAGGAACTCAAAAACGGTCAAACAGTTCCTTTACCAATACGTTTGCGACGGTTGCAGCTTTCAAAGAGGCTCCCCCCGGTTTCCAAATGCACATATCTGACATTTGCGGCACCGCTCTTTTACATTCTTCTTGCAGCCTACCCAGTAAAATCTTGCTCGGACTTCTTTTAGTTTTCTTAACGCCTAAGTGTCTTTCCAAGATCCCATTATGTAGATGTCCTAAAACTTCCGGCACTCGGCTTTTAGGAAGCATACTCACGGTTTCATCACCATACCTCAAGGATCGCATCAAGACTCCATTCTCTACTTTCAGAGAATTCCATTGTGCCCAGTACGACTTCAGAGTTCTACTCAACCGGCTAATTACCTGCCAGGACGGGCATTCTCGTTTAACTTTCCAACCCAGAATGACATCTAGGTTTTTGTCATTCTCCTGTTCCGTTCGCATCTGTAGAGGCTGTCAATCGTTATTGTTCACGGTATTCGGACCAAGTGGACCGCACTTTGTTTCTAATCTTGATCAGTGGCTACAATCTTCGAGGTAAGACCGTCTCAAAAGTGTTTCTGCATTACGATTATTAGTACCAGCACGGCGTTACGTGTCGAAGTCATACTTCTTCAGTGTTTCATCCACCTGGCAACTAGCCGTTCGGGGTTTCTAAACTGTAATGGCCATTTTAAGGCGACGTGGTCAGTTCTCAGGTGAAGTTTTCTCCCGTAGAAGTACTCATATAAGTGTTCCGCGGCTTTCGCCACAGATAACAGTTCCCTTTTAGTAACCCAATAATTCCGTTCCGGTTTTTAGAGCATCTTGCTAAATTAACCAATGACTCTCTGTTGTCCGTCTTGAATCGGGGATAGTACACTCCTGATGACGACATTGCTTGCGTTTGTATTCAAGATCAATTTGCTTTTCGACCGAAGATAACTTAAGATCGAACTAGTTGTTAGAAGGCATTCTGGCAATCCTCATCCCAAACGTAATCACGCCCATCCTCAGTCAGCTTGGCTAAGGGTTTGACTTTATTCGCAAACCTGGACAGTAAGTGCACAATCCCAGAAAGCTGCGCAACTGATGTTTGTCTTTTGGCGTCTCTCCGTTGCGTAAAACTACGTGCCCTAGGAATTTTACCTCTTCGCGGAGTAGGTGACACTTCTTTGGACTCGGCTTCGGATTGATTTCTTTGAATCTGCGAAACACTTCTTCTAAATTTCTCAAGTATTCCCAAAACGATTTTCCAAGCACGATCACGTCTTTCAAATATACAAGACACGTTTTCCACGATAGCTTACGAAGGTTGCAGGAGCTTTGCAGATGTGGTATGTGTGCAAATTGGTAAAGGTTAGCACCAATAGCGAAAGCAGCCTTTCCGAACTTTGGATTCCATATCCACCTGCCAGTAGCCACTCTTAAAATCCAAGATTGAGAACCATCGCGACCCTGAAAGAGAATCTAGGGTGTCGTCAATCCTTGGCAGTGGATAGCTAACCTTTTTGATCGTCATTCAATCGTCTGTAGTTCATACAAAATTTTCGACCCGCTTTCCTAATCGGCGGCGCGCGGCGTAGTTGCTATGTGTGTGACTACTACGCCCAAGGTCCCGGATTCGAATCCCGACACGGTCCGCTTGAAAAATGTTAGGCGAGCATTTATCACAAAAATACGCTCTCCTTCGGATGAGAGGTAAAATGCAGGTCCCGTGTGTGAGTGTTGTCATGCACGTTAAAGATCCCTACTTTGCTTGCAACAGCAAGGGTTCGGCAAAATTCAAAATTTCCAGGTAAAAACAAACTTCCGGGTGGAGAATTGGAAAATCAAATGTAAGGGTCTTTCCTAATCCCAATGTAGTCCTTTCGGGTGAAGCATTGGGAACGTAGCCGCAAGTGTGGCGGTCCTTACTTAAATTATACGGTCTTTCCTAATTGTCCGCCGTCGACCGCGAATACGTCTGAGTACTGTTAGGTCAATCTTTTAAGTCTTGCCAGTTGTTCAAGATGCTGGAATGGTTTCGTCAACTGGTCCGATAATTTCGCGGAACACCCGTGCGTGGGTGGCTCTTTCATAACACCGTCACATCTCGTCGCGTGAACAACCGAAGAACTCCACCCGACCGTTGTATTTTTTTTCTGCGTGAAGGACCTAACAGGTACACCATTCATCACTTTGGTCAGAGTCTTCCCCATAAGCACGCCCTTTCCGAAGAATTCGTCACTAGTCGGTTCAATAGCGCGTACAAAGTCTTCCCGGAAAACACCATCCAAGCGTCCCATCACAGCACTTTCTGTCCTTCCAGGTAGAATAACGTCGTCCGTTAAACAAACTCGCACAGATACGTCGTCTGTTTCGCTAAACGGCAATTTCTCGTTTCCTACTCCCAAGACATCCTCTTTTGTATCTACATCCCAAGATAACTTCTTCGGTAATATTCGCTATTATTACCCGATGGTCAAAGATCTCGCTTCCAAGTTCGATTTTTACATCTAGCACTCAACACAAAAAATCGATTCATTCCGCAGATTCGACCAACCCTCAGTATTTAAATAGACAGTTATTTTGAAGTACTGCTTTACATTTTTTGTTTTCTTCCTCAAATTTTATCAAGCAACGAATCCGAGATATTTGTGGGGGAATATCCAGCACGCAACATTTCAACCAATTTTTTTAAATCCTTGGTATTCAATTCATCTAAACTCTAAACGATGTATACCAAAAACAAATCTAACACATTCCCTGTCTAATTCTTATTTTCGATTTACAGGGTTCGAGCATTTGATTTTAAAGATTGCTTAGCCTGAGCAGTATCAACTACACCCGAAGACGTAGAGAAACAACCCAACCTTAGTTACATAATAAATATGTAATGATATTGTTTCAAAAACAAAAAAAATATATAATGGAGTTTGCAATTTTAGCCAAGATGATCTCATCCTCTTCAGAACTATTGACGTGAATTAATAGTGACCACACATTTTGTTTTATGCTCTTTCATTCGCCCTGCCATGATTAGTAATATTTTATCGCATTTTTTACATGACGCCTGTGTATTGGTAACAGATTGTTTATTAATTTCATTAAAGTAAATCCACATAAAGTCTCTTTTTCGGCCACTCGTAATTTAGTTTATTTTTTAATTTCCTTATAGTTAATAATTATTATTATACTAAAATAGTGGCCGTTTTGCAGTAGTGAAAAGAGCACAAATGCTCAACGACGCCAGCTTTTTGTCTACATTATACTGGTTTATATTTTTTTTAGAGCTGAGTAAGCTATCCTACGTGAGCTCAGTCGAAGTCATCATAAAGGAGGGATAGGCAACCACAATTATTGTGTCGCATAAGCGTTGCATATATAACACCTGAATTATAATTGATGACTTTTTTAAAAAGTCTATTGATTTAATTTGCCTAATAATTCACTGAATTGATTCGTCAACCCTGTTTTTAAATATTCCTCTATTGTGTTTATCAATTCATCCTGTATATTATTGCGTAAAAAAGGTTGTATCTTTGTCATGTGTTCTTCCATATCCTGATCAAATTCATAAAGCAGTTTTGCTAACTTTAAGAATGCTTAAATAAATGTTGATGTAGTTCCACGAAAAGTTAAGCACCGTGAGAGGCCAAAAGTTTAGCTAGTGGTATAATTCTTTACAAACATCCCCATGCTGAATTTTCATATCGAAAATTCTACTTAAATCAGTGTCAAATTCTTTCAAGGTTCTGTGATTTCATGGATTGTGAGAACTCTACAAAGTGTTCACAAAACGAATTACCAAATAATATAAAAGGAAAACAAAAACTCTATAATTTATTACAATTTATACCGATCAACTTCTTTCAACAACTTCATCATTATTCAACATTTTTTAAATAATGCAAGGACGAAAATGTAAGGTTTATTTTATTAGGAAGGAATAGGAAATCTTTAATATACTACTTTCATCTTAAGTTCATATCGTATAATCTATAGCACGTTAAAACATAACATTTTGTTGGAGAGTTAATACTTTGAACAGGTCCTGCTAAAAGCCTCATGTCAAGGTTCGGGAAACTCTTTCCATTAGTTTCGCACACAACCGTTGCTTCCAAACCTGAAACAAGTTCGCTCAAACGCGCTAACGGACAATGCGAAATTCAGCTTCACATCACGTGCTTTTAACCTACAAAAACGGCATGTTTTGGAAACCCTACCATAACTGTATAACAAGTTTCAAGAACGTACGTTCACTAGAAGCTATTACAAGCTATAATTTTCGTAAGTGTAAAGTATTTTTCCACAGCGAAATACGGCTTGTAATCAAGCAGATTAGGATTGCAATCACAAACAGTGTAGGACAATTTGGTGAGTACTTAAATTAAGGCATTTGGAGATGAACATGTAGAGGATGATGAAGATAAACCTTGTATTCAATTGAATTCATACTCGCCTTACACTTTATCGCATCATCGTTGGACAAATTGGTAAAAATTCGGTATCCGTTCACTTAAATGTTTCCTCAAGAAAGAAAATTTCTAAAGGATGACAAGGAAAGTGTATTCCGTACAGTTAAATCACTGGTTCGGCGTTTCTATATTAGGCGAGACATTTTTATCGTCAAAAGATGTGTTTCAATCATTTGTCAGTATCCAATATACATTTGCAAACTACGAATTACGCGAACAAGGTATGTAAATCTTTTGATATTCTAATTTTCTGGGATTTGTAACATTCCTTTGAAATGTTTTTCATCATCATCATTAGGTCTTCTGTTCTTGAACTGGTTAGACGCGTACTTGCCTATAATCATATTTAATTTTAATAGTTTCTCTATTAGTAAAGGGCTAGGGTTACTTCTTTTAAGAAATGTAGTTTTTAGTTTACATTCATTCTTATTCTAAGGAAATATTATTTTAGTTTACGATTACAATCTATATAGTTCATATTCAAATGCTGTCAAATTCATTATAGTGATTTTCAGTTCAGGAATGATTTCATGGTTACTCTGTATTCTAAATTATTGCAATTTTACGATTTGTCTATTTTGATTAATAATGTATAACGTATGCGTCTATGGTATCATCGTCATGAGGCGAAGATTATTCACACGCTAAATTATGCCGATTCTGACAATGGTGAAGCCCTTTTTTAGTCAGGTGAATGTTTTATAAAACATAATTTTACATATGTTAGATAGAGAAAAACAACAAAAGTAATTTCAGTTTGTAGTCTTAATTCATTTTCCGAATTCTGTCGAAGACAATTTCCAGTCGTTTTATGAAAAAAAAGATACGTCTGCTGGTCAACTTCGCGAGGAACATTAAAAAAGATAACATACAAGCCTTAATAGATACAGTTAACTTTTGAATAATTAGGTATCGAACTTGATTAATGTAATTAGTCAATAGAGTTCGCAATTATATCCTACCAGATAGACGAATTTTACTTTTAGGAAGAATTGCTTTCTCAATTAATGACGACTTCATGTTGAAAAGGCACGTTAACTGAGACCCTCCCACTTATTAACGAAATCCCAGCATTTCCAGTAGGTTCTAGGTAAAATGACGAGATTAACTCAAGGAGATATTTGATTTTAATTGTTTCTGAGGTATCTACAGTCATATTGCTCCTCAGGTATTTATGTTACTAATTTTGAAACTATAGCCTACATTCATCTTTAATTAATGACCATTTTTAATCGTATGAACGTATAAACGTCCCCACAGTACGTTCTTATTATTAGTTTTAGGAAGTTAGAAATTAACTTTGTTTGTTGAAAACGTTTTCCCCTTACGATAAGCAATTTTGATATATTTGGTATTTACTTAAGAATGTTTGTATATACTTGTGCTTAAATCTTTAATTGTGTCGAGAAAATTAATTTTATTGACGTAGAACTATAAAGAGTACATTTTAGAAGTACTTGTAAAAGGTCTAGGTGCTTCCTACGATGAACACATTGTTCTGTTCTGTCCGGAACTAATTCCTCCAAATCCAAGGATAAGTATTATCCATTACCGCGAGTGGTTGCGAAATACGTCCCAATTAAAAACCATCCTCCTAGTCTAGAATTTAACGGGTCCTCATGACTTAAAGTGTATAAACTTTAAGGACCGCTCTTCATATATCTACCAAAAATGCATTTGCGAAAGATTTTTAACACACGAAAGATACAATTTTTGGTAAAATTATACCACCTGCTTATGTAGGCGGTTTTCAGTTTCAATAAATATCCAGGAAGTATTTACGTGTAAAATATTTCTTTAATTTTAAAATTTTTTAAATCTGTTGAATGTAGGGTTTTCGGTGTTAGTCAGTCATACTTACTTTACAAAAATAGTTACAATGAGTGTCATATATTGTTAATTAATATTTGTAATTATGAAAGACAGAAAAAGTTATTTTAAGCTGCATCTGGACTAGAACCGAAGTTTAAAGAGAAATTTTACAATTCTAGTTTGATCAATTGTGATTTCTAACATATTGGTCATGACCGTGAATGTTGCTAACTTCGTCGTGGAGAAAAGTATATGCGTGAGGCTTGGTGAGGCGAATTTACAAAAAAACCCGTAGCTGCTATTATATGCATTGTATGAATATAGCTTTTAACGATTAGGTATAAAAGTATAAAAATTACCGATTGACGGGCGCGATTGTCGATTACTATGTTATACTTAGAACAGCAAGGGTTCGGTAAAATTCTAAATTTTTACGGATGGTAGTTCATTTCTTATCCAATAGAAACGGCGATGTAAAACAAGTAAAGTTTATAATTTTACTGGCAATAATACGTAATAACTAAATGAGTAAGCATCATTATCACTAAAATAAGTCTTTTTCTTTACTTTACTAATGCACATATAAACGCGGGTAAATTGCCTTAATTATATGTTGGAGCTACGATGGTAGAAAATCACGTAACACGTTTAAATTATTCGTACCAACTTGACACAATAAAAATCTAGAAAAACTAAAGGTAGTGCATTATTATTATTTTATTCAGGGCCGTACCGTGCTATAGTCAGCTCACAAACGATGCGAAATAATAAAGCAAACTCTCAGCAGGAACCTGTAGGAGTCAAGATTAATTTTTTTGTACAAGTAACGTAAAATATTAAACATTTTATGTATAAAAATCTTTCATTGCTCATGAATTATTCCTTGAAACTATTGTTTTTAAGAAATTCTGTACAACATGTATATTCCAAACCCTGTAGATATATTAGTAACTCATGATATTGTCTTCGACGGAATGTTAATCCAAATAAGTTACTATGGGCTCAGGTACAATCAGAAGTGGTCCACAGTAGCACGGATTCTAAATTAAGTTGCCTGCAAATGTTATTACAAACGGCATTAAAAGATATGATGCTGGACAAATGGAAAAGATATAGTGAATATTTTGCTAAAATTGAAGACCAATTTTGAAAATTAGATATTGTAACAAATTCTCTAATTGTCTTTTATCCTTTAATTCCAATAAATACAAGTTCAATAATTATTCTTTATAATCACAAACATGTATAGTCTTGTTTACAGAAACACTAGCTTAATCACTATTTGTAGCACTAATATTACTGATACTTTATTTATCTAACACATTTATATAACATAAAAGAATTTATATTTACATTAATTTATGTGCATCGAACGTTTAACGATATCTATGAATCGTCCTTTCTTATCGCTAGACAGATATGAAGCCGTTTTAGTAAAAACCTAATAAGCTTCCAGAATTGTCCATATTATATTTATTAATTACTGTTACACGGTCGCGCGCATGCACGCATGCACCCGAACACACACACACTCTTAAAACTGTTCTATCCCAGAACATTTTGCGGATCGGAGCTTGATGTCCCTGTGTCGATAAGAACAACCGGAGCCATTCTTACATTTTTCATATTGATGGAAATACCAATCGACTCTTTTAATAGCAGGTGGAGTCCCATTTGAAATAAAATCGCATTCCAAGATTTGGACCCCGGTATTCTGGAATAGTAGCTCCTGCATGTTTCATACTACCCTCTAGTCCAATCTATCGAGCCTACAGCCAATCTGGCATGGTCAATTTTTTTCTCCAAACTCCATCAACTGATCTGGTCTTTGAGATTAACTAATGCTCTTTACAAGTCCTGGTAATTGCGTTTACCAGAGGGCAAATGCTTTGTCACTAGGTAATAAATGCGACGAAATCCATTTCTAAGATGTATGATTTTACCCACCGCTGGTTGTCTGGTCAAGACCACCAAATTTACTTTTGAACACAGTAGCGATTCCTTGGGTCATATTGAGATCCGCCGCTACGCAGTATGCGAAAGAGTATTTTGAATGCACAGCGAATAAATCCCTGTAGGTATCTTCGACAATTCCAAATCTCGTCTTGTTGGTACCACTTTACACGGATATGGACCAGGCCTTGGTTCGTCCTCCTGGCTCATGAGGGGATTATTTTATCATGTCTTTGGACATTGTCATAGTCGTCATTGTCATACGGTTCCAGTCTGTTAATGTGCACCACTATTGTTCTGTCTTTTGGAAGTTTACGAATCCTATATACTACATAGTTGATTCGTTTTAGTACTTCGTAAGGAATTTGCAAATTTCTTATAGCTTGGACAACAATCCACACCTACATCTCCATGGATGTCGTGCATTTTTCGCTTGAGTCTCTGGACGTAACTTTTGCGTACAACGTCTTTTCTAGGCTTACTACCAAACTCAAGGTCACCTGATAAACATATCTAGCGTTCCAGTAAAGCGCGTACATGAGTCTGTCTAGTACTCTTGTGAACCGCAAATCGGTAGATCAATAAAAATATGTGTATGCATTAGTCCCAGTCCCTTTGATGTTCAGAGACTACCTTATTTTCTCAAGAGGCGATTTATGCGTTCTACCGTACCATCCGATTGAAGGTGCAAAATACGTCAGCGGTGGTTGCTGCTTCGTGGTTGGGAATACGTCTCTGATTTTGTAAAGTAGTCCACGACCACGAATATGTATTTATTTTCAGAATCAGTTTCAAGGAATGGACCTGCAATGTCAATTGCCACTCTCTCAAACGGGCTTCCTATGTTGTTCTGTTCTTGGGTTACACGAACTGCTGTTGGCTATGACCAAATTCTCCACAATTGCAGCATTTCTGTCCTTTCTCCTTTGGTAGCTGATCATGAAGAATCCATGGAATCATTTCGTCCATGCTCTCTTGAACCTGTTCTTCCACCTAACTTTGACACTACTACGATGTGATGCTTCTATTACCGCTTTAAACTCCAAAATATGAGCAGCGCATCATCCAGAGTCTTAGGCCGGACCGGCCCTAATGCTTGTTGGACCTCTCTATCCCGTATTCCACCGACACAGGTTTGTGCTATCAGCTGTTCCAAGAAACTATCCGGTGCATTTGGATAGGCTAGTCTCACCAAGCGAGCAATATCTGCTTCAATTCTTGTAAAAGTGTGAATCGCTGTACCTCGTTTTCAGTCTTATTGTTAAGGCCCAGTAGTTTCTTTGATTAAGGTCCGGTAGAGTTTGTAGGATATTCAAAGCTTCACCTCGTAGTGCGATTAATAACGCAGTTACTTTCTTAGAGCCATTCTTGCAGCTGTCGCGGCAACCTCAAATTGTTTGAAATATGTCATCCAAGGTGACTTTATCAAAGGTAGATGGTTTTACTTTGAACCGCGGTGACGACAGTTAGTTTTCTCGGCATTCTTAAATTCTGAAGTGTGCTGATGTATCATCAGAGTTGCACGATATTTAGTTCTTTCTTCCAAATTCACTACTTCTTCGATCTTTCGTGAATTTTCTAATAGTTTTTCTTTTATTTTTCGCGAATTATCTGACAGTTTCTCTTCCATTATGAATATTTTTGTTTCCGTTTTATGTGAATTCTCTTACAATCGGCCAAAGAACTTATCTCTTAGGTTTTGTATGTTCCCAGAAGACCTCGCTTCTAATTGGCTGTAATTTTTCATTAGTTTTTACTCGACCGCTTTTGCTTTCTGATCTAGTTTTTCTGTATGATTAGCAGCGGTTTCCTGTAATTTCACTGCATTTTTTTGTAACTTTTTTAATAAGAAAAATATTAATGCTCTTATCCAAATATGTTATTACAAGTTGAATGATAGATCAAAATGAGTTCTATTTATTAAATCTTCGGTAATCTTCGAACCTCTTAGGAAGGCTTCGTGGTTGTTTGTGGAACCAAAATAAACTTAAACACTTATTGAATGAGTGTACAAGTGTACAAGTCTTCGGAATTCTTCGGAAGGCTTCGGAATTTGCTTGCGAGTCTGAATAAGAACTTGAATAACGGTTGTTAGAAAATATTTACAGTTTGAAGAGGTCCAGACGTCTTCGGCGGTCTTCGAAACTCTTCGGAAGGCTTCGTGTTTTACTTGTGGGGCAACGTTAAGTTATAAAGAATTATGATATGAAATTAAAACTATTAATTGAACATATATACAAGTATAGAGGGGTTCAGAAGTCTTCGGAAGACTCCTGGATTTATTTGTGTGGTCCAGTAAGAATTTGAGCAGCGATAGTTAGAAAATATTTACAGTTTGATGAGGTCCAGACGTCTTCGGTAGTTTTCGGAACTTTTCAGAAGGCTTCGTGTTTTTCTTGTGAGACAACGTGTGGGTATGAAGAATTACGGTGTGGACGTATGTACAGCTTGGAGGGGTTTGGAGGTTTTCGGTGTTCTTCGGAACCTTTCGGAAGGCGTCGTGGTAGTGGTGCCTTAGGCCTCGTCGGGTGCGTCGCCGTTGAACTCTACGGGGATTTTGTTTCGGTGGTAGAGTTGACAGACGCAATCACAATAACGACTTGTCGGTGAAGTATGGAACGGAGCCTAACGCTCATACATAGTTTGTTAGCTATTGATTGATGAATTATAGTGACGTGCCCTAGGTACGGCGGCGGACAGAGTAACCGTCGGAGAATACGCAGTCTATGAGGAGCACTGCACGTTGTAGTAATAGCAGGCTATGGAGAGCGCTGCTCGCTGAAGGTTTTGCAGGCTATTGGGAGCACTGCAAGATGATTCCTAAGGCTATGGTTAGCACTAACGAATGTCTTTCGGAGAATTTGTGATTATATTTATACACTTCCATTTCCTATGCTTCCTGTGTTGAAAAACATTAATGATGTCTTTAACCAATGAAATTGTGTGTTTCGAGGAAAAACATTACAAAACAGCATCCTCGTATTAAGAGTGTTGACGTTTTATATCCTTTTCGTGTTATAAACATGGACATTATATCTCTAAATTTAATTACGGAAACAACACTTCAGAAAGCCATTTAATTTCACAATATTTATACAGAAAGCAGACAATTAAATGTAAGTTTGTACTTTAGGCATTTGGTATATGTCAAAATTAAGGCGCCTTAAATAAAAGCATTCCTTGCCTATATTTAAGTTAAATAAAGGTGTCCTGCATTTTAATAAAGTACAAACATTAAAGGTGTGTTAATTGCGCATGTGTAAATGTCAAATAAGGGAAAACTTTATTAAAAAATTGGTAAAATGAACATTGCAATAACTCTCTAGTGTTTTAGGCGGTAGATATAAACTATACACGCGATTGATAATATGACAATATAACATGAGGAACATTAAATAGGACTAGAAAAAATATTCGGGATAAGAAGTGAGTTATAATATCACGTCTCCTTTACACTAAACAAGACGAAAAACTGATTATTAATGGGTTTATGAAGAGACTTCGTGAAAATATAATTAAGAACGTTTACTTACTCAATGTAAGATAGAAGTGAAACGACGGTGGAATATCCACTCGTGCATTTTTCGGCCCGAAAAGTTCAGGCCGGCCCGAATCGTTTGGCCCGGCACGGCCCGAAAAAAGATAGGCCCAGTCCGGATTCGAGCCCGAAATCGGGCCGGGCCCGGACCCTGCCGAGCCGGCCCGAAAGCCCGAGCCCATCCCTACTGGAAACATTAAAATTTTGAAAATTCAAACGTCCTTTTGATCTCTCAGGAAGTGGTCGGATTTTGTTGTGGTTATTGGATAATAATAATAATAATAAAGATAATTTTAAAAACTATGAGTGGTTTAATCCCCAAAGAAGATTAAGAAGAATACTAAACAAACCACAACAAACATACAGGGAGTGGTTATTGGAGCTCCTTTTCATGCTCCAGTTCCTCTTCAAAGTTCTGAATTCAAAACATTAAAATTCGAAAAATTACGAACGAACGAACAGACGGCGATTTCAAAAACGTACTTTCACAAGTTTGTGGAAAAGTGTTATAAAGCACAATTGTTTTATGTGTTTTCCATGTATGTGGGTTGTAAGTTTAATAGGCTAACAGCATACACAGAAACGTATTGAAGCAGTGAATAAAATTTAATAGCGGGGAATTCTTTTTAAAACCCAAAAGTATTACAAGATACACCGATTTCATTATCTAATCAGTTGAGATTTGTACAAAAACTCAAAGTAATTCCCAAACTACTACACACGTCAACTTGTCAAAACTAATCAATCACGTAATTGACAAGAAGTTTATTGTTTAAGTTTTTATAGCAATGAGCTATATACGAAATGTACGACATTGTATTATTTAAATTGTTGTTGTAATATAAGTTCAAGCATATTTAACATATACCCATAACAACCTTAACTTATGAATCTTTAGGTATTTATATTATGAAATTGCGTGTAAGATCATTGCATTTAGGACGCATTAACAACAATGGAGATTAAGGCCTCTTCAAAAATATATTTGAGAAATCTTGCAATATATAAATTACCTAAACAATCGCCTATACAGATAAACTATTTATTCTACAAGGCGTAGATTTATTCGTTATGAGACTGCATAGCTTTCAAATATTACTTACTTACTTTCACTTTTATATATAATATATAGATAAAGAGTAGCTAAAATTTCGATGCTTTCTTACTTGTTGGTCTCATCGTGCTTCTCGTATGCATTTTTTTGAGTAACTTAATTAATACTATTTTAAACTAGATTTTTAGAGATGTTGTTTTATACAATATACACTATTTTAACTATTAATTTCTTAATTCGTGTTTGCTAACTAAATTCTATTTTTTATCCGAAATTTAAGTGTACATATATAGCTGTGTTATCGATTTTGCACAGCCGCTGCAGACTACATACTCTTTCAGCATGCCGGACTCTATAATGCTAGCACTTTACGTAAATCACATTGAATAGTAGAAAAGAGTTTATTAGTTTCAGTTATTTTAACGAGCATTTTAGTGCGAAAATACCATGAACAAATTTAGAAGCTTTAATAGTTTACATTTTATAACGTAGCTATTTCAATTTAATGTTAAAGTAGGATAAATAATAAACAGGAAATCAGCTAATATATTAAATATAAACGTTAATAACGATCGTATTTAATTTAGAAAAATACACATAGACACTAGGGAACTAGCCTACATAGTAAAGTTTATTAGTACACATTCACACGAGTTCAAAACAAACCATTGAATCATGGAATTAAACCGACACACCTTACAACCACAAAAGTTATAAAACCCGCCATAAAAATTAATGGGTTACATGTAAGCCGTAGGAGAAATTAAGAGCTCACGCGGATCAAAGAAACCACCACCATGGTTAGTTTACCCCAATATTCATATACTAATAAATTTACACCCATAGAAATGTGTTGCAAACGTAAACAAAAATAGCATGCGATGACCCTGGGACGAAAACTTATAAAATCTTTTGTATATTATAAGAAGGGGATCCTTTTGGATCAGATTATCAGACACCCGTCAGCATCCTGTCAAAACTCGATCGCGGCGCAAACGCAGGTACAGGAACGGGACGGTATTTTAAATATTCAAACTGTCATTGATTGGATAGGTCCTCCAACGCGATTAAGGCGAACATCAGTACCCGTCTCGTAGGAAAAGTGACCGTTGAAGTGGATGTAGCTTTGAAGGAATGAAACACCAAAACAAGTAAGTTAAATTGAATTATACGTATCACATGCTCTTTGTTGTGTGTAAGAGTTGAAATTGATTGTTGATATTCATACCTATGTGGTGTTTATTTTTACAAAGAGATATTAATGTTGCTGCCGCATCTAAAGCGTATTGCGTAGAATTTTTATACATAAAAGTTTGTTAGTTTATAAGGAAGTTAGCCAGCAAATATTAAATTGATTAAATTTCGACGAAATGGTGTTATTAATAGTCTTAAATTTCATAGCTAAACGCGGATTTGGTCAAAGTAAGTTAGATTATAATTCTTGTTTGTTTTTGTTGTTGTTATTTACTGTCTTGAAAATCATGTGTTGTAATATAGGTTAGGTATACAAGGAGTGGAGTTTTTTCTTCTTTATTTTAAAATTAAGGGGAGGTAGGAGAGCGTAATCGAGCCCCATCAACCTCAAGCAGCAATAGAAACCGCTAATCGTTTCTCGGAACACCCATCTTCCAGGAAGATTTTTGTTTGGTCTCTTTGTCGCACATTTTCGGGTTTAATTTTAAGTCCTTGTAAATTCGTAGTTGTAAATCAAATAGTAAAGCTGTTATTCCTTGTCCCGTTATATCCTGTCATAAAACTTCCTTTGTACCGATGGAAATTAAGTTGAAAAAAGGGGTAGCGACAGACACTTGCTCATGGATATCGAAAAGAAACGGTTGTGTTGGTTCGTGAGTTAGGTCAATAGTGTCGCCGAATGTGAATGTATCGATAAACACCTAAAAAACACAGTGATAGTGCATACGTAACACGTCCAATAAATTCGCCATACAGTCCACTTCGTTGAAAAGTAGGAACGACACTTAGAACAATAGAATAACGCGGAGTTAAGTCGATATATAAAATTATAAGACGCCCCGCCCCGCACGTTAATAAAGAACTTTAATTATGGTTGATTCTTTCAGATGGGTTAGCGCTCAAAGGCTATCTAAACAAGGAGTTCGGCGACATATCAAGATAGGTGTAAAAGTATTTAGTAAAAGTATTGGAATTTGTATACCCATAAAAGTTATTTGCTTTTATAGAACCCACCCCGCACAACTGGAATCTAGTCGGTGTTCTAATTAACCGTTACGTCACTTCGTCCCCGGTAGAGTAAAATTAATGCGGGTATTTAACGTCAATTCAGCATGCAACAACTCACTCTCTCTACATGGTAGCTGAAAGAAACATGAAATTACACCCCTAAATTTCTAATCCACCAAAGAACAAAGACACAAACTCAATTAGTGATACGGGGCAGTATGTACTAGAGAGCAAAGAGCATCACGATAATACCATTAACAATGCATTTACACACCGATAAGTTGTAGGAAACTCAGAAAAAGTACAAAGATTACAATAATTTTCTACACCAGGTTTATTTTTATACTCTTAGAAAAATTCATTTGTAAACGAAACGAGACGTAATTGTAACAAATTAAATTTTTGTAGGAGAACACCGAAGAAAACATCTTTTTAGCAGTTTTTAGATTTTAGGATAATTTTTTGCATAAAATTGCACAAAGCGATAGAGCGAAAAGTTGTTATTCACCAGGGAACACTAAAAGGCTTTGAGGATTGATCACAAGAACGTATGAACAGTAGTTTTTTTGAGCACTGAAGAAACTGGCAGTGTCGCGGACCAAAAAATTTTATAAGGTAACTGAACTTATAAAAAACCGCGAATGGAAAAAATGCTAAGAGAAATTACTCTTTCTGAACAACGGACACTATTTGAACAATTTTGGATTATTATTATTGTTTGCTTTTGACAACTGAACTTGTGGGAATTGGAAGTGTTTGCATATTGCGCCTCAAGGTAAAGAATAATCGCGCCGCGTTTAATTTGCTCATAAAATAACAAGATTAGGTCCGTTGATTTGTATATGCAGCATGCTTTGAAATAAAGTTCTCTACAACATTTTTTTATTTGGAATTCACACGTAGGTAAATGAAATGGGTGTAACTAATAGGATGGTAATAGGACGGCTATTTGATAATCGTTTATTTTATATATATCCCGTGTTGGCGTGATTCAAAATTTGGTATAATTATTAATATTAAAACTTACAGATTTCAAGTTGTTAGTAAAACAATTTAAGTTCAGAAAGACGGGGTTACGTTACCTAGATGGTTCTTGGTTTTTGTTGTGCTTGGTTAAATAATTTTCATAGACCAAACATACGACATATTTTTTCCCGCAAATTAATCGAATATTTATACCATGCATTTTGTAGGAGATTTGTATTTTAACACTTTTTGAGTATCGAACATCAGTTGTATTAAGGTTCTTGTCTTTAAGTTTAGCAACATTCAACCTTGCTAGTTCGCTGTATAGGACGTTCGTGAGATTCTCGTCGTTTAAATTACTTTACAAACGACTAACAACGTTTTAATCTCAGTGTATTTTTAAAATTTTTTATTCTTAATGTTACTTGCTTTAACTTGTAATTTAATTTAAAAGCTATGAATGAACTCACGATTATAATTTGTATTAATTACTGAATTTTCGAGGATTTCGGAGGGGAGATGCAAGTATGGGCATTTCGACTATAAACGTAACGGATATCCGGTAACTATCCGATATCCGGCCTATCCGACTTATTTTTTAATATACGGTTGAATGCCAAATAGTGGTTTAGTATCCAGCTAAAAAGGGATAATTGTGAAAATAAAACTGAGGTAAACTAAAAACCATTTTATTAGTAATATTACATAATTTTATTATTTAAAATTCATTAATTTTAAATTATTATGTATGAAAACAAATTTTTCTGCTTTAACAGGCAATAAACGATTACGTTTGTCTTCTTAGACGTTTCCAGCCCCTGAAAAAAGTCTTTCACTGTAGATGGTGCTACAAGGGGTTGAAAGGAATATTTCTGCAACCCTTAACAAAGTCGTATACTGTTTAGCATTAGCAAATCACCACACATGAGGATCGCTTTGTCTGTGGATCCGTGCAGATTTTAAATAAAAGACAAGTTGTTGCATGCCGAAAATCGACTATGTACCATATTTAGATTAAGGATTAATTTGTGAGTGAATTCCCGCCACTATTTTAAAATAGACTTGTTCTTTCCGTCATTTCGGACAATTGCGTTTGCGCAAAAGAATGCGCAGGCGCGGAGTGATGGGCAAGTGCGTGACATTATTATTAGCCACGAGACGTCGAACGGTAACGTCTACCTGTGTCGCGTTTTTTGTCTTTTCTCTTTTTTAAGATGTAGGCTCTCTTTTACCTTTATCTTGGAGTACCTTTACCTGTATCCTTGTTGCCGTACCTACGAATGACGAAAGAGGAAGACGGATAAATTTGGATCAACAATGGCGTGACGTAACCCACACCCAAAAAACGAGGAGATGCCCTGAGATTTAACTGCAATGCGCGTTTTAAGTGAGTACATTGCCTTATTTAAATTATAAATTAAGAATTGTATCATTGTAAATGTGTTCGATATTTGATATAATTTGCCGCGTAATTATGCTATAATATACAGTTGCGCAATATTGTGAAAAGTGGACCGTATCAGTGGTGCCAAGCGTATCAAAGTTCATTAGCATCTGCATTTTTCCATTTTTCTTTTTTCTTTCCACCACTATTTGCTTCTGCCAGATCATCGAAGCAGTTCTAAAATGTACTATGAACTTGGTCACTTCCAATATCTTTTGTACTTCTTTTACGTTTAGTAGCAGATGAAGATTCGTCCTGACTTTCATTGCTAGTAGAATCATCACAACTTCTTTTTAAGGTTTCCTTCAAAATCATTTGACGAGCCTTCTCAGCTAGAAGTTTAGTTATAGAATTTATTTTAAATCGCGGATCTAAAACAGCTGCTATTAAATAATTTCCATTTCCTTTTTCATTAAAGGCGAACCGCTTGAGTAGTTGCGTTTCTAACGAAAACTTCATATTTGGTAGTTTTTTAGAGGTAGGTACTATCTGTTGTCTCTTTTTTCTAAATATCGCAGTAATGTTGCAGCATGTGGTATCACTTCAGATATGCATGAAGAACAGAATCTGGCAATTTTGGTAAGTTCTTCATATGGTTTCAACAGTCTCAAACACCGTGCTATCAGGAATAATGTTTTCCATAAAGAAAGTTCGACATGGAAGTTTATAACGAGGCAACGCCTTCTCCATAAGTTTTGTGAAACTGACTCGTTCTACTAAGGATATTGGCTCATTGTCTAATTGCAATTATTTCTGCTATTAGATAATGAATTTCGTTCGATTTTAGATCGTTAATATCCCAAATTATTTTTTCTGGATCTTTTCGGATAAGGTCAATTGCTTCTTTTGTTCGTGTTTTTCTAAAACAACTTTGCTTTTAGAAGGAGCAGAACGTTCTGCTTCAGAAATGGTCTTACATTCAGCAGATTTGTCTGGATGTTTAGTTTTAAAATGGATGTACCAGTTTGTTTTCCTTCTCCTCCACGGGAAATATTCGCATTATACAACAAACATTTGGAATATCGATGCTTATCCTCCAAAATATCAAAATATTTCCAAATAACAGACTTTTGCTTGATTGATGTTAATGATATTTCACCTAGTCGTACTCCATAAAGATAGTTCTTAAGTAAAACAAGTTAACAAAGAAAACGCAATATTAAAGTTTAAAACTGACGCGATGCACCGCTCAAATCCCGAGATGTACTATGTAAGTTAGGTCAAGTCTCAACTAAAAATAAAGAAATATTTCATAGAACTTCTTGTTAAAAGTTTAATACTTTTCTGGTAGTTTTATATTGTTCAGTAGGAGATTAAAGATTAAAATAAAATAAATAAATCCTCAACATGACCAAGTAGTTTTACCTGTTTATGTTTATTCTAAATCTAAAACAACATGCTATATATTATCTTCAAGGTTTAGGGCTTAGGAATTTCCCTTAATCTGAACCGAACAATATAAAAGTAAATAGATACTCGTAAATACAAACGAGGGTGTGTATTGGTTATTTTATTAGCTTATTACTTTGGAAGACTGACTATTGTTCATTTATAAGCTTTTTAAATAAATAACTCGTGCACTTGTGGTGGTTGGCCTATTGATTTAATGCAATATTTATGTTTATGGTTGCATATTATTATGAAATGACCATACACCCGTCATCATTAGGTCTTCAGTCCTGGAACTGGTTAGACGTGTACCTTCATCGTTTCCTATTCTGTGCTAACACCTGCACATTTCTCTGAATGCACCGATATGGAAAATTAATCAGAATGCGCCTTTTTCTCTCTTTAATAAAACCGGATAATAAGCTGGATATTCTGCAATTCGGCTAATCGGTCCATTTACTATCCCTTGCATCTCTAATTTCGACCACTAACTCAAAGAGAGCATTTTTCCCAAATAAAATGTCCTTTGTTGGGAGAGATTAAACGGGAGCTACATGTACCTAAAAGATCTCTATTGCTTGAACTAGCAAATTTGGCAGAATTTCAAATTTCCAGGTGTAGTTTTTGTTTCGTGGCGCCGGTGTTTAATCATACTAACGGATATAGGCCGACGCAAGATACTTAAATAAAATACATTACCTAACGCGGCTATTTGATTTCCGTAATTTGTAAAAATCACTAAAGTGGCCGAATTAAAAATTTCAAGGAAATATACGTACGAATGGGTCGAACAAAGATCGTGAGGTTTATTATATTCGTAATTGGTGAGAAGTTTGAAGTATAGCGAAACAAAACATGAGAAATTGTAAATCTGGAACTATATATTTGACAGAACTAATTTTAAGAAATTTACAATCGGTCGAAATACATTTATCGAAACACTTTAAAATTGATTACAAACTATATGCATTAGGTCCAATTGCGGCTCGTGCGTTACAGTAGCATATATTTCGACCATCCTGTAAGTAAAAGTTTGCATTTCTTTTGTCTACAGCTACGTTCTAATTTTGGAAATTTGGCAAACTGGTACATGTAGACGGCACACCTTAATGCTTTTTGAATTTTGTATTTTAGCATACTTTCTCTTTTCACAACGCAGTATTACTACAAATATTAATGGAATGCGGGTAATAATACAAAAATAACTTCATACTTGATTGTAAACACTCGTCCTAAATATTTCCCGAGTAGCAGTTTGGAAATTGTTTAATTCATTAGTGTCGTGCTACTTCATTTAATACTTTCTCCGAATTGCGAAACTAAAGAGTAATTTATAGGCGATAAAAGTACTAATCCTGGGAATCCTACTCGATTAAATTTTTAAATGAAGTGTGTTGGCGAAACTGTCCTTTGTATTTTGTGCCAATCTTTGAAATTGGTGAGAAAGCTAGTTTGAAAATGTGAAAAGTAAGTTTTAAATTTTTGATATACATATAGTTTGATCAATTTTAGTTTGTAGAAGTTGTACTACATTTGAGATAATGGGAGCGATATGAAACGACCAGAGCTTTTCACATTCATGGGATGAGCCCTACAAACATTCATCACAACATTCTGCTAATAAATAAAACTAGTTAGCTCAAACGAAAGTATAATGCTTCAAAAGTGAGAGGAAAATCAAATAAAAAATACAATGGTACCCTAACGATACCCCAATAAGTATTGTAAACTTCGTCAACCAAAACCCGTGTGAGCGCCCTAGGTTCTGAAACTTAACTCCACCTCTAAAAGGCAGCAAACTAAATAATATCCCCTCTAAACAGGATTAGAAAATAGATTTGCGGCTGTTTCACCACCAGAGAACGACACTTTAAAACTAGGGAGTTCGTCTGCGGTACGCTTGCTGACTAGAAATGGAATTATGCAAAATAACGGATTTCCAAGAATTCTTAATAGTTAACTCTCTCTAAAAGAAAACAAGTTGAAAATGCAAGGCATTGTCGCAACGAACTTCCAAATGTAGACTTACTTTAAAACAAATTAAAGAAATTAAAATTATTATGTTGTAATAATTATAAGTATTCAGATAAAAACAAAAATTTATAAACAACAAAAGAGACATTTTAATATATTTTATTTTATTGAATAAATATTTTAAAAGCTATATATTAGTTCTCATCGATAAGATAAGAATTTTTTTTTTTTATATGAATCTAATTATTTTCGGTAATCAAAATTTAAGTTTAAACAATGTCTATAATATTGGAATAATTGGCATGAAATGCCATAAATTGTTCAAATATGTGTCGCATATTGATTTTAAACTTATTTAAAATTTTAATTATCCCTGTGAATTTTCCCGGGGGCTCGGCGTCCCCGTGGCTCGATTTTAACTGACATCAAAACTTAAGCTCTGGACACCGAGCTGAATCGATTGATGTATCACACATTGATGTCCGACCATTAAAAAGGCCTCGGACACACAGACAGACAGACACACAGACAAATAGATTTCATAAACGAACGAAGTTCGTTGAAAACGGTATAGTGCTTCAAAATAGACCGCGGTCCTATTCATAAGACCCATTCTTTATTATCGCTACACTTTACAAGGTACTTAAAAGTTAAACGGTAGGGTTTTATATTGTAACGAGGCACCTGTCCACAAACACAAAAGATAGTTGGTAGCCACCCTGTGGCGTGAGGTAGGTTTTGGGCCGCTTGGAGCTTCTTTTAAAAAAGGCTTTTATTTCCAAAAAAACTCCTATCAAGTGTATTTTAAACAGTAATTACAAATGGTTTTAATAACAAGTACGTTATGTTCATTAACGTATTAAAATCAAAAATAATCAAAGTTATTATTTACTAAATAATAATTAAAATCAATAACTAGTAATTACAAATGAGTAGCTTTGAACCACTAACAATGATAAAGTTATGAAGTTCGCAGACTGACTGGCCATCATGGGCTTCTCAGGGTATTTATGCAATCCCTGCTCTTATATCAATTGTGGGAAATGCAGATCTCATGTCTGATATTTCTTGATACAGGACAATGTATTACATTTTAATAATCTTAATTCTAACAATTGGTTTCTTATTGTTTATTGTGACCTGCACCTGCAGTGTCATATTACGTCTTGAGTACAAAGTAACTGTTACCGTTCTCATGTCTGGTTCATGAACTATCATTAACCTTTTATAATGTGTCCTTCAATTATACAATGTAACAATATATTTCTTAAGACTTAATAGTTTCATTTGAATATACATATATATTAATTTGGGTGATATGTAACTCCTCCCGACGTAGATTGAAATTAAGGGTCGTACTTAATTTTTAAAACTCATTGTCCCTAAGGGTTCATTTATTATTTATTTATTTACCTTTGTTTTTTAGTTCTTATATAATATTATATAATATATTAATTAAATTATTACAATAATCAATTAAATTGTCCAAACACTATTATTGTAATGCAATTTCGGCACTTTTAATTAACTTAAATGTTCTTTTTAACTGTCCATTAACTTTACAGCGTGGTTGAGGTCGTCTATGTCTAGATGTTCTAGTTGCATTGGTTTCTTGATGATTTCGTAGTCTTCGGTTTGTGTAATCTAGAACTGTAGTTCAGGTAAATTTGCGAATTTCTTCGTTACTGCTGGGTTTTGATATACTCGAAAAATTTCGTTTTTTAATTTTAAATAGCAATCTTCTTTTATGGCGATTACTTTACTTCCAATTAAGGCTAGACTGTTTTCATCGTGGTTGCAATGGGTGGTTGCTATTACTTCTTGCGGAAATACAGCAATCCGTTTGTTGTCCGTGACTTTCTGAATTTTCATGTTCGTAATTTGTACTGGTTTTGGCTCACAATTCTTATAGTGATTAGAGAATCGTAATAATTGTACTTCACAAGGGCTATCTGTTTGAATAGTTGTGGTCGTTAATGATTGACATAAGTATTGACTACGTGCTACTTCTTCGCACTTTTCATTCGTGAAGCCATACCTAAGTTCATTCAGGGAAAGGAACTTGGTTTTAGGGATAATAACTTGATAGTATGGCTAGTAACTTTCATGGGGAAAGCAAATAAATGATAATTATAAGTGTTAATCTCTACAATGGGGATTTCTATTAAAAACGTAATTTCATGATCCTTTACATATCCCTTTACGATGGATATTTTTTCAATTATAATATGTTAGATTCTGTTATTTCAAAGGGTAGTTTACTGTTAGTTCTAAGTGATCTAATTCCTAATAATTCGTTTAATTAATCAATTGGTTCTATAATATTAGCGTGTAATGTGTTTAATTTAGCGAATGTTACAGCGTTTTCTAATGTGTCTAAAATTTGTTACATTACACTAAGGGTTGATATCATTTGATTGAGTATCGTGTTGAATCTTATTAAGTCCCGCATTCCTAGCATCGTGGTTTGCATGTTACTTTCAAGAGTTAGTATTCTGTTTGTTATGCTGTCTTGGTTCTTTACTAATTTTCGTAATGTGTTGTTAAATTTTACTGTGGTTGACTGTTTTAAGGATATTTGATTTCTAACAATGGTTTTTATGTCATTCTGGTTTTCAATTAAGTGTTATATTGCGTTGTCGTATCATTCAGCATCTTGGTTATCTAAATTGCCAATGATAGCTTTTATAATATTACTTAATCCGTTAATATGTCCTCCTTTTTAATTTTTTCTACTGCCTTAATAAATTCCGGTGTGTGTTCGATCTTATTACCTTTCTTTAAACAATTTGTCAATGGTTTGGTTATTTGTGCGAAACCTTTGATGAATTTTCGGTAATAACCACCGAGTTCTAAAAATCCTTTAATTTCTTTATTTGTTTTTGGTAAGGGGTAATTTAATACTGCATTTGTTTTGTCTGGGTTTGGCATAACACCTTGTGGCGTTATTATATGTCCTAAAAATGCTACTTCTTTTTGTAAAAATTCACTGTTATGTAATTGAACTTTAAAATGAGCTTTTCGTAATCGTTCAAAAACTTCCCTTAATCTTTGGATGTGTTCCACGAGTGATGTCGAATATACGATTATATCGTCCAGGTACACAAGACATTTTTCGTTGTGTATCTCTCTTAAAATGTTATCTATAACCCTCTGAAACGTAGCGAGCGGGTTCTTTAAGTCAAACGGCATGCGTTTGTATTCATAGTGTCCTGTAGGTGTACTGAATGCTATTTTTTTCGTCCATTTTCACTTGGTGGTATCCTGAGACGAGGTCTAATGTCGAAAAATATGGACACTTTCCTAATTTTTCTAGAATCTCGGGTCTAATTTGAGATATTTTAGTATTCTGTTTGGTGTTATCAGATGAAGTGTCCATAGGAGTTTGTAATAATTATTAATAATTATTAGTGTTGTTGTTGTTATTCGTCATCGGTGTGTTTCTGTTGGAATTTGCGCCGAATGTTTGCTTTGGTTGATTTACGTTTTGATTAAACCTTGTTGTAAATGTGGGTTTTATAAAGTTTGAATTAAATGGTCTTGGAAATTGTCTAAATTGGTTGTGGCAAATTTGTGTTATTAAAGTTTGGATTGTTAATTCGAGATTGATTCATTTGGCGCTGAATGGTGTAAATTTTGTTGTGTTGGTATTTGTCTCGCGGCTTGTATTGTTTTATTCGGTGAGTAATTTTTATTCGCGTTAGGATTATATATTCTATTTCTGTAATACTGTAACTATTTTTTCAAAAATCTTCTCTTTTATAAAAGACTGAAACGTCTTTTTTTCTACATTAAGGCGCTAGAGAACAAAAATCTTCCGACATAGCTAGGGGTCTATTCATGGGTAGAGCAATGGGAAGTGGGGGGGGGGAGTCGAATTCTGTTTGCAAACCAAAGTTGAGCTAAACCAAATAGGAGCCAGCATGTCCTGAGATAATTACGATAATTGCAAAGCACAGTTATAAGGGCGGACGTGGAAACCCAAAGATAAAATAATCGCCTTCGTTAACAAAAACCTGTCTTATTAAGATAAGACGCAGCTCCTGTAAGAAATTGCAAAGGTTAAATAAATAAAAAAGTAGAACACCATTTGTGTCCTATAAAAGTATATAAAGAAATAATAAAAAAGTATTTCCAATATAATATTGGCATCAAATTATTACTCAGAAAAATTTTATCTTTATGTAATTAGATTTGATCGCATTTGACCAAAATAAAAGCCTTAAATTTTGAACTAATTGTTTACTAAAAAAACTCTTAAAATATCGGAACTTGTAACAAAAAATTGTCATAATCAAGTTCATCAAAGTTAAAGTTTTAACTATCCTTTTTTCTTTCATTAATCAACCAACTGTACTTTAAACATGAACTTGTTATACAAATTAAAGTGATGATTATTTGTAAGCATAACACAGTGAATTAAATTCTAACCGGGGCAGATCTTTTCAGGTAGATAACAAATTACTAGAACCTAACATAATGAGAATTTGAACTTTCATATTTACGTTTAATAATCTATGTATAGATAAAGCTGATCACAAAAATAGGCATGTTTGTTTAAATTGCATTACAGCTGCACAAAGCATTTGCTTTCAAGACAACATCTGTCAACTGTGCAAAACAGAAAAAATTACGTCGAAAACATACGTTGAACTTTTCGAAGGTTCATATGGAACAAAGCATGTTATTATAGAAAGCTAATTCGACAAAATTTCGTTTTACAGCTTGTAAAACCAGCTCAACAATTAATTGAAATTTACACCATTTACGTGTACTAAACATAAAAGCAAGTTTACGTGTTCTAAACTTTAAAACACATGCAAAAAAATATCTTACAGCTAATAACGAACCAAAAACTGCATTAGCCGCTTCACAACAAATTGAGACGGGATTTCCGTTCTTCAAGCAAAGTTACCAGCCATTCTAATTTGAAACGCCTGCATCCAAATTAACTTCCATAATTTCTTATTAGACAAATTTCTTATTAGGCAAATTTCAAATCGACTGTTCCTAAATAACGGTAATTCTTTGGATTCTAGATGACGAATTATATTTGCTCCATTCTTTATTGTCGCTGTCGCGCGTTATTAGAAGATATCCCAACGATTAATAGTTGATGCGAAGGTTACCAGCCTCCACCCGAAAATACATCTTAACACAGCTGTTGCAGGCGGCCGACTGTTTGTCGAAACCAGAGCCGAACGGTCGCGCCGTCAGAGGGGGGAATAACGTTTTCTTCTTCTACAATCATGTTCCTCGCTTCTAAGTTTTGGGGATGTTGAAATTTTATTTTGTCCGATAGTCGTTGGGGTAACGGGTTGATGTAGGTGTCTAACGCCATTTCGTCGCACATCTTTGTCTTTATTAAACGTATGTTTTGGTCGGGTTCCTCGATTTTTATTTTGGTCAAAATTAAACTTCGTACGTTCTGACATTTCATACCGAATTAATAGGGTGATTGGTTAGCGTCCATCCGTAAATTTATTAGATCTAGGATAAGACATTTGATATTACGTTGGTCTCCGAAATGTGCTATTAATATCCGTTTGTAATCGTCCCATTCTGTGAGATCATCACTTGGAATCGAAGTTAATGCTCTGCCCGTCAGCGTACTATTATTAGGCGTAAAAGAAAGACATTGTGTTGGACGTTATCTTGTTTATAAAAAGGTTTTAAAAATGTTTTGCAAGCAGTAATGAAAATACCTAATAGTGCCTGCTTTGTCATATAATGGAATTGAATCTAGATAAGTTTCATGTTTTCAGAGTTCATTGTTTTTATAAATTAAGAGTTACTTTTCAGTCTAGTTTGTACTAAAGTTATTAAAGAATCACTTATCGTTACCTATATTGTATGTAATTATAATAACCTAGGTTATAATTACATCGGTTTCACACTTCTGCTGAATAATTATTTCATTAAATTGTTGCAATAATACAGTACATAAAATGTTTGTAATGATATATCTTGGTTAATTTGTTGCAATGAAAGTGCTTAATTATAAACTTGTAAGAGATTACAAATGTTTTGAGAATCAAGTTCTGAATAAATTGTTTCAGTAATAATCGCTGTAATAAAATGGTACAAAGAATTATATTATAATTATACAATAAAGCTCAGACTTTTGCTGAATAAATCGTTTCATTAATAAATCGTATTAATTGTGCATAAATGCGTATATAAAATTCCTTTTGTTCCTTACTAGCTAATATCAATATGCAATTGACAATGGTTAGGAAAATGAACTTATGGTACTCACAAAAGTTTGATTGCCAGTTCCATTAGCCTTCCTTCTTTTATTGGACTTGGTCAGTTTTTGTACTTCGTCCAATTGGCTTTCTTCTAGATAAAGAATTGGAATTCACGACCATCAGTTTTTCTATTTTGGAATCGCCGGTGCGCTTCTGGAATCCTACAATCGACTGCGCCAGAAAGGTTTTGGACAGCCTGGAGCTTCTTTTTAAAAAAGGCTTTATTTCCAAAACACTCCTATCAAGTGTATTTTAAACAGTAATTACAAATGGTTTTAATAACAAGTACACTATGTTCATTAACGTATTAAAATAAAAATTAATCAAAGTTATTATTTACAAATTAATAATTAAAATCAATAACTAATAATTACAAATGAGTAGCTTTCAATCACTAACAATGCTAAAGTTATGGAGTTCTCAGACTGACTGGCCATCATGGGCTTCCTGGGGTATTTATGCAATCCCTACTCTTACATCACTTGTGGGAAATGCAGATGTCATGTCTGCTATTTCTTGATACAATACAATGTATTGCATTTTAATAATCTTAATTCTAACAATTGATTTCTTATTGTTTATTGTGACCTGCACCTACAGTGTCCTATTACGTCTAGAGTACAAAGTAACTGTTTACGTTCTCATGTCTGATTTATGAACTTTCATTAACCTTTTATAATGTGTCCTTCAATTGTACAATGTAACAATTTATTAAGACTTAATAGTTTTATTTGAATATACATCTATATTAATTTGGGGATATGTAACTCGTGACCTATTCAGATGGACTTAATTGACTGTCTACAAGAGTTGCAATTATGAACTTTATTAAGCTTACAATAGGAACTTTCTTGATGTTATTTGCATAATCTGGTACTTTATTAGAATAATCTACAGCAATTGAATAAGTATATTAATCTCCCGTTCATGGGTTTAGAGTTAGGTTTAATTCACGCTTTGATTATAATACTAATTTTTTATTCGAGTCTTGAGCTGTAAAGTCGTAGTATAAAAAAATTAATAGTGACACTGTTAAAATAAATTGCTGTATGTGATATAAATTGTTGTAGTAAATCGATCTAAATTAACAGTTAGTGCTTCGATAGTTAATTATATTGTTTTGATAGTAATTAAGAAGATAACATTGTAGCTTTAAGAAGTTAGTATTTGTATTATTAACAGTTAGTCGGAAATAAAACGTTCTTTAGAGCTTTACTTTAGCTATAAATAGTTAAAAAGACTTATGAAATCAATTGATGATAAAGAACTGTTGTTATTGCAAAAGAGTTTTCGTTTCAATATACACTTACGACTTGTTTCACAGAGCACTTAATTAATACACAGTTTTTAAAGGCAGGGCAAAATACAATATATAGGCAACTCGCTTGACAGAGACGCAACCAAGGTAGCTTAACAGAAAACTACAGCTAAATTTTATATTTAAATACTAACCTCTAAAGGAGTTATATTTATAAATAAATAATATTTAGCCTTTATTTTAACGACTGGCGGGTACCACTACGCCAATGTGAAGGATTGGTTTAAGCCTTATTGTCGTAACATTCAAATGCGGGTATTCTAACACCAGATATGATCATATCATATCACCGAACATAACTACTTTACAGGTAATCGGTACGACTGTGAACAATCGTTAATTATCCCTATAATGAATAATAAGTGAAATTTGATATACTAAATTATCAAAAACTAATCACGTACAATACTGTTGTTCAAATCATAAAGGAAGTATAATTTGAATTTAGTTACCGTAAATTATTAAAACTAAAGGGACGGTGTTGATAAAATTGTATCCGCCCAAAAGGTAACTAACTACCTTTAGGACAACCCACTATTCCTGGCTACAACTTACAAATAAAGGTATTAAAAATGCTTATGACTGTATAATGTAAATAAGGGCCGCTACACTTGCAGTCACGTTCTCAATGCTCCACCCGAATATACTACATTGGGTTTAAACGCGAAAAATTTTGTGCTACGAATTAATTGGGCTCCAAAATTAATTAAACGGCAATTAAAATTTAGAAACTAGTAACTGAGGTGGGTTTAAATAACGGTAGCCATAGCGTTGACTTTGGAATGTGTCTGATCATAAGACGCCAGCAAACAGTAAATAGGGAAGGTTCCACAATACCAGATAGCAGCCACCAGCTCTGCTTGCCGGTGTGACCTTAAAGGCCGACTTAAAACTATCCAAATCTGGCTAAATTAATATTTATTAATGGATTCGAATTTCTAAACGTACGACAAATTTATTAATAGCGAATCCAACTATTTGTTCCTACCTTATAAATATAATTATATCGTCTGCCCTAGTCTAAGTAATTTATCCTACATCAGTCTAAAGTTGTTCCTAACGTTCCTTATCGTTCCAACTGACTTATTCTAATTTCAATCTTCTTTCCTATAGATACTATAGGCAAATCACATTAAGAAGAACCTACCGGCATAATACCCACATAGCAATAATCGGTTTGGGAAAGTTCATTATATGTAATTAGGGATTGCAGTATTCAGGTGTCAATGGAGTGGAATTTTGCATAATCACCAATCAGAAATCAGCTAGTATCCGCCTAGACTTGCGTTTGTTTGACATTTTTTAATTTACATAAGCCGTTTTTTATCCTTTCTATATTATATCATTTTGTGCTGTAAAACTTCTTTTTAAAACTCAATTACGTCGTTTTGTTACTGTGTGCGGGAGTATTTATAAAACGTACCTTCCTAACATCACCGTATTAACTCAACTATACCACTGTTACTACATTTCTGCGCAATCTGTCGAATACATCGGATTCTTCTTAAAGTGATTTGCCTCTACAACAAAATTAACAAAACGTCAAACAATGACAAAAATCCCAAAACAAATATAACGAATGCAAACATTGTTATTAGCTTTGGGTCCCTAGGTGTCAAACAATAATATACACTTGGGGTTCCTAACAATTAAAGATGAGCCTAAGTACGAAAAGTTAAAGGGCGGCTACAAAATTATAGGAACACTTATAACTTGCGGCCAAGCTTAAGAACTACCTTATGCGGAGAGACATGACCTAGGGTCATGGACGATTTTGTTGACTAAAAAAATTTAGTCGCCACTGCGTTTATGAAAATACCAACTAAAGAGAAACCGCAAGGGAAACGCAGAAACCTTCTGGCATGACAACAAAAAATTTATTAGTAACCTACCTCAACAATGGACTTACGACTTGAAAACATGCAAAGGCATATCAAGTTAAACCTGAAACATAAAACAATTAAGTTATCAGAGAGAGAGAAACACCGCATGTGTCCTCACAGTAAATGTGTACTGTACTTTTCAAACATCCATCAAGCTCATTGATAAAAAAATTAGATTTTTGAAGTCAAAGATATAATGTTTACTAGAGTACAAACAAATTTAAAAATCAAAAGTTCTTTAAGGTATTTACAAAAAATTTATCTTGGACTCCAATCGGACAGGCCCGGCGTGTTTGGATCACAATTAAATTACTTATCTACACATATTTAACAAATGAACTTCGATCTACATTCGACGAACTACATCTCTATGTTTTATATAAAACTTTAAATTTTTAAGTTTCATAAGAAAAATATTTAACACAAATTTTCATAACACTATGATTTTTAAACTGAAGCTAAATTAAAAAGTTTATACCCTTACTTAATATAATTTCAATAATTGTAATGGTATTTTAATGTGCTTGTACGCGCAATAGTAAAAATTTTAATAGTAAACAATAAAAAAACTCAAACACTCACCGGTATTAATTCCGTAATAACAAAAGTTTCTAAAATACCTGGTTTCTATACAAGCAAAAACTCCTTTTTCTACAACAACCATTCCAAAGCAGAAGTAATAATTTTCATCATAACAAAATCCTTTTCATCGAACTTCTAAGCGAAACAGCTGACGCAGTGACGTATTCGATCCAAGTAGAATAAACACCATCTGTGCTCTTTTATTATTTCTTGATACATAAATTTTCTACATATAACTAAAAAGTGCGTCGATGAATACTGAAATTCCATAATTACATTGTAAAATATTTTAGTGGTAACGGCAAAACCCGGAAAGATTATGCCGACATTATATTTTATTTTAATAAACTCGGCACCTTTAAACGACTAAACTTTATTCCCATCGCAAATAGCGATTCTCAAACAACAGCTGGCACAAAACTGGGCCAACATCTTTACGATCACTTCTTAATTACCACGCATTGAGGTCAAATAGTTAATCCTCTTAACGAGCCAAACCTTATCTTTTGTTGATTGATGCTCACTCCGTGCGCCGACGCTAACCTCTGACAAGACGTACAACTCAAAAGTGACAATGTGTAATGCACTTACAAATACACCTGATTTGAGACGCACCATCACACTAAAATGTACTTGTTTAAAATTAACTACAAAATTTACTTATAGTACAAATCAATACTTATGAGAGCTTAACCTTGCAATAGAATTAAAATGAAATAATTGATTGTTTATTGTTTCTCATCTGGGACTAAAATTTGCTACGAATATGAAAACTTATTTTTGAAAATAAATAATTCGACGAGTTTTTCATTTTTTTTTCTTTTATAAAATATTGCTACATTCTCTCGCAACGGCGCCTTAAGTTACTGGTTAGCTCCCGAGTCCACCAAGCTGCGTTGTCTTTAAACCTTTTCTTCCGCGGCATATAGTGCGTAGACCCGTGTAGCGGCAGCATCGTTCAGTTTTTGCGCGAGTGTTTCTATTGGGTGGCTTCTCAGCAGTTTACTACTTCGTTCTCGAGCGCAGGATTTTTTTGTTGAATTTTTGTTTAAACCATTTCCACTTTGCTTTTTTATTACGGAACCACTGGAAGATAGTTATTTGCTTTTTTATGCGTGCCTAGACTTCAACCTTCCATGTTATTAGCTTGCGATCGGAGAGAGTGACTCGTCCGTCCGACCTTAATTTCCAATTACAAACGACCTCCAACATCAGGTGCGAGATTGCAGTGACATCGATGAAACTGCTGCCCCTATTCCCCATGAACGTCGGCGAATCATTGTTTAACACACTAAAATCCCATTCTGTTGATAGATCAGCGCCCCCCTCACCATTATATTTCGGTTTCGCTCAATTTTTTGGAACACATTCTCCACTTGACTTATTAATTCTTTGGTTTGTGGGTTTTCATGTCGCAGATCGACAGGTGGAAGGTATGCACTTCCAACGTAAAAAGTGTTAGCCCCCGTTTTTATTTCGACCACTGTTAAAAAATCGTTGGATAAGTTATTAAACATTATCCCCGCGCAGGTCCCATTTTTATTATACCGCTACGCGGCCGTTCGATGTTTGCTTGTAAACCGGTGACCTCTCTTCCAAAACCTGTTATTTTATGGTTATACAAGTGCGGTTCTCGTATAAGCCCAATGTCGATCTTATTTTCCGTAAATGGTTTAACAAAACTGCTAGTCGCCCCCTTTGTCTTTCCCTAAGTTAAATTGGACGCATTTAATATTCTTTCTTCCTTCAATATTTGTTTGGGCTTTACAATCCATAATCAATGTTACGAGTGATGGCGTTTTTCAGACGTAGCTTTGTGGGGCATCTACTCGATTTGACGTCATGGCGTGGATCGAATTTCGCACCACCGCTCACTCTGTCGTATGGCCTTGCGCACACCACACAGTAGGGAACTGCCTTCTGGCAATTCTTAAACTCGTACAGAGTTATCGCACCACTATATCTTTTCTCTGCAGTCCATCTATCTATGACCGTGCTCGTAGCAGCAGTTAGCACTGGGTCGTTGAGAAGTGCTTATGACTAACAAAATAAATGGATCATGTTCCTTAGCTGATAGTCGTAGACTGCTCCAGAAAATAACGTTTGCTCTTCGCTGTTGGAAAATTGGATCTGCAAGCTACACTCCAGGTCTTCTTACCCTGCGCTGAATATGGCACTAGCTGTTGATTGACAGTATGAGGTGCTAATACCTAGTCGTATTTATTGTGGGATGGAGATGACACACCAGAACTCATGCATGTGGTAAGTCGATTAACCAAAGACATGCGGGAGGCCGGTGTTCCCTGTAAATTTCGTCTAGAACGGATTTTACAAATTAGTCACATCCCAGCAATTCTAGGACAAAACACGAAATGACGCTTAAATGGCGTAGATGGTTCCACATGTACAATATATCTGCTTAAGACGACGCCTGTTATATTGGTTAACTCACAAACCGAAAACTAAACGTAATAACCAGTACGAGTCCGTTATGAATTGTAATCTAAGTCTTAAATTATAAGGTACAGACCACCAGAATTGTACAACCATCTACTTCTAAAGATGCGTGGATATTAAATAAGAGTGAGACTAAGGACCAAATCCCACCATCGATATAACTTTCTCTAAAAAATTTCCACCCAAAATCCCTAGTAAACTAACCTATGTGAAGGTAGCAATAAAAACTATAGCAATAGAATCAATATTACAGCGGACCAAATCAAATATACAAAAGTATTTATTACAATGACTCAAATGCAAAGTTCATGCAATATAGTAAAAATTATAAACTAAACCCTTACAAACAAAAATCTAAAAATATATTTTGAATATTTGCACATTCGCAACTACGTTATCACTATTGTATAACGATCCTATATATGCGATTCGTTTTCCTTGCGCGTATTTCTACACATAAAAACTATCCAATTTACTAGTCGAAATAATTTTCCATGTCGTACAAAACCCAAAAAAAAATATTTTAAATATAAGCACTTACAGACGCTATGTCAAAATTCTCAATAACGATTCCGTGTACGCAATTCATTTTTCTAGGGCATGCTGCTACACATATAGACTACCCAAATCCAAATTCAAAATAGTTTTCCAGGCCGTACAAAACCCAAAAAAAATTATTTTCGGTATAAGCACATACAGACACTATATCAAAATTCTCAATAACGATTCCGTATACGCAATTCATATTTCTAGGGCATGCTGCTAAATTTATAGACTACACAAATCAAAATTCAAAATAGTTTTTCCAGGCCGTACAAATCCCAAAAAAAAAATTATTTTGAGTATAGGCACTTACAGACACTATGCCAAAATTCTCAATAACGATTCCGTGTACGTAATTCATTTTTCTAGGGCACGTTGCTATCTTTAAAAACCACCTAATTCAAAATTCAAAATAGTTTTCCAGGCCGTACAAAACCCAAAAAAAATTATTTTGTGAGTAGTACATTATGGGCGTAATCACCGCCACATTTCCACCAGCATCCACATTTCCACACACATCTGGACCAAATTTACATGTAAATTCGCACTATAAAGTCTTATTTTTTAAGAATCTCCTCCCGCTCTCTCCCTGTGGAACTCGTGGAATTTTTTACCCCAACCATTTTGATTACATCACACCCGCATTCTTTCCACCCGCGAGATAAATCTTTCTCCACATTTCCACCCACGAGATAAACCTATCTTGTTTGGTATCAATTAATATTAGAATTTTCTCAGCTACCCGAATCTCTAAGATTTTTTTAGATTGCATCACCCCCAAGGGAGCTATCCCAATTTTAAGATTTCTTACCTGTAGCGACTTTTGAGCGTTCTTATAAATTTTTTATACATGCGATACATCTTGTTAGCTTAGAATTTTACACAGAATTCAAATCTGTAAACAGATTTGAAATCGGACCACGCCCTGCAAAGTTATACCCCTTTAAAGTCCTGATCTTCTAATTTTGCTATTTGCTCTATAAGCAAACCTAACAAATAGTTTTCTTCGTCTATCCATTGCATCTTTCGAGATAAACCTATCTTGTTTGGTATTAATCAATATTAGAATTTTCTCAGCTACCCAAATCTCTAGGAATTTTTCAGATTGCACCATCCCCAAGGGAGCTACCCTAATTTTAAGATTTCTTACCTGTAGCGACTTTTGAGCGTTCTTATAAATTTTTTTATACATGCAATACATTAAATTAGTCTACAATTTTACGCACAACCCGAATCTGCAAACAGATTTGAAATCGGACCACGACCTGCAAAGTTACACATATACCCTCTGCAAGATAAATCTTTCTCCACATTTCCACCCACGAGATAAACCTACCTTGTTTGGTATCAATCAATATTAGAATTTTCTAAGCTACCCAAATCTCTTTAAATTTTTCACATAGCACCATCCCCAGAGAGCTACCCCATTTTAAGATTTCTTACCTGTAGCGACTTTTGAGCGTTCTTATAAATTTTTTATACATGTAGCACATCTTGTTAGTCTAGAATTTTATACACAATCCGAATCTCTAAATAGATTTAAAATCGAACGACCCCTTACCATTTTACACACACCCTCTAAATTATAAATTTCCTGCGGCTCATACCTAAAAGAAAATCTAGAAACAATTCTTAAAACTTTTTATTACAAACAATTTTTACTAATACAGTTTAAATTTGTAAACCACATTTCTAAATACATATTTACAATTTTTTATTCTTAACCTAGAGCTCATATCGGCTTATACTTATTAATATTTATTTCTAAATAGAGCACCTTTTCCAAAGACCAACCGGACCCGCATGTTTCAAATTCCTCTGATTTTGTTCTTATGGTTTCGCTTAAGACCTCGTACATATTTTCCAGATTACTAGAAGACGTTATAACCACATTTTTGTGTTAAAGGATTTCACATCGGTAGCCTCTTCCCCATTTTGATATAAACGCCGTAGAGTTCGCAATAGACTTTTACTGCTGTATGTTGTATTCTTTTTTCATTTATTAATCGAATAAATCGCTCTTTCTGCTTCCAAAGAAACTCGGGCACCCCATCGTCGACACTGGCGTTCTTTATGCGATAGCTAGCCATACGGTTGTTAAACGCAGTGCTAACCATTTCTACACCATCGTCGCTAGTAGCGGTAACTGATGCATTTTATGTCTGTTGCTCCTTAAATGTGCGGCATACGTAGTTTTCCATTTCGAAATCGCATACTTTACACATAATTCGTGGTTGTTTCGTACAAGACCCTTTAACAGCTGGCGGAGCTGAACGTTTACGGCTTAATGACATGCCGTGCTGTTTTTCCTTGTGTCGCTGTAAGTTGCCCATTCTCGTAAAAGCGAAACCGCAAGTCCCACAGTTTAAGTACTTTGCTGCAGACGGATGTATAAGCTTAACCTTGGACGATGTTACACCACAACATTTGTTCTGATGCCGTTTGAGAGCATCCCTTCTGGTAAAGTAGACGTGACACGGCTCGCATTTAAAAACGTTTGCAGGTACCATTTTAGTACAAAACAAAATCCGCAATATAAGACTTGACTTGTAAGCGAACTAACTTATAACTAAAGAGTTTACTCTCGCGCACCGGCTTTATGTACCCTATAGAATGCAAACCGAAGGTTTCGAAGACACCGAACGAAGTTGAGGATTCAGCGGGGACTAAATGAGGTCATAATCCTTGCTGCTCGTCCAATACATTTAGCGCCAATGCATGCACCTGGGTCGCATCGTCGATGGTGCGAATGCCGTTAGTAGAAACATCGGAAACGTCTTCCATGTTATACGGATTGTGTGCATATTAAAAATCCAAAAGGGTGATATAACACGCACACAAATTGTGTGCAAGTCGTGCTGTAGAAGATGCAGTGCTACTATAACCAAAAACTTAATAAAAACACTTTAAACCATTACTAAGGAAATACCAACTTGTTGTCTACAGGATACTTACTAATAAAGCAATTTAATTTTAAATAACTTCTACGTCATATTTTAGGAAATGGTGGGCTTGAATATTTTCTAAATGAATCACCGAGCGAAAGTATATGCTTAGCAGTATTAAAATTAACCATTAATTTCCCATTTTTACGACCATGGTTAATTATAGATTAAAATTTAATTTGTACACGTTCGAGCTTCTCGTAAACTAACATATTTTATAGCAACAATGCGCTGTATAATACATGCATACCCCTTCGCCGCGCTACTGCTATTCTTGTAATTGCTAGAAAAAGTCACTCTCCTTTTTACTGTTAGGACCGATGCAAAGCACCATTTTTTTTTATACTTTCTATAGCACATCGCGCACTTTTTCGTCTGATGATTAAATTTTGCTTCTGTAGGCTTTTACACTTTCGCATAGCGGTCGACCGCACGTAATGATTTCTAGAACCGGTAAGTACTGGATATCGTCCAAATAGAGAATTAGATGCTCGATGTCTGTCAACTTCCAATTCCCTCGTAAAAGGTAGAAAAAACTCAGTCAATCAACCATCTAACTTAAACTTCGACCCGCTCCTGTTCTGATAATTTACAAACATTTTTCAAACGACAATGGGCCGAGAATTTTTAAACCTCCGGGGGATCTTTAAGTCGTGATCAATTACACATCCGAGCTACGCGTAAACTAACATATTTTGCAGCAACTGTATAATACATGCATACCCCTTCTCTGCGCTACTGCTATTCTTGTAGTTGCTTGAAAAAGTCAGTCGCCCTTTTTACGGGTAGGGTCGCTAAAAAGCACCATTCCATACTTTCTTTATAAGTGTAGCACATCGCGCACTTTTTGTCGGATAATTAAATTTTTGTTTATGTAGGCCTTTACACTTTCGCTTATTTAAACATCTAATACGATTGATTAACCACTTTCGCTTATTCTACAGGAACCACCATACATCCCACCGCACCGTTCTTTTTGAATCCAACGATCCTATGGGCTTCCACGCACTAACACCTGACGTATCTTTCCTACTATTTGTTAAACAAAAACTACCGGTATCGCCATTGTGGACGTAAGCAGATGTTTGTGGATATGTACGAGAATATGTAGTCATATACATTAACCAGTCTAAGCTATTTTATTTAGTCCACGAAAACTACTATTTTTCTAAACCATAATTAATAATCGTCTTTATAGGTTCCACATTTCTACCGTTACCCAATGACTGGTGCTACGTAAAGGGGTAGGCATGCAGTGCGCGGGAGAATAAGAATTCTCTCCAATAATAAATTAAAGTTTCCATGTACGTGTCACGTCTACTTTACCAGAAGGGATGCTCTCAAGCGGCATCAGAACAAATGTTGTGGTGTAACATCGTCCAAGGTTAAGCTTATACATCCGTCTGCAGCAAAGTACTTAAACTGTGGGACTTGCGGTTTCGCTTTTACGAGAATGGGCAACTTACAGCGACACAAGGAAAAACAGCACGGCATGTCATTAAGCCGTGGCGTTCAGCTCCGCCAGCTGTTAAAGGGTCTTGTACGAAACAACCACGAATTATGTGTAAAGTATGCGATTTCGAAATGGAAAAACTACGTATGCCGCACATTTAAGGAGCAACAGACATAAAAATGCATCAGTTACCGCTACTAGCGACGATGGTGTAGAAATGGTTAGCACTGCGTTTAACAACCGTATGGCTAGCTATCGCATAAAGAACGCCAGTGTCGACGATGGGGTGCCCGAGTTTCTTTGGAAGCAGAAAGAGCGATTTATTCGATTAATAAATGAAAAAAGAATACAACATACAGCAGTAAAAGTCTATTGCGAACTCTCGGCGTTTATATCAAAATGGGGAAGAGGCTACCCATGTGAAATCCTTTAACACAAAAATGTGGTTATAACGTCTTCTAGTAATCTGGAAAATATGTACGAGGTCTTAAGCGAAACCATAAGAACAAAATCAGAGGAATTTGAAACATGCGGGTCCGGTTGGTCTTTGGAAAAGGTGCTCTATTTAGAAATAAATATTAATAAGTATAAGCCGATATGAGCTCTAGGTTAAGAATAAAAATTGTAAATATGTATTTAGAAATGTGGTTTACAAATTTAAACTGTATTAGTAAAAATTGTTTGTAATAAAAGTTTTAAGAATTGTTTCTAGATTTTCTTTTAGGTATGAGCCGAGGAAATTTATAATTTAGAGGTGTGTGTAAAATGGTAAGGGTCGTTCGATTTTAAATCTATTTAGAGATTCGGATTGTGTATAAAATTCTAGACTAACAAGATGTGCTACATGTATAAAAATTTATAAGAACGCTCAAAAGTCGCTACAGGTAAGAAATCTTAAAATGGGGGTAGCTCTCTGGGGGATGGTGCTATGTGAAAAATTTAAAGAGATTTGGGTAGCTTAGAAAATTCTAATATTGATTGATACCAAACAAGGTAGGTTTATCTCGTGGGTGGAAATGTGGAGAAAGATTTATCTCGCAGAGGGTATATGTGTAACTTTGCAGGTCGTGGTCCGATTTCAAATCTGTTTGCAGATTCGGGTTGTGCGTAAAATTGTAGACTAATTTAATGTATTGCATGTATAAAAAAATTTATAAGAACGCTCAAAAGTCGCTACAGGTAAGAAATCTAAAAAAATCTTAGAGATTCGGGTAGCTGAGAAAATTCTAATATTAATTGATACCAAACAAGATAGGTTTATCTCGTGGGTGGAAATGTGGAGAAAGATTTATCTCATGGGTGGAAAGAATGCGGTGTGATGTAATCAAAATGGTTGGGGTAAAAAATTCCACAAGGAGTTCCACAGGGAGAGAGCGGGAGGAGATTCTTAAAAAATAAGACTTTATAGTGCGAATTTACATGTAAATTTGGTCCAGATGTGTGTGGAAATGTGGATGCTGGTGGAAATGTGGCGGTGATTACGCCCATAATGTACTACTTTTGTGTATAAGCACCTACAGACACTATGTCAAAATTCTCAGTAACGATTCCATGTACGCAATTTATTTTCTAGAACATGTTGCTACATATTTAGACCACCCAATTCAAAATACAAACTAGTTTTCCAGGCCGTACAACACCCAAAAAAAATTATTTTGGGTATAAGCACATACAGACACTATATCAAAATTCTCAATAACGATTCCGTATACGCAATTCATATTTCTAGGGCATGCTGCTAAATTTATAGACTACACAAATCAAAATTCAAAATAGTTTTTCCAGGCCGTACAAATCCCAAAAAAAAAATAATTTTGAGTATAGGCACTTACAGACACTATGCCAAAATTCTCAATAACGATTCCGTGTACGCAATTCATTTTTCTAGGGCATGTTGCTACTTTTAAAGACCACCCAATTCAAAATTCAAAATAGTTTTCCAAGCTGTACAAAACCCTAAAAAAAATTATTTTGAGTATAAGCACATACAGATACGATGTCAAAATTCTCAATAACGATTCCCTGTACGCAATTCATTTTTCTAGGGCGTATTGCTACATAGAGGGACTACTCAATTCAAAATTCAAACTAGTTATCCAGGCCGTACAAAACCCAAAAAAAAAAAATTATTTTAAATATAAGCACTTACAGACACTATGTCAAAATTCTCAATAACGATTCCGTGTATGCAACTCATTTTTCTAGGGCATGTTGCTACATATATAGACTACCCAATTCAAAATAGTTTTCCAGGTCGTACACAACCCCAAAAAACATTATTTTGAGTATAAGTACTTAAAGACACTATGTCAAAATTCTCAATAACGATTCCGTGTACGCAATTCATTTTTCTAGGGCATGCTGCTACACATATAGACTACCCAAATCCAAATTCAAAATAGTTTTCCAGGCCGTATAAAACCCAAAAAAAATTATTTTGGGTATAAGCACTTGAAGGCACTATGTCAAAATTCTCAATAACGATTCCGTGTATGCAACTCATTTTTCTAGGGCATGTTGCTACATATATAGACTACCCAATTCAAAATAGTTTTCCAGGTCGTACACAACCCCAAAAAACATTATTTTGAGTATAAGTACTTAAAGACACTATGTCAAAATTCTCAATAACGATTCCGTGTACGCAATTCATTTTTCTAGGGCATGCTGCTACACATATAGACTACCCAAATCCAAATTCAAAATAGTTTTCCAGGCCGTATAAAACCCAAAAAAAATTATTTTGGGTATAAGCACTTGAAGGCACTATGTCAAAATTTTCAATAACGATTCCGTGTACGTAATTCATTTTTCTAGGGCACGTTGCTATCTATGAAAACCACCCAATTCAAAATTCAAAATAGTTTTCCAGGCCGTACAAAACCCAAAAAACATTATTTTGAGTATAAGTACTTAAAGACACTGTCAAATTTTCAATAACGATTCCGTGTACGCAACTCATTTTTCTAGGGCATGCTGCTACACATATAGGCTACCCAAATCCAAATTCAAAATAGTTTTCCAGGCCGTACAAAACCCAAAAAAAAAATATTTTGGGTATAAGCACTTGAAGGCACTATGTCAAAATTCTCAATAACGATTCCGTGTACGCAACTCATTTTTCTAGGGCATGTTGCTACATATATAGACTACCCAATTCAAAATTCAAAATAGTTTTCCAGGTCGTACACAACATCAAAAAACATTATTTTGAGTATAAGTACTTAAAGACGCTATGTCAAAATTCTCAATAACGATTCCGTGTACGCTATTCATTTTTCTAGGGCATGCTGCTACACATATGGACTACCCAAATCCAAATTCAAAATAGTTTTCCAGGCCGTACAAAACCCAAAAAAAATTATTTTGGGTATAAGCACTTGAAGGCACTATGTCAAAATTCTCAATAACGATTCCGTGTACGTAATTCATTTTTCTAGGGCACGTTGCTATCTTTAAAAACCACCCAATTCAAAATTCAAAATAGTTTTTCAGGCCGTACAAAACCCAAAAAAAATTATTTTGTGTATAAGCACCTACAGACACTATGTCAAAATTCTCAGTAACGATTCCGTGTACGCAATTCATTTTTCTAGAACATGTTGCTACATATTTAGACCACCCAAATCAAAATACAAACTAGTTTTCCAGGCCGTACAAAACCTAAAAAAAATTATTTTGGGTATAAGCACATACAGACACTATATCAAAATTCTCAATAACGATTCCGTGTACGCAATTCATATTTCTAGGGCATGCTGGTAAATTTATAGACTACACAAATCAAAATTCAAAATAGTTTTTCCAGGCCGTACAAATCCCAAAAAAAAATAATTTTGAGTATAGGCACTTACAGACACTATGCCAAAATTCTCAATAACGATTCCGTGTACGCAATTCATTTTTCTAGGGCATGTTGCTACATATATAAACTACCCAATTCAAAATTCAAAATAGTTTTCCAGGTCGTACAAAACCCAAAAAAAAAACTATTTTGAGTATAAGCACTTACAGACACTATGTCAAAATTCTCAATAACGATTCCGTGTACGTAATTCATTTTTCTAGGGCATGTTGCTACTTTTAAAGACCACCCAATTCAAAATTCAAAATAGTTTTCCAAGCTGTACAAAACCCTAAAAAAAATTATTTTGAGTATAAGCACATACAGATACGATGTCAAAATTCTCAATAACGATTCCCTGTACGCAATTCATTTTTCTAGGGCGTATTGCTACATAGAGGGACTACTCAATTCAAAATTCAAACTAGTTTTCCAGGCCGTACAAAACCCAAAAAAAAAAAATTATTTTGAATATAAGCACTTACAGACACTATGTTAAAATTCTCAATAACGATTCCGTGTACGCAAGTTATTTTTCTAGGGCATGTTGCTACATATATAGACTACCTAATTCAAAATTCAAAATAGTTTTCCAGGTCGTACACAACCCCAAAAAACATTATTTTGGGTATAAGTACTTGAAGGCACTATGTCAAAATTCTGAATAACGATTCCGTGTACGTAATTTATTTTTCTAGGGCATGTTGCTACTTTTAAAGACCACCCAATTTAAAATTCAAAATAGTTTTCCAGGCCGTACAAAACTCTTAAAAAAATTATTTTGAGTATAAGTGCTTACAGACACTATGTCAAAATTCATTTTTCTAGGACATGTTGCTAAATATATAGGCTACACAATTCAAAATTCAAAATAGTTTTCCAGGCCGTACAAAATGCAAAAAAAGATTATTTTGCCCTAAAAAATGAATTGCGTACACGGAATCGTTATTGAGAATTTTGACATAGTGTCTGTAAGTGCTTATACTCAAAATAACTTTTTTGGAGTTTTGTACGACTGGAACACTACTTTGAATTTTGAATTGGGTAGTATTTATATATAGCAACATGCCCTAGAAAAATAAATTGCGTACACGGAATCGTTTTTCAGAATTTTGACATAGTGTCTGTAAGTGCTTATACTCAAAATAATTTTTTTTTTTGGTTTTGTACGGTCTGGAAAATTATTTCGACTAGTAAATCGGATAGTGTTTATGTGTAGAAATAGGCACCAAAAAAAAAAAAACGATTCGCGTACATCGAAATCATTATGCAGATATCACGTTATAGTGCCAAAACTCAAAATAGCTTTTTGGTTTTTGTACAGCCTGGAAAACTATTACGACCAGTGAATCGGATAGTTTTTATGTGTAGAAATACGCACAAGATCAACGGATCGCGTATATTGGATCGTTATACAATAATGACAACGTAGTTGCGAATATGTAAATACTCAAAAAATATTTTTAGACTTTTGGCTTTTGTGCTTAAATTTTATAATAGTGGCATGTTTGTAAGGGTTTAGTTTATAATTTTTTCTATATCGCATGAACTTTTCATTTGAGTAATTCTAATAAATATTTTTGAATAATTGGTTTGGTCCTCTGTAATGTTGATTCTATTGCTATAGTTTGTATTGCTACCTTCACATAGGTAGTAAACTACACGAACAAAGAGACGTCCTTGCCCCGTATCGTGAAGAATAATATATTTTTCAAACATCATTAACAGAAATCGCCCAATTTTTGCAGTGCGTGTCGAGGTTAACTACAAAATCAAGACAGTGAGGTGTCAATGTCTCCGGCTGTGACTTGCGTATGACAGTCTAACAACTGGTCCCTAACAAACGGATATTTTCAAAGATGCAGGAAAAATACTGACGCGTGATTGGTCATCGTAAGGAAATGGAGGAATTTATTTTCTTGACAGCACATATACTTGAGACAATTTGACTACAAGAAACAAAAAGGTTGGTATAATGAAACTAAAACTTAAAATAATAATTCCAAACGGTGGTTGTAGTGTGAGAATTTCGACATGTTACATGCCAACAATTAAACTGCGCACCTTCCGCGTAGCCACATCGAGTGAGGTTATAATTGAAATGTCGTTGATCTCGTAGTTCCGAAGCAGCAACTCTTAGTTTTACCTCGTAAAAATCAAGTAGCGAATTAACCTGAAATTTCTTGTAAAATTAAAAAATCTCCAATGGAACGTTTACAATGTTAAAGGAGATGTTTGGTGATAACGTTACGTCACGCTTTTGAATGGCACAAACGACTTTCGGAAGCTCCTGGGGAGGTGAAAATGCCGATCGTTCTTTTCAATATCAAGGGTGTTATCATAACCGACTGGGTGTCTGAGGGGCAAATCTTTAATTAGAAATACTAGTAGGAAGCCATAATTAGGCAAAGGAGAGTAAAAAAAAAAGATTAGATTTGTGGAAGAATGACGCATGGATTCTGCACCAGCACGAAATGCCAGCTCACAACGTCCTATTTGTGACGCAGTTTTTTTCGGACAAACGCATTTCTATATTTCCTTCCCACCGTATTCTCCTAATCTCGCAACTTGTGCAGTACCTATTTCTTAAAGTAAAAAGCGCATTGAAGGACACGTATGCTCAGTCTATTCAACATGTAAAAGCAAAAACGGCGGAGTTGTTGAAGAGGTTGTCAGCTGGTGAGCGACATCATTGTTTTGAATAATGGAAGGCACATATGCAGCATTGTATAGATAGGGGATAGGGACCAAAGGTAAATATAAGTTTATTTGAAATAAACACATCTCGCAACAGTCTCGCGCGCGTGGGTGGGTGTGCGATGACATTCGAGATCTATGGTGTGTAGGCGTGTTTGTGAATGTGTGTAATAAGTGCGCGTGTTTTGTGTGATGTGCGAACACGCGCGCGTTTAACGCTTGTATGGTGAGGTGGATAGATGCACATAACCAATGTTGAAAGGGGTACACTTTTGAAGTTTGTGATCGCCCGCGCCTTCTGCAGTGCGTGCGTGTGTGTGTTTGGGCGAATGCAGTGGGGCGAGCGTCTTTATGGTTGTTTCTGGCTTTGCACGCGTTTTCAGGGGATTTCTGTAATGTGTGCGCGTGCATGTTTGAACGCGCTTGTTTTGTTGCGCGTGTGTGTAGCGGTTGGGGATTTGTGGGGTTTGGTGGTTCTACGGTGTGTACGAGTTTTGTTGGTGTATATATGCGCATGTGCTCGTTCTAAATATGGCGTGTGTTTGTGTCGAGTGGGCACACGCATTCTGTAATATGCACGCGCGCGCGTGTGTATGTTTGTGATGGGGTTAGCGTAAGCGCATGACTGTTTGTGAGCATGAGTACGTTATATTCTGTGCGTGTCTAAGTGAGATGGCGCGTGCATGCGTGTGGGTGTCGAGTGCATAAAGTGTGTATACGCACGCGTGTGAGTGCATTGGTGTATGGGTCCACGCTTGTGTTATGTGCACAGCTGCGTGTGGGTGAGATCGAATGAAAATGTATTAGCTACATAGTCCGACTAGTGCAAATTGAAAAAAAATTACTGAGAGCCAAGCGTTCACTCTCTTCCGCTTTGACTTGCTTACAGTAGTACATTATCAGGGTTTTCACCGCCTCATTTCCTCCAGAATCCCTCATTTCCTCACTCATCTGGACCAAATTTACATGTAAATTCGCACTATAAAGTCTTATTTTTTAAGAATCTCCTCCCGCTCTCTCCCTGTGGAACTCCTTGTGGAATTTTTTACCCCAACCATTTTGATTACATCACACCCGCATTCTTTCCACCAGCGAGATAAATCTTTCTCCACATTTCCACCCACGAGATAAACCTATCTTGTTTGGTATCAATTAATATTAGAATTTTCTCAGCTACCCGAATCTCTAAGATTTTTTAGATTGCATCACCCCAAGGAGCTACCCCAATTTTAAGATTTCTTACCTGTAGCGACTTTTGAGCGTTCTTATAAATTTTTTATACATGCGATACATCTTGTTAGCTTAGAATTTTACACAGAATTCAAATCTGTAAACAGATTTGAAATCGGACCACGCCCTGCAAAGTTATACCCCTTTAAAGTCCTGATCTTCTAATTTTGCTATTTGCTCTATAAGCAAACCTAACAAATAGTTTTCTTCGTCTATCCATTGCATCTTTCGAGATAAACCTATCTTGTTTGGTATTAATCAATATTAGAATTTTCTCAGCTACCCAAATCTCTAGGAATTTTTCAGATTGCACCATCCCCAAGGGAGCTACCCTAATTTTAAGATTTCTTACCTGTAGCGACTTTTGAGCGTTCTTATAAATTTTTTTATACATGCAATACATTAAATTAGTCTACAATTTTACGCACAACCCGAATCTGCAAACAGATTTGAAATCGGACCACGACCTGCAAAGTTACACATATACCCTCTGCGAGATAAATCTTTCTCCACATTTCCACCCACGAGATAAACCTACCTTGTTTGGTATCAATCAATATTAGAATTTTCTAAGCTACCCAAATCTCTTTAAATTTTTCACATAGCACCATCCCCCAGAGAGCTACCCCCATTTTAAGATTTCTTACCTGTAGCGACTTTTGAGCGTTCTCATAAATTTTTTATACATGTAGCACATCTTGTTAGTCTAGAATTTTATACACAATCCGAATCTCTAAATAGATTTAAAATCGAACGACCCTTACCATTTTACACACACCTCTAAATTATAAATTTCCTGCGGCTCATACCTAAAAGAAAATCTAGAAACAATTCTTAAAACTTTTATTACAAACAATTTTACTAATACAGTTTAAATTTGTAAACCACATTTCTAAATACATATTTACAATTTTTATTCTTAACCTAGAGCTCATATCGGCTTATACTTATTAATATTTATTTCTAAATAGAGCACCTTTTCCAAAGACCAACCGGCCCGCATGTTTCAAATTCCTCTGATTTTGTTCTTATGGTTTCGCTTAAGACCTCGTACATATTTTCCAGATTACTAGAAGACGTTATAACCACATTTTTTGTGTTAAAGGATTTCACATCGGTAGCCTCTTCCCCCATTTTGATGTAAACGCCGTAGAGTTCGCAATAGACTTTTACTGCTGTATGTTGTATTCTTTTTTCATTTATTAATCGAATAAATCGCTCTTTCTGCTTCCAAAGAAACTCGGGCACCCCATCGTCGACACTGGCGTTCTTTATGCGATAGCTAGCCATACGGTTGTTAAACGCAGTGCTAACCATTTCTACACCATCGTCGCTAGTAGCGGTAACTGATGCATTTTTATGTCTGTTGCTCCTTAAATGTGCGGCATACGTAGTTTTTTCCATTTCGAAATCGCATACTTTACACATAATTCGTGGTTGTTTCGTACAAGACCCTTTAACAGCTGGCGGAGCTGAACGATTACGGCTTAATGACATGCCGTGCTGTTTTTCCTTGTGTCGCTGTAAGTTGCCCATTCTCGTAAAAGCGAAACCGCAAGTCCCACAGTTTAAGTACTTTGCTGCAGACGGATGTATAAGCTTAACCTTGGACGATGTTACACCACAACATTTGTTCTGATGCCGTTTGAGAGCATCCCTTCTGGTAAAGTAGACGTGACACGGCTCGCATTTAAAAACGTTTGCAGGTACCATTTTAGTACAAAACAAAATCCGCAATATAAGACTTGACTTGTAAGCGAACTAACTTATAACTAAAGAGTTTACTCTCGCGCACCGGCTTTATGTACCCTATAGAATGCAAACCGAAGGTTTCCGAAGACACCCGAACGAAGTTGAGGATTCAGCGGGGACTAAATGAGGTCATAATCCTTGCTGCTCGTCCAATACATTTAGCGCCAATGCATGCACCTGGGTCGCATCGTCGATGGTGCGAATGCCGTTAGTAGAAACATCGGAAACGTCTTTCATGTTATACGGATCGCGTGCATATTAAAAATCCAAAAGGGTGATATAACACGCACACAAATTGTGTGCAAGTCGTGCTGTAGAAGATGCAGTGCTACTATAACCAAAACTTAATAAAAACACTTTAAACCATTACTAAGGAAATACCAACTTGTTGTCTACAGGATACTTACTAATAAAGCAATTTAATTTTAAATAACTTCTACGTCATATTTTAGGAAATGGTGGGCTTGAATATTTTCTAAATGAATCACCGAGCGAAAGTATATGCTTAGCAGTATTAAAATTAACCATTAATTTCCCATTTTTACGACCATGGTTAATTATAGATTAAAATTTAATTTGTACACGTTCGAGCTTCTCGTAAACTAACATATTTTATAGCAACAATGCGCTGTATAATACATGCATACCCCTTCGCCGCGCTACTGCTATTCTTGTAATTGCTAGAAAAAGTCACTCTCCTTTTTACTGTTAGGACCGATGCAAAGCACCATTTTTTTATACTTTCTATAGCACATCGCGCACTTTTTCGTCTGATGATTAAATTTTGCTTCTGTAGGCTTTTACACTTTCGCATAGCGGTCGACCGCACGTAATGATTTCTAGAACCGGTAAGTACTGGATATCGTCCAAATAGAGAATTAGATGCTCGATGTCTGTCAACTTCCAATTCCCTCGTAAAGGTAGAAAAACTCAGTCAATCAACCATCTAACTTAAACTTCGACCCGCTCCTGTTCTGATAATTTACAAACATTTTCAAACGACAATGGGCGAGAATTTTAAACCTCCGGGGGATCTTTAAGTCGTGATCAATTACACATCCGAGCTACGCGTAAACTAACATATTTTGCAGCAACTGTATAATACATGCATACCCCTTCTCTGCGCTACTGCTATTCTTGTAGTTGCTTGAAAAAGTCAGTCGCCCTTTTTACGGGTAGGGTCGCTAAAAAGCACCATTCCATACTTTCTTTATAAGTGTAGCACATCGCGCACTTTTTGTCGGATAATTAAATTTTTGTTTATGTAGGCCTTTACACTTTCGCTTATTTAAACATCTAATACGATTGATTAACCACTTTCGCTTATTCTACAGGAACCACCATACATCCCACCGCACCGTTCTTTTTGAATCCAACGATCCTATGGGCTTCACGCACTAACACCTGACGTATCTTTCCTACTATTTGTTAAACAAAACTACCGGTATCGCCATTGTGGACGTAAGCAGATGTTTGTGGATATGTACGAGAATATGTAGTCATATACATTAACCAGTCTAAGCTATTTTATTTAGTCCACGAAAACTACTATTTTCTAAACCATAATTAATAATCGTCTTTATAGGTTCCACATTTCTACCGTTACCCAATGACTGGTGCTACGTACATGGAAACTTTAATTTATTATTGGAGAATTCTTATTCTCCGCGCACTGCATGCCTACCCCTTTTCGAGGTATATGCTCGTTATAGGTTGTAAGACCCTCGGTTTTACTTAACTATACTTCGTGAGACCCTTTAATCTTTTTAATCGTATCTTTCTCGCTTACAGTACAGTACGACTTAACATTACTACCAACAAATTCTAATACTGGACCCCCATTAAATACGTCTTTAATTTTCCTACAACTTTTTGTTGACAAGTGTTATATTGTATTTATTATACAGGGGTAGTCACTCTTTTAAGATAAATATATTTTGCTAGGTATCAACTAATATTAAATTTTCTAGGGACCCCAAATCTGTAAATAGATTTTAAATAGGACCACCCATACAAAGTTATGCGTTTTAAAGACCCAAATCACTAATTTTTGCTCATCTTTATTTAACACCATTTTAAAACCTTTTCGCTACCCAAGACATATGCCTTAGCCAACCATCTCCCGAGAAATCTAAAACCGCCGTGTCCCGCGAATACCACGTGGAGATAACACGTATACTCTGTCAACCAGGATAGAAGCCGGAAGGATTTGGAAGGTGGGAGAAGAACTTAAAAATTATGGAATCTTAAAACTAATATATACAATAGATTTACAAAATCCATACAAATATAAACAACTATCTTATATCTTTACACCCCATGCGTAGATTGTTGTACTATTAGGAATGATGTACCTTTTGTCATCTTCCTCGATAAACTAATTTTATTAATAAACTGCGTAATAAAGAATTGGATGCTTGGTGACTGTTAACATCCGCTTCCTCGTGTACGTCCAGACACACCCCAGCCCATGAGCACCCTGCGCATGCACAACCCTGCCCATGCGCACCCCTGCGCGTACGCACCCTGCCCATGCTCGCTGCCCATGCGCACCCCTCTCTGTGCGAGTGCTATTTCGGGTAACGTCACAGCCTTTTATAAATAAAGAACAATGTTATATACTATTATAAAATGTTTATTCTGACATTATACATAACAAATTTAAAAATATTTAATGCCAAGCATGGAGTCATTTAAACTTAATTTTAATACAAAGTTATACACAGAAGACAGTCCTTTCTTTATGTTTGTTTGCAGTGGTTTTAATTTTATCTAATTTTATTCGCAGCTTAAAATTTAAATCGACCCCTAAGTCTTCTATCTCCTTTTCTAACCAATAGTTTGATACATAAAGACCGTCTAGGTTTTCGAATTGTAAAATGTACCGAAGTTTGCCTCTATATTTAAAGTCTTTGATTCCGCCGACAACCAGATCCATTCCTTCGTGTAATTCTTGCAGCTTGTGACAATCTTTTAATCGCAGCTTTCCCACTATATCCTGCATGCGTATCTTGCCAGCTTGATCGACTTCTTCTTGTCGGTATTGGAGGAAATTCTTATTCTCCCACAGACTGTTGCGTAGTTGCATGCCCACCACTTTTGGGAATATATGGTTGTTATAGGTTGTAAGACCCTCGGTTTTAAATGATCCAAAAGGTTCTTTACTAGGCAAATATACAATGTTTAGCGCAACCTCTTTGCGTGTCGTGTACGCAAAGATTACGAAACCCGCATTCCTTAGTTCGTCTTTGTTATCTGCCATTTTGATAAATACGTTTTTAGAATAACCTTTTAAAAAAATATACTGATTTAGTGCCATCCTTTTCCGCAAGGACGCCTACATAACTAAAAGAGCCTTTTTTACTAACCACAAATGCATACAACTTGTAGAAACCAGATGTATGTAAGTCAGTCCATCGGCACATAAAATAATCTTTTAATTCTTCCTCATTTTCTCTAATAAGATGTTCTTTGTCTAACACATCTTTGTATTGATCGCATATTGTCGCAGTGTTTTCCATGTAGTCCAATTCTCGCCTTTTTGCATCCATTTCCTCTAATTCCAGTTGTCTTCTCCTTCCACTTACAGCGTATGGCATGCATAATGGGGCAATTTCCTTTAGCGTAAACGGATAGAGTTTACTACCAATATTTACGCGTTGTCGTACAACCTCTGGACGAATGTTAGGCGTATCTATCAATCCCAAGTCCGAAATTACTATTTCTTTTGGAATTGTAGAATATGGTGTTGCAGATTGTGTAAAATATGTACTACCTGCTTTAATGTAGCACTTGTGTAAGATTTTTATTTTATCTTGGCTATCTTCCTCTACTATCTCCAAATAATTTATAGGTAAATAGTTAAAACTAAAAGCCGAAAGCACATACTTTATCAATTTTTTCCTTTCTTTTGGGTTTTCGGACAACTTAATTTGCAAGCCCGTCAATTTCTTTGTATTACCATTACCCCAATACACGTACTGTAGCAGGTTATTATAGACTAAACAACAGCTATTTTGTAGCTTGTCCGATAGCTTACTCCACATTTTGGCAAGTGGTACCGAGTACATTGGCGCCTTTAGGAAGTATAACTTACTATCTTCCAATAACGTTAAACAGTCTTTTAAGGGATTATACACCCGTTCCGCACTGAGATAGCTTCCAATTGCACAGTCGTATATTGTCGCTTCCAATCGCGTAATACCATGTTCTTTGACCAAAGTAGACGCAAATGTTTCCCTTAAACGTACATCTGGACAACGTAAAAAATCTAGTATATGATTGCCAAGTTGTTTATTAACACCAGGACTTGTTATCTGACACACAAATTTGTTGTATATCTTAATTCTTGCATTGGTTGTTAGCCATGTTAAACAATCAATCCCCGCAGTTTTATCGTTGTCAACTATAATATTACACTTTTCTTCGTATTCGCCCTTATAGCAAAAGTTATGCTTTGTAGTTAAATAATTACACATCTCCATCTTGCTAAATATACCGCAAAATCTTGGGTTACATCCATGTCAAAAGATAGAAATAATCTTTTCGAGTTCGTCTAATATATCTGGTAGTTCCTCCAATAAAGTTTCCAACTTAACATCTGCTAGTTCCACTTTGTATGGAACACATATAGGATTTTGGAATTTTTTATTAATGCATTCGAGGTCTTCTTTTTCCGATAATTTCTTTTACTCTCTGGCCCATCTTGTTAGTGCTTTCCAGAGAAAACGGAAGCTTAGCTTTAACACCATGCCTAGCGGAAACAAATCGGTTGAACTTTCTTCGTAGATAGCTGTTAAATGCACCACAAATTTCTTTTTTAGGATAAACATCCTTTTGTTTGCAGATGCTTGTTCGGTGTCAGAAAGGTCGCAAATTTTAACCAACATTATAGTGTCACAAAATGGTTCTGTAATTGGTGTGTGTAGTCCACCAGTCAGCATCTGCTCGCCTTCGACATAACAAATATTACCAATATCTTTTACCAGATTATTGTTGCACATATTTTCTGTCAACAGCCATAATCCAAATCGCTCATTTGTCGGTTTCACTTTATTCCCAAGAAGTTGAGAAACGTTAATCACCTTGGAGACGCTCATGTTTACCGTTCTAGCTACTATCGAATACTAAATTGAATGCGAAAAATTGTTCTCTTACGTATTCTACAGATTGAGGACGTATATTGCCGAAGATAGTCGAATATGTTGTTATCCAACCTAAGCCGACAGGGATGCGCATCGACATATATCCAGATATATGTAGGATGTTAAGTTAGGGTGAAATTGCCCCATAGGGTGAAATTACCCCCACATGACCGCATGGCCATATGACCGCATGACCATATGACCACATGACCATATGACCACATGACCACATGACCATATGACCACATGACCATATGACCTAATTGCTTTTTAATGAGTTTTCTCATTAAAAACCCATTAGCACTAATTGCATTTTAATGAGTTTTTCCATTAAAAACAAGTGTGGACCTAGGTTAGATAAAGGAAAAATTAATAGGTTGGGTCAGCGCCGCGGCGCCCTAACCTATTAATTTTCCTTTATCTAACCTAGGTCCACACTTGCGTTTAACAACCGTATGGCTAGCTATCGCATAAAGAACGCCAGTGTCGACGATGGGGTGCCCTAGTTTCTTTGGAAGCAGAAAGAGCGATTTATTCGATTAATAAATGAAAAAGAATACAACATACAGCAGTAAAAGTGTATTGCGAACTCTACGGCGTTTACATCAAAATGGGGGAAGAGGCTACCGATGTGAAATCCTTTAACACAAAAAATGTGGTTATAACGTCTTCTAGTAATCTGGAAAATATGTACGAGGTCTTAAGCGAAACCATAAGAACAAAATCAGAGGAATTTGAAACATGCGGGTCCGGTTGGTCTTTGGAAAAGGTGCTCTATTTAGAAATAAATATTAATAAGTATAAGCCGATATGAGCTCTAGGTTAAGAATAAAAAATTGTAAATATGTATTTAGAAATGTGGTTTACAAATTTAAACTGTATTAGTAAAAATTGTTTGTAATAAAAAGTTTTAAGAATTGTTTCTAGATTTTCTTTTAGGTATGAGCCGCAGGAAATTTATAATTTAGAGGGTGTGTGTAAAATGGTAAGGGGTCGTTCGATTTTAAATCTATTTAGAGATTCGGATTGTGTATAAAATTCTAGACTAACACAATTTATGAGAACGCTCAAAAGTCGCTACAGGTAAGAAATCTTAAAATGGGGGTAGCTCTCTGGGGGATGGTGCTATGTGAAAAATTTAAAGAGATTTGGGTAGCTTAGAAAATTCTAATATTGATTGATACCAAACAAGGTAGGTTTATCTCGTGGGTGGAAATGTGGAGAAAGATTTATCTCGCAGAGGGTATATGTGTAACTTTGCAGGTCGTGGTCCGATTTCAAATCTGTTTGCAGATTCGGGTTGTGCGTAAAATTGTAGACTAATTTAATGTATTGCATGTATAAAAAAATTTATAAGAACGCTCAAAAGTCGCTACAGGTAAGAAATCTTAAAATTAGGGTAGCTCCCTTGGGGATGGTGCAATCTGAAAAATTCCTAGAGATTTGGGTAGCTGAGAAAATTCTAATATTGATTAATACCAAACAAGATAGGTTTATCTCGAAAGATGCAATGGATAGACGAAGAAAACTATTTGTTAGGTTTGCTTATAGAGCAAATAGCAAAATTAGAAGATCAGGACTTTAAAGGGGTATAACTTTGCAGGGCGTGGTCCGATTTCAAATCTGTTTACAGATTTGAATTCTGTGTAAAATTCTAAGCTAACAAGATGTATCGCATGTATAAAAATTTATAAGAACGCTCAAAAGTCGCTACAGGTAAGAAATCTTAAAATTGGGGTAGCTCCTTGGGGTGATGCAATCTAAAAAAATCTTAGAGATTCGGGTAGCTGAGAAAATTCTAATATTAATTGATACCAAACAAGATATGTTTATCTCGTGGGTGGAAATGTGGAGAAAGATTTATCTCGCGGGTGGAAAGAATGCGGGTGTGATGTAATCAAAATGGTTGGGGTAAAAAATTCCACAAGGAGTTCCACAGGGAGAGAGCGGGAGGAGATTCTTAAAAAATAAGACTTTATAGTGCGAATTTACATGTAAATTTGGTCCAGATGAGTGAGGAAATGACGGATTCTGGAGGAAATGAGGCGGTGAAAACCCTGATAATGTACTACTGCTTACCTTGCCCAACTTATTTTTCGTATTTTATAACCGAATTGCATTTTTCGAATTTTATTAGTTTAAAAACTTTTGATATTGTATATCAACTAACGCTCGCGTTTTATTGTGGTTCATGGTTAGAGGTTTGTATTAAAATATCGTAATATGTTCAAACGGCAATGTGAAGGGTTTTTATTACGAAATATTTCAAATGAAAATGAATCGCTAGTAGTTTCGATTTTCGGATGGAAATTCTAAGTTTTAAGTATTTATTTGATACCAGGTTGGATGTTACACCAAGATTAATTGAAAACATCGTAGTTTTTAACAGTGATGCATCAATGCGTTTTGCTGCAGATACACAAAGGTGGTATTCGTAGATTGTAGTAGAAATCAATATACATTTTGCCCTTGACATTACTTTCCCCTCTCTTGTTGTTTCAAAGCTCTGTATAGTCTAATTTTAGAGTAGAAAATTGTCCTAGCTCAATTTTATGGTTAATCAAAACTTTTGATTTTTAATTCTTTTTTTAATTATTGAACCGATATCTTTTTAGTGCATGACGTGCTTTAAATTCACGACCCGTGCTGTAATTAGCATCGCTATGGCGATGTATAGGAGCAGGTAGCTGTTTTCTAACAGTATTAGTAATACTGAATTCAATTAGAAAACTCCCAAATTACTCATAATGCACTTTTTAAATAGTCATTTTACTTTTTGAGTCTCCTGTTTACGTTTATTCAGTAAAGGCATTCTAGATGAAGTTGAATAAAGGACTGCTTCAAGCTGAAATTTCTATTTTTATGATGCTTGATAGTGAACATACTTAAGGCCCCTCTCCTACATAATAAATATAGTTTTGTAATAATATATAGAATAAATTTTAGGGAAAAATATTAAATCATTTGCTTTATATATTTTATGCTGATATTAATAAAAACAATACCGCTTTTTTAAATCAATTTTTTTAAAGGGATGGTACTAAAATTGTATCTGAAAATACAGGTAGGTATATATTTAACTAACAGTCAGATGTGATCACAAAATAATTTGGGGATGTAATATACTTTTACGATGGGCTATAAAGCATATGCCAAGGCACAGAACGCAATTTATTGTGAAAATATATCATGAATGTCAAAAAATTTACTTTTATCCTTTCTGAACCAAACCCATACACAGCAATGAAGTCTGTATTCTTAGCTATAATGGTTTTGTAATGCAAATTGTTTTGTGGTGTGCACATTCTTTACAGATTAATTGCAGAAATTTTGAAATATTTTGCAACACTTTTATTTAAACTAAAATTGTTGCTCAATTTGTCTTAAAGGTGTAACGTGCCAATTACTACTTTATTCATATTTTCATTGTGTATTGTTTTATAGCTTTCTTTTGAAACTTGTATGCTTCAAGAGCGATATATTTTTAGCCTTATTATCATTTCTTATTATAAGAAAAGATGACAGTTAAAGTTAAACATTCAGTACCAAGCTTGATTCAGAAGATGCGCAACATTGCACAAATATAAATACAAAGAAAGGCAATTTACAAATAAACAAAAAACTTACCTTTAATTATAATTTTAAGGTTGACTTTGCGTTTTTTCCTTTTCGGAAAACCTAATCCTGGAGTGTAATATTTAACAGGTTTCGTGAGATCCGGACGTTTGATTTTCTTCAAATTTTTTGCATTAAAGTTGGCTATTGAACCTATAACTTGAGGAAACACAAATGATAATTAGGGTAATTCAAAGGAAGGTAGGAATTCACGTGTAAACTTCACTGTGTTTCACGTACTAACTGTTCACGTCGATACGGTAAGATAGTTGAAGATATTCTTCGCTAAAACGCGCCTTTCTCATTAACTCGTCGTTGTCTCCACCAGCCACATAGCGTTTTCGTTGGTTAGGGCGATAACCAACACATCCTTCAAGACGTCTGAAAATGCTTGTTTGACGGAATACATACAATAAAATTGTATGGTATTTCCTATAGTGCGTAACGCTTGGAAACCGCAATTTTATGTGTAAGAACCTAATTTATACCACTTAAATTGATGATGGGAAATAATACTTACATATACTTACTATCTCATTCCTAATATTAGAATAAAACTTTGTGAAGTACAAAAAAGGCGCAATAATCGCGTCAAAGCTTCAAAAATAAAAAAGAAAAAGTTTCTTTGTATGAGAGCGCACATACATGGAAAACTTATATTAAATGGTGTTTGTAGGCGCCACCTGGTTTTTAAACTGTAGCAATCCTGGCAATACTAGGAAACAGAAATAAGTAGTCACCCGATATTCAGGCTACATAATCCGAGCGCGCAAAGATCTTGTTCGCCGCCACACAGAGTATGAGATTTAAAACTAAACACTTAAATTCGCTATCAAACTAAATACAAAATTCATTTTTTATTATTGCACATTTATGTGTACAGATTTTCATTAATATCTTCAAGGTATTTTCTTAAATTGAACAAATTACATACTGGATTTTAACAAGGTAAAGACAAAATACGTTGCAGCAGCAAGAACGTTGAGTTAACAAATTAGTCAGTACTACATTATCATGATACATGATTTCTTAATCCTATTCTACCAAATAAAAAATAAAGGACAGGTTGGTTAGCTATTTTCTTTTTGCCCTTTTTACAATAAATCCTACCTTTGGTCATACATACCAAAGGTGTGGAACATCAAACAAACGAGATAAGTTCTCAAAAGTATTTTTCAAAGTGAAAGATGTAGGTAATTTATTTGCTTTGCAGCAATGGCAAGATAAGGTAACATCTCAAAGCTAAAAAGGGATATTCAAGAAGCCAATAAAAATTATATTAAACAAGCAAAATATAATATTAATGCACACTCTGTGGCTTTTTGGAATTACATTAACGGGAGAAAACAAAAACATTCTAACTCTGAAGTATTGTATTTTTCTCAATTTTCTTTGGGAATTAAACCACTCATGGTTGTTAAAATCGTCTTTATTTATGTTTCGTTCCATGACCTAGGATCGTTGTCAAAATAATAAAATTTCAAGTTTGACATTTATTACATAAATTGAAGGTGACTTTGATTTATTGATGTTTGATACATTTGACTTGAATACATTAAGTGAAAATTTTAAAGTTTAGAAGAATGAGTGCCTTCAACTTGTGTTGCGCCCTGGGAGCGACTTTGAGATAGCCAATACGCTTAACGTGAAATCAGCTGTTTAATTTTTATATAGTTAAATTTCATATAAATTCAATAACTTGAGGATTGGAAAACATTTTTAACATGTTTGAGAGGATGATTATTAAAGAAGTGTGCTTAAGCAGCCGGGGACTGTTAATGTGCTTATTGTTATGTAATTAGTTATTGTATGTATAAATAGAAATTACATATGTAAGCTGTATTTCATGTTAATATCGCAAGGAAAACGCAGGAAAAACTTGCAATGCTGCCTAGATATTGGGAGCATTTGATTTTCATTTACTATTTCTTTTAGTAATGGAATCCATTGTTTACTGAAAGTCATGGAGTCGTTTGCTACACAGTTATTTTTATGTAGGGTTATACAAGCAGTTTCTTTGATTTTGCGTTTTTGGTGGTTTTCTTCTTGGTCAATAATTTTTGCGTTCGTCCATTTTATTTTATGGATGGAGTCCCATGCATTTGGCAAATCATGGATTTTTCAAATTTTCTATTTTTTATGTATGATTTATGTTCTTTTAATCGAATTTCAAATGGTTTGGAACATTCCCCCGATACAAAACATTGTTACATTTGCACTGTATTTTGTAGATGCAGTATTTTGAACTTTGTATTGCGTTTTTGGGTTTTATTTTTGTTAATTGTGGTATTAGTGTATTGTTGGTTCTAAATACTGCTTTGATTTTGAATTTATTTCCTATTCTTTTTATTTTTTGGAAAATCTTTTTATATATGATATTGAGAGCATATTTTGACGTGTATCGTTGTTTTTGTTTTCTTCTTCTTTATTTTTTGGGACTTTATTCATTTCTTTTTCTATTATTCTTTTAGGATAATTGTTTTTTTATTAGTGTACATCTGATTAGGTATTTCTCTTTCTTTAAAATTTCTTCATTTGATAATATTAATTTTGCTCTGTCATACATGGTTTTGATAATTTCTCATTTGACACAGTGTGTGTGGTTTGAATCAAACTTTAAGTATCTGTTTGTGTACATTGGTTTTCTGTATACCGATGTATTAATTGTTGTAACGTTTTTGCTAACTAGAATATCTAAAAACAGACGTTTTCCATGTTGCTCTAATTCATATGTTAATTTAATAGTTGGTTCTATTTTGTTAATTGAATCTTATAAAGTTTTTAATTAGTTTTGTATTATGAGGGCAAATGGCATAGAGATCATCTATGCATCTCCACCAGACTAGTGGTTTCAATTCTTGTGTGAATATTACATCTTTTTCGAATTCTTCCATGAATATATTACTCAAGATTGGCGATAGTGGACTTCCCATCGCCACTCCAAAGCTCTGTTTGTAGAATTGGTCACTTATTTGAAAATATGTGGTATTGACGCATACACCAAGTAATTCCATGATCGATGATATACTTAGTTTTGTTCTTTTTTAAGGTTGTCATCTTTTTCTCTCAAGGCGGCTCCGTGGCGTAGTGGTATGTGTGTGACTACTACGCCCTAGGTCCTGGGTTCGAATCCCGACACGGTCCGCTTGAAAAATGTTAAGCGAGCATTTTTCGCAAAAATACACCCTCGTTCGGATGAGAGGTAAAATGGAGGTCCCGTGTGTGAGTGTTGTCACGCACGTTAAAGATCCCTACCTTGCTTGGAACAGCAAGGATTCGGCAAAATTCCAAATTTTCCAGGTAAAAAAAAAAACTCGCTTCCTGGCCAATGTAGTACCTTCGGGTGGAGCATTGGAAAATCACATGTAATGTCATCTTTTTCTAGTTAATATTAAGCGTTTGGTTTACATAGACATTTGTGAAGAGATTTACTACATCGAAACACCATTGTGTGTGTATTTTCAATTTTTATATTTGATAATTTTTCTAAAAAGTGTTGGTTATTTTTTATGAAAGAGTTCTTTTTGTCTGCTAATGGATTTATAATTTTTAGGAGAAATTTTGCTAAACTATGGTATGGTGAACCCATGGAGCTTACGATAGATCTCCAAGGAACATCTCTTTTATGAATTTTTGGCAGACTGTAGAGGTGGGGTGGTTTGCTGTAATGTGGGACCAGTTTGCTTCTTTCTTTGTTTTTGAACTCATTTTTAAATTTATATAGAGTTTTGTATATTTTATTTTCAATTGATTTTGTTGGTTCGTTTCTAAACTAGGGTAATTCTCGGTGTTCAACAGTTTGTTGACTTTTGCCTTGTAATCGTTTTTATCCATTGCTACTGTTGTATTGCCTTTGTCAGAAGGCAGAATTGTAAATGAGTTAGATTGTGAATTGCTTTTATTTCCTTACTACTTATATTTGGTTTTATTTCGATATTCTTTTCTATTTTGATTTTGCATCGTACTCAAAATTCGTTCGCTTGATCTTCTTCGAGTTGGTTTGCTGTCTTCCCAATACAGCTGATTGTTTCAAATGTCAGTATTGATTTTGATGTTACTGCAAAATTCATGCCTTTTGATAAAAGTAGTTTTCTGTGTCGTTAATAGTTCTGTTCGATAAATTTATGACGGTGTTTAGCATGGTGTTGCTGTTTTCTAACGTTTTAGTTTGTGTGATATTTTTCTCTATAGATTATTAAATTTCTTTATGTGAATTTCTTTTTGTCTGGAAAATTCCGATTTGTAGTAGGTTTTTGCAGTAACGAGAATTTTATCAAAGTCATCTTTTGTTACCGTTATTCGTATTAAATTTATAATGCCCTCAATATCTTGTTTTAACTTACAAATAATGTGTTGGTGGTTTTGTAGTCTTTCTCTCATTATACTATAACTTGCTCTTTCAAGAATCCTTGATAGTTTATTGCTTGTCTGATAAAATTTGATTCTGAATTGTTCGGGCTCCTGTCCCTCTCTTCTTGATCATTGTTAACCTCTTCCTTTAACAATCATGAAAAGACTTAAAACCAGCAGCCGATGAGGGTGTTGTGTTGTCATGTTTGAACCACCGGAAGTGACAAACTAGTTTCGTGTCCTGAGTGCCCATTGATAATAATATAGTGCCGTTAAGCTCGCTATACAGTTAACAAATTACAGTCCACATTATCATTAGAGGAGTTCAAAGTAAGTGTTTATGTTAAGAAATGCATGATACATTCTTTGATCCAACATTTTGAGCCTTCGTCCGGATTGAATTCCTTTTGTTAAATTGAATTTCACGCCCCAATTCCTTGATTTCGTTTGTTTTTGATTGGGAGGGTGATATAAATTCATTACTGCTTTAAACTGTATAGACATTTGCTTAGAAGTTCTTAGAACAATTTGTTTGATTTGTTTTGCAATCTAAGTAAATTTTCGTTTTGAATACTATTTATTTTATGTTCAAGTTCTATTCGAGATTTTAATTAAAATAAATAATAACAGTACTAAATAGCATTTTTGTGAGCTTGTGAAACAGACATACCATCGGGGTAGCAATAGCAAATTCTTAACGTTTCGGGTTAAAGACACTGGTTTATGGTTGCAGCGTAGTAATCCTTTTGTTATCTTTGCCGTGCAGTATTTTTACAAGCCTTGTTGTAATTCCTTTTAGAAGATTTAGGCCTCGTTCAATTTCAATTTCGTGCACATGCATTTTACAGTGGCATTGTATTGTTTGTAGAAACGGTACTTGTCATTTATTGCTCAAACATCACTTCCTTGCGTGGTCGTAAAAACAGCCTTTTTCTATAGAATTTAAAAGCTTGTAGTTGCCGCTTTGTTGTTTCAGGTGGTATCGAACCCTTTCACAATGGTAGTTACCACAGAAAGGTTGATTCTTCAAGGTAAATCGGCGTTAAGTAGATTGATAGCTTTGCAAAGCGCATTGTCTAATTTAGATGGGACCGGTGATACTTTTGCGCAAATTGAAGCTAGTATGCAATTAACGTTGCAGATTATATCAGATTTTGACAAATTTTATACAGAATGCATCTTAGACGATGAATGTATTGAAGAAATTTCGGGTATTCAAATTAGCTTAGATAAATATTTCTTGCAGATTAGAGCACGGTTCACTGAATGTCAAAGGCAGTTTGAAACTAAAGTGCCTCTAGTATCATTGGTAGATAACTCACACTCGGCCACAAACAACATACGCTTACCGGCAATTCCATTAATAAATTTTAATGGGAAAATTGAAGATTTTGAATCATATTACAATGCATTTTGGAGTTTAATCGATTCAAATCAAAAACTTTCTCCTACTGAAAAGTTCTATTTTTTGTTAAACAGTTTAGATGACAAATCTAAACATTTATCGGTCTGTGACGCAAATTACGGAATTGCCCTAAAAATTATTATCGATCGTTATGAAAATAAAAGGTTAATTGTTACAAATTATTTAAATTGCATGGAAAAGGCTCCCAAATTGAATTTTCCTACGTCAGATAGTTTAAGATCTTTAGTAAATGTATTCGTTGAAAGCTACAGCGCTTTAAAAACTTTTGAAAATGTCGATTTGTTTGATTTTGTTCTTTTTAATTGGCTATTACAAAGGTTAGATTCAGACACCGCCAAACGCCAAACGAAATGCAACATACTAGTGAAATACCACGTTTTGAAGAATTAAGAGCGTTCTTAGATCAATCGTGTAAGGCTTTAGAGATAAACGTTTTGATGTCTCAAAAAGCACCGAAAACCGTCAACTTTGCGACTAAAAGTAAAAGTGAGCCTTCAACTTGGAATAGACAAAATTCAACTCGTGGGACGTTTGTATCTACGACGTCACCTAACAAATGCATAGTGTGTAATGACTCGCACTTGATTTATGGTTGGAAAAAGTTCCTTGGTAAATCCAGTCAGGAACGATTTGATTTCGTTAAGAAGAATAATCTCTGTTTAAATTGTTTGTGTAGTTCGCATCGTGTCAAAAATTGCCAGTCACAGGCTGTTTGTAAAAAATGTCGTAAACCACACCACACATTGTTGCATTTTGAGAATGCAAATACTTCTCCTACTACATCAGCAGATCATACAAAAAAAAAATGGTTGAAGGGAATGAAATAAGTGAAGCTTCTTCGTTGTCGATGCAGAGGGCTGAAGTTAGTTCATTCTTTTCTCGTTCAGTTGCTAATGCAACAACTTTGTTAGCTACTGCTCAGGTAGCGATTATCGATGGTTTTGGAAAACTACAAACCGTTAGGGCACTCTTAGATAATGGCAGTATGTCAAATTTTATGACAAAAGTGTCGTCAAAGGCTTTTTTTGCAGAAGCATAAAAGCTTAGCAAAAGTACAAGGTTTGGGCTTGAATGCGTCTACTATCAGTGGTAGCTTATCGTGTCGTGTTCATTCTTGTAATCAGGCTGAAACTCAATCCAATTTCAATTTAGAATTTTTTGTTTTACAGGTAATATGTGGTCAACTGCCGGCCACACCTTTATCAAAACGCCATTGGGATCATATCGATGGATTACAATTAGCTGATAAAAGGTTTTTTGAACCTGCGAAAATTGATTTGTTGTTAGGAGCAGACATTTTCGCACAAATTTTGTTAAATGAATCTCGGATCGGCCAACAAGACGTACCGGTGGCCATTCGCACCAAATTTGATTGGATTGTGACTGGAAAAGTAGGTTGTTCAGAAACTATTTCTACTTCGTTGTGTGCTTATGTGGAACCAATAGAAGACACGCTACTTCGTTTTTGGGAGCTGGTAAGTGTTCCTGCTGAGATACAAGAAAATGCAGAAAACGTATTGTGTGAAAAGACGTTTGTCGAAACTTATTCTAGAAACGATGCAGGTCGGTTTATGGTTTCATTGCCTTTTAAAGGACCAGAACCAATCTTTACTGATTCTCGTGCAATCGCTTTACGTCGTTTTTTTGGGGTTGGATAGACGTTTGCAGAATGACTCGCATTTACGAGCGTCATACAATCTTTTCATGCAAGATTACATAAACAAAGGGCACATGAGTCCTGTATCTCTTCTTTCGTTGGATAGTAGTCCTGTTTATTACATTCCGCATTATGCGGTAATAAAGCCAGAGAGCACAACAACTAAATTAAGAGTTGTGTTCGATGCAAGTGCAAAAACCTCAGACGGTATTTCACTAAATGACACGTTGTTACAGGGAAAATCACTACAAAAGGATATTTTTGACCTTCTATTGCAGTTTCGGATTCACAACATTGCTTTCACGGCGGATATCAAACAAATGTATCGCCAGATCGAGATTATACCAGAACATCGAGATTTCCAACGTATTTTGTGGAGATTTGATTCATCTGATCCTCTTGTTGATTACCGATTGAACACCGTTACTTATGGGATAAAGGCTTCTCCTTTTCTTGCTCTTCGTACAATCCAAGAATTAGCCAGATTGGAAGCGGTTCGTTACCAACGCGCTTCACTTGTTTTATCGTCCAACTCATATCTAGATGACATCATCAGTGGTTGTGAAACTGTTGAAGAAGCCAACTTGCTAGTTCAAGAACTGACTGAATTATGTAAGCTTGGTGGTTTTGAACTTAGAAAATGGAATAGTAATTCTACCCTTGTCTTGTCAAATATACCCAGTTCACAAATCGAACAACCACCGCTGACGTTTAGTCAAGAACAAATTCCGCTAGTAAAGGTGTTACGACTCAAATGGTGTTCCGATTTAGACATTTTTTCATGCGATATACAAATTAGTGAGCGTCCTTGTACAAAAAGGAACGTTTTCTCGACATTACCGAGAAATTTCCGATCCCCTAGGTTTCTTAACTCCTGTTACATTTTTTATTAAACATTTCGTTCAGCGTTTATGGACTTTGAGAATCAATTGGGACGTCCAACATCCCGAAAAACTTATTCGTCAATGGGACAAGTATTTGTTGCAACTTCCATTCTTATCCGAGTTGAAAATTTCTCGTCAGTTGATTTGTAAAGATTTAAAGAGCATCGAGTTACAAGCCTTTTGCGATGCCTCAGAAGCAGGTTATTCATCTGTTGTTTATTTTCGTTGTTTTGACAAAAATGGTAATATTTTCGTGTATTTTGTTTGTGCAAAATGTAAAGTTGCGCCCATAAACAAGGTTTCGTTGCCACGGTTAGAGTTGTGCGCAGCAGTTCTACTCGCAAATCTCGTAAAGTATGTGAAGAAAACATATTTCAAGTTAGAATTTACTAGCATCTTTGCTTGGTCGGATTCTACAATAACACTTTCATGGTTGAAATCGCCATCTAATAAATGGAAAACTTTTGTGGCAAATAGAATTGCACATGTTCAATCGCTGGTTGCACCCTCTAATTGGAAGCATGTCAAATCACAAGACAACTCTGCCGATTGTGCCTCTAGAGGCCTTTCTGCAACTGAACTTATCGATCATCTGCTATGGTGGGCGGGTCCTGTGTGGTTAAAATTACCTTTGGAAGAATGACCTAAACAACCATTTCTTGATAATTCAGCATCAGAATTGTCACAAAGTTCTGCCGAAGCAAAAGTCGTGTTGATTGCCATCGAACCCTCGAATCACGTTTTGACTTCTTTGTTAGATACATTCTCCGATTTGCAAAAGATTTTAAAAATAATTATTCACTGCCGCCGTTTTGTGTTCAACCTCAAATCACCTAATGGAAAATTAACTGGTGCGATTACACTTCGAGAAAGAACATCAGCATTAGAATTCTTAGTGAAACATGTTCAAAACGGTGCATTTGTGGAAGCTTTGAAAAAATTGAACAAGGGACATTTAGTTAGCAAACAACTCCCTTCTCTTACTCCATTCGTAGATTACCAGGGACTCCTCAGGGTGGGCGGTCGGTTAAAACATTCGGGCATCTCACATGATACAAAATATCCTTTACTTCTCCCTCGGCTCCATCGTCTAACAACTCTTATTATACAGGATTGCCATATTAAAAATTTACATTGTGGTAATCGTACAACCCAGTCATTATTGCAACTGCATTTTTGGATTTTGTCTGCTAGGAGAGCCATAAGACAGTGTCTACGTGCATGTATTCCTTGTTTTAAGGTCAATCCTACTTTTATTGTGCCTTCTATGGGAGATTTACCTACTTCGCGAGTGACTCCTGGAAAAGCATTTCGTCATACTGGCGTAGATTTTGGGGGCCCTTTTTCCATAACAATGGGTCGGGTTCGAGGAGCCAAAACCTTAAAAGCATATATTTGTCCCTTTGTTTGTTTCAGCACTAAGGCAGTGCATTTAGAATTGGTTTCAGATTTGTCGTCAGAAGCATTTTTAGCCGCTTTCCATCGATTTATTTCTAGACGCGGAAGGTGTATCCACATGTACAGCGACTGTGGTACCAACTTTGTAGGTGCTGAAGCTAAAATTTGCGATCTGTTAGAACAATCCGCACACGCAGAAAACATTGAGTGGTCGTTCAACCCCCCTTCTGCTCCGCACTTCGGTGGGCTATGGGAGGCGGGAATTAAATCTGTCAAAACTCACCTATTTCGGGTAGTTGGTGAGCAAAAATTGACTTATGAAGAATTTAATACGGTTATAGTGCAAATTGAAGCACTTTTGAACTCCCGTCCATTAGGTCCGCTTAATCGGATCCTAACGATTTATCTTGTTTGACCCCAAGTCATTTTTTAATCATCGGACCTATTTCTGTCATTCCAGATACGGACCTTACTGAGGTACCGATTAATCGTTTAAATCGTTGGCAACTAGTTCAGCGGTTACAGCAAAGTTTCTGGAAGCGATGGCAATCAGAGTACCTTCATACATCATCATCATTTTGTTTTCGACCTTACTTAAGGTCGGTTTGACGCAGCTCTAACTTCTTTTCTATTCTGTGCTAATCTAAAAAGCTCTACATACCCTTCACAACCTAAATTTCTAATAATTTGACTAATATAGTTTGGTCTAGGTCTTCCTATATCCTTCTATCTTTTTCCTATCCAGCTGGCTCTACATAGATATTAGCAACCTGATGGTTGTTAAAGAACTCTAACATGTTTACATGATTACCATTTATAGGAAATGAAATATAACCTGGTTATCCGCTTCAAAAGGAAAAGTGTTAAATTATATGTTATGGTAAGGCTTAAGCAACGAATCGCTGTCAACATGCCAGACCGCTACCTAATTGTGAGTTATGTTATGGTGACGTTTATTAAATTATATGTTATGGTAAGGCTTAAGCAACAAATCGCTACCAACATGCCAGACCGCTACCTAATTGTGAGTTATGTCATGGTGACGTTTATTAAATTATATGTTATGGTAAGGCTTAAGCAACGAAACGCTACCAACATGCCAGACCGCTACCCAATTGTGAGTTATGTCATGATGACGTTTATTAAATTATCTGTTATGGTAAGGCTTAAGCAACGAAACGCTACCAACATGCCAGACCGCTACCTAATTGTGAGTTATGTCAAGGTGACGTTTATTAAATTATATGTTATGGTAAGGCTTAAGCAACGAATCGCTACCAACATGCCAGACCGCTACCTAATTGTGAGCTATATCATGGTGACGTTTATTAAATTATATGTTATGGTAAGGCTTAAGCAACGAAACGCTACCAACATGCCAGACCTCTAACTAATTGTGAGTTATGTCCTGGTGACATTTAGTTAACTGATTTTTATTTTTTTTGTTTTGTTTTCGAACTTACTTAAAGTCGGTTTGACGCAGCTCTAAATTCTTTTCTATTCTGAGCTAATCTAAAAGGTCCACATACCCTTCACAACCTAAATCTCTAATTATTTGACTAATATAGCTTTGTCTAGGCCTTCCTACTCTATTTTTATTTGGTAGTCTATAATCTAAGACTTTACTAAATAGTCCCTCATGTCTTAACTGGTGCCCTATCATTCTATCTCTCCTGACCTTCAATTGTTTCCACATACAGGGTTCCTCACCTATCCTTCTATAAACTTCCTCGTTTGTTACTCTATCTGTCCAGCTTATCTTTAACATTCTCCTATAGCACCAAGTTTCAAAAGCTTCTATCCTTTTCTTATCTACTTCTTTAATTGTCCAAGTCTCACTACCGTATAGTAGAACGCTCCATACGTCGACTTTAAAAACTTTTCTATTATCTAAACTAATACTATTAGCTATTAGTAAGTTTTTCTTTTAAAAACATTTTTCTAGCTTGAGCTATTCTAGCTACTATATCCCTTCTGCTACGTCCATCCTTTGTAATTATACTACCTAAATAGCAAAATTCATCTACCTCCTCTAACTCGGTATTACCTATTTTAATTTTGGTTTATAACTAGGCTGTAACTCACTTGTCATTATCTTTGTCTTTACCGAGTTAATTCTCATACTATAGTTACTCCGTAGTATCTCATCTAAAATATTTAAAACTCTCCTAACTCTTTTCTAGACTCTGCTATAATGGCTATATCATCTGCAAAACGTAACATGTCTATTTTCTGTCCCTGTACACTAATACCTATCTCTTTTCTCTCTCTAGCTAAGTTTAAAGCTTCCTCAATATAAACATTAAAAATCAAGGGAGACAGTATACAACCCTGTCTAACACCATTTCTAATCTTAGCTTCCTTTTCTATTTCATCAAATCTAATTACTACACTTTGGTTTTTATATAGACTGTAAATAATTTTTCTATCCCTATGAGAGATTCCTATTTTTTGCAAAACCCTGAACATAACAATCCAATTAACCCTATCAAATGCTTTTTCTAAATCTACAAATGCGAAATGAGTCTTTTTATTTTTTTGTAACCTTTTTTCGATAATTACCCTAATCATTAGTATCGGTTCTCTAGTCCCTCTGTCTTTACGAAAACCATATTGGCCTTCGCTTAAATAATTCTCAGTCAAAGCTTCTACTCTATTTTTAATTATAATTGTTAGTATTTTGGAAGCATGAGAAGTTAAACTAACCGTTCTAAAATTCTCACACCTATCAGCTCCTGACTTTTTTGGGATTGCGATAATAATATTTTTTTCGAAATCTATTGGAACCTCACCTGTATCATATATTAATTTCACTAGTTCATATAATCTATCTAAAGTTTTCTGACTTGCATATTTTATTAATTCTGCGGGAATATCGTCTATCCCTGGCGCTTTATTTAGTTTAAGATTCCGAACAGCTCTATCAAATTCCTCTCTTAATATTGAGAACCCTATTTCTACATCCTCTTCTTGGTCATTCTCTAACTCATCCATATCGTCTCCTTATATAAATCTTCTAAATATCTTTTCCATCTATCTGCTACCTCAACTTTATTTATTAGAAGCTCATTATTCTCGTCTCTAATACCATTATATTTTTCCTATCTTCCCAAAAACTTTTTAACTGCCCTGTATGCCCTGTCTGTCTTACCTACTCTCAAATCATCTTGTATTCCCTTACAGTTCTCTTCCATCCATTTATTTCTAGCTTTTCTACACTCATGTACTATCTTATTTCTAACTGTATTATATTTTGCTTACTTTCACTATCCACTTCTCTGAAAGGTTTAAGCTTTCTTCTATTCTCTATTAAATCTAATATCTCCTTTGTTACCCACGGTTTTCTCGCTTCTATTTTTTTCTTACCTATAGTCTGTGTTGCTGTATCATGTACAGTCAGTTTTATTTCTTTCCATCTATTTTCTACGTTCCTTCCTACAGCTATCTCTTTGCTCTTATTATCTAATACTTGTTTATATTCCTCTTTTACCCTACTATCATTAAGCTTACCTAGATCCCATCCTTCTCTTTTACCCTTTCTCAATTTTTTGAATTTTAGTTTACACTTCATTTTAACTAAGTTATGATCGCTATCTATGTCAGCCCCTGGATAACTACGACAATTTTTAACTTGGTTTCTAAATCTTTGTTTAACTAAAATATAATCTACTTGGTATCTAGCCCTATCACCTGGGGCTTTCCAGGTATATCTTCTCCTAACATGTTGTTCGAATAGGGTGTTTACAGTTACTAATCTATGTTCCTGGCAAAACTCAACTAATCTTTCTCCTCTATCATTTCGTCTGCCATACCCAAATTTTCCTACCATTTTTCCCTCACTACCTTCTCCCACTGACGCATTAAAATCGCCCATAACTATTAAATTCTCATCTCCTTTTACTTTTCTCACTATACTATTTATATCCTCGTATACCTTTTCTACTTCCTCATCCTCGTACTGAGTTGTTGGCATGTAAACCTGTACTAAAACAGTGTCTGTGGGTTTTGTACTCAATCTAACCATAATTATTCTATCACTAAATTGTAAGTACTCTTTAACTTTATGCCCTAATCTTTTACCTAACACGATTCCTACCCCTGCCTGTCCATTAGTTGAAGAAGTTGTAATTATTCTATAATTATCTTTCCAAAAGTCATTACTATCTGGCCATCTCACCTCACTAATACCTAAAATGTCCAGCTTTTCCTTTCTCATTTCGACTAATAAATTCGTTAACTTATCTACTCTAAGTAATGACCTTACATTCCAAGTCCCTATCACTAAATCGAACTGTTGTTTTATATTCTTACGATGACGAGCCCCAAGTACCCCTCCCGGAGATCCGAATGAGGGAGTATTTTACCTCGGACAAGAATTTTACTTGTGAGCTCTCCATCATATATATTTCGTGTTTTAGGCCACGCACACCTGGGAAATATTGTGGTAGGCTCCCATATCTTTCCACAACGCAGTTTTTAAAGATTTTAGCAAAAAGCCGTATCCGTCACGGCCAACCCCCAACAAGCTTGTAAATTATTGAGGATCGCCCGAGACCAACCGACCCTCCTCCAATATCTTTTAGCCAGCAAGGCTGCTGCCCCTTGCTGCGCCTTTTAATCGCCTTTTACGATAAGCAGGCTTACTATAGTAGTATTCTTTATCCCCTACTATAGGGCTTACCGTCATACGCTTCAGCAAAAGTCAAAATGGTTTGCTTCAGGGGAATCACTAAAGCTTAATAGCTTAGTGTTGATTCAAGAACCCAATTCTCCGCCTCTTCAATGGAGATTGGGTAGAATCATTCAACTACATACCGGTAAAGATAACGTTGTTCGCGTTGCAACTGTGAGAACGGCACTTGGGACTCTTAAAAGACCTGTGCTAAAGCTTTGCCCTTTGCCCTTGGAACAATAATTGTTGGTGTATTTGTGCAACAAGCTCATAGGGTTAGATATTATATAGCTATTTAGTCTAGTTCCGTATAAGTTAGTTAGTATCGTTCATATTAGTTGTTTACTTTGTTTAAAAATAAAGTTATATTTATTTTGGTGGGCGGGATGTTCGGGCTCCTGTCCCTCTCTTCTTGATCATTGTTAACCCCTTCCTTTAACAATCATGAAAAGACTTAAAACCAGCAGCCGATGAGGGTGTTGTGTTGTCATGTTTGAACCACCGGAAGTGATAAACCAGTTTCGTGTCGTGAGTGCTCATTGACAATAATATAGTGCCGTTAAGCTCACTATACAGTTAACAAATTACAGTCCACATTATCATTAGAGGAGTTCAAAGTAAGTGTTTATGTTATGAAATGCATGATACATCCTTTGATCCAACATGAATCCTTTTGGTATTATTTTGTTGTTTGTGCATTTTATTAGGAAAGTGAGTGCATTTTGGGAGTACTATAGCTTTAGGTTTAGATTGTTTAAGTGTAAACAAATACAAATTTTAGGCACATACCTGACTTTTAAATACTCCTTGTATGTTTGTTGTGGTTTGTTTTGTATTTTTCTCAATCTTCTTTGGGTATTAAACCACTCATAGTTGTTAAAATCATCTTTATTTACGTTTGGATCCATGACCTAGGGACGTTGTCAAAATAATAAAAATTTCAAGTTTGACATTTATTACATAAACTGAAGGTGACTTTGATTTATTAATTTTTGATATATTTGGCTTGAATACATTAGGTGAAAATTTTAAAGTTTAGAAGAATAAATGCCTTCAATTTGTGTTGTGCACTCATTGGTAATTGACCAATATTACACCAATTCACAAATCTGGTTTGGCATATGAAATTATAAATTTCAGACCAATATTAGTTCTTTCCTGCCCCGTAAAAATATTTGAACATATTCAATATCACAGAATTTACAATCAGATTAAATCTGTATTAAATCCCAATCAGCATGGTTTTATATCTAAGTGGTCTATCTAAACAAATATAATTTCTTTTGTTGATTACATTAGTGAGATAATGAGTAGAAGAGGACAAGTTGATGTCATCTATACAAACCTAGCAAAAGCTTTCGATAAAGTTGATCATGATATACTGTTTAGTAAATTAGTAACATTTGGCGTTTCTACTTCAAGCATTGAATTTTTTAAGTCATATTTGAAATTCGGAGAATCATATGTAAAATAGAAGCAGACTTTCCCAAATTTTTTTTAACTATTTCAGGAGTTCCTTAAAGAAGTAATCTAGAACTTGGCATGTTTTTAATGTTTATAAACGACCTTTCCGACGTAATCAAAAATAGCTGCTATCTGTTATATGCTGATGATTTGAAAAGTTTTAGAAGGATTGCAACTGTCATGGATGGTAATTTTTAACAAATTGATTTGAATAACGTATTAGACTGGTGTGATAGAAACAAATTGTATTTTAATGTAAATAAGTGCGAAAAGATGTCTTACACTTTGTTGTGGAATAGAGTTACTTTTAATTATTATATTGCAAATGAATTAGTAAAGGAAGTAGACTGGATAAAGAATCTAACGGTTATTTTTATGTCAAAATTGAACTTCAATGTTCATATAAAGCATGTTGCATCATCAACATACAAAATTCTAGGATTTGTGATACGTACCACTCAATCATTTGTAAATATTGCTACTGTAAAATTGCTGTTCAACTTGTTGGTCAAATCAAAACTGTAAATTGTGATTACCCTGTGGGACCCTGGTACTTCATATCAGTCGCAGATATTAGAAACGGTTCAAAACAAATTTATCAAGTACTTATATTTTTAAACGTTTCATAGATTTATCGGACATCGTTCATACAATGCTGCACGACAGCTATTAGGTATAACAAAATTATCGAACCGTTGTACGGTTGTAACACTCTTGTTGTTAAATAAAATATTAAACAAGGAGGTATTCTACTTCGGTATTACAAAATATAGTTGTTTTCTTTGCCCCCTGCCCATTCTGGTAGTTTTCAAAATCTATTTAATATACCTATCTTACAAATGGAAATCAAATGAAACTCGCCGCTAATAAATCTCACATAGATATAACAACATATCCACCAAACACGCATTACCATTGTTTTCATCAATTTTTAAACAATTTAAGAAAAGCTGTATGAATGCAATTTTATAAACACGAATACTTTTACAAACACATTTGACCTACACACATACAGACACACATACACACGGAGTCACACACGGACACGGTCACATGGGCATGCACGCACACACGCACACACACACACACACACACACACACACACACACACACACACACACACACACACACACACACATACAAATTAATATTATTTTACTTTTTTCCTTTCTATAGATTATTTTAAGTGGAAATTTGTAATTAGGGTTTAACCCTGTTTATTTCCAAATAAATAAATAAATAATTCCAAAGAGAAAGGTAAATATCTAACCATTTATGGTTTAGAGCTTTGTTTAAATAAGATAAAATCTTGAAGACAATTTCGGCGAGAGAGATAAGCATCAAACCATTTGGGGTTCGAAATATTAATTAGGTAAGATAAAAATCTCTGAGATAAAAATAAATAGCTTACCATTTATGGTTCCATATATTAATTAGGTAATGTTAGATCTCCAAGATATTTTTGAAGAGAAAGATAAACTCAAAACATTTATGAGTTAACCTAATCATAAGATTTTAAGGTAAAAATTTCAAAGAAAAAATAATGTAACAATTATTTTGGTTCAGAGACCCTACACTTTATTACGCTTTATTTTAAAGCTCCAGCATAATATTGTATTAATATAGGTTTAGAAACTTTTTAGAACTCTGTATGAGGAAATTCCCAGCAGACAACAATCATAATGCTAACGCCTGTGAAAAACCACATCAAGTAATGGTTCATATGGATATTTAGAACATTGACTTATGTTTGTGGTTGAAGAGTATGCTGACATTACAATTCCCACGTTGGAACGGCGTTGTTCCTATCAACGCACGTGAAAGTGTGTCAACCTCGGTTGGAGATGATAGACATTTATATGAGAAATAATATAGCATATTTTCAGACACTTTCTTATCGTCTACTGTGGAATGCCGACGTGTGCGACTGCTTCAAGCATATCAATAATATCGATTAATGATCCCCACCTTCTTACCTTTTTCCTAATAGCGCATCGTCTAGCGAGAAGCACCAGCAGCAACACACCAAGCAACAGGAAGCAGCAAAGAACTCAACCCAAGGACTGGAAGCATCACATGCGTATGGGACCACTGGGGTGTGTTTAATAAATATTAATTACCAGGCGTTTTCTATCTGAATGCGAGGTTGAGGTTATAACTTGACAAGGCACACTGCCCCTCCTACAAACATGTATAATAGAAAAGGACTCCCAAGGGAGAAGAGTGATCTCGTAGGATCCTAAAAAAGATGTTTTTACACATGGTCTTCAATGGGAGAAGTTTTGTGAAGTGATATTTGTTCATATGAACAGTTGAAGGACCAGATAGAAATGAGGATGCAATACCTGCACCACTGTATCGATTAAAAGAGTATCAGGATGTAGACCAAATCGGTAACAAATAAATTCAGCGAAAGACTGGCGATACATATCCAAATGGAGGCCCCTCTCCCCCCTACACACATGGGCTGTCCTGTGGCTTAGTTGATTCATGTGTGACCAGTAAACCCTATGTCCCGGGTTTGATTCCGAACATGGATCACTTGATAAATGTTAGACGAGCATTTTTTATAAAAATACACCTTGTTCAGATGAGAGGTAAAATGTAAGTCCCCTATGTGAATGTTGTCAGGGGCGTTAAAGATTCTCACCTTGCTTGGAACAGCAAGGGTCATAAAAATTCATAATTTCCAGGTAAGAAAAAATAGCTTTCTGGTCAAAGTAGTACCTTTGGGTGGAGCATTGGAAAATCAAATGTAGGGTCCCCCACACCTACGGCCCAATGTTATGAGGTAACATTACATGTGATTTTCCAATGCTCCACCCGAAGGTACTACATTGGCCAGGAAGCGAGTTTTTTTTACCTGAAAAATTTTGAATTTTGCCGAATCCTTGCTGTTCCAAGCAAGGTAGGGATCTTTAACGTGCGTGACAACACTCACACACGGGACCTCCATTTTACCTCTCATCCGAACGAGGGTGTATTTTTGCGAAAAATGCTCGCCTAACATTTTTCAAGCGGACCGTGTCGGGATTCGAACCCGGGACCTAGGGCGTAGTAGTCACACGTTATGAGGTAACAACCCTTTAACTGTGCAGTGACTTAGAAAGTAAAACAAAAAAAAATAGAAGATACAAAAAAGATAAAAGAGGGAGATGGGATATTTGGAGTTGTGTAGTAACCAGGTAGAAGAGAGAAAAAGGGCTCGTATTGAGCAATAGCAATAGAAAAACTGTGGTTAGTGTAGCATTACTGGGCCAGCTAAATTTTAGTCAACAGCTTCAAGTGAGAGGAGCACCATTCTTACTTATGTGATGGACGGTTGTTCCAGGACTATGACAGGAAAAAATAAGGTTGAAACGAAGATGGAAGAATAAAAAAAAGTAGTCTTAGGATAAGCATTCTAGAGAAGAGGTAGCTAGTAGAGAATGTCCCTATTAAATCAGATTGGTTTGAAGGACCACCTGCAGCATTAATAACAAAATATGTCCTATTCCTACACTTTGAATGTAGTTGTTCCAATGAGACTTAGACAGATCATCTTCCTACCGTGCGCATCCATTGCGATAGAAAGATCAGACAAAGGTAACACGACTGACATAGTAAACTAGTTATACTATAGACAGTTAATTGAACATAGACGTAGAAAATTTTTGCAATACACCAAAAACAATAAGGAATCGCTTTAAAAACGATAAAGGCGACAGCTCCTCACCAACACGTTAAGGAAAAAACAGAAAAAATGTGTTAACGTCCCTATGATGTAAAAATAGTTGATAACGAAATATGTAACCAATGATCGACTTATATGCGAAAGAAAACACATGGAATAGAATTTTTTTTAGTCACAACACTGTGGAAATCGACTTTTTACTGCATAGACATAGTTTGCTGTTGTTATACGTGCCCAAAGAATAAAGCATCAATCCAACATCAGCAAGTACAAGTTCCAAAGATTCGCTGAGTTGTTCAAACTAAAGATATGTCAGTCACGATAAAATAATGCAGTGAGTTGTGAAATAATAGGTATAATAGCGAGATAAAAATGGAAAGTTAAAAGAAATGACATTATTTACTTGTAATGACAAATATAAAGATTTTTTAAAACTAGGAACGAGTGAGCTATCATTTTAAAATGAATGAGTTGTTTATGAAATGGAAAGGTTTAAAAATTCGAGCTTCAGAGGCAAGGCATATTTAAGTATATGATATGATAAGTTTAAAAGGTATAAATTCGATTTAGGTAGAAGTTAACGAAAAAGAGGTTCAATGGTAAATTATATTTATATCGATCACATTAAAGGATAGAAATTCGATTCGAATAATGGTAGAGAAGACAAGATATCATCTTAATTAAAGGTAAGACGGCAGATATGGCTGCTTGTTAATTGTTAGAAATAAAGAGAAAAATTGTAAGTCTTTAATATGCCATGGTTCTTTGTAGTTTACTATTAAAATCCCGTATTTTGTAAATTAATGTAGATACAATGTGATAAACTTTGTATAAGGTATAGTTAGAAGTTAATTTTAAAGAGAAACTCCTAATTGATTTATATAAGAAATGAGTGGCTTGCATTTGTAATTTTAAAATGTGAAAGATAGTTTTATGTAAGTTTACGTGTACATAATTCATATTGGTATCGTAAATGAGAAAGGAATTAAAACTAGATATTGTAGTTAATGGAGACAGTTAGCTATGTTTATTAATTAATTAAACGCGGGTTAAAACAATTTTGTAGCTCGAAAACAAGGTTTTTAGTTAACAAGGTAGATATTTTTTACAAAAGGATTTAAAATAGATATCAAAAGTAAAAATACAATCACAGTTACTATAAGTACATAGATATGTGTGTTTATGGAATGAAATTTAGGCAGTTTTTCATAGAAAAAAAATAAGGTTTATTAACCTAACTTGGCAATAAAATAGGTTCGTTTAAAAATAGAAGGTAATATTAATTTTTCGTGTTATGAAAGTACTAATAACATGAATATTTGTGGTTTGAAGTAATTTAAAATAAGAGAAATTATCGAATTAAGAAGGCAATGTTTGAAACATCCAATGAGTTATTAAAGAAATTTCATATTTACAGTCAATAGCCTCAGTTTTTATAAGTGAAAGTTATGCAAATTTTTTTTTATTAGGCATACAAAGTTTGTTTTAATGATCTTGAAAGTCACCATTATTTATGTAGAAATACCCAAGTTATATTTCATGAATCACTGAAATTCACGCTATTATGTACATTATTAGAAAACAGTGAAACATCTTAGATAATTACATACAAACTACGAAATTTTATAAAAAATAGTACATGTTTATAATATTGGAAATTAAAACAATTAATAAGACTGCATTGCAACATAGCCGTCGACAATAAAATTTGACATGTTGACCTATAAAATTTGAGTAATTTTTTTAAAGCAAGTTCTAGTATTGTAAAGAAAAATATACATATTTATATAATATTAGGATCAGAAAGAGCAAAGTTGATGTAAAATGATCAATTTAGTGCATTTCTAAAAAACTTATAATTTATTACATCAAATGACAGTTAAAGATATAAATTTAGTACTAACGTGATTCAGCAGATGGTGCAACATTCTACAAATTTAAATACATAAAAATGTAATTTACAGTCTAATTTCATCATCAATAGGTCTTCAGTCCTAGAACTAGTTGGACACGTATCTCCATTGTTTCCTATTCTGAGCTAAGCTCCACATTTCCCTGAAATTCCTACAGGCTACATCTTTCACTATCTGTGTGCAATAGTCGAAACTATTAGTTCTACCTCTACCTCTCTTTTTTCCTTTCTCTTCTTCTAATATATTACGCACTATTCCCTCAGGTCTTAGTATGTGACCTATCATCCTATCTCTCTTATTTTTTACTGTTGCTCACATATTTCTTTCTTCCCGTATCATTTCGAAAACCTCTTGTTCGTAACTTTGTCTGTCCATTATATCTTCTTCATACGTCTGTAGCACCACATTTCAAAGGCTTCTACCTTTTCCTGTCCGTTTCTCCCACTGTCCACGTTTCACATCTGCACAGTGTCGTGCTTCACATATATGTTTTCATCAATCTTTTCCTTGTTTTCTATGTTTGTGGTCTTTGAACATAGTTGTTGCTTTTTCTTGTTATATGCAGCACGGCCTTGTGCTAATCTTTGTTTTATATCTTTTATACCCTTCCCATCTTGTGTTATTTGACTTCCTAGGTAGCAGAAATCTTTAACCTATTGTAAGTTCTCGTTTCCTATTTGAATTCTGGTTTTTGATTTATTTACCCCTCCTTTGTTTTTGTTAATTTTTATACAGTATCTCTCTGTTTGGAAGTGGAGACTTTAAGGTAATTCACACAGGATTAGAGGAAGGAAATTTAGGTGTGGGAATAGTTATGAGAAAAAAGCACTGTGTAGAAAAGTACCTACAAAAGAACAAAAGAGTATTCATGGTTAGATTAGAATCTAAACAGGTGAATACAGTAATAATACAAGTATACATCCCCACCTCTAGCTACAGCGAATAAGAGGTAGATGCAATCTACAAAGATATCGAAGATACACTAAGATATGTAAAAGGACACGAAAAGTTAATAATTACGGAAGCTTTTAATGCATTAGTAGGCGAGTAGAGAAGGAGCGGTAGTAGGTTTATTTGGTTTAGTATCAAGTAACGAAAGGGGAAATAGGCTGGTAGAATTTTGCGGCAAGAACAATTTAACCATCACAAATACAATATTTCAACATCATGCCAGAAGACGATACACGAGGAGGATGCCAGGAGATATAGGAAGATATCAAATAGATTACATTCTTGTTAGACAACGGTTTAGGAGTCAAGTAAAAGACTGTAGAAGTTACCCAGAAGCAGATATAGACACTAACCACAACATTGTAATTATGAAGGCTGCTCGTAAATTAAAAAATTTCACAAAAAGGAACGGAAAAAGACATTTTGACTTTGATAAACTAAAAGATAAATATATCCATGAAAGATTTGAAAATAAGTCAAATGAATTGCTGAAAGATATCGGGAAAATTTCTGATACCAAGAAAGTAGAAACAGATTGGAATAACATGAAATCCAGCTTAGATATGGTGGTCAGAGATATTCTAGGGTATAAACAACGAGAAAATAAGAAGCCATGGGCAACAAGGAATATTCTAAATTTAATACGTAGATAAGGTGAGACTGCTGTATATTCCCATATGTCGAAATCGAGATTTTAAAATCATGCATGTCTGATTTATAATTGAGCAAGTTATTATTTTGATCTAAAAGTAAACCTCGATTTACTTCAAAGTTTTTAACGTGGTATTACAACAATAGGACACTAGAAATATCTTTGATAAAGCAAATGAAATGCATGGCGAGAGTGTGTGCATGAGAATTACCGACTTATTTTTCACTTTAATTGGATTTTGTTTTGGTTTGAAAAAAATAATTTTTTAAATACATGGCTGTGATTAACAAATTTTTTTCTAGGGTAAGGTATATTTATTTGACAAAGTTTTTAAACCAAATGCCACACAAGAGAAAGTTTACAATGAAGCAGCTAAAAGTATTGTGTCAGACGTCTTGGCTGGATACAATGGAACAATCTTTGCTTATGGACAAACATCATCTGGTAAAACACACACGATGGAAGGAGTAATAGGTAATTAATTTTTAAAACTTTGTACCGACAGTTTATTATACAATTAATAGGTGACCCTGGAAAACAGGGTATTATTCCTCGAATTGTAATGGATATCTTTAATCACATCTATGCAATGGAAGAAAATTTAGAATTTCATATAAAGGTATCTTATTTTGAAATATATATGGACAAGATTAGAGATTTACTAGATGGTAAGTAAATCCATAATTGTTAGTAACAGTTGTGTAATTTATAATATTTTAGTTTCAAAAGTAAATTTAAGTGTGCATGAAGATAAAAATAGAGTTCCTTTTGTAAAAGGTGCTACAGAAAGATTTGTTTCGAGTCCTGAAGAAGTGTTTGAATCTATTGAAGAAGGGAAATCAAATCGGCACATTGCTGTAACGAGTACGTTTATTTGTTTCGCTTTTCCAGTATATAATATTTATTTTAGATATGAACGAACATTCATCTCGATCTCATTCAGTATTTCTTATAAATGTTAAACAAGAAAATTTAGAAAATCAGAAAAAATTGTCTGGAAAACTGTATCTTGTGGATTTAGCTGGATCAGAAAAAGTTTCTAAAACGGGTGCCGAAGGTAAGCAGAACACAATTGCTAATTGAATATTGTTTTACATTTTAGTTTATAGGTACTGTATTAGATGAAGCAAAAAATATAAATAAATCATTATCTGCTCTTGGAAATGTAATTAGTGCTTTAGCGGATGGGAATAAAACTCACATACCATATCGTGATTCTAAACTTACAAGAATTTTACAAGAATCTTTAGGAGGCAATGCCCGAACTACCATTGTTATATGTTGTTCACCTGCTAGCTTTAATGAGTCTGAAACTAAATCAACTTTAGAATTTGGAAAAAGGTGACATGCATTTTTTAATACCTATTATAAAATTATTAACGTTTCTTTTCATAATAGAGCTAAGACTGTGAAGAATGTTGTCTGTGTTAATGAAGAACTTACTGCTGAAGAATGGAAAAGACGCTACGAACGAGAGAAAGAAAAGGTTGCTAGGCTTAAAGGGAGGGTTGAAAAACTTGAATCTGAAATTAACCGATGGCGATCTGGTGAAACCGTTAGATTGGAAGACCAAGTTAATTTATTGGACGACGCTTCCACTCCAGTCACAAATATGGAAGAAAGCACCATTGAACAAAATGGTCCAATGCCTGCAACTCCTGCGTTAATGATTGGTTCTACAATGAGTAGTGAAGAACGGCAGAAACTAGAACAAGAAAGAGAAAAGTTATATCAACAGTTGGACGAGAAAGATGAAGAAATTAACCAACATAGTCAATACGTAGAAAAATTGAAGGAACAAATTTTAGAGCAAGATGAACTTATTGCCAGTACCAGAAGAGATTATGAAGCTCTTCAAGGAGAAATGAATCGTATACAACAAGAAAATGAATCTGCTAAGGAAGAAGTCAAAGAAGTCTTGCAAGCACTTGAAGAATTAGCTGTTAATTATGATCAAAAATCTCAAGAAGTTGATGCTAAAAATAAAGAAGTAAGTGTTGTCATACCTACAAATTGTAGAAAATAATTTGAAACTATATTTAGTGAAAATCGAAATGTTAATGTCACAATCATGTATTCAAGTCCTGATTGAATTAATGTGTAACTTAATGAGAGTTGATTTAAACTGTTACGGCAGAGTGAACTGACTGTCAGAATGTTTTTTACTGGGTTGTGCAACAGATACAGACACGACATTTGACAACAGACCTTTACAAACCTGGATAATACAGTATTGCCCGAAATAAACAGTACTGAAACTGAGTTGGCGGTGTTTTTATGCGTGCGCTGTCACACTCAAGTTAGCTAGTATAGACCTGTCAAGTAAACCTCAAACAAGTAATTAGTAGGGCCTAATTGTTAAAAATGGTGTTAAGTACAGAGGAGAAAGTGTTTCTGGTAGAGCATTATTTTCGTTCATACGGAATCGGCCGACGTAATGGTGCAAGTTTGCTATACGTGTCTGATCAATTCACACAAAGGTTTAATAAACGTTCTCCAAGTAATGCTGTAATTTTGAAGGTTATTGAAAAGTTTAGAAATACAGGTAGTGTATTGTGCCAACGAAAGGGAAACTCGGGCGTCCCAGGACAGTTAACAACAACAATAACCATGAGCGTGTTTTGAGCAAATCTTAGAAAATCCGAAAGTCAGCCAGGCAAGGACAGCGTTACAACTTGATTTAAAAGAACTTCCTTTCAAAGAATCCTGAAGGAGCTGGGTACATTTTCGTATGTGATTCAGGTACATCAACAACTACATCCTCGGGATTATCGCGGTAGAGTGGAATATTGCGCCAGAATTCTCGCGTTACAGTATGAAAATCCTGAATTTTTGAAAAATGTTTGGTTTTCAGACGAAGCACATTTTCACTTGTCAGGCTATGTGAATCGTCGCACAAATCGATTTCTGGGCTTTGCCAGACCCGATGAGGTTCAAGAGGTTCCTTTACATAGTGAAAAAGTGAGTGTCTGGTGTGCTGTTTCCGGACACGGAATCATTGGTCCGTACTTTATCGAAGAGAATGGTAGGCAAGTCACACTTAATCAACAGAGGTACAGACAAATTTTAACACAATTTATCCCTGATCTACGTCAATTCTGTCGTGCACGTAACTTGGCATTTCGAAACCAATTTTTTCAGCAGGACGGGCAACTTGCCATACTGCTGCCGCAATTCGTCAATTTCTTCAAGAACATTTTCCAAGCAAATTCATATCACGATTTACTGACTTCCCTTATCCTTCACATTTTCCAGACCTCACACCTCCAGACGCATACATTTGGGGCATGGCTAAAAATGCCGTTTTCAAACGGGCACCACAAACCATCGATGAATTAAATGATGCCGTTAGAGTCTTCTTCGCAGCCCTGAGACAACCCTTATTCAATAACATGACCAGAAACTTAGAACATCGTTATGAAGTCTGTCTCGAACGAGGAGGTGCACATTTAGAACATATAATAAAGTGTCAATAATATGTATTTTTTAAATATACAAAACAATTACAATTTCAGTACTGTTTATTTCGGGCAATACTGTATATGGTGTTTATTTGACATTTTATTTTGTCGTTTTGGCCTAATTGTTTCTTGGACATATAGGTTAAATTCCATTCGTCAGTAATAAGGCTGCATACCCGTGTTTATGTTTTTTTAAAAATTGAAATACTTATATATACTACTAAATGACCCTATACCACAAAATTTGCACAAAAAGTTTTCTTTTCTCTATTTTTTACGTTACTGACTATAGCCTGATAAACTAGTCACTAATGAGCTTATCACATTGAAATTTTGCAATGCTGCATCAATATAAAATGTTCCTGAAGATTTACTTGAAATTCAACTCTATTGTCTATTGTCATAATCTTTATCAATAGAATTGGAGGCTTGTGAGTGATTACTAGTACCATTTCAATGGCTGAGAGGTACTGCTTTTAACAATATCTGCTTCTGGGACACAGCAAATATCTTGATCTTGTTTATTTTCAAAATTAGTAATTAAATGAGTTTAAATTATCAGTTTGCATTTAATATTTATTTTGCAAACATGAAATAAAATGCATTCAGAGAAACCACTTGCAGTGGATACATGTGTCCACATGCGTGTGTCTGTATGTGTTTTTACATTTTCGTTTGTTTCGACCATATCCAACATTCGGTGAATTATAGGAGGAATTTTTCATACTTGGGGTTTGTTCTTTAAATAATTTGAAACAACTTCAAAAGATGTTATTTTTTACAGTTGGGCCATTTCTGCACTTGCTTAACAGAGGGTGCTAAACATACACAGAAACATTAACAGTTGCAAATTAAAACAAAGGTCAATAAATTAAAAATCTCTTCCCTTATGTTAATTCAAATTTGCAGTCGTGTAGGTAGAGATATCCCAGATGAATTACTCGTGTTTGGTAATCAGCCATTGTTTAGGTCAAATTAGTGTGGTGAAGTTTTAATTGTCTCTTTTTGCTAAAACATAATTAAGAAGACAGATAATAAGGTAAAAGAAATTATATAGGAAATCGATAAGGAACACTTCACCACATGTCTAAAATGTACTGTCCTGTGAGTAGTTAAAGATAAAAAGTCGCGTTATTACACTCTATCGGTGATAGTTTATATGGTCGATAAAACAGGTTACAAAAGTATTACACTTTAGATGGTGATACATTTATATGGTGATAGTTCCTAAAAGTCGGTAATACAGTTACCAAAGTTCATAAGATACATCGCGCAAGCGCGATGGATAAAAAGCAATGCAACGCCCTGGCGGCCGGAAGTGCGAACCCCATGACAGGCTCCTCGCGGCCAACCACCATGACGTCACCGATACAAAAGGTATACTGCGCAATAATCAGAAATTTACATACATATAAGATAAAAGATAATTTACTCACGATAGGTCCAGTTTTCCCCCAGGTACGCCTATCATCCTTCCGGGTCGATAAAGATGGTATTGCTCCGGGCTCCGGTGGTGTTAGCTGAGCATGGACATCAGGGTCGTGGGCTGCTCCTAGGTCATACCAGAGTCCTAAATGTAGTAGAACGACAGGAAAGGTTTATTAGGAAAGACAAAACAAAGATAAGCAAGGCAAGGGAATCTACATAATAAGATAAGATACGATACCCGGCACGACTACTTCACTTGAAGATCAAAGGAAAACAGCCACGTTTCAGAGCGTCACCAAAACTCGTCCCCACTCCTTTGTCTTTTTCACATCCGCACGAAGTTATTCATCTACCCCTCTAGTGTTGTGCGATCTGCGCAAACTCACTACTATGACGTACGGAAGTACCGCCTAGTCTATTTAAAATTCCCGCGCACCGCGTATTTGAAATTATGGCGGGAAACTCCCGTATATCAAAACTTAACCTAGAAACAATGTTTAAGTGCAAATTCGATTTGCACGTAACAATCGCGACAAAGCCACAAAAGAAAAAACTTAAAAAAAGAAAGTCTGTTAGCACAGTAACAGCTTAAAATCTAAGACCTAACTACCCTATATAAAACCTAACTTAAAACCTACAAAATGTTTATATAAGGCGCCACCTGGTTTTTTCGACCGATAACACGTCTACCGAAGTACCAGGAAACGGAATAGGTAGTTCCATAGTCTTTTACTACACTAATCATCGACAGCACAAATTTGTCGGGGAGCATGAAACACTACTTAAACTAACACGGGTGCGACAAGTCGCCTAACCTATCTAACTAAAGCTAACATAAAAGTTCTTATGTGCAAACACACATGAGTGTTGCATCAAACTATTCTTCTTTTGGCAAGAAGTGCCCAAATTTAAAAATGTTCATGGAGTGCGTCACTGTGCACTCTAGCAAATTTTGTTACTGGTACTTTGGTTTTCTAACGATGCACATTTAAAACTTGTCCATGACATAGTTGTGAATCAACAAATTTACCAAAAGTACCACCTACTAAATCCTTATATGCTAACCTACAAATTACATTTCTATATCAAGTTAGCTTTTTCACTTAAATATCAAAAACAAATAATTCCCACGTCTGGTCATAGATACCACACGTTAGGACGATAAAAAGATAAGGCAAGATCTCAAATTGTTGTTAAAGATAATAGATAAGATAATGATATTAAGCTTAAATTGTTATCCTCAAAGGTAATAGACAAGATAACGGTATTAAGCTTTAGTTGTTATTTGAGATACTAGATAAGATAACACGATATTAAGCTAAAGTGATTATAAGAGATAGTAGGTAAGGTAACATGAATTTAAAAAAGTTATTACTAAAGATAACCGGTAAGATAACGCGAAATAACTCGAAGTCATTCCTAACGGTAGTCGGTAAGATAACGAGAATTTAAACCAAAATTATTACTACCGGTAGTCGGTAAGATAATGATATTAGACTAAAATTATTACTAACGGTAGTCGGTAAGATAACGAGACTAAACTAAAGTTATTACTAAAGGTAATCGGTAAGATAACGATATTAAAACTAAGGGTATTATCAAAGATAATAAAGAAGACAAAGATATTGGCCTAGTTATTACCCAAGACAATAGATAACAACAAATAGAGTGGCTCCAGTAGAGCCGTTTAAATGGGATTGACTCGTGCCCTCTAAAAAGAGAAACCTGTGAAGCAGGTCCGTTTGCACGAAACAGCACGAGAGACCGGCAAAGACATTTGAGTGCATCCCTGCACCCGGCGATAATCGATATCGGTGATACTATCACCCGATACCCATACGGTATATCGATATGCAGATATACACATTCACTCACACATTCACACCGTCACTGCCAGAGCCCATGCACTGACAGCGGCACCGCATGACCCCACGAAAGATTCGCAGAGACATGGTCCAGGTGTCTGTGAAAACCTCCCACGCAACCACACGGTGACTAACAGAAATGAAAAGGTAGTAGAAATAGGAACGGTAAAAAGGAGGTTGGTTTTTTGGAGTGCATAAGAGACACTTCCAGGTAGAAGAAAGTAGAGGAAGGGCTCGCATTGAGCAAAAGCGACAGAGAAAAAGGTGGATAGCAAAGCGCTACTCAACCAACCAGTGTGGCCAGTAGCTCGGAATGAGGGAACATCATTCTTATGTGGCAGACGGGTGTTCCGGGACAAGAACAGGTCCACCGAAAGAAGGATATGGCATAGCGGAGATAGCGGGATAAGAAAAAAGTATAGTTTTTGGACAAGCGTCCGAGAGAAGGTAGAGAGTTGTCCCTGTTAAACACAGCGCAGTCTGAAGGACCATCTGCGATATTAATCCGACAAGATAAGTATAGACATAAAATTCACTAGACTCTTAAGAGAACTAGTACGATCATTTTCCTAACGAGTGCATCCACTACGATAAGAAAATCAGACAAAAGTTGACACAACAACTTAAACGTATCATTGCAGGTACAAACACACAAAAACAAACTGTTTTAAGGTAGTATTTCAAAACGGTAGCACCCTAAACATACAAAAATGCCCAATTATAAGCAGTTAAATACAGGTACACTGTCCCAATATGCTAAAACAACCGAGAATTTAATAAGATATCAATAAGAAGCAATAGCACCTCACTACAAAGTTCAATAAAAAACAATGAAAAAAATGTTTATAAGTTATGTTGATTTAGTAGAAAAAGAAAGAAATAATGATGTAGTATAATGTGGGCGACTGCCATAATTCAGAAGAAAAACACATGGAATAGACAATCCTAGTTTTTGCAACTGCGAATATGAACTATTTCTTTCAATGGCATAGATTGCGCGTGTCCTATGTGAGCCCAAAGAAGAAAGCATTCACTCAACATCAGCTAAAACCAATCATAAAAATTCAATGAGTTATTGCAACCAAAGTTACGACAATTACCACACAATTAAACCATGTAAGAAAAATACTAAAAACCAAACAATATGTAGTAGGAAAAGTTCAAGGATTAATTAAATGAAACGACAGAGTTATATTGGGGGCGTAGAGGATGAAGTGATATATATCTAACGATATGGTCAAGGAAAAGTCAACCAAAAGAAAAAGATAGCTAAATTAAGATAAGTAAAGTTAAACGTGTAAGAGATTATACACTGTATGGGAGAGAGAATAAGTAATTAAAGTTAACTCATTAGTGGCGAGAACAAAAAATATTAGGTAAATAGTGAGGAGCATGGAACATGAAAAACTTAGGTAGCATTTGGGTCAGCAGAGAATGGCTTAAGGTCTTTAATATGCCACCTGCCTTGGCGTTTTCCTTCAGCATCCCGAAGTTCGTAGATAAGGGGACTAATGACACGAGTGACCTTACAAAGAATGAATTTAGGGGTTAATTTTGAAGAGAATTTCTTGGATGCATCTGATAAGACATAATTCTTTTTCCAAACTTGTTCGCCCAAGGCGAAGGAAATATTTCGTTTACATAGATTATAGTGGTCCTTACTCTTTTCGTAAGCTTTTAACAAATTTTTTCTAACGTCGTTAAAGATAGAAGGTAATGACTGTTGGTCTTTGTCCCAACGTACTTTATCGTCAAATTCAATTACGTTAGTATCGTCAGGCACTAAACCATAGTAACTCCCATCGATTGGGGTATATCTTCCAAAAACAAGAAAAGACGGAGTGAATTGGGTTGCTTCGTGTTTAGATGTATGCAAAGCTTGAGCAATTTTAAAAATATGTTCATCCCATGTAGTATGGTCTGAATCAATATAGGACGAAATAGCGGTAATTAAGACTCGATTTACTCTTTCGGTAGGGTTTACTTGGGGATGGTGTTTTGTGTTAAACCAAATTTTTTGTACTTTGTAACTTTTAACGAAATTCTGAAAATCTTTAGAGATAAATTGTGCTCCATTGTCGCAAAGAATAATCTGGGGGGCACCAAAGATAAGAAAGACATTTTGTTCTAGGAATTTAAGTATAGCAGCGGAAGTAGCTTTACGTAAGGGTTGCACCATAACAAATTTAGAAAACCAATTGGTAACAACTAAAAGATATTGATTACCTCTTTTCGATCGGGGGAGAGGTCCTAATAAGTCAAGCGAAATTAATTGAAAGGGATAAGATACACGTTTAAAGTTACCCATTAAACCAGGGCGAGCGTCTTGTGAACTCTTATGGGAACCACAAATTTTACAACTCTTAATCTAGCGACAAACAGATTGCTTAAGTGTGGGCCAGTAATATAATTCAGATATTTTAGCGAGAGTTTTTGTAACACCAAGGTGTGCAGCAATGGGATCATCGTGACATAATTTGAGCACCTCACTGCGGTTTGCAGTGGGCACGACCAGTTTCCATTCAGGGATATTCGATATTTTATGCGGGGACGAAGATACAAATTTATATAGTCTATTATTAGTTACACGAAATGTAGGAAATTTATCGGGATCGTCAGAAACTTTTTTAATCATATTGAGGTACCAGGTATCAAGAATTAAATTTGGAAGGTTAAGAGAAACGACATCACGAGATAAGGCATCAGGTACGATATTTAATTTGCCAGGCCTATGCCTAACGTCAAAAGTGAATTGAGATATACGCAAGTTCCATCTTGCCAAACGACCTGCGGGCTGTTTCAAGTTATTAAGCCACGTGAAAGCTAAGAACATTAGGTACATTGTCAAAGAAGTAAACGTGACAAGCTCTTAGATATACGTAAGGTTAAACGATTTTAAAGATAATTTTAAGGCATTTAATGAAGTTTAAATCGATATGTGAAGAGATAATAGTAATTAAAACTCGATTCACTAATAAAATTGTTGAAAAACAAAAAGATATTCTATAAGGCATATATTTACTGGGATGGGAAGCTCTCAATTGAGTTCTACCCAAACCAATGAGGAAAAATTTCAACATCATTATTAAAAAAAATGATTTACAAATTGTAAACGACAAACTTACCAACCGAATTCTCGTCTAGACTTATAATGCTATACGACGCCTTTGGGTCTCGTTTTTAGACTTACAGAGCTATACGACCAAATCCGACAGCAAACCTCGCTTAACGGATGTTAAGATACGTTGAAATATCAATAACTAAAAAAAAATATGCAATCAGACAAAATCAAACTCGCTACATGAAAGAAAAATTCCACGATACCTATACAAAAGCTATTCCAAATTATTGGAATGTTCTTTCAGTATTAGAGGAGTTATCAACAAGTATCGTAAATGAGTTTAAATAATAAACGTTAACGGAAATTTCTTTATTTTAGTATTCAAAGGAACAGATATAAAGAAATGCAGTTTATTGCAACGTTTTGGAAGGTAAAAAGATGGTTAGGTAATTTCGTTACTATATATAAGGCAAAAACCTCTATAAAACGCATTTATAGGTTATACTGTTTAAAACATACAAGGAAATTTAAGCACGGTTTTTTAAAAAACAGGAAGGGTTATGTTTTTAAATTTAATAGAACTAGATAATTTCCATAATAAACAGTGTTTAAAGACATAAAATAAGATAAAAGCTTATTTATTTATATACTTACTTGCATAAGGTAGGGTTAAATAGTTGAAGTTTACTTTTTGACATCTAAAAGATTGCGTGTTTCAAAACACGTATAAGTTTCAAGATTACAGATATTAATCACTTCATTTTTAGTGAAAAAGCTTTTCTTTATAAATAACATTGATAATACATTGAATGTTTATAAAAAACAACAAAGGAAAATTCCCCGGTTTCTAACCTCCACATTAAAGGCGCCATTCTTATTACACTCTATTGGTGATAGTTTATATGGTCGATAAAACAGGTTACAAAAGTATTACACTTTAGATGGTGATACATTTATATGGTGATAGTTCCTAAAAGTCGGTAATACAGTTACCAAAGTTCATAAGATACATCGCGCAAGCGCGATGGATAAAAAGCAATGCAACGCCCTGGCGGCCGTAAGCGCGAACCCCATGACAGGCTCCGCGCGGCCAACCACCATGACGTCACCGATACAAAAGGTATACTGCGCAATAATCAGAAATTTACATACATATAAGATAAAAGATAATTTACTCACGATAGGTCCAGTTTTCCCCCAGGTACGCCTATCATCCTTCCGGGTCGATAAAGATGGTATTGCTCCGGGCTCCGGTGGTGTTAGCTGAGCATGGACATCAGGGTCGTGGGCTGCTCCTAGGTCATACCAGAGTCCTAAATGTAGTGGAACGACAGGAAAGGTTTATTAGGAAAGACAAAACAAAGATAAGCAAGGCAAGGGAATCTACATAATAAGATAAGATACGATACCCGGCACGACTACTTCACTTGAAGATCAAAGGAAAACAGCCACGTTTCAGAGCGTCACCAAAACTCGTCCCCACTCCTTTGTCTTTTTCACATCCGCATGAGGTTATTCATCTACCCCTCTAGTGTTGTGCGATCTGCGCAAACTCACTACTATGACGTACGGAAGTATCGCCTAGTCTATTTAAAATTCCCGCGCACCGCGTATTTGAAATTATGGCGGGAAACTCCCGTATATCAAAACTTAACCTAGAAACAATGTTTAAGTGCAAATTCGATTTGCACGTAACAGCGTCCATTTTCAAGTACTATCTGAAGGAAAGTGTGTCGCTTCCACTTTGCGAACAACAACCGTTTACTTTTTCTCTTGCCGTGATTGGTCTAGAAGCGTCATATGACATTTAAGAACTTGTGGAAATTGGCATAAAATGCATTTCTCATAACATAAAGAATAGTTGCAAGACGAAAACACCCACAGGAAATCACAAGACAACATTTTATTAAATCTATGTTTGCGCAATATGCATAATTGTTATAGATAGTATCTCTGTGTGTACTTCTATTTGTAATACCATTTATGTTTTTTGGTCATGTTGGCAGTGTATGAATCTACTAATCAAGGGCTATGTCACTTGCCCTTGGACATATGCAATCATTACGATACATGTTGCCTCGTGTTAACTAACTTGTAATAAAAGTTAATATTAAAATACATTGTGCATTTCTTCGCTTATAACACATACTAACCTAAAATTAATTATTTACAACAATAAACGTGTGGAGCAATTTGCACGTAACAAAGAGGGAAATATTTCAAATTAATTGCTCTCTTGTAATTGTTGAAAGCAATTTTCAATAATATTTTCTACAAACTAGTAGTGTATCATCATTGGAAGTCTGTTACAGAGATTTGTTTTGCAGTTTTAAAAAAAAAATGCCATCATAATTAGGTCTTCAGTCCTGGAACTGGTTAGACATTCATTGTTTTCTATTTTGAGTTAATCTACACATTTCCCTGAAATTCCTAGAGCCTAAATACAGCTCGGTTCCCCTTCTATTAATTTCTAAATATATTACCCTATTTCACCGATATTCAGTGGTATGTGAAAAGGGTTCGGCAACCTGCAGCTACCAAATTTCCAACACGTAGACATTTTCCGAATTAACTATTTTCCAATAAATTCTTTCATACAATTAACATTACTGGAGAATATTGCAAAGCCAACAACTATAGTTGCTTATAATAATCATCAGTTCTTATAAATGTTCAAAATCTAGCAGCAATGTATTCGCAACCACATGGGTACTTGATTGCCTCATTCCACCATATCCACGTTGCTGGGCTTGGCTAGCACAATTTCCAGATAACGTCACTAGATTGTATTATTTTAAAATATATGAAATACATATTTTGAGCAAGGAAGAATACAGTTGCAGTGAATTAATTCAGACAACCATAATGCTGCAATCATGCATTATGTTTCTTATATCGAAAGGTATTAGCCTCTTTAATATAGATACCAATCTGGTTCTTGAATTTTTACTCTTTTCAAGTATTGCACAGGGAGCTAATACTTTAAACTATGGACAATTTGTTCATAATTTCATTTTTTCTTCTAAATATTATTCGTCATTACCACAAATTTTCTGCTAAATTATTTTTGATAACTTTTTAAATTTTTAGATGGAATCGATGTCTGAAGAATTAATGCAGAAACAGGCATCACTAAATACCACTGGTTCAGAATTACAACAGCTAAAAGATATGAATTCTCATCAGAAAAAGCGTATTAGTGACATGCTAACAAATCTTTTAAAGGATTTGGGAGAAATTGGTGCTACTATTGGTGGTGAGGGAGCTGATCTTAAAATATCTAATGATGCCGCAAAGTTAGAAGAAGAATTTACCGTAGCTAGATTATATATCTCACGTATGAAAAGTGAGGTCGCGAATTTTAGTCATAGATTACATGAATTAGAAGGTTCACAAGTTGATAGTAATCGTAAAGTAACAGAATATGAACGTGAGCTTAGCGAATGCCGCCTATTAATATCGCAACATGAAGCACGAATGAAGAGTTTACAAGAATCAATGCGTGAAGCTGAAAATAAAAAACGTAGTTTAGAAGAAAGCGTAGATGCTTTAAGAGAAGAATGTGCTAAATTAAAAGCAGCTGAACAGGTTTACACTATATTTACTGCTTTTTGAACAATATTTTTATTAAATTTATAATAGGTATCAAGTGCAAGTGAGAGCGAAAAGAAGGAAGCTGCTCAGTTACGTGCTGCACTTGAACTGCAAATGGATCAGTTACATGATGTTCATCAAAAACAAGTAGCAGCTCTTCGTGATGAAATAGCTGAAAAGCAGCAACTTATAAATGACATTAAAGAGTAAGGGTGTAAAGCTATTTGATAAATATTATTTAATATTTTATTGCAGTTCAAATCAAAAATTAACTTTGGCTCAACAACAGCTTCAAGCAGATTATGAAAAGGTTAAGACCGAAGAAGCTGAGAAGTCGCACAAACTGCAGGAACTCATGTCAGTAGATAATTCTACCTATAAATCCTCATTTCCTTATAATAACAAATCATCATATCAATTTCCTTCATCATTTTTAGTTAAAAATCATAAATCTGAAAAATGGGCTCAATTTTTACCATGTAAAGATAGTGAGGATAGGGCAAAGATTTTGTTTAAATTCATCAAAAAGTCTGAGAAAAATGAAATGAATCAAATAACTAAATCAATTAATAATCATCTAACTGTTTCTGTTTTTCACATTCATACATTTCATTTACACCTCTTTATTTCTTTATCGCTTCTTTTAGTTACACATAAATGCCCTACCTATGTTATTGTTGATTAGAAAAGCATCAACTGTTGTACTTTGTTGATTCGACAATTTTTAAGTTCCTTTTTTCAACTTAAACGGTATTATGTTAAGTATTAGTGCTACTTAAATACAATTCCTCTAGTCGTACTTCCTGTGATAATATATATTTTTATTTTTATTTCAAACATCATGTCACACCAGCTTTTAGTTAGGTTTTATTTACAAAATTAATCAATTAGGCAAAAGCCTTCTTCAGCATTTTTTTTCCTTAAGATTTATAGCACACATGCATGCTTTAAGTTAATTCTGCTTATGTATGTATTTGTATAGTATATAATATATATATGAAGTAAAATATTGCAATATTTTCAAAATTTATTTTTAGAAGATTTATTACTGCCTTGTGATATTGATAATAATGTAGTATAAAATACTTTAAGCACAGCATTCTGTAATTAGGAAAAGAAATGCTTTTAAACTGTAAACATACTGTAAAAGCAATAATAGACGTGTTTTAAATTTTTGAATAGTTAATAATTTTGTATCCCAACAAACGGTAACCCTTTGATGTAGTTAAATAAAGCATAACTAAAAAAAATTGAATCTGTTGTGACATGATGCTGAATTGCATGTGTTATATATACAGCTCAACTAATGAACGCCGAGAGCAAGCAAGAAAGGACTTGAAAGGTTTAGAGGACACGGTAGCTAAAGAACTTCAAACGCTTCATAATTTACGTAAACTATTTGTACAAGATTTACAGGTAATTAAATTAACAATAGTCGCTGCAAATAAACTTTTTATTGTACATTTTTTTAGGCACGTATAAAAAAAGCAATTACTTCAGATGACAATGAGGAAGATGGGGGTTCTTTGGCTCAGAAGCAGAAAATTTCTTTCTTAGAGAATAATTTAGATCAATTAACCAAAGTTCATAAACAATTGGTTCGTGATAATGCTGACCTTAGGTGTGAATTACCTAAATTAGAAAAACGTCTTCGTGCTACCATGGAAAGGGTGAAAGCTCTCGAATCTGCACTAAAAGAAGCCAAAGAAGGTGCAATGCGTGATCGTAAACGGTTTGTGAACTAACTTAACTGTATCTATATTGCTAATTTTGTGTCTTACAGGTATCAGTTCGAAGTCGATAGAATTAAGGAAGCAGTTAGACAGAAGAATTTAGCAAGACGTGGGCCTGTAGCACAAATAGCAAAACCAATTCGTGCGGGACAACAGCATCATGCAGTCATTGGAGGTAGTACAGTACGACCCATTTCTAAAGTAATTAATAATGAGGATCTTCAAAAACGTAAATCCATTGTTGTTGGTTCTAATAAAGGTTAGTTTAGCAGATATAATGTATTTGAAAGATTATAGTTTTTATATTGTCATTCTATCACTGCAATGCATATTTTTGTTTCTTCTATACTAGGTATCTGGATGATTAAACTGGTAACATAAACGAGGAGTATATAACTACAACTTCGACATCAAACATTGCATGTGTGTGTTTGCATGCATGCATGCGTGTGTGTGGTGTTGTGTGTGGTGTGTGTTATATATATACAGGGTGAGTTTTTAGTGTGGCAACGGTCGATAACTGCGTTATTATAAAAGCTAAATAAACCAAATTTGGAGGCATATTAGGCATGCCTAAAGTGCACATTTTAAAAATATTTGAAAGTATACAGGGTGTTTCATAATTCCAGGGCATATTAAACTTATAAATGGAACACCCTATATATTATTGCATTTTTGAAAAGCCCATAAAAAGAGCTTTAATTTGATATCAAATTGTATCTGTCTATTCCTTTTAGTTTTTGAGATATTCAACTGTTTTTAGAAAAAATGACCCCAATTGGATACATTGCCACTGCACTAATACACAACTTATGTTAATTTTCAAGATGCAGAAAATTTTACCATATACCATAGTATATTTATAAATATCACTTTTTGAAATTTCTTCCCAGTATACAGGGTGTGTCAGGTTTCAAAAATGCAATTTTAAAATTTTTTAAATGGCACCCTACCAATTTTATTGCTACAATGGATAGTTCATTAAATGTCCTTTCATTTTGTTAAGCATTCCTATACCTAAATCCATTACTTTCTGAGATATTTTGATTTTCTTCAAATTTTATGAATGTTTTAATTTACATAACTAAAATAACTTACTATTGGAGAATATTATAAAACAATTAATACATATTGATTAACAATCAACTACACTTATCCAATAACAATTTTCACTAAAGATATAACAACCTACAATATCGCTATCAACAGAATTCTGCCAGATCAACAATATGCATTTTATAGAAAATGTTCAAACAGGAAATCAGGCAGCCTTTGAAAAAAATAACAATTACAATCAAAATGTCATTTAGGTTTATTAATTGTAGTGTGTTGTCATTTAACACATTATCAGTTCTGTTTTAAATGTAATCTTTGAAGGAGTTTTCAAAATGAATTTTACAGTGGAAGAACAAATAAATATGATTTGGGTATTGAGAGCAAGTTTAAAAAACTTCCTACTTGCATCAAGAATATACCAAGAGAGATATCCTGTTAAATGACAACACACTACAATTAATAAACCTAAATAACACTTCACATGTAATAGTTATTTTTTCAAAGCCTGCCTGATTTCCTGTTTGAACATTTTCTATAAAATGCATATTGTTGATCTGGCAGAATTCTGTTGATAGCGATTATTGTAGGTTGTTATATCTTTAGTGAAAATTGTTATTGGATAACTGTAGTTGATTGTTAATCAAAATGTATTAATTGTTTTATAATATTCTCCAATAGTAAGTTATTTTAGTTATGTAAATTAAAACATTCATAAAATTTGAAGAAAATCAAAATATCTCAGAAAGTAATAGATTTAGGTATAGGAATGCTTAACAAAAATGAAAGGACATTTAATGAACTATCCATTGTAGTAATAAAATTGGTAGGTGCCATTTAAAAAAATTTAAAATTGCATTTTGAAACTTGACACACCCTGTATACTGGAAAGAAATTTCAAAAAGTGATATTTACAAATATACTATGGTATATGGTAAAATTTTCTGCATCTTGAAAATTAACATAAAGTATTCAGAAGTATAATTAGGTATCAGTGAATCTAAAACAAATGAAAGGTACATTTATATCAACTAAACCATTGTTTCAAAAGTAATAATGGAATAGGGTCCATTTAAAATAAAGTTTAATATGTGGATTTTCGAAACACCCTGTATACTAAATATTTCATTAAAATGTGATTTAATATGCCTGGATATGATAAATTTTCGTATGCTTAAAATTATAATAAGTGAGTTTATGCATGCAATGCATCCAACACTAAAACTACTGTTTATATATAACTTATATATATATATATATATATATGATCTTGATGAAAATGGTATAATTGTACTTGGGATATTGTAGTCCAAAAATAAACTAAATAGTATTTTGCATATATTCAATTAATTATCTAACGTTTCGGCAAGGGTTGTTGCCTTTTTCAAAGATACTACAAAATTATACAGTATTGAATGGACATTAAAATTATAACATAGGTACTTACTTAAGTACCGTTCCTGTAGTGGTAAATTGTATGGTGCTGGGATTCTTCCTAATGATGATTTTTAAGTTACTCCTGGAAGTCGTTCTCTTTATGTTTGACATCAACAAGGTTTATGGGAAGTTTTTAAGGATGTTCGTGCGAAATTACACCTAGCATATGAGCGTGCAAGTCGACAATATAATTTAAGGAGAAATATTTCTTTCAAAGTTGGTGATAAGGAGTCGAGAGCCAACTGAGTGCTTTCTAATGATTGGTGAGAAGTTGTCTGCAAAACTTGCGCCAAAATTTGTGTTGTGTGTAGTGAAATCCTAATTTCTCTTCACCTTTTTTTTTGAACTTCCTTGTTGATGGATAAAGTGAAGCTTTAACTATTCGCGGCTAAGTCTGGGAATTACCCCAAGGGTGAGCAATGAGAAAAGGGGGTGGTGATGGTCTAAACTCTACGATAAACTAACAAAAGGAAAATGGGTTGAGCGCCACTGTATCTGAATGAACGGTTACACTAAAAATTCAATATTCCTATGAGAAGATACAGAAACTCATGGGATATAAATGCAATTAAACTTACAACTTACTAAACTGAAGTATCTGGAAATCTCTGGAACATACTTACTACCTCTCTGGTCACGATGAACCTGGAACAAAATACACAACAAATTCTTTATTAGAAAAACACAGTTTGTGCTTTCCAATAAAAATACCTGTTAATAATTGCAGGTGGATAATATGGAGATTAACACACCAAAGCTTTTAAATCAGGAATAAATACTTATAACAAACCAGTTGCAGCAAATAGGGGCCTTTTAAATTACTTCAGCCTTGTACAATTTCATCGATTAACAAGCTCATGTTCTTTTAAGAATTTAGTATATCTAAATATGCATGGAATAAAAACTTGAGTCTAAAATGGAATTTAATATGTTTTTCTTTGTTAAATGTTTCTTTGAATGTGGTAATAAATTGTACAAAATAAAATTAAGTTTCAATACATCTGTTCTGACTTAACAGATCTTTAAATTAATTATCATGTATCAAACAAGTTTTAGTACCAAGTTTCAGATCTGAGTTCTGGTTTACAAGTTTTACAAAGATTATTTCTATTAAAAACGAATCACATGTGTTTTAACTTAAGCAAACAACTTTTCATTTACATCTGGTATTAGAGGCTTATAAAGGTTTCAATATGAGTAAATAAATATTTTAAAAGGCAAAAAATAGACTGAACTATCATTTTGTTAACAAGTGACCTTATGCAAATTTATAATACTATTACTGTATTAATTTTAGCTATTTTCTTTCATGCTGCTCTAAACATACAAAATTTTTAACTCGATCAAACGGACTTGAAATTTATGTATTCGAACATTTATGAATCTTCACAAACAGAATAAAGAAAGATTGATACCTGTAGGTTTTTGTTTCCAAATCTAATTATTAATTACCAGCACACATGTTCCAAAAATCTGCTTCTCGACTGGTTATTACTAAACTTTAATCGCCTCGACAAATGAACTGCTCTCCAATATTGGATTCAAATACAACATAAACCATCATTTCATTCCGTCCGTAATGTCATACACTAAAGGGATAAAAATATTTTATAATTTATTCAGGTTTGAAGAGAGCTTACCGTTAACAAATCTCAAAACAATCTTTAAGGAATGGCGTGTTTTAGCGCTTTGCCGGATTCGCAGGAGCTTGGCACTTCATCCGCGTCCCAAAGCAAAACTCACCACCTTCTACCATCTCCCATACCAACCGATGTGGAGGCCCCACTTAGGTAAGGCCTGGAGTTTCATCTTCTTAACAAACTAAAGAATGCTCACGCGACTACATCTATCAAGACAAAATGGCGGCCCTTCTAGCGACACATCATCGGCGTGTCCTATCTCGTGACCGGTATGCACACGCGCTGTACCGATTGTACGGATGCGTAGGAAATATCCGCCTGAAAGGTAGACAACACAACCTACTAAGCTCCAAATAAACTCGTTTCTTGATAGTTATAAAATACCAAATATCTCCGTACAAAACATTTAAATTCCTTAAGTGAACACGACTTCCGCTTTCATATAGAATTGTTCCTTTATGATTTTACAACATCGAACTCAAGGATTAAATACCACAGAATATATTTATGTTGAAGCGGTTCTTATGATCATAATGCTATAGAATATATTTATGTTACACAGCCCCGAACAAAAAGAAAAAACTTTGAGATTAACCATATGCCAACATATACTTAAACGAGAAGTTTTTTTTATAGGCAAAGACGAAACTACTACTTAAACAAAAATGGGTACCGAAAATACCATTATAAAAAATCCAACCAAACTAAAATAAACTTGAAACTTGATTTCAAAAAATTCTTACTAGTGACTTTACTAATACTAAAATAGGGTGCTAACAAGCGGTGAGTAGGTAACTCTGCGTACCACACATCCGTTAGGAAACAAAATAGGTAAGACATAATCGGTAGGAAGACATGATCGGTAAAGGACAAAATATTGAGGTCAAATACTCACGAGTTACAACCTATCAAAGAACAAACCTACTAAGTTCGCGAAACTTAAACTAAAACTCAAATAAAACCTCGACGTAAACTATCGTAAAACAACAAACAAATTTTTTCTACCAACAACTTTAGCATTATTAACACAAAATCGAAAACCAATTTCAAAGTATTTACATATTAACATCTTTATGAAAATGTTTCCCTTACTGCTGAGCAAAAAGGAATCCAGCACAGGAATCACAAAAGAATGTTGTATTTACAAAAAATTACTTTTCTTTGATTTAGTCTCACTAATACTAGACGAAATTGAAAAACCCACATCAACTATATGGATATCAACGATCATCCAAAAATATTTTCTTCTTGACAAAAAATATTCAACAACCAAGTAGCATCACTGACTAGCTACTGTTTCTACAAAGAAAATAGTTAGCACTTCTAACCAATTTTCTTTTATCCGGACGCTCCAAAAAATTTTCTACACTACAATGGCCGCACCAAACATTCCGACACAACTCGTCTCAAAAAAAATTACCATGTAAGCATCTCGCTTACTCCAAGCATAAAAGCACTCAAGTGACCGTCTCAAAAGCGAATCTCACTTAAGCGATCATTCACCTAACTTAAACTAAATACACTCACAAAATGAAACAACAACTATTTACATGGTCTCACCACAACTATGATAACTACATACACCAGACAATCTACTTGTCTCTACCTATTTAAATTGATAATTTGTTAACATGTATGACATCACCAACACTTCTGCAACTCTACTATGAACCAAAACAAAACGCAGACGAAATTATATTTTATCTGAACTAACCACTTAAATTGAATAATCCAAAACACGTTTCTTGATGACTAAAAGTACTTGAAATAACTGGCGATTTCCATTAACTACATGATACCAGATAAGCTTTCAATCGAACACCTCTTATTCGACAAAAGAAATCATAAACGACGAATTAATCCTTTGAGGGATAGTCTGGACTGATGGCGGAATAAGGTTTCAGATCTTTAATATGCCATCTACCTGCTCTCGATCCATCCAAATTAACCAAATCATATACCACACTCGAGCACTTCTTTTAACTATACTTAAAACAAACTTTGGAGCAAGTTTAGCAGAAAATTTATTACTGACTCGACAATACTTTATTGGACCTCCATACTTTATTACCAACCTCAAAAGAAATATTTCTCCTCCTTAAATTATATTGATTACTCGAACGTTCATAAGCTAAATGCAGTTTCGTTCGGACGTCTTCAAATACCTTAAAAATACCTTGACGATCAGAAGTATATAATGGGCGACTACCAGGAATGATTTCGATATCACTTTCGGGAGTAAATCCACTACCATAAAACTTTCCTGTGATAGGGATATGACGACCAAAACTAAAAAATTCGGGTATAACCCGTCGACTCATGTTTAGCAGAATTAATAGCAAATTGAATCTGCGCTAACTCAGCATCCCATGTATCATGTTCTTCAAGATAAGATCGAATAGCTGTCCCTACTGTTCTATTAATTCTCTCGACAAAATTACACTGCGGCGCATAAACAGCATTATACCATATTTTCTGAATTTCAAACCTATTACATAATGACCTAAAAATTCGACCAGCTAAATTTGAACCATTATCGCAAATAATAAATTGTGGCACTCAAACACTAAGAAAACTTTTTGTTCCATAAACTGTTCTATAACATGTGACTTTGCACTGCGTAAGGATGTAAAATTGTGTATTTGAAAACCAATCTCCGACTACCAAAAGCCATTTAAATCCTAATTTCGAGCGAGGAATGGACCCATAAGATCCAATGCAGTTATCTGAAATGGAAATTTAGCTTCTTTCTCTTTTCCCATTAGACCTAAAGGACCTGCGTTAGAAGATTTTTGTGCACCACACACTAAACATGCACGACAAAATTTCAGCACATCTAAACTCATCTTTCGCCAATAATAATTTTCCTGAACTCTGGCAATAGTCTTCGAAAATCCAAAATGTCCCGCAACTGAGGGATCATGACACGATCTGATAACTTCTTCCGTTGGGCTTTCGAACTAAATATTTCCACTCTACGATGTTAGATGTTAAAGGCAAATTCGATGGAATAAACTTAAAACAAACTCATTCTCAACTTTCCATTGAGGGTATTTCTCAGGTGACATCAAAATCTTATCACGTAACGACACATACCAATTTTCTAAATTATCAAGCTTGACCTCTATTAAATTTATGATATATTTTTCTTCCGGAGTTGCACGACTAAGACAGTCAGGAACTACGTTAAACTTTCCTTTCCTCTGTACTAAGTCAAACGAATGCTGTCTCAACCTTACTGCCCACCTAGCAAGTTTTCCTGTAGGGTTCTGCAAATTACTTAGCCAAAGCAACGAAAAGTGGTCTGTGACAACTGTAAAACGAACTCCTTCTACCCATGGACGGAATTTTTCAATGGCAAAGATTACTGCAAGACATTCTTTCTCTGTTGTTGAGTAATTTCGCTCAGCACGATTGAGGGTTTTGCTGGCGCACGATATCACACGTTCTTCTCCATTAATGTTCTGGATTAACACAGCTCCGAGACCGGTATTACTAGCATCACATTCAACAACAAACGGCGCGGAATAATCTGGCTGCGTCAAGAGTGGAGCAGACACTAAAGCTTCTTTAATCGACACAAATGAACGCTCTGCCTCAGGAGTCCAAGTAACGGTTTGACCTTTCTTTCTCTTCTTAATGAGGTCATTAATTGGCGAAACTAAAGATGAGAAATCCTTTATAAAACGACGATACCAACTACACATTCCGAGAAATCTCTTAACCTCTGTGGTGTTCTTTGGACGTGGGAAATTGACCATAGCCGATACCTTATCTGGATCTGTTCTTAGAGAATTTGACCCTACGATGTAACCAAGAAACTTGAGTGACCTCCTAAAAAATTCGCACTTTTCTAGATTCAAGGTTAGATTTGCCTCTCTAACACGTTCCTTGACCTCATATAACAACTTCAAGTGCTCTTCAAACGTCGACGAACATAAGATTATATCATCCAGGTAACAAAAAACGTATGGTTCGAATTTTGGACCAAAAATTGCATCAACTAAACGTTGTTGAGTCTGTGCAGCATTTTTTAAACCGAACGGCATCGTCACAAACCTATATTGCCCTCGTGAAATAACGCTAAACGCTGTTTTATCTTTCGACGATTCACTAAGAGGTACCTGCCAGAATGATTTACGCAAATCAAGACTGGAAATATAATTTGCATTACGCAACATCCCTAGTATTCTATCGATATTTGGAAGAGGGTAACTGTCATGAACTGTAACATCGTTTAGTGCCCTACCATCAAAACAAAATCTATATTCCTTACTATCCTTCTTCTTGACCAATAACACGGGTGAATTCCACGGACTTTGACACGGTTCCACGACTTTTAATCGAATCATTTCATCCAGTTCTTTATCTAACTCTTTACTAATATAGGGGGACATAACATAAGGTCTTTTTCTGAAAGGTTTTGCATCTCCGTATCAATATTCATCTCTATCATATTGGTTCGTCCTAATCTATCAACACTAGAGATTTCTTGAAATGAATCGATAGCAGCTTGTGCCCGAGACCGCTGATCTACTGACAAATCATCCAAATGGAGTAGGCAATCGCTGTATTTCAATGGGACCGATGATGGACCTACATACGGAATAATATTCTCACTATCGCTTTGTACATGCCACGAATTGTTTCTAAAGTCAACTATCAATCCGAATAACTTGGCAAAATCGCTACCGAATATGAAAGCATGAGGTAAAGAAGACACAACTAAAGCACTGAGGATGCGACATTGCTTTCCTATTGAAATGGACAAATCCACGATTCCTTCTACTGGTTTCACTGCCCCATCTGCCGTAAATATACCCTTCTTTTCTGACTTAAAATTTTTAAATTTAATTTATCAATTAAAGGAATAGCGAGGACCCTACCACCGATGTAGTACATCCTGAATCTAAAAGACCAGTGACATCAATACCGAACAATTTAACCATCACATATGGTCGATTATCACCAGATTTTTCAATAAATAAAGAGTCAGTCTTGGGTTGTGATTCATTATGACAAAAATTTTTACTACACTTAACCAATCTGACCATTCTTTTACTAACACAATTCCCCTGCTCACAAATCATAACTGGTGCCTTTTGAGAAGGAATGGAATGCCGCCGCAACATCCATCTCCTCATTCGTTTTTGAACACGATGGGCACGTATCACGCGTAACTCCTCTATGACCGCAACCGAAACAAAAAATTCTTTTAGAAATCTACAATACCGAAATGAATGACCACGTCTCGAACAATTCCAACATCCGGGGATAATTTTGGTGAACCCGTAGAACTAACCGAAACAGGTACTGGTAAAGACTTATCATTACCTATAATTTGAACTTGTGGAGCAGATATCTTCTGAGCATCCACACGACTTCCGACGAGAAAAATCTTTTACATAAACTTGTCGTCTATCTCTTATTGGTAACTTAGCGTTGTTGCGAAAGTTAGATAAATTACTCGACTGAATAGAAACTGATTTCTGTTTTAACAACATGGCCTCCTCTAATTTTTACATAATTTTATTAACGTAGGCATATCTTCAATATCAGAAAGAGCAAGTTGTGAAATAAATTCTGGCAGTAAATTTTTCTAAGTATCCTAACTTTTGTAATCTCCGCTGGAGCATTGGGTGTCGACTAAATAAACTTTCGACATGAGCTACGAATAAAACAATTGATTCATCTCTCCTCTGACGACGATTCTTTATAGTTTCCCAGATCTCATCTTCTGAATGGGCTGGCAAGAAATCTTCTTTCAACCGACTTACTAGGGATTCCCAATCTTTAAGGAATCTCTTACACTCCTAAACCACACTAAAGCATTCCCAACGAATAATTCGACTGATGACTCAAACAAATCTCTACTCGATACTTTACGTGATTGAGCCAACTCCTTCACCCTGTCTAAAAATGAATACAACTGTTTGGGATCTCCTGAAAATTTAACTGACCAGGTACTAATAGGAATTGGTGGAGGAAGATATGAAAGAGTTTGTACTGGCGCAGCTACTACTAGTGGGGTTGTGTGACTTGCATCACCTGCGCTGTTTGGTGTTGTACTTGCCTTCACTTTTTCATACAATTCGGCCTCAACAGTAAGAATAGTGGCTAATAATTCTTTTTTTAATACATCTGTTTCCTTTGACTTGTCAGACGGAAGCCTTAAACGTTTAACTCGACCTGATACATGAACAAGCCTTGAGAGTACTCTTTTAAAATAGAATCTCCAGAATCTCCTTCAATTCTAACACCAAATGTTTTATCGACTCTATGGTAGCGTTTATTTCTTTATACTGTCATCGAATTCTACTTTGTATACTGACAGATCAACCAAACAATCAGGTTTCCCTACTTCCTTAGCTAACAATCTACTTAAGATTTTCCTCTTTTCTACTACAGGCCTGACACTTTCTATTCCACGAATTCTTAATTCATATTCAAGCTCTTCCTTGAGTAAATGCACAATTTGAAATGTTTCTGCCATTTTCAAAAAATTGTTATGTCAACTTAAAAGTATTTTAACAAGTTCAACCCTGAAATAATGAAAATTTTACTTTAGTATAAATATATACCTGCTACAACATTTAGACAATTATCAAATAAACTTTGAGGTTCCAGACACAACATGAGTACTATAAAATTTTACCAAACTATTTTGAGTTTACCACAAGCCAATAGTTAAACGATGTTGTAACAACTTGTTACTAATCGAGCAAACCCTTTTAAACGAGCGACCATCGAGCCTCACGTTGGTTGCGCTAGTGAAATCTAATTTCTCTTCACCTTTTTTGAACTTCCTTGTTGATGGATAAAGTGAAGCTTTAACTATTCGCGGCTAAGTCTGGGAATTACCCCAAGGGTGAGCAATGAGAAAAGGGGGTGGTGATGGTCTAAACTCTACGATAAACTAACAAAAGGAAAATGGGTTGAGCGCCACTGTATCTGAATGAACGGTTACACTAAAATTCAATATTCCTATGAGAAGATACAGAAACTCATGGGATATAAATGCAATTAAACTTACAACTTACTAAACTGAAGTATCTGGAAATCTCTGGAACATACTTACTACCTCTCTGGTCACGATGAACCTGGAACAAAATACACAACAAATTCTTTATTAGAAAAACACAGTTTGTGCTTTCCAATAAAAATACCTGTTAATAATTGCAGGTGGATAATATGGAGATTAACACACCAAAGCTTTTTAAATCAGGAATAAATACTTATAACAAACCAGTTGCAGCAAATAGGGGCCTTTTTAAATTACTTCAGCCTTGTACAATTTCATCGATTAACAAGCTCATGTTCTTTTAAGAATTTAGTATATCTAAATATGCATGGAATAAAAAACTTGAGTCTAAAAATGGAATTTAATATGTTTTTTCTTTGTTAAATGTTTCTTTGAATGTGGTAATAAATTGTACAAAATAAAATTAAGTTTCAATACATCTGTTCTGACTTAACAGATCTTTAAATTAATTATCATGTATCAAACAAGTTTTAGTACCAAGTTTCAGATCTGAGTTCTGGTTTACAAGTTTTACAAAGATTATTTCTATTAAAACGAATCACATGTGTTTTTAACTTAAGCAAACAACTTTTCATTTACATCTGGTATTAGAGGCTTATAAAGGTTTCAATATGAGTAAATAAATATTTTAAAAGGCAAAAAAAAGTAGACTGAACTATCATTTTGTTAACAAGTGACCTTATGCAAATTTATAATACTATTACTGTATTAATTTTAGCTATTTTCTTTCATGCTGCTCTAAACATACAAAATTTTTAACTCGATCAAACGGACTTGAAATTTATGTATTCGAACATTTATGAATCTTCACAAACAGAATAAAGAAAGATTGATACCTGTAGGTTTTTGTTTCCAAATCTAATTATTAATTACCAGCACACATGTTCCAAAAATCTGCTTCTCGACTGGTTATTACTAAACTTTAATCGCCTCGACAAATGAACTGCTCTCCAATATTGGATTCAAATACAACATAAACCATCATTTCATTCCGTCCGTAATGTCATACACTAAAGGGGATAAAAATATTTTATAATTTATTCAGGTTTGAAGAGAGCTTACCGTTAACAAATCTCAAAACAATCTTTAAGGAATGGCGTGTTTTAGCGCTTTGCCGGATTCGCAGGAGCTTGGCACTTCATCCGCGTCCCAAAGCAAAACTCACCACCTTCTACCATCTCCCATACCAACCGATGTGGAGGCCCCACTTAGGTAAGGCCTGGAGTTTCATCTTCTTAACAAACTAAAGAATGCTCACGCGACTACATCTATCAAGACAAAATGGCGGCCCTTCTAGCGACACATCATTGGCGTGTCCTATCTCGTGACCGGTATGCACACGCGCTGTACCGATTGTACGGATGCGTAGGAAATATCCGCCTGAAAGGTAGACAACACAACCTACTAAGCTCCAAATAAACTCGTTTCTTGATAGTTATAAAAATACCAAATATCTCCGTACAAAACATTTAAATTCCTTAAGTGAACACGACTTCCCGCTTTCATATAGAATTGTTCCTTTATGATTTTACAACATCGAACTCAAGGATTAAATACCACAGAATATATTTATGTTGAAGCGGTTCTTATGATCATAATGCTATAGAATATATTTATGTTACAGTAGTTCATAAAAAGATTTCAAACTTAGTATACGAATTAAAGAATACTGATGGATATAAGGCAAGGTGGCATATAAAGGAATTGAAGCCTTTTTCTGCTCTGGATTTAGAAGAAGTTGATCCTGAAGAATGAATGTTATTTGTGGTTGCGTTAGAATTGTGGGTTCTCAATTTTTGGTTGTATAGGTACTTGTGTAAATTTAATTTTGTTTTTTGCGTGAGCTGTTAAAATATTCGTGGTAGAGTTTCGAGAAAATATGTTCATAAATTGTTATATTTTGATAATGGTATCTTAATGTGTATGTGTGATATGCACAGGATTTGAGTTGTGGCTTGTAGATGGTGATAATTGTGAATACATGCGCATTGGTTATTCAGCTTTGGTCAGAGATGAATGAGAAATCAGTTAATTAATGTGGTTTTTCTTAAGTCGGAGCCCAGTTGAGTGCTCATAGATCGCATATTGGTGATATTGTGTTCCTCGTGGTGAACGTTTTACGTTCGCTTTGTTTAAGAAATTTAAACCACGATACTCTTAGAAGACTTGTAATCTTATTAAACGTTGTTTTTAGTTATGAGATAATGTGTAGGTTAAGAGTTACAGCTTGGTGTATTTAGCTGTGAATTGAGTGGAATTTTGCAAATTAGGTAGTTTTAAGTGTTATGTTAGGCACATCGTTTTGTTTAGAGAAAGTTAGTAAAGAGAATTCATGAAATTTGTGGTGGTTCTTTGTTAGTGCACCATTAATAAGAATTAGTGGATTATTTTTTGGTGAGGTAGTGTTTTTAGAGTTTTCATTGAGAAAGCGTAGGTGAGGCTTGCTTGGATTATATTGGGTTATATTATGTTAAAAATACTGTTTCTTTGTTGCTATATATATATATATATATATATATATATATATATATATATATATATATATTACGTTAAAAATACTGTTTCCTTGTTGCTTTACTAATTGTGTTTTTAGTTGTTTTTCTTGTGAAATAGAAGTTGTTTATTAACTGTAGAGCAGTGTAGTTCTGATGGCGATTGAAGGAAAGATGCTTTATAGGCGAACGTGTTTTACTCGACCGCACGTGCTTGTTTACGGAAAATCGACGGACGGTTTTAGTGATACGCGTTGCTTTACTAATTGTTTTTTTTTGTTGCTTTTCTGTTGGAGATAAAAGTAGTAGAACTTGTCGTGCGTTTTACGGAACATTGACTTGGTGATGTGCGTTACTTTACTCATTGTGTTTTTTTTGTTGGTGCTTTGTCTTTTGATATTTAAACTGTGTGTGCGATCTAGTTTTGCGGTCCTTTTTTTATCAGATAAGTGCATACTTTGGATTATCCAAATTTGAATTACTTTACAAAAATAGAATGTTTTGTTATAAGTGCAAAAAGGAAGAAGATCAACTTTTCAGTTGTGACAGCTGTAAAAAGGAGTTGTGTAAAAAATGTGGTGATATTTCAGAAACTGAAGTAAGATGCTTAAAATTAAGTAAAAGAAAACTGTTGTTCCTTTGTGAAAGTTGTGAAAATGGTATGTTTCGTGTACCAGAGTTAATAAATAAGATTACGATATTGGAAGAAAAAGTTAGTAAACTCAGTGGTGGTAATAAAGATGAAACCATTCAAGCTATATGTTCTGAGAAACTACCAGAAAATGCTGAAGATATTATAGCCGAAATAATGGATAGACAAGCTCGTGCATCTAACATTATTATGTTAGATATTAAAGAATCTCAATCTAAAATGTTTGTTGAGAGAAATGAACACGATAAGGATGCAGTTAAGCAATTTTGAAGAACCTTAACTTGGATTTGAACAACATTAAAACCTTTAGGTTGGGAAAATTTTCTGAAGAAAGAAAAGGCCATTAAAAGTTATTTTGAACTCAAGGAAGATGCTGTAACTGTACTTAAAAATAAAACAAATTTATCAGCCCATAATATCCGCGTATTTGGTGACCAAACAAAGAAACAATACGAATACTATGTAAATATAAAAAAGAGACTACAGGAATTACAAGATCAAGGCATTCAGACAAAAACAATTAAATATATCAACAACAAACCTACCATTGTCGATAAAATGAAATTTCAACATTTAAAAAACTAACATGGCAAGAATCAACTACGGTAAGTGCATCAATTCCTTCGATTTCTAGGCCTGCATTTAATCAAGACATTATGTATGTAAACATTACAAGTTATCTAGCTCACAAGGACGATGTTTTAATGAATATAGTAAGTTACAATCCTGTTGTAATCATTTTTAGTGAAGCTAGGGTAACCAAAGATGTCGAAGATAGTGAAATAATAATAGACAATTATAATGTAATTCGTTGGATAGCAGTAGCCGCATACTGGTGGTGTCTTAATTTATATCAAAACAATACTGATTACAAAATCAAGAATTCTTTTGTTTTAGAGTTGAATTATTGGTTGCAATTTGTTGAAGTAAAGATGGGTAGCAATAAGTGGCTAATAGGTGGTCTATATCATTCACCAAATACAAATCATTCAGTATTTTTAGATTTTCTGGAAGATGTTGTTGAAAATATTTTCTAAAAGAAAGTGTATTATAATAGGAGATTTTAATATTGATTACACAAACTTAAATTACTACTATACAAAGAAGATACAAAATTTGTTTAATATTTTGGAGTAGATCAACTTGTAAATGATTTTACTAGAATCACTAATAGTAGCAAAACAATAATTGATTACGTTATTACTAATTATGAAGGTTTAGTGTTAGTGTGAATGATACACCAAAATTACTGACCATTCTATAATATCAATAAACATTTTCAAATGTAATAATAAGCAACCTACTGCAAAATGTATAAGAACTCAAATTTTTAATGATGATATATACGAAAAGATAAATGAGCAACTTTTAATAGCAATGGAGAACTTAAAACACCTAAATACAGATAATGTAAATATAATATTGCAAGAAATCGTTAATAATTGTACTTCAGTGGTAAATAATATTGTGCCATTTAAAACTATAACCATTAAATCAAACCAAGTTCCATATTATGATGATCAATTAAAGAACCTATCTAAAGAAAAAGACCTAGCATATAAAAATTTTAAAACAGTGTTACTTATACACGAGAGCAAAATGGAGTCTGTATAAAATAGCACGAAATAAGTATGTTAATATGTTAAAAGCAAAGAAAAGAATATATTATGAAAAGAAAATTGATGATAATCATTGTAATTCAAATATGATGTGGAAATATTTGAAGCAACTTTTAAAACCTTCAAAAAATACAAATTTCAATAAAATTATTTTCTATGTGCAAGATCAAACTAAAGTTTGCAACAACTATGTTGATATCGCAGACAGTTTTAATAATTATTTTGTGAATAGTATATCTGAAATAGCAAACAGCATAGGTATAGCAGGAAAATGGTCTTCTGTAGAATATCCATTAATAACTAGTAAAATAGAGAAATTTGAAGAAATAAGTATGACACAGTTACGTAAAATAATTTTTCATTAAAAAGGTGAATAAACATGATGTACTAAACAGTAAATTTTAAAACAAACCTTTGAAGCATTAGGGCATTTTATATTAAACCTCGTTAATATGTCTTTACGAAGGCCGTTTTCCTGAACTTTTAAAATCAGTACAATAATACCAATACCAAAAGTATCTAATACCAATGAAGCAATAAACTTTCGTCCAATAAATACTCTTCCTGCATTAGAGAAAGTTCTTGAAATGGTAGTTTATGAACAACTTATGAAGTATTTTAATCACAATAATTTGTTTTTGGGATGTCAATCTGGATTCAGAAAAAATCATTCGTGTGAAACTGCATTACAGCTAATAATAACAGAATGGAAAAATGCTGTGGATAATAGTGAATATATTGTGGCAGTTTTTCTTGATTTTCAACGAGCATTTGAAACTATTAATAGAGAAACATTAATACAAAAACTACAATATTATGGGATAGGTGGGAAAGTACTGCAATGGTTTAAAAGCTATCTTACAAACAGAAGTCAAAGAACTAAAATATGTGATATAATATCATTAATAACATAGGAATTCCACAAGGAAGTGTATTAGGACCTTTATTATTTATTATTTATATAAATGACATTAATTATGTTCATGGACCACACTCTATAAATCTTTTTGCTGATGATACACTTGTTTATGTCTTGGACTACCATTTAGATTGTGCTGTACAAAAAATTAATATAGCATTAAAAAATATTGAATGTTTTTTAAAGGTCAATAAACTTAAACTAAATGTACTAAAAACCAAGGCTATGATTGTAACAACAAACAAAAAATATGAACGACTTAACACAAGTTTACTTAATCTTGAAATGAATAATAGTAGAATAGAAATAGTGACTGATATTAAATACTTGGGTTTTATAATTGATAATCATCTAATATTTGGCAAACAGTTAGATTACATGGTTAAAAAGATATCAAGAAAATTGTTCTTTTTTTCACGAATATCCAAATCACTATCTAAATATAGTAGAATTTTGGTATATAACAGTATTATAAAACCACACTTTGATTACTGTGCAACAATAAATTATCTTTTTAACCAAACTCAAATACATAGATTACAAAAATTACAAAATAGATCAATGAGGATTATTTTGAGATGTAATCGATATACATCAATTGCACACATGCTAAGTATCCTGCAGTGGTTGTCAGTTAAAGATAGATTGTATTATTTAGCTATAATATTTATTTTAAAACAGTGAAGGGTTTACATCCCACATACCTTTATAAATATGTTATTTGTAACAACGAAATTCACTCTTACAATACAAGATCTACAGAAAACTTTTATATAAAGAAAACAAATTATAAGAGTACTATGAACTCATTGTTCTTTAAAGGGTTAGATAAATACAATAAATTACCTAGTGAATTAAAAAATGTCAATAACATACATTTATTCAAAAGAAAGTTATTATTATACATTAAATTTCAAAATTGTTATATGGGCTAGCAATAGTTTTAGTATTATTTAATTAATGTGTATGATATGTAATGAAAATTATTGTTTATTTGTATTACTGAAAATTAGGATTTCTTCCTACAATAAAGTGAATTTACTACTGTAGTTTCTGAATTTTCTAACCCCAAAGAATCTAAAATAGATCATTGTTTGCGCAAATTTCGTTATTCAAAAGCATTAGATTTTTCTTTGTTACCATAGGTAGCAAATAAAACACCTCACGTTACTGTTAGTTTAATGCATTACATCGTGCCTTGAAAGCCGGTGATTCTAAATTTTTATTACCTTTTTTTTTTCGATTTGTGTTACAAAATATTTCGACATTATTGTCTCAGGAAATAGAATTAACAAGAAATTTATCAATGCTACATAGTTCCATCAGCCTGATAATGTCTGCTGCTAACACCAGTGAAATACGTAGGTGTGATTAGGGTAACGTGTGATAAGTTCCATCAACACCCTCCCAGTAAAGGGTGAAGTGCTTCGCAGTGCAGGACCTCGTGAATCCCACACTTCAAATGCAAGGAGGCGTTCCTGCAGGACTTTTTGTAAGTTGAACTATTTCCTACTTGATATGACTTTAAATATCTATCCGTTGTTTTGCAATATCTTTGTCGTTCTGATACCTTTTACAATAGAAGTGCATGCTACTAAGAAAAAAAAAAGAAAGATAAAAACAATCAATACTACTGAATTACTCATATCAATTGTGACTTACCTATTTATCTTTTGTTAACATTTTGTCTGATTTATGTTTAATTGGTGTGTGAGGAAACGTTTCTGCTACTCCCCAATATTACCTCACTTTGTGATAAAAATGTTTGTAATGCTTTTACCGTTGTTATATTATATAGATTATCCAAACAGTTTTTATTTACATTCTACAAAGTACTGAATAACTTAGACTTTTCATTGCTGCTATACTTATTTTTTTTTTCAGGTTTGCTTAACTATTTTTCTTGCAGGTATTGTCACTAACTCCTTACCGCCGCATACATTATCTGTCAGTCTGCTTTCTACAACCCCCCCCCTACTCTCTGATTGAGCCCGGTCATTTTTTTGATTTTCTTTGTGTTACGCATGGCTACGAAGAAACGTAACATAAATTTGGCGCCCAACGTGGCAGCCGCGAATTAACGTAACAGGGTCGTGGGCGATTTTGTTGACAAAAAAATTTGAGGCGCCACTGCGTTTATGAAAAATACCAACTAAAGAAAAACCACTAGGAAAACGCAGAAACATTCTGGCTTTACAAAAAAATTCATAAGTAATCTACCTCGTCAATAGACCCACAACTTGAAAACAAGCAACAGCATATCATGTTAAACCTGAAACACAAAACAATTAAGTTATCACAAACAGAAACACCATATGTGTCCTCCACAACAAATGTGTATCTGTACTTTTCAAAAATCTTTCAAGCTCATTGATAAAAAAGTTTAAATGTTTGAAATCAAAAATATAATGTCCACTAGAATACAAACAAGTTTAAAGATCAAAAGTCCTTTAAGATATTTACAAAAAAGTTATCTTGAATTCCAATCAGACAACCCAGGCATGTTTGGATCACAATTGTATTACTTACCTACACATGTTTAACAAATGAACTTCTAAACTTGATATAAAAAATATCTAACTCAAAATTTTCATGACTATCAACTTTTAAACTGAAATTAATTTCATGCACTTGCTTAGAATAATTTCAATAAATTGTAATAGCATTTTAATATGATACGCACAATAGTAAAAATGTCAATATAAAGAAAGTCAAACACTTACCGGTATGAATTTTCATAACCACAAAGATTTTTGAAATACCTGGTTTCCGTAAAAGCAAAAACTTTTTTTCTACAACAACCATTCACAAGCAGAAGTAATAACTTTCATCTTAAGAACAAAGTTCCGTTCATTGAACTTTTTAAACAAAACAGCCGACGCTGTGATGTATGTGATCCCAGTTGAATAAATTTTCAATATATTACTAAAAAGAGCATTAATGAGTACTGAAATTCCATAATTATTGAAAAATATTTTAGTGGTAACGGCAAAACCCAGAAAGATTAGATGGACATTATATTTAATTTTAAGAAAACCGGCACCTTCCCATAACTTAACTCTTCTCCTCTCATCAAACACAACTTGGCACAAAACTTGGCTCACATCTTTTTACCACGTTTTAATTATACCACCGCATTGAAGTCAAAATGGCTAATCCCTTTTAGAACCAAACCTTATCTTTTTATTGAATGAAGCTTACTTTGTGCGCCGGCGCTAACCTATCGACGTACAACTTTAAAGAAACAACCTTTAACGCATTTTCAAATACACTTGACTTGAGATGCAATAAGAATAAGAACCAATAGCAAAAGACAGATTGCTAATGACAAAATACACAACAATGACCTTATTAATATATTATTAGTATTTATATTAACTGTTTTATAAATTTGAAATGTGAAACCAAATCAACATAATTTAATGTAGCGATAGCGCAATTATATACCAAAATTTGTCCCAAAATTTTAACATGTTACAAGGTGTACATATGTTACTTTAATAATAATATTCGCGTTTAGACATTTTGAGAATAAATGAATTTTTTCTGAATTAATATTCAGTGTTTTAGTTAGGCATCTATTTGTACATATTTTTTTAGTTTTACTTTAAGAAATTTTTAGCGTAATATTGATAAGGTTTAGAAGTCTGGTGAGACAGATGAGATGACCGGGAAGAAGTCTTCCTGGAAAAGGCGCATAGGCATTTTAGGGAGAATGGGGCAGTGTAACAAAAAATTTATTATACTACAATATCTCATTTAAAACTAATAATATATTGGTTTCGATTTTAATCAACAACAAAGATAAAATAGACAACAAATAAAAATCAGGTATCCATAAATTAACTTGCGACACATGTCATGCATATTACATAGGCCAGACTGGCCATAGCTTTTTACAAAGGTTTAATGAACATAAGAATTTAAATAATAAATACCGTCGCGATAACAATTTTAATCAAAGTTTTTCTTCATTTGCTCAACATATAGCCTACACAAATCACAACTATCTCGTTGCGAAGTACTTCACACATTAAATAAAAATTCCAAACTCGAAATCTTAGAAATAAAAAGACGATCTGATAATATTTGTTTAAATGAAATACAAGATTTTGATCATAACCATTTAACTTTAAAATTACTTCATATTCTATATCCCCATTAGCTAAAGTTCAGTATCAACTTTTATCATTAGTTTTCACATCAACATGGTCATTCCTTATCATCTTAATTTTATACATATGTTGTTAAGCTTTAATTCTAATAACATAGTAGCATTTCTCCGGTTCTTTAGTTTGGTGTTAATATGTAATATTTAAAACATAAATTATAATTTTTAAGACTATTTTATAAAAAAAAAAACTTAATAAAGAAAACCTTTAATTTGTCTTATGTCATATTATATCTTATTATAATTTTAAATTCACCTAATTTTAGGAACCAAGTTTTGTAACTTTTTAGATTCTGTTTTAATTATATCATTCTATTTTGGATATTATTAGCCTGATGATGAGTATAGTTCTTTCCTCGAAATATGTAGCTGCCTAATTATAATTTAAACAATTTGACGTGGAAAGATCATGTGACATTCTATATTTCATATTTGATTTAATATGTCTATCTTTCAATAATAACACAGCTGCTTTACGTAATTACAATTAAGCCAGCAACATTCAGGAAAGTTCTAACAAACACATGCCTAGATAAGACACAAGAAAGAATACAAATTTGTGGACTTTGAATTAAATAAAGGATGAGTTACATTGATTGCCTTACCGAACTGCGTAAAATGATAAAAGTAAATAAAGAACGCACACGTATATTCAAATAAGGAAAAACTGAAGTGACATTTAAATTAAGGAGGCAAAGTAAATTTACCAATATGAAATGGAACATAACAATGTACAGTTGTTGGTAGGTAAATCATTCATTGACAATTTTTCTTGATCCATGAGAATTAAACCATTCATAGTTGTTAAAATCGTCTTTATTAAAAAATTAAATAAACAATAGAAACATGGTTTACTTAATTTTTTTAATGAAGATGATTTTAACAACTTGAGTGGTTTAATTCTCAAAGAAGATCAAGAAAAATACAAAACAAACCACAACAAACATACAGGGACTATTCATTGACAAATCAGATCAAACGTCCTACTATCAATCACCTCTGAGAAAGTCCGTAACATGGTACAGAAAACTTGCAATAAAGTTTATTTTAGAAACAAAATGGTCAATACTCATTTAGTTTATAATCATCTCGCTAACATAAAGATGATGATCATCAAATTTAGGAAGTACAGTTTTCTTAGACATAACACAAAAAAGCTGGATTTTTAGAAGGAAAAGACAACATTTACACAAAAGAAAACATTCCTTGAAATAAAAGGAAGACAAGTTTAAGAAATATTGCAAATAGTGCTATGAAAAAGAATTAAAGAATAAATAATTTAAACCTACCTAAAAAAGGTAACATATTGTGACACCTGAGAATACGTCACACTTCTGTTTAGATTGCATTAATATGTTTCCAAAAAATGTCTTAATAAGTAATGAATGGCTTTGCATTATTTCTATAATCAAGTGTTAAATAAATATTTTGTAAGGTTTTGTGGACTTTTTTTAATTCTCTTATTTATTGTGAGTATTTGATACATCAGTTGTGTAACGTATAAAATACTGTACATTGAAGGATCTCTGGCACTTTATACATGATGTTTTAATTCTTCTTAATCTTCTTTGGGAATTAAACCACTCATTTGCCAACATGCATGGGACTCCAGTCATAAAATAAAATGGGAGGACGCAAAAATTATCGACAAAGAAGAAAACCACCAAAAACGCAAAATCAAAGAAGCTGCTTATATAACCCTACATAAAAATAACTGCGTTGCAAACGAATCCGTGACTTTCAGTAAACAATGGATTCCATTACTAAAAGAAATAACAAATGAAAATCAAATGCCCACAATATCTAGGTAGCATTGCAAGTTTTTCCTGGGTTTTCCTTGCGATATTAACATGAAATACAGCCTACATACATGATTTCTATTTATACATAAAATAACTAATTACATAAAAATAAGCATATTAACAACCCCTGTAAACAGCATTGGTATCTGACAAGTGTAAACCCGCCATAGGGTCGCCTCAGATCCATATACAATCTTCATTGAACAATATTGGTATCTGACAAGTGTAAACCCGTCTTAGGGTCGCCTCAGAACCATATACAATCTTCATAGAACACAACATTGGTATCTGACAAGTGTAAACCCTCCATAGGGTCGCCTCAGAACCATGTTAAAAATCTACCAAAGAGGTAACCTAAATCATAATGATTTTCCCCTTCAAAATAAATATAAAAAAACGACTACTTAAGCCTTTTAATAATGCAATCGCACACTTCTTTAATAACCATCCTCTCAATTGTATAAATAGAAACATGTTAAAAAATGTTTTCCAATTCTAAGTTATTGAATTTATATAAAATTCACCAATAAAAATTAATCAGCTGATTTCACGTTAAGCGTATTGGCTACCTAAAGAAAGTCGATCCCAGGTCGCAACACAAATTGAAGGCAATCATTCTTTTAAACTTTAAAATTTTTGCTTAGTGTACTCACCAAATATTTCGAACATCAATAAATCAAAGTCACCTTCAATTTATGTCATAAATGTCAAACTTGAAGTTTTTATTATTTTGACAATGGTCCTAGGTCATGGATAGAAACGTAAATAAAGTTGATTTTAAAAACTATGAGTGGTTTAATTCCCAAAGAAAATTAAGAAGAATGCTAAACAAACCACAACAAACATACAGGGAGTATTTATGATGTTTTAACAAGGAGTCTGAGTGATAGTATATCACCACCGCGGCATCTGGCCTTTGAAGATGAGCGGTCGTATATGGCCACTTGGTAGTCGACTTGTTTAGTGTATTCTTGGAAATCTTTTTATTTTAAAATTACTATATTTTATACACAAATAATTTGTTGAGACAATTTTTCATTGATGTTGTTTATGCATCTGATTTGATGTGTATAGCTTAGAATAGTATGTGTTATCATCCGGTTTGTAGTTATCAAACAAAATCATTGTGGTACTATTATTCTTATAATTGCAGTGATAGATTGACTATGACTATGTATTCTAAATATTTATACATTTATAAAATATTTATTTTCAGACGAATGCTAAGAAAATTGCATAGGAGGAAGACGAGAGAAATATAGACAAATTTAGCAAAAAAGATGATGCAATTTATACCAAATAATCACTATTTCAAGATTGCTATTTTATTACTAAGTGGCTTGTGTACAAAATCCTATGATATACAAATTGTGCACAAGATCTTTATTGATACATGCTTTCTTGCTTAATTTTATATTAAAGGTGCACTTATTGACAAATTTTATTAACAATTTGTTTACGTTGTTTAATTATGATAATAAGTATGATTCACATAATTGATTTAACAATTCTCGTACTGAACTCGGTAGCTTCTCTTTTAATCTTACTTGATAGTCAAATTCGCTATAAATACAAATTATATGTTAATTTTGTTTTTTGCCATCAAAAAGATTGTTTTTCTTTCAATGTTATTTATATTTGTGAGTGAACACAATTGCGAGTGAACAATTTTTGAGCTTTATGTTAGACATGGCAATGATAGTAAAGCATTACACAATAATATTTACATTCATAGATCTTAAAATTTTATACTCAAATATACAGCAGCTACTCAAAGTACTAACTAGTTATAGTAGCAATATAGTTGAGAGGTCATTATTAACATTGAATGTTTCGGTACATGTTTATTATACAGAAATTAATTTAAAAATCATTGTGAACATACATTTAACATCTGAATAAAAATATATCGTTCAATATGGTCTCGTGTATTTATTAATCATGTCCGGATATTCATTTTAAGAATTTGGAATTTAAAAATAAACACACAGAAGCAAGTTGTTTATAAAACTTAAAAGTCGTGTCTCTGTTGCCTATTTGTGATTACATACATTTGATATAAGCTTTTTGATATTTGAAGCAGCACTGTTGTATATGTAAAAATATAACTAGTCAAATTCTGTGCAGTGACTATTTTGAATTTTTTTTTTATTATGATAGCTGTTTTAGGTGCTAAATGTCCTATAGTATAAGTTAATTGAATGCCACTAGTAGTTGTTATTTTTTTAAATTATTGACTGATTGGGTAGTAGTATTATTTAATTATGGAATAGATTTATCTTACTGGAACACTTTTTTGTTAACTAAACATATGCTTTATATATATATATATATATATATATATATATATATATATATATATAAAGGCGTCTGATATGTAATCTGAAATAATCATGAATGAAGCAAAAGTTTAAAGTATAGTATTTAATGCGACCTCATTATATATATTCACAATTATTTTCGGATTGTATACCAGATGTTTCGTCATTTGTAACAATTACACTAATGTATAATAATTTCATCAATCTACTTACCAGTGAACAGAAATTATTTTAATTCAACTTTAAGTATGGAGTTAATTATAAACTCGCTTAATTAGAACTATTATGCTTTTTTATAAAAATAAATAATTTAAGACATTTCACACATTTTAAAACCTACTATAAAATTTTACTGACTTAACAAAAATGTTACAAAAAATAGTCACTTTGCACACCTAATTTAAAGCTCATGTTTGTATGTTGTGTAGTTTATTATTGTTGACTATGCTACGTACATTGACGTAACATAAAAAAAAAACAAGAGAAAGAAAGAAAGAAGAAAGGAATTACCGGGCTCAGGCGGCGAGTGGGCGGGGTCTTATACCTATAGCTAAATTAAAAGGAAACCTGCAATAAATAGTTAAAAATTTATATAAACACTCACTCATTCACACTCAGAACAAAACATACAACGGAAAAGAAAGAACTTATAATTAAAAACAAAATATATATACAAAAATAGTACTCCCGAAACCCAACCCCAAAAAAAGTCAATGTCCCCAATTTATAAATACATTATTACAACCCCTTAAATATTCAAACAAAAAAAAAAAAATTACAAAAAAAAATGGCGAGCTGTAGTTTTTAGGCAACTACCCCTTGACAGTAATTAGAAAAAAGAAAGAACCACACGCAACCCTAAAAACCACAGCTCTAGAATATCGTAAACATACACTTAACCTATTTTTTTTTCAAACAATAGCAACAACATTTTCATTAATAAGTAGTAAATACCAAAATAGTTCAAGAATTTTTATATATAAAAATCAAATTTAGAAATGCCATCTTAGAATGGTAAAATCACAGGCGTTCTTGTTCCGAAGTAAGAATCGCATCCAAAGAAAGAAAAAGGACTCACCCTTGAGTTACTGACATCGGGGGGGGGGGCTGTCGCTGGTCTGCGTCAGCGAACAGGCAAGCTTACGGCCAAGCGGAGCGCATTGGACTTCGCAGTCCCCCAAAAGAAACGCAGCTCAAGGGATTAACGTGTCCCCTGCAGGAAGCTAGAATAGTTACAAACAATAAATTAATTTAATGAAGCCGCAAAAAGTATTGTTTTATATAAACCCCATATACTCACCACGCTAAATAATGCATGCCGGAAATTCGCATCAAGAAAACGAACAAACCAAAACAACTAGTTTTCTGGTTGATAATCGAACAGCAAATGAATATTACATGTGTTAGGCACCAAAGCAAGGAAATAAACCAAGAAAACCGTAGTTTTATTAAAATAAATTCGCCGAATTTTTTAACAAGGGAAAACACACCAGCATTTAAGTATTAAAATACTTGGAAAGTAGTCTATCTAATTAAGGCGTAAATTCCACGGACGAAATTCTGAGAAAGGATATTTATTTTTAATTACCATACAAATTTTAATACAGGAAAGGGTTATTTTTAATTAACGGAATTAATTTTTGTGTTGAACGCCAAAGGAATTTAAGATAAAAATTATTGTACATACACTAATTAATAATTTACGAAAATGAACCTAACAACTATCTATTACTTGTAGTGATTAATAAGGCTAACATTGTATGTAATAGATTTTGTTTGTTTTGATGATAGTGTACAGGTGTTTGTAGGAGAGAATTTATTCATATCTGCGGTATTGTATTGTAGACTTACAATTATTTGAGCTATTTTTAATAATACATTTCTATTTTTTTTACGATGTTGTGGTAGACTTTGATGTTTTATCATAGATAGAAGTTGGTTTTTTAAGATATATACATTTCTAGGAATTCCTGTTTTTGTTTACGTCAGTTTTTGGTATTGTTGTTTTTCATACTGAAATTTGTGTTTGGTTTTTGGTTCATGTTTTGTAAGGGCAGTTTGGTTGGTTTTGTCATATTTATGTCCATTGTCTCTTTTCCAGTTGTTGAACACTCTGCCGTATGTATATGGATTTACAGTCTTTTGGCATGGGATTTTATAAATTATCTTTTTTCTTCTTTGAAGTTTTGTCCTTTATTGTACTAAAACATCTTGTTGCTAGGTTAGATCCTTTATGGGTATACCATATTACATTTTTTTAAATCATCTGTGTAAATTTTGCGACGTTTGGTATATATGGCACGACCATGTGTTTTATATTTGTTTAAGTTCTGCTGTATTAATTTGGTGATTGTTTTACTATTTATTGATTCGTCGTTTAAACATTTCGTCAATTAATTTTGTTAGCTATTTTGTAATGTGTTTTTGCTTTGTTGACAGCCTCTTTTCTGTATTAAATTATTAAATCCCGAATGCAGAAGGGAAATTATCAACAAAGCAAAAACACCGTAGAAAATAGTTATCCAAAATAATCAATCTACGATATATTTAAACGACAATAAATATTATAACCAATCAATAAAGCTGAATTTAAAACAAATATACAACCAACCCAGCCATATACACCAAATCTCTTAGAAAATTTACACAGACTATTTTTAAAAATGTTATATGGTAATTACCTATAAAGGGTTTAACATAGCCAGAAGCTGTTTTAGCACAATTAAGGACAAAACTCCAAAGAAGAAAAAACAGATGATTTGTAAAATTTAATGCCAAAACGACTGTAAATCCGAATATATATATAAAAGTGTCTATCATCTTGAAAAGAGATTCAATGGACATAAATATGACAAAACGAACCAAACACAAACGGGAATTCTTGGAAATTATATTTATTGTTAAAACCAAACTTCTATCAACGATAAAACAGGTATTAAAAATCCGAACAGTCTACCACAACGTCATAAGAAACGTAGAAACATTTATTAAAAATAGCTCCATACTTGTACATCTACAACACAATACCTACAAACACCAGCACACAATCAACAAAACAATCAAAACCAACTATATATAATGTTATCCTTATCAATTAGTACAAGTAATACAATGTCAACAATCATCAAGTACACTGTATAAATCAAAGCTTTAAATTGGGTGTTGTACAGTTACTAAAATTAAAATTAATTTTTAACTCGTTCACTACAGTCAGTGACTATTAGAATTAAATAGTATGTTTTAATATGTGTGTAAATGTCTTAAATTATTTGTTTATGTAGAAAAAGTGTAATTATGCTAGTTTAAAGTTAATTTCATACTTAAAGTTGGATTAAAGGATAATTTCCAATAAGGGTAAACAAATTGATGAAATTATTATACATTAGTGTATGTATTATGCAACCCATTGAAAAAGCCACTTACATATGGCTGAAATGTCTGGTATGTATGATGAAAAAGAATGTTAATGAACTGAAAGGCTGAAACACGGTGTATAGTGCGGCATCATTCTCAAGAAAACAAAATGTAACATATTATAATAAATGAAGGTAAGAACGCATCATGAAACATGTGATGCACTTAGGAGCTTTGCAATAGTTTGGTGTTAGCTATAAACCGTTGTTTTTAATGGCAATCTCAAGTGCAATGCATTAGTGCTTATCTGATGAATCAAAGGTCATTGCACTAATAGCATCAGGTGGTGAATGGAAGCAGTATTATGCTCTTGTGTCTTGTTAGAGGTAGAAACATAGATCCTGTATTTTGAGATCTATTATAATTCAGTGCTTCTCAAGCATAAAGTCACTTGTTTGAGTGCACTTAATAATGTAAAAGCATTCATAGAAACATGTTTTCAAAAAGTACAGAACAAAAACTAGTGTTTTTTGTAATGTTAGCAGCACAAGCAAACACCATAACAAGTTTTCCAACTTTGGTTTTCAAAACAATAGTACATAATATACATATAAATCTCTATAGTACATAATATACATATAAATTTCTAAACACCAATTCTTTTCTTTATGACAAACGACATGCATAAATTGAAGACATTGGTCTACAATTGTGTATCCATTTTGTTTCTACACCATATAAACTTGTCCTGGCACAATTTCAATTTTTGACAGCTGTGTTTGATTTTCCAACAAATTAAAGCCTTTTTGCAACTGATAAAAGAAATAAGTATTGATAACCTAGTCAGAGCGTTAACTTAAAATTAGAAATTCAATGTTTTGCAATTGCGAACTAACTACCCTTACATTGTTGCTTCACTTGTAAACATTTTGAGAAGAAAATGCTTTAAATTATATTATAATTGATCAACATTTGTTTGGTAAAAGATTCATTCTATGCAAATTTGGTAATTCATGTGGGTTTAATCTTTTATTGTTCCATTATTGTCTGTAGTTTAAAAGAAACATTTTGTAACTTTAATTTTTATTGTGTCGTTTAACTAGAAAACTCAAAGCAGGAAATCTTGAAAACCAGATATGTAACCTGTATACACTTCATGCTAGAAACTGTCCAAAACCCACACTTGGTGAGTCATAGTTTTTGTACTTTGTTGCTCAAATTATTGAATAGATAAATCCAAAAACTATTTTATGGACGAGTTTCAAGTTTCGTTGCCGCATAATGGGACACATTTAGTCATTCAATATTTGCCACGCTCAATTCTACCATCATTTACCATTCTACTTAAAATAATGAACTAAAAGTAAGCATTGGTTATAATTTCATAGATATTTAAAGGTGCAATTTTTCTTAAGAACTAATAGAATTGCTACGAGCTTTCTACATCAGTTATGAAAATTGTTCTGTGTACAAGAAACGTGTTTTTATTTTTGCTATGATGTGCCTTTTATGTTTTGAGCTCATAACATAACTTTTATAAATAGTTATTGACCATTTGAATAAGATTCAGACCACACTTGGTTAATAGTTAATTCAAAATATGTTTCAGCAAAAATGTCATTAGTAATTCTGAAAAATTTTCTTAATAGAAATTGTTTTTCTTAAGTAAAAGGTATTAGATATGAAAACTAAAATGCACCCAGTGAGTGTGTTTACTATAAGATGTGGCAAAAATATTTCATTCGGTTGCTGGATACCTTCTTTGTGTATATCTTAATGTCATGACTTATTGTAATTTAAAATGAGGTTTTAAAGTTGGCAGGCATGAATATAAATTTATATACCTCTAAATTTTGTAATAAGTGCACGCTTATGCTAATGGCTTAATTTATCAAGTGATGCTAAACCAATAAAAATTGCATTTGTCTGCCAAACTTTAGGTGATGGTAATGCACGTTAATTGACAATGGTACTAAAACATTTTTGTTAGTTAGCAGTTTTGCTTTGAACAGTGCTCGATAGATGATACAGATATCTGTAAGTAGTTTGCACCTTTTCTTTAGCAAATTAGTAAATTGTAGTAAAATTTATAATTTAACTTGTTAACTGTTTTTAGTAATTTATTTATATAATTGTACAGTTTTATTATCTAAATTATTTCTTTTCTCTATTAATTTATGACTAAATAATTTTATGTATATTTTTGCATTATTTAATATCTTGATGTACATTGTAACTTTGGTAGTTGATATGGTTCTATTTAGAGGTTGGTTATGTTTTGATATTTTTAAACCTCTTTTCCATTTTAAATGCGTTCATCTCGAACTATGTCAAGTACTGATTTTACCATACCAGCTTAATAGAAGACTAACTTGACTTAAGCAAGTAATGTTCTTCGTAATGCTGGAATGTATCTTTCTTCATTGAAAGGTACATAAATAAAATAGACTCTGTTTTGAAACTTTATGTGATAATGGTGCACATAGGGATCAGTTTTACTGGCAATATTTATACTTGTTACAATTATTTTGTGATTGCTTATTCAATTTCTATGTGGTATGCCTCATTTAACTTTAAAAGATTTGATTATTTGTAGAAGTTTTATTAATTTGGAATGATCAGCTAAATCGAAATAACATAGAAATTAGTGTAATAAAATATTAGTGAAAGCTTATCAATGATGCAATTTATTTATTTAATGGTGAAATTATATTCTATTAAATAAAAAAGCTCTAAATACAAAATTGCGTTTTATTATAAATAATTAGAAATGCTAGGATGCCTTATCTATATTGTGTTGCCTTTTTGCATTATCTCCTAATTAAATAGGCATTCGTCTTAAATTTTAATTATTTCTGCACATGTCCACCTTGACAGGCTTTGATTATCTTTGTGATGTTCCCTTAGACATATAATCCCATTTTATTTTAAATAGTTTTTGTAATAGTAAAGTCCACCGATAGGATTAAGTGATTCCCCTTTAAGAAATATAATTTTTAGATTACTATAAATTTTGATCTAAATTAAAAATTATTTTGTGATCCATATTCAAAGCTCGAGTTCATATCAGTTTTTAAAGGTTAGAGGTGATGTCATCATTGTAATTAGTACAACGGCGATTCAGTTGTTTTGATTAAGAAGGAATAATGTTGGTGCTGGATGATCTCATCGTCTGAACATAAAGACAGGTCGTGTGTAGTTTTTTGCTGACTCAAATACATGTAAAATCCCAGTTTCTTATTCTCGGTCCACATACGTAAATTTAAGTAAATATATAAGTTGATAGGAGAAAACGATACTAGATATATGCATTTTATACACTTAATTCATCACTATGAAGATTGCGGTGGATGCTCAAGTGATTTAGAAAAGGTAGATTCACTTTTCATAAGGCACTTCATACGTAACATCTGAACCATCAACATGCCTTGACAAGAGGTTATCGAACAAGGCAGGGTAGCCTAAGTAAGGTCGGTTAATTCCCTGCCAAGTGAGCCGGTATCAATTTTAGGGGTAACTTGGTTCCCGAAAAAAGAAATTGTCAACCCTGTGTTGGACATAACCATGTTGAGGACAAAGTAGTGCAACATTTAATGGAACAAGGTCAATCATCCGACACAAAAAGAAAAACTTCTGAAACTATACAGAGTGGGGGTTTGTAAATAAACATTCATAATTTAAAACATGAACTGACTGAAGATATCGATAGTACGCTTTGTGTTTAGATTGTTTTTAGTTAAGTAGCTATGTGACATTTGATATTTAATGCTTGCTTAAGACATGTATTTGTAATGAAAATGTAAGTGTACTATATATAGTAAAAAATTTCCTACATAATCGTGTTAAGGACAATGTGTATTTGGTTTTCCCATTATTGAAACGGTATAGTTGCAGTTACAGGCTGCAAAAGTATTTCCCAATCAAGACTGTATTTCATACCCGATAGCATTCTGGAACCATCTTCAAATAGTTGCACCACCTGTCCCACTGAGTTAGTCGACTTCCAACTTTGTTAGTACAGTCAAGGTTTTCGGTATTTTATAGAAACAGGGTTTTTAGTGGAGTACTACACCGATTTTTTTTGTGAATTACCGGCTAAATACTCTGGGGGCCAAAACTAGATGTAACATCTTGACAAAATTTAACGTTGTGTATACACGTAAAATAATTGGTTGTTAGTCTGTAAAAGCCAGAGCTTCATCGATTTGCCCTCTACATATTATATTTTTATATATTGTTTTAAAAAGTTAGTGTTTTACATGTACATGAACTCTTGAAAAATTATTCATTATATGGATTTCAGCAATGTATTGAAAAGTGGTGTATTAAAAATTTGTATCTTGGGGTTTGAACGACATTGTAAGATTTTCTTTAGATGCTTCATTGAGAATTATTTGAAGTTGATAGGTAATATTGTACTAGCATTATTTTTGTTTTAATGGGCTATTTGTATCTTCAGACATCTAAAGCAATTTCTATATTCTGCGAGGTAGTATATAAATCGGCACACTCTTAGTTTTATTCTCATTGAAAGTAGCATTTATTTTCAAATCAGAAGCTTTTATATTGCATACTCATTTATTTTATTGCCGCTACTGTAGCGAATTACCAATGACAGAAGACACTGCCCAAGTAGCACACTCAAGTAAATTCTACGTAAACTTTACCTAAATTTAAGTCGCCGACCAACTTCCGATACCTGCGATTACGTAAAGTCAACTTAATTATTATGTTGTCTTTACTAAATGGAGAAAATTTTTACGTAAAATTCGAGTCAAATTTACTTAACATTATGTAAGTTTAACCAACAAGTAAAATTACTTATAGGTAAGTTTACCAAATAATAGGTAAAATTAACCTCATGTTTACGTAAATGTAGGTCAATAATACTTATATTCTGACCCGCTTTGAAACGAAACATAAGTTGGTTGCACTGCTAGGTAAATTTTTAGTTATCTTCACTTTCTATTTTATATAAACCTTGTTTGATGGTGTCTGCTTAGAAATGCCCTGTTAGTCATGAAAGTTCTGTTTATTTATAAATGGAGTTAAAACTATATATTAGTGTTGTATGAATATTCAGAACTTAGAACTGCTAATTGCCGCAAATCCAACACATTAAATCGAAACGAAAGCAATTCTACTGATAAATGTAATGATGTTACTTCGAAAAAGTACAATGCCCTTCAAAAAATTTAAATGTTTTAAATTTTTTATAATAATTTTTAAGCGGTTAGTAGGAATTAATCTGTCATAAAAACATTTTAATGTGGTTTTATTTTGCATTTACCAAAAACTGTATTCTTATTAATGCAAGTGCATTCAAAACTGAACGATATAATTGATTGCGCTCTGTTTTTTAAAATATGTAGGTTTTTATATAACAATGGCGACGTAGTTTTTGCCGTAATTAATGGAGACTTTGAAACGTTTTACCAGTGGGTAAAATTTACCTTGTACTTTGACCAAATAGGAAATCTAACTTGCAGTCTAGTATAATTTTATCAATATTATTAACTTATTAGTAAATTTACCATCTGTCTACTTGGCACCTTCTAGGAGGAATAACCTAAAACAGGTCACTTTCGCTGCAACAAGTAAATTTGTCTTCCGTTAGTTAATTTGACCAATTGGGGAATATTATTAATAGGTTGATATTAACTCTGGTCTGGTATATCAAATTTGAAGCCTTATTTCAAATATAAACAATTTATATTAAATTAGTGGAAATTAACAATAAGTGGCATACACTATTTCATTGTATCTATAATTTAACAACACAACCGTGGCTTGTAGTAGAACCGCACTCCAAACTTTAAGGTTATGTGAGTTACGTTTCTAATGAGTTCGCAGCATAATGTGGAACATCATTGCTTTTTTAAGAAACCGTGGGCAAAAAACTACGTTACAGTTTTCTGCTGTTCCTGAAGGATGGATGGCCGACAATAACTCGTCCGTGTTGTGGCCAAATAAGCAACAGGATTCCTGCCGTAAAGATGCTACATCAGTACCAGAACCTGAATGGAAAAAACACAAATGCATATTAAAAACATCCAACATTAATACTTTTGAAGAGGCTCTCCTTTGGGAACGCGAGTACATTGAAGCTCCAGATACGGATGCAGAAGAAGGGTTTAACAACCTAACACATTCTATAATACTTTGTGTACTGTTTATTTTTCTTGCGGATAGATTAAGTATTCCCAAGGATTGTGCAACAAGTTGATGCAGTAAATTCCAAAAGTGGATTCTATGATAATTTGTTTACTGGTACTAGTGCATTAGTGCAGCCAATGATGTTAACCAATACTCACAAAAAAGTCGTTGAATCTGCCGAAAGTGTGATTGAAATTTCAAAAAATAGTGTTCCCGAAGACGAATCAATAATTGAAAATGCTTCTTTTCTTGATTTAAATTTTGTGCAGGAAGTGAATAAAGGTAGGCTTAGTTTAGTTTTAAGTAATTTACTTGAATAATCATTTGGCATTCTAGTGAGAACTGATTTTCAAGAGTATGGAGGCGCTTTAATAACGTCGAAAGACTTATTGATACTCAAGAACAACGTATAGCAAAGCGTAAGTATTTTGTTTCTTATTATAATTTGTTGAAACATTTATATGTTCCAGTGGAGGAAGTTACTAATCTTACCTATGGTGAATGTGTTCGCATCAGAGCTAACCTAGAAAATATTGAGGAACTATTACGTTCAAATATTCACACGAACAATAGATCGGTGAATGATCTTAACATTTCACAAGCAACCACTGATTTTGAAACCTTGTTTATGTTTCCTCTTGGCACAGTCGATGATGTGAAACAGCTAGACATGGAGTTAATGCATAATGAATATAGAAAATATTTTATTGCAAGTTTTCAAAAGCAATTTGGTTGTGATGGAAAAAGTGGAAACAAAGTCGGTCGTAAACTTGTGCAAGTCATATTTATGCCAAGTGTGTTAACTTTATTTTGGTGGACCGGTATGAATTTAAGAAGCATCAATAAATATTTTATACTTTCTTTATAATAGGTAACACTAGGACAGGAGAGAGAAAGACCGCATTTAACATCTTCACACATTTTCTGGCTACATTCACTGATATAATGATACAGGATGGCAATAGATGGTCTGCTGACGAAAGCAATTGTTTCTTTAAAAATAAAATATTGAAACATTCAATAAAACGTAAAGAAACATATGAAACAAAATTAAAGAAGTTAGGTACTGGTTTACAAAAAATTGTTACAACAGAATTTGTGTCTGTTGATAGCACCATCCAGAACATTAATGCATATGATGTTGTTCAAGGAGAGTTTGACATTAGTGATAGTGCTGATAACGAAAGCTCACCATAACGATGAAATTAATTAGTATTTTCTTTTGTAGAATTATGTACGTACGTAGCATTGTTTTAAAACTAATCTCATTTTATTCCATGCACTTCATCTAATTTTAAGTGATTGATTTTGGTCGTGATATTTTCTGCAAACAAACCCTATTACATACTTTATTCTATTAAGATTAACAGGCATCTATGGACATTCTACAACCGTTTCCAAATGTGGATTCAATTCAAACATGCTTTAGCAGAAAGAATTAAATTCAAATTATTAAACTTACGATTTAAAATAGCAATGACAGATTTTTGAAGGCTGGTAGGTGCTGCTAATAACTTGACGTACTGATTCATGTCGTGAATTTCAATATCAGTTGTACAATAACACTTATGAGCAAAGGTGACAATCTGTGACAAATGATAATCATGTATATAGGACCTGTAATACTGACTATTGCTATATAATACATTTCATGTTGCTAAACTAGATGTCCAAATGCATAAACTCTATGCGTAATGTGATATCGTCAGTAACTAGTTCCGTCTCGTCTGTTGATGAATAAAAATTGTCAAGAATGTCAAGAAACATACCATATTTTTCAATCTAACCTATTTGTTACATTTACATAATGATTGTCCATTGGACTATGTGAAAACGTACAGCAGTGTTTTTCTGTACATTTTATGAATCAAGGTTTGTAATATTGCAAAGATAAGAGAGTATCTGAGTAATTTGTTTAATCAATATTGTAAATACTCCCTGTATGTTTGTTGTGGTTTGTTTAGTATTCTTCTTAATCTTCTTTGGGGATTAAACCACTCGTAGTTTTTAAAATTATCTTTATTAACGTTTCGATCCATGACCTAGGATCGTTTTCAAAATAATAAAAACTTCAAGTTTGACATTTATGACATAAATTGAAGGTGACTTTGATTTATTGATGTTCGAAATATTTGGTTTGAGTACACTAAGTAAAAATTTTTAAAGTTTAAATGAATGATTGCCTTCAATTAATGCACGCTTGCAATATTTTTCGTGATTTTCTGCAACTGAATTGCTAGAAGAGGTACGTGCTATAAAACAATATATAAAGAATGAGGTGTTAACCCTTTTCAAAGATGAAGAGACATAAATGTATGGTTCGGTACACTATTTTGGATTCTCGTTTTAAACATCTTGGATTTAAAGATAAAAAAGAATTAATGTGGTTGTAGCAAATTTAAAGCTAAATTTGGTAATGTGCAATACTACTATTCCATAACAACCCTCAACATCAAAGACCCATCTTTCTCCAAATCTTCACTGTTGTGGCAGAGTTTGATATATCAAGTAACCTTACTGTTACCGAAAATAATAACAATAATAATGTATCTTTCACCCAGAATTGAAGACCCTCTATAATGATGATTTGTAGCAAAAATTCGTATCTGCGACTTTTCAAAATGGCTCAAATGGTTCTGCATCTAGAGACATAAATACCTTGTGACAATTTTCAAGGCCAGACAAATAATATTTGACAAGAATAAAAGTTTATTTATAGAGGTAATTGCTTGCCGTTTTTAAACTTTGTTACATTTAAAATATTTTTATTGCATAGTACAACTAACAATAATTGTTAATAACTATATTCAACAAATCGTCTCTAGGCTACAGCTCCATTCATTTGACATTTATCCTCCTTCACAATACAAATAGTAATTACACAAAGCACATCAAAAATGATGCATGGAATTTAGTTTTACTGAAAATGAAATGATAGCATGTACATTTCTTTATATCTTCAACTATTTGCTATATATTCAGTTTTACAGTTACATTCACATGTAAAAATAAAATTTAACTAGAATAAAAGATGTATGTAAACATGAGCCCCATCACGACAGATCAGTATTCGTTTTAGTATTAAATCAACTGGGTCCTAGAAACATTTGATATACACAAATTAATGTGATGATGTATCGTCCTTTGGAGACATTTCAGTGGGAGTTCCTCAGGGATCAATTTTAGGTCCTTTGCTCTTTATACTTTATACCAGCGACTTGTTAGCATCGATACATAATTGTAAAATACAGGCATATGCAGAGAATATTCAAGTTTATTTAAGTTTTCCAGCATATGATGTTGACAATGCATTAATTTGTATAAATCACAATCTAGAATTGATCAATGAGATAAATACTAAACATAACCTTAAATTCGAATGTCTAAGGCGATGATTTTCGGATCCAAAAAAATTAGAGATTGTGTTAAGGATAAGATAAGTCATAATTAACAATACCCCCTATTCCATTAGTTCTTCAAGAACTTTAGGTTTAATATTTGATGACGATCTGCGCTTTAAGTTACATGTTGCAGGGTTAATAAAAAGGTCATATATAGCACTTAAACAACTATATGTTTGTCGGTATATACTAACCTTACAATTGAAAAACCTGTTGTCAGAAACTCTACTTCTGTCATTGTTTAACTATTGTAATTTTATATATGGTCCAAACCTTGATAGCACTTCTAAGACACAAATACAAAGGATTCAAAATACTTGTCGTTTAGTTTTTGGACTACAAAAATTTGATCATGTATCGCATAAGATAAAAGAGTTGCATTGGTTAAATATGGAGAACTGCAGAAAATATGATTTGTTGTTTTGTTCATAAAATAGTTATAAATTTCCAACCACTCGACTGCTATGTTGCCGAGAGGATTCATTTATAATGCTGTCTCTACTTATAATGCAATTCCAGATGGATATAAAAATCTTTCTTTTACCACATTCAAGGCTCAAATCAGGGTACATATTTTGGATAAGCAGTAACATAGCCTAATTATATATATTTCAATTACTGTGTGATTACTCATTTGCTTCACTAATTTTTCTTGTAGAGATATGTAGTGGTTTATGCAGGTTAAGTGTAAGAGTAGTCTATGACTAAATTTCGCCTGCATGGACCTACAAATATTCTTATGTAATAATGTTTTAACGTAATATTAGGAACAATAAAGTCAATATTATTATTATTAAAAAAGATAAATTCGTTTACGTAATATAAATGTGTTAGGTAAATAAACTATCAGTGCTCTGAAGATTAAATTAGTGCTTACAAATAAGCTAGTGTTAATATGAACAAGACCCTGTAAAAACTCTGTGAAGAATAATTATTAGACTCATATATAGCGGAAATAAAGGACAAATAGAGAATTTCTTGCACTGATGCCTACCACTTGTAGTCAACAAGAAAAAATGAATACCGAAATTCTATCCTTTTTTAAAAGAAAACGAGCAGAAACAAGAACAAGCCTCCGCAGCCTGGCAAGAAAGGTGTTGATCTCTACTATGCCTAATGTTAACCTATCCATTTCAATTTTCAAGTTCTGTAGCTTACCCACTTGCTTCATACTTCTGACATTCCACGCTCCGACTTGCAAAATATTCCAGACTCTTTTTCTAAACCTTCTGATCATATTCCCCAAAGTAGTCCCCTCCCGGAGATCCGAATGGGTGACTATTTTAACTCTGGAACCTTTTACTCCGGAGGATGCCATCATCTTAATTACAATTTAAGTATGCTATGCACTTGGGAGATATATGATGGTTTCCCGTTGCATTCCACATTGACAGTATTGTGTCCTAGAATGCCATACTGACCCATATGATCTCTGCCCATCTAAGTACCAAAAGAGCTGCTGCTCTCTTTTGGGGACCTGTTTTAGTTTAGTTCCTCATTAAAATCCCTATTACTTTGGTTGGACCTGTAGTTTGGCTCTTTAGATTATTTGAACACAGAAGCCATGCCACACGTTCTAGTACTCTAGAACTTCTTCAAGGTACAGGCCCATTCGGAATGGATTTTACTTTCAATTTGAAATTATACATTCAGGTATTTGACACCCCCATGGGTTCACCTTTATCCCCTACCATTGCTCAGTTAGTCATGGAGTATGTTTTCGATTCACTTCCGTTTGATATACCTTTCATGGTTAAATACGTTGATGACATTTTGTGTTCTGTTCCCGAGGAATTAATAGAGTACACATTATAAATTTTCAATAGTTATAATACGAATTTGGTTATTGCTTGTGAAAAAGAGATTAATCAAAATATTCCCTTCCTAGACACGTTGGTCTTCAGATCATCTACCAACTTGAAGTTTAATATTTATAAAAACCCAGATTCTAGTGGGTACATTAATTATCTTTCCAACCATACGATGTCTAAAACACCGCATCTTCAAGATTTGTGAAGCTGAATTTCTCAACAAAAATCTGAGAGAATTAAAATCTATCTTACTGAATAATTCATACCTCAAAAGTCTTATTAACACGTTGCTATATTCTAACCATCTACATACTTCAATTAAAAACAATAGTATTGATAATAAATTTAGGAAACTCCCTTATATTCAGAATTTAACTCCCCAAATCATTAAGATCCTTAAGCAACATGTTATGTTTATAGCGAGTATTATAATTCAATTGGTAGGTTGTTTACAAAATTAAAAGATAAGACAGATATTTCTATATTTATCAGATTAAGTGTAGTTGTGAAAGAATGTACGTGGAACAATCCAAATAATGGTTAAAAAGGCCGGATTATATAACATAAAAGCTGATGCCAAGATTGATAAATCGTGCTGTGTATTGTCTTCACATGATTCTAAACATCAAGTGAATTTTGATAACCAAGATTTTGGACATTGAGAGTAATTATTACAATAGATTGTTCCTAGAATCGTTTCATATTTATCGACAACTTAATCCTTTAAATAACAAGTTGGATATGAATAATTTCAATGTGGTGTATTCGGGGTTATATAGTGTAAATAATAAAAGCGGATGGAAATAGTATTGTTTGCTGCATAAAGGAGCCAGGTTTAGTTTTATAATTCCTATTTGTCCTTGTTATTATTATCTTATATTACATTTATATTGTTGTCTTTCTAAATCGTGTTGTACCTTGTTTTCTGATGATAATTTTGTAAGAACCATTATCATGTAGTAATTGTTGTGTATTACTCTACAATAGTTGTATATATGATTCTGATTATAGTGTTTAATGTATTTTTAATTTTTAATCTGCTACTTTTAACTCTAGAGTATTAGTTGGGATGTAATTATTTATTAATGCTGTGCGTTAATGGAACTGCATTTTTCGTTTTGTTGCTTACATTCATATAAAGTCAAAGTAATTATGTAAGTAGATTGAGTGCATTGTTTGAGCTTGTGACTACTTCAACATATTTTTAGTCTTTCAAGAAGGCATAATGCTTTTGCATTCCAAGATTTTACCAACTGTTATATAAAATATATATATATATATATATATATATATATATATATATATATATATCATCATCATTTTGTTTTCGACCTTACTTAAGGTCGGTTTGACGCAGCTCTAACTTCTTTTCTAATCTGTGCTAATCTAAAAAGCTCTACATACCCTTCACAACCTAAATTTCTAATATTTTGACTAATATAGTTTGGTCTAGGTCTTCCTATATCCTTGTCTTTTTCCTATCCAGCTGACTACATAGATATTAGCAACCTGATGGTTGTTAAAGAACTCTACCATGTTTACATGATTACCATTTATAAGGAAATGAAATATAACCTGGTTATCAGCTTCAAAAAGGAAAAGTGTTAAATTATATGTTATGGTAAGGCCTAAGCAACGAATCGCTGCCAACATGCCAGACCGCTACCTAATAGTGAGTTATGTCATGGTGACGTTTATTAAATTATATGTTATGGTAAGACTTAGCAACGTAACGCTACCCACATGCCAGACCGCTACCTAATTGTGAGTTATGTCATGGTGACGTTTCTTAAATTATATGTTATGGTAAGGCTTAAGCAACGAAACCCTACCAACATGCCAGACCGCTACCTAATTGGAGTTATGTCATGGTGACGTTTATTAAATTATATGTTATGGTAAGGCTTAAGCAACGAAACGCTACCAACATGCCAGACCGCTAACTAGTTGTGAGTTATGTCCTGGTGACATTTAGTTAACTGATTTTTATTTTTTTTTGTTTTATTTTCGAACTTACTTAAAGTCGGTTTGACGCAGCTCTAAATTCTTTTCTATTCTGAGCTAGTCTAAAAAGGTCTACATACCCTTCACAACCTAAATCTCTAATAATTTGACTAATATAGCTTTGTCTAGGCCTTCCTACTCTATTTTTATTTGGTAGTCTATAATCTAAGACTTTACTAAATAGTCCCTCATGTCTTAACTGGTGCCCTGTCATTCCATCTCTCCTGACCTTCAATTGTTTCCACATACAGGGATCCTCACCTATCCTTCTATAAACTTCCTCGTTTGTTACTCTATCTGTCCAATTAATCTTTAACATTCTCCTATAACACCAAGCTTCAAAAGCTTCATTCTTTTTCTTATCTACTTCTTTAATTGTCCAAGCCTCACTACCGTATAGTAGAACGCTCCATACGTACGACTTTAAGAAACCTTTTCTATTATCTAAACTAATACTATTAGCTATTAGTAAGTTTTTCTTTTTTAAAAACATTTTTCTAGCTTGAGCTATTCTAGCTACTATATCCCTTCTGCTACGTCCATCCTTTGTAATTATACTACCTAAATAGAAAAATTCATCTACCTCCTCTAACTCGGTATTACCTATTTTTAATTTTGGTTTAGAACTAGGCTGTAACTCACTTGTCATTATCTTTGTCTTTACTGAGTTAATTCTCATACTATAGTTACTCCGTAGTATCTCATCTAAAATATTTAAAACTCTCCTAACTCTTTTCTAGACTCTGCTATAATGGCTATATCATCTGTAAACGTAACATGTCTATTTTCTGTCCCTGTACACTAATACCTATCTCTTTCTCTCTCTGGCTAAGTTTAAAGCTTCCTCAATATAAACATTAAAAATCAAGGGAGACAGTATACAAACCTGTCTAACACCATTTCTAATCTTAGCTTCCTTTTCTATTTCATCAAATCTAATTACTACGCTTTGGTTTTTATATAGACTGTAAATAATTTTTCTACCCCTATGAGAGATTCCTATTTTTTGCAAAACCCTGAACATAACAATCCAATTAACCCTATCAAATGCTTTTTCTAAATCTACAAATGCGAAATGAGTCTTTTTATTTTGTTGTAACCTTTTTTCGATAATTACCCTAATCATTAGTATCGGTTCTCTAGTCCCTCTGTCTTTACGAAAACCATATTGATCTTCGCTTAAATAATTCTCAGTCAAAGCTTCTACTCTATTTTTAATTATTATTGTTAGTATTTTGAAAGTGTGAGAAGTTAAACTAACCGTTCTAAAATTCTCACACCTATCAGCTCCTGACTTTTTTGGGATTGGGATAATATTTTTTTCGAAATCTATCGGAACCTCACCTGTGTCATATATTACATTTACTAGTATATATATATATATATATATATATATATATATATATATATGGTATTCTTTTTGTAGGCTTCAGCTCTTCTAAGCTTTCGGATATATTCAATCCTATGTCAAAGATACTAAAACAGAAATAGTAATACTGTAAAATTATAAAGGTATGCTGTTACTTACTAAAGCGAGGCTACAGATATAAATTAAAAATACATTTGTTTAGCAATACAAACATTTTATATTGAAATTAAGGTCGTTATCTTTATAGGGATAACACAGCATTTTATGATAGACCCAATCGTGGGGCGGAAAGTAACACAGCATTTTATATTATGCCCAAATCGTGGAGCTCAATATGAATATAATATCAAAGGGGAATATAATAAAATATCACAGCATTTTATGATTTCCATCGTAGGGGCTGGAAAGTATCATAGCATTTTATGACGCCCAAATCGCGGGGCATAATATAAAGGGAGTACTATCACAGCATTTTGTGGCGCTCATCGTAGGGGCTTGTTGATTATAAAAAAAGTATCACAGCATTTTATGACATGCTCAAACGTGGGGCTGGAGTATCACAGCATTTTATGACGTCCATCGTAGAGGCTGGAAAGAATCACAGCATTTTATGGCGACCCAAAGTGTAGGGGTGAGAACACCACTAAAAGAAAATTTAAAAAATTAAATATCGTAGGAGCGAGAAATTTAAAAATTAAAATTTGTAGAAGCACGAATAAAAATTTAATTTAAAAAGGGTTAGGAATTTAAAAATCTGAAGGAATGTGAAATATTATTAATAATAAAAATTTAAAAATAGATAAAAGAATAAAGGAAACCAGAAAGGCATTAAGGAATCAAGGGCTGGAAATAGGGGCACAAAAAAGCGTAATTTTACAAGATGTATCTATGAAAATGCAAGGGCAAAAATTGACGCGAAGTCAAAGTGACGAACAACAGATTTCATAACAATCTGAAATTATGTCTATTCTGTTAGCCTTAAATAGAAAAATGGACAAAAGCAAAGAGACCATGAAAAATATTATGGAAAATGGAGAAAAGCTCGGGGTCGAAATGAAAATCATAAGCGAAGGATTAAACGAAAGTAATCAAACGATCGTTGAAATGCAGGTACACTTTGAAAATAAATTCATTAGAATGATGGACGATGTAGATAAAGTTAGAGACGAGGTTTGGAAAGTGAAATTAAATCAGGAAACATGTGAAAAAGAAACAAATGACCGGATTACAAATTTAGGTAAAAAGATGCGGAAAATTCAGGGAAACTGTGAAATAGGACTTAATGATGTAAATAGAGAGTTAGGTAATTTAAAATCAGAATTCGAAAATGCTGGTAGGAATCAGGGGCAACACACTAGGACAAACAGACCGGAAATTTCAGTTGAACAGTATTCCAAATTTTATGGAGACAACAAGGTGAATCCAAAAGTATTTTTAAATAATATAAGAAAATTAATACAGGGATCAACGGATGAAAGGTACAATTTAAATTTTGATAGATCAATGTTGAAAGGAAGCACTGAGATATGGTTTAACTTAATAGAAAATGACATAGGGGACATTTCAGGAGTTTGAAAGTAGATTTTTGAGAAAATTTTGGGGGGATAATCAACAATACAAGGCGCGAGATAATTTAGTTACAGGAAAATATAATCAGAACTCATGGATTACACGAGAACTATACGCCATACAAAAATTCAGTATAGCGAAGCAATTAAATCCGCCGATGGAAGAAACACAAACCATAAAGTACTTAGCGGGACATTTTGGCAAGGAGTCTTACATTCGCGCCGTGGTTACATATAAAAAAGTTCTATAAATGCAACACCGGAAGCGAGGTTTAATAGACACTATCAGCAGTTGGCAGCGCTAATTCTTATACAGATTTGGGCGCGGTCAACTACCAATGACGTGCCAGATATTGCGTAATACTACGAAAATTTCCATAATTCAAACACAAAGAATAAAGCACACAAATTAAGTAAAGGATTACTTACATCAGAAATCCTGCCTTCGCCCGAAGTTGCGCTCGGGTAGGCCTCTAGCCAAGTCCAGTCGGGGCTCCTCCCGGAGGAATTAGAGATGACACGTCGACGCTCTCAAATGCGTACGGATCAGCTCCGGCCAGCTAAGGTAGACATGAGGTCTTCATCCACAGACGTGAAGATCGGTATGCCTAGGTGGCGGCAGATTCTTACCTATGTAGGGATTGGGCGGGAAAAAATAAGGTATTAGGGTAGACAACAAAAGATAATTAGATAGGATATCTACATAGGTAAATCTAACGATACGTTACCAGAAAAAAACGAGCACTTAACTCGACGATACCCGGTAAAAAACCACGTTATTACGAGAGCCGGAAAACTCTCCCACCCCTTTTCTAGTATTCGTCCAACCCTCTAGGGACAAGCACACTGCGCAAATGCACTACTCTGACGTACGGAAGTACCGCCTAGTCCATTTAAAATTCCCGCGCACCGCGTATTTGAAAATATGCCGCGAAACTTCCGTATATCAAACTAACCTAATAACAATGTTAAAGTGCCACTTTGGCACGTAACAGGAGATAAGACATTCTGTGATGATTCAAAACATAGCAAATAGGGAAATCTTCTTGTAATATTTACGTTGTGATGAGTCAGGACAAAGTCGTGTAGTGGAAGGCAGGACGGTACCAAGACAGCGAGAAAATTTAGGTAGAATGCAAAGAAGCACAGAAAACAATAGATCGAATAATAGGGGAAATTTTTATAGAAACAATTACAACAACAACAATGATAGAAGGAACTGGAACACAAGAGACACGCCAAGAAGAGAAACAGAGCGAACGAATCACGACAGAAATATAAATCAGTGTATGTTACAAGCAAAACATCGGGAACAATCAGCACAACCTACAAGAACGAACCGTACCTATGCAGAAGTTACGAGTCAGGCAAGACCATCTATGTCGAATCAGGATTTTTGAAAGAGGACAAACCAAGTAAGCCCTTAAAAATAAATGGATACGAACACCAGCGTGAATATATAAAATGTGAAATGGAAAAGGAAATGAATAAAAGCTTATTACCGATAATTAAATTGAAAATTAGAAATAGTCAAGGTGGAACACTCATTGATACGGGAGCAGAAGCGTCATTAGTGTCTGAGGATTTTGTTAAACGGGAAAAATTGATAGGGAGTATGATGCCCATTAGGAAGTTTAATTTAATAGCACCAAATAGCAAGAGATTTGCAAGTGTGAATAAAATAATAATTCTGGAATATGAAATGGGTAAGATAAAGTTTGAAAATGAATTTATAATAGTGTCGGGTTTAAGAGTAGATGCAATATTTGGTATGGACATAATAGATAAGTTGGGATTAAAAATAAATGCCGAAGGAAAGGCAATAGATGTAAAAGGGAAATATATAAAATGGGATAATGAGGAAAGCATTGAAGTCGAAGGAGACTGTTTGAATATTAATCAATTTGAGGGTGAAGTTGATATAAAGGGGGATATTGATAATAAAATAAAATGTCCAGGAGAAGTGAAGGATAGGGTGAAGACACTATTAAAGAAAAATTCAGAATCCAGAATAATAGCAACGGGATATGTAAAGAAATTAGAAGTTGTAGACACAGAGACATTTAAAGAAATTCCATCTGCAAGAAAATTAAGTAAATATATCGGGTTTTATAGAAAAGGGCAAAGGTATAAGTGTGAAATGGTTCCTTTTGGTTTATTGGAAAATGAGAATATGATATGGGGCCCGAATGAAGAATTTGGGAATGATAGGTTAAAATTTAGAAAAGTTTTGGGATATGAAGGAGGATACATTAGGGGGAAAAACTATAATGATAACTTAACTTCAGATAATAAGGTTAGAAAAAGCACGTACAAGGGAAACAAGAAAGACAAGCTCATTGCAGAGAGAAAACTTTTAATAATGGAGAAAAGTGTACATACTGTAAGATAAACTAGTGGAAATAGGAATATAATCATAAATTAGGATAGGTATAGACAAATAAGGGAATTAAATAGGGATATTAATAAATTAGGATATCATCATAAATTAGGATATATTTAGGAATAGGAACTGTACATATTGTTAATATTAGAATACAATAGAACATAAGATAGGTTAATAATAATTAGGATAGGTTTACGATAAGTAGGAGTAGCATAGGTTGATATAAATAGGGGCGATTGATTGGATACAGGAAAAGATGATGATGTTTATGAGAAATAAGAAAGGTATAGATAAATTGGTATAGATAAATAGGAGGGGTTTATTAGAAACAGGAAGAGATGAATATACGTTGTATAAATTGATGATAAATAAGAAAGGTATGTGAATAGGGATATAGAGACAGGAGAAATATGAAGAGATGATGAAGAATTAAAAATAGGATAAAAAAAGTATATGCATGATAAATAGGAAAAGTATATGATAAATAGGAAAAGTCTATGTAAATAAGAAAAGTATGGATAGATATGTAATGAAATATTAGTAGAACATAATAGCTAGTATGTAAATAGAAAAGTATATTTAAATAGAAAAGTATATGATAAATAGGAAAAGTATATGATAAATAGGAAAAGTTTATGTAAATAGGAAAAGTTTATGTAAATAGGAAAATATGGATAAATAGGGAGTGAAATATTAATAGATTATAATAACATAATAGTAATAAAATTTAGAATGAATAGGTGTGTAGATATAGTATAGATCAAAATAGGAATAGGGATGTAAAAATAATGTAGGAGTTGTGTAAATAGTAAAAGAAAATAAAAATAAAATAATTTTGGACCAATGTGAATTTTGTCTCACATTGGGTGCCAAAAATTAACATTTTCCAAAAATTTTTATTTTAATTTGGGAATTAATGTTATAATTATAGGGTAGTTTAGGGGTAGGTTGTCACAGGGGTCGTAGAATAAATAAAAGAAACTTCCAGTTAACAAAAGCACATAATTACAGATATTATAAGAGTAAATAGGTCACTACACATATTGTTAGTTGAGAGCACGCTGTATATAAAAATACAAAAGTTTAAACGCATAAGAAATAGAGATATCCAAGAGTAGTTATGAGCTAAGATAAGGTTTGAAAACGTAACAAAATGCATCAAAATTAAATCAACAGAAAACCTATATGAATTGGCCTGATAAATATTTAACAAGTGCGTTAAATATATTCATCGTATACGCAGGCTAAAATTATGCAGTTTGAATAAATCGTACATGACATAAAGTATTACATTTGTTCAAAAATTCAATTTAATTAGGAAATAAACAAACACCAAATTTACGGTTTAGATTAGAATAAGCAAGCAACAACGAATACGTGACTGAATAAACGAAAATTCGTGGGATTTCTCAATTAAATATCATAGTATGTAAATGAATACGTGACAATTTAAGCATTCATCCAAGTATTTGAACTATACAATTGGTAAAATTTCCCTGAGTACACAAAAGATAAACACAAAAGGTGTCGCCCCAACACTTGAATAAACGAATAGAAAACAAGAGGTATGGCTTATAAATACGATAACAATTGAACGACGGTTGAGTATATATTTTAAACTGGGCTACCACGATACTCAGAAGTGCTAAATTATTTACGTAACCAGTCATACGAAAGTAAATGAAAATCATTTTAAAAAGTGTAAAAATTGTGCAAGTGAGCCGATCTATTATAGACGGCTCTGGTTATTACTTTGTAGAATACTCTGGAAAATACTCTGGTTATTACTCTGGAGAATACTCTGGTTATTACTCTGGTAAATACTCTGGTGAATTCTCTGGTTAGTCACCTCCTGCTAAATTACTTTGGTAATTACTTACATGGTAAATGTTCTATTACTGTTTTGTTAATTACGGAGATGAAGAAACTTTTATTTACTGATATACAAATTGAATCTTAAATTAGATTAACTTATGGGATTTTGAATAACGATTTGGATAGTATTTTGGTTTTGATATCGACTTCCAAATTCGACGCTAAATATTCAGACTGGGCACGAAAACTCTTGGGGGATGCAGAGGAACTATGGGACCATTCTAGGTTAGCCATATTGATATAATTTATTACTGAAAACTGTTTTAATTCAATATTTTGGTACATGTAAGAGTCAACAAAACATTAGTTTCATTGATCAATTTCATGTGGAACTGTTTCTAAGGAGCACCTAAAAGTCTACCGAAAACAAGTAATTCCTTAGAAGCACTCCGTCGAGTGTTTGAGGTTCAAATTATTGCTGAGCATCCTAGTATATGGAAAATTATTGAAGCAATTCAACGGCAGCAAAGCTTATATGATCTTTAGAATGAACAGTATGTAGCGGGTGTGACAGGTCCACCAGCCCACAAAATATACTAGGATCGTGCAAAAATAATAGTACGGCTATTCGAAAATTATACTCTAGACAATATTCTCGATTTTTTGCAAGGAATAACACAAGATTTTAGAAAAAAACGGCAAAGGGATTGTTTTTAGTCTACTACAGAAATTATAAGGAACAAAAAAATAACAAATTGTTTTTCTACTTTAAAAAAATTTAAATGGAAAAAATGACATACAAAAATTTTAAAAAATTAACAAAAGGATAGTTTTTGACTTTACAAAAAAAGAAAAAAAATGATAAAAAATAGTTTTTCAACTTTTACAAAAATTAAAATTAAAACCAATGACAAAGGAATCGTTTTCTGTATTTTACAAAAATCAAAAAAATAAAAAAAAACTTTTTGACTTCTACAAAAAATTTAAAAACCTCTAAACATGCCAGCAACGTGTTGTAAGTCCTAAACCTTGCTAAAGTGTGATAGGAAGTTCAATAAATAAATGAAAAACAAATTGAAAAACAAATATATTCTAAATAAACCTGAAGAAAATTTTCAAACTCAAAATTTCGATTAATTCTTCATTCAATGAATTGTTGATTTGATAAATCATGTTTCGATTAATTGTCCATTCGATGGATTATTGTTATTGTTGTTTTGATGAATTATGATTTGGTTAATTGCATTCGATGAATTGTGTTTTCAAGAATTGTTTTCAATTAATTTCGCGCAAGTCTTCTTCCTTGTATTCAATAGATATAGTTTATTTCAGTGTTATGCAGAATGCAGTTAAGGCATATTAATATAATTGATGAATTATTTTTTGTTAAATTGTGTGAAGTCCTTATAACCTGCTTTGGGCAAAACCCAAGACAGCTTATGCTAGCACTGCCGAATAACTGTGCACTATTTATTATCTGCTCAGTTAATTTACGAATCAGTTGCTCATTTTTTATTCTACATTTCCTTGGTTTAATGTAAGTAAAAACATTAACAAAAGAATGACAAACTAAACCTTAAAGAACTCATATTTCGATTATACAGAGTGAATTCTACTAATCACTCGATGTTGCAGTTCCTCACTATTGTAGTTTATTAATCAATGCATGAGAACATTATAACAGTATAACTAAAACATACTTTTAAAAAACTTCACAATAAACGTTTTATATATGAGTCAAACAGCAATTGCTTATATGTTTTAGCAGTTTCCTTTTTATTAACTGCCATTGTAATTCCTCTACCAACAACAGCAACATCACCTCCACATTCTAAGATTACGTGTTCTGGGGAGTTGTACTGTTGACCTAATGAATCATTGACATTTTGTAATTGTACACCGGGTATTAAATGAACTATTCCAGGCTTATTCAAGAATAAAGGAGTTTGACAAACAAAGCCACATATTATCTCGGGATATTCTTCAGCAAATACTAGTGTTCCTTTTGTGTATTTTTCATCTATAAGATTACCAGCAGCGCTAGTTTGTGCCAATAAAAATACTCCTTTACTTTGTAAGCCTTTAGCATCTTTAATTCCTTGAAGCATTCCTTTACCAGTTATAGAATGTGCGGTTACTGCATCTGCCCAAGATGATATTTTATACACACCACTTGTGTACTGCAACTGAACTATTTGTCCAATATCTGCAAACTTTCTGTCCTCTAATAAAATAAAATTATGTTTTATTGCTAATGCATGTAAAATTGATGTCGTATCTGGAGAAAAATCTTTCAAAATATCAATGTGAGTTTTTAACATGCAAATTTCTGAACCAGTCTCCTCAATAAGTTGATACAGATCGGAGCTTTGGGTAACATCAGCTGATAAACACAAATTTGTTTGTTTATCATGCATTATTTGAAATAATTGTTTTGCAATTGGATTTTGACAAAACTTTATACGTTCCAAATATGGCATCCGTAATCGATCTGCAACAATAAAAAACAGTACAAAATCTAGTCAATTATAAGATAATATAAATAACTGTATTGTAAATACCAAACAATGTCAACTATCTGAACTACTTCGTTTAATTAATAACGAATGGTGCCAATCAATAATAAGAATAATAATGTTATCTCCTGAATGAACAAATACATAATTGGGAATTATGATAATTCTGAAAAACATTATATGTCAAGCAATCAAAAATTTGTTGAATTAAAGATGTTTAGGTACTAACTATTGTCTGTCCACATCCAAATGTCAGGGATGATATTATTGTCACATTCCCTTCTGCAAAGATACAATTTTATGATATATCATCTTGTAATTCATGCAATTTTGTTGCAATACATTTTTATAAACTGTCTTGAATTAATGTAATGTAACTTTAAAAATCCTCAGTTTTAGAGGATGATAAATAAGTACAGTGGAAAGTTGATAATTTGCAACATAGTTTCAGTTCAGAAAATAGGGTACTTATTTCATAAAGAAACTCTGTGAACTGTTTGACCAAAATTTGATTCTCTGGAAAATTACCATTGACTTCAACAGTAACCAACAAAATTTGTTGTTGTCAATTAACTCAGGGGAGGAGTGTGTTTGCATAGAACTGAAGTGCCATTGTCAGTCATTTTTAATTTTTTGAATGCCCACCTATATTCGAAACCAGCAAAGAAGACCATCATGTGATCACTTCTATTCATCAGAGAATCAATATGAATTTCTGAAGTCCAAATGATGATCCACTTACATGTATTCAAAAACTTTATAGGAAAAAGCAACATTGCCAATTCAATTTTATTCCCAAACTCATTTACATTTTTAGAATTTAGTGATTAACTAACTTGCTTTTACTGAATTAGTCACTCTAAAATTATAATGATCACATATAACATGCCTATAACTCTAATTTTGTTCTAAAAGAAATACATACGTATATTAATAAATATTTGCAAAGAAATTGTAAATCCTTAAATAAACAAAGACTGTACTGGTATTTTAAATCTGTTAGTATGACAATTGTCAAAATGAAAATGCAAACTTTCCATATTTTATATCAATAATAATATTAATAAACATGTTGTACCAAACAAATTAAATTTCCTAAATCGATTAATTTATGCACTGCTGCATATAAATACTAATTTCCAACTACTCTATTGTACGTTTATTTAGAAACATCCTATAAAATTTCTAACTTCTCACTCATTAAGCGATTTAACAAGTTCGACTACCTTTCGATTGATATTCGATTATTTAAACGTCCCATAAAAAATTTCATAAAAGTGCTTAGTACATCGTTAAGTACTTAGAATCTATTTTATGACAATTTCCTTAGCTTTGCAAACATTTAAAAAAATCCGCGTTATAAATTCCCTGAAATAAGTTGAACACCTGCATCCAATACTTTTATGGTTTTCTTTAAAAGATTAAAAAAGTTCGCATTATAAATTCTCTGAAATAAACAAACACCTGTATATCGTTAACTTCTAATGTTATCTATACTCTACTAAGAAATTCTACCAAAGCGGTATTCTGTTACCTCGCAGGTGTTCACGTTTAGGAGCAATATTCATGGAAGTCGTTATGTTATCATCAATTGGCCCTTGTGTGCAAGCCATGTTCAATGAATGCTTCGCAGCTGTTATATTGAAAATACTTGCAGGTGTGCTTCTCAGAATACTTTACATTTTATTATAGGAATTGTTTTTGAAACAAAAACACGTTTTCTTCTATCCCTATAAATAGAGTGAGCGCTGAAAGGCTTTATGATACTATACAGAGCCCTTTTTCCGTAAAGGAACTCTGTAACTTGCGATGCTAATTAAGATGCTTTCTTGTAAGAGGCATTGTTTTACTTTAGTGTTACAGTCGAACTTAGTTTCATAGAGTATCCAGTTCGTCGGTAAGTGTAGTATACACTTCCAGATTCACTATGATGATACTAACTATACTTCTTAAGCTACAATTACTTTGTTTTTTCTTGATGTTGCTACAAAATGTAGCTACTTCCTTGGTTGACTGATAACCATGCAAGTGCTTTAGTTTACTTACTTGCGGTTACTAAAAATTGCACATTGCGTTTTAAAAATGTACTTTCACATGTCAATGCACAAGTGATTACATGATTGTTTTTCGAGTCACAATTAATAGAAACCGAAGCTCGCGTTAGAGCAATTTTTACTGTTTTAAAATTAATATTAGGAAATGCTAACGTCAACAACTTGTTTACTCAGTTATAATCTAGCTTAAGTTTATCACTCAGTTCATTTCAGTTTAGGGTTAGGCTACTTAAATTTACGGTTACATTAGTACTTTTAGGAAGTACACTTCAATAAGCAGGTTCTAATACTATTTATATTATGTCTAATTTTCTTCTTGTATATATTTAGGTCTGGAAACATTGTCTACATATCCCATGTATTATTTAGATTTTATGTGACTGGGAATAATTCTTAATCTATGTTTGCTTAAATGTATATTTCTATGTTGTGTTATATGCGAGTTGACGCTTTTGTTTACATCACGTTTTAACAGGACGATTACGAAATGTTTGATTTGGTTTTTGTAAGTACTCCTTTTGTTAACTAACAGTTTGTAAATAAATCTACTTACCGAGGTTACCAATTTTTTTTCCTGTGTGACCCACCCCATTCCACGACGTTTTGAGCTAGCACAAAATCCAATCCTTTTGGATTTATATTCTACCCTTCTGTTTTGTTGCAGTATTTGGTGTGGGCGATTTTCTTTACTTACTTTACTATTTTCTTTCTTGTCTGCACGAAATACCGTAACAGTTGCTCACCTTAATCGAAACGTTAATGTATTATAATTCTCCAAGTTTACATTTTTGTTTTTATACGTATCAGCTATTTAAAATGGATATAAGTAATTACAAGCACTAATCTAATTTCCTAAACAGATTTCACACACATATGATTGCCTTCAAATTACACCGGATTGCAATATGAATTTTAAAGTAATTGCATAAACAAATGTTCAAAGATTTATTTTTACTTAAAAATTTCTTTAAAATACAATATAATATTTTTAAATATATAGTAAAGTATAAAAAAATGTAGTGATATCGTGTTGATATCAAAATGATTAGAGAGTTTTATTAAAGCTGTCGCTTCCTGTTGACGTACTGTCACGATCAACTTGTATCATAATTCTTCAACATTCGTATTTAATGCTCTTTCACGTAGGTATCATTCACTTATAAGCGTTTGAATATGTTGAGTATATTTTTTCGCATAAATCCTTGGAACACTGCTGTAAAGCTTCATACAACATTTCTTACACCTTGTTGTCGCCATAACCATCTCTTCCGATATGCTTATTATAATAGCCTTTTGCATATGCCCAAATAATCTCTATTGCATTAAACTTACAATGATATGGTGGTACAAACAGAACTTCTTGGCCATGGCTTCTTAGATGCTTACCTCCTCTTTTGTGGCTTGTAAGCTTTTAATACTAAACTTAATAATTTACTTTTAAACACCTGCATAGTATTCTGAACATTGTGTGTAATAAGCCTAGGGATTATATCAGCATTATATAACATGATTAAAGATGGATGGTTCTAAATTATTTATTAACTTTTTGCAACCCACTGTAAAAAGTATCCCCCATTCATTTCACCATGATAATCATTACTATGCGATTTGGAAGCAAATAGCAAGGAGACGTCATCTACAAAACCTTTATTTGATCTAAAATGAACTACTACAGCATTTTCCATCATACCCACTTGGCTTTGACGCATTTCTATTATTGTCTTGCCATAATCTTTTAAAAAGAGCCAAGTTTCATCCATAAAAACAATTTGTCATTTTATGTTGCAGTCTATATTGTTTTTATATGCCCTTAGAAATTTAATTCTTGAATTATCAATATTTCGTTTTTCCAACAAAGCCCAGCAGTTTGCTTCTTTTTGAATTTGAATCCAATTTGAAACAATACGCGTTTCAAACTGGCATTATTTAATGTAATATCATTTTCTTAAAGTTCTACATTCAACGATTGGACAGCTACGTGGTTTTCTGCAAATAATAAACATTACACTATCATTTACTTTGAAGCTTAATTAAACTTACTTTGGGAATGCATTGTATACAATGTATTACTGATGTTTATTTGAATGCTGTTTGGAAGATCCACGGTTTAAGTTTTCTTGTGAGACCTGTTATTTCCAAGACTCCCCTTCTTAATTTTTCAGATTTCTTCAAACGTTGCTGTATCATACACAAACGACTTAATCACTCAAAAAAATACACTCTGTATAGCAGAGTTCAGCAGTTGAACTGCAGTGGATTTCTAGTTTGTAATTAAAATGTACAATTTTACAGACTTATTAATTAAAGGTTGTTAGTGGTACAAATGCACAATACAAGATAAAATATTTTTAAAGGTGTACATTAGTTAGTAACTGATCGTGAACTTTTTAGTTAAAAAAAGAGACATTGAATATATGCATACAAATACACTTGCTTAAGTTGCAGGGGTTCTGTATTAAGCCAGTTCACTTTAAACATTTAAAACTAGAAATCATAAAAATGTGATCATTACACCATACAATTATAGGACCACAATAAACAATTGCAAGATAATGTAGCACATTCAATTAATGCTTATCCCAAATTGCTTGTTTTCTCTAACATAAATGAAGCTAACAAGGTGTCAAATTACTGGTTTTTCAATATGCCAAAACCTAACTATACATTAAAATTTGACGCATTGACACCTAGCTCTATATCATTGTATAACATCTACGATATTATAACAGAGGCACCAGAAAGTCTAGATTTTAAAGGAAGAATGAATCGATTGACAGCTACAATTAAAGAGTCAATATAAAGCAAACAAATGAGAAAGATTGAGAATTATCTAATAATTTCTGGAAGCCTTTAAAAGCTGGGTTAGTTATGCATATAAATCGTACGACCCAGTAGAGCTTTCAGTTTTCAGTCTAAGTACGAATACGTAAGTATCATGAAATAAATTCTGGAATCGATTGCTAAAATAAATAGGTTTAATGCGTAGATAAATTACATAGTTGAACTTCATAATAAATATAGTGTAATCATCATATTAAATGGAATTTAATTAATAGTAATTACCATCAGTGATATCTGTAGCGGCATTTCAATACATTAAGGTTTCTTTGCATTTGTGAACAATCAGGCTTATATTGAACTGAATAAAGAACAGCAAATTGAAATTAGTTACAATACCTTGTATGATACACAAATTTATACTTACTCAACTGACATGTTGTGGTAAAACTTTGAACATCTTTAGATAAGGTAGATATCTGTGTATTTTGTAAATAGATCATTACATTTTCAATAACATCATCTTTTATACAGTTTTCTTCCCTCAAATATTTTAATAAACTTGTTAAGCTAAACAGGGCACACATTTCAATTCCATGATTTTTTAAAAGATCTACACCGCCTTGTTCTCGATTTAAAATAACAATAGCATGAGAACATTTAATTCCAACATTTCTTAGATCGTTAACAGTCTCTAATACACTACTGCCAGATGTTACAACATCTTCAATTATTACACATGTGCTAGCTTCCTTGTAAACACCTTCAATCAAGTTTTTAGTTCCATAATTTTTTGCTTCCTTTCTACGCATGACCATTGGAATATTAGCATTCATTGATACGGCAGTCGCAATTGGTAGTGCAGTATATGGCACTCCACATATTAGATCAAATGTTTGGAGGGTTCTCATAACATCTACTACCAAACTTGACAGTGATTCCTAGAATGAATAAATCAGAATAAGCAAAAGCTAGTTGATATAACATATAATGCACAAAAAAACATTTAAAATCTCATCATGAAGAAGACGCTTCCTGCCATACAAGTAACTTACACTTGCATGCAATAGGATATTAAGCACAGAAAATAAAAAGTATGCAAATTATTCGGCAATGCATTGTAAATTGGAAGAACGATAGTGTTGAGAGCAGTTTAAAATTGATAAGAACAGTTCATACATTTTTAAAAAATACTGAATGTCCATTTAGCTCTAAGCAAACAAGCTTTCAAATAATCAACATAAAAAAATTAAAAAGGATTAATATTTATAAAGCTATCAAAAAAACTCTTTTGTTATCTCATATCCCTAAATAAGTAAATCTTTTTTAGCCTATTGATTTTTTAACTTTAAGACATGCTGCATATGGCAATTATAAAAAGATTGAATATTTCCCCATAAGGTTGAGGAAGATCACAGTCAAGTTATTGTAAAAATAAACTGTAGTAGATTTAGAGATTCACAAAAAGCAAGCAATTTTTAGAAATATTTAATTTCAAATATAATTTCAAGCAATTAGAGTCATTTTCATTTCCAAGACTGCTGTGAGCTTTTGTTCAAACTGCTTAAACTATTAGTCGTGCAGTTAGTTAGTAAGCAAGACGCAACTGTTAATCCGACTCGAAACGTAAAGTAAACAGTAGAAACCTTTGATAGCTAAATCAGCAGAGGACCATCCGAATCGAGTCAACATATAAGGAAGTCGCAAATATGCAATAATTAACCCAAGGCAGAAATACGTTGATAAACACAGGTTGCATGTAACGTAAACATTAAATAACTTACCGTAAATGTCTGCATTGGAATGAAGTTAATTGTTATCACTTACGAAATTGTTGGATAGAGAATGAAAGAAATTATGGAACACAACACAACGTTTTAGATTCGTTAAGCAATAAACGACAGCACCATGTGGGAAACCAACTGTCTTGTTTGTTCTATAATACGAAAGTGATTATCTTTTATCAATGAAACTTATACTAGAGTTCGAAATTAAATGATACTCGTACACCTTGCGACCGCTGGCGATTTTGTTTATTATTAAACGAGCTAAATACGTGCAAACTGTAACAAATAAATTAATATACCCTTTTTAAACTTAATTGAAATGAGTGTTGATTATAAAATAATCGCGGTGCATAAACAACTATTGAACTTGAATACTTTTAGAAAGCTGTAGATTTATGATGTTAATCTATACTAAATAATCTGAAAAGGCAGATGTCAAACTTTTGGGGCATTTAGAGTTGCTTCAACAATATCATAGACACCTTGCTTTACTTTTCTCAAATATTTAACTAATGCTATTTCAGCATATATTTTTTGTCTTCAATTTTAAATTTTCCAACAACACTTTAAAGTTGATTTAAAAAAATTTCAAAATTACTGTTAAACCAGAATTTCTGAAATCACTGTTTGCTTGTTAGGGTTAAACTTTAAAAGAATTTTATTTAAAACATTAAACCACTAGTTGTAAATTCCTATGACTATTTCGTTGACCTTGGTTCATTACTGCAGTTCCTGATTGGAAATTAATAACAAATCTTAATTAGTAACATTTCAAAACTTTTTAGTATTCTATTTTGTTCAATTTTAAAAATATATAACATGTTCGTTTTAACATGTTAAGCAGATTAATTCAAAACCTTTAGTTATTGGATCATTTCTTAGCATTTCCCCTATTCTATGTTTGGTTTCATGAACAAAAGCAATTGTGTAAAATTAAATTGAAATTATCTGGAATGTTGTGCTAAAACCAGGTATCTTGTGAAGTAAATTTGAAAACCGATCGATTCTATTGTTCCAGTATTTGATATGACATCCCTAAGGGCCTACTCATGAACCCAAAGATTGAATATTTAATTTGTAGTGCTAGTGTCCTAAGACAAACTATCAAGACATGCAGGTCAAGGAGATATACTTATGATTTAGTAATTATTGGTATTATCCATACCAATACACAAAGTTACACAAATATATTGATGAATGGGCAATTAACGGTTTTATGCATGTGCATAGGTTATCATTTTGAAACGTATTATATTTTCTTGATCGCTAACCCCAAACGGTCACATTCTTTCCTAAATTGAGCTTAACTAATGCTCTCTTCTTAATACATACATCTGACTCTAGAAGTTGGGGGTCAGCAAAACAAAGTCTTCCGACGTAACTAGGGGTCTATTCCTTGGGTAGAGCTATGAACAATGGGGGTAAGTCGAAATCTATGGAGGTTACACTTAACAAAAAAAACAAACAGGCGCCACCAAGTCCAAATTGATTTATTTTAGGGCATAGCAATTTTTTAAGGGCGGACTTGGAGACCCAAAAAGAGATCGCCTTCGTTGATACACAAACTTGTCTTAACAGAATAAGACGCTGTTCCTGTAAGAAAGAATAATAATTAAGTCACATAAAAATGGGAACACTATTTGCGTCCCTCAAGTATACCTAAAAAGTATAGAGAATATTATCTGCATAATGGGATCATAAAATTTTAGTTCTTATTGCTTTTTGTTTACCAAGTCTGATCAGACTAGATCAGAATAAAAAAACTTTAAATGAAGAATATTAATTTACTAATAAGAATTTTCTTGGTTTCAGTAAATAAAGTATCATTGTAATTAAATAAAATAAAAATTTGAAGTACTTGCAAAACTGGTAGTAAAGGTTATCAACTAATCCTTACTCAAATATTTTATAATTCTATGTAACTAAAATGCTAGAGTTTCTTTATAACCCAATCAGATCTGCGTGAGTCATTTACAAATGAATATACGAAATTTTCTCATTAATTTAACAAAGTTAAAATTAGTTTGAAGTCAAAATAATCACCAAGATATTCTCTAATGTTATCAATAGTGGTTGTACTAAAATGCTAAACATGTGTTAGCCATTGGGCAATTGTTGCCAATAGTGAACAAACAAACAGGTGATGTAATATCAGCTGTTAAATTACGTTGAAGCCACGTGTGATCACGTATTCTGAAGCTAAGTGAAAGCAAATTTAATACTGGGGAAAACCAGCTTATTTACAGGTAAACTGAATAACAATTTTTGTCGTCTAACAAACAAAATGAAATAATGTACTTTCAGAAGGAAAGTACTCAGGAAATCATAATTCTATTACGAACCCAAGAGCAGCAGTTGTCCCTTGATGTAATGGAAATTACCTGCAGCCGGAACAGCAACTAATTATACTTGCTTTCCATGCTTTAACACAGGTGTAGGAGCAAGGCGGATTCCTTACTTGGATCACGGCAGCATTACTTTGTAACGTAATCTTCCGTTGTCTAAATTTATTTACTAAAATAATTTTTCATTGCGTAGCCAACAAATTAAGTTTTCTAAATTGTAACTTCAAAGGGATCATGTTGTCTCAAATTTTACAGTTGCGATTTTCGACGTGGTGTGCGATATATACGTTATCCATGCAGTTTTCTAATTTCTCGTTGGGATTTCAAATGTGTCGTTGCGAATTCAAATGGGTCGTTGCGAGTTCAAATGGGTCGTTGCGCTAAATAAATTTTGTAAATTAGCTAATATGATAACGTATATACAAAATGTGGATTAGGTACTAACCGTTACTCAGGAAGTGTTTCACAAACATAGAGCGACTCGGAGGTCACTCGTCATTCTCTTAGAATGCATGTTTACGCTGCTTTTAACTATCGACGAGTGCGCTCGCTGCTTTCTTGCATGGTGGGAGGTTCCGGATTTTAGTTCTCGGACCTCTCACGCGCGCGCCAGTGGCTGTGAAATTACACCGAACTCGGAAACAACTCAACTAATAATCCTTGATATTATAACACTATAAAAGTTTGATTGTTACTCGAATATTTATTTTAATTAATAGAGGTATTTTAATATTCATTGTACGTTTAATGAATGGATTCTCCTACTGCAAAAATAAAATTGTTACAATTTTACAAAGAATCTCTTGAGTAATCACCATGTAGTTGGCATTGGTTATTATGCAATAAGTTTTTAACCGCCAAACCTGTCTCTACCACATCTGAAGTCACATGGGAAATGTGTTGCTAACTGGCAATCATTTCTGTAGACCCCACTGATATTTATTTAACACTAATGGCTTGGGTAAGTGTTTAAAACCTAGTTTTTCTGGAATGCCAGGGATTATAAGATTGAATTTTTCAAACATTTTATATATAAACAGAATTGCTTGGGAATTCTTAATTAATTTTTGTCAATGTTATAATTAAGGTAATTTTTTTTATTAAAACTTTTAGCAATAAGTCATACCCTTTTTGAAAGTGCCAAATACATTAAATGAGCTTGTCTAAGTTGATGTCATATTCTAAGTTATTTACACAAGTGCAATCATGTACAGACCTGATTTTAAAGAATGCAGATAGATGATCGTAAAACCTAAGTTAATGATCAACAATTACTACGCTTATGTACGATAGTCAAATCTTTATTTTTAATAGTAACGATTCAACAAATTCCGCTCAATGGCAACTTTTATATTGTAAAATCAATAACTAAGATTCAAATAAATTCAGGTGAATTGAAAGTAATAAATTAGTGACGGTATCAATTTCCATTTGCTACCATAGACATCACGAAATTAAAGAAGTAAATAACTATTGATTGGTATTTTTCCCTTTTTATTACACAATCGTAAGTTTACTGAACAGACATACATTATTTTTTAATTATAGACAATTTTTGTGTCTAGATTTTTTTTGTATTTGAAGACAAACAGTGAAACCTTTTAGTTTGTCTTTGCTGTTGTTTTTTATTTCAGATTTAATACGGAAGCTAAATTAAAATATCGTTTATTGAGAGACTGCAACCATTCTCAAACTTCCGTAAAGTGACAATCACTTTAGAAATGGACATAGTGGCACGCACTTGTTTATCCTGTTTGTTCTTGTTTACTTTAACCCTCAGAATTTACCGAGACTAAATGATTCCTGCCTAGGACTTACTACTCGGCCACCTAGTCTTCTCTCTGGAGTAAAGTCCAATTTAGTCAGTGATTAGGGAGAAAACACCAATAAATTAAAAATTTTTTTATATATACTGCCAAGGTATATAGTTCGTGGCAATTTGTAATCACTGATTAGATAGATATATGTGAGTTATCAAAAAATCCCAATAATGCCTCAAAAATTTTTGGCTCAGATTCTTTAGACATTTGGTATAGAAATATATAGGTATTGACACAACAAATAGCTGACCATTTTGGTTTATACAATACATTGCTCGGAGTAACTTTTAACAATTAGAACATTTCCAATCTTCTATACTAGTCTATCATGTTCACGCATATGCAGTTATAATGCAGCCTTTTTTTGCAGTTAATACACTCTACTAGGTCATGATTACTACAGGACTTATCACAAATTAGATACTATAATGTAAGTAAGGGCCGCTACACTTGCGGCATGTCCCCAATACTCTACCCGAAGGTACTACATTGGGTTTGAATGCGAAAATAATGTGCTTCAAATAAATCGTACTTCAAAATTAAATAATCGATAAATAAAATGTAAAAACTAAAATTAGGGTTTAAATAATGGTGCCCATGGCATTGATTTTGGAATGTCTGATCAACAAGACACTAGCATAAATTAAGGAGGAGGGCTCCGTAATACCAGATAGCAACCGTCAGTTCTGCTTACTGGTACACGAAGGGTAGACTTAAAACTATCCAAATTCAGCTAAATTAGTATTTACTAATGAATTGGAATTTCTAAACATACACCAAATTTATTAATAGTGAATCCAGTTATTTGTTCTCACTTTATAAATTTACAATATTGTCTGCCCTTAACTAATTTATCCTAACTTCAGCCTAAATTCGTCTCTATGTTGTCTGCCATTCCTTAATTGACATTCTAATTTCAGTAAACCTTCGCATAAATACTACTACCAAAAATAGGCAAAACGCCAAACAAAACAAATCAAGCAACAAAACAGTTAAATATATAAATGTACAATAGTAGAAAATATAAATAAAGCATTAAGCATATAACAGTGCATGGAATAGCAAAAGCATGACTTACATTATCAAGAACGTTCGTATAACCAGTGTATGCACCAGCGCCATCACACTAAAACGAACTTGTTTAAAATTAACTCTAAAATTTACTTATTAGTACAAATTAATGTCTGCATTTTTTTGCTTTTAACACACTCTATACCCTATACCTACTATAAGCATAACTTCTGAAAGTATTAATCTGTTTTTCAATTGTAAGACTTTTCAGATCACAGATTGATAATACTGTATCATAAATATACTTTCTGATATTAATAGTTTTCTAGTGTTTTCAATGATACATTCTGCGCGCTTCAAATTTACGTTGTCATGAGACAAAATAGTTACCAGTTTAATTATATACTGTATACAACAAGCAAGTTACAGTTACTGTTAAGTGTCAGAAATAAATGTATTATTTTCATAAATATATTTGTATTAATTACAACTTTTGAATCTAAACACGAAATAGTTCTTGGTAATTTAAACTGAAAAGGAGATCGAACTAACATCATGAATATTAAAAAACATTTTGCGGCTTTTTTAAACTGAAGACATTTTATATATTTAATTTTGCCATTTTCATGACCTTTTTAACTGTACTCTTGATGGCAATCTCAATATTCAAATTTCCTGTTACTTGCAGTTGTACAATCCGATTCATTCATATTTCATCATTTGAATTAGTTACTAAGAAATTTCTATACAAAAGGTTAACGGCAGTGAGTTTTTAAAACTCCATTTTTGCAGAAACAAGAAGTATAGATACGATGCAATGATCCATGTTGATCAAAATGACATATCTTTCTGCACAACTTACACCTGACTTGTTTCTCTTTCACAGACATGTGTTCACAAGGAGTTGTTGAGCAAGTTCCAATTGAAATGTGTTTTGGCAACATCGGTCTTATGCAATGTAAATCATTAAACTTTCGTCTTAAATATTAAATTCCAAACAAAATTTTGATAGATGTGAACCTGACATAAGTTTTAACGCCAAATTGATAATAAATTGCAGCAACCAACAATGTAACGCCAGTGTAGCAAAATGCTCTTTATTGAATTATAGGCATATTATACACAGAATTATATCATGTTCACAAGCTTAAGATTTAATAACATATGATTAATAAATAGTATCTTGGATTGTGCATGGCTTTTATTTTTTAAATTTAACCAAAGTTATTTGGTAATATTACACAAACGGCAAATTTAACCATATGCATGTCCAACAAATTAATTCATTGTATAACTTAACATGTTCAGTATATCTAATTTCAGTTTTAATTTTACACCAACGCAAATAGAAAGAACCCTGAAAGCTTTACTGAGAGAAAGAGAAAAGCCGACTATCTTATGATGCCCTTGGAAAAGTTTACCAGCTGCTGATTGTTTATTTTATGATATGCTATTAGAGGATTATCTTACAAAACTCGTGTTTTGTGAATTATGTACTCCTAATATCGTTAAACTGCTATAGCAATTAAAACATCTATGAGATTTTTTATTTTAATATCGATTGGAAATTTTAGAGCAAATGGACATCAACACATTAAATAATTTTCACACTAAAATTTCCAGAATGTTGATAAACATCACAGATATTTTTCTAATTTTTCAAGAACAAAAATCTGACTTTTACTGATCACTCGCCACCATGGCTCAGGAAATTATAATTATAAGAACTGTACTTCCAGCACCAACAATGTCTAAACTATGCAAATGGTATTCAAGCTAAAAATGGACATGACGAACACTCATGCTGCAACAAGCAAACTGTTAAGTTGGAATACCATTCCCAAATATAACCATCAGATTATAGCTCTGAACTTTATAATAATTTCCTTGTAAATCACATTCAAGAACAGCAAAAATATCTGTCCGTGTGTGTCTTGTAAATATTAGATAGTTTAATTCGTGTTTTGATTAATTCTGAATATTTTATATTGTAGGTATGCAACCCAAGTTGCACCTTGCAACTTCATAAACGTCATAGAAATGCAGACATGAAAACCCCTTAATAATATACTCGTCTATCAACACACCTTAAAACCGAATAGACTTGCCCGGAATCTCCTATTATTAGAATACAAACATTATTTATAATGATCGCAAGCATTAAAATCTTAAGATGAATACTTTCGTTTGTTTCTGGGTATATGATGACATGCAATAGCCAAAAGCAAGCAATAACTTGTAATTTTCTGAGTTTAACCTCTTATCACGGTGCACCAAAGCCTGGAGGTTAAACCGGAAGGTTGTGCTTTATGCACTAACGTGAATACTCCACGTCCTGCCGGCAAGATGCTCCATATCCTACCACCAGGGCCTGGACTTCCACCAAAGGAAGGTACTTCGTAGAACCATTTTTGTATCAGCAGCTACTGCTGAACCCAAGCCAAACACGGCCCACTGAGACGGGATGTCCGTGGCGCCCTCATCTTTGCCGCCCATCATTGCTGAAGCGGACCTAGTGGCCTGGACACCGCACCCCGCACCAGTTCCGATGCTACTATGCCGCATATCACCGATAAAGGAACCTGCACAACACATGGCACCTGCATTGATTGTTCTTAATCTTTTTTGGGAATTAAACCACTCATAGTTTTTAAAATCATATTTACGTTTTGATCCATGACCTAGAATCGTTGTCAAAAAAAATTTTTTAATTCCCAAAAAAGATTAAGAAGAATGCTTAACAAACCACAACAAACATACAGGGAGTATTGCATTGATTGTTCTGCCACATCTAGCACCGTTTGCAGGCTTCAATCCAGCAAAACTTCTACCTGCAGATCCCAGGCGATACCGTATCTCCAATGATTAATTCTAAATCTGTAAATAAGTTGTATATATTTGTTATCTCTATGCATTAACGAAACAAAAGGTGACCCCACAAAACACAGAAATCGTGAACTGAACATCCACAATATTATCTAACAAATGCGATCCAAACATTTGTTGTGAAATGGTTTTCCATCTACACTAATCAACATTACAGCATAGAACCTCAGACAGGAATAGGAATATATTACATTGAGCATCTGCTGTAAAAGAAACTATGGATTAATATTAGTGAATAAACAAACAATTGCAGTAGGATTGTATGTAGATCTCTAAGTACTAACTTAGAATCAATTTTTTCACGATTTGTTCTTAACATTTTCAACTTACAACAAAATACAAATCAATCAACTTGAGTACCAGAAACCTCATCAACTTAAATAAAAATTCGAAAGAACTACGTTTAATATCAGATACCGTGTTTCTCGAAATTAACGATGGAACTCTATAAAATGGTTGACAAGAATGTTTTAGAAAAATGCTCAGATATTAATTTTAATTTTTAAATCTTCATTTAAATATCTAATGTGCAACCTACTATTCCATAACTCCTAAGCAATAGCAGCCCCAACTTTCGATTGATAATAATTAACTGAGATATTTGACAAATTATGTTTTCAAAGGGAAGTTAAAATGTCAAAAATAGGTTGAAGTGTGTTGTTATGCATACAGTGCGAGAAAGTCGTTAAAGACACTATTATCAGAAATTGCACGTTTTAGAAAGAGATAAACAGGTAAATCTTTTTTGTATGTTTTTATATGCTCTTTCATTTTATAGTCATTATTATTAAACAACAAAAAATTTAAAAGTTAGAGGTTCTTAATTAATTGACAATGGTGACTTCAACCCTTTGGCATTATGGAATGAATCTCAAATTTCAAAGAACTACACATAGAACACTAGTAGTAAAAGTACCAATTTGAAAAGAATGCCCCTTGCCTGAATCAGCCAATTTCGGAGACTTGTTGCTATGTTTCTAAGCAAGATTACTGAAATCTGTTTGCATCATTGACTGTCGATAATAGCCAACTTATAAATTACATGCCATCCAAAAGAAGCAATATTAAACACGGTAATTGCTTTGTGTGAAATGTAACTATTTTTGATTTTTAAAATGGAACACACTGTATATTTTACACAAATTGATTTCTCCTGAAAAGTAGATAATAATGATATGAAATTGTATAGGCATAAAACAAATCATTCCTAAGATATTGTACTAATGTAAAGATATTGAATTGCTGTGCTATTAAAAGCAACAAATAGCAAAATAAGACGAAAATATAAAAATTAGAAATTTATTTAGGTAATTTATAGGAAACTCAAATTAATTCAAAGAATAACGAAATAAATGATAATAAATGACACAAAAATTACAATGAAAAAGAAATCCTGAATGAATAAGTACATAAGCAAAAAAACCAATAAATAAATTTAAAACAAATACTTTGCCATGTCTTGTCAAGCATTTTGAATATGGTCAGAAAACAAGTTTAACTTATGACAAAATTTCAGGTGCAATTGATTCAAACATGATAGGAGGATCTTTATATACAATGTTGCTAATGTATCTGCAATTGATTGTCATCCTACTGAAACCACATAGTACCAATTCGCTCTATATGTATATTTTCCAGAAGGTCAAATCAATTGGTCTCAAAAACTGTACATCTCTCTTCAGTGAAACTTTCATCAGAGAAAAAAGGGCATCATTTTACAGTCAAAATTGACATCCTGTACATTAACTAACTATGGATGTTGGTCATCAGCAACTCTTAAGGTGTGAGGATTACTTTCTAAGTAGTGATGATAGTTATGTTTATTTAATTTGCATGACTATGAGAAGTTACTTCATCTGTAAACAGAATGTTATTAATACAAACAAGTACAATTATTTTTGTTCGTTATCTATTGGCAAAAAGTTTTATGATTTTGAAAATTTATTTCTGTTAAGGCTTAATGTATTATATGATACGATAAAATTTTCTTTTTTAATAAACCTTCGAAATGTTTCTATTTAGATCCAGATTCTTGATTAACTCTATGGTGCTAACTTGCAGATATTCAAGAATAGATGCCGCAACCTGAAGCTCACTTTCTTCATCAACCCTTATCCGAACCTCCTCAAGATAACAAATTTCCCGAATTTATAAATCATTCAGCAACATTAACAAACGATGCTCACTGAAAGTGCCTCCTGTTTCTACTTATAGCTATTAATAAAGTTCCAAATCAATAATTTTACATAAGCATCAATCCTTCCCTGGAAACCATACGAACTTAACGAGGTGGGCATGCTTGCTTTTCTCAAAAACACAGATAGCAAAGCTAAAGCTGCAACGATATTAGAAGGGTATCTATGGAAGGATCAGACTAACGAACAGTTCCTGCGAGCGGAGTAACAACCCTTTCAGTGCTTACTAGGTTGGCAGTTTGGATAATTGACTGAATTGGTTTTGTAATATCACTCAACAGAGCTTAGCTTTGTTGGTACTGCTGCACAGATGAAGCCAAGGTGAAACTGCAATCATTACTTTTTCTTAGAACATGCAGCTTGGTGTATGGTTTGATGGTGACGGAATCCTACGAGACAAAGTATTCTGGACATAAAATAGTTCCCCACTCGGATCTCCAAGAAGGATCTACTCAAAAGGAAAGGATAAGCATGGCGTTCTATGAGTCAAAGCATGGAATGTTATAAGTTTGAATCATAGTGGTAGGTTAGAAAACTTGAAAAAGGAAATGGATAGGCTGAAGTTAGATGTATAGGATTAGTGAGGTATGCTGGAAGGAAGAAGGGAATTTCTGGTCAGGAGATTGCATAATCAATAATACAACATCCAACAGGGGACTTTCGGAAATACGTTTAATAACAAATAGGAAAACAGGATAGAGAGTAAGCTATTATGAACATAACAAAAGAATTGTAGTAGCAAAGGTAGAAATAAAGCCAAAACCCATCACTTTATGTGGTTTTCACATATGTCGACATTGCAATATTATCTGCTGGAAATTTCGCAATGCAGAGTTTTAAAAAGTCACCTAAACCTAATTAATACACTAATATTATAAAGCTTTGTAAAATAAAGCGTAACATATGCAGTCGTAGGAAGAGAAAAAGAAAATAAAACATCAGGATAATATGGTCTTTAACACTAACTACCCCAAATCGATTGCTTCCCCGAAAGGAAAGAACCACATAATGGCAAACTCAGCTTCTGGTTCTTATATTAAATAACATTATGCATTAAAAAAATTATTTTCTCATGTTATACAATAGGGTTGCACATTTGCGATACAGGCAGTAGCTTTCACAAGGAATGGTCTTTAAAACCCACAACCCCAAATCAATTGCTACCGCGTAGGAAAAGAGCCACATAATGGCAAACTCAGTTTCTTGATCTTATATAACGTTTTTCATTAAAAAATTAATTTCTCATATTATACAAACCTCTTGAGAAATTAATTTTTTATGCCCAACGTTATTTAATAATATAAGAACAAGAACCTGAGTTTACAATTGTGGTTCTTTTCCTATGGGGGAACAATGGATTTAGGGTGGTGGGTTTAAAAGACAATTTATTGCAGAACCTACTGTGTTAGATCACTGCTAACCAGTTAGTCACTGCTAACGATAAATAACTCCTCTTGGTTAAATAAATATATTCTGTATAATAATATAAATTTAGTACTTGCAAAAAAGTATTAGTGACATTTCAAAATCAATATTAAACATAATTTGACATTCATGACAAAGTTTTATTTCTAGACTACTACACAATAATTAATAAATGGTATTGCAAGCAGCTAGCCCAACATTCTCCCACCTTGAAACTCAATATGTTTCAACTATGAAAGCCGTAAGTATAAAGTAACACTTCAACCATAATAACCAAACAACTACCAACTAACATGAATATCGTGATTATTTCGATCGCATTAACTCCGTGCAAACACAAGACAGACTGTGGAAAAATCAAATGTATAGTCTTATCCACAACAAAACCTGTTTGTGTGCGAATTAGATTAGTAATGTTGTTACTTACTGATAAAGCTCATGTCAAATTTAGGATTATTTAGTTTTCAAAGCACATGGGAAAATTTTGGTTATAAATAAGCCCAAATATAAATAGACACTTTTCATAATTACCCTAGTCATGTGATTTATAATTTATAAAAAAATCACACAATCTTCCTATAAATTTTAATCGCTGCATTAACATAACATAACTACAACTGTTTCAAGCCACGCCGCATTTGATTTTCCAATACTCCATCCGAAGGTACTATATTGACCAGGAAGCAAGTTTTTTTAGTTGGAAATTTTGATTTTTACCGAATCCTTGCTGTTCCAAGCAAGGTAGGGATCTTTAACGTGCATGACAATACTCACACAAGGGGCCTATATTTTACCTATCATCTGAACAAGGGTGTATTTTTGTGAAGAATGCTCGCCTAACATTTTTCAAGTGGCCCGTGTTGGGAATCAAGCCAGGAACCTTGGGTTTAGTAGTCACAAACAAACCAACTAAGCCACAGGACCGCGTGTTTTAAGCCACACCTGAGCTCATCTTCAGGTTAACTTAATGATAAAATAAAATAAAATCTAAAATATTACAATTGATAAACATGACAATATTTGATGGTTAATTACTTACCTAAGTAGGGAAAAAAATTAATTAATTAAATTTTCTATATAATGTTACATTTTAACTATTTCAACTATCTGAACTTCCGCCTCTGCATGGCAAGAAACCGTGGAGAAATTAACTCAGATCAAAATTTGCTTGATTTTAGTTGGTTTGTCCATGCTTTTGTCACCATGGAGATGCTGGAAGTTTAAATAGTTAAAATTTAATTAATTTTTTCCTTATTTGAGTAAGTAATTAACCATAAATATTACCATGTTTATCAGTTGTAATATTTAATATTTCAATTTATTTTATCAGTATGTTAACCTGAAGATGAGCTCAGTAGTGGCTTGAAACAATTGTAGTTATGCTATGTTACGTCAGCGATTAAAATTTATGGGAAAATTGTGTGATATTTTTATAAGTAATAATTTCAACCCTGTTGCGAGACTTATCTTCTATGCAAATTGAAATATATAGTAGACATAAATAAATACCCATATTTTATAATTAATAGGTCTACTGTAACACTGCAGTCTTTTAACAACTCTTCATACACAGTTTTAGTCCTTTCATACATATACGAGCCTAAGTGGTGGTGTAGCTATTTTAGAGGTTGTATTTGGACAGTTGATGGTTAAAATAAAAAGATCAGTATATCACTTGCACCTGCTTATTATTGAAACATTTAACATTATAATCGCAGGAAATAAGCAGATGTAGCTATAAATTATGCTGCCACCTTATAAGAGTTGGAAGCAAATGTAGCCAAGGAATACGTAATATTTTTTTAAATTGAACGATTTGAGAAATAATTGTTTTAAATACGATAAGGCTTAGGTATTATAAATGCTCCTACAACTCCACAAAAGGTATTAAGCAAAACACTTATGTTTAATGATTTGTTTCCGATTGGTGTTGTTGAAACTTTATTTAAGGCAACTAATATTATATGTAAAGTACAAATATGTAGTATTAGGTTGTAAAACAAAAAAGAAAATAACTGAAAACGTATTAATATAGTTTATATGCACACTTGAAAGTAAACCCAAAATTTCACATTAAAAATTTCCTTGATTTGTCCTCCATTGAATCATATTTAGAATTTTTTACTATGGCAATGTCGTCATTATGACGCTATGGATGTGGTTTATAGTATTCGATTTCTATATCATCATCTACTCCTTCCTCCACTCTGTTGACGGTTGTCATAGAATTAGAGGTATGTGTTTAGATTTTCAATGGAAAAATCATCTTTTACTATTTTAGAGGTTTCCAGAAAATGCAGATCAACAAGATAAAAATTCTATAAAACGTAACCTATAGAATTACACTGCTTTATCAGGAAAGTCTTTTTTTCATGCAAATGTTCATCAGGCTTTTCTTTTTTTGCTGGGTTAATGGGTAATTTCTCGTTAATACAATCTAAGAAACTGATCATCGTATGCGTATTTAATTTTTATCTGAATCGGAATTTTTTTTTCAAATCATACCCAAAAAACTTTATTCCACCTAACTTGTAATTAAACGGATTAGTAACATTTACACGGGTCTTGACATCAGTTGCTCATCTTTGCAATCGTCAGCGCTGATGTAGGATTCTGTTGTGAGAAGAAGTTCATCTTCCCACGAACGCAGGGGGAAGGACGTAAATCTCGGTTGGAGGGGAGAGACATTTAAGGCGAGACCGCCGCTTAGCTCGTCAGACTTATTGTACCGACTTTCGAGATATCGTACCGTTACCGGGTGGTGCTGGCATGAGTGCGTTCCGTTTCAATCTTCTTGCCCTCTATTGCCTTGTCAGCAAAGCCCTACCAGCAGGAGTCGGCGTAGCCATCTATAATCACAACAGGAAATAGCAGAAAGCACCGCCCCCTAAGGTCATCAACGCCCATGTAGATTTCAGGGTGTTTTTAAAAACTTTTATGTCATTTGCCTGGGGGTTTACGGGAGAGTTGAGCGTGATTACGTGGTTATCTTTTACACAGCCAGTGTGCAAATCTTCAACCGTATACACTGGGTTCCTTCGTAATTATAAATACACTTGCAGATGATATCCTGAAGTTTTCATTTTGGGTGCATAACAACTGTATTCTTCGATCCAGAAACTGAATTTCTTGTGATTTTTCTTTTTTTTTAGTATTTTCATTTGCTGCCCTACTAATTTCATCTTTCAGCACTGACCATTCCACCTTTAGAATATTTCTTTCGCTTTTCCAATTACTTCATGCTAGACACTATTTTTGAAACTCCCATTACCGCGCGTTATTTCAGCTTATCAAGATCCCATCTATTCATTCTAATTTTATAATGACCTTAAGTTAGAATACAAGTATGTTTTATATGTATGTATGCGTATATATATGATATATGAATGTGTATGCACAATAATCTTTTATTTAAGATTCAGGGTGTATGCTTTTGTTAATAATAATTTAGACTTGTTTTGTAGTGCTTAATCTACGATTATAATATTCCCCCACTTTGTGTTTCTTTTTAGATTTCTTTAGTTTCAGTCTGCATTGCATTGCATTGCTAGCAAATTATGGCCAGCCTACATTTGCTTCAGAATATGTCTGGCAGTGAAAATCTAGTTTATAAACCTTTGCCTAACGATTATGTAATCTATCTAGTACCTACCTGTACATCCAGGCTTCACCCAGGTATATAACCTTTTTTCATGTTTTTTAAATCAAGTGTTGGTAAGGACCACATTGTATTCTATACCATTCCTTGTGGAACCTATACTGCCTGTATTGCAAATGTGCAACACTTGCATAACATGAGAAAATAATTTTTTAATGCATTATGTTATTTAGTATAAGAACCAAAAGCTGAGTTTGCCATTATGTGGTTATTTTCCTATAGGGGAGCAGTGGATTTGAGGTTGTGGGTTTTAAAGACTATTCCTTGGGGAGCCTAGTGCCCCTATCGCGAATGTGTAACAATTTTGTATAACATGAGAAATTAATTTTTTAATGCATAATGTTGTTAATATAAGAACCAGCAGCTGAGTTTTTCCATTATGTGGTTCTTTTCCTACAGGAGAACAATTGATTTGGGGTGGTGGGTTTTAAAAACCATTACTTGAGGAACCTTCTACCCCTATCGCAAAAGTGCAACACTTGCATGTAACATTAATTTTTAATGCGTAACGTTATTTAATATAGAAACAAGAAGTTGAATTTGTCAGTATGTGTTTTTTTCCTAAGATATTTAAAGCTGTAATTTTTTAAGGCAATTTTTTGGGAAACTAGTATCTATAGCGAATGCTTTTTTTTATTGTTTACATTATATCTTCTTATTTTCATTATGTTTTCTTTATATATACAAGTATTGACTAATGCAAAAATTTAGACAACAAAAGAGTTTTCTTCAGACAGAAATTGACCTGTAACCTGTAATATATCATTAATTATAAATATATACACACATATTTGTAGTTTGGATGCTAATATTGAAAGGGATAAGTAAGAACTAGTATTAATCTTGGCTGCCCACTTGGCAACATTGCTGCATATGAACATGACGATTGGCTTTTTTCGGAACTACTTTTGGCTGCAGTCTTCAGACACGTAGGCATAAGAATCTTCTAATCTGCCCGTATCTACCACTAGCGGATTAACAACACCTACATCAGATGCTCAAAATATTTATGGCAACAGAGTGGATCGATGATGAGAAGAACGTAGATAAAACCGAATTTTCAACCTCAGACACAATCAAAATATTAATTTCCAAAAAATGATAATGGTACTAGAAATAAGGATTAGGTTAATGATTAATGTTAATTACACTTTCGTGTACATAATAATTCTTATTGTAGCAATATTCAATATAATTGTATTGTTCACAGTATATAATAAAAAAAGTTCAATAGTTTTTACTTTTGAAAAAAAACATTTAGAAGAAATAGGATCAAACTTTATATTTTTCAATAAAAAGATCACTTTATGAAAAGAAACATTTCGATGTTTTTTCATTTACATCACTACTCAGAAACCATTTGCAGAATTGAAACTCTATATTGAGGCATTTGAATCATTTTTGGTTCATAAAAAATGTAAATTGAAAGAATTAACACTGCCTGATCATTGGCAACATACCATCAATGCTAAAGATGATTATTTTAATGAATAAATGTTTTTGAATCAATACCTATACTTTTATTTTTATCTAAAAAATTTGGGCATTTCATTTGCAAAGATTTGATAATACTTATGGGTATATTAATCCTAACATTTTAAAGAGCAACTTACCAAAAGTTTTGGATAACTAACTATGATCCTTAAATCACAGTATATAGGTGTAGATAAACCAATTTTGGTTTTAAAGTCTCCAAACTTAATAGCGCCGATTCGAAACAAATTCACGGCAAAATTTTTATACCTCACGTCTGGAGATTCCATGTTCTTACAAAATTTGTAAGTTTCAACGTTTTGTATAGGTACAAACATATACAATGTACTAGGTTATGTACACCGAACGCATGCCGACCAACTGTCACGTGCAGCTGTTTTATGCCACCTGTATGAATCTACAACCATAGATAAATGTGTTCCATAGATTTACGTTGTATGTTCTCTATGTCCAGTCCACAATAGAGTACATCACAGATAAACTGACTCCTACACAACACATGATTCTGCACACTATCGCCCTCTTACGGTTGGGAGCAAAACTAACTACAGCGGGAAATTCGAATTACAAAAATTCAAATTTTTTTTAACCATACTCAGATTCAGATATGAATACTGCTACATTGCAAACTATGAATATAGCAGTACTCAACCTGAAGATATTTAGTATAACCTCGTAAGGCACACAAAATAAAAAGATTTGAAGTATTGATTATTATATTACAAAGTATATAGGTACTTGCATTGGGAATAACATATTATAAATAGAATAAGTACAAATAAAATAAACTCATCATAAGTGTATAACATAAAAACAAAATAACAGACATTTAATTAAATTTTCTTTATTGTGCATTACAATACAATTAAAATAAGTGTGCAAAAAACAATCTGAATTACTTTCTTAAAATTAGGCATTTTGTGCTTCCATATTGCTAACAAACATTTATGTGAATTGTTTTCAAGAATGGATTTTATAGTATTTGTGTTAAACATGAGGTGCCTTTGTTTACCGCTGAATTGAAAACATAGATTCAAAAAAAGGTGCTAAAATTTCTTGCCAATATAAATTGGATCGAATCAATTGCTTTGCTGTACTTTAAAAAATACCTGATGACTCAACAAAGCTACTAAATAGAGAACAACCTCATAATCAAAAAGATTGTAAATAATGAACCAAGCTGGAATATCTGTGCTACAATATGTGTAACTGGTATAACAAATGGGCGTCACATCAGATGGTGTACTTGGAAACACCTATTTGCTCTATCATTGTTAAACATATGGCGTGTTTGTATACAACCTCGTTTGTCTGGTTGGCACATTAGGTGGTCCCACTATGGGTGTACGTGTTTTATTATTAGACACTTCACACATTTGGCATATGGTTGCTAAAGAGCTGAAAGATTATATCATTTGGGCACAAATTATGCGAAAATAGTATTTAGGTTAGATTACAGAGGTAAATGTTTTACTACTAAAAACTAATCGAAAAAAAAGTAACATTAACCCTTCACTGCATAATTTTTGTAATTGGGATGAAAAAATTGAAAGAAGGTTGGTTTTGTGTTTTATTTAAAGGAAAATATTAAAAAAAATTAAAACAAGTTTCAAAAAAATAAACATAATTTTTGTATTGTATCATATATAATACATTGTGTCAATGTCCTTATATTTAATTAACATGGAAAGATTAAAAAACAATTATTATTTTTGTTTAAACATAAATGTACTCCGCATTTTTCACACTGTATGTAAGATAAATGATTGCATGTCGGTAACTTGCATATCTGTCTTACCGATTTCACCACTGGGATGTGGAAAATACCATCCATTCTTACATCTTTTGGCGGACGTGCACAGTTGGTCCTTTTTCTTTTTTGACATCAACTGTTGCTCCATTGATTCAGCGGAGGATCTACCGGCCTTTTGTTTATATTGTAGAGAGCCCTCTCTACATAAATATAGTGTGACCTCTGATCTAAACATAGAGAAAGATAAAACTTTTCCCCTTCGTGCAAATCCTCATTGGGTCTCCTTTCCACGTGCACCTTCCTATATAGGAGCCAAACATTTGCAAGAACCATATCTATTTTGTGGTAGAATATCAGAAAATACCATTTCTCACTTCGAATTAGTATTTTATATCTACCCAATATACTGTCGAGTAAGTCGACCCCTCCCATATGCTTATTGTATTCTTTTACAACATATATCAATCAATCAATCATGTATTTATTTCCTTTATACAATTAAATATGTTGGATGTGTCAATATAATTATTGAATTAATTATAATAATATATAAACTAATTTTAGACTCTAGAAAAGGTTACTGTAGATTTACTGCTTCATTAAGATAATCATTAAAAGAATAGAAGGCATTTTTAACTATAAATTTTTTTAGCGTAGCTTTAAATTGAGTAAGTGGCAATTCTCTAATACAGGGACGTAGTGCATTGTAAAATATACAACCATAGTAATTGGTTGCAAACCTACTACGAGACAGCCTATATGACAGGATGGCACCAAGTCAAACTTGCCACGTGTGTTAAAGTTGTGTGTGTTTATATGTTTACTATACTTAGGTAGATTTTTCCGGAGATACATGGAACATTGCAGAATATAAATACATGGAAGCGTTAAAATGTTAAGTTCAACAAAATTATTACCACAGTCATCACGAAAACCTAGATGTGATATTGCACGTATTGCACAGCGTTGTAATTGAAATATACGTTTACTGGATGAGCAATGGCCCCAGACTTCAATCGCGTAAGACATATGACAATGGAACATGGAAAAATAGCAAGTTTTTAGGACATCTAAAGATACTGAGTTTTTTAGTGAATTAATAAAGTATAGTGTTTTACAAAGTTTATTACTTAAACTGTGACCATGTTTATCCCAACTTAAAACTGCATCAATTGTAACCCCCAGAAAATTAGCAATCTGGTCACGACTTGATGCTCCAGATTTGAGTGAGAGGACAATTTAAACAGTCTTATTATTGTTTAAACAAAGTTTATTGTGAGTAGACCAATTTTGAGCTAGGGTTAAGGATTTGGTACTTTCTTGTAAAAGCTGTCATAAATTATCCCCCTGATAGTGCAAAGTCGTATCATCTGCACAAAGAATATGGTTAGAATCACATAAGAATGTTGGTAAATCATTGATGAAACATGGGAACAGAAGAGGTCCCAATATGGAACCTTGGGGTACACCTGTCGGGACATTGACTAGGGAAGAAAAATAATCTTTGTAATGTACTAATTGAGACCTATCGTTTAAATACGATTTAATAAGCATGATACAACTTTCATCACAGTTCAGGGCATACAACTTATTAATCAGTATATGGTGGTAAACACAATCAAACGCTTTGCTAAAATCTATGAAATCGGCCAAATGACTGAGAAGTTTTTTCGACGAGATTAATAATTGTATGAGTAGAGTAGTAGAGAGATTTTTCCGAAAACCAAATTGGCGGGTAGTTAGAAGTTGATGTTCCTCAAGAAAGGATACCAATTGATCTTTTAACACAATTTCCAAAATTTTTGAAATAATAGGTAACACTGAAATCGGTATGTAGCTTTTAATCAATGAGATGATACCTTTTTTATGAACTGGGACAACCTTTGCTTGTTTCAGAACATCTGGAAATATGGTACCCTTAATGCAAAAATTTATGAGCTTTGTTAACGGTATAACTATGGTATTAGATATAATCTTTATGAGCACACTATTCAAGTCAAAGAGATCTCTGGAGTTTGTATTCTTTAAAGTTGTAGTTTTTAAATAATAATGACAAATCAAATAATATACCTGATATCTGTTTTAATACATCTGGAAACGGTAAATCTCTTAATATTTTTGTTTTAAATATTCATTCTATTAACAAAAAAGTAAATGAATTGAAGGCATTTTTAATTGTGGAAAATATACTGTGTAATTTTTTATGCTTAAATGAAGTATACATAAATGAGACTCGACTACAGTATTTGAAAGTTGATAACTTAGTTCCTATTTCAGCCTTCTCTAAAACTTAACATGTGGGGGGTGGAGTTGCGATTTTGGGTGAAGTCAATGGGAAATACAAGCCAAAAAAACTTGATAGGGTCAATATGTACGCACTTGAATTACATGCTGAATTGGCATCTGTTTATCTCGAAAGTTTTAATTTAAATATAATCACTGTTTATAGATCTCCTAATAAGGGGTCCTTAACCATTTTTTACCAAATTTTTGATAGGGTTTTTAATGAAATCTGTCATCAAAGTAAAATAATTGTCTGTGGAGACTTTAACGTTCACTTTGGTTCTATATGATAACGATGCTCATGGTCTAATTGACTTTTTTGCTGCTCATGGGCTCCATCTTTTAAATATGGCTCCTACATGCTATAAAAATTGTATTGACAATATTTTTACTAACTTATCTAATTCTACATGCCGGGTTCTAAATACGGGGCTTTCAGATCATTTTGGGTTGTACATGCAATGCAAGTTCACTGATAATTACAACTTGAAGGAACAGGCCAAGCTTTCTCAACCTTTTACTAGCTACGGTAAATTTAAATTTTACAAACATGTGGAATCACTGAATTGGAATTTTGTTGATGGCAACAATTTAAATGTTCATGAAAAGTTTAATGTATTGTTAACTAGTCTACTGAATGCAGTAACAATTTGTTTTCTAAAAAAATTTCTAAAGTTATGACAGGTTCTCACTCTAAAAAAATTAAATGGTTCACTAATAATTTGCCGGTAATGCGGAAAATTATTTATTCTTTCTTGAAATGCACAACGCACAACCTAGTCACAGAAGCTATCGTCATCATCTTCTTCACAATCATCTTCACTTTCAAGTCAATTTATCATTATATGTTCGACTTCCTCTTCCATCTCTTTTGCTGTCAAAGGTCGTTTGTGACTCATTCTTTCCCTAAGGATTAAAAAAGACAAAGTAAATAACAATATAATGTAAGCATATATATTTGAAAATGTTCGAAAGTAATATTCATATTTTATTAAATATGTTCATCTACATGTTGTATCAGATGTCATACAATTGGAAATACATACAAAATAACATCAATATACGTTTTATTAGATCAACATGTTATATTATATGAAAATACATACCTGTTTTATAGTTCAGTAGTATTTGATAATATTATTGTAGCTAAAATAATTAAAAATGCTAATACTATGTAAACACTTTGAGAAATGTCAAAGCCTGCCTGCAGAATAAAAAACAAATAGCTGTATTTACAGTGTAGCGTAATCTGACGGAAATATTTTGAACTGCATATAATCTTTAGTTCGTATCAATAAATGAGATACAATGTGTAGAATGGTAAGAAATCACATTCTTAGTTTAATATATACCAGATTTGTTATCTGTATCAGATATGATGCACTATGTAGTGAATGGTTAAATCTCTCTTCATGCACTGGACCCATTCTTCTCCATCTGTTCAACAAGGTAGTAACTGGACTGAGCAGTTAAGGAAATTAAATGTACCAGCTAACAGAAGTATAGCAATGGCAAATTTTGAGCAACTACAAATGATCAATCTACAAACATTAGAACTGCTAGTATAATAATAAAGAATTAAGAGCAGTGAATTTTTTGGAAAAATGTGCATCAAAAGACAGGGGTGAAACGAAGCCTGCTGCACATTTTAAACTATGACATATGCAGAAGTAACAATCATACTATAAGAGTTTTCTTTTTTAAAAAGTAATTTTATGTTCCAAATAACTGGCACCTCTTAATTAAGAATGATGTTAGGTTGTCAATTTCGTTCCAGTTAGCATTACTGACATCATTTGCAAATAACGATAGATCAAAATATACAAATTTGTTTGCCCACAAGGAACCAAATGTATTAGGCACAGCAGAAGTATAGGTATTCACATAGTGATAAGTAAATAAATCACTTTTCCTAATGCGCCGAACACATAATTTTTTTATATAATCAACAACAATGCAGTTTCAAAATCACCTTATCCACAATATATGAAATTAGAGTCCAAGGAAATATTGAAATCCTTATATAAAGCTCTACAAGTTAATAAACAACGCTTGCTACAAGTTAGTAACAATTTCAAACTTATCTACACATTTCTGTTCTAAACTGTTCTTATCCACAGCTGAATTTTACTAATATGTTCTAATCATTTACAGTAAGATAAAACAGTATTATTTTAATATGGGCAAACTTGTTTCTTGTTAGTTTGCCAGCTGCTGCTGGTAGAACCAACTGCATGAACTTAAAGCAAAATCATTTTACGACCAACTTAAATAAGACGACACTATTTTGTTCGTGCTATATTTTGGATGTCAATAGAATGTCAGACGTTTATCATATCTACTTGAACGTGATTTGTCAGAATATTGTAAGATTGATTATATTGCTTGCTGATAGGGATGCTAGCCGAAATACGATTTCGACAATGATAGTTGAATCAATAGAAATAGCAACAAATCAATTAAGTATTAATCGTAAATACTCCCTGTTTATTTGTTGTGGTTTGTTTGGCATTCTTCTTAATTTTCTTTGGGAATTAAACCACTTATATTTTTTTAAATCAACTTTATTTACGTTTCGATCCATGACCTAGGATCGTTGTCAAAATAATAAAAACTTCAAGTTTGACATTTATGACATAAATTGAAGGTGACTTTGATTTATTGATGTTCGAAATATTTGGTTTGAGTACACAAAGCAAAAAATTTTAAAGTTTAAAAGAATGATTGCCTTCAATTTGTGTTGCAACCTGGGATCGACTTTCTTTAGGTAGCCAATACGCTTAACGTGAAATCAGCTGATTAAGTTTTATTGGTGAATTATATATAAATTCAATAACTTAAAATTGGAAAACATTTTTTAACATGTTTCTATTTATACAATCGAGAGGATGGTTATTAAAGAAGTGTGCGATTGTGTTACCGTAAGGATTAAGCAGTCGTTTTTATTTAAGTTACCTCTTTGGTAGATTTTAACATGGTTCTGAGGCGACCCTATGGCGGGTTTATTCTTGTCAGATACCAATGTTGTTCTATGAAGATTTATATGGTTCTGAGGCGACCCTAAGACGGGTTTACACTTGTCAGATACCAATACTGTTCAACGGAGATTGTATAAGGTTTTGAAGTAACCCTATTGCGGGTTTACACTTGTCAGATACCAATGCTGTTTTACAGGGGTTGTTAATATGCTTATTTTTATGTAATTAGTTATTTTATGTATAAATAGAAATCATGTATGTAGGCTGTATTTCATGTTAATATCGCAAGGAAAACCCAGGAAAAACTTGCAATGCTACCTAGATATTGTGGGCATTTGATCTTCATTTGTTATTTCTTTTAGTAATGGAATCCATTGTTTACTGAAAGTCACGGATTCGTTTGCAACGCAGTTATTTTTATGTAGGGTTATATAAGCAGCTTCTTTGATTTTGCGTTTTTGTTGATTTTCTTCTTTGTCGATAATTTTTGCGTCCTCCTATTTTATTTTATGACTGGAGTCCCATGCATGTTGGCAAATCATGGATTTTTCAAATTTTCAATTTTTTATATATGATTTATGTTCTTTTAATCGAACTTCAAATGGTCTGGAACTTTCCCCTATATAAAACTTGTTACATTCGCACTTATAAAGGGAATATCTATATAGGCTTACACGCCAACACAACAATGATAGATTCTCCCTGTATGTTTGTTGTGGTATGTTTAGTATTCTTCTTAATCTTCTTTGGGAATTAAACCACTCATAGTTTTTAAATTCATCTTTATTTACGTTTCGATCCATGACCTAGGATCGTTGTCAAAATAATAAAAACTTCAAGTTTGACATTAATGACATAAATTGAAGGTGACTTTGATTTATTGATGTTTGAAATATTTGGTTTGAGTACACTAAGCAAAAATTTTAAAGTTTAAAAGAATGATTGCCTTCAATTTGAATTTATATAAAATTTATATAAAATTCACCAATAAAAGTTAATCAGCTGATTTCACGTTAAGCGTATTGGCTACCTAAAGAAAGCCGATCCCAGGTCGCAACACAAATTGAAGGCAATCATTCTTTAAACTTTAAAATTTTTGCTTAGTGTACTCAAACCAAATATTTCAAACATCAATAAATCAAAGTCACCTTCAATTTATGTCTTTAATGTCAAACTTGAAGTTTTTACTATTTTGACAACGATCTAGGTCATGGATCGAAACGTAAATAAAGATGAATTTAAAAACTATGAGTGGTTTAATTCCCAAAGAAGATTAAGAAAAATGATAGATTCATGCGGCAGTGCGTGTTACCTTAAGTACATCCATCAATTTCCTGCTCTCAACTCCTGGTTGAAAATAGTTAGTAAAATTATTATCTAAATAACACTACATTTCATATGTGAAGATTGTGTAACTAGCACGTGCAGTCTCACGGCGTACCACCCTTGTGTCTGTCATCATTCAAGCTTCTCGGTCGACTACCCACTTTTTCACCGCTTATCACTGGTACAATATATGCCATGGCATACGGTTATTCGATATATAAGAAAAATAAAACATAAGCCATACAAATTATTAATAATAATGACTTGGTAGGGAACGTATGAATCACAACCCAATAATACAACTAATCTAGAATTTATTAATCGTTCTCTGAAGATTCAGAACCATTTTCACCCCTAACATAAATGATGATGGGTTATTGCATATCATCTACAATACCATCCAATTTGCACATTTTCTCTACTTCTTTAATTACTACGTTCAATTAAAATACTTTTGTAAATCCCTTTCAAGTATTTAAAGTCAATTTATTTTTTAAAAAACTTACATATGAATGGACGACATTTGTGGTAAATCAGGGTTATTTTTTATGGTCAAAATTTTGTCGAACATAGAGTTCATTTCTAAAAAAGAAACTATAACTATGTATCAATTGTAGTATTGTTTTAACACTTTCACCATAATTTTCTATGATTTCTAATTGTCCACCCATGTGTATGGAAAATGTGATGATGCCTTCCCGTTTATATTTTTATTGTTTAATAAGCAATCGAATGAGCAACTTCTGTAAATTAAAGAACGCATTGAAAAGTTTGTTACCGTATTGGTTAAAACTTTTATGCTTACTTATTGTACTACTTGTTTAGGTAATAATCAATGTAATTTTAAGCGATGGTTTCATCAGCTGACAGTTGTTTGTAGATGTTTATCATTATGGATAGATGTCAAATCTAAAAGTTTCAGTTTTTTCAGGAGTAAATATGTAGGTCTACTTGTGCCAGGCACATCGTCCATTACGATAAAAATATACTACCAGTACACTGAAATTAATAATTTAATTCTAATTCTGAAAAGAACGTTTGATAATGCGAAATAACAATTATCGTTTATAAAAAATTCAATATCAACAAAACTATGTTACAGGTAATATGCACGAAGTTAATAAATTTAAGATTGTTCTGAAGGGGCAGGAACCCCATAACAATATAAGGATGCGTTGACTAACTGCAGTGGTGAGGGAATAGGTTCCAATGAAAGTTATAAAAGAACAAAAAAATTTGAAATAAATAAATAAAAGGGTTGAATACCAAAAACTACATCATACTATCACATACCCTAAAAGGTTTTCTCTGTCAAAATCGAGTGGTGCCAACCGTCTGTCACAGCAATTCCTTTTGATATTATTACTACACAGAAGCCAGTTAAGCTTAGTTCATACAAATTTGCAATTTTTATTTGAATAAAATGGCAGTTGCAAATTCCATTAGAATATTGAAATAAGTGCAATATATTTCTGAAATTCGCATACTCCCATCATATTAAATGTCACCTTTGTTAGGTACATCTTTTAAATTTCACATAACCTACATGTTGTTGATTTTCCTTTTCTTCCATATTACGCAACAATAGAACTTATCTTTGACTTTCAACAAATTAAATAATTAATATAAAATAAACTACTGACAAATATTTTTGACAACCCGCTGAATTTAATGACATTTTTGCCAACCTCAAGAAAATGAGATATAACATCCCTATCTATTCGCGATTAATTTTCATTGCTTTTAAGACGTTTCAAATTTCTGAATTTGGAAAAAAAATCGCATTCATTGTTGTATGAACTTAGCTTTATTCAGCATAAAACTTCCTTTGCTTCAGTATGCTATATTTCATCACTTTACATACTAACCTTTCTTAGAAATGCCTTAAAAACACATTAATTCTGTCGTTATTAAAGAAATTTCTCAAAACAAAATGTCTCTTCCAAATAAGATTCCATCACTAGTTGTGTATCCTTTCCAAACATGTCAGTTTGCAGTTTTTAAATAAAATTCAACCTACACTTTTCTATTAACATAAAATAATTTCAAGTAAAGTTACATAAAATACTTTTCCTAAAAAAACAATTTCTTAACCTTAATTCTGGCCATGTATTGCTAAAACAAGAAAACCCTTAAAAAGACCTTACATTTACTCTATCAACGATGCTATTCATCACATCACATGTTCCCTGTTTTCAATATTTATTTATATGGCATTTATAAATCCTAAATTCTGGAAATGTCATTCATAACCAACATAACAAACAGTTAAATCCCCGCTTTTCATTCTATCATTTCATTATCCATTCCAAGAACACTAATTGTTTATGCTTTAACTAACACTAAATTCTATCAATAGAAGTTTCATTTTAAAATAAATATGCACCATTCCGTTGCTAATTAGTCCAACCAAATAATTATATCACTTTATTAATTTCTTATTACGTAAATTCAAACAACAGACATTTTCAATCCACAATTAGTAATTCTTAAATATAAAAACTCATTTTACTCATTGTGTAATTTCAGGGTATCCAATAACACCAATGTGACCTTGCAACCATTTTTCAAATTATTCAAAAACAGAGAACTCGCTTGCACTAACACACCACAAAATTCCAATTTAATGGAGGAATGAACACATCAGGTCCTAACACCTTTTTCTAAATGATCATCTAACATTATACCCGCGCCGCGTGTTTCTGAAACTACTCTGCATCTGCGGGCATATTTAACTTTTAAAGATCGATCGCCACCTATTTCCCTACTGGAATGCAATGAAATTATTCTTGGAGCTATGTATTTTCAACTTCAATTTTAAATTAACGCTACAAATTAACATTATCTTAACCCCTAACTCCACGTGTATCTCTACATTTTGATCACTGGTTTACAAATAAATAATTATTCATTCTCATTAGAACGTCTAATTACGGTATTTTCCCCACTCTACTTCTTATGTTGTCGGAGATTTTTGTCATAATCTTCTTATTAAGTTTATGAAACAAAACCCGGGAAAGTACTTGTGTTGTCGGGTAATTTACTCAGGGAAACATTTGTTTCCTTCTGTCCAGCAATAAAAATGAATACATTGTAATGTACTGCATGAAATAATTAACTCATATCACTAATCTAATATCCGTACATCTGCTTACTCGGTGTCTAGGTTTGTTCCTAGTACTGCAGCTATGTATATTAAAACTATGTAACATTGCATTTAATTTATTCAAGTAAAATTTCTAAAAGCTTTTATATTTGGGATGTATATTAATGAATTTACCGTTATTTACTTAAATCTGAAGCTTTCTTAAAAATGAGATTATTCTACTATAAATGTTCACAGTTATAAACGCTTTGTTTATGTTTTTATAGATTAAAATAATTTACGACCCTAAGTTCCGTACCGATAAAAGGAATATTTTTGCGATTTATAAGTTTGTGATTTGAATAGAACTACCAATTTATTGCAAAGCCAATCTAATCGAACTTTATTATACATGAAATCAAAATTATACAGGGTGCTTCAATAATAAGTTTGTCTCATTAAGATTAATTTTTCTTTATCCATTTAATTTTCATATCTAGCATAATGCGCCCCCATTACAACTATGCAAGTGCTTTAACTTCAAACCATAAATGATCAAAGTAGGCCTCAAGATGAAATTAACACAAATTTGACCTATTTAATAAATAGTAATTCTGTTATTATCCTTTAAATCATACAAATGTGTATAGGATTACTGAAAACTAAACTTTACTGTTTTGGTTTAATTTGTATTCTACAACATACCAAATGGTGCATCTAAAATTGGATGTTTGATAATGTGTTGATACGGTAGCAATTGATTACTTTATATGGTTCATATTAGATACGAACATAAGGCAGATCCTTAAATTTGATGTGTGCAAATCTGCCTACTGCATAGTGAAGAAAAAAACGTATGCTTCAGCGGGTACAATTTAAAACTCTAAAAATAGGCTATAGTTAAAATAATAAAATATTCAAGTTAAGCAATCTATAAATTTTATTAATATATAACAATTTAGATAGAAATTTATACAAAACATACATATATTCTTACTTTTATATTTGCACTATACTAAAATATTTACTGACTTAGATTTGTACATGATTCAGTGTTGCTAGATAGTTACATAGTAAAACAGCTTTCAAATTCACCCTTCCTTTATTAAGGCTTATGATAATAAATTTCAAAGATTACAAAAATAAAATTACATATATGACAGAACTTTGTAAACCTAAGTTTTGTCTTTAGATGCATATAGTATTACCAACAATGTCTGTAATTTTACAAACAATCAAAATAAAAATATCCAAATTATTAGAAACTCACAATGTAAACAAGCCTTTACAAATTTATGGTAGGCACACTAGATATGTTAACTCTAAATTAAATAAAAAACAAATCACTTTAGTTTATTTATACTCAGATAAACACCCACCCACAATAGATGGGCAACGGCCTAATATAACTTTTTATAAAGTTCGTCGCGACCTCTAGCGGGCGTAGTCTAAACAACTATTGTGGCGGTATTATTTAAATTATGTAGCTTCTACAATTGATTCCCTTTTCTTGAAATAAAGAACCACGTGCAAAGAAAATATCATTTATCAGACGTTTTCAGAAATGAAAACGTTGGATAAATACTATTTTCTCAAGAAAAAGAAACTATGAACATGATCAATGGTCAGACTTCAATATTTTGGGTATACATATAGAAGGTCGAATTCGTTCTGTTAAACTGAAATTTTAATTTGAAAGGGTTTCTGTAATTTTATAACAACATTTCAAGTCTATATTACTTAATTATATTCAGTAACATCAGTACAATATCTCACAATACACAGAAGTTTTATAGGAATTTTACAATTATATTTTATTATTTCATAAAACTTACAATGTCATCAGAAGGAAACCGGTGCATTTTCGTTTCAGAGTTTTTACAACACAAAGGCACAGTACAAGAAAACCATTGCTCCTATAGATTAATCTAACCTGCACTGAAGTCAATAAACGCGAAACACAATAAATTAATCTGCACTAAATATTCAGAATGAATGTTCAACAAATAAGAATAATTAAACAACCTACAAATTTCACCACAGACAAAAAGTTGTAACTATGAAATGTCATCTATCGTCCGACAGTTTCCTGCATTACAAATTACACGTACCATCTCGCGGGCATAGTATGAACTAAATCAGTGATAAAATCGCGGTCATAAATGTTGCCCATCTAGTGTGTGGTTTTATCTATGATTTATACTTTATTAAATACAAAAAGCTAATAAGAGGGTAACGTTTCTTCAAAAATATATCAATTACAGCAACACAAATTAAATACCAAAATTTATTAAAATAAAATTGAATAATTAAAACCAATATTTCATTAGTGAATATCCATATCAAGTAAATTTCATTAAATTTCTTTTATGACAATTGCACCTAATTTAAGTGAGGATAATGAATGTTGCTTTTCAAAATATAAGTGCATATGTGGAAAATTTAAATTTAAAAATTGCATGTCATTGTGGATGTGTGTAGTTGAAGGTTAATACATGATTGTCGATAAATCAATTTTTTATTACTTGTCACAATGGGGCTGGTAATTAAAAGAAAGAAAATAATAAGAGCTTGGATAAGATTCAAACTTGTAACCTGCCAATTTGTACGGGGATGAGTGAACCAATTGAATGAACCACCAAGGCTGGTAATTCGATTGAAAAAATAGACAAATTTAATTCGTACATGCAATTATAGATTCCCCTAACTTTCAATTACATTTGGCATTTTTGTTAATCATACCTGACAGAGTCAATATTTTGACTTATGTAAGACATAGACAGGAAACGATACTCAAGTTCATTAGCTAAAGCCAAATATTAAATACAAATGTAAGGTGGTTGTCAAGAAGAGTTGATTTGGTATTAGCCATGAGTTTGAGCAACATTTCGTGTTTATATATCACATAGATTACAAAATTTGACACAGATCGGTGAGTCAATTGGTTAGCACATGTAAATACAAATTCTAAGATTACAAGTACGAATCTTTTATTTTCCTTCATTTGATTTAAAATAATAATTTATACTTTGCATAAAAACCTAAGTTATTAATTTCGTGTTGTGTAATATTAAAAATCATAATAGGAATCAGAAAACTGCATTTATTTAGCAGAAAAATAAGTAATTCGTACATAATGTAAATAGCGAGCATATCTTTCAACAATAGAACGCGTATTCAGCAGAGAAATAATCGTACATGTATTTAAACTACGTTGAGGAGTGTTCTACAAGGTTATAAAATAAAATACGCAGAAGATAAGATGAAACCTAACGAATCTTCATGCAATTACGCTTGTGATAAAGAAGGAACAATGAGCGCTTTGATAAGAAAACACACTTTCAAAAAATAAATAAATAAATACGAAAACAGCATTCGTGTTACATCATTCAATTTGTACAATTCTCCAAAAGCTTTATCTATACAAAACAACAGACGTAAGTAAAAGTCTGGCAACAATAACAATAGCAAATAACAAGCATGATATGAAAATCCGAAATAGTTTCATCAGAAAACAGCTTTAAAATACAGGAAATAGTAAAGAAAACCCGGTTGGTCGCGACAATCTGCAAAACTGCTTGGAAACCCAACCCAAAGGTAGTAGGAAAAGCTATTTAACACCCACCGGTGATAAGGCAGCTCAGTCTACACTTGATGCACGTTGAATCCACGACACTTTTAATTAGAAATCTACGCGTCAGATATATAGAATTTATGTTATAGTGAAAATAGTGCTGTGCAACAACTACGTTAAGAATACATGAAGAGTTTTTGCCGTTTTTTTAGAAAACGTGAGTAGAAATTGCGTAATTAATTTGAATTAAATATTTATAATGATATAGGGCTTCTAGTACAATTCTAATCGGCTTCTGGACTATTTCTGATTCACTTATAAAACAATTCTGATCGGCTTCCAGCCAAATTCTAGACTATTTATGGTTCAATTCTAATCTGCGTCGAAAACAATACTTCTGGGATAATTCATAATACTAAGTAACCCACGATTTCAAGTGGTAGTTATGGGAAGAGATTCAAAGCATATGCAGAGAAATATAAAATAAAGAATGAGGTGATTTTTGGAAAACCAGGGGTAACTGTACAGAAATATTGGTTCAACAAAGCAGAGCATTGGTATTCAATTGAAGACAGTAAGCGGGTGTTGATCCACAACGCGAACAAGATATCAGGAGATCACAGGTCAGATCTATTTAATTTTAAGGAACTTTTTCAATTTAAATTTTAATACTGAATTTATTCAATTTATCCAAAACTTGTAAAGAGTCAACAAGGAACATTGCATACGTTTAAACTTACGTAATAAATTATAAAGAGGTCTCGAATGTTCCAGATTTTTTTGTAAAGGTGTAGTTTTTGGTGACTTTATTTTAAATTAAAAGTATATAAATTTTGGGATAAATAATCCGTATGATATTAATTGATTGAAGGGCGTATTTAAAGAATTTCTAACATTGTAAATATTATTTCCTTTCATTGTATGAATGTTGATTGACTTCGTTTTATCAATTCAAACAGGTAATCATAAAGGGGTGAAAGAAAATTGATCATCGTAACGTTGTGCACTCTGTGTAGATTAAAAAGGGCTAGCCGTGGCATAATAATAAAAGTAAAAGAAGTAAAAGATTAAAGTGAGAAAGAAACACAGAGCGGTGGCGTTAAGTAGAACGTTTATAACACCGAGTATGGCGTCATATCAATTTGAACAGCGTAGGGGGGAAAAATACATAGCATTTTTATATATATATATATATATATATATATATATATATATATATATATATATATGAGTTTTAGGGATAGACAGATAGTACATAGTTTATACAAAGAGCAAACAGAGGTAATAAAATTAGAGGAGGGACGTAGAGAAGTAAATATTAGGAAAGAGGCGAGACAGGGATGTGCCCTATCCCCATTAATTTATAACTTGTACATCGAAAAGGCAATGAATACTGTCAAATGCAAGAAGACATTTGGAATTATTATGCAAGGACAAAAGATTGATATGCTTAGATTTGCAGATGATATAGCAGTATTAGCATCCAACAAGGAAGAGTTAGACGCTGCCTTTAATGAAATGAAAACAGTTCTAACAGAGAGATACGGTATGAAAATTAACAAAAATAAAATTAAAGTACTAGTATTCAAAGGAGAGGAAAAAAAATTAAAAACTAGAAGACAAATAGGTTATGAGAACTTACAAGAAGTTAAGAATTTATTCTACCTAAGAAGCCAAATAATGCAAGATGGGAAGAGCACAAACGATATAAAACAAAGATTAGCACAAGGTCGTGCTACATTTAACAAGAAAAAGCAATTACCGTGTTAAAAGACAACAAACATAGAAAGGAAAAGATTGCTTAAAACATATGTGTGGAGCACAGCCCTGTACGTACGGCTGTGAAACCTGGGCAGTAGTAGAAGCGGACAGGAAAAATGTGGTGCTACAGACGTATGATGAAGATATCATGGACAGACAAAGTTAAGAATAAAGAGGTACTAGACATGGTAGAGGAGGAAAGAAGTATGTGGAAAGCAGTAAAAAAAAAATAGGAGAGATAGAATGATGGGGCACATACTAAGGCATGAGGGCATAGTGCGGAATCAGAGATAGGAAAAACGAGAAGTAGAGGTAGACCTAGGTTAGACTATTGGACACAGATAGTGAAAGAAGTAAGCTGTGTGAATTTCAGGGAAATGTTTAGGCCAGCTCAGAATAGAAATCAATGGAGGCACGCATCCAACCAATTCGAAGATGGAAAACCTAATGACGAAAAAAATTACAGTACTTACACTTGATAATTATTGTAAGCAACTACAGGTATTGGTTTTGCAATACTCTCGACTAATGTTAATTGTACGAAAGGATGTACTGGAAAACTATTAATTCAGCAAATGTCTAAGCATTGGGGGATCCTTGGCAGCCAAAGGCTGCTTAACCCCCTTCACATACCAGTGAATCTTGGTGAAATATGGCATATAATTAGAAAGCAACAGAAGGGGAATCGAGCTGTATCTAGGCTGTGTAGGCGGCTCCGTGGCGTAGTGGTATGTGTGTGACTACTACGCCCTAGGTCCCGGGTTCGAATCCCGACACGGTCCGCTTGAAAAATGTTAGGCGAGCATTTTTCGCAAAAATACACCCTCGTTCGGATGAGAGGTAAATGGAGGTCCCTGTGTGAGTGTTGTCACGCACGTTAAAGATCCCTACCTTGCTTGGAACAGCAAGGATTCGGCAAAATTCAAAATTTTCCAGGTAAAAAAAACTCGCTTCCTGGCCAATGTAGTACCTTCGGGTGGAGCATTGGAAAATCACATGTAATGTATCTAGGCTGTGTCAATTTCAGGGAACGGTGTAGGCTAGCTTATAATAGAAATAAGTGAAGGTACGCATCCAACCAGTTTCAAGGTGGAAAACCTAATGACAAAAAATAATTGCACTTAAATCTGATGATCATAATAAAATACAGGTGTTGGTTTTGAAATATCTTCAACATGTACGAAAAGATATATTGGAAAACGGCAAATATTCAAGTGTTGGGGGATCTTGGTAGCCGCAGGCTGCTTAACCCTCTTCCCATACTACTGAATATCGGAGATAGGGAGTATATATTTATAAACAGTAGAAAAAGAACCGAACTCCATTTAACAAGAAAGAGCAGCAGTTATGCTCGAAGACGACAAACATAGAAACAAAGAGAAACTTGTTGAAAGCATATGTGTGGAGCACAGCACAGTATGTCTATGAAATAGGGGCAGTAGGAAAAGCAGACACAAAAACCGGTAGAAGCCTTTTGGAATGTGCTTCAGATGTATGTGGATGATAGCATTGACAGACAAAGTTAATGACAAAGAGGTTATAGAAATAGTAGGGGAATAAAGATATCTGTGGAAAAAATAGGAGAAATAAAAGGGCAGGATACGTTCTAAAGCAGTTTTGGGGAATAGGGCAGGATATATTACAAGCAGAGATAGGAAAAAGACTGTAGAGGTAGACCTAGATCACACTATTGCATACAGTTAGTGAAAGATGCAGACTGCGTAAATTTCAGGGAAATGTGTAGGTTAGCACAGAATAGGAAACAATGAGGGTACGCATCTAACCAGTTCCAGGATTAAAGACCTAATAAAATAATTCAATTTATTGAATTTTAAATTAATATTCAACAAATAAAACGTGAAGATTATATATATATATATATATATATATATATATATATATATATATATATATATATATATATATATATATATATATATATATAATTAGGTTAATATTGACTGTAAAATATATAACTTTGGAATATGTTGATATTGGGAATTCGGTCTATATTTATTAGGAATTATAACTTCTTTTTTTCTATCCGAGCTTTCGAAAATTTATTATTTTCTTCGTCAGGAAAACTAAAGGTAAATGATATGAATGTTAACAATTAATATTAAGGTTACTTACGAATAATGAAGGTTTAACAATTCAGAATATGGTATAGCATCTAAAAGTTTTATGTGAGATTATGTATAAAATAAACTAGGTAATAATTATTAGATTAAAAATTAATTTGACAGGATTTTGAAATATAACATATGTGTGTAAGTGTATCCTAGATTATAGTAGAATTAATTGTGTGCAGTTCAAGTAAGGTATCTGAGTACAAGTATCAAAAGATTTTATAAATTATGTTAAGTTGATGTTAAGTGTTAAATCGATTTTTATGTTTTTTAGATTTTTGAAGACGGTTAGTAGATGTGAATAAATGTTGTTGAGATTTTGTGTATCAGTTTTTTTGTTTAAAGCTTTGTTTGTTAAGGAAATGGCAATCATTTCTAAGAATATTCTTTTTTTATAATTATTTTCATTGAAGATTATTTTAGTGTCATTATAATTGATTTTGTGACCAGTTTCAATAGCATGGGAAGCTAGTGCCCATGTTTTGTTATTATTTCTACAATTACTTTTATGAGCGGTTAGTCTTGTAGAGAGCCAAGTAGATGTGTGACCTATATACAGTATTGCCCGAAATAAACAGTACTGAAACTAATTTGGCGGTGTTTTTATGCGTGCGCTGTCACACTCAAGTTAGCTAGTATAGACCTGTCAAGTAAACCTCAAACAAGTAATTAGTAGGGCCTAATTGTTAAAAATAGTGTTAAGTACAGAGGAGAAAGTGTTTCTGGTAGAGCATTATTTTCGTTCATACGGAATCGGCCGACGTAATGGTGCAAGTTTGCTATACGTGTCTGATCAATTCACACAAAGGTTTAATAAACGTTCTCCAAGTAATGCTGTAATTTTGAAGGTTATTGAAAAGTTTAGAAATACAGGTAGTGTATTGTGCCAACGAAAAGGAAACTCGGGCGTCCCAGGACAGTTAACAACAACAATAACCATGAACGTGTTTTGAGCAAATCTTAGAAAATCCGAAAGTCAGCCAGGCAAGGACAGCGTTACAACTTGATTTAAAAAGAACTTCCTTTCAAAGAATTCTGAAGGAGCTGGGTACATTTTCGTATGTGATTCAGGTACATCAACAACTACATCCTCGGGATTATCGCAGTAGAGTGGAATATTGCGCCAGAATTCTCGCGTTACAGTATGAAAATCCTGAATTTTGAAAATGTTTGGTTTTCAGACGAAGCACATTTTCACTTGTCAGGCTATGTGAATCGTCGCACAAATCGATTTCTGGGCTTTGCCAGACCCGATAAGGTTCAAGAGGTTCCTTTATATAGTGAAAAAGTGAGTGTCTGGTGTGCTGTTTCCGGACACGGAATCATTGGTCCGCATTTATCGAAGAGAATGGTAGGCAAGTCACACTTAATCAACAGAGGTACAGACAAATTTTAACACGATTTATCTCTGATCTACGTCAATTCTGTAGTGCACGTAACTTGGCATTTCGAAACCAATTTTTTCAGCAGGACGGGGCAACTTGCCATACTGCTGCCGCAATTCGTCAATTTCTTCAAGAACATTTTCCAAGCAAATTCATATCACGATTTACTGATTTCCCTTATCCTTCACATTCTCCAGACCTCACACCTCCAGACGCATACATTTGGGGCATGGCTAAAAATGCCGTTTTCAAACGGGCACCACAAACCATCGATGAATTAAAGGATGCCGTTATAGTCTTCTTCGCAGCCCTGAGACAACCCTTATTCAATAACATGACCAGAAACTTAGAACATCGTTATGAAGTCTGTCTCGAACGAGGAGGTGCACATTTAGAACATATAATAAAGTGTCAATAAGATGTATTTTTTAAATATACAAAACAATTATAATTTCAGTACTGTTTATTTCGGGCAATACTGTATTTGCCATCACATTCTTGACATGGTATGCAATAAACTATTCCCGATTTTTGTAATTTTGTAGTAGGATCTTTTAAGTTAGTGTATAAATTTTTGTTTAGTGTTAATATGGGTTTTATTGAAAATTTTACATTGTTGTTATTTTTGAATAGATGTTTGAATTTGGTAGTAAGTTTTCTATGTAAGGTAGTGAGATGAAGGTTATTGAATTATTATTAATCTTTTGGTTGGTATTGTCTATAGTATTGGGTGGAGTTTTTTAAATTAGTTTGGAAGTATTGAAAAGAAGTTTATTGACTAGGGTTTTAGGGTATGAGTTTTTTAATAGTAGATCTTTAAGTATAAGTAAGTTCTTATGTTTTAAAGTATGGTGTGTCACAGATTCTATTTTTTTCTTTAAGCCTAGGATTATATTTATTCTAATATGCATAGGATGGAAAGAATAGTAGTTTAAATATCTGCCAGATGACATTGGTTTATTATACCATTCTGTTATTAAACTGTTATCTTTTCTTATTATTTTCATGTCTAAAAAGGTAACTGAACAGTTTGTTTCTTTTTCTATTGTGAATTGGATTGATGGATCGTAACTGTTAAATATTTGTAATATATGATCTTCAGTGTCTAATGGTATGCAGCAGATTAAATCGTCGACATATTTTTTTAAGAAAGGAAAATTAAAATCAAATTTAGTGATGCAATTGTCTATTAAATCGTCCATAATAAATTGAGCGATAATAGGTTATACACTGGGGTTCCTATGATTTGTTTATAGAAGTTGTTATTTACAGTAAAGTAAGTAGTGTCGAATAAGAATTCGATTAGCTTTAAGAAGTTAGTTTTGTTGATTTTGCAGTTTTTTTGTATATTATCCCAATGTAAATCAATACTTTTTTGGTTAGATTTAATGAAAAAAAAATCTAAAAAACATAAAAATCGATTTAACACTTAACATCAACTTAACATAATTTATAATATCTTTTGATACTTGTACTCAGATACCTTACTTGAACTGCACACAATTAATTCTACTATAATCTAGGATACACTTACACACATATGTTATATTTCAAAATCCTGTCAAATTAATTTTTAATCTAATAATTATTACCTAGTTTATTTTATACATAATCTCACATAAAACTTTTAGATGCTATACCATATTCTGAATTGTTAAACCTTCATTATTCGTAAGTAACCTTAATATTAATTGTTAACATTCATATCATTTACCTTTAGTTTTCCTGACGAAGAAAATAATAAATTTTCGAAAGCTCGAATAGAAAAAAAGAAGTTATAATTCCTAATAAATATAGACTGAATCCCCAATATCAACATATTCCAAAGTTATATATATATATATATATATATATATATATATATATATATATATATATTTACAATACTTTTTTTAATTGCGTTATTTCATAAAGGACTATCTTCAGCTTAAGAATTTAATTTTCATAATAGATTTTGTGCACAAGTCATTTAAATAATTTGTTTTGGGCGTTGTAAATTTACGCAAAGAATTTGTGATTACATAAGATATAATAAAAACTGAATCCAGAATATCCGAGGTAATAGAAGGCATGGAAAAATCACCCACCTTAACTATAATAATAAAGTTATTGTCAAAGATAATAAAATCTCGAACATATTAGCAAAGACGTTTGAAGCTAACAGTAACTCAGACGATTACAATCTGATCTTTTTACAGATAAAATACCTCGGTGAACATCAAGTTATTAATTCCATTGACAAATACCTCATAAATATAACCTTTCCTTCTCTATGTCTGAACTGATTAGAGCAATGAAGATAGCAAGAGATTCAGCTCCAGGAGATGACGAGATCACCCCTTTAATGCTGAAACACATTCCAGAGATTACAAAGGGAAAGCTTTTAAACCTTTACAATACAGTTTGGAGTACACACAAGTACCCAAATAAATGGAAAAATGTAATTATTGTACCTGTTTGCAAGTCCAGAAAAGATCCCTCGCAGCCGGAAAGTTACCGTCCCATTGCATTAACAAGTCACGTAAGTAAAATATTAGAACGTATGGTGACTGCACGATTAATATGGTTCCTTGAACACAATAACAAGATAAATGATGCTCAGTTAGGATTCAGAAAAAACAGATGTACCACCGATATCCTTACCAGAATAGACATTTGCATCAAAGAAGGCTTTCATGAGGAAAACCATACCATCGTAATATTTTTCGATCTGGAAAAGACGTATGAAATGACTTGGAAAAAGGGGATCTTACTGAAGCTGTACGAATGGGGCCTAAAGCGCAACCTTCCCTTGTTCATCAAAACATTCTTAGAAGAACGTAGTTTTCAAGTACGAATCCAAAACTCAAGTCATTTCCATTACTTTTTGAAAACGCGATTCCACAGGGGTCTACGCTTAGTTGCTCTCTCTTTGCAGTCGCTGTGAATGATATCATCAGCAATATTGATCCAGGCGGACAAAAATGTCTATATGTAAACGACCTATCTATTTACACTTCCGCCGAAACAATTGAGCTCTACAGGTTTAGATTGCAAAAATCGATAGATATGATAACAACTGCAGCCTCAAATATGGGCTTTAGTTTTTCTGTGGAGAAGACATACAGTGTTCATTTTTGCAGAAAGCGAATCCCACATCATGACCCAAAGCTGACCATATATGGCAAACAAATATAGTTCAAAGATCAAACTCGATTTCTAGGCCTAACTCTTGACAAGAAACTTACTTACAAACCTCACATCGAGCAATTAAAGAGAGATTGCTTGCAAAGCCTAAATGTCACTAAATACACTAGTGATTTAAACTGGGGATCGAACAAAAAGGTTCTATTGAACTTACACAATACCACAATTCGATCAAAAATAGACTACGCCTGTACAGCCTAATCATCGAACAGTGAAATCACACTTAAACTCCTAGACCCGGTTCAAAACATAGCGCTCAGGATATGCCTTAGAAGCTTTTATAACTAGCCCAGCTGTCAGCCTTCAATGTGAAGCTTTCATAGAACCTTTATATATCAGGCATATTCAGCTATCTATGAACTACGGTACCAAAGTATTATCATCGCAAAATCATCCGGTCATACAAATAATGCAAAAACAATATCTTTTGGGAAACTCGAAGGCACAATACAACAGCTTTGGAGAACGTTATTACAGATACATGTCTATTTTGGGCCCTACTGTCCCAAAACTATACAAAAGCTGTCTGCATGCTCTTCCATGGTGGGATGCTACTAATGCTGACATAATACTAGACCTTGCAAACACTCCAAAACTCCAGACATCCCATGAATCCATTATTAGTAAATTTCTTGCACTGCTAGCTGACCATCCATCCATTGAAGACATATGTAGATGGTTCAAATTCTAGCTATGGAACTGGCTCTGCATTAGTACATAGGAGCCTCAACTTGTACCGGAATACTCAACAGTATTAACAGCAGAACTTTATGCCATATACTGCGCATTACGTAGAAAATTCTACAATATCAAAAGCCCTTATATGCTCTGATTCATTAACTGGTATAAGACTAATATTTGAAAAAGATCTTTCTGATGGCATAATCATCAAAATGTTAGGCCCTCCAGATCGCATCAGAAACAAGATAATAATTATTTTATGGATACCTGGACACTCTGAAATCCTAGAACACGAAAGCGCCAATAAAGCAGCTAGAAAAGCTCCTATCGTTGTACCGAAACTAGCCTTACCCGTAAGGTACAAAGATTATAAACATCGAATAAAGCAAAAATGTCAAAAAATATGGCAAACAAAGTGGGACAGATCCAATGCTAAACTGAAATTAAACAACCGACTATCCAAAAACCTAAGCCTCAAACCCAACTTACTTGCAGGGACCAGTGCGTCGTATCTCGTCTTAGAATCGGCCATGCTAACATTACGTCAAAGTGTCTATTTACTTCTGAAGAACCACCCTTATGCATACCATGCCAACTACCTCAAACTGTAGGCCATATCCTAACAAAATACAGTATTACATTCCATCCCAAACTCTATAGCAGAAGCACTAGAAAACAATCCTGAAGCCAATAAAACTATAATATCATACTTAAAGGACATTGGCTTATACCTAAAAATATAATCCGTATGCCTCAATAGCAAGCCTAAATAATATATGGCAAATGACCTAGTCAGTCTATGCCGAACCTTTATTGAAAAAAAAACAACACCGAATTCAGCAGGTTTATATGGTATTATAAGAAAGAATATTAAATTAAATAACTTTTTGTAAATAACAGGTGGAAATAGTAATTCTAATTAAAAGATAATCAAGGACTTATTGATGAATATTGTTGCACGTTTAAAATTCGTATATTGCAGTAGTAGTATAGAGAATACTGAACAACTGTATTTAAAGTATTGTTTGTGAGAAAGATATTGTGAATTCATTATATTTGTATTTATTCCATAACTAGAATTTAATTTCGAGAGGAGCAAGCATGGCAATATACATATACATTCAAATTGAAACTTGATCATTTATTCATTTTACATACTTTCAATTAATCTCTCTTACTTCAATATATTTAAAAAAATTTTCTTTTGCAATTTCAATAAAATAATTTGAACTACTAAAACTGTAGTATTTTACTATGTGATATATTATCGCTAGTTCTACAGCACCGTGACCTTTTATTAGTACTGAACGACTCATCATCTGATCAACTGACCCCTTAATTCGTTTTCGATTGGGTTATATAGTCAATACTCCCTGTGATAGCATGTCGAAACTTCTAGCGAGGTCAAGTTGTCATTTCTATTTTTTCTTGAAAAAAGGTTCGCCTCTTACGTAGGCATCGAAAATCTTCATTAATGATACAACAGAAATACGTCATTCTAATAGCCCCACGCTATCATTAATACCTTTTATCTATGTGTTATATTTACGACATTCAAGATTTATGGATTTCCTCGCCTTAATTGGAGATGAGGTTTACCTTTCTTCCATGCTATTACTGGATCATTCTAGAAGTTCAATGTACACCCTTTCAATTGAAATGCGCTTTCCTTTTTCTTTGAATATCGACTGATATTTTAATTAAATACGCTTTCATCTAAATACCATGTAGGTTTGGTATTAAGAAGAAAACGCAATTAAATATTATAGTCAAAACCAAACAAGATCGTTTATGATTCATTCTTTGTAATCATATGCTTTAATACCATAAAATCGTGTGTATAGCAAGTTCCAGAATGCAATGCGACCTTGGAATATAACGTTCTATCAACATTGACGATGTAAGTTAGATTAGTTTTATGTTGCATTTCGACATAGGTTAGTAAGTCGTATAAATAAATGTTTATTCAAGAATTTACTGAATCCAAAGAATTCCAACCTTGATTTTCACGTTCCCTTTCAAAGTAATTAGAAACATCCATAATCACCAACTGTGTTTGTAATTTTATATGTTTATTACAAAGAATTTTTAGTGTTAATATGAAATGGCAATAGTTTTGAAAAAAAACTTTTACAATACAATTAATTGAGGATAATACAAAACGCTAAGTGTAAATGAAAACAAAACCAAGCTAACTTAATCCTCAAAACAAACTGTTTGGTACTTAACCTTCAAAAGCACAAATGAATTTACAAATTACATAAACCAAAATCAGACACATTTTTCTATAGCTGTCCCATTTTATAACGGTGAAATTAATAGATACAAGTAACATAATATATTATATTATAGTTGTGTTTACTTTCTACGTAAGTTTGTTTGGTCCCGACTATATACACGCACTCTTACAAATTGAGCTATACAATCTTTTGAAACCGTTTGTTTTCAAAAGAAATATTTTATAATAATTATACCTTTATGCAATTGAGTACTTTATAACCAAATGTAGATGAAACTCTTGAAAAACGTCTTCCTATATGCGAAATATACAAATATTCTTATCTAAAAACATTGCTTCTTTGTCATTGTTATGTTTAATTTTAAAGCTTTCAGGAATTAGATTTATTAATTTAGAAGTTAAGGACTTTATTTTAATATTGGTAAAAATCACCGTTTAATTAGTGCAATTCCATTGATGTTGTGAAATCCCGGGATTAGTATCGTTCATAAGGATCTCAGCCTAAGTTGCTTATTTTTGCAAACGTAAGCACTGACACAAGGTTCTGGTGTGAGAAGAAATTCATCTTCCCACAAATACAGGCAAAAGCACGTCAATCTCGGTTGGTGGGAGAAAACATTTTAAATGAGGACCACTGATTAGTTCGACAGATTCTATTGTAACGCCACCTCGACCTTATCGATAAACTTATAGTACCATTACCGGGTAGTGCTGACACGAATGCTTTTGTTCCCACCCATTTTTATCTGTCCTATCATCTTGTTAGTGAAGCCCTACCTGCAGAAGCAGCGAGTCTAACAACTTAACAGGACAAAAGCAGAATGGACCGTGCCCCCTGAGATCACCAACATCTAATGATACTCGAGGAAAACTTTAATTCATTTGTCCGGCCATTTATTTATAACCTTACAAATTTCCAAGTGCTATCTACAATTCCCCTATAATCCAAAAGAATGTGTTCTGTAATTCGCGTCATATTATATATATATATATATATATATATATATATATATATATATATTTCGTGCTTTCTAGAAGTTAATTAAAACGGCTTTAAAAATTTATTAAAAAAAATATCATTTAGAGTGCAATTTTATACATTTCCTTTTTAAGATATTAATCTCGTTACATACATGCTTTAGTAAAGATTTTCTTGTAATTATCTATCGAAATAACTGATTTTAATAAGTTTTTTTTGTTAATAATATCAAATATACCAACTCCTTAACTTAAAAAGTTAATCATATCTGACTGTGTGTCGTTTAAAGTACTGATAACTATGAATCATATCCATTAAAAAACTAAAGAACTTACTTGGGAGTTTTAACTAGTAATATAATTGCTGCCCCACACAGAATGACAGATGCCTTTAATTTCGTTGTATTTTGAAAAATTTAAATACCCAGTTTAACCCTAATGCATACTCTATAAATCCCAATAAAGATTTGATTGAAATATAAAATACCATTGAAGATATAAGATCCTATTTACAAATACTGACTGACTGATAAATTTGATAAAATACGAAATGAACTTATTTCCGACCAATTTCTTATTGAAGGTTACGTTTTGGAAAGATTAGAAGTTATTTCAGAACCCTCTGTTGCACGCCCTAACTTAAATAACTAACCGTTAACTATAGAAAGCATAGACGTTTCCAAATCTGTTCCGATCTATAAGTGGAATCTTACTTTTTCAGGATATAATTCAAAAATCTCTTTAACTTCTTTTTTCGAATGCATAGAGAATTAAAAAATTTCTCAGTGGCCTGAATTACTTAATCTTTTGAAACAGGATTTTCAACAATGATTACGAAAGTCGGTCGCAGATTCGTGCCCGTTTTCTTTAAGGCACTGATGAAATCGTTTTATTATATAGTATCGATATGCGAACCTTGTTTAATAGATTAGATACCATATGTGATAAACCAGAAATCTTAGATCAACTTATTCGAAATTTAAACGCTTATTATTCAGAACACCTTGCTTTACTAAAAATTGAACCCCGTGTTTTGTTATTACATTTATAGGTGGTGCGGTGTGCCTCGAGAAAGAGGGCCCCAAACCAAAATTAGATTTTACGTCTCAAAAAAATTTCTTTTAGCATACCTTAAATTTTAGATTAAATCCTAAATGTATAGTATCTATTGTTTATTATATAGTATCTTAAGGATTTTATTTTACAGACTTATTATGGAACCATGATTGGTTAATTATCTTTTCTCAAAAATATCTTGGAGACATTATCGTATCTTATCTAACGCTTTATCGTTATCTTTGTCTTTAACTCTGAGATGTTATCTCTACCGTGCCGATAGATCAATAAATCAATTACCGATATTTTTTTAAAATAAAATATATTGTGAAATCACTTTAATTTATTGTTCCAAACCCTTGGTATTCATGACCAAAGGTAGGATTTATTATTATTGTGTAGAGCAGCAAACTCGCATTTTAGTATTGTATTTGATAGAATAGGTCAAGGAATTGGCTATTATAACTGTGGTAGCATTGTTAATTTGTTAATGTAACATTGCAGCTGCCACATTATACCTGCTTTATTTTGCTGAAGCTATTTGAAATTGGTGTAGCTTTTGAAAATGTCTGACTGTTGAAATTTGCACGCATTCATAATTAAAGGTGAAAGTAAAACTTTTGTAATTAGCTTTATAGTGTAGCAATAAGTATGTGAGTTTCATGCCTCCGATGAAATGTGCGGTCGAGGTGCAACAAACAAGGCCTGTGTGCACTCAGTTCAAGTAAGTCTTAACATTGAGTGGCTGCTTACTTTCGTTTCCTGGTATTGCAACTTTTGCTACAGTTTAAAAAACCAAGTGGTGCCTATAGACAAAAGCAGTTTAGGTCTCCATGAATATGTAAGCTCTCGTACAGAGGCTTTTTTTTTGTCATCTTTTTGAAGCTTTATGCGATTGTTATGTTTTATTTTAAAGCTTTCAGAAACAAGACATTAATCTAGAAATTAGGGGCTTTACTTTAAAATTTGTGAAAATCTCCATTTAATTAGTGCAATTCCGTTCATGTTGTGAAACCCCGGGATTTATATAAAATTCACCAATAAAAATTAATCAGCTGATTTCACGTTAAGCGTATTGGCTACCATATGAAAGTCGATCCCAGGTCGCAACACAAATTGAAGGCAATCGTTCTTTTAAACTTTAAAAATTTTTGCTTAGTGTACTCAAACCAAATATTTCAAACATCAATAAATCAAAGTAACCTTCAATTTATGTCATAAACGTCAAACTTGAAGTTATTATTATTTTGACAACGATCCTAGGTCATGGATCGAAACGTAAATAAAATAGATTTTAAAAACTATGAGTGGTTTCATTCCCAAAGAAGATTAAGAAGAATGCTAAACAAACCACAACAAACATACAGGGAGTATTCCCCGGGATTAGTAGCGTTCACACAGATTTCGGTGCCAGTTGCTTATCTTTGCAAAATTCCCACACCCTACATTTTTCACTATTTGCGTACAATAGTCTAATCTAGGTCTACTTCTCTCTTTTTTCCTATCTCTGCTTGTAATATATTCCACGCTATTCCCCAATGCCTTAGAATGTGTCATATGCATCTATTTCTCGTATTTCTTTATTCCACAGATATCTTACTCCCCCTACTATTTCAATCTTTTTGTTATTAACTTTGTCTGTCCATGATATCATCATCATACATCTGTAGCACATTTCAAAAGGCTTCTACCTTTTTCCTGTCTGTTTCTTCTACTGTCACCATTCCATAGCCGTACACTGGTGATCCACCCATATTCTACTACAAAGCACGGGGAGAAAAATAACTAGAAGCAACTTAAGCATTAGCTTAAATTAATGAGCTCATACAATCCAATCTAAACATTAATTAAGGAAGAGCAGAATGTTCTACAAGCAAGATACCACACACGACTGATGTGCAGGATTTTAGAAGTAGAACTACCAGCTGCAAGAAAAGTTTGTACAATAATGCTCATAAAACAATTCACCAGATACCAAAACCACACATGCACAATTTAAGAAGTATATATTTGCTTTTAATAAAAAGAAATCAATATAACAACACCTTGATGAACATTTATACTGATACACTTCATATGCACGTTGTTGGTTCACTATACATCCACTTACGGTAAGTATTTCTATTAAGAGATACAATAGATATATTAGTATGAAAAGATACAAGAGGAAATCTTAAAAAGTTTAGTAGTCTACAGTGTGTTAGTATTAGGTGAGATACATTAGATGAAAATTTTAAAATTTTCACCTAATGTAATCAAATCAAAAATTAATAAATCAAAATCACCTTCGATTTGTGTCATAAATGTCAAACTTAAAATTTTTTATTATTTTGACAACGATCCTAGGTCATGGATCGAAACGTAAATAAAGATCATTTTAACAAATATGTGGTTTTATTCCCAAGAAAGATTAAAAAGAATAGTTAACAAACCACAACAAACACAGGTTTTAGTATTATTGTGCACAAAAATGCCACGCTTGCCCATAGTGATCATGAAAGGCACAATATGATCTTCTAGCACCTTGGTAATGTATCTGTGGGCTGTTACGGAACCATTCTGTATGAAAACCAACTTTGCATGTGCTTGTGAACTGATTTCTACTTAAACCATAGTAGACACACTGCCAAATGGAAGTCGCTTGTCAATACAAGTTCGAGCGTATCTTTCTCCAGGTCTTCTCCATACTCGCCAATGTCCATCTGACCCAGTAAGGCAAAAATGCAAGATATCTGATAACACTACCTTGCTCCAGTCCTCACTAATCCAAGCAACGTGATTTCAAGTAAACTTAATCTTGCAACTTGATGCTGATGCAATGATGAACCTGTAGCCATTCTTCTATAAGACAATCCAACAGCACAAAGTCTTCTCCTAATGGTCCATTCACCAACGTTCACATTTCTAACTTCTTGGAGTTGATTTCGTAACAAAACAGAAGAAGTTGTTCTATTTCGCAAACAAGGGGACACCAAAAAATGGTCAGCTCTTTAGGTGGTGATTCTTTTTTGCCCAGATCCTGGTCTTCTGGTTATCAGGCTGGTCTCCACATAGCAATAGCACACCTTTCATACAGCACAGAGGTTCCTGTTGCAGTTTCACGTTTTCCTCGGTCATCCTGTATCAACGCTACACTTCTTGCCACAACAATAGGATCTAAAGGTATTATTGCTAGCGCAATAATCACTGCAAACACTACACCGTCCGACCGAAAGGTTCAACAGAGATAAATCAATACAAACTTCAAAAAAATGACATCTAATGTGAATTTTTAATTAGAGCAAATGCACACTATTTCAAAAAAGTCGTGATTATGATGATAATGCATAACAGATAACATTTCTCAAAAACCAAATAATTCAATGCCTGATATGATTTACAATTGACCAATATAAGCTTAAAACGGAAAATTCCACAAAGGTATAACTATACGTTGACCTCGATTTTTTTTTTGCTCACCAGTGTATAAAAAATCTCACTAAGACAACTATATTTTCGAGAACAAAGTCAAAGTAATAATAGGGTTCAAAGAGTGACGTATAAATAATTTTAATTAGCACCTTTTCAACTGAATATAAAGCATATAGTTAGATAAGATAAAACATGAATTTATGGTAGCCATGAAAACGGAAAATGTAGGTTGCCTAACTTGATATAATTTAGAATAATTGAAAATTAGTGATATTATGAAATGTATTTAGTAAAAGAATACCAAATTATATTTTAAAGTAGAAAACGTGAATGTAACAAATTTGGAATAACGTATTGTAACATCTATTTATTGAATAATACCATTGAAATATTTTAAGTAGTAAAATGAATGTAACAATACATAAGACTTTATTAAATCAGATTGAGAAAGTTAATACAACAAGACATGTTTCAGAAGAATAATAACTATGTCATGTGAAGTATATTATGTTCAGCAATGTTGAATTTCTTTTAATAATTCAATGGTATTATTCTTTCAAAATATTTGAAGTCCGTCATATTTCAATAACCACTTTTAACAATTTCAATATCTAGTGTATATCTCAAAAAAATTACAAAACTACAGTTTTTATTTTAGTCATGTATTGTTTTATCTGAAATAAATGTTTACAGAATACCCTTTTAGTTTTGATTTTGTAACTTAATTTACAAAAAGTACACAAACGAACTTCCCAAAAAAATTAACTCAATGTACAGGACCATTTTAGAAACAATGTATAACAGCACTTAAGTACTGTGCAGAGAGCAAAGTTACCAGTCTGGACATTAAGTTATCAACTTAAGAAACAACACGTGGCTTTGCTGTTCTAGGTGCATACCATTATATCACCTAAGGTTCCTTTAGGTTATGTCCCCAATTGTGGTTTATAGCCTCGTTATTACATTGTATAAAGATTTAACTTCTACAACAACTGTAGTGAGTAAATTACTTTCGAAATAATTAATCATGAATTTACATTATTATTTATTTCTATAATTAAGCACTATTCTTTTACAAATCTTCCTTCAATTTGCTACTTTTAAAATAAGTACTCTAATAAAAAATGTATGCCATGTTAACATGATTATAATTGATACAAAATTGATTAATTGCACATTAGACAAAACATTTACTAAACTAAACTTCTAACCTATAAAAATTATATAAACATATTATAAAAGTAATAACAAAAGAAGACAACATTTTTGTGAATGATTTATAAATTTATACTGTAGCGCACATTAAAATTTAATAAAATAAATTTTGAACGAATTTATGACTAATATTTCACAAAGAATTCAATAGAAAAATTTAGTGCCTTCATAAATTGATTATACTTTTCTATAACATTAAAATTGATAGATTTATATGTAAAAATTTATAAATGGTTGAAGATAAAAACAAAAAACAAGATACATACATGAAAAGGAAAATATGTAAAAAAGAAAATTACCTCATGATACAGTACTTTGAGAACTGCTTAATAGGTCAACTTGTAGAAAATTCAACAGTTGGAAAACTTTTCTATGAAATAAAAATTGGGCTTGTTATAGAGAAAAAAAACCTTCGAGGGCTATAATTCACAATTGGGTACACAATTGAAAAGGGATTTGGGACATCTGAGTAAAATTAAAACATCAGAATGTAATGGACACTGAATTTCTGTTATATCGTATATAGGTCTAACAATTTTTTAAGCTACTTTGCTTAAAAAACATTATTAATATAATAATTATCACATCCCAGCAACACTGACAAGAATTCAAATTTGTTTCGAAAAAACATAAATAATATTATTAATAAATACTATTTGAAAAACGCTTATGAAGTATAATGTATTTAACACGTTTGTTAAGCTTCAAAATTATAAAAAGTTATTTGTGATGTTTTTAAAGTAATTCCTTAAAAAGCAACTGCAAATAAAATTGAAATGATAATTTAGCTTCTTGGCTTGTTTGGCACCTAAAATACAAATGGAAGAACTTAACAAATGTTAAATGACGATTTTCGAAGAACAATTGGTTAAAAGATTAATCTTAAAAATTAATTAACTATCATACTATAGTTGCAGTTTGATTACTTGCCAGTAGTTGTTCATTTGTCAAGTTTTCTATATGTCTATATTTTTTAATTCTTTTCCATTCACCATTATTATAATTCATTTGGAAGTGAGTTTCAACTAACATAGTTAAGAATGTATCATCAGGTTGCATAACATTTTCTTGATCTTCTGAGAGTTTGATAGTCACAATATTACCTAAATGTGGGCAAGGGTTATCTCTAGAGCCAGCCATAAAACCCAAAATAAGAGCTTTTTCTGGTCTTGTTACTTTATTAGCAGTTCTAAACATATCTTGGGCTTCCAACATTTGTTCTCTCTGAAATAAAAATGGCCATTTATCTATCATGAACTATTGATATGAAATCTTACCGTAAGTGCAAGACCCCTTCGCTGTAAAGAGTTAGCAGATGGAGGTTGTTGAATGCGAATTTGTGTTACTTGTTGTATAGGTCGTGTTGTAAGCACAACTGGAGTTCCAACAATAGGTACACCTCCAGTGGTCTGTTCAGTAACCACTGCAGTGCGTTGTCCTGTAGCTGTTGTGGTGAGTAATGGGGGTACTGGGCGCACAGCAGTTGCAACATATTGTGGAGTTGCAGGATTTGCTATAATAACTGGAGTTGGAGTTGTTGTAATAATCTGTGCGGTTGCCACTATAGGAGTATTTTGAACAGGAATTTGTGTAGTTGTTGTTACTGGTGTTGTTGCTGTAATACGAACACGGTAAAGTAAAATAAACATTTTATTAAGCATATCAGACTTACAAATTGTTGCAATAACAGGAGCAGGAGTAGAAGGAGTATATGTTGCCACTGCATTTAAACCAGCAGCATATTCTGGTGTTGTAGTTGTAGTAGGTGGTAGGCTCTGTAAAACATTCTCTGAAGCTTTTTTTGCATCTTCCATTTCTTAAAAAAAAAGTAAGAAATATATAAATTTTTGAAGTTTAAAAGAAATAAAACCTTGCATCTTCTTTCGTTTTTTAGCAGCAACATAACCAAGAGGTTGATCAGCAATATCTAAAAGTTTAACACCTCCTTCTTTCTTTCCAGCTGTTGATCTCGATAACTGAGGCCTAATATTAGTACCATTGTTTAATCCCGTACGGAATCCAGACGTTAAAGCTCGGCTGGGTAGACCTTTCAAAGGAGCTGTTCAAAACAGAATAATTAGATAAAATCGATATCCAGGAGATCCATATAAATAAAATAAAAATTCATTTTTTCATGCAACTGCACCTAAAAATTTTGCAATGGGATATTTTTAGGAGTATTATCTTAAAAGATGTCTAATATTATTTACAAAGTCAGGGCAGAAAATGCATTCATTAATTTTGAACTACATTGCATGTATAGCATTTTCAAAAAGTTATTAAATTTCGCATTTACTGTGTATTGTTCTTTAATAAGCAGGAACTATCCCATAATTTTAATTCATTGCAAGAAAATCATCAACTGCAAGTTATAATAATTTATAGTACATGTATTGTAAATCTATGAAAATATTAAATACAAGTAATTAATTTTGTATAATTTCATGTTAAACAAGCATCCATGTTTCATTGTTTTTAGTTTTAGCTAATTGCACAAAAAAAGCAGTATATCATATTGTACATTGACCTTTAAAACTTGTGTTCAATAAAGACTATATTTTATTATGCAGAGAAAAAATTTCTCATACAATTTGTACTATAATTTAGGATTAGGTAATTAAATTAATATTACGTATATTAATGTTATTAATTATATCTAAAACTGATTTGACAATAAAAGTAAAAGGGCACTTGGTAGAAACAATTTTTCTTTCGATAGAAGCATCTAAAATACTCCTATCAAATATATTCAGCCAATGTATTTCATTCATTGTATGTCACGAATTTAAGTTTTCTTATTTGAAATATTAAACAAATACTCTTTTATTACTCTATTATTAGCATAGTGCAAATACTGAATCACAATAGTTAAAAGGAGAGAACATTGGCATTACAAAGCAAGATCTTAACGTGAAAATGTGCAAACAAAAGTTGTAGTCAAAATTCACCCAGTGGTTTGCAATGTATATATCGTAATAGTGTAATGCATAAATCTTGTGTGCAGTTGTCAAAATCGACATCTTTTTGTGCTGGAAACAACTTTAAGTGCTGTGAAATTTGAACAGGTAACATAAGATCAGACATATTGTCTTCCAAGCAAGTAGTTGATATTCCCATTAGTTCAGTAGTACAACCAATTGCAAATGAGATGCTGCTGATGGAAATTGCATATTTAATGAAAATAATTAAAAGTAAGGACAAAATTATAGAACATTAAAACACTGCAATAGCAGCTCTTGAAAATGAAGTAACCCTTACTAAGAAACTGAAATACATTGAGGCAAAAGTCACTAATACGGTTTCTGATATTGAACCTTGTGATATTCATAGAACATACAGCATAGTTGCAAGTATGTCTAAAACCCATTCAGAGAAGCCAGTCTTCATTATTAATAATAATAATAGCAACAGTTCTTCAAGGATAGGAACAACTACAACTGTAATTAGAAATAAACTAGGTGATATGAGCACTCGTCTACAGGCAGCAGCATTTTTTCAGAACTTCATATTTTTAAAACGGATCCACAAACAATGGTGAAAAATGTTGCAGGATACCTGAAAAAAAATTCCCAAAATTAAAGTGGAAAAGATGAAGTTCCTGTATCTGAATGGTTACTCATCATTCAAAGTAACTGTGCAAGCAAGATTCAAAAGAACCTTTGGACCCAGAGACTTGGCCGGCCGGAGTCAAAGTGAATAAGTTTTTTCGAAGACAAACCTTACAAGTACAATCAGCTCAAAATCAATAAATTACCAAATTTCTAGCAATACTTACTTATCTGATAATACTCAAAATTATTTCATTTATCCTATTTCATGTGTAATAAAGACTACGACATTGTTTGTTTATCAGAGCATTGGCAAAAGGAGTTTCACTAAAGTGTGGCATAATTACAAACTACTGCTAGGCCTCGTTCTTCTGTATATCTACTAAAATTCGTGGTAACACTGCAATTTACATGAACAAAATTTAACAAAGTGATTGATTAAAAATCCTTTACAAGTCAATTTCATTCCGAATGGACCTGCACCTTGAAGAAGTTCTAGATTACTAGAACAGATGGAATGGCTTCTGCGTTCCAGTGATCTAAAGAGCCAAACTGCAGGTTCGACCAAATTAATAGGGTCTTTAGTGACGAACCAGACCAAGACAGGTTCCCGAAAGAGGACAGTGGCTCTTTCGGTACGTATATTGGCAGAGACCATAGGGGTAGGTATGGCATTCTAAGACACACTACGCGACGTGAAAGGCAATGGGAAGCCACCACATTATCTCCCAAGTACAAAGCGTACTTAAATTGTATTTAAAATGATGGCACCCTCTGAGGTAAAAGATTCCGGAGGTAAAATAGTCCCCCATTCAAATCTCTGGGAGGGGACTACTTCAGAGGATATGACCAGAAAACTTAGAAAAAGAATTGGGAACATTCTGCAAGTCGGAGCATGAAATGTCGCAAGCATGAAGCAAGTAGGTAAACCAGAGAACTTAAAAATTGAAATGAATAGGTTAGCACCAGACATAGTAGGGATCAGCGAAGTTCGATGGCCAGAGGTGGGGGATTTTTGAAGTGGAGACTTTAGGGTAATTCATACAGGATCAGAGGAAGGAAATTCTGGTGTGGGAATAGTTATGCGAAAAAAGATAGGATACTGTGTAGAAAATTACTTACAAAAGAACAAAAGAGTACTCATGGTTAGATTAGAATCTAAACCGATTAATACAGTAACAATACAAGTATACATGCCCACCTCTGGCTACAGCGTGGAAGAGGCAGAGGCGATCTACAAAGATATCGAAGACATACTAAGATATGTAAAACGACATGAAAATTTAATAATTATGGGGGATTTTAATGCAGCAGAAGGTGAGGGTAAGGAAGGAGCAGCAGTAGGTTTATTTGGTTTAGGCACGAGAAACAACAGGGGAAATAGATTGGTAAAATTTTGCGACCTGAACAATTTAACCATCATAAATACATTATTTCAACATCGTGGAAGATGCCAGGAGATATAGGAAGATATCACAAAGATTACATTGTTGTTAGACAAAGGTTTAGGAATCAAGTAAAAGATTGTAGAAGCTACCCAGAATCAGATATAGACACTGACCACAACAGCGTAATAATGAAGTCGCTCTTAAATTAAAAAATTTGAAAAAAAGAAACGAAAAAAGGCACTTTGGGTTTGAGAAATTAAAAGATAAAGATGTTCAGGAAAGATTCGAAAAGAGGTCAAATGAATTACTGAAAGATATCGGGAAAATATCTGATACCAAGGAAGGAGAAACAGAATGGAGTAACATTATATCCAGCTTAGACATTGCAGCCAGAGATATTCTGGGGTATACACAAAAAGAAAATAAGAAACCATGGATAACAATAGTTATCCTGAATCTAATAGAAGAAAGACGAAAATACAAAAATAAATCAGACGAAACAGGAAAACAGAGATACAAAGCCATAAAGTGGGAAATTATTCGCAAATACAGGAAAGCTAAAGAACAATGGATTGATGAAAAGTGCAAACAGGTACAAACTAAGATGAAAATAGGAAAGACAGACGAAGCATACAAACTAATAACAATGAATTTTAGGGATATAAAACCGTATAGCAAAAATATACGAAACGCGAGAGGAAGCGTCATTATAGAAAATGTAGAGAAAGTGGATAGATGGCAAGACTATATAGGGAAATTATATGCAGGAGAAGAACTAACAGCATTAGAACAGGCATCAGACTGAAAATGATGACTTGGGATATCCTATAGCGTGAGATAAGTTTGAATTAGCATTAAAAAAGCCGCTGGACAAGCAGTAACAGAACGTCTGTTAAACCTGTAAGCTATATGTATGAGACAGGCGAGATACCCAAAGATTTCAAACGGAACATCATAGTAACTATATACCAAAAAAGAGAGGCGTGGATAGATGTGAAAATTTTCAAACAATAAGTTTGACTGCGCACATGTCAAAAACTAGAATTGTACAAAGACGAATGGAAAAACTGGCTGAAGAAATACCAGGAGAAGATCAATTTCACTTTAGGTGAAACAGGGTAACACGGGAGTCTTTAGCTCTGAGAGTGATAATGGAGAAAACAATAGAAAAAGGGGAAAGCGTGTATATAGGGTTTGTAGATCTGGAAAAACCATTCGATAATGTGAAATGGAGAAAAATGTTCGAAATACTCAAAGATTGGAATGGGTTATAGGGATAAATATTAGGAAAGGGGTGAGACAGGGATGTGATTTATCCCCATTAATTTTTAACTTGTACATAGAAGAGGCAATGAATACTGTCAAATGTAGGAAGACATTTGAAATTACTATGCAGAGACAAAACACTGATATGCTTAAATTTGCAGATGATACAGTGGTATTAGCATTTAGCAATGAAGAGTTAGAAGCTGCTCTTAACGAAATGGAAACAGTTCTAACATTGAGATAGGGTATGAAAATTTACAAAAATAAGACTAAAGTTCTAATATGCAAAGGAGGGGAAAATAAATCAAAAACAAGAATACAAATAGGTAACGAGAACTTACAAGAGGCTAAGGATTTCTGCTACCTAGGAAGCCAAATAACGCAAGATGGGAGAAGCACAAAAAATATAAAACAAAGATTAGCACAAGGTCGTGCTACATTTAACAAGAAAAAGCAACTACTGTGTTCAAAGACAACAAACATAGAAACAAGGAAAAGATTGCTTATAACATTATGAGTGGAGCAGAGCACTTTATGACTGTGAAGCCTGGACAATAGGAGAAGCGGACAAGAATAAGGTAGAAGTCTTTGAAATGTGGCGCTACAGACGTATGATGAAGATATGATGAACAGACAAAGTTAAGAACAAAGAGGTACTAGAAGTGGTAGGGGAAGAAAGAAACATGTGGAAAATAGTAAAAAATAGGAGAGATAGGATGATAGGTCACGTACTAAGACATGAGGGTTTAGTGCGGAATATATCAGAAGCAGAGATTTATTAAAGTATCAAACCACAAATAAATTTTAATTATTGAAAAGAAAATTGAATATATTCTAATCACAAAATCGCTCACACAAGAAATAAATTTTTAACAAGAGGTCAAATATTTGATACACTATACAAATTACAAGTCAGAAGCTTTCTCTTTCACATTTAAAAAAAAATAATTCTATTGGTAGCAATACATTATTATTTAAAATGATGATTGCATTAATAATCTGCTTCACATAAATTTTCCTCATTTCCCATACACAAGTATATCTATATCAGATTGCATTAGAATCTGTGTAACAAAACGATGCTTATCAAAATTTATTAAAACTTGTGCAGTTTTTCACCATTCAATTTTAAATGCAAACGAATGGAGTCATTTTTATGAAGCTGTCGACAATGATACTCATATAAATAAAATGCAAATATCCTTGTGTGAAATAATTGCGTTTAAGACAAGATACACTTATGATTTGAGAATATGAAGAAAATGGTATCCATGAATTAAAAGTACAAATTTCTCTTCATATTTTTGATGGAATTAAATACAAAAATCAGCATGTGTTTTTAAAATTAAAAAATAAACAAACTTTCACAAATTAAAAACACAGCACCTTTTGTATATATTGTATCATCTAAATAAACACAATTGAAAACCCAAATCTGTGTGTATTATGATCTAAATGAAATGATTTTTCATGAAGCATAGGAGGGATGGTGAAGGGCGATAGACATGGGGAGAAGAGAGAAAATGAGAGCAAGAGGAGGAAGAATGAGGGAACTAAAGAACGAAAGAAAAATGCAAGAGACTGGTAAAAGAGAAAGATGTAAAGCATAGGAGGAGGGCAAGAGAAGGAGCAGAAAAGAAGGTGGATCAAAAGAAAGAAACAGGAGAGAGAGGTGAGAAGAAAGTGAATGAGCAGAAGAAAAAGACAAGAGGACTTTTTCAATTCCTGACAATGTTAAAACATAAATTATAATGCACAAGTTTGTATTTTGCACAGTATAATAGTTATAATTTCCGGTATTGTTATTACATTAACTTTGTCTCAATGTTGCTTTCTATTATTCAAAAATAATAACATTTATTATTTTTAGTATGTTTCAAAACATTCCTGGCACTTTTGTTTAACAGAAGGCACTAAGCATTACACAGAATAAACAGTTGCAAATAAAAAAAGGTTGATTAATCAATAATTACTCACCTTGTTACAGGTGTTTGAAGCATTGAGTTTCTAAATTTGGACGTGGCCAAAAGGGCTAGGAATTCCGTAACAAAATAAGGATGAACTGGCCAACTACAGTGGTGCGGGAGTGGGTATAGTATAGTACACTGCGCGCTTCTTCCAGTGCTGTAATTGGTCGAAAACGTCATATGACATTACAACCCGGGGGAAAATGTTTAAAATGAAATTTCCCAGGTGATTAAAAATTGTTCCCCTAAAATATCACAGGGAATCACTAGGCCCATTTTACAGAAAATATATTGTACAATATGCATAAAAACTTTAAACTTAATTATTTACAAAAATAAAGTGAGGAGCGATTTAGCATGAAACAAACGATGGCACAAAGATAAAATATAATAAAGGATATTTTAATTAAGTACTATTTTGAAGTTCTGACTAATAGTGACAAACTTGTACATAATGTTTGCATGTGTATGTATTTTTTCTGTTCTCTATAAATTCTGGTTTATAAATAGTAAACTGTGAATATTAATATTGAAAATTATACCAAAACCTTCTTCAATTTTTCAGAATCAAGTTTTAATAATGTTAGAAGTGGTACAGTTCTCAGTAAAAAAACTTTTCAACAGATAACATGATCTACTACTACAGCATTTTGATAACACCCATCATAGTATGGATTATTAAAGTCATCAACTACCAATCACATTCATAGATAATGTTATCTGCTTAAATAGGTATATACACGTTAAACATCAACAAACCTATACAGGGTGTTCAGGCAACCGTATAGGCTTTCTGGTATTCAAACTATTCTACTATCAGCTTCCAAAACTAGGAAACTAAAATATTTACCAAAATGAATTATAATTTATGTAAACAATTATAGATTAAAAAGAATAAAAATAATGATATTTTTAATCGTGACGGATGTAATTCAGCAATGTATAAAGAATGTGGAAAACTAACAGCATAAGAAATTAAAAATATTACACCTTACTGGTAATATTACAATAAAATTTTACAGCCCAAATAGTTTAAATGGAGAATCACTAAAACTACTACAGGAACTACTAACTACTAAAGAAACCATAATAGAAGACAAAATAACCATTATAAACCTATTACACAACAAAACCAAAAAACTAAAACAATAAAATCCAACAACATAGGTACAGTAATGTAGTGAATAACAAAATAAAGAAACAGTAATCATACCACCAAAAGATATCAAACATTTAAGTGTACAAAAAAAAATTATCTATGCAGCTTAGGAGAATGAATGGAAGTGTTTATAGTAAAATATACTAGAAATGGAGGAATAGCAAACAAATACAATAAAGATGGAAACAAGTAGCTAAAAAAGAAAAGATATTTGTGCTAGAATTAAGATCACGTTAGGTCAGTCACATGAAGTAAAAGTTCCAGAAAAGAGAAATTTAAGAATAATAGTATTTACTGTGCATCTTAAAGAAATGCAAGATGAAGATGGTCTAGTAGATAAATCAAGAATACAAAATACTATAAATACAGACCTTAGCGTGCAGGAACTAAAAATCATATACAAATATCAAAAGAAAAATGGAAAGATAAATGCTATAATTCAAGTGGATAAAGAACCATAGGGTGGAAACCTATTTTTATACAAATAGTCTAAATGTACAGCAATGTTTCAACTGCAGGAAATATGACCACATGGCCAACGAATGCAAACAAACAAAAACTACATGACATGTACATGCAAGCGATCACAAAGTGAACAATTGTCAATCAAGTAAAGAACGTTGTACAAACTGTAAATATGCAACTGAAGTCCTTATAATAGAAAATATGAATCATATAAAAAGTGGTAAAACAACTGCAAGAAAAAATAGACTATCCTGAAATGTGTGTGGGTTAAAGTAATAATATATAGCAATCAAAATTATCAATTGTATACTAAAAGATTTATTTATTTACAGAATATGTCCAGTTCTTATTACGTTGTATATATTATAAATGTTACAAATTTTAAACGTAAAATACATAGTCTACAAAGTTTCAAAAATTATAACATTTTTCAGTTGACAATTAAATTCATTTAGTGAACAACTGAAAAAGTATAAATTGCTATGTAAGTTACATAATCTTAAGAATCTACTTATAACAGAGCAATTAGAGCCATACTGCATGCAATGAAAGGGCACATAAAATAGCTTTGGAATACAAAGGAAGTGCAATTTTGTAACTAACCTTATTTAAGATTTTAAAGAATGTACTCACATCTAAAAGTGTTTGTCTACTTTCCAATGGGATCGTCCAAAATAAACTATTATCATATCATACTTTTCTGTACTACAGATCATATTAAACTGATGGCATAAGTATTTCACAAATCTTTTTGAACTTTTTCATGCCTATTTATGTGAGTTAAATAATGAGGTGACCAAATGATAGTACCGTACTCTAATAGGGAACTGACAAACGATACATACAAAAGAGCTATGGTTCTGAGGCATTTGTGATTGACGAATAGAAAACCCAGCATCTTATTTGCTCATATTTAATGTTTAAAAAGAAACATTTTAAAACCAAATCGTTGGTATTCGGTGCATAAATTCATCGATTTGAGACCCACAAGGGGCAAATTTTATACGATCTTTGCGAATTTACAAGAAAATCCAGATGAATTCTTAATTTATTTCCAAATGACCATAAAGTCATTCGATGAACTCCTGAAAAAACATTCCCACAATTTTGTCTCAAGATACTCGTATGAGACTTTCTATACCTCCTCTGGAAATGTTGGCTGTAACTCTAAGGTAAGTGAATTTCATTTATTTACCGATTCATTAACTCATTTACTTTCATTTTGTCCTACTTTTTTTTATTTCTTTAATTCTATTTTTAATTTTGTTTCGAAGATAAATAAAAGTTGATACAGGATTCCTGAATTTTAAACAACAAATTGAGTGCATTTCCATGAACATGTTTATTGGAAACAAATTTTTAATTTGGTTATTGAAGTATGCATTTTCAATAGTTGGGAACATTTATGAAACACACTGTATACATAAGTTGAGTAAATGAAAGTGTTATAAGATATGTTTAGAGGAGCGAGTAGAAATACTTGATGAAAAATAAAAATTGTGTGGTTAGTAAGACCATCATCATCATTCGCTTAATCTTATTAATGATTTCACAGCGGAACTCCAGCTTGTGGTCCTCTGTGAAATTTTTAATCAATGGAAGAAGGTTTTTGATAAAATAACTGTCTGCATCTGGTTGTAGAAGGACTAGGGTTGCTGGAGAAACAATCGGAGCTTTGATAAAATCAATTAGTGTTATTGAGAAATGTTGGCTGTAGTGCTCGGAATTCTTTCTCATCTAAATTTTCGTGATTTTCCACTAGTTGTTCGGATTACTCCAGATTTTGTTCCTCCTCACTGTCTACTCGCAAGCTGGATTGAGTTTCCGTCGTAGCACCAGCAGTATACAAGAATGATAGTTGTTGCGCACAAATATAACATCTTTCAAATACAACATTCAACAGTATTAAATACTATAACCGTTGAACAAATATCGATATTTCAGATTATGATTTAAATCATTTTTTTGGAAATTATACATATTTTTTAAAATATCACCTTTGTAGAAAAATCGATATATCTCAAAAACGGTAATAGTTAGGTATAGGGAACCTTGAACATTAATCTTATTTGTTGCTTAGAATTCTAAATTACAACTAAATATTGGATGTTACAAAAGAAAAAACTAACTTTGATGTGCCACACTATGTGTATGTAAAACGTTTCTTGAGTTTAAAATTTCAATTTGTGTGTAATTTCTTAGAATGTAGGTCATAAATGTAAAATTGCTTTTTAATATTTGTATATAAACATTATATAGGGTTATTCAAGTTATACAACACAAAGCATTAATGGCTAAATTGCTTGATTTGAAAGAAGTTTTCATTTTAGGATGGATAGGGGCCTAGTGGAGTTACATTTTAAAATTATTTCCGTAATATACAGGGTGTCCAAGAAACACAAAACGTATCAAAGTTGTATTTTTTTTAAATGGAACACCCTGTATATTATTTTATTTTCAGTTTCTCGTATCAAAATAAAAGCGAGTTTCGTTAGGTTTCCGAAGCCTAAACTTTAAAGTTTGTAAAATATTTTGTATATTGTAAAATGTAGCAATAACTTTAACAATTAAATTTTCAACATCACTTGATTTTTTTAAACCAAATTTGACTTGGGGTTTAGTAATTGATCAAGCTTTGTCTAGCACTTGTGAAACGTTGACTAATGTCCACAGGATGTATGAAAATCATTAGTAAATAATCGCAAGCTTTGAACGGTAACAACTTGTTTAATTTAAATAGAGCACCCTGTATTTTATGCCAATGGCAGATGTAAAATTTAATTCTCTATTGAGTACTATTATACTTTCCTATAGCTAACTGTTCATGTTTCCATTGAAAATGCACATTTTTGGAATGCAAATTAATTTTTACAAATTTATTAAATATTAAAAATTCCATAGTCAAATCACCTATTTAAGATAATTTAATAATGTAACTAGAAAATTGCTTTATGGTATAAAATTCGATTATTTTTGCTTTTATGAATTGCACAAACTATTGGTATACAACTTGAAAAGCATTCAAAAACCGATTTTTACACATTTAAAGCATTATGTTTTATCAGATGATGTGAAAAACTATCAGGCTGGGACATAACATATAAATTATTAAACTAATTATATTACATTGCTGTAAATTTCTCTGTTAATGCCAGAATAAATTAATGAAAAATATTTAATTTTTTTAATGGTAAATAATCAAATTTACTTTCAAAGTTAAATTGCGCTGATAATTAGGAATTTATGTTTTAAAAGTTGATAAAAACTACTTTTCTTAACAATGCTATTTTTATATCCCAAGTATTAATTATATTCTAAGCACTGACCTACAACCATGCAACTTGATCACTGATTACCTGTTCTACGGTCCATTCATTTTTATCAGACAATAACTTAAATAGAACCAATGCCTTGATAATAAACAATTTTCGTATAAATTTACTCACTTGTATCTGTCATTTTTCTAGGCATGCCCCGGGATCTCACAGGAATAACTGGAGCAGATGCTTTTTTAAGATTTGAGGCAGCGTCTGAGGATTTTTGTAACAGTTCAGTTCGTAATAAAAAAGATTTTGGTTTCTTCTTAAGATTAAAATGTTTCAGTGGCGAAGGATGATGACCCACCTAAAAGTAATTCCATTTAATGATATTGCAATGTTCGGAAAATGGATAATTATAGATATTACGAAAGTAAAAAGTGACATTATTTTCAAAGTTTTGCCATATCTCTTTTAACAATATATATATATATATATATATATATATATATATATATATATATATATAAAATAGCTGAGAAATAACAAATATGATGCACACATAGATATGAAACTTTTTAACCATATCCATTTTGCTTTATATTTGTAAAGTCAAAAAGATCCAGTTTATGAGTTCAAAGTCCAAATCTATAAGTATCTGTTTATCCTAAATAACATGATATAAAATGTATATTAAATATTTAAGTGTATATAGAAATATTAATGCTGCCATACTTCCTGTTACACCCGCAAAAATTAACAGCATTAATTATTTCAGATTCTAATCAAAGACTAAAAATTCATCTCTATATCACTCTCAACCCAAAATTAGCAACAGATTAATTGCACTCTAGTGTTCTGAAAGTAAGCAAACAAACAAATGAAAATTCATTATGGGGTATAACAAAACTACTATTATTAAAAAAATTCACAAACAAACCAACAAAACTGGAAGTTATACAATAATAAAAAGTAGTAAAGTTGGGCCAGTAACAACTCAAACTGCGTGCACACAAAATATATAGAAGTTCATTTCAACGCAACAAGATTGGTTTCAACCCAAACAGCATACACCCTGTTATACAATGAACTAGTCGGTAGGTCGCATAAAGTTGAATCACATTGAACCCAAAGTTGTTCCAAGCGAGACGTTAGAAAAATAGGTTAGGTGCAAAATAAACGGAGGACAGTATCAACCTAAAGCACACACCTTCTCATAATACATCGAAAAAGTTGTTCGGCAGAGATCATTTTCAAAGACGTGTGTGTATGCAATATTTGATCCTAATCTACTTTAATTAGTCGAAACTAAATGTGTTACGTGCAATTTGCACTTTAACATTGTTAGTAGTTTAGTTTTTAATGTACGGAAGTTTCCCGCCATAATTTTCAAATACGCGGTACGTGGGAACTTTTTAAATAGACTAGGCGGAGCTTCCGGCACGTAATAGTAGTGAGTTTGCGCCGTGTGTTTATCCTTAGAGGGTTAGACCAATACTAGACAAGGAGTTGGGGTGACGCGCTGAATCGTGGCCATTTTGCCTTTGATCGTGAAGTTATGTGCACGTGATTGTCTGGTAACGTATCTTAGGGTTACCTATGTAGAAATCCTTCTCTAATTATCTTTTGTTTGTCTACCTATACCTCCTTCCTGTCAAATCCCTACATAGGTAAGAATCTGCGTCGCCTAGGGCCTACCGACCTCCACATCTGTAGATGGAGAGGCCTCGTGTCCACCTCAGCTAGCCGAGCTGTTCCTTACGCATCATCTCTAATTCCGCCGGGAAAAGCCGAGGACATCAGAGAAGCGAACTGTAGCGCAATCCGCCGGATACCGGATTCCTTATGTAAGTACTCCTTTGCTTATTTTGTGTTAAAACGGAATAATTTGTTGTTAAAATGACTCTCGTTTATCTTTAATTGTTTAATTTTTATATTGCAAATTATTGTGCAATATCGATGACATCACCAGTAGTTGACGCGCCGAAATCCGTATAAGAGTCGGCGCTGCCAACTGTGATAGTGTCTCTTACACCACGTTACCGGTGTAGTAAATATCGAATTTTAAATTTTAACTACCGTTTTACACGTAAGAATTTGGCTGCCCAACGCATGCTTTTAGGTGGTACGCCTATAGAAGGTATTAATTAAGGATTAACCAGGCTTTTTCACCTAAATAAAATCAAGAATTTTTTATTTATCTATGTTTCCTAAGATATCTGTGGCTTTTTGATTTCAGTTGGTATCTTGGAAAATTTCACCAGAATATTTTCAGAATTGACAGATTAGCGTTTGTAATGAAAATGATTACTTTGTTAGTGTAATTTGTGCCTTTTTATCAAAGAATGTGAATCCATTTTACCTTGTGAAAATTTAAAAAAAAAAGTTTATAACTACAATTGCCTAAAATATGTGTTATTTATCTAAAAACGTGTGTTAGTGTTTATATAAAACTTCAAATTTTTACCAGCATGTATAACCTCGCTTCTTGCAAGTAAGTAATTGAATAAATATTTTAATTGCATTTCTTAAATACGGTTCATTGTAACAATTAAAAACCCTATATCTGCTAAAATATAACCCTTGCCGTAAATAATAAAAAAAACTGTACCTAGATTCTCTAGTTTGTTTATAAAAAAAATTTGTTTCAATCAATTACCTGTAACTATATTTAAACTCGTTTTTAAAGAAACCTTATGTTACAAACGTTATTGAAATAAATTGCCTTTCAATATCTTTTTATGTAACGTTAAAGTTTGGATTTTTGTGGTTATTGGTTAAATAATTCATTACATGCTTTTAAACACTGTTTACTACAAAATCATCCACATATACTAAATTAAAATATCTTTGTTCGTTTTCTTAACCTTAAAAGCCCGTTTTTGAAACTTCAATGCACTTCCTTCTACGTTTTATTGTAAAAACTGTTTCAATTAACAATATCTCAAATACCTTCACAAGAAAATCTTGTGTTTAAAAAACATTGAGTGAAATAAATTGCTTATTATATCTTTTTAAGAAGTGTTTGACTATACCTTGTTTCCTTTATAAGTTAAATAACATATCACCTGCGTGCATTTTCTATTTAGGAGGGCCTTTCTGTAATTATCAACAAAATATGTATTTAATTGAACATTGATTTTGCTTGCATACACCCTAAATGTGTTTCTTTAGTGTGTTGATTGATTAACGCTTTAACATTACCATATTATTCTTTATCGGTGACGTTCTTAACAAGGTTCCTCCCCTAAATACCGTATCGTATTAACTTAAAGTAGCTGTAACGTGTTTTTTACCTTCTGATCTGCGTCAAAATCGCATATCTTATATATCGTGTCTTGAATATTCTATTCACAATGAACGTTTCACATTTAAAATCCCTCGAATTGATCTACGAGCTGGAGTGTAGGAACATTATCGCAGCTAGCAATTAGAATGATAGGAGATCTCAACTCAGGGCCATTTTGGCACAGGAAACGAAGGGCATTGCTACCTTAAAGAACCCCGTTGGCGACTGGCCCCTTAACGTATCAGAAATTAAATTATCTTTAGATGATATATCGGGTATAATAAATAGAACGGATCCTGCTGCTACTAATATCGAGCTAGGGAGATTGACTTCAAGAATAACGCACGTCAAACAGCGTGTCGAATCATTATCTTTATATAACGATGACCAAGCGACTCAATCTAAACAAAGTTTGTTGTCCGAGGTATTATTGCTCGAAGGGATTGTTTTAGAAAGACTTAATCCAAATGCAGACGTAGATATATCGTTACCTTTTTCAAATCTTGTGCTTGCCGAACCTAAACCATTAGGAAAACCTATACCTGTATACAAATGGGGTCTCACTTTCGAAGGGTTTGATTCGAAGGTCTCTTTATCATCCTTTCTTGATCGTATCAATGATTTTAAAATCTCTCGTGGGTGTACCGACCACGACCTATTTGTCTCAGCTGGTGACTTGTTCGCAAACTCAGCGTTAATATGGTACAGAAACATACGAGACCAAATTTCTACCTGGGAGGAGTTAGTTGCGTGTTTAAACGAGACTTCCTACCTTATGGCTATATTAACGACCTTTGGAACGAAATACGTAACCGAACCCAAGGTCCTGACGAAAATGTTGTTTCTTTTATTACCTCATTAGAAGCTTTATATAGCAGACTCGACAAAAAACCTTCCAAATCCGAAATTATCGATCAATTACTTAGAAATTTAAACCCCTATTTCTCAGAACGTTTGGCATTACAGCCCATATCTTCGCTAGCCCACTTTAAAGACCTATGTCGTTCTCTTCAAGAAGTGAGGTCAAGAATTAACAAATATCGGCCACCGCCCGAGAAATTATCTGGTCTTCTAGAACCTGATTTAGCTTGCCAAGTTCGAGCTTCCCGTAAAGTATCTACCCTTAACGTTCCTTCTACCGTTACTAACAACTCACTTACCTGTTGGAACTGCAAGCGAAGTGGACATAACTATACTGTCTGCACATACCCTAGAAATATTTTTTGTTATGGTTGTGGTCGCTCAAATATCTACAAATCTAACTGCACCAACTGTAATCCTAACGTATCGGGAAACTCCCATCGAGATATTTCAAATCAGGGTGTGAATATCTCAAGAAACCAAAATCGCCCTCAACACCAATCATCCAACGGACACAGACGCCAATAAATTCAAATTATAAAACCACTTCTAACGTTGTACCGTCATTAAATTTATCTAATAATAATACCGCTACTATTAATGTACAAAATACCTTACCTTTATTAGAGGAACTATGCTATACTACTCCAGCCGAGTGGTCTAAGTGGTTACAAACCATCAATTCCTTTTATCATAAAAAGACTGCTGCCGTTTCACAACTCGTTAAAAAACCCTTCGATAACCGTCCACACTTATCTATCTTAATTGGTTCCTTAAATGTAATTGCTTTATTGGATACAGGTTCTTCATGTTCTCTTATAAATAACGAAGGTTTACATCAATTATCTCAACAAAATATTAAAATTCAAATTATTCCCGAAAAAACTTCCATAAATTTAGCTGACGATAATCAAATACATGTAACCGGTTCCCTTAAGTTAAAAATTCGAGTAGAATCTCTTGAACGTGACGTTTTATTTTTGATTGTCCCTGCATTAGCATATCCTTTTCTACTGGGCGTTGATTTCTGTAAACTTTTTAATTTGTCACTTTACTTCCAAGATTTTTCATGGCAAACCTCTATTAAAACGAACTCCTGTGCATCTACAGGAATATCTAACAAAATCTCTCTTACTGACTCCCAAAATGTTGTAGCCTTTTATATTCTGATTTTAGTTTAACGAGAATTTCCGATAATTAAAAAGGGAGCCCACGGCAAATTAAGATGGAAGGTGGCTCTAAGTTGAGGAAATCTCAAAGGCAAAGCGGCTAGTCGAACTTATATGCTCTGGGTAGAGAATGAGCTGTGGGTCGGGGTGTAATTGCAACCACTAATAATAAAAATAAGGCGCCACCGTATTTTTTTATACTGAGAAGACCTAATACAAGTCCCTTGTACAAGGCTAATGCGGAAACCTTTCTCCTATAACCGCTATATAATTTCAAAGACCACCTAATCTTTAAAGTGTCTTACCTTATGGCTCGACCTTGACCTTAGCAATCCTGCACTGCACCTGTGAACAAATTAAACAAAGAAAAACACTGTTTGTGCATTCAAACTCAAAAATAATTAAATACAATCCGAATCGACTTTCATTCCTCTTAAATAAAATAGTCTTTAGTCCGAAAATAAGAATCTATTCAACTGGTATTCAATAATGTAATTTTCTACAAAAAATATGTCTTCCTTTATAAGTTAATTTAAGTTAGGAAGAGTTAATTACAATGGTACTGAATATATCCGTACCAATTACTATTTAATGAGGTTTATGTAACAAATTGACAAAGCATAAAATTGCTTATTTATAGAAAGCGTTAATTATGGTAAATTTACCTTAATTTCACAGTAGATAATTACAGATAACTTGTTCATAAAATATCAAATGTAGAGATTTGATTTCTAAAAATTAAAGTTGTAAGAATTTACTTTATTTAATTAGTAGTGACATCTTCTGATGTTTCATTGAGTTAATAAAAAATTATGTAGAAACAAATTACAGATTCATATCGTATGACTACGAAAAATATAAGTGAGGTCTGTCTTTGACCTGTTCAAAGTTAACACAAGTCGGATAAAGTAAAATTTATCTCGTTACTACGTCGACAGTTCAAACAACATACGAACATAATTTTTGTACATACCAGAACTCAATTTGCACCTAAATACTTGCTTGAAAGCTGACATATGTGATGACAACGGAAAATTCCATTCCAAGCGAACAGCTGCGCTGCATACACGAAACACGTCACTTGGCTTCCATTATCTGCGTTTCAATTTACAGATGTTCCAGGAGTAATTCTCACCACGAGAAAACTGATGTTGTTTGTAATTAACTTGAATAAATTTATATATGTGATTCCATATTATACAAGAATAGAATTGTTTTCCTCAATTTCGCATGAATACCATTCAGAAAAATTTCTTATTTATAATTTACGTTGCAATATATTTTAAAATAAATTATTATTATTCCCAAAGTTACATGTTCCTAATGGTCTTTTAACAAAAACTTCATCGTTCTTCACGACTGGTTTCAACAAACAAATGGACCATCCAAAACAATTTATGAAGATAGCTTACACGAGCAATCTTCCATCGTGCACGCTTCCAACACCAAAAATCAATCACGGACATCGCTCCTAAGAACAACTATCGACCTGCTTGAACCACAGCTATGTTAGAAGTCTCAGCCGAGCTTGTTGCTGCCCAGTAACAGCGATACCTAGCGGTTATTGAGTAGAGGGGGCTTTAAGAAGGATACCAAACAAAAGCTTTTATATTGTCTCCGTAGAATTTAACTTTTAACATGAACTAAATACTAGTTATTTATTGGACAATAGATATTATTAAATTAAGTGGATTGGATAACATTATAATGTATTATATTATTTAATATTTACTAAAAGGATTGATTATACAGATATATATATTAGGTGGAAAATAAAATTGCTACAATGTAGCCCTTAACGCTACAATCAACAAATTTCGCAAACTTAATACCTCCGAACTTGGTTGTGTTACAACGGCAACACACGTTATCTCTACAGGTGATGCCCTTCCCTTTAAGCAACGTCAATATCCCTTATCGCCTGCCTTACAAAAGCATTTACATGCTGAAATAGACATAATGTTAGAATCTGGTGTTATCTCTCCTTCAAATTCACCGTGGACCTCTCCTGTATTACTAGTTCGGAAGAAGAATGACGAATGGCGTGTCTGTTTCGATGGCAGAAAGTTGAATTCTGTGACTGTTTCAGATGCTTACCCTTTACCTAGAACTGACTCGATTTTAAGCAGGCTTCGTAACGCAAAATTTATCTCATCTATCGACCTTAGACAAGCTTTTTATCAGATACCTCTCGACCTATCTTCTCGTCAAAAAACTGCTTTTTGTGTCCCAGGCCGAGGTCTTTTCAAATATAATTTTTTGCCATTTGGTCTCTGTAACGCTCCACAAACTTTACAACGTACTATGGATCAAACGTTTGGTCCTATCTTACATCAAGAACGTGCCTTTGTATTTTTAGATGATATCTTAGTTATCTCAAGTTCTTTCGATGAACATATCGCCACATTAAATGAAGTTGCAGAACGTTTAAGCGCAGCAGGTTTTAAGATAAACTGGGAAAAGTCTCAATTTTGTCGCTCATCCTCACATTTCTCGGTTTTATTATCGATGGGACAGGCTTACGAGCAGATCCTGCTAAAGTCGATGCTATTACTAAATTTAAAACACCTAAAACTGTTACCGAAATCAAACGTTTAATTGGAATGATTAGCTATTATCGCATTTTTCTACCCAATCTTTCAACTATATCCGCACCCATTACTGCTTTAATTAAAAATAAAAAGAAATCCCAAACTATCGAGTGGAATGTAGAATCCCAACAGGCTTTCGAACAAATTAAAACATTAATCACTTCAGCACCTATCTTAATCTCACCAAATTTCGATGATAAGTTTTATATACAAACCGATGCCTCACTTACTGGATTAGGTGCAATGTTATTCCAGGTAAGCAATGGTTTAGAACATCCAATCGCATATGCGAGCCGTGCCTTAACTTCTGCCGAACAAAAATACTCTGCTACCGAACGGGAATTATTGGGCGTTATCTTTGGCATCGAGAAATTCTCTTCAAAATTAGCCCCTAAATTCATTCTTTGTAAGGTCACTCGTGTCATTAGTCCCCTTATCTACGAACTTCAGGATGCTGAAGGAAAACGCCAAGGCAGGTGGCATATTAAAGACCTCAAGCCATTCTCTGCTGACCCAAATGCTACTTAAGTTTTTCACGTTCCATTCTCCTCACTATTTACCTAATATTTTTTGTTCTCACCATCAATTAGTATCTTTAATTACTTATTCCTTCTCTCATACAGTATATAATTTCTTACACGTTTAACTTTACTTACCTTAATTTAGCTATCTTTTTCTTTTGGTTGACTTTTTCTTAATCATAACGTAGTTATATATCACTTCATCCTCTACACCCCCAAATATAACTCTGTCGTTTCATTTAATCAACCCTTGAACTTTTCCTACTACATATTATTTGGTTTTTAGTGTTTATCTTACGTCATTTAATTTTGTGTGGTAATTGTCGTAACTTTGGTTGTAATAACTCATTGAATTTTTATGATTGGTTTTAGCTGATGTTGAGTGAATGCTTTCTTCTTTGGGCTCACATAGGACACGCGCGATCTATGCCATTGAAAGAAATAGTTCATATTCGCAGTTGCAAGAACTAGGATTGCCTATTCCATGTGTTTTTCTTCTGAATTATTGCAGTCGCCTACATTGTACTACATCATTATTTCTTTCCTTTTCTACTAAATCAACATAACTTATAAACATTTTTTTCGTTGTTTTTTATTGAACTTTGTGGTGAGATGCTATTGCTTTTTATTGTTATCTTATTAAATTCTCGGTTGTTTTAGCATATGGGGACAGTGTATCTGTATTTAACTGCTTATAATTGGGCATTTTTGTGTGTTTAGGGTGCTACCGTTTTGAAAAACTACCTCAAAACAGTTTGTTTTTGTGTGTCTGTATCTGTAATGATACTTTTAAGTTGTCGTGTCTACCTTTGTCTGATTTTCTTATCGTAGTCAATGCACTCGTTAGGAAAATGATCGTACTAGTTCTCTTAGGAGCCTAGTGAATGTCAATATATGATATATCTTATCTTGTCGGATCAATATCGCAGGTGGTCCTTCAGACTACGCTGTGTTTTAACAGGGACAACTCTCTACCTTCTTTTGGACGCTTGTCCAAAAACTATACTTTTCTTAACCCGCTATCTCCGCTATGCCTGATTCTTCCTTCGGTGGACCTGTTCTTGTCCCGGAACACCCGTCTGCCACATAAGAATGATGTTCCCTCATTCCGAGCTACTGACCACACTTGTTGGTTGAGTAGCGCTTTGCTATCCACCTTTCCCTCTGTCGCTTTTGCTCAATGCGAGCCCTTCCTCTACTTTCTTCTACCTGGAGGTGCCTCTTATGCACTCCAAAACCAACCTCCTTCTTTTACCTTTCCTATTTCTACTGCCTTTTCATTTCTGTTAGTCACCGTGTGGTTGCGCGGGAGGTTTCCACAGACACCTGGACCATGTCTCTGCGAATCTTTCGTGGGGTCATGCGGTGCCGCTGTCAGTGCATGGGCTCTGGCAGTGAAGGTATGTATGAGTGTGTGAATGTGTGAGTGAATGTGTATATCGTTATATACCGAGTGGATATCGGGTGATAGTTCACCGATATCGATCAATGCTGGGTGCAGGAATGCACCCAAAGGTCTTTGCCGGTCCCCCGTGCTGTTCTTGCGAACAGACCTGCTTCACAGGTTTCTCTTTTTAGAGGGCACGGGTCAATCCCATTTCAACGGCTCTACTGGAGCCACTCTTTTGTTTTTATCATTGTCTTGGGTAATAACTAGGCCAATATCTTTGTCTTCTTTATTATCTTCGATAATACCTTTAGGTTTAATATCGTTATCTTATTGATTACCTTTGGTAATAACTTAGTTTAGTATCGTTATCTTACCGACTACCGTTAGTAATAATTTTGGTATAATTTCTTGTTATCTTACCGACTACCGTTAGGAATAACTTCGAGTTATTTCGTGTTATCTTACCGGTTATCTTTAGTAATAACTTTTATTTAAATTCAGGTCACTTTACCTACTATCTCTTATAATCACTTTAACTTAATATCGTGTTATCTTATCGAGTATCTCAAAAAAAAAAATAACTAAAGCTTAATACCGTTATCTTATTCATTACCTTTGAGGATAACAATTTAAGCTTAATAACATTATCTTATCTACTATCTTTAACATCAATTTGAGATCTTATCTTATCTTTTTATCGTCCTAACGTGTGGTATATATGACCAGACGTGGGAATTATTTCTTTCTCTGAAATTTAAGTGAAAAAGCTAACCCGATTTAGAAATGTAATTTGTCAGGTTAGCATATAAGGATTTAGTAGGCGGTACTTTTGGTTAATTTGTTGATTCACAACTATGTCATGGACAAGTTTTAAATGTGCATCATAGGAAACCAAAGTACCAGTAACAAAATTTGCTAGAGTGCAAGTAACGCACTCTCATGAACATTTTTAAATTTGGGCACTTCTTGCCAAAGGAAGAATAGTTTCAATGCGACACTCATGTGTGTTTGCACATAAGAACTTTTATGTTAGCTTTAGTTAGATAGGTTATGATAGTTTAGGCGACTTGTCGCACCTGTTTTAGTTTAAGTAGTGTTTCATGCTCCCCGACAAATTTGTGCTGTCGGTAATTAGTGTAGTCACAGACTATCGGGCTACCTATTCCGTTTCCTGGTACTTGGTAGACGTGTTATCGGTCGAAAACCAGGTGGCGCCTTATATAAACATTTTGTAGGTTTTAAGTTAGGGTTTATGTAGGGTAGTTAGGACTTAGATTTTAAGCTGTTACTGTGCTAACAGACTTTTCTTTTTAAGTTTTTCTTTTGTGGCTTTGTCGCGATTGTTACGTGCAATTTGCACTTTAACATTGTTAGTAGTTTAGTTTTTAATGTACGGAAGTTTCCCGCCATAATTTTCAAATACGCGGTACGCGGGAACTTTTTAAATAGACTAGGCGGAGCTTCCGGCACGTAATAGTAGTGAGTTTGCGCCGTGTGTTTATCCTTAGAGGGTTAGACCAATACTAGACAAGGAGTTGGGGTGACGCGCTGAATCGTGGCCATTTTGCCTTTGATCGTGAAGTTATGTGCACGTGATTGTCTGGTAACGTATCTTAGGGGTTACCTATGTAGAAATCCCTTCTCTAATTATCTTTTTGTTTGTCTACCTATACCTCCTTCCTGTCAAATCCCTACATAGGTAAGAATCTGCGTCGCCTAGGGCCTACCGACCTCCACATCTGTAGATGGAGAGGCCTCATGTCCACCTCAGCTAGCCGAGCTGTTCCTTACGCATCATCTCTAATTCCGCCGGGAAGAGCCCGAGGACATCAGAGAAGCGAACTGTAGCGCAATCCCGCCGGATACCGGATTCCTTATGTAAGTACTCCTTTGCTTATTTTGTGTTAAAACGGAATAATTTGTTGTTAAAATGACTCTCGTTTATCTTTAATTGTTTAATTTTTATATTGCAAATTATTGTGCAATATCGATGACATCACCAGTAGTTGACGCGCCGAAATCCGTATAAGAGTCGGCGCTGCCAACTGTGATAGTGTCTCTTACACCACGTTACCGGTGTAGTAAATATCGAATTTTAAATTTTAACTACCGTTTTACACGTAAGAAATGGTAGTTTCGAAACATATATTCATCATCATTAGGTCTTCAGTCCTGGAACTAGTTAGACACGTATCCACGTTGTTTCCTATTCTGAACTAACTTTCACATTTCCCTGAAATTTGCAGTCTGAATCTATCACAATCTGCATGTGAAAGTCTGATCTCGGTCAACCTCTACCTCTCTTTTCCTATCTCTCCTTGCAATATATTCCGTACTATTCCCCAGAAACGTCTTAGAACGTATCCTGTCCTTCTATTTCTCCTATTTCTCTTGTTTTCCACAGATATCTTTATTCCTGTACTATTTCTATAACCTATTTGTTATTAACTTTGCCTGTCCATGATACCATCCTCACATATCTGAAGCACAACATTCCAGAAGGATTCTATCTCTTTCTGTCTGCTTTTCCTAGTGCCCCTATTTCATAGACGTACTGTGCTGTGCTCCGCACATACGCTTTGATCAATTTTCTTCTTGTTTCTAGGTTCGTTGTCTTAAAACACAGCTGCTGTTCTTTCTTGTTTGATGCAGTTCAGTCACCTTCTATTGTTTTACAGTTATATACCCTATTTCTCCGATATTCAGTGGTATGTGAAGGGAGGCGTCGCCGTGGATCAATGTAGTAAGCGTAAGACTACGGATCCCAAGGTCCTGGGTTCGAATCCCGACACGGCCGACTGCTTGAAAAATGGCAGGTAAGCATTTTTCACAAAAATTACGCCCTCGTTCGGATGAGAGGTTAAATGAAGGTCCCGTGTGTGAGTGTTGTCATGCACGTTAAAGATCCCTACCTTGCCTGGAACGGCAAGGGTTCGGCAAAATTCTAAATTTCCACGCAACAAAAAACTCGCCTCCTGGCCAATGTAGTACCTTCGGGTGGAGCATTGGAAAATCACATGTAAGGTATGTGAAGGGGAAGCGTCGCCGTAGATCAATGTAGTAAGCGTAAGACTACGGATCCCAAGGTCCTGGGTTCAAATCCCGACACGGCGGACTGCTTGAAAAATGACAGGTGAGCATTTTTCACAAAAATTACGCCCTCGTTCGGATGAGAGGTTAAATGGAGGTCCCGTGTGAGTGTTGTCACACATGTTAAAGATCCCTACCATGGCTGGAACGGCAAGGGTTCAGCAAAATTCTAAATTTCCAGGCAACAAAAAACTCGCCTCCTGGCCAATGTAGTACCATCAGGTGGAGCATTGGAAATGTAAATGAACGGTATGTGAAGGGGGAGGCGGCACTTTGGCATAGTTGGTATGCATGTAACTACTACGCCCAAGGTCCTGGCTTCGAATCCCAACACGGTACACTTGAAAAATGTTAGGCGAGCATTTTTCACAAAAATACGACCTCGTTCGGATGAGAGTTAAAATGGAGGACCCGTGTGTGTGTGTGTGTGTGTTATCAAACACCTTAAAGATTCCTGCCTTGCTTGTAACAGCAAAGGTTCAGCAAAATTCAAAATTTTCAAGGTAAAAAAAAGTCGCATACCTGGCCAATGTAGTACGTTAGGGTGGAGCATTGGAAAATCACATGTAATATGTGAGGGGGGAGGTGGGGGTTGCAACCTTTGGCTGCCAAGTTACCCGAGCACCTGAACCTTTGTCGAATTGATAGTTTTTCCAATATATCATTTTGCACAATCAACAATAGTTGAAAATATTTCACAACCAACAATTATTGTTTATAATAATCATCAGATTTAAGTGCACTTATTTTTTCGTCATTAGGTTTTACGTCCTGAAACTGGTTGGATGTGTACCTCAACTTATCTATGTTCCAAGCTATCTTACACAGTTCCCCGAAATCCTCACAACAGCCTAAATACAGCTCGATTACCCTTGTCTTGTTTTTTAATTATATGCCCTATTTCACTAAGATTCCGTGGTATGTGAAGGGAGGTTCAAATCCCGACACGGCTGACTGCTTGAAAAATGGCAGGTGAGCATTTTTCACAAAAATTACGCCCTCGTTCGGATGAGAGGTTAAATGGAGGTCCCATGTGTGAGTGTTGTCACGCACGTTAAAGATCCCTACCTTGCCTAGAACGGCAAGGGTTTGGCAAAATTCTAAATTTCCAGGCAACAAAAAACTCGCCTCCTGGCCAATGTAGTACCTTCGGGTGGAGCATTGGAAATGTAAATCAACGGTATGTGAAGGGGGAGGCGGCTCCGTCGCGTAGTTGGTATGTGTGTGACTACTACACCCAAGGTCCCAGGTTCGAATCCCGACACAATCCACTTGAAAAATGTTAGGCGAGCTTTTTTCACAAAAATACACCCTCGTTCAGATGAGAGGTAAAAATGGAGGTCCCGTGTGTGAGTGTTGTCACACACGTTAAAGATCCCTACCTTGCTTGGAACAGCAAGGGTTCGGCAAAGTTCCAAACTTTCCAGGTAAAAAAAACTCGCTTCCTGACCAATGTAGTACCTTCGGATGGAGCATTGGAAAATCACATGTAAGGTATGTGAAAAGGAAGCGGCTCCGTGGCATAGTTTGTATGCGTGTAACTACTACACCTAAGGTCCCGGGTTCAAATCCCGACATGGTCCGCTTGAAAAATGTTAGGCAAGCATTTTTCAGATAATATGCCCTCGTTCGGATGAGAGATAAAATGGAGGTATGTGTGTTGTCACGCACGTTAAAAATCTCTACCATGCTTGGAACGGGTTCAGCAAAATTCAAATTTTTTCAGGTAAAAATAAAACTCGCTTCCTGGCCAATGTAGTACCTTCGGGTGGAGCATTGGAAAATCACATGTAGGGGTATGTGAAAATGGTTAAGCAGCCTGTGGCTGCCAAGGATCCCTCAACACTTAGACATTTGCCGTATTAATAGTTTTCCAGTAAATTCTCTTGCACAATTAACATTAGTTGAGAATATTGCAAGACCATTACCTGTAGTTGTTTATAATAATCATCAAGTTTAACTACAGTTATTTTTTTCGTCATTAATTTTTCCATCTTGGGGCTGCTTTGTTACATGCCAAACTTGGCATGTATCATTTTTAGATTTAGATATAATTTGTAAGTTAATTGTCGCGTGTTTTTCAAATAATATGCTAACTTCCGTCGTCGCTGACAGTCGCGTCTGCACAGAAAGAATGTGGATGTGCACGAGTGGAAAAGTGGGGATTAAGCCACGAGACATGGACTAAGCAACAACTATCTGAGTGTAGTGTAGTTTTAAGAAACAGGTATGTAGGTTTCCTGTACCTTGCCTCTATCATTCCGCTACCTTATTTCCTTCAACTCCGTACGAGTGTAATAAAAGTTAGGTGACGGATAGATAGCAAATTTGATGTTCAACATAGCATAACCAAACCCCAACCTGCTGGATCTTGAGATTAAGTAATTTGATTCTACCTAAATCAGTGCATGTAAATTTGACTTAGACAGCATTTGCATCACCCGGTAAAACGTGTTTTGTAGAAAATATAACAATGGGGTTAGAGCCACGCCAAACATGTAAAAATGTCGGGTGAATAATGGCGTAATTGTAACAATGGCGCTTATGCATGTTATGTTGAAAATAGAATCCGTTTATAAGTAACCTTTGTTGTAACTTCAGATATTAGCTCTGAAAATAGTATTTTTTTAGAAAAATTGGTTTGTTCACTCAATTATCTATAATTAAAAAAGTTTAATTTCTAGTGACTTTTAAAATTTAATATGGCAACCACCAAATTTAGTTACCTTTAGTTATTTTTATCATATTTGGTTGGCAACATTGCAAGGAGGCTATGATGTCAATTAAACTTGTTGAAACTGTCACTTTAAATAACTATTTGTTTACTTTCTACTTGACCATGCAATTTTAAATCTAGTGTAATTTAAATTTCCTTTACAAAAACAGTGTTGTGTATATTTGAAATATGTTTGATAGTTGCTACTTAATCTAACTTGTGGGTGAACTGAAATATGTTACTTTGGATTAGTGCTGCCAATAAAATTCGATTAATCGATTATTCGATTAATCGATTAATCGAAAATCGCGGTTTTAAAAATTAACAAATCGATTAATCGAATATTTGATTAATCGAATTCGAATATTCGAATAATCGATTAGTCGACCAATAGACACACCTATTAGAAATTATGGGTAAATAAAATACAGTTAAAAGAAAAATGGTTTGCTTTTATTTCTACTAAGAGGCAAGTCGTTACAGAACGAAAGTTGTAGTAAAATTAAAAATATAACAGTACAAGGACAAACATGTTGTAAAAGATTTATCCTAAAAGGAGCAATGTCCGTTTTATAATACAAAGGAAAACCCTCGATTCTACTTTAAACTAAACCTTCCAAGAACTAATAAAACTTAAGGGTGCTCTGACCTATGTACAGGAACCGGACTTGTATACAAAATTACAAACGATATATTTTTGTCATATAAATTGGAAATACATCCAACAACACCTATAATCACTGTTATTTGATTAACTGACTTGAATCAATTGGAAGATTAATTTTTTATTGTGTTAATTGACTATCATGATTCGTGACGTATATGTAATTCAGTGAGTATACAATAATATAGTAAGGAAACGCCTGTATTAATAGCTGTTCGATTTCCGATTACCAAAGTGGGTTCACTATTATAGTTTACAATTTAGTTGTTGCTTATTAAACTGCAAGCTCCTAATTTAAAAATTATTTTATAAGTTTTTTCTAGGAAGAGGTTAATCCCTTTGGCTCTTCATTAGCTAGATCGTTGGAAATTCCAACCGCATTACTCATAAAATCCGCCGCCTGTTGGTCGACTAGTTTCCCCTTCCTTATGTATTTCAACTTCACATTCACTTCTTTCACATCATAATGTATATGGCAACAAATGCTGCTTGAGGTCGAGTTAAGATTGAGTTGAGATGTTGTAGAGTGTGTTTTCCATTTTAGTCTGTGATTGAAAAGTTCATTATGAGCAAGATTTGGAAGTTTTTCGTTAAATCGGACAACGGAAAATATGTGACATGTAACATTTGTAAAACAAAGCTTAAATATTACAGAAGTACATCCTGCATGTGGAATCATACCAAAAATAAGCACCAGCATAATATTGTTTCATATTCACATAATTCGAGTGCTGTTGTAGAATCGGACATAGAATCAAATGAGTGCATCGATGGTACCTCAAGGTCTCCCTACTCTCACTCTTGATCTAGAAGCAGGTACATAATACCTTACATATTAATAACCAATTGTATATTTAATGTTTTGTGAGTAAAGATATATCATACGAGTACAAGCTACAAAGTATATACAGTACGAAATCGCCCTAGAATTTTGATTTTGTATCTTTTTCGTAAGACAAGTTGTTCAGAAGCATTTGAAAACAATAAATTATTAAAACCTGTCTTTCAAAAGCATTGCGACGTGCCGTATATACCAAGTGGTGACTTTTATTAATTCCAGTTTTTTAATGTTTACAGAAGTCCTGCAACAATTTCTGATAATGCTTCACTAGAAAATATGGCTGGCGGTCGCTCAGAGTCGGACACTGATTACCAAGTGTCAAACCCATCGTGCAGTGACTTAGTTTCCCGACAAAGAAAAATTACAGAAGTATTTTTTACGAATAAAATGAACAGAAATAGACAGGAGTTGTTTTCAGAGTCTATTGCATACATGATTGCCCAGGACATGTTACCCCTTTCTTTTGTGGAAGGAAAAGGTTTCCAAAAATTTATACAAACCAACCTTCCTCTTATCAAAATACCTTCCAGGAATACTATTAAATCGCGACTAATGTTGCTATATGAAACAGAAAAAAAAAAGGATTCAGGTTGTAATAAATAAATTGACCAGTGTTTCTTTAACTGCTGATCTCTGGACAGTGCGAAACAACGATCAATACATAACAATAACTCTTCATGCAATAGATAGTGACTGGGAACCTATTAACTACACCCTAAGCACAAATGCTATTTATGAACGCCACACTGCCGGCAATATTTCATCAATCAAAGAAAAACTATAGAGGAATGGAGCATTCACAACAAAGTACTTGCGGTCGTAACAGATAACGCTGCTAATATAAACAATGCAGTAAAAATTTGTCCACATGTTGAAGAAAGCATCACATGCTTTGTGCACACATTACAACTATGCCTGAACAAAGGTCTATAAGGTGATTACATTCAATCTATATTTAAAAAACGTAGTGCTGTCGTTGCCCATTTTAAACACAGTACTGTTGCATCAGCAGCTCTTTTGGATTTTCAAAAAGAGCATGGTGTTCCTGAACACAAATTAATTCAGTCCATCAAAGCTAGTTGGAATTCAACGTTTCACATGATAAAAAGGCTTCTTGAAGAAAGAATGGGTGTGTTGTATGTTATAAACGACAAAAAGGTAACTTCGAGGGCAACCGCTATCCTTCTGGAAATTTCCGAGACAGATTGGATTTTTATAGAAAATCTTACCAAAACTTTAGAACCTTTTGATTTAATCACAAAAGTGATGTCTTCCGAAAGTTATACGACTATATCAGTGGTCCTACCTATTGTTCAAAGCATCAATACCAATTTTTTAAAAATTAATGTCGATGACTCTATGGAAATTAAAAGTTTCAAACAAGCGGTTGAAACTGATTTAAGAAGTAGATATAAAATTAATCCTACAAGTTTAACAGGGAAAAGTGTAGAAACTGCAGTACATATTTTAGACATTTGTACCTACTTAGATCCCAGATATAGAAATACGGAACGAGCACTTCTACTCAATGCAAAGGTTAAACACCACATTGAAAGAATGCTTCAAGAAAACTTCGATATGCCAAATAATACAATGGAAACTACTGCCCCGACGGCACTCGATAAACTTTTTCCGGATCAACATTACATACTCATAGACAAGGCAAAAGAAACGGATAAATACGAACACGAACAAATTTTGAATAAAAATTTTTCATCTTTAACATGGTGGCGTGTTAACAGCACAAAATACTATGGACTCGCTTCGCTAGCACAAAGGTATCTAGCAATTCCCACAACGTCAACACCTGCTGAAAGAGTGTTTTCTAAAGCGGGAAATATAATCAATGCCAGACGAAATTGTTTGTCAGGAAAAGTAGCCAGCGCTCTAATATTTTTGTCCAACAATCTTACTAAGTAAATAATTATATTATAACAGATTTGTACTTTATTGAATTTGCTAATAAAAAATATATGTGCATGTGTGTAATTTGTATTAAATATAATGTGCCCAAATTCTAATCAAGAATACTATAAGAAATACTAGTCGTACTCTTACTGCATTTGTTGTTATTTTTAAAGACTAACCCAAAATTGCTTTGATTAATAGAATTCTTTAAACGATATCTAAATTTTAACTTGAAATTATAATACCTAAACAAATTATAGCCTAATTATTTGTATTACGTATATAGAGCCCAAGTTCTCTTTGTCCTATGTTTGCATTTGCAGGCTATACCGTGAGAGAAGACAAAAATACAACCATACATAGTACAAGTGCAGGACAAGATCTTGCTATTGGATGGAGGATACTTGAAAATGAAATGAAACACGACTTAATTGATTTTGTAGTTGACTACCCCGCACGATAGTGAATTAATCAGGCAAACGATTAGGCGATTAAACGGTTACTCGATTAATAGACTAACTAGACAACCATACGATTGATTGATTAACCGATTAAAGGACTAACCAATTAGTTAACTAAAAATTGTTAACAATCGAATAATCGGTTAATCGATTAATCTATTATTCGAATATTCGATTAGCTGAATATTCGATTAATCAGTTAATCGAATAATCGATTATTCGATTAACCGATTATTCGATTAACCGATTATTCGATTAATCGAATATTCGATAGAAAATCGATTAATCGGTTTAATCGGTTTGCGAAAACTTCAAAATTCGATTAATCGAAAACAACTTTTTTCGAATTTTGCCAGCCCTACTTTGGATGTAGATTATTATTTATCCAGTAAGTATTGTTATATAGATAATTTACTACTGCAATCTCCATTGGCCATTTCTTAACTTAAAAATTCTTTAAAACCACATTAAGTTTAGTTAAATACTAACCTTGACTTGAATTTTTTAGATTATTAAAACTTTTTTCAGTTATAAATTTCTAATAAATAAATTATCTCTATCTGGCACAAAATGTATTTCTTATCTTTGGTGTCCCTCAAATTATTCTGTGATAATGGGGCGCAATTTATCTCAAAAGATTTTCAAAATTTCGTTACAAATTATAAAGTACAAAAAATTTGGTTCAATGCTAAATACCATCCACAGGTAAACCCTACCGAAAGAGTAAATAGAGTCTTAATCACTGCTATCTCTTCATATATCGATTCAGACCACACTAAGTGGGATGAAAATATCTTTAAAATCGCTCAAGCTTTGCGTACATCTAAACACGAAGCAACCCAATTCATTCCCTTATTCCTTGTTTTTGGAAGATACACACCACTTGATGGTAGTTATTACGGTTCACTTCCGGATGATACTAACGTAATTGAATTTGACGAAAAAGTACGCTGGAACGAAGACCAACAATCATTACCTTCTATTTTCAACAATGTTAGAAAAAAAATGTTAAAGGCTTACAAAAAGAGTAAAGATCATTATAATCTACAAAAACGAGATATTTCTTTTGCTTTATGCGGACAGGTTTGGAAAAGAAATTATGGCTTATCTGATGCTACTAAAAAATTCTCTTCGAAATTAGCTCCAAAATTCATTTTATGTGAGGTTACTCGCGTTATTAGTCCATTTATTTATGAACTCCAAGAAACCGAAGGAAAACGTCAAGGAAGGTGGCATATTAAAGACCTTAAGCCGTTACTGCTGACCCAAATGGTAATTAATTTTTCCACATTTCATTTCTTTAATGGACTACCAAATGTTTTTTGTTCCCGTTCTGAATTTGTTATCTATATCTAGTCGTTTCTTTCCTCGTACAGCATTTACCTTCTACATTTTTACCTAGTTTACCTCATTTTAGTTACCTTTTTGCTGCCTATTAATTCTTCCCTTGAATTTATTGTCAGCCATATATCTGTTTGTTATCTAGGTTCTCCAATATAACTCTGTCGCTTCATCTAATCAATTCTGGCCCCTTCTACGCATCATATTATTTTGTCTTTTAGCATTTATCGTACGCTGTTTAATTTCATGGTGATTGTTGTAACTTTGGTTGAAATAACTCATTGAATTATTATGATTGGTTTTAGCTGATGTTGAGTGGATGCTTTTTTCTTTGGGCTCAAATAGGAGCCGGGACCTATGCCTTTGTAAGAAACAGTCCATATTCGCAGTTGCAAAACTAGGAGTTCCTATTTCATGTGTACTTCTTCTGAATTATTACAGTCGATCACTTTATCCTTTAATTACTTGTTTCTTCTCGAAAGTTATCAGAACATATAAACATCTTTTTGTTTTTTATTTAACTTCGTGGTGAGATGCCATCACTTTTTATTGATATCATATTGAATTCTTGGTTGTTTTTAGCATATTGGGACAGTATGTTTGTATCTTCATTTAACTGCTTATATGGCATTACCGTTTCTGAAAATTATCTTGGAACACGGGTTTTTGTGTGAAGGTACCTGCAGTGGTACTTTTAAGTTGGTTGTTTCAACTTTTTGTCTGATCTTCTTATCGCAGTGGATGCGCTCGTTAAGAAGATGATCGTACTAGTTCTCATCCAGAGTCTAGTACTTTTCTAACTTATTATGTGTCTTAATTTGTCTGATTAACATAGCAGGTGGTTCTTCAGACTGATCTGCATTTAACAGTGACAACTCTCTACCTTCTCTTGAACGCTTGTCCAAAACTTTACTTTTTCTTATCCCGCTGTCTCTGTTTCCACCTTATTCTTCCTTCGGTAGACCTGTTCTAGTCCCGGAACACCAGTTTACCACATAAGTGTGATTTTTCCCTCACTCTGGGCTACTGACAACATTGGCTGGTTAAGTAGTGCTTTTCTATCCACTTTTTTCTATCGCTTTTGCTCAATGTGAGCCCTTTTTCTATTCTCTTCTACCTGGAAGTGTCACTAGCACATTCCAAAATGCATATCTCCCTCCTTTTACCTTCCTACATTCCTATTGCCTTTTCATTTCCGTTAGTCGCCGTGTGGTCGCGCGGGAGGTTTTCATAGACACCTGGACCACGTCTCTGGGAATCTTTCGTGAGGTCATACGGTGCCACTGTCAGCCGCACGTGGCCACTAACAGTACAAGTATGTATGAGTGTATGTATGTGTGAGTGTATGTATGTATGTATGAATACCTTACACCAATATCGATCTCAACGCCGGGTGCAGGATTGTACCCACATGCCTTTTCCGGTTCCTCGTACCATTTTAATTAACAGGTTTGTTTCACAGGTCGCTCTCTTTTAGGGGGTAGGAGTATCTTTCCTGCGTAACGGCTTTAACGAGCCACTTTCTTTTGTATCTTTACGATGGAGGACAAAACGACTTGGTGAGCTGGAGAATTCTACGTTATATCTTTAAAGTGTATTGTTGTAGCATGCCTTAGCGTGCTGGGACGTTTTGGATCCATCTATTGTTATCTAGTTTTATCTTACTATCTCTATCTTACCTATTATCTTGAGACTTTGTCTTACTTTTTTTTATTGTCCTTGGTATTTATGATCAGATGTAGGAAACTTTTGAGTATTGAGTGAAGAAGTGAAACTGATGATAGCAATGTAATTTGTTAGGTTAGAAATGTAAGAAATTAGTAAGATGGTACTGTTGGTAAATTTGTTAATTCACAACCATGTCATTCAAAAGTTTTGATATGTACTGTTTATTAAGCCAGAGTACCAACACATACAAATTTGTAAAATGTATAGTAACTTGCTCTCTTGGGCATTTTGAAATTTGGACATTGTCTTGCCAAATCAGAAACAGTTAAAATGCAATGCTTATGTGCATGTGCACCAAAAAAACTGTAAAGTTAGCTTTAGGTTATTGTAGAACTGTTAGGCGACTTGTCACATTTGTTTTAGTTGTAGTAGTGTTTCGTGCTCTCCGACAAATTTGTACTGTCGATTATAACTGCGTCAGATCTAAGACTCGTGTGTGCATTTATAGATGTAGTTCGATAATCTTGGGACTACACATTCCGTTTCCTAGTTACTCGCAAGACGCATTATCAGTTGAAAAAACCAGGCGGTACCTAAAATAAACATTTAGTAGAATGTAAGTTCCGAGAGTAAACTATTTTAGGAGCTGGTGGCCCGATTCACTGTTGTGGAATTTTTCATTGCCGAAGGAGATGTTTACTTGGCTGGAAGTTATTCTCACCATCTAAAGAACCAAGGTGTAGGACCGGTAGAAGGACTGATAGTGTAAAATATAGGTTATAAGGACCCAAAACTGTGAGCATTGGAAGAGGTGGTAACTAGATGTAAGCTCGTTATGTAGATTAAGTAAAGACTTTTGTAATTTTAATCAAGTGTCATTATATGAATTGTGAAAGTGTTGATGGTGTAGTTATTGTATTATTCTTGTAGGTTAAAGAAGTATTTACTGATCACTACACCTGTAATTTATACAAAACGCAGCAAGTTTACTGCAGAAAATAACATCCACAGGTAAACATCTTGACGGCCAATCTTCCCTTCTTCTGGAAGCAATCATGCTTTATTCTCAGTGTTCTGTGAACTTGTATTCGTGTTTTGGAACATGCCCATGTTTACGGCCGTTCAACTCCCACCAATTTATTTTTAAAATTCGGAGTTGATCAGACGAGGTTTTGATCCCTTCATGTTTAGACGTTGTCTAAACTTATTTTTAATAAAATTAAAAAGGCTTGCACGTGTCGTGAATGATAGTGGCAGTTTGTTGGTAGCCGCGTTTGGCAGCTACGTGGCTTAGTGGTATGTGTGTGACTACTACGCCCAAGGTCCCGGGTTCGAATCCTGCTTGAAAAATGTTAGGCGAGCATTTTTCACAAAAATACACCCTCGTTCGAATGAGAGGTAAAATGGAGGTCCCGTGTGTGAGTATTGTCACGCACATTAAAGATCCCTACCTTGCTTGGAACAGCAAGGGTTCGGCAAAATTCAAAATTTTCCAGGTAAAAAAAAGCTCGCATCCTGGCCAATGTAGTACCTTCGGGTGGAGCATTGGAAAAATCATATGTAAGGTACCCACGTTTGCAGTGCTGAATTAATTCATAATATAATTTCTTAAATGCGACCGTTGCTTTCATTAGTGAGCACGACGTATGAGGGGCTGTATATATCCTGGATCAACATCAGCACACGCTGAACAAGAAGATCAATGGAGCTTGGTGAGTCCTTAGGATTAGTATTGTTAATCTCATTATTAATATTGCTCAATAGAGAGCTAGTTGCACTTTTTAAATAATACAAACAGATCTCGTTGACATATTGTTTCCAAGCCATAATTATAAAACACAGTCCACTTAAATTATGAATAATACTCGTGTAAGGTTATTTTGGGACTGTACATTTCCGATTACAACACGATTGCTGGCGCCTGTATTGATGGTGACAAAAATCATACAAAGGAAGAAACGACCACATTCACGTAAGTCCACCTTATTATTTTGTTGAACCCCACCCGATACCTCGCTAGCTGAGATAAATTGCATTGTGCATGCACTAGCATTCTTTAGCTCAAAACTTCCTATTTTAAATTCATCTTTATCATTGCTTCTTGGCCCTTCAGGCGTAGTTTCCAAAGTGCATCTAACAGGATGGAAGAATTAAAATAACAAAGCATCTAGTTTATTATGAATAAACAGTACTAAAAATTTAAACTTTACACACTTTGCATTAAATTCAAAAAAATTACAGTCACTCGGGAAATAACTTGCATATTAAAGTTATCTGTACAAATTCATACAGCTTCAAAGAAATCGCAACCATGGGATGTTACGGTTTCCTGCGTTTCATAATATTGCGCAATCGTTTAATATTACATGATTACGCGGCAAATTACGCGACATTTATATCAAATACCAAACACGTTTAAAAGTGATACAATGGTTACAGTTTAAGCACAAGCTAAATAGAACGGGTACTCACGTGTTTCTTAACATCTCAGGATCCTTGTTGTTTTGGTGGGTCGGCAACGCCATTGTTGATTCCAGATTTATTCGTCCAACCTCTTTCGTTCGTTCGTAGGTAGGGCGGGAAAGATACAGGTAAAGGCACACGAAGATAAGGTAAAAGGAAACCTACATTCTAAAAAGAGAAAAGACAGACACAACACAGGTAACTGTTCTCGGCTTCAGGCCTCGTAGTCTAATGACGTCTCATCACACACTCCGTGCACTTGTGCCATTCACTCCGCGCCTGCGCATTCTTTTGCGCAAACGCAACTGTCCGGAATGACGGAAATTGACAAGTTTATTTGAAAATATTTGCGGGAACTTACTCACGTATTTAAAAAATGTACATTGCCAAATTTGGAATGTAACAGGGATCAAACCGATTGCACCAATGGACACACAGATGAGCACACAAACAAATGCCGCAGCTTTCGGTATCAAATATAAAAGCGTGAAAACAAGATGACTATTCACATAAACAGAATGACATTGAGCTCGAAAATTAAACAGTTCAGATAGACTACCTCATGAGAATGATAGATTGTGAAATAGCCTGGGAGTGTTGAAGCTTATAAAACCCATGGATAATAAAGAAAGGGATCAGCTTCAATTATTCAAGAACAGAAATTGTGGCCGAGCTTCAAATTCAATTGACATCAACCATTGTCATGTGAGACAAGGGTGATTATCGGGTAATTAAAGTAACCATACTAAGCTCCGGGACTGTTAGTAAAACAGGTTCCTAAATGTTGATAAAAAACAAATATAAAAATACAGGTTAAACCTGAAGGTGGCCTGTATTTGGAGATTTTCTTCAACATCAAGTTGGAATAATTAATTTGCCTGCAAGCATTTCCTGCACTAGAAGATCGCCAAAGATTTATAAAGGACCACCCAAAGGTGTAGGTCTATTGAATTTTGCTTTTCATCTTCTAAACATTACATGAATTACATGAACAAGAATACATAAAAATTATTATTGAAGACTTCTTACGTTAGTGCACACTTATGTAAAGTGTATTGTAATATAATATATAAATATTTTGTAATATTTTCTTTTTATTCTTTAGAAGTTTTACCCTCGTAACTATCAGCTAAAAATTAAACCTCCAAATTTCCTAACCCTTAACCTGATATCACAAGGTCGAGAATTTCTTCTTTTTAAAAAAATAAAATAATAGAATTTAGGCTTCTAAAATGTACTGAGGGAATCTGTTTTCATTACACACACTTTCTACTCCGGGAGGACTTGCAATTTTTTGAATGTTAAATAATAAAACGTCTTTCAAAACACAATAGATTCTATTTGGATAAATTTCTGAATATATATGTATAACTGCAATATTTAAGTTTGTATCTTTATAAAATTTTCTCATAATAATTTTCTAGAACAGAAATAGACTAATGAAGTTTTGCATTCAAAATTAAGAAGATCTCTGAATGGATCTTTTCTATAAAATTTAATTAGATTGACGTATAATTTCTAAGTTATTCATAATACATAAATTTCTTTCATTCAGCGAAGTACTTCCTTGATATTCACAACAGAATTTAATTATCAAAGTGCAGACTTTGTAAAATGTAATTATTCTAATTTATTTGTATTCTACAATAAATACGTGAATTTCATATGTCGATGAAAGTGCCAGTTCATGACCTCAAAATCTTTAAACATATTTTAAATTAAATCAAGACAGCATATGGCGTCTAGATAGGAAAACTGAATCTATATTTTTTTATATCTGACATTGGTTGTCATTCACAACTTTATAAAATATACTATTTATGCACATGTGCAAACATTCTGACAAGCAAGCGACATATTATTTAATTCACTGATTTCTCAAAACTATTTTCTTTTACGTTACTCAAATATTTAATGTTAGATAATTTATAGTAATTTACTGTATTTTCAAAGTTATTAAATGCTAAAGAACACTCACGTGCATCGAAACTGAACTAAAAATACTGGACCTTGACCTCAGCTGTCGGAAATTTCCATCTGCATCAAATTTGCTTGGAATACAACGACTACATCACAAAACCAACCATAATATCCTTGTTTGATATTATTCATCGGTAAGGTTGAAATATAAGGAACACATGTGAAATCGACTTCTACGTTACTGCATGTGATATTAAATAGGACGAAACCATAAATTCTTGCTTTAAAATATTGCCTTCAGAAATTGTTTTAATTTATTATCGGAGATATTATTCAAAATATGTCCTTAAGATATTGCATGTCTAAATGATGTCCAAAGGGGCTTCCATCTTCTTAGGCCTGTAGGGATCAACTGAACTGTTCGGAGCGAGGCTTATCGAAAATCATGGTCACGCAACTGCTGTTAGGTTCGACCTCCAGACACCAAGAATTTACCAATCCTCTACTTTTTTCTAACTTTGTTAGAAGCCACGTGTTTACACACGGCCATCTCGACTTCACTTACTCTGCAAAGCAGCCTCCCCTTTCGAACGCTGATAATGAAGTGCCGACTGACAACTTGACAGAGGTTGGTAACGAACTTTAGAGTATAAACGTAAAAGAATCTATGCGTTATTATGAATATTATACATTAATTTCTATTGGATGGTAATTTACAAATTAAATATTTTAAATTATAGCTGTTTTATTTTTATTTTATTGAACTAAATGTAACTAGAAAAAAAATACGTTACAGTATAAGAAACACAAATTCTCATATGGAAAAAGTTCACAATTGTATTCGCATAATTCATATGTAAAAATTAAATTGGTCTATTAATTGATAAATTTAAGTTGTTTTTTAAGCTACATACCTATTTGGCCAATTAGAGGTAGATCTTAGTTTTTCTGTTGTTATTTACTGTATTATTCATGTTTGATAAATTGGTTAGGTGAACAAAACAGAGTTTTTGATGTGTTTATTTTAAACTGTAGAAGGTAAGAAATGTGTAAACAAGGCTCCCTCAACATCTATTGCAATAATAACTGTTAAACTATCCCTGAGAACATGCACCTTCTGAGTAGGTTTTACATGGAGTTTCTTCAGGTGGGTTGAATTCAAAGGTTTTATTACACAAAGAGAGTTTAAAACCTTTAAAGGTAAGTGTACAGTATTTAACAAAAAAGTCATCATTTGTATACCCCTAATAATTTTGCATTTACGTTCATTAATGCAAGTACTTCACGTCAATTCAGCATATAACAAGTAGTACTCTAAAATATCACATTAAATGTAGCAAAAGAGTGAATTTTACTAATAATGATTCAACTGGTTCTATTCTTGGTTTCAAGCAACGATAAACTGCTAGCAGCATATGTCACCCATGAAGCATACTACGTCATCACTATTTCTAAAATAAATGTGGTTTTAATAGACTGCAATATTGCAAATGAATCTTATTTAAATATTAAATCGAGGCATTATCTTCCCGAATTTTTTCCTCAAGCATCACTTGGTTTTAAAAATGTAGAATGTCTACCAACAATTAAATATCTACCCAGCAGGACATATACAATAAATGAAATTATAGATACAATGTAAGATCAAGATGAATATTTAGTTAATTTCAGGGAACTTTTATGGGTAACGTAACATTTAAAAAAAATAAATAAGAATGGATATTAAGTATAATTCATGAACATGCTGAGAATTTCTATAAATACTGAAAATTTCAAACCAATCAACACTACATGACTGCTAAAAGATTGATACAGCAGAAAACCATCCATTTCTTTAATTATTAGGATTACAATTATTTGGCTAATGTTCAAAATCTTGCATCTGAATGTCGTGTTACATTGAAAAATTCAAGAAAGTGTTACACCATCAATAAATATATATATATATATATATATATATATATATATATATATATATATATATATATGTATAAACACTACCATTAATATTAGTATTTCTCGTTAACAAGTTAATACATTATTTAATAACATTACCTTTACACCACCAAACTTTTATAAAGTAGTAAGTATTACAATAACAGTCATGTAATACCGTAGTTTTGTAAAGATCAACTATCTTGAATCAAAATTACGTTGTATATTATTTTCTTGACTATTTCAGGTAAAAATATGAAATTTAGAACTTGTTTAATATTTTAGAAGCAAATTGGCGACTAAAAATAAATCACTCAACTGTAAACTTGCTTACCGCATAATTTTCAATATAGTTACCTATCACTAAATCGAATTGAGAATGTTCTACTTCAATATTTATACTTTTATCCATCGCTAGTTTACATTCAATATAGATTTTTAATTTTGATATATTCTCCAATCATAGACTTGTATTTTATATAATAGACTATGTTTCTATTCTTGAGATTGTAAATTGCAACCTACCATTATGACATTTAAACATAAACTTGCCCATCATACAACATTTCACCACAATGCGAACTTGGAAAAAATTACATAATGTTTAAACATGGAATATTTGGTGTTATAAAACACTATTTGCTAAAAATTATTATTATCATGTGTTGAAAATGTTTGTGGCGAATTGATTACAGAAATTCATGCTATTCCGTTATAGCTGTCAACGTCAAGAGGGGTGTCAATTTTTCGATCATGTACACACTCTGTGAATGGATTTAAGAGTCCCTCTTCGTAATTAACTATACAACACCCCAGTGAATTGGGGTTGTAGTTCCACTTTGTAAATTTGTTAAGGGTGTTTGCTACGAGGTGCCACCCAAACAGGGAAGATGAATTGAAATTTTTTCCAAATCGTTTTGGGTTCTTGGTACTAATTTTAGATGGAGAGTGTTGAGGCTTCCTGCTGTTCCACTTAACATCGCAGTTTTTTCTTTTTTAGGGCAGTCAACATCCTATGGTCGTAGTCCTGTGTCAGAGCTGACTTCATTTTAAGTCTGGACATTAGGTTACCATCTAGGATTAAGAAGGTTGAACATGTTACTTGTAGCTCTATATTAAGAGCTCATCACAGTAGCGGCCATCTTGAAATTTCTAAAGATCCAAATTTATTTCCTATTAGGCACCCAAATTAAAAACGGTTTTAATAAAAGTTACTTATAAAATAATTGTCTATGTGGGAAAGGCTTTTAAGGTTTTTTAACTGAAAAATTTTTTTTTGCTGATAATAGAGCGATTTAAACAAAACCAGTAACTTTCCCAAATGTGTGAATAATTTTTAGGAATTTTCATCAAAATTGCACACTACAATTCAGTTTATTTATCGAATAAATCAAATATTAGCAATTTTTAGAAAAATGCACCTGCAATGTGCTGCTGTGGAAAAATTCAGAAGTTCCATGTCACACACAATTGTAAAACAGAAATGGTTTGAATACATGCTATATAAAACTAACAACAAACATCTATTGAGATCAAACTAACCTTATGAGAGTTTTCGACTATAGTCGTAATTGCTCGCAAATCTATTTATAACTTTCATCATGGATATTATTTAGCATCTCGCAATTATAGAAATGAGTTGTTCTTCATACACCTTGGATGTATATAAATTTTTATTGGATTTCCTATTTAATGTAGCAGTGGTATTCCCCAGTTTGAGTAGTGTAAGACTTGTAAAAAAAATAAACACAGAATTATTTCATTTTTGTCAAGTTCAATTGTTTTGGGATAAATTTAAAAAGCCACCAGTAATAATTCGCTCATATATAGGCTTGTGTAGTAATAAGAAATAATGTAATAAAAATTCTAAGATGTGTACCCTCAAACTTCTGTAATGCACGTAAAACCTGCATGCAAAACGTAAATAAATAAAAGCAAAACAAACTTTGGACTACTTAAAAATGCAAGACATGCATTTTTATTCTACTAGAGGAATGTTTACTGTGTCCGATTCGGTACACTTTGTTTATTATTTCGTCGTTAGAAAATGATAAGGGAAACGCAGATGTGATAAGAAAAGAAACCAAACCAATATTTGTAGCTTTTCACAAACTGTAATCAAAACCCACTTGACACTTTACCTAATCATTTTTTATTAGAGATACGTTTAAACCAATTAATTAATATAACGGCTTTGTCAATTGTATATTAGAAATTGAAAATAACTGTGCGATGCAAACGTAGAAATGTTAAATCTTGTAATTTCCTGTTCCCTAGTAATTTTTTTAACATTACATATGGGAATTTCAAAGGTTTTCACTGGTTATAAATTAATATGTATAATTAAAATATATGTGAGGTTTATAACTGGACTAATAAGTTCCACAACACTGCCATCTATATGTGCTCCCTGGCACTTTATAAACCAAGTAGGCAGAGTATTAAATAATATCATATCCTTTTCTAATGAATATCTACATCTCGACATTTCGTCCCGCCCTATGCTACCTCACCCCTACCCGTGCTTTTACAGCAGATGGTAGGTAATCTGCTGTGATGAGCTCTTAAGTCACCCAAGTTGCTAAATATTGTTGACCCCTTAACCAATTGAAAATATTTTGCAATTATACCAGTGTAATTTACTTTTGAATATTTTTAGTCATAAATTGATTTAAAACTATCACGTGGCGTTTATAATTTTTGGTTAATGCTTTGCTTGTAAGCTAGAATTAAGTAGAAAATTATAGTTCGAGTCACTAATTTTTAGAGAATTCTTTATTAATATTATTAAACTGGTTTTAGTCACCTAGGGTTGATAGTTGAATGAATTTTTTCTTTGTATATAAAGTCGATATTTCATTCTCTTTTTTCTTTTTATTAATTTTATTATGTGATAATCAGTACCGGCTTTAAGAGACAAATTCTGGGAAAAGTCCAACTTTAGGGATCATCTTTGGAAAATACTTTTATATTAAAATTTAGGTTTAGAGATTTAGTACATTAAATACCCTTTTAGTATGTTTCATGAATTTTGGGCGATAACCTTCGTCTTAGTTGTCTTTGTCATAATGGAAATTAAAGCCTACTACGACCAAAACATAATTATGTGATTTTTAGTGTTTTGATTCAATCAAACATAGCCATGTTATACCTCGTTGGAAAGGGCTTTTTGTCAGCATTTCAAAAATGTAAAAATCCAATATGGCGGCTATTTAAAAATAAAAGTTGAACATCACACGCAAAATCTAGATGCCCTAGACAAAATCTAAGTTGAAAATGTGAAGCAATGGGAATTACCATGATGTACCAAATTTGAACATTCTATTTCAATTAGTAGACTAACTACGAGCAAATAAAGAAATCGTCAATTTTTGTTTTTGCCTATTAGTAACCTAAAAAATTTTGAAATTTGAAAACCGATCTAGATACCTATGATTATGCAACCTTTATGTCCCATTTAACCAAGTATGTATCAAGTTTCCAAGACCCATACTGATTTTATACTACAACTAATATTATTAATATTATACATTTATATCAATTATAACTATAGATAATAGATAATCAATTTGTTAGTTTAGCTAGAACTTATATTGTAAAGTTTTGAAAACTGTATGCTAACTATATATTACACTGTAAACCATAATCAATAAAGTTTATGTATATATACTAAAACTAATATGTTAACAATATTAGATTTTATATATATATAATACTTTATTGAATTTTAATTATAGTATAGTATAAGTCAAAACAAACAAATAGATTCTACAAACTAACATTTTAACTTGTATCACAGTTTCGCTTCATATGTGAAACTGTTACAAGTATAAAATTTGTTAGTTTGTAGATATTATTTGACTTATAAATATATAATTAAAATTATACACCATATGTATATATTTATAGAAAATCTAATATTGTTAACACATGCCAAAATATTTAAGATAAATTTATTGATATGTGATTACAAATATATATATATATATATATATATATATATATATATATATATATATATATATATATATATATATATAGGAGATACGATACGTTTCCAAGATCCCCATGTACTGCATTTCATACTGTACACACTGTATATTTGCATGTAGCTCATTTACTCCTGGACTTATATCATTCCCACAGTCCAGTGAAAGATTTGTTCGACCTTGCCCTATTACAAGTCTTGTGGTGCGAGCTAGCCTGGAACAATAAAGAATTATTTCCATAACAAGCTGCTCATCAAATAAAGAAGATCCAAATTTAATTACAGTAATATTATATATATCTTATAATAATTTTATAATGCAATTACTTCTATAGTAGAAAACAGACTATTTAAAAATGGAGTGGCAAGAACAATGTCTACGAATCAGTTAAATTTAAGAGAAATTTTTGTTGAGGTGTTTTAGGTAATTGGAGGATTAAAATAAATTTTACACAACTTTGTATCAATAATTTTTTGCAAGGATAAAACTATAGAGGCGTCCACTGCAGAGATCACACAGTCCTCGAAAATAACGTTGAGGCAATCGAACGGGTGCATGAGCGGAAATAGTGTTGAAACAAATAGTGCTGAAGCCAAAATGGTATTAAGGTTTCAACTTAGGTTAGTAGTCGAAATATTTTACTACTAAGGCAAAACAATCGAACGGGTGCATGAGCGGAAATAGTGTTGAGGCATAAATAGTGTTGAGACAAAAATAGTGTTGAGGTTTCAACTTAGTTTATCATCGAAATGTTTTATTACTAAAACAAAATAATCGAACAGGTGCATGGGCAAAAATAGTGTCGAAGCATAAACAGGCGAAAATGGTGTTGAGGTTTCAACTTAAGTTTACAGTCGAAATGTTTTATTACTAAGACAAAATAATCAAACGGATGCATGAGCGGAAGTAATGTTGAGGGCATAAATAATCGGATAGGAGCATGAGAAGAAATAGTAGTGAGGCATAAATAGTGCTGAGGCGAAAATAGTGTTGAGGTTTCAAGTTAGGTTAGTAGTCGAAACGTTTTACTACTAAGACAAAATAATCGAACAAGTGCATAAGCAGAAATAATGTTGAGGGCATAAATAACCAGATGGGCGCATGTGCAGAAATAGTGTTGAGGCATAAATAATGCTGAGGCGAAAATTGTGTCGAGGTTTCAACTTAGATTAGTAGTCGAAATATTTTACTCTAAGGCAAAACAATCGAACGGGTGCATGAGCGGAAATAGTGTTGAGGCATAAATAGTGTTGAAGCGAAAATAGTGTTGAGGTTTCAACTTAGTTTATCATCGAAATGTTTTATTACTAAAACAAAATAATCGAACAGGTGCATGAGCAAAAATAGTGTCAAAGCATAAACAGTGTTGAGGCAAAAATGGTGTTGAGATTTCAACTTAAGTTTACAGTCGAAATGTTTTATTACTAAGACAAAATAATCGAACAGGTGCATAAGCAGAAGTAATGTTGAGGGCATAAATAATCGGATAGGAGCATGAGCAGAAATAGTAGTGAGGCATAAATAGTGCTGAGGCGAAAATAGTGTTGAGGTTTCAAGTTAGGTTAGTAGTCGAAACGTTTTACTACTAAGACAAAATAATCGAACAGGTGCATAAGCAGAAATAATGTTGAGGGCATAAATAACCAGATGGGTGCATGTGCGGAAATAGTGTTGAGGCATAAATATGCTGAGGCGAAAATTGTGTCGAGGTTTCAACTTAGATTAGTAGTCAAAACGTTTTGGTATTAAGACAAAATAATCAAACGTGTGCATGAGCGGATATAATGTTGAGGCATAAATAATCAGACGAGTGGATGAGCGGAAATAGTGTCGAGTCATAAATAGTGCTGAGGCAAAAATAGTGTTGATGTTTCAACTTAGGTTAGTAGTAGAAACGTTTTACTACTGAGACAAAATAATCGAATGGGTGCAGGAACGGAAATAACGCTGAGGCATAAATAATCGGATGAGTGCATGAGCAGAAATATTGTCGAGGCATAAATAGTGTTGAAACGAAAATAGTGTTGAGGATTCAACTTAGATTAGCAGTCGAAATGTTTTACTACTGAGACAAAATAATCAAACGAGTGAATGTGCAGAAATAGTGTTGCGGCATAAATAGAACAAAAGCGAAAATAGTGTTGAAGTTTCTACTTAGTTCAGTAGTCGTAACGTTTTACTACCAAGATAAAATAATCGATCGGGTACATGAGTGAAAATACTGTTGAGATTTCATTGTAGGTTAGTAGATGGAATGTTTTACTACTAAAGCAAAGTAACCGAAGATGTTTTAAACACTAACTGCATAGGACCGCAGCATATCCTAGCAATACATCTAAAATTATGCTGTATAAAGCCATCTCGTTGCAAGTTCCCTACAATAATAGCTTTGTCACATTGAAGATATTCCCATATATCAAAGTCGATGAGAATTTGCACAATGCATGCATGCACGAGATTAATGTTCGGTAATTGATTTGTTTTGTAAAAGTGTTCGAAATCATTTGTAATATAAGTGAATATTAAATAAAAACATATAAACAAGCAATTGCAATAGATACATCATTATAGCAAAACAATTACAGCTCAATTAGGAAAAAGCACGAATTCGCACGTTTGACATTAATCACTGTAAAGTTTGTTATATTTGTATGGTTCTTGTTAGTGGGAGGGCTTGACGTTACAATAGTAACACTATTGCTCAATAAAGAGTACGGATTTATTTTAAAGAAGAAACCATACATGGTTTTTAAATAACATTTCATTTTATGATCTGCTGCATTAGTTTTCAACTTATAAGCGTTGTCTGTGTTTCCACTAAATAACCTACAAAACTTCTATCATATTATCAATAGCGAAATAAGATCGACAATGTCAAAACAAAAGATTGAATTGAATGCAGTCATTGTTTTTTCACAAATTATGCTATGCTAATAATCTGTTCGAAAACTTACAATCTGTGTATAAGGGTTATAGATATTCTATGTGTGTTTATGAATCAATCCTTAAGAGCCTTCTTTGTTGTGGTGTGCATTGATATTTAAATTACAATTTCATACTGTAGGGAATATGTTGTTGTTCCAACTTAAATAATGTCAAGTGTTAAAAGCTCTGCTACTGTCAAAAATTACACAAGGCGAAGTTATTGTTATAACAGTATCAAAAGCACATTGTATATTCATCCACGATCTACGGTCGTGTGACATTTCAGTAAGAAGTCCCAGACTTTGGAATTTAATTAAACCCGCAAATTTTTCATTAGTATTTGAAAATGTACGTGATTCTGCATAGTTTCTAATAATTTTTAATTATTTTTGAGAGGTCACACTTTGTACACCGGACCCATCAACAGGAATTGCAGCAAAATAGTATATGTAAAAAAGCTATTTCTGGACTAACAGGCTCGCTAACTCGATAAAGCCAAAAGTGTCTTGTGCCAAAGTTAACTTACTAGCGAGTCTGTTAGTATAGAAGTAACTTCGTTGCCTACACTACTATGCTGTAAGAAATCTCTCAGCTTAATTGGGCATGTGAATTTGCACGTTCAGAAGTATGTGTTCCACATCGTGTCCGGACGATGCCCCTTACAACCACAGGTAAAACCACGATTTTATTAGTTTCTAATATAACACGACCCAAACCCGTAATGTATTATTATTAATATTATTCATAACACTAACCATGAAAGCTTCGACAAAAAAACATAGCGACATTTACAAATTGTGTGCAATTACGCAATATATAAAAAGAAAAACTTATAGTTAACAATGATGCTATTTGAGCTACTCTAATATTATACCAAAGTTTATATCAAGGAGTCCAGATTTTTTGTTTTAATAAAATTGCAAACTTACCACAGATACTAAGGCAGGTTTATTTAAATAATGACACTCCATAGGTAGCATGACATTATCTGCTTGCTTTTTAACAAGCTTTCGGAGATCGTTTAGTAGATCTGTAAATATAGGTCGTACTTCAACTAAATCCGCTATGTCTGTATTTAAAGAACCCCCAGAAGGGTATGTTTTTAACGCTTCTCCTAACATTCCTACCCACAATTCAGAATCACCTACAGCTACTGCTAAAATTTGTTCCAACTCAGCCTTCCACTAAAAATTTAAAACAGTATTAATCAGTATAAATTTAAAAAAAAACATAAACATTACCTCTTCGGTATTTCTGCGCGGGATATGAAAGAAACTTAATAAAAGTTTTAATTTAACTTGTGTTTGTAAATCTGGGAAGCAGTCTTTAATATTCCTTAACACTTCTGCGTTTAATTGAGAACAAATTGAGCCTCCTGTCCATGAATCATTTGAAGTACCTAATTTATTATGTAGCCACAAAGAAGTATCACTATCACGCACATTCGCCATTTTACACAACTAACTGATATTATTTACTTTCAAAATTTGTCAAAATGACATATGATAGGAATAAATCAGTATGATAAGTGAATTTAAACACACCTTAGATATTACATTAAAGAAAATAACCAATAACGTAAATCAACTAAGTCTAGTGTTATAAAATGATGTAATTTCAAGCTAAATTTTTATTTAAAAATTGAAATATAGATTATACACAAACCAGGTGTAACCAGGTGTAAATAAAATCAAGATATGAAAAATTTAATTTTAAAGAACATGTGGCACTAATCTAATTTGAACAACTTATCGAAGGTATAACTTTAACGGAAAATATTTTGAATTGGCACATGCAAAATTTTGTTTTCATAAAAAAACTTTTAGTTTAGTATACGTCATTTAATAAATACGATTGCCTACCCCCTTTTTCCGCTCCTTTCCCCTAACACACATAGACACATCGGAAAGTAAACACGCGCGCACTCAAACACAATCTCACACGCAAATGCGCACACATACACTTTCCTAAATTCGTTGTTGAAGTTTATCATCAACATTTTAAGAGTTTATTTTCGGAAAGAAGGAAAATTGTTAATTATTGTACATGTACCGAAACCTGAAAAAAGATACGAATGAAGCAACAAAATTTTGTCATATAAGTTTAATCAGTGTTAATGGAACCTTCTGTCAAATTACGATTGAGCCTAAGGTAATTAAATTTCTTATTTGTCCAAAGGCTACCGTGCTTCCCACTCGACAGATCAACTCTTTTTCTTATTCTTTATTAAATCAGTAATGCGAGTAGAGCTATTAGATAGATTGCGTAACAAATGCGATAATTACTAAAACTAAACGTTTAATTTCTGTTACATTTTTAGATGTTTTACATTTAGTAATAGCGTCAACTTTAAATGGATCAACACGAAGTACAGTTCGATCTACTATAAAACCAAAAAATGAGAAGGAGGAAACAAAAACATTTTTTAAAAATTTCTTTAAATCTTGCCTTGTTACGGGTTCATAAACTTTATTTAGGTGGAAATATGCTCGTTATAGCTATTTTTAAATATCAATATATTCTAAAACGTAATTAAACTAATTTTTGTGTTATAACCAGAAACAAATTAATTCCATTTATTGATATTATAGGTAGCGTTTTTGTATATGTACGATAGATTGTGTAATATGTATATTAGGTAGTTCCAACGTAAGTAAATATAATTAGAATGTAATTACAGTTATCCCAATACAAATCCTTCTAGTAATAGGATGTCGGAAAGTAAATTTTATTTCGTTTATGGCCTATCTTCGTTTGTTATTAAGTCAAGAAGATCAAAGCCTTGCTTTAAATATAATAAAAGCGATTGAACCATTTATAAATCTAATGGGGCAAATAATATGCCAATGCTATGATATCATTTAAAATTTCGTTGATTTGTTCGATATTTTCAGTTGGATTAAAAGGCATGTCACGTGTAAATTGTTGAGTAGTTCTTTCGTTAGCAAAAACAGCTTTTAATTGTAGACGCCGTTCGTTTTGTGTTTGTGCAGGTAAAACTTGACGTGATAAGAGTATGGAAATGCTTTTGTTAGATTTCAAACACAAATTATTCATAGTAATATAAGATAAAATCAGATCACGAAGGCTAAATATAAAAGGATATAGTTATGCACGATAAAATTATAGAAAAGAACACGTAACAATTAATAAAGACACTTAGCTGTATTTATTTAAAATTAAAACAAAACTAAAACAATTTCTCATATAAAACAAGATTCAAATACTTGTCAAATAAATAACAAGGAAAATATTGGAAATGCAATTAAAATAGTGCTACCTTATATGCTTAAAGATAAAGGCAACTGACATTTATTTTTTATAAATACATTGTCAGATTTTTATTTAAAAGTGAATGATTAAAAGAATTTAATAAAACAATTAGGCCATTAAAGACCAATTAGACAGAATTTTTTAAGTGAAAATGATTTAAAAAGTCAACATAAAATGGGATAATAAGGTAATTCCGGTTAGTTTTTTTTTATTAAATTTTTGTTTTAAGACTAAGCTATTAGTTTTTAGATAAAATCTACAGGCATATAGAACTTATTTTAGAGTTATAAAAGAGTTTCTCACCATTTACTATCAATAAGATAATATCCAAAGCCTAGTTTTTTTAAAACAATAGATTTCACTTTAATAGGTAGGTTTACACAGAACACACAATAACTATCAATAATTTATTACATTACTGACGGTTGTTTTTTGTAATACAGCAGGTAATTTAATATGCAAATATTTTTATAGGTAACAAATTTTAAATTATCAGTGTCTAACTGAAAGCATCACGGTGATCGCCATTTTTAAAGTTAGCATCAAAACATACAGCTGAGGTCATTAATTCAAATATACTAAAATAATTAATTTTTTTAAATTCTTATGAAGTTGAAAAGAGCAGCCATGAGAAGTAATTAAGTACAAAGTTAGTGCATTATAAATAAAACTATGTATATTGAGCGCCAAATTGTTACTTGCCAATTTTATTATGCCCGTACAGAAAGCGAAAGACTATTGTACAAATTTTACCAGCAGTATTGTTTAAATCTTTTACAAAATCAACATGAGTTAAGAATACCTGGATTAAGCAAACCTTTTAACCTTCAAAATAAGTAAGTTTTAGTAAAGCCAATTAATGAATCCTTAATGAAGGCGTTTGCCACGCTGGAATACCAATCATGTCGCTCCTCTTTTCTTAGTTTCACGCGAGTGAGGTGTCATCGGCTTTTTTAAACATTGAAGTTTGTTGTTTATATACCTACAACATATAAGAACAAACGGTTCGGTAGGGATAGAGATAAGAAATCGGCAAGGTAAACTTTATTTGCATTATAAAGCACTACTGCACAAGTGTATCAAATACGATAGTTGTTTGTAGAATGATCATGGGAGAGGGGGGGCTGACGTGTTTAGTTGCCGAAGCCATCACGCTTTTCTCTTACGTATTCTCAAGTCTAATGAATAACATATTTATTTCGAATCGAGGGAAAACTTAATATGCCGCAAAATAATAATAATTAATTTCCCCGAAACATACCGCATAATACAATAATATAAACTAACTTTAGAAATCGTAAAGGATGATTACACAACCTACTTTCCACCTGCATTACAATGTGCAATACCCCTAGATGCTAAAAGTATTTTGCATGACTATGTGTAATAGATTATGACACTGGCCATTATAATTATTTTCGGAGTATTATTCATCAACTAAGTTTCCTGCTCTCATTTGATACGTCTTCGTTGGTCCGATATCAGACTAACGTGAAAAAAAGCGGTTTTTTGCTATCCGTTAAACATATACATCTATCAGGTAAATGGTTTGTTTTTCAAACCATTATAACGAAGAATAAAAATGTTTAGGAGTACGATGCTAACAAACTATCATTCCAGGTAATATGGAAAAGGAATTCCAATTGTTTTATTAATACTTGTAACATATCTATACACTCAAAGTCTTTCAAAACCTCATGGGCTGTTGCGTAGAACACCAATTTAAGTTATGTACGTTAAAGTGCGTCCTAAAAACATTCACAACTCAGCTTTCAATTTTTAATTTATCTGTTATTTATTTGAGTATTAAGATTTGTGGTTCATTATTATTGTTTTTGATTATTATTTATGAGATTTTAGTCTTGATTCAACTTTAGCCCGTTTTTTCAAAACTCTGCAACTGTCTAGTTTTTTATTTGTAAGTCTAATGAAGGTTTCAATTCAATTAGAGGAATAATGTTAGTTTTTACAGATTATTTTGTTATTTCTGAGCTTTTTATTTCAATGAGTAACCGCAAGAAAACAGTTCACAGTCAAGGAAGAGAAATTATTTATAGTTTGTATAAGTTTATGAGAGAAGAAATTAATGGAATGCCTGTCATTCCTATGAATAATTTACAAGAACGACTAGCAACAGCAACTAGAGTTGGACTAAGCCCAGTCAAGCGAATTATTTTAGCAGAGAGCAAACCGAAGGGTAACAAATTTGTATATCGAAGGATGAAAATTAATAAAAGTCCTAAATCTAATGTGGACCAATTTGAGGATTGTGATAGTGGATTTATTACTTTTCAGATTAAATTTTTACCAAATAAGCTAAAAAATAATAAGAGGACAGTATTCTGGTTGCCAAGAGTTTTAAAAGATTTAGCTTATCTATTTTCATCCACACGCGCGCAGACACATGACACAAAAAAGTACAATAAACAATACACCAAAAGGGATACAGATTACGCATACAAAACATAGTAGTTTTATAATTTATATTATGTTGATAAATTACTGGTTATGCAATCCAAATAGCACAGCGGTTGAGTTAATTCAGAATACGCATCCGGAAATTCACTGCTTTTAGATTTTACTTGTATTGTTCTTTCTTTTTATACGATACCTCTCGCTTCCTTCATTGCGCATCCCACAATCCATGAGATTTTGAAAGATCTATACTTTGGGCGCATTTAGCCACATATAGCGCATTAGCGCTTTAATTAAGAATGCTCCTGAATGATCATTTTAACTGTCACTTTTGAAACGCTACGCTTCAGCGATCCGCCATTACTAAAACGTATTAATATTCCGCTACAATAAACCGCTTTAAAAATGTTTATGAACAAAACATGTTTATTGGTTAGATTATCGTAGTTTTGATAAGCTAGGTTTGAGAATTGCTTTCTTCATTTGTTTCCCACCCATCCGAAAGTGTTCACTAAACTCATCAAATCCATACAATGGAATTATGACTTCATAGTAATTTGTATTTCGCACTGGCTGCCTTCTGTCAGCTACCCTTTTTAATTTCTGGCATATCTGACTCAACATACTGTATTTCGTACTGTATTATATTGTTAAGTCTTACTATAATATTATTGTGGTTTTGTTACGTTAACTTCAATAACCAGGTGCAGTAATACTTCAAAGTTAAGTGGTGCCCACAGGACGAGGAATGTCGTCCTTTTGCGGAACTCAAACGTTAATATTTTTATAGCACCATAGATACGATCACAGCATCTTTTTTCAAGCGTCGCGCATACCACAACACAAAGTACTTGAAGATTAATCGCTGTAAAAACCATAGATTATACTTTACCTGATGTAGGGGAATTGACCAGAAAGCTACATTTTATGTGATAATTAAAGTTAATTTGAACTATAATTGCAAATGGAACAGTCATCATCTTCAAACAAAAATACGTTTTCAGCCCTATTTTAAACAATTAACCAAAACGGTTTTTTAAATGTTAATATTTAATGACATTCCGCATACTGTATAGCTAATGCGCAGCGCTGCGATGCAGTGGTTTAATAAAGCGCGTAAGTGTTTTTTATGCGCTGAATGCGCCCAATAAATAAACTGGCAGCTTAATAAGGCCAATGGAGCATAGGATCAAAATTGTTCAACTTCCACTAGCTTTTTCGTTGAACAATTAAATATTACTATTCAAAAAATTCCTGCATTCTGATTGTTCAATGGACAAACGGAAACGTACAGGAACATACCTTTCTCCTTATTATAATTTTGGCAAACGTTTCGAATTCGGGTTGTTGGGAACCCAACTTCAATACCAATGTTCGCACAATAAAAATACTTAATTGTTGGTTGCAAACGAACCATTTTAAAAAACTATAACTAAGCCAATATTAATAATTACATCAATTATAATTTTAAAATATTATTTTGGTTTCTTTTTCAAATTAAAATTTCTTGCAGATTACAAATTACCGAATATCTGTCAGTTTTTATATCTATGGCGACGAACTCGCTTTAAACTAACCGGATGGTGTAATTTAAGTTGTCTTACCACAAAGTAGATTACTGTGGCCACAGATAACTAACCCCTAGATACTTCACGGCAATGGTAAAGCTTCGGACTTTGCACACTACGCCCTCTTACGGTTGGGAGCAGAATCTACCCTAGCGGGAAACTTAAATTACAGGAAACTCAATTACCACAACTAAATTCAGGTTCAGATATGAATACTGCCACATTCTAAATTCTGAATATAGCAGTACTCGATCAGAACCCATTCAGCAGAACCTTAATCTTGTAAAACACAAAAAATGAACTCATTAGATGTATCTATTTAATATATTACAAGTACAATACTAGAAATGTATATGGCAAATTTTCTTTACACTGTATAAGTAAAATGGATCCAAATTAAAAAGGTCCTTGTTATTAATGACATCCAACTACAATTTAAACCTTTCCACATTTTTCTTCGGAATAGGAAATCTATGTCGTCTAGAAATATTGTCCTTACAATTTGGAACACAGCGCTTAACATAACCCATTTTAAGTACGCTGAAACATGTATAATTATACTAATGTATAAAATAACACAATAAATATGCTTACTTACCACTTCTTCAAAGCACAAATATTTTTCAGGTTTTAACAACTACAAATATAACCATATATTTCTTTAAATTATAATTAAAAACTTATATTTATAAAGATCAGATATAACATACAATAGACGGAAATAATGACAAACCTTCTATCAAGTAACCACAGCAAAAACGTAAACAAAATGTCGCAGTTGGTCGCAGATAACTATTCTTCCTACCATCCGATCGAAACCGAATTTACCCGAATATAGTGTTGTAGCGCCCCCTCGAAAATGGGAGATCCGAACTAAATTGTCACGTGACTGCTCGTATTACATACATTAAAGTGAAATATCTAGTGTTAGTTATCTGTGACTGTGGCGTTGTAGCCAACACGGGTCTATACGATTTGTTTTTCTTGTGTTGTCATTCTGTCGATTTGACATTGACAATTTCATTTCAGAATTGATCTTAACAAAATTTCAATTGTTATGGTATGCCGATCGCTGATTAGCGTTTATTTGAGAAATTTAAAATAACATAAGGAAATAAAATGCAAAATAAATTCAATCACCTTGCGGCACATATTCAAATAATAAGGATTCATGTTTTAAAGAATGCAAGACCCACAGGTTGTAATTATGTTTAAGATGTAAGTAGTTTGTTATATTAAAAATGTGCCTAAAATATACCTTAAGATGTATACAATCAATGCTTGTATCAACCGGCATGTATATAAAAGTTACTACTTGTATTTTTCAACATGTGGTTCATAAGAATAACAAATTTATAGTTTCAGGACTGGTTGATTTACATTAATTTAAATTATTGATTGTAATGTAGACAGACTTTAAAATACATTATTAATGTAACCTTCGTTTTGTTTTAGAATCACCCGAGAAGAATTCAAATTTAGAAAAAAATGTTCAAGATAGAAAGCTATATTACACCCATACTTCTTAGTTATTTTGATAAATACATAAAAAACTTTCGTCCGCAGGATTCTCAGGTATTGATGTGATGTACATGCATTTAAAACTATTTACGTATCTATCGGTGTATTTATGCCTATATATGTAATTTGGCTTCTGGTTAGGATTTATAATGAAAAACTAAAAAAGATCACCTGTTGCTGTATATAAAAGTGAATTTGTATATAATCAATATCTCACTAGTAAACACATTACAAATACCTATATCTAAATTATAAATACATTTCAATACAATTGTGTTAATTCTGAAGTTATATCAAGGACAGTTATATTTCTATTGAATCTACAACGTTATTAAAAGTTATTGCTTATGAATAAATAAAAGTAAATGGTTTTTCGACGGTATAGAACTCAATTAGCAGACATAGTGTAGCTTCTTTAGTGTGCAGCATTATTTTAATTAATATGTGTTTTTTTAGAATAAATTCACATGTAACAAGCTTATGCTTACAGCTAGGTAAAGGTACATCTTCATCATCAGGTCTTCAGTCCGGCAACTGGTTAGACACGTATCCTCATTGTTTCTTATTCTGAGCTAACCTACACATTTCTCTGAAATTTACACAGTCTGGATCTTTCACCATCTGCATGTAATGGTCTGATCTAGGTCTACCTCTATCTCTTTTTCTTATCTCTGCTTGTAATATATCCTGCACTATTTGCCAAAAATGCATTAGAACCTATCCCGCCCTTCTATGTTTCTAATTTTTTGTTTTCCACGAATATCTTTATTCCCCTACTATTTCTATAACCTCTTTGTTATTAACTTTGTCTGTACATGCTTTCATCCTTATACATTTGAAGCACAACATTACAAAAGGCTTCTACCGTTTTTCTGTCTGCTTCTCCTACTGCCCCTATTTTATGCACCCACTGTGCTGTGCTCCACACATGTTTTCAACAATTTTCTCCTTGTTTCTATGTTTGTGGTCTTTGAATATAGCCGCTGCTCTTACTTGTTAGATGCAGTTCGGTTCCCCTTCTATTGTTTACAAATTTATACTCTATTTCCCCGATATTCAGTGGTTTGTGAAGGGGGTAAAGCAGCCTGCCGCTACCAAGGTACATCTTCATCATCATCATTAGGTCTTCAGTCATGGAACTGGTTAGACGCATACTCTCATTGTTTCCTATTTTGAACTAACCGACATGTTTCCCTGAAATTTGCACAGTCTGCATCTATCACTATCAACATGCGAAAGTCTGATCCCGGTCTACCTCTAACTCTTTTTTACTATCTCTGCTTGTAATATTGTTTTATTGCCCAACAGCAATAACCATTTACAGGACAAAAATATAGAACAAACAAATTATATACACATGTGACCTACAGACTAAAGTTTAAATATACAAACGTACATCAACATTATCTTTATATATCTCGTATTATTCCCCAAAAATGCCTTATAACGTATCCTGTCCTTCAATTTCTCCTATTTTTTTCTTTTCCACGGATATCTTTATTTCTCTACTATTTCTATAACCTCTTTGTTATTAACTTAGTCTGTCCATGCCATCATCGTCATACATCTGAAGCACAACGTTCCAGAAACCTTCTATCTCTTTCTGTCTGCTTTTCCTACTGCTCCTATTTCATAGACGTACTGTGCTGTGCCCCACACATATGCTTTGAACAATTTTCTTCTTGTTTCTATGTTTGTTGTCTTTGAACATAGCTGCTGTTCTTTCTTGTTAGATGCAGTTTGGTCATCTTCTATTTTACAATTATATACCCTATTTCCCCGATATTCAGTGGTATGGGTAGGGGGACAAGCAGCCTGTGGCTGTTAAGTTCCCCCAGCACTTGAATATTTGTCGAATTAACAGTTTCTCTAATATATTCTTTTACACAATCAACATTAGTTGAAAATATTTCACAACCAACACCTGTAGTTGTTTATAATAATCATCAGATTTGTGTCCTTATTTTTTCATCATTAGATTTTCGTCTTGAAACTGGTTGGACGCGTACCTCCACTTATTTATCTTCTGAGCTAGCCTACACAGTTTCCTGAAATTCCCACAACAGCCTATTTATAGCTCGGTTCCCCTTCTATTGTTTTCTAATTATATGCCTTTTTCACCAAGACTGGTTGGTCGCGTACTTCCATTGACTTCTATTCTGAACTAGCCTACACATTTCTCTGAAATTCCCACATCTTACATCTTTGACTATCTGTGTGCAATAGTCTTATATATATCTACCTCAACTTCTCTTTTTTCCTATCTCTGTTTCTAATATATTCCGCACTATTACCTCATGTCTTAGTATGTGGCCTATCATCCTATCTCTCCTATTTTTTTTTACTGTTTTCCACATATTTCTTTATTACCCTACCATTTCTAGTACCTCCTTGTTCTTAACTTTGTCTGTCCATGATATCTTCATCATACATCTGTAGCACCACTTTACAAAGGCTTCTACCTTTTTCTTGTCTCCTTCTCCTACTGTCCAGGCTCCACACATATGTTTTAAGCAATCTTTTCCTCGTTTCTATGTTTGTTGTCTTTGAACACAGTAGTTGCTTTTTCTTGTTAAATGTAGCACGACCTTGTGCTAATCTCTGTTTTATATCTTTTGTGCTTTTCCCATCTTGCGTTATTTGGCTTCCTGGTAGCAGAAATCCTTAACCTCTATCGTTACCTATTTGTATTCTTGTTTTTGATTTATTTTCCCCTCCTCTGCATACTAGAACTTTAGTTTTATTTTTGATAATTTACATACCATATCTCTCTGTACAAGTTAAAAATTAATGGAGAGTGGGCACATCCCTGTCTCACCCCTTTCCTAATATTTACTGCTGCTTGCTCTTTGTATAAGCTATGTACTATTCGTCTATGCCTATAACTGATTCCAATCTTTTTGAGTATTTTGAACATTTTTTCCATTTTATATTTTGGACTGTTTTTTCCATATCTACAAACCCTATATATATATATATATATATATATATATATATATATATATATATATATATATATATATACACGCTTTCCTCTTTTCTATTGTTATCACACTCGGAGCTAGAATAGCCTCTCGTGTTCTCTTATTTTCCCTAAACCCAAATTGATTTTCTTCTAGTATATTTCTTCTGCTCGTTTTTTCATTCGTCTTTGTACAATTCTAGTTAATTGTTTTGAAATGTGTGCTGTCAAACTTATTGTTCGAAAGTTTTCACATTGTTCCCTGCCTTTCTTTTTTGGTATAGTTACTATGATGTTACATGTGAAATCTTTGGGTATCTTGCCTGTCTCATACATGTAGCTTACAAGTTGGAAGAGACGTTCTGTTACTGCTTGTCCGGCGCCTTACCATTTTTCAGACCCGTTAACGCTAATTCAAACTCATCTCTAAATATAACATATCCCAAGTCATCATTTTAATGCCTGATTGATGTTCTAATGCTGTTAGTTCCTCTCCTGCATATAAATTCCCTATATATTCCTGCCATCTATCCACTTTCTCTACATTTTCTATAATGACGTTTCCTCCCACGTCCTTTACATTTTTGCTATACGGTTTTATATCCCTAAAATTGATTCTAATTAGTTTGTTTAGTTTTCCTATTTCCATCTTAGTTTGTACCTCTTTGCTCTTTTCATCAATCCATTGTTCTGTAGCTTACCTGCATTTGCGAATAATTTCCCATTTTATGGCTTTGTATCTCTGTTTTCCTGTTTCGTCTGATTTATTTCTGTGTTTTCGTCTTTCTTCTATTAAATTCAGGATATCATTTGTTATCCATGGTTTCTTATTTTCTTTTTGTGTATACCCCAGAATATCTCTGGCCACCATGTCTAGGCTGGATTTAATGTTATTCCATTCTGTTTCTACTTCCTTAGTATAAGATACTTTCTCGATATCTTTCAGCAATTCATTTGACTTTTTTTTTAATCTTTCTTGGATATCTTTATTTTTTAGTTTCTCAAAGTTAAAGTGCATTTTTTCGTTTCGTTTTTCAAATTTTTAAATTTAAGTGCGGGTTTCATAATTACGATGTTGTGGTCAGTGTCTATATCTGTTTCTGGGTAGCTTCTACAGTCTTTTACTTGATTCCTAAACCGTTGTCTAACAAGAATGTAATCTATTTGATATCTTTCTATATCTCATGGCATCTTCCACGTATATCGTCTTCTAGCATGATGTTGAACTAATGTGTTTGTGATGATTAATTTGTTCTTGTTGCAAAATTCTACCAGCCTATTTCCCCTGTCGTTTCTTGTGCCTCAACCTAATAAACCTACTACCGCTTCTTTCCTACCCTCACCTACCACTCCATTAAAAACCCCCGGAATTATTAAATTTTCATGTCCTTTTACGTATCTTAATATGTCTTCGATATCTTTGTAGATGGCTTCTACCTCTTCGTCACTGTAGCTAGAGGTGGGCATGTATACTTGTATTATTACTGTGTTTACCGATTTAGATTTTAATCTAACCATGAGTACTCTTTCGTTCTTTTGTAAGTAATTTTTTACACAGTATTTTATCTTTTTTCACATAACTATCCCCACACCCGAATTTCCTTCCTCTGCTCCTATATGAAGTACTCTGAAGTCTCCACTCCAAAAATCCCCCGCCTTTGACCACCGAACTTTGCTGATCCTTACATGTCTAATACTAACCTAGTCATTTCAATTTTCAGGTTCTCTAGCTTACCTACTTGCTTCAATCTTCTAACATTCCATGCTCCGACTCGCATAATGTTCCTGACTCTTATGCTGAACTTTTCGATCACATCCTTCGAAGTAGTCCCCTCCCGGAGATCCGAATGGTGGACTATTTTAACTACGGAATTTTTTACCCCAGAGAATGCCATCATGTTTATTACAATTTAAGAACGCTGTGTACTTGGCAATGAAGTTAGGATTAATAAGAAGCACGATTATTTTCGCGTTTAAACCCAATGAAGTACCTATGGGTGGAGCATTGGGGACGTGGCCGCAAGTATAGCGGCCCTAATTCAAATTATAATGTGTACTTGGCAGGTAATGTGGTGGTTTCCAGTTGCCTTCCACATCGCGGTAGTGTGTCTTACACTGCCATTCCGACCCCTATGGTTTCTGCCAATCTAAGTACCAAAAGGGCTGCTGCTCTCTTTTGGAGACATGTCTTAATCTGATTCCTCACTAATGACCCTACTACTTTGGTTGGACCTGTAGTTTGGCTCTTTAGCCCATTAGAACACGCAAACCATTTCACCTGTTCTAGTAATATATACCGGGTGTCCCAACGCATACGAAATGCTCGATTACTGCTTAATGGTAACGTTTAGCGAAAAAACTTTCAAATAAATCTTATGTATATTCGAAATGGCTACAACGTAAAATTAATTAGTGTTATACAGGGTGTTCAATAAAAAAGTTATATACCAAAGTTATGTTTTTTTAAATGGAACACCCAGTATTTTATTAGAAATTCTGATAGCTCGTATCAAACTAGGGTAACTTTTATCAGGATTACCTATACCTAAATCTCATAGTTGTTGAGATATTCAACTTTTTTCAAAATCGCATGACTCATTAAAAATTTTTGTAACACCATAATTTAGATGATGCTGAACATTTAACTTTTGTAGGGGAATAGTATAAACTTGTAGTTAATGGAAACATAACACTAGTTATCAAAATAATATACAGGGTGTACATTGCATCGTTCTCCGTTTATTGAACAATTAATGCCATTAAGTCGCTTATTTCAAATGGAACACCCCGTATATTTTCAAGTAGTAAAATGCAGAATTAAATTCTCTATTCAACAATATAAGGTTACCCTATATTCATATTCAACTGTTTCCGAGTTATTAGCGAATAATTAAAAATGTTGGTACATAATTCTAAAGTTGGGTATAATTTACTTTGATCACAGGCGGCGCGGCGCCTACCAAATAATATTAACTATTTGACTTCGTTGCAACAGCAACCATGTTTAAGTTTTGTTTTTGTTGTTTATCAGTTTTGTATCTGTGTTGTTGTGAGGTGAACATTTGTAAAATGAAAACCTATGGTCTTAACGAAAGGATTGATATGATGTTGGTAGTTGGCGAAGCTGAAGAAAATTGTCTGTTAGCTACAGAATTTACGCTCAAAAATTTCCTAATCGAATGCATTATAATAGAGCTGCGTTTGAAAGATTATTGCAATGCTTTAGAAGTACTGGTAATGTTGAATGTAAAGCGTTGCAGTAATCTTTCAAACGCAGCTCTATTAGGATGCATTCGATTAGGAAATTTTTTAGCGTAAATTCTTGTAGCTAATAGACAATTTTCTTCAGCTTTGCCAACTACCAACATCATATCAATCCTTTCGTTAAGACCATAGGTTTTCATTTTACAAATGTTCACCTCACAACAACACAGATACAAAACTGATAAACAACAAAAACAAAACTTAAACATGGTTGCTGTTGCAACGAAGTCAAATAGTTAATATTATTTGATAGGCGACGCGCCGCCTGTGATCAAAGTAAATTATACCCAACTTTAGAATTATGTACCAACATTTGTAATTATTCGCTAATAACTCGGAAACGGTTGAATATGAATATAGGGTAGCCTTATATTGTTGAATAGAGAATTTAATTCTGCATTTTACTACTTGAAAATATACAGGGTGTTCCATTTGAAATAAGCGACTAATGGCATTAATTGTTTAATAAACGGAGAACGATGCAATGGACACCCTGTATATTATTTTGATAACTAGTGTTATGTTTCCATTAACTACAAGTTTATACTATTCCCCTACAAAAGTTAAATGTTCAGCATCATCTATATCATGGTGTTACAAAAAATTTTAATGAATCATGCGATTTTGAAAAAAGTTGAATATCACAACAACTATGAGATTTAGGTATAGGTAATCCTGATAAAAGTTACCCTAGTTTGATACGAGCAATCAGAATTTGTAATAAAATACTGGGTGTTTCATTTAAAAACACATAACTTTGGTATATAACTTTTTTATTGAACACCCTGTATAACACTAATTAATTTTACGTTGTAACCATTTTGAATATACATAAGATTTATTTGAAAGTTTTTTCGATAAACGTTACCATTAAGCAGTAATCGAGCGTTTCGTATGCATTGCGAATAAGATGAAATAATAACTTAGACTTTCGTGCAAAGCCCAAATGATCATTTCAAATCGAGCTAGTAATTGCAACTAATCTTAAAGAACTACAAAAAGCTCTACTAAAAAATGGATATCCTAAATCTTTAACAAATAACCTAATTTTTCAAAATAAACAAACACAACCAAAAAACAACATACAAACTGAACTTAACAAATACACTTCTATACATACAACAACTAACACCATCTTTAAGAAAAGTTCTAGAAACTCCACAAATAAAAATTTCGACTAAATATGAAAATAACATTAAGAACATCTTTACCAGGACCAAAGACAATACCCCAAAATCACTAAAAAGCAATATCATATACAGCATCTCCTGTAGCTGCAATAAACTATATATAGAACAATCCAAACAATGGCTGAAGAACAGAATCATACAACATAAAAGTGACTAAAAATTAAGCAGAAAACAATGCACCTTAACTATACATTTAAATGAATATAAACAACAGGCAGATTTCGACAACACAAAATATTAGATACAGAAAATATATAGAAAAACAGATTATTTTTAGAAAGTTACCATATCCAAAAACAAATCAACACAATTAATTTTAAAAATGATATAGATAACCTACACAAAAGTTATGCATTTCTATTCACCTTAAATAAAAAGTAATAAACACCATTAAACTGATAAAATAGTCTGAAACCAATATATACTCTAACAGCAGAAAGAAATTATTATTATTATTAAATCCAACTAAAATTACAAACTTATACACACACACACACACACACACAAATACAAACACTATTACAATTTACTTGGTGAAAGTTCTTACCATTTAAAGGTCGATAAAACAGTTTACGAAGTCGGTAATACAGTTTAAGAGTTCATAAATACATCGCGCAAGCGCAATGAATACGAAAGCAATGCAACGCCCCTGGCGGCCGGAATCGCGAACCTTGTTACAGATTCCGCGTTGCCAACTACCATGACGTCACCCTTGCACAAAATTATATTGCGCCATAATCGGAAATATAAAAATTTAAACAAAAGTTCATATCAGTAAACAAATTAAACACGGTATTACTTACCCCGGAAATTCGAACGTTCTGCGGGGTTGAACCCAAGTTGGCCTCTATCAAGGTTCCTCAGGGCTCCATCTCGGAGTAAGTAAAGATGGTGACTCGTCATCTCGGGTCGTGCAGTCCGATACGCCTCGTTGGCTTCAAATTTATTACCTATGCAGGGAATAGGCAGGAATAAACCAGGTATAAGGGGCGACAACAAAGATAATTAGGTAAAGGAATCTACATAGGTAAAGCTACGATACGTTACCAAAAAACGACCACTTCACTCGAAGATCAAAGGCAAAAAGCCACGTTATAGAGAGCATCACGGAAAACTTGTCCCCACTCTTTTGTCTTTTACACATCCGCCAAAGTTATTCGTCCAACCCTCTTGAGTCGCACGATCTGCGCAAATGCACTATGACGTAACGGAAGTACACGCCTAGTCTATTAAAATTCCACGCGCCGCGTCTTTTGAAATTATGGCGCGAAACTTCCGTACATCAACTTTACCTAATACATGTTAAAGTGCCGATTGGCATGTAACAACACATTAGAATGTAATCACAATTATATAAATGATAATATTTTTATTAATTATAATGTTACAGTAGATTATCATAATTTTATATAATTTATAAGTAGCAACATCTCTAATAATTAAAAAAATTTTATTTTCTTGTATGTAATTGTCACTACTGTAATTTTTAGTATAAAGAACGTAGTTGGTAAACATGACCAACCAAAACAAAACAAATACAAATTACATTACAACACAAAATGTCCCAAAAACGAACAGTCTAATAAATGTAAGTATATATTTAAGAAATTCTCCAAAGATGTTAACTATTTAATTACAGACTCTAAGTGTAAGGAAACATATTTTCCGAAACGTCAGTTGTGGGTAAATGACTTTTGCATTTTAAATATTTTTGACAAACAAAACTCAAAAAAGAAATCTATCTTAAGTGTTTATATGTATATATATATATATATATATATATATATATATATATATATACATATATAGTTATATATATATATAAAAAGATAAGCAACTTTAATTGATAAAAAATAAAAAAGAATTAATGGGGCAAGTGACTCAAATTCAGCCACAGCAGTCGTTAAACAGTAATATAATTAATAATAATAATAATATATATATATATATATATATATATATATATATATATATTTATATTGTAATTAATAAGATGAAATAATAACTTAGACTTTTTAAGTAAAGCCCAAATGATCATTTCAAATCGAGCTAGTAATTGAAAGAAGGAAAATGTAAGGTCTTGGACAGGATTTGAACCTGCATCTCAGTTTTGCCGGAACTGTGCATTTACCAATTACGCTACCGAGACCGATGGCTATAATTGGGAAAGTTACAAATCTAAATCGTGTACACTACTATGTATAAACCTAACTTTCAATTACGTTTAGCTTTACTTGAAAAGTCTAAGTTATTATTTCATCTTATTAATTATATATATATATATATATATATATATATATATATATATAAATCGAGTACACAATTTGAAAGTTAGGTTTATGTATAGTTGTGTACTCGATTTAAATTTGAAAAATTTTCCAATTATCGTCATCGTTCTCGGTGGCATAATTGGTAAACGCATAGTCCCAGAAAGACTCAGGCACAGGTTTAAGTCCTGTCGAAGACCTTATATTTTCCTTCTTTCAGCATAAGAGTCGGGAACATTCTGCGAGTCGGAGCGTGGAATGTTAGAAGTATGAAGCAAGTAGGTAAGCTAGAGAACCTAAAAATCGAAATGAATAGGTTATCACTAGATATAGTAGGGATCAGCGAAGTTCGGTGGCCAGAGGCGGGGAATTTTTGGAGTGGAGACTTCAGGGTAATTCATACAGGAGCAGAGGACGGAAATTTGGGTGTGGGGATAGTTATGCGGAAAAAGATAGGACACTGTGTGGAAAATTACTTACAAAAGAACGAAAGAGTACTCATGGTTAGATTAGAATCTAAACCGGTAAACACAGTAATAATACAAGTATACATGCCCACCTCTAGCTACAGTGACGAAGAGGTAGAAGCCATCTACAAAGATATCGAAGACATATTAAGATACGTAAAGGACATGAAAATTTAATAATTATGGGGATTTTAATGCTGTGGTAGGTGAGGGTAGGGAAGGAGCGGTAGTAGGTTTATTTGGTTTAGGCACGAGAAACGACAGGGAAATAGGCTGGTAGAATTTTGCGACAAGAACAATTTAATCATCACAAACACATTATTTCAACATGATGCTAGAAGACGATATACGTGGAAGATGCCAGGAGATATAGGACGATATCAAATAGATTACATTCTTGTTAGACAACGGTTTAGGAATCAAGTAAAAGACTGTAGAAGCTACCCAGAAGCAGATATAGATACTGACCACAACATCGTAATTATGAAGGCCGCACTTAAATTTAAAAATCTGAAAAGAGGAACGGAAAAAGGCACTTGGACTTAGAGAAACTAAAAGACAAAGATATTCAAGTAAGATTCGAAAAAAACTCAAATGAATTGCTGAATGATATCGCGAAAATATCTGAAACTAAGGAAGTAGACACAGAATGGAATAACATTAAATCCAGCCTAGACATGGCGGCCAGAGATATTTTGGGGTATACACAAAAAGAAAATAAGAAACCATGGATAACAAAGGATATCGTGAATTTAATAGAAGAAAGACGAAAATACAAAAATAAATCAGACGAAACAGGAAAACAGAGATACAAAGCCTTAAAATGGGAAATTATTCGAAAATGCAGGAAAGCTAAAGAACAATGGATTGATGAAAAATGCAAAGAAGTACAAACTAAGATGGAAATAGGAAATACAGACGAAGCATACAAATTAATTAGAATGAATTTTAAGGATATAAAACCGTATAGCAAAAATATAAGGGACGCACAAGGAAACGTCATTATAGAAAACGTAGAGAAAGTGAGTAGATGGCAAGCATATATATAGGGAATTTATATGCAGGAGAGGAACTAACTGCATTAGAACAGGAATCAGACATTGAAAATGATGACTTGGGATATCCTATACTTCGAGACGAGTTTGAATTAGCATTAAAGAGTCTGAAAAATGGTAAGGCGCCTGGTACAGATAAGGTGCAAGCAGAAACTCTAAAAGCCGCTGGACAAGCAGTAACAGAACGTCTCTTCCAACTTGTATGCTATATGTATGAGACAGGCGAGATACCCAAAGATTTCAAACGTAGCATCATAGTAACTATACCAAAACAGAAAGGCGCAGATAGATGTGAAAATTTTCGAACAATAAGTTTGACAGCACACGTGTCAAAAATATTAACTAGAATTGTGCAAAGACGAATGAAAAACGAGCTGAAGAAATACTAGGAGAAGACCAATTTGGGTTTAGGCGAAACAGGGGAACACGGGAGGCTATTTTAGCTCTGAGAGTGATAATGGAGAAAACAATAGAAAAGGGAAAGCATGTATATAGGGTTTGTAGATCTGGAAAAGCATTCGACAATGTAAATTGGAAAAAATGTTTGAAATACTCAAAAGGATTGGAATGAGTTATAGGGATAGCGAATAGTACATAGCTTATACAAAGAGCAAACAGCAGTAATAGAATTAGAGCAGGAACGTAGAGATGTAAACATTAGGAAAGGGTGAGACAGGGATGTGCCCTATCCCCATTGATTTTAACTTGTACATAGAAGAGGCAATGAATACTGTCAAATGCAGGAAGACATTTGGAATTACTATGCAGGGACAAAAATTGATATGCTTAGATTTGCAGATGATATAGCGGTATTAGCGTCTAGCAAGGAAGAGCTAGAAGCTGCTCTTAATGAAATGGAAACGGTTCTAACAGAGAGATACGGTATGAAAATTAACAAAACTAAAACTAAAGTTCTAGTTTGCAAAGGTGGGGAAAATAAATCAAAACAAGAATACAAGTATTTAACACGAACTTACAAGAGGTTAAGGATTTCTGCTACCTAGGAAGCCAAATACCGCAAGATGGGAAAAGCACAAAGATATAAAACAAAGATTAGCACAAGGTCGTGCTACATTTAACAAGAAAAGCAACTATTGTGCTCAAAGACCACAAACATAGAAACAAGGAAAAGATTGCTTAAAGCATATGTGTGGAGCACAGCACTGTACGGCTGTGAAGCCTGGACAGTAGGAGAAGCGGACAAGAAAAGGTAGAAGCCTTTGAAATGTGGTGTTACAGGCGTATGATGAAGATATCATGGACAGACAAAGTTAAGAACGAAGAGGTACTAAAAATGGTAGGGGAAGAAAGAAATATGTGGAAAACGGTAAAAATAGGAGAGATAGGATGATAGGCCACATACTACGGCATGAGGAATAGTGCGGAATATTTTAGAAGCAGAGATAGGAAAAAGAGAAGAAGAGGCAGACCTAGATTAGACTACTGCACACAGATAGTAAAAGATGTAGGCTGTAGAGGTTTCAGGGAGATGTGTAGGCTAGCCCAGAATAGAAATCAATGGAGGCACGCATCCAACCAATCCCAAGATGGATAAACTAATGACGAAAAGATAACTGTGCGTAAACATGATGATTATTATAAGTAACTACAAGAATTGGTTGGGCAATATTCTCGAATAATGTTAAGTGTGTGAAAGGATTTACGAGAAAACCATTATTTCGGCAAATGTCTAAGTGTTGGGGATCTTGGTAGCCACAGGTTGCTTAACCTCCTTCACTGAATCTCGGTAAAATAGGGTATAAAATTAGAAAACAATAGAAAGGGAACGAGCTGAATACACATACTCCCTGAAAAGAAGAAAAAGAAGAAAACCACCAAAAACGCAAAATCAAAGAAGCTGCCTATATAACCCTACATAAAAATAACTGTGTTGCAAACGAATTCGTGACTTTCAGTAAACAATGGATTCCATTACTAAAAGAAATAACAAATGAAAATCAAATGCCCACAATATCTAGGTAGCATTGCAAGTTTTTCCCGGGTTTTCTTTGCAATATTAACATGAAATACAGCCTACATACATGATTTCTATTTATACATAAAATAACTAATTACATAAAAATAAGCATAGTAACAATCCTTGTAAAACAGCATTGGTATCTGACAAGTATAAATCCACAATAAGGTTACCTCAAAACCATATACAATCTCCGTTGAACAGTATTGGTATCTGACAAGTGTAAACCCGCCATAGGGTCGCCTCAGATCCATATACAATCTTCATAGAACAACATTGGTATCTGACAAGCGTAAACCCACCATAGGGTCGCCTCAGATCCATATACAATCTTCATAGAACAACATCGGTATCTGACAAGTGTAAACCCGCCATAGGGTCGCCTCAGATCCATATACAATCTTCATAGAACAACATTGGTATCTGACAAGTGTAAACCCACCATAGGGTCGCCTCAGATCCATATACAATCTTCATAGAACAACATTGGTATCTGACAAGTGTAAACCCACCATAGGGTCGCCTCAGATCCATATACAATCTTCATAGAACAACATTGGTATCTGACAAGTGTAAACCCGCCATAGGGTCGCCTCAGATCCATATACAATCTTCATAGAACAACATTGGTATCTGACAAGTGTAAACCCGTCATAGGGTCGCCTCAGATCCATATACAATCTTCATAGAACAACATTGGTATCTGACAAGTGTAAACCCGCCATAGAGTCGCCTCAGAACCATGTTAAAATCTACCAAAGAGGTAACTTAAATCCTAATGAATTTTCCCCCTCAAAATAAATATAAAAAAAAAACTACTACTTAAGCCTTTCAATAATGCAATCGCACACTTCTTTAATAACCATCCTCTCAATTGTATAAATAGAAACATGTTAAAAAATGTTGGCTGAAACGCAGACACAAAAACGGTAGCAGTCTTTTGAAATGCTCCAGATGTATGAGGACGATGGCATGGACAGACAAAGATAATAACAAATAAGTTACAGAAATAGTATGGGAACAAGGATATCTGGGGAAAAAGAGAAATAGTAGGGCGGAATACGTTCTAAGGCATTTTTGGGGAATAGTATGTGATATATTACAAGCAGAGATAGGAAAAAAGAGGTAGATGTAGACCTAGATCAGACAGTTATAGATGCAAACTGTGCATATTTCAGGAAAATCTGTAGGTTAGTTCAGAATAGGGAACAATGATGGTACGCGTCTAACCAGTTCTAGGACTGAAGACCTAATGATGATGATGATATATATATATATATATATATATATATATATATATATATATATTTATACTTGAAAGTTTGTTTCTTGGGAAAAAGGTCTAAATAAATAAAAGAATTTTTACATTATATGTGTGTTAATCAGACGTAGAAAAAGATAATAAACTTAACTTTCTAGATATGACATTGCACCGGATAAACCATCATATTAAAACATCATGGTACACTAAAAACACTTGGTCGGGAAGATACCTTAACTATTACTCCCAACATCCTATCTCCCAGAAAAAGTCTGTCGTAATAGGACTAGCGGATAGGGCAATCAAACTATCAGACCCTGAATATAGATGGGAAGCAATGAAGAAAGCTAAAAACGCATTACGAGAAAATAATTACCCACTAAATTTAATTGAACGGATATTTAAAAAACAAATTAATAAACACTATAACACAAACTACATCAACAATACCAAAAATAAATCAATAATAAAATATGCACCCATACCGTATGTACAAAATTTATCCGAAAACCTACAAAAATTATTAATAAAACATAATATAAAATTAGCGCACAAGGGATACAATTTAACAAAAGTTGTTTTAGTAAATTAAAAGATAACACTCCTAAGAATAAAAAAACACACACCATCTATAAAATTCCGTGTCAACAGAATTGCAATTGTGTATACATTGGGCAAAGTATACAGCATTTAGAGAAAAGAATAAATGGTCATAAATATGATAAAACTAACCAAACTGCTCTAACCAAACATGAAAAACAAGCCCAGCATAAATTCGAATTCAGCAAAACAACAATTTTAAAAACAGAAGCAAACCAAAAAATTCGAGAATTTCTAGAGATGGTGTATATTATTAAACATCCAACATCAGTAAATGATAAAATAGATATTAGCAAATTAAGTAAAATATATTATAATCTACTAAAATAAAAATGCATAAAATTAATCAGGAAAAGGTGTTAGTTTTGTATATATGGAGGCGAGATAGAGTGAGTAAACGTATGTGTATGTGTAGAGGTATGTACTGATGAATACATATAAAGATATATATTTAAATAAATAAGCATATGGATATATATTTATACATAAAGTTAAATTTACTCAATAAGACGGATATTCATAATTGTAGAAAGTATTACGATTTTAACCTGTTTGTAAAAAGTGTCTTTATCCAGTGATAAGAAATAGAAACTCCAATAAATCAAGCATTAGTCTTCAATCAAACTCTGTACTAAACATTTTAATATACATGTTAACTAAAAAGTTTGAATTTTAAATTTTTGACAAAGAGTTTAGCAACTCGCATCAAGGTGTACATAACTTATACAGAAAAACAGTATTTTAATTTGTGACGTAAATGTTTTGTACAATTTTAAATTAAATAGATTAGATTGTAGTAACCATACCATATCAATTAGTGAATAGTTCAATTTATACTATGTTATAAATATATAAAACTCCGTTTATGGGTAAGCATTTTAGATATTTGTTAAGATATAATGTACACGTATTGTATTATAGGTGAAAAAAACATCATTGATAAAGACCATCTAGCGACGGTAGAAACGTCTGATTAACACACATATAATGTAAAAATTCTTTTATTTATTTAGACCTTTTTCCCAAGAAACAAACTTTCAAGTATAAATAATATATAAAAGAAGGTCAAGAAATACCAAATATTATATATATATATATATATATATATATATATATATATGTATATATGTATATAGAATATTTATATATTTGTATGTAATTGATAAAATTTATACGAAAAGTGATGTATATTAAACCTCTATTAATTTTCTCTTTCTGTCTGTTTAGTTATCTCTATGGGGAGGCGAGGCATCCTTTCATAATCTTGACCTACGTTTAGAAGTTCTGGAACAAGAACTACAGCTACCGTTTACTTTTGTATCTGGTCATATTCATGAATTATTAATTCAGGTTCCATGGACTAAATTAGCTTCAGAACCCATTACTGTAACTATTAATACAATTGGTAAGTTTATATGTTTCTAATACAGTAACCTTTCCAGTTTTCTTACAATATTGTAAATAGTATTTCAAGTTATAGTGAACTATTGAAAAAGGCCAGCAATGTGAATGGGCCTAAATGTTTGAAAACTAAGAATATATTTCGTTGTTACTTCCACTTTCGGAAGTCACGGCGATTTGCAGAATTTTTACACTTTTCATATCATTGGAGATATTTTGTCATTTCCCAAAAATTTGTCAGGAGGTCACAACTAACCACCTATACATATAAAAAAACTTTAGTTCACTTGTATATCGCTGGCGCTAGTGTCATGTTTGTTACTACCTTACATACATCAAGCATACTGCAACCTCCATTACATGTTAGCTACCTTAGTACCTTCAAAGAGCGTGGTAAATGCAACAATGTTGCTCACTACATATCTAGAAATGCAATTGCAGTTTTAAATAAAGGTGATGAAAAAATTAATTTAATGAGCCAACTAATTATACAATTAACTCTAAATAGTAGGGATATTTAAAATTTAAATTATTATGATCATTTATTAAGGATTTTTTATTTTACAAATAGTGTAATATTAACGTTATGCATTCTGTTAGTACAGGTGACGTATTCCAAATTAATGTTTAACGTTATGATGTAAAGTATATATGAATTCTATGAACAGGGAAAATATTTTTAGAAACAATTGCATTTTTAATGTTTGTTTATAAGGATTTTAGAGCATTATTAAACGCCTGCAAGGTTTTGCTTGCCTAGTTAGTGTAAACACCTATAGTATTTAGCCGTCCATGCACGTGTGTGCATGCATGTGTGTGCATGCGGGCGTGCGTTTGCGTATGTGCACGCACATGCATGTGCATGCACTTGCATACGTGTGCGCACGTGCGTGGGTGCGTGTGTGTGCACGTGTATGCACACATGTGTATGTGTGTATAGGGTGGTCCGGTTGTCATTAGCCAGCGCATATCTTCTGAAATATGACAGATATAAAAAAATTTCATGGGAAAAAATTTTTAAAATATATTTTCTCTACAAATATAAGGCATCAAGTATTTTTCATGGTCTACTTCTATTTGAGCAATACGATGTCACTTTGGTTTTTGGAAAAATATTTTACTTGAAATTGTCTTTATGGCAATATACCACAACTAATGATTTCTTGTCAATGTGCGCTAAAAAATTTAAATAATAGAATTTCAATAGGAGTCTGATTGTTTCTGTTAACCAATGCCGTTGCAGTATTTCAGTTCTTTATTCACAATTATCTGTGAAGTAGATACTTAATGTTTTTGCAAACTTCATTTCAAGATTTCTTAGATGATATTTCTCTAGATATCAGGTGAAATTTATGGCGCTTCACCATATAATGGAATCAGTGCTACAACTTACTTTAAATAATTAGTTTGGTCAGAAGTGGATTGATAAATAGGTGGACCGATTTTGTGGCCTCCCAGATTACATAATCTTTCGACTTTTTTGTTTGGATTTTTAAAAGACCAAGTGTATTTTAATTCTAACCCTTTTTGAAAAATTGAAGAGTTAATTGTTAAAATACGAGCAGCTTGCTTGCTAATATGTAGCATGATGCTAGAAGAAATTTACTTGTTCAAGTTAATAAATGAGAATGTAATGGTGGAGTACTTGAACATTTACTAAGATAATCAGTTTTCTTGTTAGCTATTATTTTCAAAAGTATGTATAAAAAAATTTTCAATGTATTAATTCATACAGCAAATAAACAATAATCACAGTTTCGTATTGGGATTCTATTGTTTGAGTAATTTAGTGCACTTGGAATAGAAATCGTTGATTGTGGCATATTGCAGTAAAGACAATTTCATGTAGAATATTTTTTCAAAAAAATATACAGGGTGTTTTATTCAAAAAAACCAAAGTGACATAGTATTGCTCAAATATAGTAGGCTATGAAAAATACTTAATGTCTTATATTTGTAGAGAAAATATATTCAAAAAACTTTTCCACGAAATTTTTCTGTATCATGCATATTTCAGAAGATATACGCTGGCTAATGATAACCAGACTACCCTGTATATATTGCGGTGACAAGGGCAGCACGTTAGTGTGCCACTAAAAGAGTGCTGTGCTAAGGGCCGCACCACTAAAAGAGTGATATGAAAATCGTCTCGCGTTTAGGTGTCGCTAAAAAATTGCTGTGATAAGGCCGCGTTGAGACCGTCATTAAAAGAGTGCTGTGATACAGATACAGCAATTTGTAAACTTGAAATTATTCACTTACCTTCCTTTTTAACTTTGCCTTGGTTAACTTAATGGAATTGACGTAGTTTTTAAAATGAAATAAAACAGCAATATCACAAAGCATTTATACAGCATGAAATATTCTCTCTCATACAAAAGCATTTACAACATCGTTTCCTTCAAACAAAATAATTTCTAAGAAGTACTTGTTATAAAAACAATATTGTTCCTTTCCTTATTTTAAATTTACAGAACTAAATTTATTCTTATGGATGGTGTACCTGGTTATGTTTATTGCCACGCTTGTAAAGTTTGTTTGACCAAAAAATCCTTGACAGATAATCTATTAAAAGGTCAGAGTATTTCAAACTCTGAACACAAATTTTTCTGGTAAAATCGTTTACAAAAAAAATATTATATGATTAACACTTATTATTCTACCTTACATTAAATACAAATCAGTTAAGAATAAGTCTAAAAGTAATACTTGCAGAATTTACAAAATGCTACTCGTAATTAAAATAATCTTCTTATTTTAAATTGATGTCCAATCAGCTTACAAGATTTTCCATATTAAAAGTCCTCATTTAAAACAGCAATTACCAAAGTATATTTTTGGTTAAATCTTCCTTTCGAATATTTAATAAAATCTTTATAATAGCATTATATTGAAGAATTTTTCTTATTTATTGTAATTAATAATTCAATTTTTGTATGTAATTTGCATTTAAAAAACATTACTTCTATATTCATTGCAACCTCGCAGCTATTAAATTACAGCATGCTCACTGCATACTTCAAATATCATCTTCGTGACAAAACAGCTTGCGCTTCAATCAAAATAACATTTCGCGATCTAATTTAAGAATCGAATGCCCTCCTATTTGATATATGCTTCCTTATACATTCAAATTTATCTGTTTCCAGAAGCTAGTAGAATGTGCACGATTTCATTGTAAATAATAAACGCTATCTTACGTAATATTTTTGGAAATCCTCATTAGCGTTTACAATTGTTGAGTTTTTATTCCTCATATTCTCGTTCCAGTTATTCGTGAAGTGTGCTGTCTCTTCTTGTTTAACACATATACTATTATTGTGGCGTCGCATAGTAATGCTAAAGATAATCAATTTTATCTGATATTTCTTGGATTTTTGTGGGTTTCCGTGTTCCGGCCGCTTTTCTTGTATAAAGGATTATTGACTAATTAGTTTATGTACATAGTTCTAAATACCAATGACATCCTTTTATATTCTAGAAAATTCTTGATTTCCAATAAATTGCTGTAATCCACGGGGCTATTAATTTAAACTTTAATTGCTTTTTCATGCAAAAGGGGTTGTTTTTTTATAGAAAATATTTGCTTTTGTGTTTCAGTACACAAAATTTATTAAAATTGCAGTTTAAAATACACGCCGATTGTAGTTTGTTAAGCTTAATGCATAAAGCTAGTACTATTTTGTTATTTACAGCAAATGAAAAATATTTTTATATGCACCGATTTGCGTTCGCATTGAAATTGCGTTCTACGGTACAATTAATTATTTTTACATATACAGCTTATGTTATTTGCTATGTATTTACAATTTTCATTTTTCCGGATTCTATTATATGTTTATATGTTAGTGGAATTTATTTGTAGAATTTGGGTTTCAATGACCTCTCGTGGCCCCTTATCATGTCTATATATATATATATATATATATATATATATATATATATATATATGCATTTTGGAATCATTGTAAGTATGTCAAATATACTCACTTCTGAGTATTCAAAACACTTTTTTGTTACTATCTCAATAAAATCGTCTCTTAGACCATATTTAGATAAATTTCACTTTTAAAACTAGTATTTTTACTACTTGACATATTATCATTAGGTTAATCGCATCATGACGTTTGTATGAGGACTGACCCCCTACTCAACATCCATTGGGCTTTTAGAGACGAGCCCCTTGTGACGTCAGCATTGAGAATGTACTTATTCAATTCTGAACCTTATAATTGATTGTTCTGGAAGGTGTTTGTTGCAACATTTGTAAATTTATTATTCTAACTGGCTCGAGCTACACTAATTAATATCGTTTCTCTATCTTATCAGTATTCAAGATATTATTGCTGTAAATAGCCTTAGTTTATTTTATCTTATGCTTTTATGAATTTTATCATCACTATCAGCTATTTCATCTTTCACTTTTGTTTCATTTTAGCAGGGGTCTGTTCTAGAATATAGGCCATTAAAGCACATTCCTAGTTACTTTTCAGTTGAAATACAATCGTACTTCTCAGAATATGCGACATATTAATTGAATACTCTTTCGTTGAAATGCCAACATGTTTGTTATTAAAAGGAAAATGAAATTAAAATATTATACACCAGCAGCTTCTCGTGAAATAAAAATCATGTAGAATATGCCCACACATATACACATAATTTATACACAATTGAGTACTTTAATAACAAAACGTGGATGAAACTCTTTGAAAAACATTTGTTTATGCATAATGAACACCTTTGAACCTAAGCTTTGTATTAAATTATCGAATTAAGAACGTCCTCTTTAACATCATCTATATCCTCTAAAATTTGTACCACTTTACCTCCTAATTCCGAACTTCATTAGTTTATGTTCTTATTAGTCTTTTTTAAACCTAAAGTTAATTTGTCACTTATTTCTTTAAATTTGCTTTTATTCTTTTCAATTTCTGATTTTGAACTTTCCCCCTATGTTGCTTGATTCTCTCCAAACTCTGCCCTTAATTCATAGGTGTTCTTATCAATTTTTTACCCATGCCTTTTTTGTGTTTTTCACTTATTGTATGTATATCCCCTCCAGAAGTTAGAATTCTTTGACGCACATTAATAAATACAACGCCATACAACGTGTGAGAAATGTAATCATGCATTCTCTCAGACCACAAAGATAAGCCAATGATCCGACTTTTTGTGCGAACCAAAACCTTAGGTGGTTTCACGTACGTCTACATTGCAACATTAATATGCTAGGAATTTTCCAGTGGAGGGTTTTAAAATCCCCTAACTAATTTAATAAATGTTAAAGATTTTTAAAAAAGAGCGTAACAAGCGATCGATTGTTATCACCGTTTGTACCCCCATTGTAACAAAGAAAAGCTTTGATCAATAATTGTTAAATATACCTCCTATACATTTTGTAGCAGGGAGTTTTATGCTATATGATCTCTAAATCATTCACTAAACTCAGATGTGTTACAGATAAAATAGGCATTAAAAGAATTTAATTTTGATTTGCCCTGAAGGGGCGGGAGCCCGTAACAATAAAAGGGTGCATCATACAACTCCTGTGGTATGGGAATGGGTTGCTATTAATAAATGAAAAAAAGAAAAATAAAAAAATACACAGAATAATAAATAACAAGGCTTAACTTCAAAAATTCTACATTACGTTAACACATCCTGAAAGGTCTTTCTATTGTCAAAATTGAAGGACGTCAAACAATGTGTTATCACAATAGTTTCGATGCCATTTCTATGTGGAAGACATTATTCCACATAAAACTCCCTTGCTTTGGTGTCCTAAAGTTAGTTATAATTAAAGAAATTTCTTTGTAAAAATAAAATACTCCTTCGAAATAAGATTATCACCAGGTAGCTGAATATCCTTTACAAATCACTGGCGTTTTAACTATTTTTTAAATAAATTAAATAAAAATCAACCTGAACTTAACGTCTATTAACATAATTTCCATACACAAGCAAATATCCTTTCTTAAAAATAAATTTCTAACGTCAAATCTGGACAGGTGTTGCTAAAATAAATCTTAAAAACTTAATATCAGACATTGACAAAAGTATTTTCTACTCCAAATTTTCCTGCTTTTCTATTTAATTATAAGACATTAGTAAATTCCAAATAATTGACAATGTTGTGCATAAAAAACAAAAACAGTTAAAGACTAACTTTGTGCTATATCATTGTCTTTTCCAAAATATTTAACACCTACATATTTCTTAATATTTTACTAATAACCCTATCTTTAAATTGAATAACCATTTTTTCCGTAGATAAATCCTTAATCCACAAAAATAATTACTGCAATGTTTACTATGTCGAAAAATGTCAAAATATTTACTTTCACACTCACATATAAATTACACCTATAATATTAGTTACAGTTTAATTTCCTTACTATAATGGTTCAGATTGTCGAAACTATGCCAGATTCGGTTTTGTAAATACTATATTTTTTGTTTTTTTCCATTCTTTGAACAACAGCTACAACCTAACTCCAAAATTTAAAGTTATGGCTGGATGAACAAATCCAGTTTCATTCCCTACAACTGTCAGAACGATGCTAATTCCACCAGTACGTGTTATGAAAATACTTTGTTGAACCGCATGCCACCACCACCACCACCACTGGCGATCACACATTCTTGTGCCTCTACATAATTGATGTTTTTAAGTCGTTTCCTATATAACTCTTATTTCTACTTTCGTTGTGTTCAACAAACCTATTGTACTCCCACTATAAATTATATTTTATTATGGTCAGCGTCTGATTAATACAATGTTTCAAGTTTACTCATGTGCTTACTTCACCAGTCTCATGCTTACAGTCGATTGTATGAAATGATTACGTCATTTGTGTAATCCTATACTTCTGTATTCTTATTTTTCAACCGTTTTATTACTTTGTTTGCAAAATGTTTGTCATTTCCCTTTATGATAATTGAAACTGTCTATTAATAACTATGTTGAATTGCGTGAAATTTATTAAACCAATTTCCTAAAGCTCATATTTAGGACTCGTATTAATTAGTTCACTATTATGTTCATAACAATTCTGAAAGCTTTTTAGAACATGACATGCTTCCACTATTAAATCCGATGGTTATAATTGATTTGCTTACATTCTTGTGGTTTAAAATAATTTACAACCTTTTATTTAAGTTCCCCTATATTTAACAGAAATAAAACGATTATCTTTATGGTTTTTAGTTTAATTCGAATAAAAATACGAATGTAATTGTGTCTCGTCTTTTAAACATTATTATACATGAAGATTAAAATTATACAGGGTGCTTCAATAACAAGTTAGTCTATCCAAGATTAATTTTTTTCTTTCAATATAATTTATTGTTAGCATATTGCACCACGTTACAGATGTGTTGTTTTTTTATCCTATAGTGGCATGAGAATGCAGGGGCGGGTCTATATTTGATAAATACAACTCTTTATAACTCCAAAACTTCTACCAAGACGCCACCGCAGTTAAAAACATAACTATTAAAGAATAACGCAGAAAATTTTTAACCAAAGCATGTATTTTTGTCCCTGGATTATTTTTCTATTTAATCTTACAGGCTATACGCTGACAAAAAAACCTAATCTTAACCTGTAATAAATGTACACAAATTTTAGAACATAAATCTTATCAAATGCGAGCACTGTTTATGTCCTATATCAATAGGCAATATACAAACACAATGTAAATAAAGTCGTATCACACTAAATCCTATAATATTCTCTTGTTTAAATTTTCTACAAGTGTCACGTCTTTCGTTTCAAAACTAATGATAGTGTATTATATTTCCTAAAGTGTCAAGCAAATATCTTTGTTTCACTAATACATGGCTATTTATTAAATTTTCAACAGCTTGAAAAATTATAACTTTTAATTCAAGAATTATTTTAAGCTTTACTGATCAGGATTGTGTATTTCTTTCTTCTTAAACAAATCATATTTAGTTAACAAAATCATTCACTGCATTTAATTAGCTAAAGTCATCATCAAAATATAAACAAATAATGCACTAGCCTCTATATTTGAAGAAGCCTATCCATTAATTATTAATTTTCAAATTTTCATAACATTTCATTGTACTAGAATCGAAAACAATATTCTATTTAACTTGCTCACTGTTTAGCGAGCATAATTGAAATGTTTAAAGGAATTCACTTATCACTTCTGCACCATAATTTTTTATTTTTCATCAACAACAAAATGTTGTCTTCAACAACTGCAAAACAGATGTCATCAACTACAGCATGAAATCTTTGGATCCACTGTACAAAATTCACCCACAAACCAACTTCTCAATGCTGCATAATACTCTAAAAATCTTCTATAAGAATCTTCGTGATTTAATTTCTCATTCGCATTTCATATAGAACCCAGAAATAAAACTTCAAACAGCACTATATTAATCGGCGAGCGATATGCGGTTTTTTCCATTTTCAGAGTCGTCATCAAACATGACAAATAGGTGCATGCACGATGAACTTAATCAAAGCAATTCTCAATTCCCAAGACAAAAAATGCTATGGTAAAACAAAAAACCTCCTTCTAAAACATCTTTTTCACTATGCTGCTACATCTTGTCTGCTTTCTAAAGATGATGCATATGGGTAAAACGTAACCTTCCTGCTCAACCAAAATAAATTCATAACGACAGTAAAATCACGCCTGTGTAATATGCAACTAAACTACCAAGAATGTGTAATGCAGGTCACGCATAAGAAATATTGACTTGAATATATATGTATATTGACAAACAAACAAATCTACTAGAGGATGAAGTGTGCTGTGCCGGGATTTGAACACAGTTCAAACTTAGTCCATTGATGAAAAGATTTTCGCACAAATTTTGTTACTTCCTTGTTCATCATTCAACAATTACAGCACTTAAGAAATTATCTCTTCTAAAGAAATGTCTCACCAAATGTTTTTAATATATTTCTGAATATCACTTCTTTTGGTTTGTATGTAAATAAATATTATGGTTATTTTTTACTATGACAGATTAAATACGTTCATGTGTACATTTAATCATATTAAACAGTTAGGTAATATAATGTTTAGCTTCTTCTGAAATAGTTCTTTATAAGTTCTTTTTTGGTCTTTACAAGTATAAGCGAATATCTATCTTGTCTAATACTTCTTATCCTATCTTCCTGTTGGTCGTCTTACATACCCTGAAATCCGGATTCTCTTAATATTAATTTATTTGAAGATTTGATTCAATTAGATAACTTGAATCGACTTACATCCATTATGCTCAAATATAAAAAACGCCTTCTATGTGGTGCACAAACGTGCTCAGAATATACCAGCTCACCACGATGAAACAATTGCTTGGTCTTTAGATCTTGAATTGTTTGCATTACTAAGGTATAATGCCTGATTAAAACATAATTGTAGATTCAATCGTAACATTACAAGGAGGACAACAAGGAATATTCTAGTATTTCATACTTTTTATTTTTGTAAGGGCAAAAATTCAGAATAAGTCAAAAATATACAAAATGGTGTGCAGGTAATATGTTATAGACAAAGCGGTATTCTGGAATATGTGTGTGAAAGTTTATTTTGATTGTACTACTCATAAAAATGGTTAGGTATTCAGGCTTGCATTTTAGATAGATATTAACCAAATCAAGCCATTAATACAAAATAGTTCACATGAGATCCTGCATAAATATTCAGTGTATCGCAAACGATTGTTGCGAACTATTTGCAGATTCATGCTTATTTGTCTTGGTATATTTGCATATTTTGCAACTGATAAAAGAAGACTGTGGGGAACCTCACTTCTATCTGTGTACATTGTAGTTCTTGACCTTGGACCATATTGGAAGTCTTAATTTGCTTATTATTGAAACATCTTAATCAATTATAGACCAAACTACAATTCTGTGTATTGTTCATTCTAGACATTATTTTAGTATTGGTTATTTTTAATATTGTATTGTACTCTTTTAAATAGCGTTAAATAGAAAGTTAAGTTTCCGCATGTGTTAAAACTTCTATATTTATTATCACTAATATCTAAATTTATTTATCATTTTAAATTTTAGAATGTATATTAAAACTGAAAAGCAAGGAAAGTACTGCTAACCTGGAAGCACAGTTAGCCAAGGATCGGCACAAAAGAATTATTAATAAAAGGTTTGTTTAATGATGTAAATGAAGCATATGTATTTAAATGTGTTTAAGGCAAGATGATGAAAAACCGACTGGTTATGTAGAAGCTTTAATTAATAAAATTGTTAGTAATATTAAAGTTTTTTGTAATAATTTAATATTAAAATATGTAGAAGAAGATATTGTGGTTTCTACAAATGTTAAATTATTTAAACTAGAATCTGCAGATCAGAATTGGGATCCATTTTTTATAGGTAGTATTTGTTAAACAAGTTAACTTTGTTTAAAGTGTTATATGTTTCAGATACTTCTTCATCTCAGGTTACTTTAAGAAAATTAATCACTATTTTGGATTTAACTATATGTCTGGATAAGCGAAATGCTGCGGGAAAAATTGACGTTTATCAAGAACCCATGTTGTATAAATGTTCTTTAAAAATGCACATGTTAAGGCGGTATAAGTACACAAGTGTAAAGCGTTCTTCTACAACACGTTTTGATATCTATTGTGAAAGGCATGGTTAATATTACTTTTGACTGTGTTTATGTTTGTGTATTTTTTAGCATGGAGTTTAGTATGACTGAACAACAGGTGCCGATGGTAATGAGAATTGCAATGTTACTGTATGCATTGCAGCAAAGGCACTTTTCAACAACAGATTCCCCAATACCCGCCAGTAGCCCATCATTAGACTTAGGTAATTCCAAATTTATTAAAGTAAACAAACCATCAATTAGCTAACATTTTAGAAACATCAGAGCACTCAGAATCTTGGGCCGGCTGGGCTTGGTCTTTTGTGCCTTCTCTTCTTTCTCCATTAGAAGATATTGATCTAGATCATTCAGCATCAACTGTTGGCCATATTTTGCATATTGGGTTTTATGTTGATTATGCATCAATTACGTTTAAAGTATAACATCGTCGTTAATTAAATACTTAGTGGTATTTTTATGTAATATGTGTAGGTTCTAGAATCTAACAGTAGCACAATTCTTTATTATCCTCAACGCAAACTAAGATACTTACCACTTATAACTCTGCGTTTACAAGGTGCTTTTATGGAAACAATATCTCTTGGATATAAATGGTTTCAGTCAAGTTGTGGTGTTAGCCAAATAGTACTGCTACCAGTTGCACGATGTTGTTGTGGATATAATGAGGTTCCTGATGGTTCGATTCCTATAGAATACTTAAAAATAGGTAATTCTTATAGTATAACTATATATATATATATATATATATATATATATATATATATATATTGCTATGATATTAGCGGATTATCGAGCCCCGACGTTGTGCTGCATTATTTATTTTGCTATGAATTCTAAATTATTGGACCACCATTTTAATATTCACGATTAAGTGTAATTATCTCCTCCTCCAGCTGTTTTCTTAATGTTGCTATCAACTGGACTTTATCTTTAAACAACTCTATCTACCAATGGCAAAATTCGATACGTTACCGCCTTGCGGGTTATCACTTTCCTATTCAACTCGTGGCTCCGCCTTTGTACTATTTAAATCTTATGACCTCGGCTAGCATTTATTTGCAATTATAAAATTCAGTAAATTTAGATTTTATATAATGAAACCAATATGTTATGTACAGCTTTTGAAATTATTTGTAATACATTTCTTATAAATTTCATTTATTAACAACCATTTAGTATGTACTCAAAAACTCAAAGTCACCAAAGAAAATTTATTATCTTTACCAACAAAGTGTAGAATATTCTAAACCTGTTTTCATATTACTCATTCAATACGTATGCAACCTCTTTTGTTGACTTCTTCACAAGCATATCATATTTAGCAAATTCAATATTAAAAATAAAATAAAAATTCATATAGAAAAACAAATGTCTTATAACTAAAAATCTGACCTGGTTTTATCTTTTTCACATCGACGCTTCCAATAAAATGATCTTCCCAATTCTGGATTCCATTCAAATTATTACACTATGGACCATCACCATTAAATTATATACCCCAATTTATTTCAATTCTTCAAACTTAGACTCTTATCATTCTTGCCCCAGACTTAAAATTGTAGTTTGTTTCATCCCTGTACTTCAAGATTGTATTATTCTTCTTTTTCCCTTGACATTTAAATCGCATTACTGTATTTTTTTCTTAACATCAGAATCCTAGTCTATTTCCCTCAGACCTCGAAACCCTATTATTTTTATGTCTTAGTTTACAATAAATTCATTAAAACGTACTTACGTTTAAACGGCAATTGTAATCTTCATATTCGCACTCATTTTATTTTTCATTTTTATACTTATTACGTAATACTTTGTCTAATGGCAATGCACTTCGGCCTTCATTGAGTTCAAAACTGACTTTCTTATCAAGGTGCTTGCTAATATAATCTCGAATTCCCACTCCATCCGTGGGTTTGGTCTAGAACTCGTCGCTTGTCTCTGACCAATCAAATAATTTCATTTACAGCAGTTTCTGATGTAATGCTCCACGTTTTCCCATAATCACAACCTGCCCGCAGCTGTCTTTTATTATCAACATGCTGTATTTTGATAGATTACTTGCTTTTCTATAAACAACTGATGCAACCCGACTTTAAATTTCCATGTTTACATGCGATTCACGCAATTTTTAATCATTTCTCTTATCAAAATGGTTAGATCTTTGTACGCATTTATATTAACTACCTGAAACTCTATTTCTATATCCATATTAATTTAATCGTCTGAAACTCTTCTTCTAAATGCGTGTCTAATTACACTTTATCATTTATTTCCCAATATACGCGTGCCTCCACTGAAAAATATCTTTATTTGTTTTACCTAAATTAACTAAACTTTATCTACAGGGTATTTAATACTTACTATTTACTATCTACAAACTATGTCTATTTCTTAATTATCTCCTTAAATAAGTGTAGTTTTCTGCTGACTATTCTAATTACTCATTCCCGAACGACCTTTACTATAACGTGCACCCTTAAGCAACCCCTTATCACAGCAATATATATATATATATATATATATATATAAAAGAAAAGTAGATTTAATAAGTCTTAAATTAATACAAAGTAAAAAGAAATTATTGGCAAGTATCTGTATTAAATATTACAACGTTGCTACTCTTTGTCCTGATGAGCCCCAATTGGGGCGAAACGCGTCGACAGGATGCCCTCGTGGCTGAATTTGAGTCACTTGCCAATAATTTCTTTTTACTTTGTGTGTATATATATATATATATATATATATATATATATATATAAAACTAAACAACAAATTAGCTTCTATGAAGAATTGCAAAATTTTTCTCTTACAATGCAGATCTTATGATATTCTACCAAACCACATTCCAAATGCAGTAAAAAATATTTGTAATTTATTAGATAATCACAGTAAGATATTGGCTTCAAAAGTAAATAGCTTTAACCGTAAAATAAATACAAAGCTCTTAAATTTAGAAATCAAAATTACTCATACAATAGTTGATGAATGTACTAATGAACTTATTAACGTAAAACTTACTTTTGCTGATATTCTACCTAATTATATTTTTAACGAGTATTCACGCAGACAAATTGTTCTTTATAACAGAAAGTTCCATCTAGTTAAAACAACAATTTAAGAAAATTAGATGTTATCCTAAAAGCATCAAAAACTGTCACCTTTAATCAATGTGACAGATGGTTTGTCAATATTAGTCACATTGAAATACCAACAGATGTCAAAAAAGTTCTTGCTTTAGGTCCAACATTTTGCCTAAGACCAATAGTAAATAATAAATTAATAACTAATTTATTAGTTGACATTGAAGATATTATGCTTGAAGTTAAATCAGAAAAGGAACGAGACATATACCGAGCTCAAGTTACCAATATTGTAACTAATTTTTTACATAAAAACAACAACTAAAAAGCAACAATTATATATGATTATACTTTTAGCAAGAGATATTTAAAAGATGCCGATAATATAACTATTTTAAAATCTGATAAAGATAACTTAACCGTAGCAATGTCACAATCCAATACGAAAATAAAATTAAAGATTTACTAAACGATACCAATACTTGTTCACAATTTCAAAAAGATTCAACCATTATAATATAAAGAAAAACTTTAGATATCATAAAAAATTTAAAAAAGAAAAAATGTATCAGCCAAGAACAATTTTCAAGTTTAAACAATTATAGTAGCGTTTCTCCTAAATTTTATGCTCTTCCAAAAATTCACAAACCGGGTTATCCAATGCGACCAATAGTTGCATCAAACAATAGTCCAACAGAAAAATTATTGAAATTTATTTCAGAAATTTTACAAAAATCAATAGCCAAAAACATTTACAATGTCAAAGATTCTTTTGAGTTTGTTGAATTTATAAATAATATTCAGTTACCTGATGGCTATGTAATAATCAGCTTAGATGTTGTATCTCTATTTACCAATATACCTTAAACCAGATAGAAAATATTTGGAATAAAATTGAAGAAAATTGGAATATACCTAAAAACATATTTTTAGATGTCATAGATTTTATTTTTACCAACAATTACTTTTGCTGTAATAAATCGTTTTATAAACAAATTACATGATATCCAATGGGATCTAACTTAAGTCCAATCATAGCAGAAATTATAATGAATTCACTTTCAGATAAAATAATACCTAATCTTATATTTAAATTACCATTCATCAAAAAATTTATAGTCGACATACTAACCACTATTCCAAAAGATAAAATAGACTATACTTTAGAAATATTTAACAAATATAACGAAAACATTCATAATCGAAAATGAAACAGTAATCAAGATGTTACTGATTGGTATATGACCCAATAGCTCTGGACACTATATAAATTTTCACTCGTACCACTCCTTTCATATAAAAATTAACTTTATTTTAGGATTAAAAAATAGAATTAAACATATCACATGCTACTTTATACCAAAAAATTTAAAAATACTGAGTAAGCTTTTAAAAAATAACAACTATCTCAATCTTTTTAAAACAAATTATTATACAACCAAGGAAATAGGCAAATTACCAAGAATAAAGAACTTAATAATACAAACAACAATATATATAATCAAAACTATAAGTCTCTTACATATATACAAGAACTGACAAAATAAAATTTATTAACGTATTTAAAAACCTTAATATCAACATTGCTAAAATAAACTAAATCAATAAATAAATTATTTTCCAAACTTAAACATAAAACCAATCACTTGCAACAAAGAAATGTAATTTATAAATTAAATTGTTTAGCTTGTGATCGTTCATACATAGGCCAAACATCTCAAAATTTAAAACAAAGGATCATACAATATATATATATATATATATATATATATATATATATATATATATTAATGATATAAAAATAATTGCTTATAGCAAATTTAATAAATAAAACAGTATATACGATGTATAGATAAACACCCACTTTACGAAAAATCGAAACAAACAAATTCTTTCATTTATGGCTATGCAAATTACTAGCTTGCTTTGTATAGTTAAAAACCCTTTTTCGATTTTTATTAAAGTGGGTGTTTATCTATACATCGTAAATACTGTTTTATATATATATATATATATATATATATATATATATATATATATATATTGCCGTGGAACTTGGGTAAAATCCTCACCAACCATAAATATATTCGGAAATTTTATAAAAGTTTCAAAACTCGAAAATTCAAAAATTAAATAATACACAAAAAATATTTCTTACCCGTTTTCCTCTCTTCCTCGGTTGAACGGCCTTCTTCAACTGCTTACGGCTAGCTCATTCGGACCTCCTTTTGGATATCTATATTCACTCTCAAATTCTATCATTCACGCATACTCCCAATAAAACCGCAAAATACAACCAACATACAATCTTTTATTTATTCCTATTTACAAATGCAATTCAACACTGTCCATATTTTATTGTTCACGTTACACTTCAGTAACTCTTATTTTGTAATGTCCTGTATTTAATTTTAAAATCATCAAACACAAAATGTACTTGGAGTAAATGGACCTTGAATAATACCTTCTCTAAAATTCCTTCTTTATAATTTAATTATTTATTTTAATAATCTAAGTCAACTGTGGGGTATGGTGAGCTCATAATAACCCAACTAATTCTGCATAATGTATGCCTTTCTACTTTGCATACTCTTAAAATAATTAAAAAAACAAAGCCATGTACTCTTCACAAAAATTTTACGTTCTGATGGAACGTTTAAAAGCTTTCTAGACACTTTCAATTTCTAGTTGAATACCGTAATAAAATTATTTACACATATTCTGTTCAATACGTAAATAATTTACACTACCTTGAAAAACACTCTCATACGTCACCCCAATATTTACAGTTTATAGGAATCACAATTTTAAATCGTTACCTGGAAATTGTGGAAGATCTCCGCTCTTGTAGATGATGCCATGTATTTTTCTATCTGGTCTGCAGGTCGTTTCTCGCTATTACTAGACGAACTCCATCCAAGTTGATCCGCCAAGGCCGCCTTCTCGGTATAACCAAATTCCAAATTTCATTTCTATTATACTTCTTTCACAGTAATCTACGTTACTTAATGTCCCGATGCGAGTTGATTAAAAATTATAGGTGATACCTCAAAAAATTTTAATCTCGGCACACTAACCGCGTTTTTAATTTAAGAGGCTACCACTAAGCAATACAATTTAAATGATTTGATAATTCTTACAACTCGTGTTAACTTTCATACGTGCTTTTGGGACGATCGAAATAATAAGGGCTTTAATAATATTCTCCTATACTATTTATATCTTTCCAATGTAACCTCTCCTGGCCACATTTATCCGAAATCCCCTGCTCACAACAACACATTCCCACAATTTTGCACTCAACCCCATTTTCAAATCCGCGAATTTCCGTCCTCATTATATTTTAAGAAAATTATGCTACACTATCCTCGTGTTCATATCAAGTCAAACTAAACATATCGACCAATCGTAGACCGAATGACGTTTCTCAAATCCCTCCTATACTATTGTGGTATCATGCTTATACGTTTTCTACGTCTCTTTCTAACCTGGTTTGAGTGGTAGAAAATCAATATCCTTGTTTGTGCGCTGTCTACCACACGTGGACTTTCTACGTGAGTTAAATAATCGCTCATTAGTATTTCATGCTAAAACATCCGACCGCCTGTACAATCCTTAGAATAATTTGTTCGATTTCTACAAATTAAACAGAACTTGACATTTAGAAAATACGCAGGTGTTCAATCGTAACGTTTTAAATACATTTCCACGATTTGGAGTTTGGTGTATTTCTACCCCACTGATATATTTCTCAGATAGCAACGCGTTTCAGCTTGGTATCATTGGGTTTTTACACGCTTTTATGCAAATTATACATCAATAATCGTTCAATTAAATTCAAATTAATTAATAAATTAATGGCATTGGCTTCTACCATTTAATTTCTTTGCAAACCTACTTAAATTTCATTAATTATTTATAAAATTTCGTTAATACTTGATACTTAAAAATGAATTACTAATATAAATTTTGCACGTAATTTCTGGTTGTTCCTTTATACAAGGTGTTTTGAAATTGCTTCGTTTATATTCATTTTCGATCTTTTAGAACCACTATAAAATATATATATATATATATATATATATATATATTGCTGTGTAACTTTAATTGAATCGAGCCTCACGAGTTGGGCGTCAAAATTACTGTGTAACCTATTTTTGAATCGAGCCTCACGAATTGGGCGTAAAAATTATGCCGTGGAACTCGGGTAAGATGCTTACCAACCATAAATTATTTTCGAAATTTTTATAAAATTTTCATATTCGACAATAAACAAATTTTCAAAAATTAACTAATTCAAAAAAATTATCCTTACCCGTTTTCCTCTCTTCCTCGGTTGAACGGCCTTCTTCAACTGCTTCCGGCTAGCTCATTCGGATCTCCTCTTGGGTATCTAGATTCACTCGCATATTCTCAATCATACACACACACTAGCAATAAAACCTCAAATACAACCAACATACAAGCTTTTATTTATAACTATTTACAAATGAAATGCAATAGAGTCCATATTCCATAGATCACGTTACACTTCAGAAAAACCTTATTTTATAATGTCCAGTATTTTATTTTCAAATAATATAAACACATAAATTGTACCCGGAGTAAATGGTCCTTGAATAATACGTTCTCTAAAATTCCTTCTTTATAATTTATTTATTCATTTTACTCTAACTAAACTCTGGGGTAGGGTGAGCTCAGAATAACCCAGCTAATTATGCATTTGCATACTTTTAAAACAAATAACAAAGCAAAGCCATGTACTCTTCACAAAAATTTCACGTTCTGATGGAACATTAAAAACTTTATAGACACCTTCAACTTTTTAGTTAAATACCATAATAAAGTTTTTACACGTATTACGTTCAATACGTATAAATACACACTACCTTGAAATTTCACTCTCATACTTACTCCCAATATTCACAGTTTATAAAGTCACAATTCAAATCGTTACCTGGAAATTTATAGTAGATCTCTGCTCTGAGGATGATGCCATCTATTTCTTCTGTCCGTTCTACAGGTCGTTTCTAGCTGTTACTAGAAAAACTCCATCTAAATTGAACTGCAAACGCGGCCTCTCCGGTGTAACCAAATCCAAATTTCATTTAAAATTATTTCTTCATTAATTAGATTCTTCAAACCACGTTACTTAAAGTCCCGTCACGAGTTGATTATAATTATAGATGATATCTCTATTAAAATGTAATTTCGGCACACTTAACCGCGTATTTAATTAAGAGACTATCACCTTGTAATATAATTTAACTGATTTAGTAATACTTACAAATCGTGATACTTAGATACGTTGTTTGGAGCGATCGAAAATTTAAGGGTCCTCACCACGTTCTCTAAAAGTATTTATACCTTCGAATGTAACCTCTCCATACCTGCTTAACGCGAAATCCCCCTGTTAACACCACACATTCTCGCAATTTTGCACTCAACTCCATTTTCAACTCCGCGAATTTTAATACTTCGTTATAAAATTTCAAGAATATCACGCTCCACTATCCTCGTGCTTGTTTCAAACCAAACTAACATATCGACCAATCGTAGACCTCGTGACGCTTCACAAATCCCTCCTATCCTATTTGTATCTCTTACTTATGCGTTTTCTCTGTCCCTTTCTACCCTGGTCTGAGTGGTACAAAATCGATATTCTTGACTATCTGCTGTCTAAACACGCGTGGACTGGCTACGTGACTTTACCTAACCCCTGTTTAATATTTCATGCTAAAACATTCAACCGTTTCCAATATACGTAGAATCTGCATGTTTATCTACTCAAATTTATTAGAACTTGACATTTAAAAGTTTGCAGGTGTTCGATCGTAACGAACGTTTTAAATACAATTCTCTGAGCTTTGTTTCATGGTATTTCAACCCTCCTGATATATTCGTTTGTTAGCAACGCGTTTCACCTTGGGTTTTTACAGACTTTTATGCTTATTATATATCAATAATTGTTCAATTAACTCCAATTAAATTAATAAATGCATGGCATTGACTTCTACCATTTAATTCTTTGCAAAGCTATTACAATTTTAATTGTTATTTGTACAATTTGATTAATACCCGTTACTTAAATAAAAATTAATTAATATAAATTTCGCACGTAATTTCTGTTTGTTTCTTTATACAGGTTGTTTTGAAATTGCTTAGTTTGTATTTATTTTTAACCCTTTAAAACCACTATAATATATATTGCCGGGCATCTTCTTCTGAAAGTCTCCCTAAAATTTTGTGTTTTCATAAATGCTCCGGACCTACTCTGGAAATCAAGTCCTACCACCTAGACTTGCATTACATATCACCCTATAATAATACCCTTCGAAGATGGTTTCCAATTCGGACGCTAAAACCTCCAACTTTTTGCTCAGCTTTCTCAGGGATATTCGCCATTGCTGCTCACTGCTCTCGGAAAATAATACCCTAGTTTCGAAAATAAAAAAAAATTGACTGCCAAAGTACATCATGCTTTATTGGAACATTAATTCGCAATTCAAAAATTTTAGTCTTATATTCTTCATACACCTTGGATGTTTAACAAATATTATCAATTTTTAAATGAAGTCATTTTAAATGAAATAATTTGAAAATTTATCAAGATCGTTAAATAAAAGTAACTGGGCTTATCCCTAAACTTTACTTTAAACCCCAAGTCTATTATGAGCTCATAGTAAAAACCTTTCTGTACCTATGTGCTAATTACTGCACCGAAAAATTACCAAAAACCCCTTTACTTTGTACAAAAGCCAATATTACACCTTCATTTAATAATAACAAATAGTACATAAATATGTTTTCATACAACTCCCTTCTCAAAGTAAAATTGTCAATTAAAAATGTCCTTATAATACAACAAAATCCACAAAAGTCGCCAAATTGTCATGATCACCAACAAAATCACAATATTCAAAAGTTTTAAAAGGTCGAATTACCTGCATTAAGCACCACCAGCTCTCTACGTTGAAATCAGCTCCGATGTGGTCATATCTCTAGACTGCTCATTCAAGAATTGCTCCAGGTGGCCTCTCACCATCAGGAACTGCATGCCTCCACTCAGATTTCTCAGCTGCTAATGCACGGTACTTCCGTGCTCCCGTACATCTGCTACTGGTCCATCAACATACTCGACTTCTATCAGTGCACACTAAGCGGCTCCAACCATATGTAGTAAAAAGTCTACTTACTTTTCTACCAGCTTCGGTTATCAACTTTATTTTAGATATTCACAATTGCAATATTATCGTTGCACCAACAAATGGTGTTATAAAACGCATGGTACCATAATATTTACTGTTTATTTAGCATGGTCATATCCTCCAACGTCTTTAGAAGAATGACCCCGAACTTTCTCTCAAAACCGATGGTGGAAGTTTATGACTCATGGCGGCATAAACTTTTCAATCAATGCCGACATAAAATAACACAGTATGATGCAAATAATAAGCAGACATAATGCCCATGCCATAAATACTGTTATATTTTATTATGAAAAACGTAAACGCTGTTTGAGGTAGATTTACAATGATTTTCGAAAATCATCTGATATTGTCCTTTAAAAGAAATAATAATAATAATAAAGATATACTGACAAACAGCTTTTTATTTGTACTGTATAAGAAATCAACAACACCTTATTGTCTTGATACTCTTTTTATACTAACTAAAACTAAAATAAAAATAATCGCAAAGATCGTGTGATATCATTCTTGCACAGTAAAATGACATTAGTAAAAATCATCAATTAATAACACATTCTAAGTTTTAGAAATGGCTTTCACTATTAACCTAATTGTAATTATGCTTTCTTAAAGATAGTACTTATTGAAAAATTAAATCTGGACAAATAGTATTAATATGATTTATGCTATTAAAATCTAAAGCAAATTAACGTTGGGTTTATTTGAAAGTAGCAACTACTAAATATAAAAACTACATTAAACATTTAAATTGTTGTGGTTGAAAGCACAAGTTGTTTAAAATATCAAAATGTCGGTTCGGTTTGAGGATCGGTTCGTTTCTTTCGAACCGAACCGAACCGGAATATATTTTTTTGAACCGAACCTCAACCAAACTGAACTAAAAAGTTTTCGAACCGGACCGAACCTAGGGCAAGGTTTGGTTTGGTTCGAATCCATCACTATCGTAAACCCATTAACAATGGCAAAAATATATTTGTTTTTTGACTTAGTAGTCTCATAGGCCCAAAATGGTCAATATGTAAACAATTAAATGGTACATTTTGTTAACACCATCGCATAATTCTAGGAATTATATCCCATTTAGCCAAGGTAAGTCTAAAACTGTCATAATCCGTAACAATTTTAAAATGAATACCCTGCAAGTAAACATGAAATCGCTTTAAAGAATAGACTATTGCTAGGCACTCAATCTCGTAACTGTCATATTTTGCCTCTTGTTCCGCAGTTCTCTTACTAAAATAGAATACGGGATGAAACTTCTCGTCGTCTTGTTTTTGCATCAAGATTGATCAATATCCAATTGAATTACCATCACAGTGTACTTCTGTTTCACGAATAGGGGAATAAATTGACAAAATTGGCTTAGAAATCAACTTGTTTTTCAACGTTTCAAATGCATTCGATTCGGATTCCCCAAATTTGTGCTAGCACCCTTTTTCAATAAATCATATAGTGGTTTGGCTATGTTTGCAAAATTATTTACAAACCGTCTAATATTAGAAGGAATCGGATAATTACCAATAATTGCCAAATTTTCTTTATTTCCACTAATATCGTACCCCAAAAAAAAATAATTTTTTCCCTTCAAGAATGAACATTTGTCAAGTCGTAACTCCAACAAATTCTCATTTAACATAAGTAAAACCTCTTTCAAAATTTCTAAATTTTTATCAATATTTGTCGTAGCACCTTTTCAGCACGAATTAAATCTCTAAAAATTTCATTGATAAGGTGCATGAAAGTGGATGGGCTTGAACTCAACCCAAACGGCATCTTGCAAAATTTAAATTGTCCTTGAGGCATCACGAAAGACGTATATCGGCATGATTCTTCATCCAAAGTTACATGATAAAATGTACTTTTCAAATCTAATTTGGTAAATAATCAACACACATTCTGTAATCCCCCGTTCGCTTTTTACCAGCTCAATAGGCGAACAATAAGGGGATTGGTTTTCGCGTATAATTTCTTTAGCCAGCAAATCATCTAAAATTTTATCTAAAACAGTCTTTTCATAATAGAACAATCTTCTTGGACGTGAATAAAATGGTTCATGTTCGTTTAACGTTAAATGCATTCGAAATTTAGTCTTAGGGTCATTTGGTTTAATTGCATTAAAATAATGACTATCAAGAATATCATGTGCTTTAACAACAATATTCAGTGATAAGTTACTATTAATATCTAATTCTTTCTTATTACATACATTAACATCATTAATCAAAAGTACCTCATTGCTTTGAAACTCGGGATAATTTGTCGAAGGTCCTAACGAAACATTATTTTTTGTAAACTTCAAGGTGTCATTGGTATTACTAATAAAATCTCTACCTAACAAACAAGAACATAACATAGTATTATTACTAACCACATAAAATGTCATATCAAAAATTCTCATCTATTCTAACCGGATCAGTATAAGATCCTAAAATTCGTAACTTTGAATTATTAATACTAGTGAAAACTATAAATTTACCATTACAAGGCTCAATAAATTCAGGTGCTACATAAGTTTCTAAAATTAATGAAATTGAAGCCACCACAGAATCAAATGATAAATCAATTTTTTGAAAAAATGTGCATAAAACATAAGGCAAAGCTAAAAAGCGGCTCTTGTATCAACATTGTAGAAGACACAGTCTTCTGAGGACAATCCTTGGCTTTGTGTTCTGGTGATGCTGTTATAACCCCGGCACCGCGTGTTCAGCACCACTACTACAGTTGGCAACACTGAAACGCTCCACGTTCACAATATTGCGCAATAATAATATTACGACATAATTACGTGTCAATTGTATCACATGCCAAATACATTTACAATGATACAAGTTGCACCTTAAAAAGATAGATAGATAGATATTTATTTAGTACCCATGTAAACATGGTAAAATTACATAGTGAGCAATGCCCAATACATAAATAAATACATATATACATACCATTAGCCTAGTTTGTCAAGCAAGATTGTAATACAATTTAAGAAGTGAAGAGAATAGATACATAATTTAAAAACTTAACAACGAAAGTTTGTATCACAGTCTAAAGCATCGCCATGCCTTATCCAAGCTTGTCACATAAATAATGCAAAATCATAAAATGTGATAGAAGTCATCAGTAAGAGATAAAATTTATAGAATACTACAGAAGCTACAAGAAAAACAAACCCAAGGGTTAATCAAAATGATCAGTAAGGAATTCTTCGATCCTGTAATAACAGCGCTCACGCAGCAAGGACAGTAACGAAAATTTAAACTGTTTGAAGTTAATGAAAGATATTATTTCTTTGGGAAGTTTATTGAAAAGTGTCGGTGCTGTGTATAAAAATGATTTTTTTATAAAGCTTGATAAAGGTAAAGGTCTATAAAAATCAGCTGCAGTTTGTGTATTATGATGATGAAATGGACTACGAGTAGCAAAATTATTATTATATCTGTGATAAAGGATTAATGATTCAAAAATGTACATTGAAGCATGGGTTAGAATGCCGAGTTTCTTGAAAAGAGGTTTGCAATGAGCAGTTTTATCCACCTTGCAGATTATTCGAATGGCACGTTTCTGTATTTTAAAAATAATTGAACTACTCACTTAAAAATGTGCAACGCCAACATAAAAGACCAACATCACTTATAGTGTCGCAACTTCAATTGTTATGGGACTGTGAGAATCTACTTGACTGTAGACACTCAATATATGAAGATAATTATTGAATTAGCGCACAAACGTTTGAGTAGACAAACACGCCTTATAAACACTGAGAAATAATCGTAAGGGAATTCCACAGGATGTTACCAAGATGAAATTGAAAAAGGGCCAAATAATTGTCAAAGAGGGTGATACTGGAGTCGTGATAATAAAATGGTGCGATAAACGTGAAGTGCTTATGTTATCAACAAAATGAAATCTCTTACTATGAGAAATTGTAATGAAATGCAAAAACTGAAAGCTATTGTATACTATAACAAAAGCAATAGTTTTATTTATCTAGCTGATCTGTTAAAAGCCTATGCTGTCTTCTAAGAAGTGTGAAATGGTACCGCAAATTTGCATTTGAAATTCTTTTAGGTTCTGGTGTGGTGATTGCTCTTATAGTATGAGCAAGTTACGAATTACAGTTACATTAGCATAATAGAATTTGGAGGAAAAAACACAAAAGACTTATTAGGAATTACACCGTACAACAATGTCGCTTCATTTTCAGACAAAGAACGACATATTTTAGAAGAAGTTGGTACCACTAATAGGAGAAAATGCACATCTTGATATAAAAAGTTAGTCAAAGAATATAATAGAAAATATACACTATCTAAGGCCACACAAACCCGGTGGAAATGTGTTCAGTGCGAAAAAATTTACTGTATTACCTGTTTTACTATTATGCATAATTGTACTTCATTATTATTTACTAATAATTTTACCAAATTATTGTTTTATATCTTTTCTCTTTTGCTTGTCAAGTTTCGTTTGTTAGTTTTTAAATTTTTAGAAAGAAAATTTATAATTTGACATATTTCTAATTACTTAAGTATATTTTTTCCAGGAAAAATGTGTATTTGGTACATTTGTAATAACTTATATTATACATAAATACGTAGTATCATTGTTGTTTAGTATCCTAAAAATGTGACCTAAATTATGTAAAAACTAAAAATCCTATAATAGACCACATGTAGCACCCCATACTTGAAATATTACCGTGACAACTATATATGTTGTTTAACAGGCCACACATTTCTTTTACTCATAAGCGTAGCATTAAGATATGGATCACGGGTGTACCACACAGTGTAAAAGTGAAATTTTAGTGCAAAACAAATATGATTCACTCAGTACGTTGAACAAATGTAGTGTGAATCGTATTTCATTCATTCATCAGTAACGTGTTAAATTAATAAAGAAACTCGTGGACTTACTAGTCCATAACAACTGAGAACAATTCAAACTAATATTAACTGAAGCTCCAAGTATGAATCAGAGCAATCGTAACATAAGAAATATAATTATTTAACTGAACATTAATGTTTTTAAATGTAATTAAATTACTACATAAGTATAATTAAGTTCATAAATAAAAGGTAGGCGAGATAATATTTTAAAATCATACAAATCATGTCTTAGCTTTATATATCCTACAACTGATAAGATGAAAATTCATTCTACTAATACATGATGCAGCTTAAGCCATCTTTATATCAGAAACCGTTTAAATATCAAATATGAAATTTTGCACATGCGGGTTTTCAATTATGGCTTATTTAACTGAAAACTAGGTAATTTTGAAGGTTTTTAATTTAAAAAAAAAATTACACTGCAAGCCCTATTTTCAATTTTCTTTTTGTATTTAAATTTAATATAAAATTTAAAAATTACTATTATCTGAATAACTACTGAAAATTGAAATAGAGGAATTAAATGCCAACCAACTCACCTTACTTTTTGTATGTAGATTTCGTTGTGCCACAAATAGAGGGTTGCTATTTAAGAAAGGCGTTATTCACATTTTGTGTACATTGAAATAATTATCATGGACATCCTCTACAAAACTACAAAATTCAGTGCAATTCAATTGCCACATTTTTTAATCTTTTGTAAATACAAGTATTAATTGGTTTTAATTGTGACATTTAAATTTGTTAAAATATTATACCACAACTCTATATGAGTAATCTTTATTTTAGGAAAAATATCAATGACACACAAATCAGATTCTTTGTTTGATCATTTTTCTCCAGAGAATAATGGCAAATACAGAATTTACAATCATGAATGGGATTATCATTTGGAGACAGTTACTGAAGATTCTCTACTTGAACGTACTGCTGGATTTGCTATGGATTACATTTATGTGTTGGATACAACTGATGACATATCTAGTGAACAATTGTCAGATTTGGGTTACAACTTGGAATACAGGTATTAATTTGTAGAATACTCTATTGAAATGAAAAATGTTGAAATTTAATTTTAACAACATATTCTTGAAAAATATATATAAAATAATATATATATATATATATATATATATATATATATATATATATATATATATATATATATATATATATATATATATAATGTGTTTCAATAATGACCTTGCAATGAGTATATTATATTTTCAATTATGGGTTTAAGGTCAGCTGGTAGGATTTAAAGTAAACTCTTTTAAATGCCTAATTTTCGGATCTTTATTGTATCCTGATCACAGGATTTTAAATTGAGAAAATAAAATTGACATCTAAATGAATGGATTTTGTATTATTATTCAGTGCAGAAAAATGGATATAACACCTAATTATACAAAATCCATTCATTTAGATGTCAATTTTATTTTCTCAATTTAAAAGCCTGTGATCAAGGATACAATAAAGATCCGAAAATTTAGGCATTTAAAAAGAGTTTACTTTTAAATCCTACCAGCTGACCTTAAACCCATAATTGAAGAATATTAATTATATATATATATATATATATATATATATATATATATAATTTAACAAATGTTTATTAAATGATTGGTTTCTCTGTTGAATATTCCTTGATACATTATATTACAGATATTACAATAAAATATGTTGCACTATAAAGATTATTTATGATCAACCACTATATTTCGTTTATAAACTTGTTTGATATTTTGTACTTATTTTGACATATAATGAACAGATGTTATACCAACTTTTAGCAAATTTTCAAATACATGATTAATAGTTGTCCACTGAAATGTTTTGTGAAAGATGCTGCACTTACAACCAATCTATATACTAATTTGCTCGCTAAGTCACATTGGATTTAATTCCATAAGATTGAACAAGTATCTGATGTATGACCATATGTTATAATTCACTTATTACAATCTGTGATATTAATGCTCTTGTTATAAATAGTCGAGTAACTAAAACTAGAGTTCCATAATTTACACCACAGTTTAAAACTACTGAGAATTTTAAATTGTAGGGAATGCCCATAATTAAACAAAATAGTTCATTAGAAATTCTAGATTACGTGTTTTTTCCTCTTAAAAAGGACTTTTGATATCTGTAGTAACCAGGAATTGAACGTAAATATGTACACAAAGCAGTCTTGTATAAATTCTAAGACTCTCAAAAATCTCGCAACATTTTAATTATCAACAAACTAAATAAAATAATGGTAAGAACATAATTTTTATACTTTTTGTTTGTAATCAAATACAACTGATTGCTTTAAAAGAATCACCATTGCGAATTCTTAATTAATAATTTTTGTTACTTTTCTCATTTGTCTTTAATGAACAGTAATACCATTTAGAATTATTTTCTTTCAAAAAATGTAGGTCAGTCGCCTCAGGTTATGTTCCAAACAATGCATTTTTTTTTTATAGAAGCAGGATTCATATTATAATCATGGACCTTCTTTGGGGTCATTTGAGATTTAATTTGTATTTCCATTATGTAAAATAATCAATGTTTTGTATTTTTATACAATTATTTCATTTAATAGTGATTTATTTGACATCTGTATAACTTTGTTATGTTTTTTAAATTAATATAATTGCAGTCTACACAGAAATTTCTTACTTTTCTATTAGTTTCAGTAGTATTACTAAATCAAAATGAAAGAAGTTATTGTATGTATGGAGCATCTTTTGTGCATTCTGACTGAAATAAATATTTAGTTATTTTATGTTTTAGTAATTTTCAAGAGAAATCGTTAATGCGCATAGTTTTTGGTAATGGAAAATTACAAGTAAATAATGGATTCTACCACAGAATTTCTAGTTTAAGGGTGGCTGCTTCAGTATATGACTACCAACCCTATTATACTCCAAAACCAGATTTACTCTTATCAGAATTGCCACCTTCATGTGCAGATGATTTTGATGCATTATCAGAAAATATTCCATCTAGAAGCATGTACATTACCATTTGTTCGCCTATAATTGAACTGCAAATGATGAATCACCCCCATTTTGAACCAAGTGTTAAAAATTTATTTAAAAAATTTAAGGTAAGTTTATGATTTAATTACAATACTGCAGAAGTGCACGAGATTTTTAAATTTTAACAAATTAGTATATTATAGCTTCAAGGGCAGAAATGAATACTCTTTCTTAACATTAATCATGTAACAATCAAAGAATATTCGTGATTAAAATGTAGCTGAAATTAATATAATGAAAGCACCCACAGAAATTTGATTTTGAAATATTCATCATAAAGCAGTGGATTTTACTGTTAGAAAAGGAACAATAGATCTTTGAATCGTGGCCAAAATATATAGATGTGAACATTGAAAGACCCTATCAAATTAGAATTCATGCTTAGCACTTTTATTTGATGTCTTCAGATCAGATTCCAGGTTTTTGTAAGGCAATGGATGCATAAATGCCATGTTTAGAATTGTATAGTTTAAGTTTCGAAGAAAGGCAGGTTCAGCTCTCCACACACACAAGGTTGCTGTCAACCACTGTTTTTCAATACATACTCGTATGAGTGAAAATGTGGAGTTCTATTTGTAAAGAACGCAAGGGGTAGTCTCTTATTATTGTTATAAAAATTTAAAATAATCTACAATCCACGTCTGGTGTACAATTTGGTTCCAGTGCGCTTTGTACCAGCACATCAAATTGCTATATTATTTTGGTTTTCTATCCGAATAATAAATGAATTAATGAATGGTTTATGCATAACATTAGGGGAGGGTGTATATGCAAACTAAGCAACTAAGAAAACTTGGAATTTGTTATCATTAACTTGTAAAATTTACGACAGTCTGGTTGTTAGGTATATGGTATTTTTTAAATATATTTTTGTGTTGGAGTTGTTAATGTGTCTGCCTTGGATTAGAAGTAAGTTTCAAACGTTACACGTTAACGTAAAAAGTGTAAAACTAAAAAATTTACCTCTAACCAAACGTTAAGGATGGCTGGTACTGCTTCTTAATTGTTTCTTTGATGTAATGGTTAGTAAGTTCTTCTTGTAGTATCCTTAATGATTATAGGATGAAAAATAATAATGAAGGAAAATAGGAAATTCCTTTCAATTCTGAGTATTTATGTATTTGTATTACAAAGAACTGGCATATCAATTAGTTTGATATCTCACTGATTAATTGATACTATAATAAAAAGTTGAACACTGACAATAAGCAATCCAATTAAGGATATAATGCACTATCGCTCTATAACTGATTACCGCGAGATTGAAATGTCCCATACGGATAATCCAGCAACATTACTCGTAGAATATTGAACAGCAACTAACTATATATGATGTTATCATGACCTCGCTTCGCGTCAGGTGTTGTTTATTTAAAATTAAATACATTATAACAAAACCGGACATCCCGTTCACGTATAAACAAATGTATTTTCTTATTAAAGATGTACATCCACAACCAAATCAGTTTAAAGGATGCGTCGAATATTTCGATCATCATAAACAAAATTAAAATGCAAAAATTAGACGAAAGCCTTATAAGTATATAAAAGATAATGATAAATAATTATTTATAAAGCTTCCTCTTTTGGAACAGATTCTTCCAAAAGAATAGGGCATAATTTAACCAAATGTCTTTTTATAGTGTCATTGGTGGTTTTAACTGAAGCCACATAACAAACATTGTTTAAACCATAATATAATTTGTCGATGCGACCCAGCCTCCATCGCAAAGGAGAATTATCGTCATCTTTGACAATCACAAGAGTACCTTGTTTATCATCATTATTAGGCAATAGCAATTTTGACTTTTGTTGAAGCATCTGTAGATATTCAGTACACCATCGCTTCCAAAACGATTGTTGGATATGCTGAATTAACTACCAATTGTCCAATCTATTAGACTCTAAACTGGTAAACACAGTAATAATACAAGTGTACATGTCCACCTCTACCTACAGTGACAGAGGTAGAAGCGATCTAACGAACATATCGAAGACATACTAAGTTACGTAAAAGGACATGAAAATTTAATAATTACGGGGGATTTCAATGCAGTGGTAGGTAAGGGTAGGGAAGAAGCGGTAGTAGGTTTATTTGGTTTAGGCACGAGAAACGACAGGGGAAATATAGGTTGGTAGAATTTTGCGACAAGAACAATTTAATCATCACAAACACATTATTTCAACATCATGCTAGAAGACGATATACGTGGAAGATGCCAGGAGATATAGGAAGATATCAAATAGATTACATGATTGTTAGACAACGGTTTAGGAATCAGGTAAAAGACTGTAGAAGCTACCCAGAAGCCGGTATAGACACTGACCACAACATTGTAATTATAAAGGCTACACTTAAATTTAAAAATTTGAAAAAAAGAAACAGAACAAGGCACTTTGACTTTGAGAAACTAAAACATAAAGATATTCAAGAAAGATTCGAAAAAAAGTCAAATGAATTGTTGAAAGATACCAGAAAAATATCTGATACTAAGGAAGTAGAAACAAAATGGAATAACATTAAATCCAGCTTAGACATGGAGACATGGCAGCCAGAGATATTCTGGGGTATACACAAAAAGAAAATAAGAAACCATGGATAACAAAGGTTATCCTGAATTTAATAGAAGAAAGACGAAAATACATAAATAAATCAGACGAAACAGGAAAACAGAGATACAAAATCATAAATGGGAAATTATTCGCAAATGCAGGAAAGCTAAAGAACAATGGATTTGATGAAAAGTGCAAAAGGGTACAAACTAAGATGGAAATAGGAAAGACAGATGAAGCATACAAACTAATTAGAATCAATTTTAGGCATATAAAACCGTATAGCAAAAATATAAACGACACAGGAGGAAACGTCATTATGGAAAATGTAGAGAAAGTGGGTAGATGGCACAAATACGAGGGTGGTTTGAAAAGTTTGCGAAATGGAGCACAGATGGCAGCATCAGTTCGAATAAACTATATGCAATTGATGGATTCAACTATCTAGTGTTAAATTTGACATTATTCTGTCAATTTGGTGCTGTATGAAGTAAAGTTAGCTTTGTGAGATTTTCAAAATGGATGAAACTGAAACGCGCTATTATCAAATATTTTGTAAAAAACGGTTGGAAAGCAACATAAATACATAAATATATGCAGGATACATTAGGGGACTCCGCTCCATCATTTACTACTGTGCACAAGTGGGTGATGGAATTTAAACGTGGACGTGAGAGCCTAGAAGATGACCAGCACAGCGGACAACCAAAAACTGCCACCACGCCTGAAATCATCCAAAAAGTTAATGATATGGTTATGCAGGATTGTCAATTAAAGGTCTCCGAAATTGCTAAGGATGCAGGTATCGCAGATGAAAGAGCATTTCATATCTTAACTGCGGAATTTGGTATGAAAAAGCTTTCGGCAAAATTGGTGCCACACATATTGACAATTGATCAAAACCTTCAGAGGAAGAGAGTTTGCCAACAGAGTTTAGACCGCCTTAACTCCAATAAAACCGATTTCGTCCGACAATTTGTTGCGACAGATGAAGCTTGGATTCAATATTATACTCCTGAAACCAAGCAGCAATATAAACAATGGAGACAGGAGTTCTTTACCACCAAAGAAAGCAATGTCTGCTAAACTTCTAGGCCGACTGGATAAAAATATTAGTGAAAAAAGACCTGCATTGTGTAAGAAGAAGATCATTTTTCATCAGAATAATGCACCTCCATTCACAAGTGCAGTAGCAATGCAAAAATTGTATGATCTGAGGTACGATCTGTTGCAACATCTACCTTATTTGCCTGATTTGGTTCCTTCTGACTTCCACCTATTTCCACGACTAAAAGTTTTCCTTGGGGAAAACAATTTTCCACGGACGAAGAAGTAAAAGCAGCTGTCGACGACTATTTTGAAGGCCTTGAAGAATCCCACTTTCGTGATGGCAAAATGGGTTTGGAACATCGCTGAATGAAGTGTATTCAACTTGACAGAGATTATGTTGAAAAATAAACTATATTTTAAACAGAAATTTTTTCATTTTTCCCTACGTTTTGCGAACTTTTCGAAGCACCCTCGTATATAAGGAATTTATATGCAGGAGAGGAACTAACAGCATTAGAACAGGAATCAGACATTGAAAATGATGACTTGAAGAATCCCATTTTCGTGATGGCAAAATGGGTTTGGAACATCGCTGTATGAAGTGTATTCAACTTGACGGAGATTATGTTGAAAAATAAACTATATTTTAAACAGAAATTTTTTCATTTTCCCCTACGTTTTGCGAACTTTTCAAATCACCCTCGGATATAGGGAATTTATATGCAGGAGAGGAACTAACGGCATTAGAACAGGAATCAGACATTGAAAATGATGACTTAGGATATCCTATACTTAGAGATGAGTTTGAATTAGCATTAAAGGGTCTGAAAAATGGCAAGGCGCCTGGAACAGATAAGGTGCAAGTAGAAACTCTAAAAGCCACTGAACAAGCAGTAACAGAACGTCTCTTCCAACTTGTAAGCTATATGTATGAGACAGGCGAGATACTCAAAGATTTCAAACGTAACATCGTGGTAAGTATACCAAAAAAGAAAGGCACGGATAGATGTGAAAAGTTTCGAACAATAAGTTTGACAACAGCACGCGTGTCAAAAATATTAACTAGAATTGTACAAAGACTAATGGATAAACGAGCTGAAGAAATACTAGGATTAGATCAATTTGAGTTTAGGCGAAGCAGGGAACACGGGAGGCTATTTTAGCTCTGAGAGTGATAATGGAGAAAACAATAGAAAAAGGGGAAAGTGTGTATATAGGGTTTGTAGATCTGGAAAAAGCATTCGACAATGTAAAATAGAAAAAAATGTTTGACATACTCAAAAAGATTGGAATGAGTTATAGGGATAGATGAATAGTACATAGCTTATACAAAGAGCAAACATTGGGAAAGGGGTGAGACAGGGATGTGCCCTATCCCCATTAATTTTTAACTTGTACATTGAAGAGGCAATGAATACTGTCAAATGCAGGAAGGCATTTGGAATTACTATGCAAGGACAAAAAATTGATATGCTTAGATTTGCAGGCAGAATTAGAAGCTGTACTTAATGAAATGGAAACGGTGCTAACAGCGAGATACAATAAAATTAACAAAAATAAAACTAAAGTACTAGTATGCAAAGGAGGGGAAAATATACAATAACAAGAATATAAATAGGTAACACGAACTTACAAGAGGTTAAGGATTTCTGCTACCTAGGAAGCCAAATAATACAAGATGGGAAAAGCGCAAAAGATATAAAACAAAGATTAGCACTATGTTGTGCTACATTTAACAAGAAAAAGCAACTACTGTGTTTCTAGAATTTTACCATCAGAGAACAACTATTTTGGTGTAAAAGTATATTCAAGAAATAATAACAAGCATCATCACGGCTTCACGTGAAAAAGTGAAGTTGAAAAGTAAGATTAAAAATGGTTTTCTAATATAAAACAGGAAGTGGCGTAGAAGTGCAATACGTAAAGGTAAATTTAAATATTGAGAGGGAAAAATATTCAACAGTGTTCAAAGACAACAAACATAGAAACGACTGCAAAGCCTGGACAGTAGGAGAAGCGGACAAGAAAAAGGTAGAAACCTTTGAAATGTGGTGCTACAGACGAATGATGAAGATATCATGGACAGACAAAGTTAAGAACAAAGAGGTACTAAAAATGGTAGGGGAAGAAGGGAATATGTGAAAAACTGTACAAAATAGGAGAGATAGGATGATAGACCATATATTACGGCATGAGGGAATAGTGCAGAATATATTATAAGCAGAGATAGGAAAAAAGAGAAGGAGAGGTAAACCTAGGTTAGACTATTGTACACAGATATTGAAAGATGTAGGCTGTAGGAATTTCAGGGAAATGTGTAGGCTAGCTCAGAATAGAAAACAATGTAGGTACGCATCCAACCAGTTCCAAGATGTATAAACTAATGACGAACTAAAATAACTGTACTTAAACATGATGATTATTATAAGAAACTACAGGTATTGGTTGTGCAATATTTTCGAATAATATTAATTGCGTGAAAGGATTTACTGCAAAACTATTAATTCAGCAAATGTCTAAGTGTTGGAGGATCTAGGCGGCCACAGGCTGCTTAACCCCCTGCACATACCTTAGATGTGATTTTGCAATGCTCCACCCGAAGGTACTACATTGGCCAGGAAGCAAGTTTTTTATCTGGAAAATTTGGAATGTTGCCGAACCCTTGCTGTTCCAAGCAAGGTAGGGATCTTTAGCGTGTATGACAACACTCACACATGGGACCTCTATTTTACCTCTCATCCGAACGAGGGTGTATTTTTGTGAAAAATGCTCGCCTAACTTTTATCAAGCAGACCGTGTCGGGATTCCCTGTACATACCTTACATGTAATTTTCCAATGCTCCACCTGAAGGTAGTACATTGGCCAGGACGCGAGTTTTTTTTACCTGGAAAATTTGGAATTTTGCCGAACCCTTGCTGTTCCAAGCAAGGTAGGGATCTTTAACGTGTGTGACAACACTCACACATGGGACCTCTATTTTACCTCTCATCTGAACGAGGGTGTATTTTTGTGAAAAATGCTCGCCTAACATATTTCAAGTGGACCGTGTCGGAATTCGAACATGGGACCTTGGGCGTAGTAGTGACACCCATACCAACTACGCCACGGAGCCACCTTACCCTGCATATACCACTGAATCTTTGTGAAATAGGGCATACAATTAGAAAACAATAGAAGGGAAACCGAGCGATATATAGCCTGTGTGGGAATTTTAGGGAACTTTGTAAGCTAGCTCAGAATATAAATAAGCGGAGGTACGTGTTTAACCAGTTTTGAAACGGAAAACCTAACGACGAAAAAATAAGCGAAGATAAATCTGATGACTATTATAAACAACTACAGGTGTTGGTTGTCAAATATCTCCAACTAATGTTGACTGTGCGATAAGATATCTTGGAAAAATACTAAATCGGCAGTAGTTCAAGTGCTGAGGAACTTGGCAGCAATAGGCTGCTTACCCCCCTTCACAACCACTGAATGTCGGAGAAATAGGGTATTTAATTATAAAACAATAGAAGGGGACAGAACTGCACCTAACAAGAAAGAAAAGCGCCTATGATCAAAGACAAAAATCATAGAAACAAGAAGAAAATTGTTGAAAGCATATGTGTGGAGCACATCACAGTATGTCTATGAAATACGGGCAGTAGGAAAAGCAGACAGAGAAACGGCAACAGACTTTTGAAATGTTGTGCTTCAGATGTATGAAGGTGATAGTGTGAACAGACACAGTTAATAACAAAGAGGTTATAGAAATAGTAGGTGAATAAAGATATCTGTGGAAAAAAGTAGGAGTCCTAGAAGGGCAGAATACGTTCTAAGACATTTCTGAGGAATCGCATGGGATATATTACAAGCAGAGATAGGAAAAAGGAGGTAGATGTACACCTAGATCAGATAGTGATAGATGCAGACTGTGCAAATTTCAGGGAAATGCTTAGGTTAGTTCAGAACGGGAAACAATGGGGTACGTGTATAACCACTTTTATGACTGAAGACCTATTGATGATGATGAATCTAGATATTTTGATATTCGTTAAGTCAGAATCAAGTATTACTGGAACTGGCTTGATATTTAAATAATGTGCCGGACTTGATAAGAAAAATCATTAAGATCATTTGTCATAGGACATAATGTCTAGAATTTAAGTCGCATTCTATTTGGCTTAGTGCAGTATTAAATTCTTCGAAAGACAAAATTTGTTTTCCTACGACCCTTTTTAATTGGGATTTAATGGACTTTATTCCAGCCTCTCACAAACATTCCGAAAGTGCAGATGAGGGAATTATAACCACGAAATTTATTCCTTCTGGGTCAGAAGATTACGACAAACGAATTTCGCGAGACGCTATCACAAAATTACTTCTGTTGTCAGAATATAACTTCAAACATTCCTCTACAGGCAATATATCTACATAAAGCTGCTATGAAAGCGTCTTTAGAAAGATTAGACTTAAATTCGAGATTTAATTCTTTCCTGCTGAAATACCCAGATAATACATAAGCTTTAGTGGATTTTGTTCTTTGTGCAGGACTTATAACAATAGGAAATGGACCGCCGATATCCATTCCTGACTGTAAGAAAACTTTTCCTGGAATAAGCCGAGAACTAGGCAAATTTCCCATAGTAGGCGAATATGATATAGGATTGATACGAAAACATTTTATACATGATTTCAAACACCAAGTTATAGCTCTTTTTCCAGATAATATCCAAAAATTTTGTATTAACAAAAATTGAGTAATGAGAATTCTTGGATGCAGATGTCTACAGTAGCAATCTTTAATAATTCAATCAGTCAATTTATGAAATTTGGGTAACAACAAAGGAAATTTCACATGATAATCTAATTCAGAATTCCTAAGCCAACCGCCCACCCTAATGCAATCTGTACTAATAAAAAAAGGGACATAACTGGTAAGACACAAGTTTATTTTTACGAATATTCTCAATTTAACCCTATGCCGTTAACTTTAACACGATCCGCTTTTTTCTTATGCCTAATTTTTGACTTTTTTTTTCAAAATGATTCCAGTCTGTCATTGTCTAGAAGAACCCATGTAGCAACCTGTCTTCCAGCATAATCTTGAATGGAAATAACAACAGTAGCTAACAACTTAGTCGTAGACGACAATGGGGAAGTAGAAATTAAAGAACTTGTAGCTGTTGGATTATTCACTAAGGCTTCAAAATTCATTGTATCACTAGCACGAGCGTTATTCGCTATGGCACTAGCATGCAATATTTGTTGTCTATGTGCGGGAACTTCCCTCCTCTGCGGAGATGCGGTACTGCCTTACATGTAATTTTCCAATGCTCCACCCGAAGGTACTACATTGGAAAGGAAGCAAGTTTTTTTATCTGGAAAATTTAGAATTTTGCCGAACCCTTGCTGTTCCAAGCAAGGTAGGGATCTTTAACGTGCGTGACAACACTCACACATGGGACCTCCATTTTACCTCTCATCTGAACGAGGGTGTATTTTTGTGAAAAATGCTTGCCTAACATTTTTCAAGCGTACCGTATCGGGATTTGAACCTGCAACCTTGGGCATATTAGTCACATGCATTCCAACTATGCCACGTAGCCGCCTTTAGTGTCCACAGCTAATCAAAACTTGATCCCAAACTTGCCTGCCTTATTAACTATGTAATGAGTAAATCGACGCCTTGCTTTGGTAGGAAGCAGATGTTCATCAACTGTAATATTTTCACCTGGTATGTAGCACAGTTTGCAGTTGTCAATAAACTTGTTCCATATTTTGGTAGCAAATGTGTCTAGCCTAATCGTTGTCTACGTGTCGATTTGATATCGAATCTCAAACATTTTATCATATCTCTAAATTGGTCTCTAGCTATTGTTCATTTGAATAATGGTGGTCCCCAGGTATTGTTCCACAAACTATCTATCGACTTCTAAAGTTCTAGCTACATATGCACCCGGTCCATATTAAATCGCAATAAAAGCATCTAATTTTTCAAAAGATAATTTCCAATCAGAGTTATTGGTCTTCTGGCTTCAATTTCGGTGATTTTTTGTTATCAATATAGCCATACACTGAACAATGAACAATCTCGAAAAAGTACTTATCTTGTCAAGGCATATGTCTTTCTTTCATAATATGTTGGGTCCAGGATTGTCTTGAAGTATATTACGTTGAACTGCTTTTCCAGAATTATTGATGTTGAGTTTCAGCTTCAGTGTTACTATTATAGTCACTTCCATCGGCACTATATACATTTTTTGAACAAGTAGATTCTTCTGAATACTCCCTGTATGTTTGTTGTGGTTTGTTTAGTATTCTTCTTGATCTTCTTTGGGGATTAAACCACTCATAGTTTTTAAAATTATCTTTATTAACGTTTCGATCCATAACCTAGGATCGTTTTCAAAATAATACAAACTTCAAGTTTGACATTTATGACATAAATTGAAGGTGACTTTCAAAATTAATCAGCTGATTTCACGTTAAGCGTATTGGCTACCTAAAAAAGTCGGTCCCAAGACGTAACATAAATTGAAGGCAATTATTCATTTAAACTTTTAAAAATTTTTGCTTAGTGTACTCAAACCAAATATTTCAAACATCAATAAATCAAAGTCACCTTCAATTTATGTCATAAATGTCAAACTTGAAGTTTGTATTATTTTGAAAACGATCCTAGGTTATGGATCGAAACGTTAATAAAGATAATTTTAAAAACTAGATTCTTCTGATTAATCACTTGACCTATCATTTTCAGAAGCAATTTCTGTTAAAGCTTCTAGTTCGGTCAAATAAGCTAAAGCTTCTTCCGGAGACAAACCATTATTCGATCACATTTCTTTATGCTAAAAATCCGAAGCTTATAAAATACAAAATTTCCATTTAGTTGCCAAACATAACTTTCTCTAAATTTTCTTTGAAACCATACACTTATACGTACAAGTAGAAACTGTTTATTTGCGATGAAACATATTCATAAAACATATTTGAACAGAGAATACACATTCAGCTCTACAATTGAAATGCATCAAGTCAATAAACATATTTATAATTTTCAAGAATTTATCACTCATTTGGAAAATGGCTTGTATTGTGTCAAAGTGTCTTTTTAATCGGTGTCATTATACTAGTAATTTAATTAACTTTATTAACATTGCTAATGAAACTTGGTTTCCTTTTAAAAATCAAAAGTAGTTGAGTAAATAATTACATCTATATTATGGGTCATAATGACAGTGATAGATTTACTTGTACATTGCCTGCATATTTTTAGAAGAATTCATAAAGTTTCAACGTGATTATCTTAACAATTATGGATATATATATATATATATATATATATATATATATAACGTTTAAAAATTAAAAACTGTCGAAATGATCGGTGCTACAGTCCTACTAGTGTTAAAAATAATTGTGAAGGATTAGCTATTTATCTATTTTTATGAATACTGTTTATTGAAAAATGATAATATTAACTGCAATGAATTTATTGGTGTTTTTATTCTTCCAGAATCCATCCAATGCTCCTGAACCGTCCTTACCTAACTACTCAGGCTTTGATTTACCAATTGTTACATTAGAATGTCACAAAGTTGTTATGAAAATACTTAATCCAATGTATGTAAAACGTTTAGTCTACACCATATGCCAGTTGCCTGACCCACCTTTAGCCATGTTTAACTCTTGTCATACCGTTCAAAATATTCAAGTGATTGGATTATGTAGTCGATTGATTATGGCTCCTAAGCGACAAACAATAATAATTGCACCCAGTAGTACATCATACAGCTTTCAAGGAATATTAAAACCACAGTATTGGGTAAATCCTGATGTTCCACATGAAGAATTAACATTGGAATCTGGTAATAAAATAGTAATTATAAAAATAAGCTTCTAAATCAAGCATTGTAGAAAGTATTACAATTACTGGAACGAAAGCCAAGTTTATGGTAATTTATCATATATTAAATAGTTTTTTTGATTTAAATGGACAGGATTGCGTGAATAAGTTTTGTGCAACATCTCTTCTACGTGATGCCATTTGTAACTTTGGTATGATGCACTTGGCACTTTTATTAATCTTTTATAATATATACTTATTTTCAGGAATGTCCTATTTAGAATTATGTGTAGAAGGTTTGCGGTTAAAGAAAGTTAAAACAAATTGTACTGTAACCATAGATGCTAGTCTGAGCTCAATTAAAGGTTTTGTTTTTGAAACTGCCGTTGAGTGGGGAGTTCGTACAGATGCATGTGGTTTGTACCCACTTACTAGCAACAGCACCTACTCTACTAGTTTAAAACTTTCTAATGTTTATTCATCAAAGAGCATTCATCAAATATTGTTTATATCTGGACCTGATATAAAAAGGGATCAACCAAAATTTGAAACTTTTAAAAAGGAGTAATAACAAAAATATTAATTTTAGAGATTTATCATTTTGATAGAACTTTTATAAGATTATTTTAATCTAGATTTCTAATTTGTTACACATTTGCTCCCTCGGTAAAACTCAAATAAAATTGAACACAAATGCTCTACTTTAATCCTTCTCTCATAAACCAAACCTAGGAAGTTGTTCCCCAAAAGACCAACGGTACTCCAATAAAGATTTATCAATGAGACAGCAAAGAACAATGCTCTACTTCAAGCCTCAAAAATATAATACCTATTCTTCTAATGGACTGCAGTTCTTATCAGGTCACTGCCGAGCTTGTCCTGTATACAAATATATTTCTTTCCAAAGCAAAAATAATATGAGAATACTAATATTTCTAAAACAAAATACTTAACAACACTATGCTAGCTTGTTAAAAGAAACATAGGTGTCTACTCATCAGTAAACATTTTTTAAACCTGAAGTGTAGTTACATGAAAATTCTGTCCTAAAAATTAGATACAATAATTTTTTTAGTTACAAACATTAATAATATTTACAAGTTTTCACCTCTTTGTGCACATAACAGTGGAGGAGTTTTTAAGTTACAGTAATGTTTGTTTTTTGTAGGGCTAGTGATTGTTATAATTGTAAAATCGTGCAAAAATAAAAACTATAATTTGTGCTAAGATGGTTATAGTTGAAATGCTTTTACTTTTGTTAAAAATGAACAAGTATTACTTTAGGTTCAATTGTTTCTAAAAATTTGCCCAAGTTACCATAAAATTAAGTAGATTTTTATTAGGTCTGTGCAAGCTCTCTACTTATTTAAATACATGGTCGAGTTTGTAAAAGTACATTCCAGGACGGCTTTGGATAATATTAATACGTCATCAGCTGTTTTGAAAATACACTTGTTCGATAAGTAATTAAGTTTTTTAAGCATTTTGAACTAGTAAATAACATTAATTTTAAAAGAAAAGATATTGCAACTTTAAGTAAGTCCAGGATATGTGACCCAACCAAAGAAGTACACGAATAAAATATTCAACCACAATTACTTGTTTTCTATATCTATAAATTGCTAAATACACAAGAAGCACAATACAAATGGATGGAGAAAAAATAGTACTATAATTTCCGCACTATGCAATCTTAGTAATATTAAGCCAGTAGTAATTTTCATAAATTCCTGCAACTGAAATGAACCTGGTTAGGGATATGCCCAATCTGCTTTAAACATCTGAATTGTATACACATGGCATTGATAAGTTCCTTTCCATAACCAGGAAGCATAAAAGTGGTTCTTAAATTATAAAATTTGATGCTCAAAAGTGCATTACAAAGCATAGAATCAATAGTAGATGTGACGACCAAATATACGCATAAAAAGAGCATATAACTAGCCATTCTTCTTTCCAGAGTTTATTACTAAGAAATGCGATCCTGGAAGTCCAATTTTGGTGCGAAGTTTATTCGTTTCTGATAAAGTTTTGGTCATCTCTTGTAAACAACAATTAAGTAAAAGGAAGAAGTGAATACATCATTATAACACAGGTGATTACACAAGATGCAAGCACGACCAATAGCTAAGGTTAACAACAAACGACAAAATTCACAGTTCCAGTTTATACAGAAAATAATTAAAATTTTTACCTATATTCACTCACAGATACACAAGCAGGCGGATATTCTACCCATTTTTTATTCCCACGCTTGTAAGGGTATATGCCTGACCAGTTAACACACTGTGATGTGAGCTCCTTTAATTTTAAATGTTGTAAGAAGTTAAGTCATTACATTTGTGTAAAATGTTGTGAAAGCTATCATGTTAGTTGTCTATTAAGAAAGAAGAGTGATTTTATTTTATTAAAGAATAATAAGGTTATTTGTAAAACTTGTGATAGTGACATGTGTTTTCAAGCAGATAAGGGTCAAGATGAAACAATTGCTTATTTAGAAGGTCAGCTTGATAATATAGTTCAAGATAATAAACTAAAGATAATCATATTGCCAAACTCAAGGATGATTATAAATTGCTTTTTACTGCAGCTACTGCTAATGAAGAATCTTTACATGGCATGTTGGAAGCTGCTAACAATAAAATTAGAAGTCCAGAAAATCACCTTAAGAAATTTACTGACATGAATTGGCTATAAAAGAAACACAGACCGAGCCTTCAGCGGTAAATCATTCTATTCAAAATTCATGTAATGTTGACAGTAAAACTACTCTGAATGTGACATTTACAGACCAATGGTTTGAAATCATGTTCGGCCACCCACCACTTTTTAAAAATAGTGATTCCAAAATTGATTTTTTTTTACAAACCTGTGCAATACAATCTGTCTAAACCAGCTGCTCTGCCTGAGAATATTTTTTCGACCAATGTAAATTATAATGTAACTATACAAACGTGTTTTACTCCTCAAAATTCCGAAAAATGTACAAATCTTTATGGCAATGTAACATATTTAAAATCATCTAAAGTATTAATATTATCTGATAGCCACGGAAGAGGATTGTCAAGTCTTCTGAATAATAACTTTACCCAAAAGTCTGAAGTTCTTAGTATAGTTAAACCAGGTGCAAAGTTGGCTGATTTAATTTGTGATATTTCTAACATCTCTAATGGCTTTACTAAACTAGATCATGTAATAAATCTTGGAGGTACTAATGATATTGATTTTTATGCACAATCACCATATATGTTCAATTCCTTATCGCTTTGATAACAGTAATTATAACAAGGTAATCTTCAAAGTTAATTCATCTTTACGTATTGTACTGGACATGAATAGGTCAGCTCTTGGAAAACCAGAATTAATTGATTTAACAATTTCCTTAAATAGAAATGACTACACATGCCATGGGCTGCATCTGAATAGAAAGGGTAAATTAAAATTACTGAATATTTTTCTTCTGTACTGGGGATGAAATCAGAGCACGTAAATTTATGTGCTAACACAAATTCCAGTGAAGTGAATATTCCATTTCATCTCAAGCATTTAAAAACTGTACAACCTAGTTTTAAAGTTAAAAATACGGATTTTTAAATAATAATGACAAATCAAATAATATACCTGATGATATCTGTTTTAATACATCTGGAAAAGGTAAATCTCTTAATATTTTTGTTTTAAATATTCATTCTATTAACAAAAAAGTAAATAAATTGGAGGCATTTTTAATTGCGAAAAATATACTGTGTAATTTTTTATGCTTAAATGAAGTATACATAAATGAGGCTCGACTACAGTAATTGAAAGTTGATAACTTAGTTCCTATTTCAGCCTTCTCTAGAACTAAACATGTGGGGTGGAGTTATGATTTTGGGTGAAGTCAATGGGAAATACAAGTCAATAAAACTGATAGGGTCAATATGTATGCACTTGAATTACATGCTGAATTGGCATCTGTTTATCTCATTTTGGGTTGTACATGCAATGCAAGTTTACTGATAATTAGAACTTGAAGAAACAGGCCAAGCTTTCTCAACCTTTTACTAGCTACGGTAAATTTAAATTTTACAAACATGTGGAATCACTGAGTTGGAACTTTGTTGATGACGGCAATTTAAATGTTAATGAAAAGTTTAATATATTGTTAACTAGTCTACTGAGTGCAGTAACAATTTGTTTACCTAAAAAAATTTCTAAAGTTATGACAGGTTCTCACTCTAAAAAAATGAAATGATTCATTAATGATTTGGCGGTAATGCGGGAAAATTATATATTCTTTTTTGAAATGCACAAGGCACAACCTAGTAATAATCTGAAATCATATTTAAAGGAATTAAGATACAATTATAGATTTGCTTTGAAGGAAGCTAAACATCAAGCATACGACAATTTTCTACGTAAAGCTGGGAATAATAATAGACTAAAATGGAAATTAATCAATTCACATAGAAAATTATATACAAATGATGTTGATACAAACTTTACTGCTACTGAATTTAATAACTATTTTATTGGATCTGTAAACAAAGTTGTACAAACTTTAAATATTTGTGATAGGGGTGTACCAGTTTCTCCTTCAGTTGTATCTGTTAATGACAAAAATAAATTTCAATTTAAAAAAGTTTCGTACAATTATGTCAGGGATCTAATTACAACTTTAAAGAATACAAACTCCAGAGATCTCTTTGACTTGAATAGTGCGCTCATAAAGATTATATCTAATACCATAGTTATACCGTTAACAAAGCTCATAAACTTCTGCATTAAGGATTCCATATTTCCAGATGTTCTGAAACAAGCAAAGGTTGTCCCAGTTCATAAAAAAGGTACCACCTCATAGATTGAAAACTACAGACTGATTTCAGTGTTACCTATTACTTCAAAAATTTTGGAAACTGTGTTAAAAGATCAATTGGTATCTTTTCATGAGGAACATCAACTTCTAACTACCCGCCAATTTGGTTTTCGGAAAAATCTCTCTACTACTCATGCAATTATTAATCTTGTCGAAAAAATCTCTCAGTCATTTGAAAAAGGTCAATACCTTTTGGCCGATTTCATAGATTTTAGCAAAGCGTTTGATTGCGTTGACCACCATATACTGACTAATAAGTTGTATGTCCTGAACTGTGATGAAAGTTGTATCATGCTTATTAAATCGTATTTAAACAATAGGTCTCAATTAGTGCATTACAAAGATAATTTTTCTTCTCTAGTCAATGTCCCGACAGGTGTACCCCAAGGTTCCATATTGGGACCTCTTCTGTTCCTATGTTTCATCAATGATTTACCAACATTCTTATGCGATTCTAACCTTATTCTTTATGCAGATGATACGACTTTGCACTATCAGGGGGATAATTTATCACAGCTTTTACAAGAAAGTACCAAATTGTGTTTTACAAAATAATCATGTTTCACCAAATAACTGCTTTCGGTAACTTCTGTGTTAGAAACTACTCAACTTTCATGTCCTAAACTAATTTACAGTATACAATTCTGCTTTATATCTTAACATGTTGTATCTCATAAATCAAAATGAATTCGCTGAATACTAAATCTCAATGTTATATATTGCTTAGTGACGAATTGCGAATTAAATCTTGAATGAATCTTTCTAATCAAGTTGTTACCATTTACCTTGGGATAAGGTAAAGTAAAACACCTATCTTGCCAAATGCCAGGTGCAAGGGTAATTAAACGAGGATTTCCTGTTGCGAAACCTCTAAAGGCAAAGCGGCTAGTAGAGTAATTTGCTCTGGATAGATCATGAGCTTAGGTCGGGGTTGAACCACGACCAAAAGTAAAGTGAGTATGGCACCATTGAATTTTTGAATACAAGTAATGACTGATGTTATGTTTGTGTTCATGAAATAGTTAGACAAGATTTTTTTGTTGCTAGGCTTCCCGAAAACAAGCATGTCATGTTATGTCAATTCATGATACACAACTTTTAAAGAATTCTTAGATTAAATACTTCTACTACTTCCAGAATTGTTTAATTATATTATAAGGCATACATTACACAATTGGCGACGAGGATAAAGTTATGGCTAATAATGGAAAAATTCAGGAACTTAATACTACTCAACCTGAAGACTGGAAATTATATGCCGAAAGATTAGAGTTCTCATGGAGGCTAATAATATTAAAGAGGACAAACTTAAATGTGCAACTTTATTAACAGTTTGTGGTTTAAAATGCTATTCTACGATTAAATCGCTTTGTGCTCCCAAAAAAGTAATGGAACAATGAGAAAATAATTACAAAAATGACTGAACATTTTTCTCAGAAACCTTCTACAATTGTTCAGCGCTATAAGTATTATAAAAGGGTTCAAAAACAGAACGAATCAATAGCTACCTTCATTGAAGAATTGCGATCGATGGCCAATAGTTGCAAATTTCCGGGTAATTTCTTAGACGAAGCCATATGAGACCGCATTGTTTGTGGGGTAGGATGTGAATCTTTACAGTGTCGTTTACTTGCTGAAACAAATATGACTAAAAGTTGCCTACGAAGTTGCAATTGCTACCGAAACTGCCTCGAAGAATATAGTTGAAATAGAGGATGATTGCAGTAGTACTACAGATTCGTGTTTTTCTATAAAAAATAAGAATAAGGATGACACAGAGCAGCAGTGTTACAGCTGCGGTGGTAATCATTTGCGTTCAAAATGCAAACTCCGATATTCTAGATACTGTTATAAAAAAGGTCACATTGCAAAAGTTTGTTTTTCAAAGAAGAGCCATTCACCTACTACAAATGTAATATCGGATAATGAAAACAGTCAGGAAGAAGAATTTAAATAAGAAATAAATAATCTTTCAGGTTCTTGTATTGCTCCTTATACAATGGAAGTTTTAATTGATGGTCAACCGTGTTTGTTTGAAATTGACACTGGTCCAGGAGAAACATTTCTGTCGGAAAGATGTTTTAGGAAATTTTATCCTAATATAACTCCTAAACTGGATCGTTCGAAACTTAATCTTATAGATTACAAAAAAGACCTCTTGCACTGCGGGGGGGATGTTAATGTTAATCATGGTAATACGAGTGCAACATTACCAATTGTAATCGTTGCTGACGATCGAAAAAATTTGGGATGGAAATGGTTTAATGCATTGGGTATCAAGCCAATAATAAGTGACAATAAGGGAGTTGCATGTAATAGCACTAAGACTAATACTGCTAGTATTACAAATGATCCAAGTACAAATCTAAAATTTGCGACGCTATTCGATAAATTTGTGGAGGTTTTTTCTGAATGCATAGGTACTTTTAGCGGTGTCCATGTATCACTTGGGATTGATCCAAATTTTAAACTTATCTACATGAAGGCAATGCCAATACCATTTGCTTTAAAGTCACTTGTTGAGGAACTTGATCGACTAGTTAAGCAAGGTGTTCTTGTTCCAATTACGTACTCAAAGTGGGCTACTCCAATTGTGGTAGTGCATAAGAAAAAATCAAACAAAATCATAATATGCGGAGATTATAAAAGTACGCTTAACAAAGCATTGTCCAAGCATCCATATCCTATTCCTTCTGTGAACGAATTATTATCTAATTTGGCCGGTGGAAAGGTGTTTGGGAAGATTGATTTATCCCACACTTATCAACATAAGGGAGCTTTTGCTGTTAGGCGTCTACAATTTGGCATTTTCAGTGGCTCCTGGAATATTCCAAGAATTTATGTAAAAACTCTTGCGGAATGTCGAAGGTGCTGTGCTATTTTTTGACGATGTTCTCATCTCTGCTCGGACTGAAGAGGAATTTGCAAATTGCATTACACGAGATTTTACAATTTTCAAAGATAGCGACCTAAAACTGAATAACGAAATGTGTATTCTTGGGTCATCATCTGTTACATACCTTGGGTTTCATGTTGATTCCGTAGGCATCCACCCAACCGAAGAAAAGTACAAGGCTATACGTGATGCACCATTTCCCACAAATAAAGCGGAGTTGCAAGCATTTTTGGGCATGGTTAATTTTTATCACATTTTTTTAAAGGGCTTTTCTAAAGGCCGGTGGAAAGGTGTTTGGGAAGATTGATTTATCCCACACTTATCAACATAAGGGAGCTTTCGCTGTTAGGCGTCTACAATTTGGCATTTTCAGTGGCTCCTGGAATATTCCAAGAATTTATGTAAAAACTCTTGCGGAATGTCGAAGGTGCTGTGCTATTTTTTGACGATGTTCTCATCTCTGCTCTGACTGAAGAGGAATTTGCAAATTGCATTACACGAGATTTTACAATTTTCAAAGATAGCGACCTAAAACTGAATAACGAAATGTGTTTTCTTGGGTCATCATCTGTTACGTACCTTGGGTTTCATGTTGATTCCGTAGGCATCCACCCAACCGAAGAAAAGTACAAGGCTATACATGATGCACCATTTCCCACAAATAAAGCGGAGTTGCAAGCATTTTTGGGCATGGTTAATTTTTATCACATTTTTCTAAAGGGCAAAGCCACAATTGCCGTACCTTTACATAGGCTCCTGGATTGCTCAAGTGATTGGATTTGGACTGCTATCCAACAACACAGCTTTTAAGAATGTAAAAAACTAATTACTTCAAATACGGTGGTGGTACACTACGATCCATGCAACCAATAACGATTACTTGCGATGCTTCTCAATATGGCGTTGGTGCTTTTCTTAGCCACGTTTTACCAAATGGAGTGGAAGCTCTAGAACAATGAATTCTACAGAAAGGGGATATTCACAGTTGGATCGGGATGCTTTAATTACTTGTATGGCAGGATATTCACAATTGTTACGGACCACAAACCACTTTTGGGTCTTTTTGCTCCGGAGAAGCCAATTCCAAATATTATTTCTCCTAGAATGTAACGTTGGATAATTATGCTAAGTACTTATGATTACAAAATTAACTATAAACCTGGCAAGCAAATTTCTAGTGCAGATGGGTTAAGTAAACTGCCTTTGCCTCTCATAGAACAAAATATTGAAAATTCAAAAGAAGTTCTATTATTGGTATCGATGGAAGATCCACCTTTAGATGCCAAGTAAATTTCTTCGCTAATGGCTAAGGATCTAATTCTGGCATGTGTGTTAAACTTACGAAAGGATGGCCTGAAGGGCGGGTATCGTAAGAGTTCCAAATTTTGTATGCCTGCAGGAACAAATTATCGTCACATAAAGGTTGTATTCTCTGTGGATGTCGCGTGGTTATTTCAAAGGTAGCTACTGTAGGAATTCTTGAAGTACTGCATTGCGTGTCATCCTGGCATCGTCAAGATGAAAGCAATAGCAAAAAGTTACGTTTGGTGACCAGGATTTGATGCTGAAATAGAAAATGTTGTTAAAGGTTGTAGAGAGTCTCAAACAAAATCACGCTCACCTCCAACTTGCCCAGTATTTCCTTGGGAACCTACAAATAAACCATGGTCAAGATTACGTTTAGATTTTGCGGGGTCATTTATGGGAAAGGTTTTTTAATAGTGGTGGATTTATTTCCTAAATGGCTTGACGTTCGAATCGTTTCAAATACTTCTACTGAAGCAGTCATATCAACATTGTATGGATTAATCGCTACTCAAGGGTCGCCAGATACAATGACATCCGATAATGGAACTGCATTTACTAGCAAACGGTTTAAACAATTTTGGAAAACGCTTGGAATTTGTGTAGTGACCACCGCCTCTCATCGACCACAAGAAAATGGAATGGCAAAAAGAATGGTTCAAACAACTAAAGATTTTCTAAAAAATATATATTACCGGAGATTAGAAATTTAAATTAGCTAAATTTTTATTATACCGGCACATCACTGCTAGCTCAACCACTGCTTGGAGTCCTAGCGAGATTCTTATGGGCAGGAAGTTACAAATTGTGTTGGATAAACTAAATCCAGATTTGTCTTGGAGTAGCAACTTAAAAGGGAAGAATCTCTTGACAGTGCTTTAGAGTCACCGAACCTACGAACACTTAACGTTAATGACACCATCTTCATTAAGAATTATAGTAGTAGTGAATAAATGAATTCTTGCGACAATCTCTGAAGTTAGCGGGCCCATTTCTAACAAAGTTAAATTGCATGATGAAAGCATTTTACACAGGCATATAGATCGAAGCAAACTTAGATTTCCTGTTGCTTTAAATGGTGAGGGTAATAAACAAAATTCAATTGCTCACCGCCATTATAATCATTCGGATTTTTTGTGAACCGTACATGCCGGCCTTTCTAATGCACGGTTAACGGATGATCAGGACAAAGTTGCTCCAATTCCAGCTACGTATGAGAGACCGCAACGAATTAGACAACCACCAATGTGGTTAAGTGATTATGTTGATTAAGGAGGAAAAGTGTTATGTTTGTGTTCATGAAATAGTTAGCCAAGATTTTTATGTTACTAGGCATCTGGAAAACAAGCATGTCATGTTATGTCATTTCATATGATACACAACTTTTAAAGAATTCTCAGATTAAATACTTCTACTACTTCCACAATTGTTTAATTATATTATTAAGGCATACATTGCAAATAACATCAGCCCGCTGTACAAATATTTTGCATGAATACAACCCTTACAATATACCTACCCACTTTAACGATATAGTTGATAAAGATGCACTGCTACTTCTGTAATTAAACAAAATCAGTAGTAGCACAGTTTGTGCGTTCTATTAATCACCATTAAATTTAGTAGATATTAAGAACCAAATCTATCTCATTCAAAATAATAATCATAGAGTATGACCAAAATAAGTTTCTATTCTCTTAATATTTCAGTTATCGAAAATATCTATTTACAAATGATTACTCAACATGTACACATCATTATTAAATTGATTTAGGAATATTGTTTCGTTACATCTTAAAATTTTGCAATTATTTTTCGTATAAATATTTAATATTCGCATTATGTAAATTTAATTTAACTTAACTTCCTCATTATTTCTAAGGTTCAATTAAGCATACATAACCTAACCAGTGAACAGAAATTTTTTGAATGTCAGTGTTTTATTATTAACAACCTATACTATTAAGATGAAATATTTTAATTTTCGGGACCCACTCAATAACTATTAGCTTTCCTATTTAGGTACTTTTAATTTATTATTTCAAAAGAGTAAACCATTTTTGCATACTGTCCTCTATGAATTTCAACGATACTTATCAAAATTAAAAATGGAGTTTTTATACAGTTCACTTCAAAATCACAGGGATATAATAAGGTCAAACGACGTTAAATAACTTGGAAATTTTCCACTTGAACAAAATTTAAAAACACTTACTTGATTGGAGTACAGAACAGACAACATACCAGATGTTCAACAGCTTACGAAAATATCTGTGATGCACTTATACCATTTCCTGATTTTATGCTAATCTTGAAGCCTACTCACGAAATTGATAGCTATTTCTCAAATCATCTACAGTAAGCCATAGCCAAAAATCATTAATTCTGAATTCAGTTCCAAAAATTCTAACATTTTAATACTCAAGTCAAAGCTTGTAAATTCTTATCTCTCCCTACATTATTTTGTTGCACTACGAAAAAGAATTAACAAAATATTATGAGGTTAATTTATACTCGCTGTGTTTCTGGCACTTGTTATATTTAACATCGTGTATAAGACATCACTGAAACAGATACATAATAGTCAGGAATCTAATTATTACACGATGTTCCTAGTTATTCTGCATTTTTTCGAACTCGTCACAAAGCATAATTGCTCAGGACCATCTTCATGATAAGAAGCTTGACTTTCACTAACAACGGTTAATGTAAAAGTGTTTGTCAATTAGACAACTAAGTGTCAATTCGACAGTTACAACAATCATTCTATGTATAGGAAGAGGCAGATCTTGAAATTACTCTTATAAGAGTTATTTCTTGTCACTGCACAATTTGAAATTATGCTCACAATTTTGAAGCATAAAATTAAATTAATACAACAAGTAATAAATACATTAGGTAAAACAGAATCTTGAAATTAATTACTACTTAAAAATTTACAATGCTGTAAGGCTTGAAATAACCTATCAAAATAATAGCATTAATATCCATAAAAATACTACTGGAAAATAAATTTGTTACAAAGTTTCGGCTTTTATATTAATTTATCTAACTTTCCATACTATTTCAGATTTTTCTCGATAATTATTCATGGCTGATGTAAGAATTTACAAGATTGTCGGCATTTAACGATCAATTAGTGTCCAACTGCATGCTTTACGAGCATCATTAAAGTGTCGTGGACCTTTATCCAACGTACAGAGTTGATGGTTGCATCGCACCCTATCTTATGGTGTAATGCAGAAAACTATAATATCGATTTTTATTACATTTTAGGTTTGTGCAAATTACTTGAATAAAAGTTTATTTATTTAATGAGGTTTAAAGCATTTCTTAGGTTTTAACATCTCTGTTCCAGAATAAAGAAGATTCTAGATTAATGTTTTGGTTTGAAACTCTTAAAGTTAATTAAAATGTTACATCTACACACATATTTAATAAGGGTTTGTTTGTACTTTGAAAATGAAACTAAATACTATTTTTACGTGGATATTTTACACACGGGATATTTATTTTTTGCATGGAAAATGAAATATGTTGCAACTCAATTATATGCACAGAAAATTAATTATATTTATATCTTTAAAATGAAAACTTGTTTTCAGTAATACGTGGAGAAATTAATTGCATTTGCTTTCATATTTACACACGAGAAATTTAATCATATAATTAATAAGTGCTGTGTATTTCAATGGCAAGGATGTACGCTTGAAGTATGGGGGGGATAAATGTTCGAAAATTTCAATTTCTCCTGTTTCTTTCTATTTGGGTGGGTTTTATTTATGGAATTTTGGTTTCCATGACCTCTTTTATCACATCATATATATATATATATATATATATATATATATATATATATAATGATATATTATTAATGGGTTTGAGGTCAGCTGTAGGAAAGTAAACTCTTTTTTAAGGCCTAAATTTTCGAATTTTATTTAAATTCTTGATCACAGTCTTTCTAAAATTTTACAATTAATTAGGCTAACATATAAATGAATTGATAGTAACTTACAAGACGAGGTTAAACATTAAATTAACATGAAAATTAAATCGAAATCTTATTTTAACTAATTTTTGCTTCAATTTGTTATAAGAAAATTGTATAACTTGTATAAAAATAAAAATTAAAATGTCAAATTTTGAAACCTTTTAGTTTCACTTTTTTTAATTATTTGAAGATTTAAAAACAGAATGCCTATGTGTGTATGTGTTTGTGTGTGTATGAGTGTGGGTGCGTGTACATGTTATATTTATGCGAGTGTCTATGAATATTTGTGATTATGTATATTAATCAGTTTGTTTGTTAGTATGTGTATGTATGAATGTGATAGGATGTTTATGTATGTAATGCTAATCACTACAATATCAATTATTGCATTAGGTATATGTTACTTCTGAAGACTAAGTATGTATGTGTAAATCGAACTTAGACCACCAATATCTGTTTTTTTATTTATACAATTTTTTTGGCGAAATATATGATACATTTCCAGAAATAGTCTTTTTTGTGTATCTCTTTATAATTCTAAAATTTTAGGATGTTTAAAATCAATTTTGTGATCTAAATCAATTGAGTGTCTTGATAACGCACAGGAATTTGGTTTGATTCTAATGTCACTTTTGTGTTGGGTTATACGTTGTTTTAAAGTTTGTGACGTTTGCCCAATATAAGGATTACCACAATCTATACAATTAATTTGGTTTACAAGGTTTCTTTGAAATAAATCTAGTGTCTTATCTTTAAATTTTGAAAAAATGCTTCTTAATGTTAAAATGTTTTTTTTTAGCGTATTTGAAATTGTAATTTTTAAATATTTTAATTAATTTATGAGTTAGGTGGTCATCTATATTTGGTAGTGTTTTATATAGCTGTATAGTTTTGTTATTTTCGTTAGTTGTATTATTATTATCTATATCACCATCGTTATTGTTTATATTATTGTATTTTTTTGTGTTATATAATAATTTTGTTATCAGGTGTATAGGATAGTTATTATTTTTTAGAATATTTGAAAGATGTTTCATGTTTTTTTTTAACCTCGTCTTGTAAGTTACTATCAATTCATTTATATGTTAGCCTAGTTAATTGTAAAATTTTAGAAAGCCTGTGATCAAGAATTTAAATAAAATTCGAAAATTTAGGCCTTAAAAAAGAGTTTACTTTCCTACAGCTGACCTCAAACCCATTAATAATATATCATCATATTTATAAAAGGTCATTTTCTCTAAACTTTACATATATTATTTTTCAGGTATTATTCGACATAGCTGGCTGGTTCTGAAATGAACCGCTGTCAATTTGGCGACGTTTCAGCATAATCACGTTTTATTCTTCAGGCTCTGTAGGTTGAGCAGTGAATGAAGAAGTGTTCCTTAGTCCTGCTATGTATACACACACCCATGTACACACATGCACACACACACGCACGCACGCACACATTCACGCACGCACACACACGCGCACACACACCACACACACCCACACACACACACACCTCCCCACACACACGCATGCATGCACACACACAACCTTTTCATTTAGTTTAAAAGTTTAATAAACATTATCATTCATTGTACAAATATGTATTAAAAGGATAGTATGATCCTTCTGGTTTATTTATTTTGTTTTATATTGTATATAAATAATGAGACATAAAGAGAAGCTTGTTGATAGATATTGAATCTTGTTACTATCATTTTGATACTTCAACATGATAAATCTCATATGTAATATTTGAAATTATTAAACTGATGTAACATTTTTCTAATTTAAAAACCTTTTAGAAAATTGATTGATGCTCCATTACTTTTGACTACTATTCAGTTTCCAATAAATCCCAACAATCAGCAACATCCAGCTATACTTACTTTTAGACTTCAAGAAATCACCGTATGTCTTGATCCTCTTCTGTGCAAATGGTTTTCATATAACCCTGCAACATTTGTTAAAAAAAACGGAAGTATTGGTACTTACTATTTTGCTAGTGGTAATGTATGTTAAATATTATTTGTCTTAATAGGTGAGCGATTCAGAAAGAGTAGTGGCAGCATTTTAGAAACTCCAAATCGAATTGGAACACCTCATGAATCTATACATAGCTGTTCTGATAAAGACCATTCATCAATACCTATTGCTACTCAACCTGTAAATGAAGCTAATACTTCAAATGTAAATTCTTTTATGTAAATTTAATTTTATAAGTTTTTTTTTAGTTGCAAGATAGTGCACACAACTTTTTACAGAGATGGTTCACCGTTTGGAAGAATATGCTTCTTAATGGCGAAAGTGCTCAATGCACTATTTATTTACCTGTTAAATCATTATCAGCTGTTGGTGCTCAAGGTAATATAATTTCCAATTTTTTAAATTTTGGGATGCGTACTTAGTAAATTTTCTATATTTTAGGAATTCGGGAAGCCATTGGTAAGGGATTAAGTGAAATTGATCCACCTGACATACTGGTAATAACCCTTCCGTTAGCTACATTTTGTAGTGCTTCTCAAAAAACAGGATTAACAAAATATTTGACGCACATGCCTGTTATATTACCACATACTATGTGGACAGCTGGTAAGGAAAATACTTTTTTTAAATGTTATGATATAAAATTTCCTGTAGGTAAAGCAGGCTTTCCTTGGGTTATTTCTGTTTCTGATGTGAGTATTTATACTCTTCAAAATGGGCACAAGTTAAACTTTTTAAATCCTGTTTTTTTAAATATTACTGTGGGTGTATCAACAAAACAAGAAGCTAGTGAATCTAGCTCGATGAGTTTTGATTTAAAAAGTACTGATAACACGTACCAAACATTAATCACAAATGCTAACAGTGCACACTCTGCATCTAAACTAGTATCTTCTGAATTAAAAACTGATTATGGACCTTTAGGACTATGTGTTCATGTGGATATGAGTTCTATTACTCTTTGTATATCTGAAGTTCAGGTATATTCTAATAATTAAATATCAGGTTCTAAAATTGTCTATTCTTAGATATGTCTTATAGCTAGTATATTACGCGGACTTAAAGATATTATTACTAATATTTTACCTGAAACTCCAAAAGAGATACCAACATATTCTGATTTACAAGGCACTGTAAGTTGGGGTTCTCAAATATCACCTCCTTTAAAACAAAGTAGTATTGATTCATTTAGTGAAAATACTACACCAATTGTAAATATTTCTAGCAAGTTAGGAGACGATAGCGTAAAATTAACAGCTTGGATACAATGGACGATAGCTCGATTTAGAATAAAGATCTTAGCACATGATAATAAAAGCTTGGACTTTGAAAATACTTCTTATTTGTTTAAACCTAACCTTAAACTTGTTTTTGATGCAGAAGATATTGTTAGTTCAATAGACTTCCAACATATTTACTTAAAAATTAAGAACAAAGTGGCATCTGCAAGTGCACATTGTTTTAAGCGGTAGGTACGTTAGTACGGAGTGAACAATTTATGTAAAATTTTAGTAGTGAAGATGATTCTAATTGGGTGCCTGGAGAATGTTTAGGTGTTATAATGAGAGCAAGTGAAGATGCATCTCCAACTGAAAAGCAAGATGACACTGCATTTGCTACGTTTACGATTACCAGTGCCAGTAGTACTCATACTCACGCCATGTGGGGTGCCTTACAAAAGGATCGTTGCAGAAAAGACACTGTGAGTAACTATGTATCAATTTTTTTTTGTATTTTGCCATGGACATATTTTAGCTTGCTAAAGTTGAATGAAGTAAATTTAATGTTGTATTACTTTTGATAATGATGTAGTATTATGCAATATTTTCTTTATTTACAATTAGTTAAAAGTATGGGTGTGGTGCACTATTACACACTGATCTAAAACCATTATAAAATGTTTTAAATTATGCTGAAGTGTCCAAAAAATAATTATTAACAGAAAAAAATGCGAGTCTTACGCTATTATTAGAATGATTCATGTTTTAATGTAGTATTAATCTAACTTCAAACCATGTAAAATAAAAGGTTCAAGGTCATAAGCCGGAATAAATATTTGACCTTAACTGCAAAAATACTTAACCAAACTTGATTTATGGTGTAGCACAGTTAACAGGAGCGTTACCACATTTGTTGATCTATTTCATAGGTTGGGAAGCTTACTGTAAACACATCATATTACCCGAAGATTGTTTAACAAAGAACAACTACACGAACTGCACTGTATGAAACAATTGAATATATCTTCATGTCAGAAAAAGTATCTTATATTGCTGCAATTAGCAATATGAACTGCATACAATAGATGTAGCTTAGGATGCTATTAGGCATCAATTTTTGTAAGTAGCGCATCTATAAAAGTGAACAACACAACTGCAAGTTAGGTAATTGCTAAAGACGTGTTTTTATTGAGTACATCCGTGAAGAAATAAAAATGCATTCCACAACCTCGTAAACAAATTATAATTGAGTAGGGTACTCCAGGTTAGGTTACTGTTAAAAACAGATATTATGATTAAAGAAGACACAACACTCACTACTTAGATCAAAACAGTCCCTGCAATGTTGGCAATGTATAAACCACATGTTTTATCGATCAGAAATTTTCGAAAATAAATAATTGTTAATATTTGAAATTTTTAATCATTTGTTTTATTTGTAGTAGTAGACATCTAGATTTATTGACAATAAGTACAAAGCATAAGATTACTTAATTTTAGTGGTTTTCTATATTTAGTAGATACTAAAATTAAATATAGATAAAAATAGATAAATACAATAGTATTGTTGGAGACTTTCATGGCCGGAGTCATTATAAATATTTATGGTTCCGGATTGGGACCGTGTCTTCTTATAAACTAAAGTCAACGCTTTGCCCACTTTTGTAAGGAAAGAAAGTAAAATAAATAATAATAATAATAAAGATAAGAATGATAATATTAAGTAGACAAGTTCCAGTGTAAAGAGTAAGGAAAGCTACTTCTGAACTAGCAGACTCACCAGCCCATTTAAGCCAAAAGGTGTCTTGTGGCAAAGTAACTGGTGAAACTAGCAAAAGTGGTAGTTTATATAGGGCAAGAACTTCAGCTTAACTGGGTTGGTGTCTGCTAATTCAGAAGTAACTGTCCTTACACTTTGCACTTTACCTTGTCTACTTAATGTTATCATTCTTATCAGTATTATTTATTTTCATTTTCTTTTCTTTTCCTGATGAAGCACCTCACAAAAGTGGGCAAAACGTCGACCTTAGTTTATAAGATGACACGGTCCCAACCTGGAACCATAAATATTTATAAATAAAATTGAAATTTAAATCAATGACTAGTTTTTCTCGACACTATTTTCAATGCCATGGCTGTTTTCTCGAATGCAGTATTCACACCATTTTCTTATTTTATTCTCTGCATTTAAGAGCACATTTGATCTTTTATGAATTTTAAAGGCCAAAACAATTGCCTCCTTGTGAAGTTCCTCTATTGTATTTTATTTAAAACACCACAAATAAAAAGATCTCAGAGACCCATTCGTACTTATACATTTTAGAAGAAATTTATTATCTATAAATATCTGTAATAGTCTTACATTTTCATTAGAGGCACTATCTTTTTGAAAATAAATGAAATTGTAGTGGGCCACTGGCACATTTTCCAGCAGTTCTAGTATAACTTCTTCAAGAATTTGTAGGAATCTAGTAGCTGATAGATGCTCTTCAATCATTCTGTAGATTATGCATCAGCCTAAGATAAAACATGAAACTCCAATTCTGAGGTGTCCTCATGCTTTTTCAAAAATTTCCTGCCAAAGAGTGCCTAGTGTTTAACAGTTAGTAATCTCCACATTTGAAAAACAACATTCCATCAAACCAGATACTATATATGACAGAAGAATTGTTAATGCTAAATACCAATTGCAAAATATACGCTCATTATCGCTGAGATACAAATGATGTACTATTTTAAATTTTATGTGCGGTATTTATATTTTCTCTAAACTTTGAAATTATTTATTAAAATAAACACTAACATTACATATTTTCGGAAATCTCAAATTGCATCGAATTACTCTAAAATATATTTAGAGGTTCTCAATATCGCATGTGTAACTTAAAAACTATAAGTAATCATTATAATTTTGACATATTTTTGTTTCATTAAAAAGTGGAGACTGCAACACTCCATATTCCAAAGACATTGAAAATGGAATATGCTATATGATCCTACTATTTTAGAATTGCATAATTGAACTTTTGTAAACATCTTTATGTTTTATTTATAGTATGTAATTGGTTAATACTAGTACTGTTGTATTCTTGGAAGGGATTTCATAAGTGAATTTTGTTATGTTGAGATTCTTAATTGGAAATTGTATATGCATTAACATTGATGCTTAGCATATGTATTATGTAATTTTGAAATGGTCTTCTCTAACATGGAGAAACATAAGTTTACCAAGTACATGAAGTGTAAATCTGTGTTTTTCTATTTTTCTAACATTCTTCCCCATTGTCTCTTAGTATTCTCTCTGTACACTACCTAAAACATCAACATAATGTCTTGCTTTGTTGATGCACAGTATGTCAAAGTGCAGCAATATATTTTAAACGTATGTTTCTTTGTTACGAAATTTCTGTCATATCATATACACAGAAGTGCATGAAACATCCTAATAAGAACCTTGGCTGTATATTTGTTTATGTACTCTTATTATAGTGGAAAGTGACAAATGTAGTATTGCATTTGTTGGTTATTTAACAATGTGGGGAACTTAGTGCAAGTTAGTTACTATGGGTTGTATTGTAACTCAACTGTTGTTTCATCTTAAGTCTTTGATTTAGAGTTGCATAAAAACCTTTTTATCAGACTGTTATTTCACCACAATGCAAATACTAATTGCTACTGGTACATGGCACAATGTGTTCGTTTAATTGGGGATTCCTCACATGAATTAAACCCATAAATACTCCCAGTATGTTTGTTGTGGTTTGTTTAGCATTCTTCTTACTCTTCTTTGGGAATTAAACCACTCATAGTTTTTAAAATCATCTTTATTTACGTTTCGATCCATGACCTAGGATCGTTGTCAAAATAATAAAAACTTTAAGTTTGACATTTATGACATAAATTGAAGGTGACTTTGATTTATCGATGTTCAAAATATTTGGTTTGAGTACACTAAGAAAAAATTTTTAAAGTTTAAAAGAATGATTGCCTTCAATTTGTGTTGCGGCCTGGGACCAACTTTTTTTAGGTAGCCAATACGCTTAACCTGAAATCAGCTGATTAATTTTTATTGGTGCATTTTATATAAATTCAATAATTTGGGAAACATTTTTTTAACATCTTTCTATTTATACAATTGAAAGGATGTTTATTAAAGAAGTGTGCAATTGCGTTACCGTAAGGCTTAAGCAGTCATTTTTTTATATTTATTTTGAGGGGGAAAATCATTATGATTTAGGCCTACCTCTTTGGTAGATTTTAACATGGTTCTGAGGCGACCCTATGGCGGGTTTACACTTGTCAGATACCAATGTTGTTCTATGAAGATTGTATATGGTTCTGAGGCGACCCTAAGACAGGTTTACACTTGTCAGATACCAATACTATTCAACGGAGATTGTATATGGTTTTGAGGTAACCCTATTGCGGGTTAAAATGCTTATTGTATGTATAAATAGAAATCATGTATGTGTAGGCTTGTATTTCATGTTAATATCGCAAGGAAAACCCAGGAAAAACTTGCAATGCTACCTAGATATTGTAGGCATTTGATTTTCATTTGTTATTTCTTTTGTTATTTTTTTTAGTAATGGAATCCATTGTTTACTGAAAGTCGCGGATTCGTTTGCAACGCAGTTATTTTTAAGTAGGGTTATATAAGCAGCTTCTTTGATTTTGCGTTTATGGTGGTTTTCTTCTTTGTCGATAATTTTTGCGCCCTCCCATTTTATTTTATGACTGGAGTTCCATGCATGTTGGCAAATTATGGATTTTTCAAATTTTCTATTTTTTATATATGACTTATGTTCTTTTAATCGAACTTCAAATGGTCTGTAACTTTCCCCTATATAAAACTTGTTACATTCGCACGGTATTTTGTAGGTGCAGTTTTTTCAACTTTGTATTGCGTTTTTGGGTTTTGTTTTTGTTAATTGTGCTCTTAGTGTATTGTTGGTTCTAAATACTGTTTTAATTCTAAATTTGTTTCCTATTCTTTGGATTTTTTCGGAGAATCCTTTTATGTATGGTATTGAGAGCATTTTTTGGTGTATTGTTGTTTTTGTTTTCTTTTTCTTTATTTTTAGGGTTTTTATTCATTTCTTTCTCAATTATTCTTTTAAGATATTTGTTTTCTATTAGTGTATATCTGATTGGGTCTTTCTCTGTCTTTAAAATTTCTTCGTTTGATGATATTAATTTTGCTCTATCATACATGGTTTTGATAATTCCTCGTTTGACACATTGTGGGTGGTTTGAATCGAAGTTAAAGTATCTGTTTGTGTGCATTGGTTTTCTGTATACCGATGTATTAATTGTTGTATCATTTTTGCTAACTAGAATATCTAAAACACGGAAGTTTTCCATGTTGTTCTAATTCATATGTGAATTTAATAGTTGGTTCTATTTTGTTAATGGACTCTACAAAGTTTTTAATTAGTTCTATATTATGAGGCGAAATAGCATAGACATCATCTACGTATCTCCACCAGATTAGTGGTTTTAATTCTTGTGTGAATATTACATCTTTTTCGAATTCCTCCATGAATATATTACTAAAGATTGGCGATAGTGGACTTCCCATTGCCATTCCGAAGCTTTGTTTGTAGGATTGATCACTTATTTGAAAATATGTGGTATTGACGCATAAGCCAAGTAATTTCATAATCGATGATATACTTAGTTTTGTTCTTTCTTTAAGGTTGCCATCTTTTTCTAGTTTGTTTCTTATAATATTAAGCGTTTTGTTTTTAGGGACATTTGTGAAGAGATTTACTACATCAAAACTTACCATTGTGTGTGTATTTTCAATTTTTATGTTTGATAATTTTTCTAACAAGTGTTGGTTGTTTTTTATGAACGAATCCGGATTAGCGGAGAATCCTTTTATGTATGGTATTGAGAGCATTTTTTGGTGTGTATCGTTGTTTTTGTTTTCTTTTTCTTTATTTTTAGGGTTTTTATTCATTTCTTTCTCTATTATTCTTTTAGGATATTTGTTTCGTGATATTAATTTTGCTCTATTATACATGGTTTTGATAATTCCTCGTTTGACACACTGTGGGTGGTTTGAATCGAAGTTTAAGTATCTGTTTGTGTGCATTGGTTTTCTGTATACTGATGTATTAATTGTTGTATCGTTTTTGCTAACTAGAATATCTAAAAACGTAAGTTTTCCATGTTGTTCTAATTCATATGTAAATTTAATAGTTGGTTCTATTTCGTTAATTGACTGTACAAAGTTTTTAATCAGTTCTGCATTATGAGGCCAAATAGCATAGACATCATCTACGTATCTCCACCAGATTAGTGATTTGAATTCTTGTGTGAATATTACATCTTTTTCGAATTCCTCCATGAATATATTGCTAAAGATTGGCGATAGTGGACTTCCCATTGCCATTCCGAAGCTTTGTTTTATTACAATTTATATGGTGATAGTTCTTACCATTTAAAAGTCGATAAAACAGTTTACGAAGTCGGTAATACAGTTTAAGAGTTCATAAACACATCGCGCAAGCGCAATGAATAAGAAAGCGAGCAACGCCCCTGGCGGATGTAAGCGCGAACCTTATTACAGATTCCGCGCTGCCAACTACAAATGACGTCACCACTACACAAATTACATTGCGTAATAATCGGAAATATAAAAATTTAAACAAAAGTTCATATCAGTGAACAAATTAAACACTATACTACTTACCCCGAACCGAACGTTTCATGGGTTGAACTAAAGTTGGCCTCTATCAAGGTCCATCAGGGCTCCCTCCCGGAGTAATTAAAGATGGTGACTCGTCATCTCTGGTCGTGGAGTACGTACGGTACGCCTTACGGCTCTCAAATTATTACCTACCTATGCAGGGAATGGGCAGGAATACTAGGTAAAGGCAACAGACAAAGACAATTAGGCAAAGGAAGTCTACATAGATAAGATAAGCACGATACGATACCTCAAAGCGTCCACACTACTCGAAGAACAAAGGCAAAAACGCCACGTTCAAGCGTCTAACCGAAAACTCTCACCACTTTTCCCCACTCTTTGTCCAGTATTCGTCCAACCCTCTAGAGTCGTGCGATCTGCGCAAACGCACTGTGACGTATCAGAAGTACGCGCCTAGTCTTTTAAAATTCCGCGCACCGCGTAAATGAAAATATGGCGCGAAACCTCCATAAATCAAACTTAACCTAATACATGTTTAAGTGCCGATTGGCATGTAACAGTTTGTAGAATTGATCACTTATTTGAAAATATGTGGTATTGACGCATAAACTAAGTAATTCCATAATCGATGATATACTTAGTTTTCTTCTTTCTTTAAGGTTGCCATCTTTTTCTAGTTTGTTTTTTAAAATATTAAGCATTTTGTTTATAGGGACATTTGTGAAGAGATTTACTACATCAAAACTTACCATTGTGTGTGTATTTTCAATTTTTATGTTTGATAATTTTTCTAAAAAGTGTTGGTTGTGTTTTATGAAAGAATACGTTTTGCCTGCTAATGGATTTATAATTTTTAGGAGAAATTTTGCTAAATTATGGCATGGTGAATCTATGGGGCTTACGATTGGTCTTAAAGGAATGTCTTTTTTATGAATTTTTGGTAGACCGTAAAAGTGGGGTAGTTTACTGTAATGTGGGACCAGTTTACTTCTTTCTTTGTCTTCGAATTCATTTTTAAATTTAAATAGAGTTTTGTATACTTTATTTTCAATTGATTTTGTTGGGTCCGTTTCTAAACTGGTGTAATTCTCAGTGTTCAACAGTTCGTTGACTTTATGTTGTAATCGTTTTTATTCATTATTACTGTTGCATTGCCTTTGTCAGCAGGTAGAATTATAATTGAGTTATCGTTTTTTAGATTGCGAATTGCTTTTATTTCGTTATTAAAGCAATTTGTATCTGCCCTAATTATAAGATTTAATAATCGAACAAGGATAGTGCACTTCCCTTCAATTTTGATATAAGGATAAATGTATTCTAAGAAGTGACTTCGGTGTAGAGAGTTCGTACGCCTAAATTCTGCAACACACTATACAGATATACATATGATCTCAATAACATAAATTGTTTACCCCTAGTAGTATACAAATTCATCTACTGTAATTAAGAAAATTATTATCACAAAAAAGGTTTATTGCAATTATAATGGTAATTATAAGAAAACATCATAATATGTGTGCTCTATATAATTACTTATTTTGATGTGGTTTTTATTTTGCTTTCTTAACTGTGTTTAGTATCAAATTAATCTGCTAGTTTCTGTGCATCTGAAGTGCCAATTTTTGTGCTTCTATTTTAAGTGGTTGCAAAAATATCTGTGAGAAACTACATATTTGGAATATAACTGTATTAAATTTAACATCATATGTGTCCTTATCAACCATATGCTTGATAATGCATTGCTTTAAATGTAGTGTAACAATAAACACAAGTGTTAAACCACCTGATGTGGATAAACTTTTGGGTATCCATGTGATTCTTGCTCTAAATTTATCTGCAAAATCTGTGCCAATGTTAGCCCAACAGAAATTAGGGCTATTCCTTTAAAGGACAGGGTATTAATATTCAATTGTCCGGTATGCTTGCAGGAAAAGAGCAATATATCTAATAAACTTTCCCAGCTGGATACTGCTATACAGGACATCCAACAAGTTTTAATAGAATTTCATCCTATCATTCTATCTCTCGGGAATTTAAGGGATATTTTACAACCTATCATTTGTGATCAAATCCAAGCCACACTTACACCTAGTCTCTCTAGATGATAAACTTCTGAATATTCGTTCCAGCATAAGATCAGATCCATCTTCGTCCACTTTAAATTATGCATCCGCCGTAGCTAAAAATAGTGTGATAGTCAAACCTAAGGATATTTCTCTAAGTAATGCCGCAACTAAATCTTTACTATTGCAGAAAATAAATCCAGCTACTAATGAAATTAGTCTACACAAAGTAAAAACCATCAAGAATGGTGGACTTGCTATTGAGTGCCCTAGCACACCTGTTGCTGAAAAATTCAAGAGCCTTATCGCCAATAATATGACTGATGTGCTTACTGTCAGGGATGCTGTTAAATTTAATCCTCACTTACAAATATCTTCTCTCACTGAGAAACATACGCCTGATGATCTGAAACATTATATAGTTTCACAAAATACTGGACCAAACAGCAAACATACAAGTATTAGATGTTGCCCCTTGCAGGAAAAACAAGAACACTACCAGTGTTTGTTACAGACTGACCTGGCTTCTTATAATAACATTATCAACAATGGCTTCATCCGTGTTGGATATGATCATTGTCCAGTTTTTGATGCACTTGAATTAAAACGGTGCTATAATTGTTGTGGCTTCAATCATTTTCCATCTAACTGCAACAAACCTAAAATGTGCCCTAGATGTTCGCTACCTCATAATGTCACGGATTGCCATGCAGATGTGCTAAAATGCGGAAACTGTGCTAATGCCCCAGAGAACAAGGCTACTTACAAAACGAGCCACAGCAAAAATCTCAATCATGCTGCATGGGATCACTCGTGCCCTGTATACATACAAAAATTAAGTGAACTTAAGTCCAAGGTAATTGGTAAATAGCAATCAAGGCCTACTTCCAACCAATATTTGAAACTTAATTCTAACTACTTAACTATCTACTTCAGAATGTGCATGGCCTAAACACACGACTTATTTAATAACATTCAAGCAAATAGCGAAGATCAACAACTATTCGCATTCACTGAAACCTGGCTGTCGGATAGTGTATTAAATAGCGAACTTTTTCCTGAATCGTTTGTAGTGTATCGCTCTGATCGTTACTTTGAACTTACAAACACCTTACGTGGAGGTGGGGTACTTATTGCGGCTAATGATAGTCTTAACACTTGTAGAATAAAAGTTGACTCTACTCTTTGGAGTCAATTACGTATAGATGTTGTGGGTATAAAACTTACTACTCACAATAAGCATTGAAACATATTTGTTATATATATTCCCCCAGTATTGTCATCTGTTGAATATCAAACCTTTTTTGATGTATTAATCTCGCTTGATTGTAATTATGGTCCTGATATTCTCTTCCTAGGAGATTTTAATATACCCCAGTACACACTTAAATCTGTCACGAAAATTCTCCCTTTAACTTACCTGGATTCACTCTGTAGCTTCTATAATCTTCATCAATATAATGAGATCTTGAATAGCCATGGCCGTCTTTTAAATCTTGTGCTATGTTCTATACTCTGCACAGTGCACAAAGCCCAATATCTTCTGCTTCCTGACGACAAATATCATCCATCTCTAATAATAACGCCTTCAATCCAATTTGCACGTTCTGCTACACCTGATATTTGTACAACACAAACCTACAACTTCCATAAAGCTAACCTGCAGCTCCTCTATTTTGATTTGTCATTCATGCAGTGGGATGATCTATACTCTTGCACAGATATTAATGCTGCCTGTGATTATTTCTACTCTTCATTATATAAAATATTCGATAAATGTGTTCCTAAAACATCTGTTACTAAAAGAGATTATCCTCCTTGGTTTACAGCTACAGTTATTAAAAAGATTAAACGCAAATATTCCCCATGGAAAATTTATAAGACATCTCTCGACCCGATAATTCATCAACAATACAAATTACTCAGAACCAGTATTAAGCATGACATATCTATTGCCTACAAATCGTTTCTTATGAATATTGAGACGCATATTAAAGAGCAGCCTAAAAAGTTCTGGTCTTATTTGCATAGTAAAAAAGGCCCATCAGTGCATACTTCTTACATGCATAACATGGGTACCTTATGCTCCGGTGGTATCGATGTAGCGAATGCTTTTGCTGATTTGTTTTCTTCAGCTTATTCTGGTCCCAATAATATCACTTTACCTACATTGAATCAGGTACATGTTTCCAATACCATCTCTGTTGATCATATCACAGCTAATGATATTGCTACTGCAGTCAAAAGCCTATAGTCAAATATGACCTCGGGCCCTGATCACATACCGGCATTTATTATTCATGACTGTCTGAACATACTTCTAGACCCATTATCCTTTCTGTTTAACCTGATATTAAAACTCAAAACTTTCCCCTCAGTTTGGAAATTATCCAGAATTGTACCTGTCTTCAAAAATGGGGACAGAAATGATATTAACAACTACCGACCGATTGCCATAATTTGTAATTTTTGTAAGATCCTAGAAAGTATACTTCATTCATACATTGCTAACCAAGTCCATAATAAGTTGATTATTAATCAGCATGGCTTTATAAAGGGCAGGTCCACCACAACTAATTTATTTCGCATAACTCAGTTCATAGCAGAATCTATTGACCAACTTTTACAGGTGGATATAATTTATACTGACTTTTCCAAGGCTTTTGATCGTATATCTCATAATACCTTACGCTGTAAATTGGAGATGATGGGTTTTTCTGACAATCTAATACTTTTAATATCTGATTATCTTACTAATCGTACACAATTTGTCCAGCACCTTGGTTATTCATCAAAACTAATCCATGCTACATCGGGTGTGCCGCAGGGGTCCATACTTGGACCTCTCCTATTTATAATATACATTAATGATATTGGAGCCTCCTTTAGCATTGATTACCTGTTGTATACTGATGACTTAAAGCTGTTTACTAAAGTAACCTCCCAGAAACACTATGATTCTTCAATCCAACCTCAACAGTCTAAGCAACTGGTGTAGATTAAACGACTTACCATTAAATGTTAATAAATGTTATGTTATGACCTTTTCACGCTCTCATAATCCACTACACTTTGACTATTCTCTCAATGGCAGTGTTCTTCAACGCCCTCAGTACGTTAAGGATCTTGGAATTTACTTTGACTGCAAGCTTACTTTTGCTGAACATATAAACTATCTTAGTCTTTCATCTTCTAAGATGCTAGGATTCATTATTCGAAATTCTGTGGGCTTTAGACAATCGTCAACTATGATCTTGTTGTTTAATGCTTACAATCGGTCCCGGCTGGAGTATGCCAGTGTTATATGGTGTCCGCACTATGTAATATATATACACCTTATTGAAAGTATACAGAGGAGATTTTTGAAAATTTTAATGTTCCGATATAAAGGATTCTACTCGTTTATCGGCTATTGTAATGTAGCTTTTATGTCTGCTTTTGGGGTTATCTCTTTGGAGAAGCGTCGTTTCTTGCATTCCTTGATTTTCCTTTATAATATCCTTTTCACTGCCGTGACCTACTGAACCAAATTACTTTTACAGTACCTCGCTTATCTTCTCCCAATCCTTCCACATTCCATAATCACGTACCCCGTACCAACGTATTAAAATTTTCTCCACTTCATCAGATTTATATGAACTATGCCTCTATCCAAAATAACATTGACATTTTCCACACCTCTATACGTGCTTTAAAAAAGAATGTACTTATCAATGTGTAATTTTAGTATTTGTTAACTGTGTGTCTTTGCTGTTTTTATGCTTACTGTTTTATTTTGTAGTTATAATGCTGTCTTGTAATTGGATCTAGATCTGTTAGATGGTAAATAAATAAATAAATAAGAGATGCAATCGTAACTAGCAACTATTAATAATCAATATTTAAGCAATCGATATACCGTTACACAAATAAATCAATACTCTACCTCTTAAATATTTACACATATAAAGCTATAGTTTTGGTTCGACAGATCGTCAACAATAAACCAACATAATTAACATATATCAAGTAAACCTGTACTCCTTGGAATTGTCACTAGTAAATCCTGTATTTTGATAATTAACACTAAAAGTATAAATCACTTTTTAAGTTTATTGTTTATTCCAATGCCGACAATATTTGTCTGTCTTGAATGCTGCATACATGTTTCAAAATTTTAACAACCTGCTTTAATGATTTTTGTTTATGTTACTCAAGACAGTTTAATTATTTTTAAAGATTACTATTACAACTAAAAACTTCCATATCAATAAGTTTTCATTTTTGCATTAAAAGTAATACACATAGTGTTATTTTAAAGGACCTAGTAAAATTAACTTTTACATTATCTTTTGTTATCAAATATATGTTGATTTTGGGTTTTAAAACATGCAGTAATGTTAATTCGTCTTATATTGTTGATGTTTTTATAATTTTTTTTTCTTCAGAAAAGTGGAAAACATGAATCTGCACAAATCCAATCCCAATCCCATTCTCAATCTTTATACATAACGGAAATATTATTCACATCTCAACCAATAGATTTTATTTTGTGTTCATCACATCTACAAAGTTTTTATTCAGTTTTTGAACATTTGTGTGAAATGACAGAGTCACAAAATGAAAATGAAGAGTTTTGGTTACTTCAACTCAATAATCAAAACCTACCTTTGATATATGTGGAATGTCAGGGTATCCGTATTATTATGCCTTCATCAGAACTAAAAAGTGCTGACACTGGACACGATATTTGCATTTTTCAGGTGGATGGTATTAATTTAATGCCTAGTGCAGTAAATCCTATATGCCGCACTCCTTGTAGGCCAGATATTTATCAAATGGCTGCACAACTGAGGATTTTGAATGTTCCAGGTAATTGAATATGTTATTTTTCTGCAATTATTTTATATTTTGTAGGAAGTGAGGCAGAAGATCGACAGTATCAACTTGATGTAACTGGATTGTCGATCAGCACTGGTTCTTTGGATGAAGTACTTTTAGTATTAAATTTACAGGAAAACAATTTGACAACATTAAGAACCATGAGCGAAAACCCAGCTTTGGAATGGAATAATTTTGATAAAAGCCAGTTGAATGCTACAACAAACTTAAATTTACTACCTCTTATTGACAAGTATGTATTTTAGTGACAAACTTTTATACGCAAACCATTTAACTGTTTAAATTTAACAAGACTTTCAAAAACTTGCTGAGGACACTATTGTACTTCTTTTTAAACTTTTTCTTGCGTTAGAAAGGAAACTATTAAAAAATTATTTATTAAATCACCCCGCGTATACTTGTTGAGTACATTTTTCTTAGACAGTTAGTTGCAGGAAGAAGTGTGCGGATGCTTATCCAACTAATCAGTTTTTGTGGTCAGCCTTAAAATCTGTCCAATAAAATCGCAAATGTTAAAAATTAGAAATTGATTTTTATAGCAAATATAATATCCTACAGACATATAATTCAAACATGATAAAAGAATAGTTTTACAATTGTGAAATATTTATATATCATAAAAATAAATAAAATAAGAAATTTTACTGTATAAACTTATACACGAGGCTTTTGAAGTCAGCTTACAATGTTGTGTATGCAACATCGATATTTCTTATTTTTATCTGCAGAATTGCTGCATTTTGTATAACAGGTATTGAAACTGGTATATATTTAACTTGCCTTACCAACCATTAAATTGAAATTGTTCTTTATAAAATATGCACTAAGTCATACACATCTCAGAAATAGAATAATACTTATTGTTTACCATTATACTGTTTTCACAAATAAAACTACTCTCCACTCATCTGGCTTAAATCTATTCTACAAAAACGTTATACCAACATTTCGGTAAACAGATAAAAACACAAAGTTTAAAACAAACTATATTAAACAGTTAGGTGAGCATTTATCACAAAAATAAACCCTCGTTCGGATGAGAGGTAAAATGGAGGTCCCATGTGTGAGTGTTGTCATGCACATTAAAGATCCCTACCTTGCTTAAAACAGCAAGGGTTCGGCAAAATTCCAAATTTTCCAGGTAAAAAAAAATCGCTTCCTGACCAATGTAGTACCTTCGGGTGGAGCAGTGGAAAATCAAATGTAATGTATAGAGAATTCTTGTGTTTTTAAGTGCTCGCATAAATAACTTTCAAACTACTGTGCCACTTCATTAATACTTTGTACTGTATTACTTAGTAGAGTTCTTATTATAATATTGAAAGACGGTTTATGCAGCATGATGCGTACTACCTTACAGCTGGTAGTATAAAATCTTTACCAGTGGAGTGCGACTTTCCTCACTTTTCAATCAGTAAAGAAATGTCATAAGAAGTATGCAGTGCATCATCATCTCACTAATATGTTGCTAAGAGTTGTCTCCATAATGATTTTTAAATGTTTTTCGTTGCCAGTTTTAAAAATATCTAAATATTTGTTTTTGGTTGCTATGACCTATTTCCAATATTTCTTAAGCTTATAAAGTTTCATTTATTCGTTTGAGAAAGTTTTATTGTATAGAATCCTATTTAAAATGGTTAGGCTGAAATTTCTTTTTCTCGTCAAAATCAAGTACGTATCAAATCAAAAGATACCAATCACATCTTGGTTCTTTGCATTTACAAATTTTGTTTTTGGCACAAATAGGTACTTGCTTTATAGCATTTAGATGCTGCAGTCGTGGATAGGTCGGCTTCGTGGTGTAGTTGGTATGTGTGTGACTACTATGCTCAAAGTCCCGTGTTTGAATCTTGACACGGTCCACTTGAAAAATGTTAGGAGAGCATTTTTACAAAAATATGCCCTCGTTCGGATGAGAGGTAAAATGTAGCTCCAGTGTGTGTGTGTGTTGTCATGCACCCTAAAGATCCCTACCTTGTTTGGAACAGCAAGGGTTCGACAAAATTCAAAACTTCCAGGTAAAAAAAAACTTGCTTCCTGGCCATTGTAGTACTTTCAGGTGGAACATTGGAACATCAAATGTAGTGCTGTCATGTATAACGATTAAGATAACTAATTACATCCGATTTTGAATCTTTTACAACATTCTAACAAATATAATAATCAATTAGTTACATTTCTTGGAAAGTTTAACTGAAATATTTCATTGTACAGGTTTTCACAGTTGAAAACAGAAATCTTTTAACATTTGTCAAATCTAATTGAAATGAAAAACACATAATAAATTGACATTTAGAATAATTTGTGATTATTTATTCAAATTTAAATATATAAATAAAGTGATAGATATTTAAAAAAATAATCGGAGTCGCAATATAAAAATTTATTAAACTTTTTGAAATGAAAAAGTACAACCTACCTCCTAGCAATTTCGAATTGCCAAACTTCAGTTACATAACTTATTGTCTTACTCCACGTGACCATAGTGCTTCACATTATAAACTAATATAAAACAACTTTCGTTTTAATTTGTGTACATGTAACTAAGTGTGATACTATATTTATAATCAAAGTAATGCATTTCTTATTGAAATTAAAAATTTCTATCGATTTTCTTTTATTTAAAACCATTATTAATTCAACATTCTTTCAAATATATGCCTGTTTAACAGCTTTCATTCCATAGTCATGGTAAAAGTCTAATTCATGGCTAATTTTAAATTATAATTTTCTAATAGCTATCTTTCCTATTTATACAGATTCATTATTGTGTGTGAATTTACATCAGCAACACTTTGCAGGTGATTGTAAATAGTGTATAAAAATAACCCAGTTTTGAACTTCCCTTACCAACGTTATTGTAAACAAATTGCAAACGCCAGTGCTAGAAATTTTTCTTGTAACTGCACACCTAATCAATTTGACAAAATGCATTTTTGATGTTATTTGTACATTGTCAACATCAAGACCTGACCTTTGCAGAAGGCTTTTATATCTATTATCGATAACAGGCTACACAATCGTTTTTTGCTCATCTCCTAGAACTGATACCTACTGAGAACTGTTATTCTATATTCATGTAACCATTTGAATTTAATATTTTTCAAGTTAAGTACTAACATAACTTTAATGCACAAAAACAAAGAATAAATAATTTGAGAACATTTTAATTAATCTGTTCAAATAGTGTTAGTCTCCTTATTTATATTTATGTTATGCAAGGTATATTCTGGTTTGTACAGTTGCGCTTACCTTAAACTATGTGACTCAAATGATTCTATTCACACATCTCTTGTTTAACTATTGTGGATAGTAGACATGTTTAACTTTGAACAATCAACTACATGCAGCCTAGAAAATAGTATGAAATTTAGTGTTTTTGCAGTTTATAGTGCCTAACTTATATTTTGATATAAATGTTTTTTGTGAATTGCTAGCAATTTGTGTAACCCATGTGGCATAGAAAAATAATAAAGGTGTTAGATTCATTGATAAATTGAATAATTACAACAGCGTGAACATAAGTCCTTATCAGCCAAATAATGAACTCAACTCTGTGAAATGATTCCCTTAACTGTAATGGCAACAAAGAGATTCTGAAACTTCAGGACATTAGCTTTGTACTCAGGACAATATCCTGCTGTATTTATAAAGACACCTGCTGCTGCGATTCTTAAAAGGGGCGAGTTCCATTTATAGTTTTTCCTCTAACTGAAATATCTTTATTTGTTATTAATACTTTAATTCCTTATAATTCGTATTTATCTCCTGACATCTGCATCGGTACATATTAATTCACCTTTGTGGGAAATATTACAGATTATATTAGAAATATTTATAATTTTTCTCTTTCTTCCTTTCTCGCTGAACATAGGTTCAAGGTACATTTCCTGTGCTGATAGTTCTTGTTGGTATTTGTGAGTACATTACTCCAGATCAAAGGAAGGTGTTAAATAAAATGGCATCTTAAGAATGTACTAAACAGGATGGTAACAAAATGTTATACTAAACAGGTTTGTATGTCCAAACAACTGTAAATACTACTGTAGACTTCATAATTCTTGTTATATATCCATTCAACAATTTTTAATTAAACTTTCATAATATATTTCAAGATTGAAACAGAATTTACTATTAATGCATTGGCAAACCCAATAAAAGTTGCAATCGAGGCTCAAGATGGTGATCTACCATCTGAACATGCAGCGAGAGAAATGTTTACTGATTCTTACTATGCTGCTCACTCAGCAGCTGAGTGCTGAGCATGGTCAAATTAGGTTCAGACCAAAGCGTTCACATTTGCCTATTGGCTTCAAATTCAAGCCCACCTCAGCGAGAAAAGGTTTGGTAAAGCTACCAGTAACAGATTTGTCAAAATTTGGTAGCGAAATGCTCTGATGGCTCTAATATAGAGATCTTTCTAAAATTTTAACCGGCAATAATGATTCTATAACAAACATTCAGAAATTTCAATATGCTGAACCAGCCTCGCTGCTGATGCTTTGTTAACAATCACATTGTTAGAATTTTCTGCAAAAAACTATTTAGCTTGGAATAATTTCTGTGAAAGATATAACAATTCGAGAATGCTGGTGTACAACCACATTAAGACCATTCTGAATCTAGGACTACTCAACAGTCTGGCAAGCATATTAATACACGCAAATGCTTGTCAGAAATGCAAGAACTTTTTGAAACCCTCGTAATTCATTTGATTGCAAACAAACTTGACTCACATACCTCCAGGAAGTGACAAACCCCTAAAAGTATGCAGGGTACTGATTTACTCTCTCTTCTGCTTAAAATACTTAAAATAGGATCAGCTAGTTTTTAATAGACCAAAGACTTCTTTCAAATCATTAGTTACCAGTGCTCTTTATGTATATTTTGCAACAAAAAAAATGCTGCTCAGAATTTCAGAAACCTTTTACCAAAGACAGATCATCTAAAGTAAAGGAATTACATCTATGCTTTAATTGTCTCTCTAAGGAACATTCAACATACCAGTGCATTTCAGGGCATACTTGTCAAATATGCAAGGCAAGACATCATAGTCTCTTGCATGAACAAAGCATTATTTCAACTCAACCTTGTGATTTTACAATTTCAAACAACCAGTTTGTCAGTATTTACATCAAATAGCATTCACGTTTGGTACCCATTGCTATGGTAAATGCTCTGAACTCTGCTTTGCAATCCAATTTTATAAAGTCTTATATGTAAAAAACGTAATGAACTAACTGAATCCACTAATGTTACCATTACTGGCTTATCTAAAGCAATTTCTCAGGTGTACTCGTTCCATGTTCCATGTGCAGTTCTTAGTTCATAAATCTAACTTTAAGACAGAGTTTCCATCCTTAGTGATTGATCACATTACTAATACACTTCCCGGATTCTATGTAAACACTAGGGATATTTGCATTCCCAACAACATTAACTTATCAGATCCTTCTTATGATAAGCCCGAGGAGATTGACATTGTCATCGATTCCTCAGAATTCTGAAATCTCATATATAAAAGACATATATTTGGGCCTTTAATGTGCTTGTCTTTAAAAACATGATTTGACTGGATGATCGGTGATCTTCCTAGCAACGCCGAGAGTGAAGTTTCATGTCAAGTGTCTCAATACGACGACGTGCAATTTTGGCTTCTAAAGTTCTGGGAAATCGATCAATTTCCAACTGAAAGGGTATTTTCTTGAGCATAAATGGATTGTGAAACTCTTTTTATTCAAAAGACTAAACGTGCTCCGGATGGACAGTTTATTGTCTTAATCCTCTTCAAGCACACACCATCGACTCCAGGTGATTCTTTGCAAATGGCCACAAGACATTACCTTTTATTAGGAAAATGGCTTCAAGGAAACTATGTTTTGCGAGAGCTCTACTTATCCTTTATGAAAGAATACGAAAATGTAGGTCATATTGATAAGGTCAAACTGGATCCTTGCTTCTTGTTACCGCAGCGTGGCATATTAAAAAAATTTTTGTACCACGAAACTGCATGTAGTTTTTGATTACTCCGCTGAAACCATTTCTGGGTATTCTTTAAACAGTTTACAAATGGTTGATCCTACTATACAGTAATATCTATTTTCATTTCTACTTCAATTTAGGAAATATCCATATACTACCTCTGCCAACATTAAGAACATGTATTGTCAAATATTAGTCGATCCTTTACCAAGAGTGTTTCGAAGGATCCTCTGAAGATCACCCCCACGTTAAAAATATAACTTAAACACTGTGACTTACTAAACCTCCTTGTGATTTCTTTCTGGCTATTTGAAGCCTATTTCATCTTGGTGTCGAGTGTGAAGAGTTTTCCAGACATCTCTCAAATCATGAGGAAAGATTTTTTATGTCGATGACCTTTTAACCAACTGTGATTTGTTCAGTTCAATCCCTTTGTGAGACCCTGTCAATGGTTTGTACACATAGGCGAGTCAAACTATCCAAGTGGATATCGAATGATCCACAAGCACTTTATCTCATTAACAAAGCAGATATTCATCCTGGAATTTACGCATTTGGGGATCACGGTAACACAAGCACTCTATGCTTGTTGTGGTCTTTTCAGGGCGATCATCTCATGCATCTTCTTTATTTATTATAATAAATATTATTTTTTTAACCTATGAACATATAACGAAGCAAGCAATTCTTTCAAGTATTTTGCAAATTTTTGATCTTCTTAGGCTTTGTCTGCTTGCATAACACTTGCTAAATATTACTTCAACAACTGTGATTAAAAGGAACAGCTTGCAACAATCTTGTGTAAAACCACATTTAAGAAAAATGGAATTTATTATTTCGTAGCTTGCAGACTTTGAATAGCTTTGCCTTTTGCATTCAGTTTTATGTGCCAATGCATTTGAAGTCGAATTACATGGATTTTCTGTTGCATAGGTATGGTGTCTGCATTTATATAAAATCCGCCAATCCCACTGGTATCCTTTGGGTTAATCTATTATGCACTAAATCAAAGGTCGTGCTTTCAAGGTCTGTCACCATTCTTAGGTCGGAACTTTGGGTAGCCACTTCATTGGACAGGCTTTATGAATACGTTTGCGAGTCCTTAGAGCCAAAATTTGCATAGTGTGTTCTTTGATCTGACTACAATAGTCCTTGGATGGTTGAACACAGCAACTAATAATCTAAAAACATTTATCTGCAATCGCGTTATTAAAATGCAAGAATTGACTTTTCAATGCATATGACATCATGTTCCAACTAAAGATGATCCAGCAGGCATGCTCACACATGGCATCTTGCCATGTTCACTAATTCAGTCATCTTTGTGGTGGTATGGCTCTCAGTGGTTGCACGCTTGTGAAACTAGATGGACTTCTGCTAGTCACTTACCTTCTGTATGCTTTCATGGTCTTTGTGAAGATCTCTTTGCTGTGACAAGGTAGTCTAAATTCATAACGGTTGTAGTCTTTTGCCTACACTTTGTGCATAATTGTTACAAGTCGTATTCTTCAAAACATTTGGGCCCCTTATGATGCAAGGAACTAAATGATTCAACGAATTATCTAGTTAGAATGTCCCAATCAATAGCCTTCCAGAAGGAACTTAATGAGCTCAAATGCAATTAGCAGTGAATCCTTCAAATTCATTGCAAGGGTACATCCCTTTCTGGATGCCAATAAAATCATTGCATGCCGGAGGTAGACTTCACAATTCGGAATACAATTTGGACAAACAACATTCTACTTTGCTTTCTAGTTTGCATTACATTTTCAATTTAATCATGTTATACAAGCATGTGAAATATGTTCACACTGGAACTCAATTGCTCCTTTACTAATCCAATTAGATCTACTAGTCCCCCCCTTCTTCCACAGTTGAAGTTGATTATGCCGCTAGTTACATATCCCCATATTAAAATGTATATAAAATAAATGCAATTATTATGTCTTAGTAATAGTATGTTATATTGTATTAAATGAAGGTTATATAATTAATCTTTAACAGAGTTCATATCAGAAATAAGAAAGGAAATGACTACTTTGTATTCCAGACACAACCTGATACTGCAGGTGCAGAAACAATGAACTGCAATAAAGCAGTCTTAATTAAAAGTACTTAGAATAAGACATTGTATGATTATCGAGAAACTGCAGACAGCAAGATCTGCATTTTCCCACAAGATGAAGTGAGACCAGAGGTTTCATAAATACTGTGAGGAGCCCCTGATCGCCAGTCAATCTTCAAACTTCATAACTTTAACATTGTTACTGGTTCAAGCTACTCATTTTAATTTTTAATTATTGATTTGTTAAAATAGTAAATTAGAATATTTTTATCAACTTGAATTAGATCTCGTTTAATGAATATAAAATAAAAATAAAAATAAAAATCTATCTTGCTGCATTTTCTATAAAGGATCATAAAGATCAAGGCTGCAAAACTACAAAGGCTTGTTTATGCGTATTTGTTTGTTTGATCACAAGGGCAGTTCATCTTGAACTGGTATCCGATTTATTCACAGATTCATGTTAGCTTTCTTTAAGAAGGTTTGTGACTCGCATAGGTAAATCATCCGATATTTATTCTGCTTTGAGAGAATTCAGTATTTTTTTAACTAACCCAAAATACAGTTAATTCTGAGAAATGTTAATGAAAGGGAATGAATTAGCATTTCACTTGCCCACATTTTCCTCATTTTGGAGGACCGTTCGAAGCTGGTATGCAGTTAGTTAAGCACCATTTAAGACGAGTCAATGGCAATTCTATTTTAACTTTCAAGGAATTAGCTACTTCATTTATTTAAAAATCCTGAATTTTTGTCCACTAACCCCATTATTGGCTGATTCTAAGTACTTGCACCCTTTAATACCAGCTTGCTTTTTATTGACCATCCATTGACTACACTGCCTGATGTTGTTGTAAAATCTATTCTTACTTCACACTTTTCAACATTACAAGTGATGCTGCAACATTTTTAGGAAAGATGGAGCAAGGAATGTTGCTGATCTGCATTGCCGCACGAAATTGCAAATTCATTGTTCTGAATTAAAAACAACACTTTGGTGTTAGTAAAGGAAGACAATCAGACTGGTTGAAACTTGAAAGAATCATTGCTCTACATTCTGATACTGATGATGTTTCTTTGGATAGCCATCATATCTACAAATGGCATTATTTGTCGTTCATCTGCCAAAATATGTTTACTTCCATTGGATTATCTTTTCAAGTGATTAAATGTATTTATTGATAAACTGCTCATATTAACATTTATTTTATTAAGATGTATGATGTTATATGCTATCATATGCCTATTTGCATTCTCTTTTGATTGAAAGCCACGTCTTTCGAGGGTGGAGCCTTGTTAACCTTCTTATTTATGTTTATGTTATTCACAGCCAATTCCAGTTTGTATGGTTGCATCTTCTCAAGATATGTAGTGGAAGTGACTCTATTTGTACTCTTCTTGCTCAACCATTGTCAAGAACAGACATGTTTAACTTGCACAACGAATCACATACGGTCTCGAAAATAGTTTAAAATTTAACGTTTTTGCAAACAATTTAATGCTGCAAATAATTTATATTTTGATCTAATTGTTTTTATGCATTCTCAGCAATGTGTGTAACCCATGTGACATAGAAACATAATAAAGGCATAAAAGAGTTACATCCATTGATAAATTCAATAAATACAATAGTCATCAAAGCATGAACAAATAGATTACAATGACTTGATAAACATAAACAAAAGTGAGTTTTGATTTTTTAGATTTCTTGAATTGACCAAAGGTTTATTTTATACAGTTTTAACTAACAACTTACAGACTGAATTTAAATTGAATTTAAAGTGTTTTAAGTTCACATTTATTAGTTATTTATTGTTTTTGTCTTACTAGGCATTAGAACAGGAAGCAAAAGTTTAAGAATTAGAGTAGGTCCAGTTTTTAATGTTGTTTAGTTGTTTTGCCCATAAGTTACAAATGCAATACAAAATTTTATTCCCAACCATCCCTATAAGGATGCGGTTTTAACCAAAATTGCTAAAAATAACTATAATTAAAAATCTGTAGATAATATTTTGAATGTTATTTCTAAATTTCAATTTAGCAAAATCTTATTGAGTCAATCTTGTGTAACATTTACATTCTATAAACTACTAGTGTTTTGGAAATATAAAACACTGAACGTTTATAAGTGTCAAAAGATAACAGGTATAATATAAGGCTACAAAACAATGGTTGTGCATAAACTCTTGTTTTTAGTTAACAGATGCTACACCAACTTTTTTTACAGGTTCAGTTTATCTATAATTATTGCTCCAGCTATGATGTATAAAACCAACACCCTAGTTTGTGGTCACTCTGTTGAAGTAAATTGTATCACTGATATTGATATAAACATTTCATTATATCAAATAAAATTGGTTTCAACACTTTTATCAGAATTACTACAAGTTTGTATTCCACGAGGTGACCACATTGGTTTACGAAAAAGACCTAACCTTGTATTTCCGTATCAAAATTTTGTTTCCAATGTGGACGAAGAATCTATTAGCACGGGACATGGATTAGATTCGGGAATTGATACTGCAGAGTTTTTAAGTATTTTATCAGTAAAATCAAAGGTATCATAGTAGAAACAAGTAACAATTGCTAATGTAAACTTTTTAGGAATTTCCTCAAGATACTGATATGACCAAACACTCTAGTACCAACAAGAGCAGTGCAGATAGTGAAAAATCATATGGAGTCTTTCCTAGACCACCTACTTTAATGTCTTCAATGCTTTACATTCCAGTTGATGTTCTAATTACTTGTGGTAAAATAAGTATTATGCTATATGAAATTGTTACCTTGGATAAAACTAATCAAAGCAGATATATTCGGAAGACCATGACTAAAGAAGTATGTATGTTATATTAATCTTAAGTATAGATTTTTTATTTTGAGAACTAAGTGTGCTTATATTTGCATTGATCATAATCCATATTAATTGCAATACTGGTAATTTTCAAATGCTTCTAGATCTAAATATATTGGCACCTTCTTTAAAACTATTTTAATCATAGATAAAATTAATTGTTTTTCTTTCTCTTTCTTCCTCTATCACATGCTTTCTCTTTTGCATCTACTCCATCTCATCTTCCCATCTTTCCAATCCCTTCTTCTAATCTTTTCTCACTTTCCAATCTCTTTTCCTTTCTCTCTTTCATTTCCTCTTATGTCTCCTTTCCTTTATTTTGTTTCCCCTCTTTTTTCCTTGCCCTATTAGGAAACAATATATTTAGTTATACATATATTATTATATATATTGACTTTTTAATGCACGTACATTGAATATCAGTGAAAACCAATATTTTATTCTTATGTATAAATAAAATATAGACACCTGCTATACAAAACTATAATAAAAGAAGTTTGGATTTCCTGTTTCAAAAACAAAGTACTGGACTGGATATGTTGGAAAATGTCATGTGGTAATAAGAAAACCCAATGTAGAAATAACGACTAGCTGACGGTGGACAGAGAGAGCATGAGCATGAGTACAACAGCTGAGAGAATCAAGATGAAAAATAATTAAGGAATCCATAGGTGACTTATAAGATGAAACAATGGACGGCATTATATCCTGACAAACAGTCGAGATGTAAATAATAAACTTGAGGGTGGATATAGAAACCCTCAAGACTAGCTAACTTCAAAGAATATAAAATCACAATAAAAAATATCATGCAATATATATACTTACGTATCATCTCTGACGGAGTTGCTTCGGCACATTATGTGGAAACTCTGAAACATAACATTAACAACAAAAACAATACCAGACTCTTTTGAGTCTGTTTAGGTCTAACACTATATACCCAAGTTAAAAGTGGATTATTAAATCACCTAAACACGTTAACATTCAACTATTAGACTTTATCGAGTATCACACAAATTTGTAAGATCTTATAAAAGCAACACTGGTTCTTAATTTTTTCTTCGTGCATTGTGACCTCTATGCATAATTTCTATTAATTCTGCTGAAAGCATACGTGTGGAGCACAGCACTGTATGGCTGTAAAACATGAACAGTAGAAGAAAACAGTCAGGAAAAACCTTTGAAGCCTGAAATGTAGGGCTACAGATGTATGATGAAGATATCATGGACAGACAAAGTTTCTTTTGCCACTTTCAATTGTGTTTTTAAGATTAGGTCTGAGAGTGGCCATATACTCGCACTGCATTGGGGTTTTGTTTGATTTAATTTTACTTTGGCTATATGTTGTTTGTATTACCGCTTTATTTCTTAAAATACGAATAGTATCAGCTGCAGAATTAAGAATTATCTTAAGTGGATGTGGTTTTTCATCGTTGTAAATTTTTCCTAAACGAAAAGCACGAACACCATCGATCGCCAAGTTTGGCATATTTTTTAATAAATCTTTGATATTAATTAGATCAGCGGAAGCCTGAGTTTGATCAACTTCATGATCCTCAGGCAGATTTAATATGATAACATTATTTACACGACGTTGTTGTTCTGCTTTTTAATTGATGATTTCTTCCAGACTTTGATACTGTTTTTGTTGAAAAGAAGCTGCTGTATCTATCAATTGATCGATTTCTTGCTTTAATTCAATTATCAGCTGTTTTAAAGATTCTACTTCCGATTTCTCTTTGTTACAATGATAAACCATGGGCTTATCTTTATTCTGTTTGCGTCGAACTTCCGACCTTGTTAAACCAGAGCATGTTGAATAGAGTGGATTTCTACATCCAGATTAACATCACGAGAACACACTGTACACTTGTTAATTATGGGCATTGCAATTACTAGTCTGATAAACTACAAAAGTATTTTGTTTGTAGTAATCTTAATATATTTTTAAACACAACTCAAGGAACACTTCGAAAACACGTCTTATACCTTGTGGATTGTTGGGATGAATGAGGTGATAAGATATGCTAATTATAGGGAAGGACCAATTGCTTTTTGTAGCAATAACAATGGCGGTGGAGCGGTTATATAATAACTAAAAACAACTACAACGAACTACGTAATAAAGGGTATAAATACCTTAAGGCCTGTGCCGCTGGGGGCAATAAAAGTTCACACACAAAAAGGTTTGACGGACAACCAAAAAACACGCACGATTGGGTGTCGGTGTCGCTTTCAAAAGCTCTCATACAACCGTCTTCTGCAAGGGTTCGAATGCGACTGTCTTCACGCACTTTCACTGTCGGTATATAATGTTTCACTGAAAACTGTAGGATACCCGCACAAAGTATTTATTGTCACCAATTCCAATAAATGTTCGATGATGACGTAACACCTTGAACAGATTATTACACAAACAAGGGAAACTAACAGGTATTTCCAATTAAGATGTTTGTCCTTTTATGTGAGATGACTGAGAGAAACATAGTTAAGAATGTTTTTTATAAGGTATGTGTACAATTTGCTACTGCCAAATAACCACCAAATTTTCTAATTTGAAGAAAACAATTATTCATACATTTTTAACATTTTAATTTTCCGTACTTATAAAAGTTATAAATAGATTTGCCTTCAAGTCGTTTTATATGTGACATGCTCTGAATTATATTTTATTGTTTCCTATTCAGTCAAATTTATAAAATAATGCTCATTGCAAAACAAATGTTAGCTTTCGCAATTCAAGTTGTCAAAAACAACCTACATAAACTTTAACCTTGAAGCGAAATGCTGCATTTTTAGCTATATTTAGCCATTGTTTGTTTCATTATACAGCGATAAAACTAGATAGGCTGCATCTGATGCATGTTTGTTTTGTCTCAGTTTGTGTTTCGAGAATTGTCATACTAATCCTGCAGTTGTTCGTTGCCCTTAATCTAAGTAACATGGGAATAAAATTGACCACGATTTTTGTGTGGGTGTCTCAATAGATGGGCAAGCCAAGTTGGAATTTCAATTCAAAATGGTTGATAATTCCAATTTAATTTAAATACATATAACCTTTTTCCCTTTACAGTGCAACAGATTCTTTTTTCGAAATTTACACAAAGTTTAAACTACCTTTTGAGAGTTGTGGTAAATAATTACGATGACAAAAGTCATCCGTTCTCGAAGTGTCTTCAAAAAGATGGTCGCAACATTTGTTTCAAAAGTAGGTCATGTAGAAACAATTCTCCTACAAGATTAAAGAAATGTTACTGTCGGTGGGCATACAACCATTTGTTTGCCACAAGTCATCGCAGAGCTTTGAAAAACCAACCCCAATTGATGAATCATGCCCCACCAAGACAGTGCAAGTTCCCCTCGCAAGACAGTTGAATTTTTAACACAACAAAACATCGAATTGTTAGAGCATCCTCCGTACAATTCCGACATAAGTTCCAACGATTTCTATACCTTTCCGAAAATCAAGAACGGACTGCGTGGTCAAAGGTTCCAGTCGTTGGAAGAAGCAGTCGATGCCTTCAAAAATTCAATTTGGACTGTGCCATCAAACAAGTGGAATAACTGCTTCTGAATTGGTTCGAGTGCATGCAAAAGTGCATTAACCTTCGTGGTGAATACTTCGAAAAACAATAGTCTTTAAATACTATCTACCATTTTATTTCAGCTCTATATGCAAACTTAAAAGACAAACCTTGTAGTGTTGGCTTTTTGTGTTATTTCTTTAAATAAAATTTGCTTCTTGTTTTATTGCTATCATTATTCTAATTACTAGAAACATACTTTCTACGAAAAGTGAAAAGTAGCTTGTCAGAATGACAGCGGCCTTGTTTCAACAGTTTATCAAAATATCACTTGTTTTTAAAACTTGTAAGAAATTAAAACGAAGTTAAGTAGTAGTTTTAATTTCCTTAATTTTAGCCCTTATATGAAAAATAAGAAATAAATAATGATATGCTTGTAGGTATATTTTTTCTCCCTACACAAACATTTACATATTGTTGTGTACAGTTTTGGTTCCCAGAAGATTCAGTCAACTCCGGTAAAAATCTCGTTTTGGTATATGGAAAACCTCAGCTGTACTAACAAAAAGTTTGTTGCCAACTAACTCAGTGGGACGGGTGGTGTGTTTGATGAGGGTTCCAGAATGCTATCGGATATTAAATATGGTCTTGATCAGGAAATATCTTGGGTGCCATCTAATCTTGCAGAGTTGCTAGGGGGTGCCAAAATCTGAGACCAGGAGAGTAATTTGGGCTTAAAAATATAACTGAAAATTCATTAAAACCACTTAGACCTATTTAAAATTTTTAATTGCAACGAAGATTCCTAGAAACGTTAAATGACCTGAAATACTCAACCATGCTTCTAGGTAATCCCAAAACAATTTATTACGCCAAAACTGTAACTATACCGTTACAGTAATGGAAAACCAAATATACATTGTCTTTACACAATTATATAGGACATTTTTAACTATCTAGCACACACGTTTACAATATAAATACATAATAGTCTGAAACAAATATTGAAAATCAAATATATCACAAAACAAACTAAAACCCTAAGCTAAACACAGACTTGTAGGTACGTTCAGTCAGTTCATGCATTAAATTATGAATATTTATTTACAAACCTTCACCCCGGTATAGTTTCAGAAGTGTTTCTTTTAACTTTTTCCCAGGTGATTGACTATTGTTCAATTAAATGTTGATGTTGACTTCATGTATCCCGACATGATTACTTCCAACGCATGGGTTGTATATACGGGAACTAATATGCCTCTAAAAATAAAACTGGCCCACTTGGTAGGAAATTATCCGAACATACTTAGGCTACTCTGCGTTGTTTGATAACCTATAGTCAAGGTAATTGACCTGCCAATGGGGCATGTTGATTGTATGGATGTTATAAATGAAGTGCTCTATGAAAAATGAACTTCCCTTTCTAAAATCATTCCAGGCATCCTCAGCAAACTTCTGAGGGATGAATTAAGCATATCTAATGAATATGCCTTGTGTTATTTTCTCCTACCAACCTATATCTACTTAAATTTACGTATTGTCGACCTAGAAACTGAAACAGGGATTTTAATTTATTTGAGTCAACACAAAACTGTATATGGCCCGTCTTTCCGCTCAGTCGATGAGATCATCTGGCACCATTATTCCTTGGTGGTCAAAAAAACAATCACGTCTGTACAATAATGATATCACCTGTAACCTTTAAAAACTTGACATTTAACAACCTTTGAATGCGGATCAAATATGATGCAATAGTTATTTAAGTGCCAAACTTGGAAAGCGGTACTTTATAGTGTGAGCATGCGGTTTTCAGGGTGACACTGTAAGCAGAGCCTTGAAAGCATGTGAGCCCTGTAAAGACATTTTCTGAGTTATGGCGTCTACAACATTTTTTGTGCAGTGACAAATAATTTTGCAATAATAGAACTACAACAATATTTCAATTTTTAAATAATTGCAAACTTGTAACAATTGATTCACAAGAACATACTGACAGATAAAACGGCATTGTCATGGCCACTGACGTAACATCCTTACTTTGTTTTTAATATAATTCCTCACATTTGAGCCCGGCAATCATTTTTTCGAGCTCTTGTGTCATTTTTTCAATCTCTTGTCACCTTGTCGATGTAGCTCGACAACAACGTACTTCCCGAACTGAAAAATTATCGGAAACACTCTTTTTCTATATCGATGGCACAAAAAATAATTTTAACTTACATTAAATTTTATAGTAACTTAAAAATTATGTTTCTTAAAGGGAATGATGTAATCCTTTTGGTGGACTTTACTAATACAGAAATTATTAAAACGAAATGGGACTATACGTATTTGTAAGGAAACAATGCAACTTTTTCTCTAAAGTAATTTTTGAACATTAATAATTTAACATGGAAAACTTTATGGGTACATGAACATATTTTACACCTGTATAAAAATATATAATTTAAATTTCCAAAATTATATTAATATTAAATATGTATTTCAACCACAAAGTGATTATTGTTGGTAGAAAGACATCTACATATAGCAGTTGTTGAACAGATACCGTTGGTCAAAAAATTAATCTTTCAACAGACAATTTATTAATGTTATTTTTCTCTCGTTATTATGCATGCAGGCTGATTATTTTTAGGTATTCAAAGCAGCATTAGTATATTTTTTTTTGAAAAGTTTCACTTTATTGCACCTGGTGAAAAGAATATCTTATTAAGAGTTTCTGATCAACCCCTTTATTTTAAACCAGTATTTCTACCGATGATGGTTAAAGATCTCTGAACAAACAAAAGCATCCCAGTTGGAAGTATTCTTGGTGGGAAATTTAAGTAGTTGTTACAAAAGATTTCTAGACTGTTGTTAATTACAGCTCTGAAAATTACTTTCTTTAAAAAGTTATGTGGTGAAGTTGAAATTATACATTAATTGTTTTATAAGCATGCAATCGAAAAGTACTAATTCCAAGATTTGTAATATTTTAGACATAGTGCGAGCAAAGTAATCCTTAACAAAGCCTTATTATTGCTGCACATATTTGGAACATGATATGAAGTGTTTTTATATCAGAATCTGGAAAATTTGAATACCAGGTACCTTTGAAGCAAATGGAACTTTCGTCTCATACTGTAGAACGACTACAGATCTAAAAAATTGTATAATGGAAGTTTCACCTTGCCTGCAAAGCTTTTGAAAGATCAAATGTAGCATACTACAAAAGTAGCTGACAACTATGCACTTTACTTTATTTGCCTAGTTGATAAACTTTTAACACATATATTGTAAATCTTTTCAAAATTCAGAGTATTACACATGTTTATAAAAGTTCACAGTTGTTAGTTTACAAAATCATATTGTAATTTATAAAAATCAAAAAAAGTCGATTCTATGTCCAGAGGACTGACCTTTTATCTTTATCGTCACCTTTGTACTTCTCGCCAGTTGAACCAGTGTTAACTATAAAACTTAATTTGTTCACTACAGTGCATCCATTAAGCAATGTTTGTCACATTTCCTCTGCTATATTATCCACATGCTTGTAGTTTTTTCAATTCGGTTGGCTAATTTCTCCAAATGCATTTTGCACAAAATTTTCAATTTCTTGTCCTCTTCGACCGACATTATTCATAGCAACCATACACTTTGCTATACCTAACATGGGTCTTAATCGAATTGAAATCACAGTGATATGATGGCAAGTGAATCACCAAATGACCATGCTTTTTAACAGTTCATCAACATATGTTTTGATATGGGAGCGTTGCTTAACTTAAACAAACAATTTCTCTTTCTGCATTTCATCTTTTGTTGCAGTGCCATGATTTTCTAGTCAATTTTGAATGTCTTGTTGTATAGCTTGAGTTGAGGGTTTATTAATCTGCACACTATGATATAAGGCGTTATCAAATATGATAATACTATTTGGCAGTAATTTTGGTATCAACTGTTTTTCCATCCTATGCATAAAGTTACTATGATCCATGTCATCATGGTAATCACCAGACTTACTACTTTATTTAAATATTAAAAGTGCATTATTTATGAAACTATATGACCTGTTTATACAATAATGTACCTCTTATCAGTTACTCAGTTTGATGAATTTCAAGTGAATGGATAGCGCTCAGACCACAACAAAAGAATAAAATATTCAATGCCCAAAGTCACAGTTATAGTGATAGGTGATACTTTAATATCGATATATTGAATCACTAACGTATAATCGTATTTGCTATAACAGCTTAATATTAGTGTATAAACAAATATATAAAAGTGAAAACTAGTGATTAAAATGCGAACATCGCAGTTATGCATTAATTAAATGTGTAATACATGCATTAATGTTTTTAAACTTCGTTTTAATTATTAATTTAACACGGCATTGAACATTGACTTTTGATGTGCAATATATTTTCAATCCCATCGGCATTTTGGTTTGCTACATATGTTGATGCGTTTAGTTCACATATTTTTAAAAATTGTTTACGCAGATCTAATATTTAATGGTTGAAATATAAATTTAGTTTTTAAATAAGGTTGAGATTTCTATTATGTATTTTCAAAATTTACATCACCACAGTTATTTCTATTTATAGTTTTATTATTGCTGTAATTGATGTTGTATCTTGTTATTGAGAGTTTGTAAAATTGTATGCATATTGTTTATGCCTGTTGTCATTGTTTGATAATTCTTAAAGTTTGTAATAAACGGGTACTTATTATTTTCTTTTTGTTATAGACTGAAAGTGAAAGTGGTTATGATGCCTCTGCAGAAGGAAGTTTAGATGAATTACCATATACTACACATCTAAAACAATTTAGTCCATTGATTTTTATATCAGTTTGTCAACCAAATATTTTTTTATCACGTTTTAATATTGGAAAGAAAGTTCACCTTACTTGTTTTGACATAAAGATGAAGCTTGGGGGTTCTGATAGTAATATTTTAAGAAGAATTCCAACAGAAGATGATTTTCTTATTAATTTGTTAGAAACAAAATCAGGAATTCCACTTCCTAACACTGGTATTCTTCCCTCGTTTTTCACTTTAAAATGGTCAAAAGGACTCAGTAAACCAGCTACTGTGGAGGTTGAACTTGCCAAACCCACTAGAATTTTGTGTTCAGTGTCTAATTGGAATTATGTGATAAGTACTAAAGAGAAGGTATTAGACAGTATAAAATATATATGGGAAACTGCAAATCCCAGATGTGTTGACCATTCTAATGATGAAGATACAATTAGTGATTTTAATATATACAGAACACACGAAAGTTATACAAAATTTAAGCAAATAAAAACTGTTTTGCACGGAATTTCAAACTTAAATATTAAATTCTCTCAAATAGTTTTGGCCATGAAAACTGAAAACTTGTCTGAAGTAAACTTGAGTATTTACAAATTTACTAATAGTTTGAAATTGCTTTCTCGTCCAGAAAGAATTATAAACAAAATTATTATAGAAAATCTTTGCATAGGTGTTGTACAACATAATTTAACTCGACTGCTTCTAAATCCGTGGTCATTTTCTGTGGAAACTTCTTTGTTTTGGGAATCATGGCAAAGTTATGACTCTAATCCACAAATACAAGTGTGTTTGGATAGTGACTCTATTATGATAGATGTTAGTCCAGAACAAATAAAATCTGTACATTTAGTAGTAAAGGAACTAAGTGACTTTATTTATAAAATATGTGATAACTCTTCCGTTGATTTAGAATTGGATCTTCAAAGTACAAGTGAAAGCTATAGAACTACTTCATTTGATAAAGAACAATTTTATAAAGATGATCTACGTGCTGGTGCCTTTCAATTTGTTGATTCATTGAGTCCAAATATAGAAGAATTTCCATTACCTTATCAAGTTATGTTTTGGAATAAACCTGTAGCAGCAATGGCTTGGCGATATCCACAGCCAAGAGCATTAACTAAAATTAGAATATTTCCAGTGCCGTTTAAATCACCTTCTGAGAGTTACAACTTTTCTGATTATCAAGTGCGCTGTCATATTGAATATTGGTGTGAATGTCAAGGATGTTATTTACCATACTTACAATTTTGTTTATCAGAAAGTGAAATGTGCCAACTAGATCTACCAGAAAATAATGTGCAGTCAGTTTCTTGTATTTGGAGAGTTGTTTTACATACATATAGCGAAGACTCTGAAGAAAGTAATTTTGAAAGTTCAAGAAGCGTAATTTCAGCAAGAGCTTTAGCTGCATGTATGAGAATAGATTCCTATTTTAACAAAGTTTTGATACCGGATGTCTCAGTTTTATTGCAACTGTCGACTGTTAATATTTCATTATACAGTACCTTTGATAAATCTTTACCTGTAACAATGCCTGAATGTCTAAATCACTATACTTGTGACTTACTTTTTCCTGCAAATCATTGTTTTCTTACCTTAACTCTAGATGCTAGTAAAGCTTATTTAACAACATGGAACTTTGAAGCAGCTTCCATAGATGTAACTACATCTATTAAATGTTCCATTTTAGACTATGCATTTTTGACACAGCAAACCTTAGTGGAACCTTTTTCTTTGAAGATTGGTCTAAATTTATTCAACAATATTTGCTTAAATATTATTTCCAAGCCTCTGAATTTTAAATTTAGTCCATCCATAGCTCATACAATGGCTGTCAGCATACAAATGTGGGAAGAAAGTATGAGAACTAATTTGGTTATTCAAGATTCACATCCATTAATAATTATGACACAGTATGTTGTATGCAATAACACTAATATAAATATAAGATTTGGGCAAGCTAATACAGATGAAACTATTGTTCTGAGCCCTCGTTATTGTCATTTATATTGTTGGAGATCGCAAAAAATCAAACCACTATTGAGGATTGGTTTAGAAGATAATGGATGGACTTGGTCTAAATCATTTAAGATCGACTCGGAAAGTGTTGAAATTATACACATCTGTTTAGAAAAGAAATTAAATATAGTTGTAACAGTAAAAAATTTATCTTCGACCCAAAAGCAAATTACTTTTTCAGGGCAGTTTACAATAAGTAACATGCTATTGGAACATTTTGAGATGAAAATAGTGCCTCATTTGAAAGAAGATAATGACAGTAAAGAATTTAAGAAGGCTTCAAGTTATATAGTTGCAGGAAAGTGTATTCTTCCATCATTTTTAATAGATACTAACCAAAAATATCACTTACGGTTAAGATTTTTGGGACTTGAATCAGCTTGGTCTGGTGATATTCCTTTAGAAGAAAATTCAAAGTGTGCGCAGCCATGGTTAGTAAAAGGTAAGTACAAAATTACCTATTATTTTAACATATGCCGATAATTATTTGTGTTATCGATATTTATGGCTGTGTATATCACATTAAAAGAAAGCATGTTCTCTTTTTTAATTGTTTCCGTTTCTAAACTTTTTATTTTATTATATTCAAATTTGTGTTAGGTTTGCTTTTCATATTTTGTGAGAGCGTTTTGTTATGTTTGTTATATTTATATCCATTATAAAGATTTAATATATAGTTACTTTTGTCAAAAGAAATGGCACATATGCAAGCATCGACAAATCTAAAGAAAAAAGATAAAGGGAAATCAATCCGTTTTAAATGCACACTTAACACTTAATAGTTTTAAATGTAATAATATGTTGAGACCTCAAGATTCAGTGAACAAATACGACATATAACTATATTTCATACAGTGACTTTATATTCTATAATAAACGGGAAAAATCGAAATTCTGAGAAATTATAAAAACGTTAATGTCATTTACAATGTTGCACCACATATAAAAATGCACTAAAGAAATTATGTAGTACAATTTTGAACTAAATAGTAGTGTGTCTTTGAGGAAAGTGGACTTACACCATTTTCAAAGTAATTATAGTTGTAACTTCATTAACTACGAAAATTTGTAATGATAAAAACAATGAAAATTTTAATAGATTTTTTTGGAAAAAGTTTATACATAAAAAGTTCATAGTAAAATGTATTCATTTTTATCATTAACTAATTTTTTGGCAAAATAGACTTACACCACTTTCAAAGAAAACGGCTCATATAGTCTTAATGGCAGTGAAATAAACCCTTAAGTAATTTTAGCGAGAATTAAAATTTTCTTTCTACAGTTTTACTAATTCATTGTTGATTTTCTATAGATTATTTTTGGGTATCTGTATGTATATTCCTTTTTTAATAGTTTTGTATTTTATTTTTATAAATTTTGTCCATCATGACGACTGTTTTATTTGTTTATGCAGGTTTTAATACTATAGTGTCGTCTTTTTAATTTTTTTTATTTATCTTGGATTTAATTTTATCACGATTGGTTTTTGTTATTGTAAATGTAACTTTGTGATTGGTAAGACGTTACGGCATGATGCCCGGATTTTGTCTTTTTACCTGTACTGAAATCTGATATGGCATAGTTGATATTAGTAATAATTTGAGGGTATGGCAACTCTTGCTTATTGTTTATATGTTTTGTGAAATTTGAGCCTCAGTTTATTACTTCGGTGACACTAGTGATTTTGACTCCACAAATTTTCTATCTATTCTGCTTTGATTTTGATTTTTAAAGCATTTATTGAATTTTTTTCTTAAAACATAAATTTTTTTAGGTTTCTTGCTTGAATTTTATTAAAGTGTTTCTTGTACTTTAGATGTTGTTTTGTTTCCACATTGTTAAAGGAATTTCTAGGAAAATTTTGCTTCGACACTATTTTGACATCTTTGTAAAAAAATTTTCAATTTTCTTTAGTTTTGACACGCATTTCACTTAATAAGATTTTGAATGTACTGTTTTTAAATCTATCAACCACATTACTTCTAAATTTCTTTTCAAGTTTACATCTTTAAATGTTGGCTTATAGTCGTGAATTGATTGCTGCTAGTTGGCTTAAGTATGAAATATTTTCTCTCATACAAAAGCATTTACAACATCGTTTCTTTCAAACAGAAAATAATTTCTAAGAAGTACTTGTTATAAAAAATTTGTTTCTTACCTTATTTTAAATTTACAGAACTAAATTTCCTTTTTTTATGAATGATTTATCTGGTTTTGTTTATTGCCATGCTTATAAGGTTTGTTTGGCAAAAAAATCCTTGACAGATAATCTATTAAAAGGTCAGAGTATTTCGAACTCTGATCACAAATTTTCCTAGTAAAAAGTCCTTTACAAAAAAAAGTATTATATGATTAACACTTATTATTCTACCTTAAATTAGATACAAATACTCCAATATCAGTTAAAAATAAATCTATAAGTAATACTTGCAGAATTCACAAAAAGGCTCGTCGTAAGTGAATATTATCTTATTTTAAATTGACATCAAATCAGCTTACAAAATTTTCCATATTTAAAATTTTCATTTCAAACAGCAGTTACCAAAGTACATTTTTAAATCTTCCTTTGAATTATTTAATAAAATTTTGAAGAATTTTCCCTCTTTTAATTGATAAATTCCATTTTTTGTTATGTAATTTGCATTTAAAACATCACTTCTATATACCTAATAATTATTAGATTAAGGTATGCTTACTGCATACTTCAAATATCCTCGCAAAGCAACAGCTACCGATTGCATTTACGAATCAAAATAATGGAATGTATGAATCTACTGAATGACTGCCGTTTTTAATAAATTTCAATTATTTAATAAAATTTTTTAAATAGCATTATTTTGAAGAATTTTCCCTCTTGTAATTAATAAATTCTATTTTTTTTATGTAATTTGCATTTAAAACATCACTTCTATATACATACTAGTTATTAGATTAAGGTATGCTGACTGCATACTTCAAATATCATCCTCGCATAGCAACAGCTCGCGATCGCATTTAAGAATCGTAATAATCGAATGAATGAATCTTCTGAATGACTGTCGTTTTTAATAAACGCTTCCTTATATACACTAAATTATCTATATCCAGAAGGTTGTAGAATGTGCGCGATTCCCTTTTAAATAATAAACGACTATCTTACGTAATGTTTTTTGGAAATCCTCATCAGCATTCAAATTTTTTGAGTTATTACCTAATTATCTGGTTCCAGTTATCCTTGATGCGTGCTGTTTGTCTTGCTGCCACATATACTATTATTGTGCGAAAATCCTAAATAATTTTTATCAGTTATTCCAGGGATTTTACAGGTTTTTTCGTGTTCTGGCCGCTTCTAGGAATAAATGATTATTTTTTAATTAGTTTATTTACGTAGTTCTAAATACCGATGACTCATTCTTTTATATTCTAGAAAAATTTTTATTTAAAATTAATTTCTGTAATCCAGTGGGTAATTAATTTAAACTTTTAACTGTTTTTAAATGCAAAAGGGGTTGCATTTTATAGAAAATATTTGTTTTTAACATCAAAATGTGTTTTTAATACATCTATAAAATTAGAATTGGAGTTTTTTTTTTAAATACACGAAATGATTTATTTTTATGCTAAATGCGTAAAACTATTTACAATAAATCAAAACACTTTTATCAAAAATGTATCGATAATTAATAAGTGAAAATAAATGGCTTTGTATTTATCTTAAAATGATCGATTTGCATTTGCATTTAATGCATTTTACGATATCTTACCATTAATCATTTTTACATATACAACTTACGTTACTTGTTATGTATTTACAATATACTTATATCATCATCATCATTAGGTCTTCAGCCCTGAAACTGGTTAGACGCACACCCTTATTGTTTCCTATTCTGAACTAAACTACACGTTTCTCTTAAATTTGCAGTCTGCATCTATCACTGTCTGATCTAGGTCTACACCCACCTACTTTTTTCTATCTCTGCTTGTAATATATCCCATAATATTCCTCAAAAATGCCTTGGAACGCATTCTACCCGTCCATTTCTCCTATTTTTTTCCCCCAGATATCTTTATTCCTCTACTATTTCTATAACCTATTTGTTATTAACTTTGTTTGTCCATGCTATCATCCTCATACATCTGAAGCACAACATTTCAAAAGTCTGCGATCGTTTTTCTGTCTGCTTTTCTTATTGCTCGTATTTCATAGGCATACTGTGCTGTGCTCCACACATATGCTTTCAACAATTTTCTTTTTATTTCTATATTTGTTGGCTTTGATCACAGGCACTGTTCTTTCTTGTTAGATGCAGTTCGGTCCCCTTCTATTGTTTTACAAGTATATACCTTATTTCTCCGACATTCGGCAGTTGTGAAGAGGGTAAGCGGCCTGTGGCTGCCAAGTTCCCCCAGCACTTTACGCACAGTCAACATTAGTTGCAGATATTTCACAAGCAACACCTATAGTTGTTTATAATATTTGTCAGATTTATCTGTGCTTATTTTTTCGTCATTAGGTTTACTGTCTCAAAACTGGTCAGACACATACCTCCACTTATTTATATTCGGAGCTAGCCTACACAGTTGTCTGAAATTCCCAGACAGTCTGTATACAGCTCGGTTCCCCTTCTATTGTTTTCTAATTATATGCCCTATTTCACCAAGATTCAGTGGTATGTGAAGGGGTGGAGCATTGGAAAATCACATGTATGGTGTGTGAAGGGGGTTAAGCAACCTGTGGCTTCCAAGATCCTCCAACACTTAGACATTTGCCGAATTAATAGTTTTCCAGTAAATCCTTTTACACAATTAACATTATTAGAGAATATTGCACAACCAATACCTATAGTTTCTTATAATAATCATCATGTTTAAGTACAGTTACTTTTTCGTCATTAGTTTATCCATCTTGGGACTGGTTGGATGCGTACCTCAATTGATTTCTATTCTGTGTAGCCTACACATTTCCCTAAAATTCCTACAGCCTACATCTTTCACTATCTGTGTCTAACCTAGGTCTACATCTACTTCTCTTTTTTCTTATCTCTGCGTCTAATATATTTCGCACTATTCCCTCATGCCGTAGTATGTGGCCTATCACCCTATGTCTCCTATTTTTACCCACATATTTCTTTCTTCCCCTTATATCATACAGGGTGATTATTTATACATGGGGAATTTGATTTTCTGCTTGTACCTCAATGAATAAAGGTATGCTTGTATTGTACAGAGTGTAATCATAAATTTACGGAAATTTCAGGTTTTTTTTCATGATTCTTTTAAATTTTGGTGGGATTTATTTGAAGAATTGGGGTTTCAATGACCGTGACCGCTTATCACGTCTATATATGTGCGGACAAACATCATCTTCAATACTAGCACGCTAGCTACGATTGAGCACTACACAGCGAGAATAATCCGAGAAGCCATTGAAATAGAGAAACGCCCTCATAGTCTCAACACATGGGGCGATTCCCAAAGACTGCCGCAGGCATGGAAACCAGCACTTACTAGTCTACGCATCGTTAAACAATCAGAAAGGAGCATTTTGTTAAATCAGCCATGCAGAATTAAACAACATGCAGCACGACCAATGACACGGAGATGCACCAGAAATCAAGCAAGTGCAACGGAGCATGTATTCTAACCAGTATATATATATATAGCAGGACAAAGGAACACTTCTTCATTCATTGCTCAACCTACAGAGCTTGAAGATGGCAGATTTGATTTTGCCTAAACGTCGCCAAATTGATAGCAGTTCACTTCAGAATCATCCTGTATGATATAAGTGTATTGTAGATAAATAGCAAGTAACGTAATTTGGATATGTAAAAATAATTAATTGTAGGATACCTAAAATGAATCATTTTAAAATAAATACAAAGTCATTTACTTTCACTTATTAATTATCGATACATTTTTCATAAAAATACTTTTTATTTGCTGTAAATAGCATAGAATAGTACCAGCTTTACGCATTTAGATAAAAAACAACCACCATCAACGTGTATTTTAAACCCTAATTTTAATAAATTGTGTGTACGGAAACACGAAAGCAAATATTTTTATAAAATGCAACCCTTTTTGCATTAAAAACCAATTAAAGTTTAAATTAATTACACTGTGGATTACAGAAACTTATTTAAATAAAGAATTTTCTGGAATATTAGGAATATAAAGAGATGAGTCATCGGTATTTAGAACTACGTAAATATCTAATTAATAAATGCAACATTTTATTCCAAGAAGCGTCCCGGTCATTGAGAAACCGACAAAATCCAAGAAATATTTGATAAAATTGATTATCTTTAGCATTAGTATGCGACGCCACAAGAATCGTATATATGTGAAACAAGGACAAACAGCACGCGTCACGAATAACGAACGAAATTACGAGATAATGAGCTCGACAAATTTGAACGCTAACGAGGATTTCCAAGAAAATTACGTAAGATAGGTGTTTATTATTTAGAGTGAAATCGCGCTAATTCTAGTACCTTCTGGATATAGATAATTTGAATATATAAGGAAGCGTTTTATTAAAAATGCGAATTGATTCGCCTCATTCGATTCTTAAATGTGATTGCGAAATGTTGTTTTAAGTCGCCAGCTGTTGCTTTGCGAATATGATATTTGAAGTATGCAGTAAGTAAGCACATCTTAATTTAATTATTATTACATTGGTACAATGAATATAGAAGTGATGTTTTAAATGCAAATTACATTAAAAATGGAATTTATTAATTACAATCAAGAGAGAAAATACTTCAATATAATGCTATTTTAAAAATTTTATTAATTAATAAAAAGGAAGATTTAACCAAAAATGTACTTTGGTAACTGCTGTTTGAAATGAGGATTTTAAATATGGAGAATCTTGTAAGCTGATTTGACGTCAATTTAAAATAAGAAGATATTTAATTACGAGGAACGTTTTTGTGGATTCTGCAAGTATTACTTTTAGATTTATTTTTAACTAATATTGGACTATTTGTATCTAGTTTAAGATAGTCCTAATAATTTTTTTGTAAGAGATTTTTACCAGGAAATTTGTGATCAGAGTTCGAAAAACTCTGACCTTTTAATAGATTATCTGTCAAGGATTTTTTGGCCAAACAAACTTTACAAGCGTGGCAATAAACATAACCAGATAAACCATACATAAAAAAGGAATTTTGTTCTTTAAATTTAAAGTAAGGTAAGGAACAATGTGTTTATAATAAGTACTTCTTAGAAATTATTTTATGTTTGAAAACAACAATGTTGTAAATGCTTTTGTATGAGAGAAAATATTTCATACTGTTTTGCTTTGTGATATTGGTTTTTGAAAACTTCGTAAATGCCGTTGAGCTAGCCAAGTAAAGTTAAAAAGGAAGGTAAATGAACAATTTCAAGTTTACAATTTGCTGTATCACAACACTCTTTTAGTGACGTTAGTATTTATCAACTTACCTTGTGTAATTAACTACCTAATATATATATATATATATATATATATATATATATATATATATATGTGTGTGTGTGTTTATTATGATTCTAGTGCCATTACAAGAAAGGGGCCAGTTCTTAAGTATTTGGTGTCAAATCATGGTTGAAAAAATTTCTGGCAATTGTCAAATACTAGTCATATTATGGCCCTTGTATATGGTTCGTTCAAATCTTCCAGGAAATGCTAAAGTGCATATTGAAACGCCTGCATTGAAAATACATCTTGAATCAACTGTGCCTGGAAAAGGTGAATGTCAGCAGTTGTACTGTCCTGGAACTATTGATCATTCGCATCAGTTATCATTCCATTTTGAGTAAGTAATTTAATATAATTTCCGATTCTCTAAACTAATGATACATTTATTTTATTTTGTTCTGTTATTTTGATATAAAAGTTCAGTATATTGTAAATTGAACCAAAGAAAGATTGATCTTCAGCAGTTTGTGGAAATGTATAAACAGTACCAGGATGTATAATATTCAAGGACGTTATAAGAATGGGTCCAGTGATATTTGCATAAATATGGGCCAACATAGTTCGAACATGTGTTTACTAATACTTGCTTTTCTACCTTTCCTAAAAATATATCTTTTATCTGATCCTCGCCAATAGGAATATTGCTTAAAAATGAAGGTAGTTTTGATATCCCAAGTGTTTACTTAGACCAACATATACATAAAGGTCATAATCTAACCTGACTTTGTTTTGTATTAATGCTTAGTGTTTGATAATAAAATACAAACGCCCCTAGTGGGACCAAACAAACGAGGTTATATACAGGCCTGCCATATGTTTAACAATGATAGACCAAATGCATGTGCTAAATACACCATCTGATGATAGCACATATGTTATGCCAGTTACATATATTGTAGATTGATCCATTCTTATAACGTTCTTGATAATATCCAAAATTATGGTTTTCAAGTTACGTCAACATGTCTGAAATATACTTGACATCAACACCCAACACAACAAAATATAGTGAACAAAGAAGGAAGAATACAACAGTAGCATTAATTATAGTGACATCAAGCTAACAAAAGCAAATAGAAAAATAGAATACATAATATACAGTAAAACTATTGCAACTAACCATATAATCTAATATACATCAATTCGTCCAAAACAGGGTAAAGAAGTCACACTCAGAAGTATGATATTCAGATTATAAATAATCTCCAAGAACACTCAAATACGATAAACTATATTCCCAAATAACAGTCGGAAGCAAATACAACAGACCTTCAGATACAACAGAAAAACAAAGAAACAATGATGTTCAATTAAAAAAGATATTTAAAGGCGATGGAATGTTGGTATTTAAATTTAATTAAAGTCTACTTGCGATAACTTGGACGTCTTCACGTCAATCTTTGTAGGTATAATTTTTCCATGGCTGGCAAATTCACCCACAGAAGAGGCTTTATGTACATAATAGTTAGACAGAATAAGGTAGAGGAGGATGGAACTGTTTCTGCACACCTTCATATGTCTAGGCACTGGTAAATGTGTCCATCTCACTATTGGGAACTTCCTGGGGATGATATTCAACTCCCACTCATATCAAACAGACCTCTTTTATTTGTCGGCGAACATTAGGCAACTGTTAACATCTAACCACACAATTTCGAACAGGAATTAACGTAAAAGTTCAGAAAAAGGCACTTAATTTAAACTTAAACTAATTTTGAAAATATATACAAAAGTCAAATTACTAAAGGAATTTGATATTTAAAAAGACACGCAATAATATTTGGAAAATAAATTTCAAACAAAAATAGAAGAAATAGAAATAATCAAAATAGTAGCATTATAAATTGAATATGCAGCACATATATCATGTAATAGATAGAAAGGACACAACGAAAATTTACAGACAAGTACAAGGAATGCAGGCTGTCGTTTATGATGTGAAAATTTGGCTTCAGTTATGCAACCAATTAATTTTGAAAAAAATCCAACCCAGCCTCTGATCGACAACGTAATGAAAATAGCAAATTTCCCAAAAATAAGACATTTAAGCTAAAGGCATTAAATAAAACATATTATCCAAATCAAGAATGAACACAGTAGTTTATTTAAACTAATGAGGAAATTGAACAACACAACAGATGAGGTGGGCACACCTACCATTGAGAATACACTATTATTCTCAATAACGCATATAACTAACTACCACAATACCTTACAATCCATCATTCATCACTAGATGATGATGCCGTTGCATTGATATCCTTACTGGAAGTAATACATATATACTTCAACGGAAGATACCGTCAGGGCAGTTATTTAAATGTTTACTACCACTGATATGGTTTTATATTTTGAATAATTTTATGTTGGACCGAGGATATAAATAATATTGGTTCCTGTGTTAAAGCAGAAACTTTCTTTGTATAACGATTTTAATGATATTTATAAGATTTACACTACCGTTTTAATGCAAAGAATCTGTAATAAGAGCTGCTGTAAAATTGTTATCCTCACATATTGGAATGTGATCAGATTTAACAATATATCTTGGGCTTACTACATTATTTTTTATGTGAATCTTTCTACCCACAATCTGTTTTAGCACAATTATGACACTTTGATTAACTTACAGCGCATAGTCTCTTTTGTAATATAATAAGCAATAAAATTCTGCCATTTTCTTTTATTGTGCTATCTTACCGACAAATGTTTGTATCCTATGGATCATTGGAAACAGGTACTTGGTTTATTATGGTTTAGACAATAGATATATGTTTCTGTTTTCCTGATTGTTTATAATTTGGTATCGGTGCCTTGAACCATATCTGTCATTTGAACCACATCTTTCATGTTACGAAAACCTTCACCATTGTACTATGTATTTAATTTAACGCTACAACTCTTTATGTACTTTCCAATTGGTTATACCTACAATAAGGCGATGTCGTGCAATCAACAATTTATTAACTTTGTCACATTTTCAATTCTTGGCAAGAGAAAGTTCTGCTATTATAAAGCTGTCAATGAGTTTACCTGGTTGCTGTTATCTTGTGTCGTATTCACAGCATTCAAATGCAACATTGCTGTTGTAGATTAAATATTTATCAGATACTTGCTTATTTTCCCCATTATATAGGATAAAATATAATTTTTTTATTCATTGATTTTCATTTCCTGGAAAATAGAATATAATGCTGAAAAAGTTTTACCATTGTCAGCCATCTGCTGTCTAAAATTGAATTTTCTGGTGAAAGGATATTAAGGGTATTTGTTTTTGAAGGAGCTGTTTGAGCTTCTTTACAAAAAGTACTTTTAACTTCCTTCAAATGTCATTTGACTATCACTTTTAGTATGTTGTACATATACATATTTAATGTTTCCACCATTTTTGTTGTAAATTCAACATAGCAGACTAAAGAATATGCTTATTTACTAGAAAATTGTTCTAAGAAATATGATACCTTACGAGAAAGTAAGACTAGGTGCATTTTCCTCATCAGCAATGTCTCATCTAACATCACCATTAAACAACATATAATTCTACATTCTTTTATAACTTAATTCCAGTTTCTTTTCAAAGTTTTTTATTATTCCTAATATGTAAGAAAATGTAAAGTCGCAATCTTGTCATCCAGATCAGAAGATCACAAATTATCAAAGTTATTTCATGCACTGTTTTCAAGACAAACCCTTGACAAGTTTTTAAATTCCTGAATAATAGTTGTTCATTCTTGAGGTAACTACAAGAAGTGTAATACAGCATCATCTTGTTGGCAGCACACAAATTTGTTAAAAACAAGTTATTGTAGCAAAATTGGTTGTTGTTGCTCTGGAATCATTGTTGTTGTACAGCGCTTGTATGCAGATAGTGCACTTATCTTCAGTTTATAAGTATGGTTCTGCAGTGACTAAGATGCCATGATATGGCTCTTTTCTCTTAAACGACACTGTGAAGTAGCACACTAAGCACGTGACTTCCATCTTTAATGGACACATTTCCAATTATGAATTGTGTAAGCCTGGAAGCATGTGATACAATCATTTTTCTAAAATTTATGCCAACTATCACAGTAGAATTTTATGTTGAAAAGTTCCTACTTTTTTTTAAAACAAGATTTAATAAAACCTAAATTAACCTGTTGTTGTGCTCATCTCTATATGAGAGATTGCCACAACATCAGTATAATAGGAGTAATTTTCTACAATTTTCCAATTTTGTTAGAATTATTTATATTAAACTACATTTTGTTTTATGCTTAGTGTTTTTTTTTAAATATTTATAAATAGTTTATTGTTTTAAATATCTTTTCAACAGGGATGGATCAACAAAATCCAATCCATATGTTCCTCTAAATTATAGTCTGGTTGATGCAAAACAATTTTTTAAAAAGTTAGAAAATGAAAATGTGAATGATCTTCTTAAAATAATAAGAAATTTTGATACTTCCTCATGGCCATATGTTGGTGATGATTTTGCTGGAATTGATTGGATATGTGAGGAACAGCCCTTAACTCATGTCCAGGTAAGATCTTTCTCATCGATCTTGCTTTAGTAAAGTAGTGAATCTATTAGACTAAGATTAGTTTTTTCTGTCGATTATCATTTAATGTATGTTTGTCCATTTTAATATTAAGTTGCTTCTTGTAAATCAATTTTTTCCATTCTATAGTTTACTTGTTTTTAGTATATTAATCACAGCAAATTTACTTTAACAATAACCAGTCATTTGACAGATTGTGTAGGAATGTGGTGCCAGGGCGTAGCTAAGTTTAATTAAAATAAGTTACGAGCATGCTCCAAACGTAATTCTACAATGCAACCATATCAAGATCTTACCCTACATTTTCATCAATTGCTTTAAAGTGAGAAACATGAATTCCTGTTCAAAATTTTTTGCAATTGCTAATTAGGATTGGTAGAGTTCTACCAAGTATATATTACTGCTACTGCTATTTAATAAACTTAAACATTACTCCAAACCAAGAAAATCTAGAATTACTTTTATAATGTAAATATTATTTAATATTGTATATTAAATGCAGTATTTGCTCATACAAAAAATGTGATCATGAAAAATGATTTATTATGAAAACCTAAAAAATTATACCAGCAACTTGTGAGTTTGGTAAAAAAAGGTTAAAATTAGGAAAGGCATATGTAATTCAACTATTGTAAGAGGTTGGTAATGAATATTATATCTACAACCAATATGAGAGTAAATGCTACTTCTGCAATAAAATAAATGCATAAAACACTTGTAGGCCATTTTTTACTCCTTTATCCCATCCATAAAAATCGTGCAGTTAACAAGCACGACACAAAACTCTTGCTGTTCAACCATGATGAACTTTGCATCTTATTATGTCAAAGGTATTAAATTCTAATATCAATATCGTTTCATTTGTTAATTACTCCATACGGTTACCTACAGTGCACACAACTGCAGAAGGGATCGAACCAAAAGTAAGTAATTATTATTATGTGATTCACCCTTTCAATCTAAACACATGCATTTGTGTCTTTATATGCGTTCACAATCAAATAGCAAGATTTAAATCAAATCAACTATGCAAGTTTGAAGCAGCAAATCATGAATATTATTTCAGACTTTATTATTGAATAGAATGTTTGTGATTGCTAATGTTATGGAATACTTATTTATAGTATTTTTATATGTGAATTGGCTGGGCTTGTGTTTATTTAATAAATCCTAGGCTAATTCCATTTTCAGTGGGTTATTAAATTTATATTATTGTCATGTTAAAATTCAAATTTAATAATATAAATTTGTTTACTAGACAAAAACTCAATTTTGATATCTACAGTTCTTGTAGAACTGCAAATTTTTATCATCAATAATGTTTTATTCATCAAGTCAAAATTTACCTATACACTATAGTACCTAAAATTACTAAAACCATAATAAATTTCACTGCATTGATAAAATTTCTAACAAATCCTTGACCACATCTCACTGCTTAATGTTAATTAGTATTCACTTTCCCATATATCAGAAACATGTTCCCTATAATTTATCACGTTCTCGTCAGACTTCGAATTTATCAAAAAATATAATCGTCTAACATATGTTACTACGTTTTACCAGACGGGCGAAACTTATTACGCTCCAAATGTGGACGTAAAATGCTACAGGTTAAACACTCCTTAACCCTTACATAATAGATTTTAAGATTTAGGCATGCAACTTATATTTTCGAGTTTTCAGGGAGTCGTGGTAGGGGTTCTAATCAAATTGTTGTCATGGGTCTTCCAATTGTGGTAGTGTTCTAAAAGGATAAGGTAAAGAGAGTTGGGGATGATAATTAGGTCACTACATTTCCTACAGGTCCTACATTTCCTGTATAATTTTTCCTTGGACACTAATACCTTTCCTACTATATGAAAAACCAGTTTTGTTACTCCTGTATTCAAAAGTGGTGCCAAAGATAATGTTCGTAACTACAGACCAATTTGCATTCCATCAGTAATTCCTAAACTTTTTGACAAAATCATTGCTGATTATTAATCTATCTGTTGTAGACACATTCTTATTCCTGAACAACGCGGTTTTTCTTTTGGTAAATCTACTCTAACTAACTTACTACTATACCAAGAATATATTTTTCCGACGACCACTTGTGAAAACAACAGATTACACACTACTTATTTATGTAGAAAGTAAAGTATATCACTCTAGAGTGCGAAAGTACATATCACTCTAGTGTTGAAATACTTTTCAACTCTAGAGTGATATGACTGATGTTAGTATGCTAGTTACCTAGGCAACCCAAACGACTACCGGTTTCTATCTTTTTGTATTCATTCGTTTCGTTTTGGCTAATAACAGTTTAAAATACTCATAGGTAAATCGATACTGACAGTTTCCGTTTTACCTAAAGATGTAATTACTCATATTAGTTTGTAATTGAAATGATTTCTTCAATAAAAATTGAGAATGCATACTCTAAAAGTAACAGAGTCGCAGATTTTATAAAGACAAAAACAAAGTAGGCGTTCGAATTTTCAACATCAAAACGTCAAATAAATTTTATAGGTGTCTGTCTGTCTTGCATTATTGCGTACACATTTATTGCAAATAAGCATAAAAATAACTATTTCGTAATTGTTTTTAGTAGTGGTCGTCGGAAAAATAGTGTACAGTACTCGCGTGGAAAGTGACATTTCACACTCGTGGAATAGACCCGGGTGTGGTTAAAAGTACCGGTAGCTGTTTTGATAGTAGCCACCCGAATACGTCGATCGTCGCCGGGATGTACTTCTATAACACAACCGAGCAGCTAACGAAAGGAGGAGGTGATATCATTTTTAGCAGCACTAATGAACCCAACTCTATTGCAGGAGTGGGCTTATCCCATTTTAGCCGCTGCTGTAAAGAATTTAAATATTCCAACGAATATCTCTTCCAGAAACCATGTTGAAGTCGCTGGATAAGTTGCCATCTAGTAAGTCGATTTATAGCAATCTCAGGGCCTCTAGGCTCAGGAATTGAGGTATTTAACGGCTCCAGGTTCTAAAAATGTCCTGGAGTCAAAGAAACAAAATAATTGGGTACTCATAGCACACAGAGGTCTAGAATTGAGTATAGCGTCAATCTGACAAAGTAATGTATTTATTTCTTCCAGGGTAAGTCGTTGCTCCCCAACAACCCAAAAAAATTGCGATTTAAACTGAAGTGCCATTGTAATGAAAGCTTTTTGGACGCTTCTTTAGCGAGATTTATAAATTGATTATTAGCTCCAAAAAAGTTTGGCCCATTGTCGGAGTAGCAATCTGAAACCATGCCGCGTCAAGATTTAAACCAACGAAAAGCAGCAATAAAACTGTCTGTTGCGAGATCCATAGTGAGCTCTAGATGAATTGCCCTAGTGCAAGTAGATACGAAAACGCACATGTAGGCCGTCTGAAGTTGGTTTTTAAAATTCAAAATTGAAATTTTAAAATAGTCCAAATTGTACTTGTTCCCAATTTTTAGAAATCTGGTTATAGGGGAATCGAGACCATAAATTGCTCGGTGATATGGAACATGGAAGAGATTTGTATGACGAGTAATTTTCTTGGGTACATTAAATTGTATTAGTTCCAATAATTCAGTACTCATATAGCTACTTGAGATAATTTTATAGAGAGTAATAAGGATCTGCTTTAATTTTCCGTTTATGAAGAGTTTCCAAATTTAATAGTCAATATAGTAATCAATTCTACTTATGCCAAGTTTAAATGCACAGATTTTTAGGATTTTTTTTTTGAACGGATTCAATTAATTGTTCCGAATTGTAATAAAAAGGAGACCATACTGGCGATGCATATTCAAGCTTTGAGCGTACCAGGCTACAATACAATGTCTTAATAGCTTCAATAGTGAGTTTGCTGTATCTAAGTATAAACCCAAGATTTCTCAAACTTTGACTAACAACAACTGAGAAATGCTTATTAAAGCTTAACTTAGTATCAAGAGTTATACCAAATATCTCTAATCTCTGTAGTGCGTTTCAGAGATTTATTATTAATTTGATAGTTAAAGTGGATTCTTTCAGAACATCGAGCAAAGCTGATTGAGACACATTTTTCAGTATTGAGAAACATTCCGTTTTCAGTTGACCATTGTACAATGGCATTAAGATCGTCTTGTATTCTCAGAAGGTTCCTTGAGCTTGTGTTTGCTAAAATAGCTTCATATCGTCGGCAAATAACAATACTTTTGAGTATTTAATGCAGCTTCTAATATCATTTATAAACAGGTTAAATAAAAGTGGACCAATATGGGAGCCCAGCGCAACTCCAGAGGAAGCATCTGTGCTGTCTGATATATAGTTCTTTATTCTAACTTGTTGTGTTCTGCCTGTTATAAAATTAAAAATCCAAGAGCAACAACTATGCGAGAAACCATATAACGCTAATTTATTTACAAGGCTAGAATGATTAACCTTGTCAAAGGCTTTGGCATAATTAGTGTAAATGGCATCAACTTGGGAGTTAATTTCAAATGCTCTTATAATATATTCTTGGTATAGCAGTAAGTTAGTTAGAGTAGATTTACCAAAAGAAAAACCGCGTTGTTCAGGAATAAGAATGTGTCTACAACAGATAGATTAATAATCAGCAATGATTTTGTCAAAAAGTTTAGGAATTACTGATGGAATGCAAATTGGTCTGTAGTTACGAACATTATATTTGGCACCGCTTTTGAATACAGGAGTAACAAAATTGGTTTTTCATATAGTAGGAAAGGTATTAGTGTCCAAGGAAAAATTATACAGGAAATGTAGGATAGGTGCTAATGCATACATACATCGCTTAAGAAAATATACAGGTATTCCATCAGGTCCATGCATTAATTTATCTTGAAGTTTAGAGATGTCGTCAAAAACAGTTTCTCTTGATATTTGTAACCTAGGTGTATCAGTAGTTGCATAAGGTGTAAAACTAGGCTCAGGAATATCAATAGAAAAATGTCTTGCAAATAGATTTTAAATTTCTATACCACTTCCAGTGACACATCATTCAAGGTCATTGTGCTTGGAATCCCTTGATCTTTTCTGAGTGCATGAACATGATTCCAAAAGATTTTCAGTGCAGAACATATTTTGTTACTTATATGTGATGTATAAGTCCTATAACAGTTATTGGACAAGTTCTTACATTGTGCTCTTAGATTAGAAAAGTGTAGGTAATCCTCATAATTACCAGAAGTTTTCATCTTTCTATGTGCCTGCAACTTCATTTTGATTAACATTATCAACTTCGAAGAGAACCATTTTGGGTATGTAGATGTAGTTCTACATTTAATAGGAACAAATGATATACCAGTAGAAATCATTTCGTAGAACAATTGTGTTGCTATGTTAACATTTTGTGCCTTAAAAATTCCATTGCAATTATATGAACTGAAGAAGTAGTTCAATCCTTCATAATTAGCATTTTTGAAGTCATAAAATGTTTCATCGAACTTTAGGGTAGAAATAGAGTCCAGTGGAATTTCACAATTTAACGCCAGATGATGAAAGTTGTTTGGCAAAAGAAGATCATTTGCTTCAATTATATTCAGTGAATCACAATTTGAAAAGATAAGATCTAGTAGTACATTATGTCTATTTGGTATAATACTTTTTTGCGATAAATGGAGGTAAAGGAAATTATCGCGAATAAAGTCAGTCTTATAGTTGAGTGAAGCCTGGCAAGTGGCTTCTTCTTCGTAATTCCATATAGAGCGGGGTAGGTTGTAGTCACCAAATAGATATATTTTGGAATAAATATTAGAATTCACAATTAGTTCAACTGTATTTTAGTGCTCTTGATAGAAAGACAAAGGTGAACTTGGGGGAATATAAACACTGCCAATAATTGCTGAAAAATGAGATGTTTTAATAGATATAAAGACCTGTTCAACAGTAGTACTTGGCAGAGATAGTCTATGCGATAACAATGAATTGCGTACACCAGTCGACACACCACTACCTCGTTTTTTAGTTTCATTAGCATAATATCTATCATATCGATATATGGTAAAATTAGAGCTTAAAATTTCCAAATCACTAATTGAGTCATTAAGCCAAGTTTCCACCAGAACAATTATATCATATGAGCATAAGGCTGATGTGTTCACTAGATTGATAAGTTTAGTTCGTATACCACCAACATTCTGGTAGTATACGGAAAGTGTTTTATTGATTTTTACCGTACTAGAACGTTTTTTTGTATTAACTGGAGGTGGCGTCTAATATATTTGATTGACCCAATTGGTGGGTACTTCTTTCTTATTCAATTGATTGCGAAGATCTTGAAGATAATCACGTTGCATTTTTGTTAAATCGGAATTGATTTTGACGTTTGGGTGGTTAATTTTATTTTTGTTTTTTAAAACTTTTAATTACACTTACTTTATCTTCTAATAAAACTTTTATCGGCCGTGCTTTATTTCCAGGTTTCCCTACTGTGAATACGTTAATTATTCTTTCAGTAGTAATAATCGCTGTAAGGTTTCTACATTTGTTTTTAAATCAACTTCTTTATCCTTTTCATCAAGATTATAAACAATGATGTTTGATTCACGACTCTTTCTATCCTCAAATTCATAATACATTTCCTCATAATTAGACAAATTATTAAAAGTTTTGTTTTTATTATCATTGGCTGCTAATAAGTAAATTAAGGTATCAACTTTCCTCTGCAGTTCAACAATTTGATCTTTCAAGACTGGTATAGATTGAAAGTTTTGAGAGCAATTGTTGCAAAAGAATTTCATAGTTTTCTTGGTTTTTAATTGCATCACTTTAATTTCAGAGCTAGTTAAATCAGCACATTTGTAGTGATAATTACCAGAACACCCATCACAAGAGCAATATTCATAATCTTTAATTGATTCTTTGCAATCAAAGCATGCCATTTTGAGGTTAGAATTTAAATTACTTTTAAAATTGTTGCAAATTTAGAAAAATACACTGGGATAACAGTTACGCAGCTTCTCTGGTATAATTGCCAAATGAGTGCTACAGTACTAGACTTTAAAACACTTTAAAGCGCACTAATGCGGGAATAAGGTAACGCACCCATAAGTGGTGGTAAATACGTTTTTGGAGACAATCGGAAGCATTTGAAACAATTAGAAAATGCCCTTTTTATAACCTTTCTAGCTGATAATATCCAAAATTGTTGTCTTAGTAAGTAATGTAAAGTTTTGAATCCTGGATGTAAATATTTGAAATGCGTAAATTCTATAATCAAAGTTGTAAGCCTATATAGCTAGGTAATAGTAACAGATGTTTTGCTTCATAAGGCACGTCAAAATTTTGCAGTCGACCTCCTACTCTTAAAAGCCTGTCGGAATCAAGAAATAAACAAAGAGATTGGCAACAACTGATTGCTATTAATATTTGTAATAATTTCTGAAAAGACGAGGGATTGTATATGCTTAATTAGACACATTAAAGCATGCTGTAACTCGATGGCGGTAATAAATAGTCTCTTATATCCTCCGAGAATTTTTGCGGAAGTTGGTAGAGACACATAGACAATAAGTTAGAATCCTAAGGATTTTCGTTAAAGAAGAAAATGCTTCAATTAATGTAATTAAAATGTGACATTCCGTTGTAACTGTAAAAAAGTTAGACTTTTCTTCCAAATCCATATCTGTATCGAGTGTAATATGTGTAGTAGAAAAATCAGTCCACATTTTGTTTGGCATGTACAAAAATTCAGGACCATTCTACCATATGTCGTGGGAAAGTAAATCGCGAGGAAACATACTTCTTGAAGCAGCGTCTGCGGCATTCAGTTCTGACGGAATATAATGTCAAGAACACTCGGGAACATGATCTCTTAAATATGGCTCACTATATTTGCGACAAACGTCTTCCAACGGCTCGGGGAAGCATTCAATCAGGCGAGGACAATGTAAGAATCTGTCCAAGCGTAAACGCTCTCGAAAAAGATTTTGTTCGAAAATGTGTCTAACGAAAGAAATTAAATCTGCTAATAGAACAGCTCCCAATAATTCCAAGCGAGCTAAATTTAAAACTTTCAATGGCATAACTCTACTCTTTGCATGCACCAAAGAAACCATAAATTATTTTACACTTCAATGCGGGTATAAACTACAGCAGCATAACCCACATTAGATGCATCAGAAAACCCCTGTAATTCACATCGGAAGTCATTATAGAAATTAATATGGCTGGAATTTTAAATTCTGACAGCAGAAAGAATTTGGCCCAAGGTCTCGGGTTCGAATTCGACACAGCCCGCTTGAAAAATGTTAGGCAAGCATTTTTCACAAAAATACACCCTCGTTCAGATGAGAGGTAAAACGGAGGTCCCGTGTGTGAGTGTTGTCACTCACATTAAAGATCTCTACCTTGCTTGGAACCAAGGGTTCGGCAAAATTCCAAATTTTCCTGGTAAAAAAACTCGCTTCCTGGCCAATGTAGTACCTTCGGGTGGAGCATTGGAAAATCACATGTAAAGTAGAAAGAATTCAGCCTTTAGTCGAGACCACGTGTCTATAATATTTTGAGGGGGTGGTTCGTCCCAACCTATTTTCAATTTCCATAGACAATGCATTAAATGTTTAGCAGACAGTAATATAGAACAAATTAATCCAATGGGATTTACAATCTTGCCTATATCTGAAAGTATACTTCGTTTCGTACAAGGGCGAATACTAATATCCCCTTTGTGAGAAAAGGAATCATCATGAGGACACCACTGAAGCCCCAAGATTTTCACAAACTGTGGTTCCTCTTTATCGAAAGAAACAGAAATTTGTGGGTTCGAACTAGCAACTGAACACAATAATTCGGGGACGTTGCTTGCCCACATACGTAATTCAAACCCTCCAGATTTTAGTAAGCTTACTAATTCTTGCTGAAGGACGAGTGCATCTGAAGCAGATGTACTGGTTCCTATCACATCGTCCATGTGTTTTTAGCAATACGGCAACACACCAATATATCCTCACAGTGGTTGGTCAAATAAAAATATTACTGCGGCTAATGAAAGTATATGAGATGATCAGACCAGGCTTGGCAACAGTGCATTGTAATACCAATCGTAAAAAACAGAATGCTCTAAAATGTAATGTCAGCGTACTATATCTTTTCATAGAATTGGCATTTAAAATTTGTCTGCCTGTATTACTATTTTTGATGTCATAGCCTTGATTCGATGGATGGACTATACCAAGCCACGGATATATTATATTATTTGTGGTGCGTTCATATGTTCATAACATACCTGTCAAACTTAGATATTGAAAAAATGCAAATAAGTACTACCTTTTTATTATGTAAATAAAAATCAGTTGTGCTAAATATTTTAAAACTTTTAATGTGTGAAATAGTTCAAAACAGGGTACCACGCAAAGTCCGACGTCACAGTTGGGACAAAAATATCTACTGTCCTTTCTTTTTTTTTCGGTAACTGCTCAGTAACTGCACAGCTTCCTTATCAGTCAAACCGACATATCCTGCTATTACAAGAATTTATATTTATGTACTATTTAGCAATGAAAACACCTGCGACATGATTGAAAATCTGAACATGACTAAATCTAATAACACCGGAAATACTTGTGATTTACGAAGTACATATAAGCAACTATAAAATAGAGTATGCGAGCTTCTCATACATATATTTACTGACAACGCACAGATTTTTGAAATTATAAAACGTATATTTACGGAAATAGCACTTTAAGTATGTGTTTTAAAAATATATATTTACGGACGTAGCAGTTAGAAGGAAGAAAAGAAGCTGTACGGGAAAATAATTTTCCGGAATAGTGTACTTTGACACTTGATTTTGAGCTGACAAAGTAAACATTCTTGATCGATTTTAGAAAATATCCTATTGGTTAAACTTCTTAGTATGTCTAATAACACTGGAGATAGAAATCAAACAAACGATAATGAATTACCCTGTGCAAAATATTCACGTTCTGGTATGACATTTCTATAGCAGTTACCTTTTTGTTGATAGACGAATAAACATGTGGGTGAATTGTTATTCCAGCTATCAAAATTTAATTTATGAAAAATGTGATTAACTTTTAATTAGCGACTGTTATGGAAATTTCTTAAAATGTGAACAAAAGCATGGTTATGGTTCTGGTTAAAAGAGATCTGAATTTCATAAATATCTTTAACTTTTGAAAGCAACATCATTTTTACACTTCTCGAATTTTTAGTAATTGTAAATGTATATGTTTTTCTTTATTTGCTTGCTGATTGTATAAGTTCTGTTCAAAATTGAAATTAACTGTGCTGTAAAATCAGTGTTATTATACACCTATTAGGTACTCATAATGCCGACTACCAATGTTTGTAATTTCTCAGCTCAACATTGCTGTATATCAAATTTAAAACTAAATACCTCCAAATTTGTAGACTTTAAAATTGAACATATAGCTTTTTTAAGAATTTTTGTTTTATTAATTTTATAGTTGTGACTTTTTCTTGTAGGTTAGGTATCAAAATGCTTGTCCTTCATCAAGTTCACTTTTAGTAGAACTGTTACCATGGTGTTTAATGATTAATATGTTAGGGTGTCCAGTTACCCTCTTGATCGATGAAAAAGAAGTATGTTTATTGAACCATCATGGTATTGTAACTCCGCCTAAAATTGAGGTTCGATTGTACTAACATAATATTTTTTTAATGACCTGCTGTTACAGGGAATATTTCATATAGCCATAGCAGTTTCAGAAACTTGGAATATATCACTACCATTACAATTAGCTAAGTCAGAGTGGGGCAAACCATTTTATAAACCACGGATTACTGGAACTATTCCTGATGAAGGTAGTGCCAAAACAGCCATTTTGTGTCCTAAAAATGTAACTTTTGAATAAATGCATGTATTTATTACCATTGTTTAAACTATTAGGTAACTCTCTGTATGGTGTCTATTACCAGCACCATGGTAAACGAAATGAAGCTATTGAAGATATCTTCCACTCATGTTATTACTAATTATTTAGATATGCAGGTGCATGTTGTGTGTTTTGCTGTAAATGAATCTGAACCAATGGTGGCATTACCCGAAGATATTTCTAGGAATTATTTTACAGTCACACCACATTTGGATCGCACGTAAGTTTTTGAAAAAATTGCATATCGGTTTTAATGCCCGGTGCTTATTTTTAGTAATACAGGAGTGTCAATTATGCAATGGCTTGCTGTTGGAGATGATATAGATCTAAGTGCTGAGTTTGCTCTTTACATATCTGTATCTGTTTGCTTAGAAACCGGTTGGTCTTGCCCTGTTCGAGTTGACAAAACTGATAAAAGTTTAAATCGGAAAAACATCTTTGTGCCCACTAAAGACCAGTGTGTAAGAATACTTATATTATGGTATTTTTTAAATGTAATTTATTATTTTGAAGATCTCCTTGATTATTGTTGGACAAGAATATAATGGACAAATCTACTTATCCGTACATAAGGATCGACATCCCCAAATTCTAATAAAAAATAAAAGTGATACTAAATTATTTTTTGCTGAGTGGTCTATTAATGATACTGTTGTTATGGACTGTGAACATTTTAACTGGTTATGTGGAGTTGAAAGCAATACAAATTGTTACTATTCAATGCCATCATATACCACAAGTTTTCCTGATATTTCACAAAAGAGTATCGAAGAAAAACTTGTGATTGCTTCAGATCCACAAGGTACTAAATAACATGCGAGTAAAAACATTTAGGTTTTTAGAGGCCTTACCTTCTATACATATTTTGTTCAATTAGTGAGTTCAAATGGCAACTTTTGGTAATACAACAAATAAGCTAAAATGTTATAAAAATGTCATGTATCATAATTTAAATGGCAGAGTAAAATAATTGTTGAAATGCTGTCCTTCAACATTTAAACATAAATTGTGATGTTTCATCTATTCAAAAACATTCCGTTGTAAAATCTCCCTAAATAATTAAATAGTGTCCCTGGTAATGCAACCTCATGTGGAATCTGTTACATCAGTTTTCTAATAGATATTTTAGGTTGTTTCTAAATATTTTTATTTTGCATTTTGGGTTTTGATTAGAGATTTTCCTCTTTATTGATATTTCTTTTCAGACTCAGTAGTTCAAAAATTATTTAATATGCGCAATATATCATGAGGAAACTTATTTACATTCGCATCAGGGAAAGCTTATCTGAAGTCTTCCTAGGAAAATTCAATCGAATAATGCCAATCCACATTTTCCAGACTTTGGTCCTTGCAAAAATTCATTCTCAAATAAACACTTTTTGTGCATGAGCAACCATTCTGAATGTTATTGTTCGCCATTCTTAGATAATTTGATATAGTAAAAGAATTAAAAATTCACTCTGGCAGCACTTAAAATGTTTGAGAGATGAATGTTTTTTAATATTTCACAACTGTCAACTGCATATAAAATGTTACAAAGTGTATCCATTTGGGATCTTTAATGTTTCTGCACGCATGTTGTTTTATAGTAAAAGGTACAAAAATATTTACTTGTAGGCGATCCACGAGGCTATCAGTGGAGTTCACCTATATCTGTTAGTAACTGCAGTGAACAATTCTTACATATTCCATTTTATGGAGATATTAAAGTTACAATTAGTAATTTGTGTTATACATTACTTCTGTATATTACATCAGCTAGTGAGGTAAGTAACAGTTTATACGGTTTTAATAATTTTGTAGAATATTGTACTTTATTGCCTCATACTGTATTTGAAGTAATGTAATAACGGTAATATTTAAGGTTGAAATAAGTGCCCAGGATATAAGGATACGATTGTTTATGCAAGAAAATGAACTAAATATTGAAAATTCAGTTCCAAGATCACCTGATTTATCTGAAGAGTTTGCTGTATGAAATTTTTCTATTTATTCCAGAAAATTTTTAGTCATAGGAAACAAGTTTTTCAAACAAATTGTGCAGTAACAGAACCAATTTATGAAATTAAAAAAATTCCTACTTATTGCAACTAAAGAATTTCTCATGTTTACTCCTAAGGACGTATTTTTAGATATAATTTTCCAACAAACATTTTTATTATCTTTCTCAGTATATTCATTTTAGAACTATAATGGATATAACAATGGTTAAACTGTTTAAATATCTTTGGATGCTGTTATATTTTAAAAATTTTAGATTCATAAATAATATTGCAAGAAGAAATAACTTGGTTGGTTTTGAATGATTTGAAAAATAAATATTGAATTGGCTAAAGTTTGAGGTTAATATTTTTACTAATCTTAATTATAAAAATTTCTGGATTTAAGAGTTGGGTTTTTGGGAACTCTTCTCTTGTTAAGAAATTTTGTCATAGCATTGGTGAACATCTGTGATGTAGAGCTTGAAGCCGTGTAGATTTTCTTAATTGCTTATCTGTAACTGATAGTTGTACTCAAAACCTTTTAGACTTTATAGCTGTTAGCATGAAAACATTTGTCATGATAGACTGATTTTGCATAGCTGGCTGCTCATGTATAGATGGCTGGTACGGGGTAGTAATTTGCATTCCTTTAGAGTTGAATGCCAGATTCTGTGGATGATCTTGTAGACTTTCTCCTTTCTATTGAGATTTCATGAATCGGTCGTAGAATTACAAATAACACATAATGCTTTTCCATTATTGTCAATAAAAAAGAAATTCTCCTCCCACTCATTGTTAAAACTTTTATTTTCTTGCTCGTTTTTTCTTTTTTTATTTTTGTTGTCTGTCGTCATATTTTTAAAAGAACTGAAAATAAATACAGAAATTTAGGAAATACAAGTTTTGTGTTTTTAAAACAATAACAACACATGTTACATACTACGAAACAAATTTATAGTTAACTTACCAAAAATTCCAGATTACAAATTATATCCTTAGCAATAGTGAAGCAACTTGTTTCCTCCAGAGCACAATGTCACCTGTCCGTTGCAATGAAAGTTTACAAATTCAAAATCGGTCTGGAGTCGGTCGATTACGGATGATTACGCTACTGTTTATGTTCGTTCGTGCAGTTTTCGATGAGTCATATCATTCTTAACTTGGACGGAAATGAAATTTGTTGCAACGTTACACTTAGTCTTTCATATTTGTTGTCAGTAATTTAAAAGACATACTGAACGATAATAATTTGTTAAAATATAATAACACAAAAATGAAGAGCTAACTCGGATACATTTATCGAAAAATAATCCTTCAACGAGCTGCATGTGGCTCGCGAGCTGCAGGTTGGCCACCTCTGTTATAAATTATAGTAACTGCCCATGTATGTGTTGCGATTTTCTGAATGCATTTCGCATTTGCACACCACTTACGGCATTAGTTAACGGCTTTTAAATAGCCCCACCCTTACTGAATTTGGATGTGATGATGGGATTTGTAAAATGCATACAATTCACTGTGTTCGTTCATATTAATACTTACCTGTAAACAAAATGCTTAAATACTAGTGTTAATGTTAGTTTATTGAAATTTTTTCTCATTTAGTGGTATTTAAATTATTAGTGTAAGCAAAAATTCGAAGTTGTATAATTCGGCTGACAGTAATAAGCATTTTATAGATATACAATATAATTGTCCTTCGTCAAAGACCAGAGATTGAGGCTGTTGGGTGATGTGATTTTGCAATCGTATTCATGGCTACTACCAGCAACGCACAGATTGAAAAAGATATTTCGACCGTTGATACTGATGTATGTGGTTGCATTATTGAACAACTGAAGGCTAAATCTTTTAAAACATATTCATTTGCTAAGAAAATTAAAATAATAGAAATTGGCCAGCCTAAATTAAATTTAACAATTGTAACAAAATTAAAATCATGTGTTAAACGTTTTATTGATATGGTTTATGAATCGGAAACATGGCTTTGTAGTTGCAAGTTTTTGAATAAACTTTTTTTTGTTGGCCATTATCCACAAGTGATAATCATGGGTCCATTCCAGGTATCACACCTAACACATGTCTTTTCGATCATAACGTCTTTATGGGATAGCAAGTAAGTTGTTAATTTAATAATTAATCACTTTAGAAACGCCAAATGCATGTTATTTTGAGTTTCTAAACAGTGTACACGTTAAATGTGGCATAAGGTTCATGTCATGCAAATGCAAAAATTCTCGTAAAATTTGCATTCAACATTCGAACTTAAGGTAAACAAGGAATTTTCAGTAAGTTCTTTGTTAGCAAAGTATTAAATAACGTCTTTTGACAACTTATCAGGGTCAAGGGCAAGGTCAATTCTTGCTACATTTAAGGTAAACAACTGGTAAGAATTATTTATGGTTCCGGGTTGGGACCGTGTCATTTTATAAATTAAGGTCGACGTTTCGCCCATTTTTGTAAGGGGCTTCATCAGGACAATAAATATATTAGAAGTTAATATTAAATAGACAAGTCTCAGTGTAAAGAGAAGAGTTACTCCTGAACTAGCAGACTCACTAGCCCATTCATAGCCAAAAGGTGTCTTGTGGCGAAGTAACTGGTGAAATTAGCGAAAGTGGTGGTTTATATAGGGCGAGAACTTGATGCATGAGTGATCATGCATAGAGAGGAGTGTCGTAGTGGATCAGTGAACGTCACGGTTTCGCTGTTGTGAACACAGGCTTGTTTTCCAAATAGGGGGAAGGTAGTAGCCATCGTCTTTGTTTAGATTATTAGAATTTTTATTGATTTCTATGGATTCTCTAATTTTTCTATTGTAGAAAAATGGAATTCTGGCAATCAGTTTCGTCTTGTCGAAGTTGATGGTATGGCCTGTTTCATGTTGGTGTTCGGCCACCGTTGAGCGATTGTACTGGCTTGTTCTTAAGCATCGCCTATGCTCGTTTAGTCTAGTCTGTACTGACCGTCCTGTTTCTCCTATGTATACTAGACCGCAACTGCAGGGTATACTATATACGCCTGGCGCTTTAAGACTATTTTCGGAATCTTTTGGGGTTGGTAATATTTGTGAAATTTTATTAGTGGGTTTATAGATTGTTTTGATGTTGTATTTACGTAGAATTTTGCCAATTCGGTCTGTTACTCTGTGTATATATGGCAGGATTGCTAAAGACCGTTTATCGAGATTACAGCGTGGTTTAGGGGTTCGTGTAGGATGCACATGTCGGTTTATTACTCTGTCGATATCTGAGTTGCGATAGCCGTTTTTTATAAGACTAGTTTTAAGATGGGCCAGTTCAATAGATAAGTTTTCCGGTTGTGAAATCTTCATTGCACGGTGGACTAAAGAGTTGATTACCGATAATTTTTGTGAGGGGTGATGATGTGACGACGCATATAGGTATCTGTCTGTGTGTGTGGGTTTTCGATATACGGAATGACCTAGTCGTCCGTTAGGTTTGCGCTCTACCAGAACGTCAAGGAATGGCAGAGTTCCGTTCTTTTCAATTTCTATAGTGAACTTAATGTCTTTATGTTGATTGTTTATGTGATCTAGAAAATTATTAAGCGTTTGATGTCCATGGGGCCAGATTACAAAAGTGTCGTCTACATAACGGAGCCAAGTTTTTGGTTTAAGGTCTGTGGATTCTAGGGCCATGGATTCCAAAGACTCCATGAATATATTGGCCACAATAGGGGACAGAGGTGAACCCATTGGTGTGCCCGAAGTTTGTTTGTAAAATTGTCCGTCGAAAACAAAATAGGTAGAGGTTAAACATTTTCTATGAGCATGGCCAGGTGCTCAAATTCGTTTTCTTGAGGTAGGAGTTGTTTAATAATGGAGACAGTGTCTATTATAGGTACGTTTGTAAATAGGGATGTTACATCAAAACTGACTAGTATATCATTAGGGCCTAGCTCAATATTTGCAATCAGTTCTATGAAATGAGTGGAGTTTAAAACATTAGTAGGGGTGTTGCGGAATAAGGTTTTAAGAAATTTGCTAGGTATTTTGCCAGATGGTATGTTGGTGAGTCAATTGTGCTAACTATCGGACGGAGAGGGACATCAGGTTTATGGACTTTAGGAAGGCCGTAGAGGCGAGGTGGTTTAGATTCGCAGGTATTATGCGTTTTGGATAGTTTTGGAAATATTGGAGGATTTGATGAGTGCTGAAATTTCCGTTCAAGTTTTAAAGTGGGGTCTTTTGTTATAGGAGTGTAGGAACCGTCTTGTAATAATTGTTGAATCTTTTTGTATTCTGTGCGGTTTAGAATTACAGTCGCATTACCTTTGTCTGCAGGAGTATAACAATTTTCTCGTTTGTTCGTAGGTGTTTTAAGGCCGTCATTTCTTGCTTTGTCACATTTTTGTTAGGAGTTTTGGCCTTCGGAGACATTTAAACGTTTCAAAGCGAATTAAATTGGCATCGTCTTGGGGTAGAGATCGGACCGCTGATTCTACAGAGCTAATGATTTCCTCTGCAGGAATTTTTCTGGGTGCAATTGAGAAGTTTAGTCCTTTGGACAGGATATTTAGTTCGTTTTCGGATAGGATATGTTCTGATCGGTTTATGACGGTATTCGGAAGACAGAATTTTCGGGGTATGATGTTTTCTCGGGGTTTGAAAAGTTCTTGGAAAGTTGCAGGAATTTATGTAAGTGAGTTTTTGTGGTGAGTTCGGTGGTTTTTTGGGCTTGCAAGTATGTAATTCGGTCAAACAGAGTCCAGTCATTGTAGTTAAGCGTGGCGGATAATGTTAGATGAAGCTGTAGGAGTTGTTTAGAAATGTTGTCTATTTCTTTTCGAGTGTTGGAAATTCGTTCGCGAAGAAGTGAGAGTTCTGCTCTGTGAAGAATTTTTCGGCTGGAATATGTTTTAATGTGGTATTTTATTTTCACAAATATTACCAACCCCAAAAGATTCCGAAAATAGTCTTAAAGCGCCAGGCGTATATAGTATACCCTGCAGTTGCGGTCTAGTATACATAGGAGAAACAGGACGGTCAGTACAGACTAGACTAAACGAGCATAGGCGATGCTTAAGAACAAGCCAGTACAATCGCTCAGCGGTGGCCGAACACCAACATGAAACAGGCCATACCATCAACTTCGACAAGACGAAACTGATTGCCAGAATTCCATTTTTCTACAATAGAAAAATTAGAGAATCCATAGAAATCAATAAAAATTCTAATAATCTAAACAAAGACGATGGCTACTACCTTCCCCCTATTTGGAAAACAAGCCTGTGTTCACAACAGCGAAACCGTGACGTTCACTGATCCACTACGACACTCCTCTCTATGCATGATCACTCATGCATCAAGTTCTCGCCCTATATAAACCACCACTTTCGCTAATTTCACCAGTTACTTCGCCACAACACATCTTTTGGCTATGAATGGGCTAGTGAGTCTGCTAGTTCAGGAGTAACTCTTCTCTTTACACTGTGACTTGTCTATTTAATATTAACTTTTAATATATTTATTGTCCTGATGAAGCCCCTTACAAAAGTGGGCGAAACGTCGACCTTAATTTATAAAATGACACGGTCCCAACCCGGAAGCATAAATAATTATAATGATTCCGGCCCTGAAAGCCTCCGACAATATAACTGGTAAGAATTGCCTGTCTGTCTATCATGTGTTTGTTTTCACATTTCATGCATTCTTTTCTTTCAAAGCTCTACCTGTTTTATGAAACTGGATTTTCCTTTGTTGGCTTGAACAAAAGCATCAACCTTCAATTTATTTTAGGGTTTGCAAGTTACCAACAACTAGGAATACATTAGTGTTTGTGTTCACATTCTACCATACTTTTCATTCAAAGCTCTATCTGTTTTTTGAAACTGGATTTTGTGAGATTAACAAAAGCATCAGCCTTCAATTTATTTTAGGGTGTGCAGGTTACAAACATTTAGGAATTTTAGAATGTATTCTCATTCCCTACATTAGGAAAAATTTTGATTATTGATCATTGTTATAAAGTGATAGTTTAATTACGAATTACATTTATTTACGATAATACGGTAGGTTATTATTTAGCATACAATGACTGAGCAGTTAAAATCATTGTTAAATTAATAAAACACTATTAAAGCAACATTATCTAAGTTTAAAGGC